>OY720344.1:38472776-40872776 GCA_963082975.1 Labia minor | reverse complement strand
ATGAATTCTAAATTTCTAACCAATTAAAATTATTAGAGTCAGTGTATTAAATTATTAATAGACTACTTCTAGTAGTAGTAGTAAAACCTATCATCCTTAATGTTTTTTTGAAAGTTTTTATTATTCTTTTTTATTATTTTCTTTATTATTATTTGCAATAGTTTAGATTGTTTACTTTTCGTATTGCTAGTGTTTAAGCTTCAAGGCTTCGACTTAAGAGAAGGCCAGTCAATAAACTCTCGAACTCAGGGATAAACTAAAATTAATAAGCGGATAAATAGCCAGGAGAGATGGTAACCTCCGAGAAATTGCTTATTCCCTTAGTTGCCTTGATAATTAAGTTAATTTTGTCGAAATAGCCGGTATCCATTTTCATTAGAAATCATTTTGCGCCAAGAACACTAACAAAGTAATTTATAATGAAATTGATTTCACTTCTCGTCCCCACTTTGAAATATGCTGTACTTTAGTTCTGAAGTTTTAATTTAGAAGATATTTTTGAAAAATTTTAAGTACACTGTGACATTTTCAACCCATCTCAAGTAGAGCATATATTTCTTACATTATTAAATTATTGCATTAGGATATTAACTATCTTATTATTATTGTTATAATTGTTATTATTATAAATTTATATTTAGAAGCGAAAATAAAATGTTGAGGAAAAATAAAAGATTTAGAAAAAACTCTGTAACTTCTTTTTAAACCAATTTTTTGGTTCAGTGCCGAGGATTTTCAGAGCTTCAGAACGCAGTATATAAGTCCACCCATTCAAACAAAAATTCCAACATTAACTCTTGGTCATAGACTAGGGGATCCAGATTCCAAAAAATCCCTCCTGAAAATTCTTCTGAAAATGGCGTCGAAATTTCCGAAATGTCGAAACTTAAATCTTACATGAAAATAACCCAGAAATAATTTTATATAAACCGGTTGACGCATAAGTAACGTTAAGATTTAATGAATTAATAATTTTTTTGTTTATGTATACTTTTTCTTTTTTTTCAGAATAAATTAAAAAAAAAACTTGGAAAATTTCTGATAGAAGACTCAGCTCAGAAAAAAGAATCAAAGTTGTTCAATTTTATTATTATTCAGACACAAAGATCATATCGAAATTTCTTTCATGTTCAAAATGCATCTAGCGCTCCAACAATTTACCGATTGGTTTAGCTCAGGGCTTCTTAAACTGTGGGTCGCGACCCCCCTGGGGGGTCGCAAAGATCTGATACTTTTGAATCATTATAAATAAAATTTTAAAATTATTAAATTATATATATGTGAAATGAATGGGTATGTATTCTTTAATCCTTATTTTATTTACATTGTAAAATAGTGCGATATTACATCTACATCTACGGTTAATATATATTTCATTATATGGAGGAGGGGGTCGTTTAAAATTTCCTAAGCTTGAAGGGGGTCGCTATATAAAAAAGTTTAAGAAGCCCTGGTTTAGCTGATAGTGATCTTCTGCGTGCTGGAAGACCTGTGAATTATGTGAACATTGCTCGGGTGAAAGCAAGAATTGAGGAAAATCCCGAAACTTCCACCAGGCAACGTTCTCAGCCTTTGGCGATGTCTAGGAGGTCTTTTCAAAGAATTTTGCATGAGTTACATCCCATATAAGATTCAATTGGTTCACGAGATAAAATCAAATGATGCACAAATACCCATTTTCTGATTTTAACTGGCCAGCGCGTCCGCCCGATTAACGACTCAAAAAAAATTTTTGGGGCTACCTAAAAGGTAAAATGTATGCCAATAAGCCACGAACCATACAACAGCTTAAGGCCAATATCCGAGAAGAAGTGAGTAAAATTCTAAGAAAAGTTATGGCAAATGCTCTGCAAAGGGCACGTCAGGTCGAAGCAAACAATGTGCACTATTTGAAAGATATTATCTTCAAAACATAATGTGATATACTTCCATACTATAATCTAAATTTTTATAAATTCTAACTTTAAATAAAATAAGAAATAAAAAAAATTATCAATAACATAAATCATAACGTTACTTATACTCCACCCAATGTATTATATACCATCACGTATAAATACCCATATTCATTCTCGCTCTCCAAATGTGAAAAATTACAAAACCTAAATTCTGAAAATGTTTCTGATACGAGATCAAATTTTTAACCATTTTATAGATGATCAGCATCTAAAATTATTTATTATATCTTTTAAATAATATTTAAATAATTGTAATATTTTTATAAATATAAAAAAAAAATTAAATAAATAAACATAATACACTAAATTAATTTTATAAATTCAAAGGTTCATGGATATTTATTCACAAATAAATCGAAATTGTAGGACGTGTAAAATCCATACAAGCTTATTGCTGTGAATAGGGTTTTCAATTTTCTCTCGCGTTTTATCCATTTTTCGACTGTCAACTTATTTGCTTAAGTAAATAAATTTTTTTCCCATTTTTTTTCCTCCTGTTAAAGCATTCTTCTTGAAAATTTTTAGATATGAATTTCGAGAAGAGTTGAGAGAGCAACAACATTCACAACAACGATTGCCACCCATTGAATTCCCGTTTTCTCCACTTAGAAATGACGGATCATTGCTTTTAGCCTAGCGAGCAAACAGCTTTACGTTGTGCGACCCATTTTTCCTTGTAAAGGTCCAACCATTTGTTTATATCAAAGCGTCGAGACATTAACAAGACATTCAATTATCGTTCAGTAAATGTAAACCGAATGTGAGTGCAATAAATGCTTTTCAAATTGTAAAGCTTTGATTAAATGAATAAAATAAAAAAATTCTATAAATAGTTTTATATACTTTGAATTCACAAAGAACATTCTTGTTTGTAGTTCTTTGAATTTTTGGAGTATTAATGGAGATTGTTTTAATGTTATTTTAAAATTATTCAGTTTAAACATTGATTTATTTTTAATCTATATTTATAAATTGTAAAATTATATTTTCTATAGTTGGTGATTTATTTAATTATTTAAAATTTATTATTTACTTAGAATAGTGACCAGTCTATTTCTAATACTATGTTTGACTTGAAATTTGTTTCCTTATCAATTTTATTGAGAATTGGGATATTTTTATAAGCTTAAGGAACATTATAACTTAACTAGTACAAAGCGTCACGTAGGGAAATGGTATCCATATATGCCTATATATTCGAGTGTGATTATGGTATAAACCAGGGATGGGCAACTTTTTTGTAATGCGGGCCAAAATTGAAAACAATCAAACTTAAGCGAGCCATTAACATTGGTTTTGTAGGTAAATGAAAATTATGTTTTCAGAAAACGATGAAGAAAATTTATCATAAAATAACCACAATTGACAAAAAATGATGTTTTTGGTTTGTTATTTACTTTAATAATGAATGTCATTAGAAATAACTCAATATTTTGATAAATATCATTAAAACGTTTGAATAAGGACCGGCCACCATATAAATTTTAAATATGTTCGCGGGCCGCGGGTTGCCCACCCCTGGTATAAACAACAATCCATAAATTATATAAAAATTTTAAAGTAATCATTTTTTTTTATATTATCAACTGTTATTAGGAAAATAGAATAAAGAAAATTTATCAAATAAACTAAATGTATACATTATTTTTGCTTCAATATTTGGTAATAGCCTTTAGCTTCAATTTTTATATTATTAATATATTTTCATTTAATTTCTACTTTGAATTAATTAATGTATATCTTAATTATATTATTATTAATTGGAATTAAATTAAAAATTATTTCTTATTGTTTATTATGTATTTCAATTTTAAGCAATGTACAGACAAAACCTTTTTTCTTATTAAGTAAATTGGGGATGGATGATTTTAAAATGTTATGTATATAGTAATAACCCTTAAAATCTAGTTTAAATAAGATATACATATGTATATACAGGAGCAGGAGGTGACTTAACGAATTGTCATAAATCAAGAGGAGTTATGATATTAATTAACTGGTGGATGTCAAGGATCGGAGTTGGGTTCAGGTGTTCTCCCTTATTCAGAAGATAAATATATTTAACGTAAAACAATAATAAAAAAATAAAATAATAATTTATTTGTTTGGTCGTAACATTTTCCTTCATCAGTTAGATACTATTAATAACAATATTTAAATTCTTAAATTTTAGATTCAAATAACCATTATTTATATAATTGAATTAATTATTTATTATTTTTTTTACTTTTTTTTTTTACTTTATTATTTTAAAATCTTAATTATGTAATTTTTTCCATTCATTTCAATATAAGAAAAATAGATTTAAAAAAATAATTAATTTAAAAATAAATATAACATGAAATCATGATATAAAGCGGCTCAAGTTTCTTGTTCATACACCTTAACTTTTCTCTTTTCATCCATATTTCCATTTTATCGTCTCAAGCATAACTTTTACACTGAATACCAGTTTAAGCATTTATTAGGATTAATTTACCTCAAGTAAATGAGAATATTTCAACAATATTATTCTATGTAAATGGTTCTCGTGTTAAAAGTGAAGGCTCTTATATAATCAACTATATGTATACTAATATATGTATATACGTATAATATAACTATAATATATACTTAGTTATACTGAGCTGAAAATTTAGAACTCTCTTCAGTTTTTATGATAATGACAAATTTTAATTTCTCTTATGTTATATAAATTAAAAATACAACTTTTTATTTATTATATCCATTCATGTAAACTACTAATTATATATTATTATTATTATTATTAGAATTTGAAATATTATTAAAAGTTAAAATAATTGTAAGTGAATTGAATGTAATTGAAATTTAGCAAATTAAAATTGATAATTTTATTAGAAAAATCTTCTGTGATTTAGCAAAAATTTGATTATATTATTGAAATTTAAATTTATATTAACTGATAATTAGTTTTTTTTTACATATTTGAATAAATTTTAAATTATTCAATGAAATGTTTTGGTTGTGTTATTGTAGGAAAAACAATAAATGCTAATAATTTTTTTAAAATTATTTTCATTTCTCTTTGATTTTATTTAAAAAAAAAATGTTGACGAAACTATGTTGATCATAAATATTCATACACTGTCTAGTGTTTTTTTTATATCTTAGAATCCTCTTATTCCGGAAACGGATTGAATCTTGTAACTTAAAAAATAGTCTCGTCTCTTTCCTCAAGTTGAAACATCCACTCTGGCGCGTTTTTTTCAGTCTCTCTCGGAATGTGCTGATTTATTTTAAAATGTTGCGCTACAGTTATGAAATATGATGACACAAATGTTATTTCTTAACAGAGAGAGAGAGAAAGCGCAGTGATGTTTGATTATACAACCCCTTTTCTCTTTCTTATTCTCTTCCTCTTTCTCTCTTTCTCTTTGCTAACTCGACAACACAGTATATAAAGAAACACAGAAATAAAAAAAAACTTCGGGGACTTGACAAAGTGTCCCTTAAACAAACGAAATTCTAAATTTGTAAAATGAATTAATTAAAAGATATTAAAATCTATGACTTTATTAACAAAACAAAAAAAAATGTTTAAATTGGAAATTTTAATCATAAATTTTTGTCTTAGGTGATTTTATGAGACCCTTAGGTTATGTCTACGTGACACTCCTTGCTCACTCTTTCTTGACAGCATTACGTGATCAAGGAAAATAAGTAGATATCAAATCAGAAGATTTGCATGATCTGACGACCTTCTAAAACAGAGAAGACATTAATTTAAAAAAAAAATACTTGTGAAGACGCAACTCTAAATTGGACTTCATCTTTTTTTATTATATATATATATATATATAATTAAAAAATATCTACTATATAAAATCATCAATTTCTCTTTAAAACCTATGATTTATCTTATCTTTTTATCTATAATCAAGATTAAGTTTCCGCATTAATTTTATTAAAAATTGGATCAAGGACTATTTTTATAAATATATGTTGAAGTTATGAAATAAGTTTAAAGTTATTATTTTCTATAGAAAATAGAATGGTTATTAGAAAATATAATTTGATGAATATTGTGCTATGGACCGGATATAAAAAGTTTCGGATATATGTATGTACTTATTTTTATTTAATAAAATTTCTCTCTCTCTCTATAAAATTGTGAAAAATAACGTGAGTTTCTTAAATTTAATTTAATCTAATAAAAAAAAGACACGAAAATTTGTTTATTTATTTTTTGTAGAAATTTAACAAAAAGTAATATTTATAGGACTTTTACGAAAGATATTAATATTCGAGAAGAATTTAAATCAAGGTTACAATCGGGTAATGCCTGTAATCAAAGGGCCTATGTCGTCAAAATTATTATCAAGGAGAATCAAAATTAAAACATATAAAACAATTATTTGGACGGTTATATTATATAGGTGTGAGGCATGGTCTATGACCTTGGGAAACGAGAGTAGATTTAAAATAGGATTCTTCGAATCATTTAAGGTCCAAAGAAAGATAAGGACAACTTGGAATGGCGGAGACTGTATAATGAGGACTTGGTTGACTTGACCTCTATGCAACTCCAGACAGTATGAAAGTGAGAAGGTTGAAAAGAATGTGAGAGGAAAAGACTTGGGAAGTCTATTTGTGGGGAGCCGATTGGGAAACTTTTGATTGAAAGATCAAGAACCCTTTGGGCAGACAATATAGGAAAGGACGTGAGAGAGAGATGGGATGTAGGGTTGGATGGTTGTGGTTCAGAATAGGAACACTTGAAAAAATGTGGTTGTTGCGGGGCCAAGAACTTTCGAGTTCCGTAAGCTACAGAGATTGTGAGATAAGACTTTTTTTATAATTATATTTCCTCGTGTGAATTATACAAAAGAATTGTGAAAGGGAGGGAGTGAATAAATTTCCTTTCTTCAATCCCTTTGTTAAATTGTATTAGATTTCTTTAAATAAATATTAATAAGTGAAAAATAAATGTTTAAAAAATTCTTAAGAAATTTTATTTTACTTTAGTTTCTATTGCTTTCAAAAGGTTGCCAATCCCTTACAAATATATTCAGCGATATCAAAAAAAAAAAAAAAAAATTAAATATGCCAGAAAAATTGACTTTGACAATCCACTCTTTTTTTTATTCATAAATATATAATATTATATTTATTATTATTATTATTATTATTATATATTATTATGGTTATTAGTACCAACCTAAACAAATTAATTCCACGAACACAATTAAAATTGCATCACATTGATCAACAGGTGTTGGGGGTTGGAGAATGTCAATTGAATCAAGAGTAGAAACAAATGCAAGAGAGAAACAAAAACAAATATCAAACGACACTTTTATTTTATTTCATTTTTCTTTTATTTTTGAAACATTTGTTTTATTTATAAATATACCTATATCATATAAGTGGATATCTACATACATATATCACAAGATAAATAGATTTAAAAACTTTTTTTTTTTTAAATTACAACATTTATTATAATATAGAAAAAAAACTAAAAAGTTAATGTATCTTTAGAAGTTTAATTTGAAACATTACAAGCTTTATTTTCTCAGGAAGTGTTTTTAATATGCTCAGTTGAGTGAGAATTGATGAATCCTTTGATATTATGTATTTAGAAATGAACTAATTTAAATATAAAACTTATTTCATACTATTTTATTTGATTTATTTTAATCATTTTATTTTGCCTGATTGTTTATTAATTCTTTTTGTGCAGTCAATCAAATCTTTATAAATATAGAAAAATTGAGTATCCTTATTTATTCATAACTTCTTAGAAAGGCTTATTATAGTTAAACTTTCGTTTTTAGATGTTTATTATTAATAGAAAAGAAGATTGAATCATTATATTTATTTGATTATAACACTTTCTACTTATTAACAAATAAGCTGGAGAGTCTCCACTCGACGATCTCGCAATTTGAATTGGATTTAATAACATATATTATATTTAAATTAAATTTAATTAATTATAAATTAAAATTAATAAATAATATTTATTAAACCAGTGCATGTTTGGCTCTTTGTTGATGGCACCACGTCACATGTTGGCGCGTGAGATTTGCAGTGTTAAAAAATTAATTCTGGTACTATCAGCGATTCAATCAAGCTGAAATTCTATATATTCTATTTATACAATTTTTAATCATGTGAAAAATTATCAAACATATATCTTTAGTATAGTAAAAATTTAACAAATTATTGAAATGTAATAATATTTATATCGTAACTTGTATAATATTAAACCCTGTAAATAGTGTAAATAATATATAGAGGAAAGTGGATATCGTTAACCGACTTCTAAATTATGCTTTCTTAATTTCTCATTAGATGTAGAATGGTCAATAAGTGTACTTTAAATCACCAATCGATAGCCATTTTACTTTTGATTTGTTTCAAGTAAGAAGAAAGAAACTGTGATTAAAAGTAAGAATTTAACTTGTTTCTTCTAATTTTCTACTGTTAATGAATGGAAAGTTTCAACAAGATAAAATTAGTGAATTATTATTATTTATGCAGACAATATTTTAAACTTCGATCAATTGTACCTATTTTTTCATATTCACAATATAAAATTACCTGCCGTAAACTGAAACGGGCTCCTACTAAGCAATGCCATGATATTTACCTTAAAGTATACCACGGTATATGCGCACCTTTTCACATCCATTGAGTTGCGTAACAAACAAATTAAAAAGAATTGAATAATAATAACCTACTGAATAAAAATTAACGAGAATTATTGTTTAATATCATTTAAAATGTAATAATTAAATAAATAGGGGCAGCATGGCTGAGTGGGTAGAGTACTTGATTTCTACACAGGAAGCCTGAGTTCGAATCCCAGCATAGAACTCAAGATTATATATTTATTTAATTTAATTTAATTTAATTAATAAATATAAAAATTTAATTCAATTTAACATCAGCTGCCCCACCGAAGAAGGCAAGGGGAAACCACTTCGGTCAAATTTTCCCATGAACACCCTATGACTCCTGTGGAGTTATTAGGGCCACGACACTTCCGCTAGGAAGTTATCGACAACGAAGAAGAAGAAGAGAATTAAATAAATAATTAATTCTCAATGTAAAATAAATAAACTCACTATTTAATTAAATAATAAATTAATATTGACTTATTAATTATAATTTATATTGTAACAACAAGGTAAGACCTTCAGTTCCTACTTGTCCCTTGGAGTGGCAGGAACCGTCCGGCACGATTAAGAAAACTAGTCTACTTAAATGATAGATAACATATTTTTTTATTTTTGAAATCTCTTTTTAACATTGAATATTTATTAATTATGTGCAAGTATAGTGAAGAACAATATATAATGTATCTATTGCATTAAAAGATATATTTTATATTAGATTATCCATAGTTTTTATAACTAATTTTCTTTAAGAGGCCCATCGACATAATCCTTCCTTTATATAAATTTCAATAATAAAATATTTCATATTTATAATTTTCTTTAAGAGGCCGATCGACATAATCCTTCCTTTATATAAATTTCAATAATAAAATATTTCATATTTATAAATATTCCACACATCAAAAAATTATAAATTTTATTTTAATTAATGGTTTTAAATAAATCTTTTAGAGTATTTTTCAAATATACGAGTAGTTTGAAGAGTGGCATAGAATTTTTTCGAGCTCTCAAATTTCAAAAATTCGGGAGTGTCCTCCCCTAGACTTTCCCGCATATAAATATGTAATTAGGTTATTATTATTATGTTTTAACAACAATAAAAATAAACAAACTAATTAATTTAAATTATAAAGTAAAATGGTTTAACACTATTATATATATTTATAATTTACACTTAACGCAACTTGTATAGGTAAAATATCACTTCCGGTAGTCAGATCATGATGAAATTTGGTATCTGAATTTTTTTCATATTTTTAAATCTATATACAAAATATGAAGCAAATATCTCGAAGCAAACTGGTACTTTACTTGAAAGGTAAATGCAACCAGTGTAGGTAAAGTACCACTTCCGGTTAACCGATTTTGACGAAATTTTGATAGAAATCTACAAACTGTGAATAATATCGGTGTACCAAATTTCGAAGTCCTAGCTTGATTAGTTTTTGAGTAAATTTGCTCATTACATACATACATACATACATACATACACACACATACAGACACATACATACATACATACATACACACACACAGACATAATTCGAAAAATGGTATTTTCCGACTCAGGGAGGTCTAAAACGTCAAGATCTATCGAAATCTCGAAGTCGAAATTTTTGACGATTCCAATACTTCCCTTATACGAAGTATGCGGGAAAGTAAAAACAGAAAGACAAGAACACCCTCATGAAAAGAAAGGAACAATATTTAATAGAAAATAAAAAACAAAAAATTCAATTCTATTTTGATAAATTTATTACTCTCATTAACACGGTCGCCCAAAGTTTTCTTCTTAGCAGCCTTAGAAATATATTATATATATTAAATAGTAATAGTAATATTTATAGTAATAGTAACAAAATTTTCTTAAAAATGCAGGTCCATCGATAACTACAAGCGAAAAGGCAACTTTTGATCTATGAAATGGATGAGTGGAATACTTTCATTAGCGCCTAAGCTGAATCGCGTGTGGATCGTTCTCTGAGCCGCAATTACTGATACACCTTTTTTTTAAATGTACCCTCTCTGTTCATCCTAACACTGCATGATTACAACTAAAAACTAGATTACCTACGAAATAAACCATAGCTCTAGCTCCACTAATAATCTATTGATTTATTGAAATTTGGATCTTTATAATACAATGTATTTTTTTCTTTTAATTTTAAAATTAGAGCTATAATAAATTATTTGAATTTAATCTAATATCAAAAAATATTTATCTGAAATTAATTATTAATTGTTTTAAGAAAAGAAAAAGTCAATTTGATAAAGGTAAATATATTGTTAAAAAAAATATGATGCATATGTCGTCAATATTTAATTTTGTTAATAATTTAATGGAAATGTTGGATCGATGTTAATTTTGGTGAACAGAGTAAAATCAACTTTCACTTTCTCGTCTCTCCATTTATTTATTGTCACACATGAAAGTATTGTCATAGGGAAGCGGCTGAATCGACAGACAGACGTGGGTCCTTTTGCAAGCAATGTTTAAGTCCGAATCCAACAGAGTAGCTGTGGGACAGAGTGGTGAGAGGCATGGGGGGAGGAGGACGGATGATGGAACGAAAGCAGCTCACCGCTAGAAATTATCTTTTGTTATTTCAGTCGGTTTGAAACACGGAAAATTATTCAATGACTGCCAGAGGGACAGACATGCCTTAGAGTTTGTCGAAAATAAACACAAACGCCTTTTAATCATATTAAATGCGCTTTTGGTCTGTAATTCACATTGGGAATGTGTTCGAGCGGTATTTGAATATCATTCATTGGTAATTGGATTAAAATAATCATAAAATATTCAAATAGAAATTCGAATAAAACATCCACTGTCGATTATTTCATTTGTGGGAAAGATCAAATATACTCACCCAACAGATAATATTAAAGATTATTCCAACTGTAAGGAATATATACTCCAATTATATCGATATATATGATATATATGATTACCTTTTGATTTTGTTTTATACAATATCTAATATAAAATATAGCTATAAATGGATTCACACATAAAACCTATATTATTCATATTTATCCATCATTTTAATTCTTCATAAATTTTGATATTTTTTTACTTTTACCTCTCAAAAACGATCTTTTTATTGAATTATAATGGTATTTAACATTTCATTATTCTTAAAAAAAAAAAAAAAATTAGACTACCTCGCGATTTGAGAAGAAAATGGGAAAAAGTGAATTTCCATGAAAATCCATAAATTGGGATACGAATTGCTCCTCCTCCCTATTCTCTGGATTTAGCCCCGAGTGGCTATTTCTTGTTTACAAACCTGAAGAATTGGCTCGGAGGTAAGAGATTTGTCTCCAACGATGAAATCACCTCACAAACAAATCTATTTTGATGTCCTCGACAAATCTTATTTTTTGGTAGAGATAAAAAAAATTGGAGAAACGTTGTGTGAAATGTATAGAGCTCAAAGAGGACTACTTTGAAAAATAAAATAATTATTTATCCCAAAACCAGTGTTTCATTCAAAAAATCACAGACTTTTTGAACTGCCCTCATATATTAAATTAGTCTTTCTGATAATGATTTCAACGAATTTATGTAATATTTGGGGTGAAGAATCGACCTGATTAAGTTTTGTTGAAACAAAAAATCTTTTCTGTTTTTTTCTTAATTAAATAAATGAATAACAGGTGTCAATAAATAACTGAATCCAAACATTTTAATGATTCAAGATGGCTATAGAAACCATTATACATATTTATATACATATATAATGTATATGATTACGGATGATCGAGCTCCGCCCAATGTTATACTTTTAAATATTAAACTTCATATAAAAAAGTAAAATTATTAATAAAAAAATATTATATACAATTTGGAATGTATTTATGATAAAAATGTATCTTTTCTAAAAATTGTCTAATTTTTTTATTTTTTTTTTATTTATAAGATTTGGAAATTCTTGAATTGATTTTAAATTTTTCATTTTTCATGTTTGTCTCTCTATTTGGATAATTGTATTGCTATAGTCTGAAAATTGGCTGGGCCGATTACAATATAATTTAACGGACACATATTCGAATATATCAATAAATTTTATCAATATAAAAAAAAAACAGAGATTCATTTTTTAAAATTTATTTTAAACACGCTTCATGTTACCAATGGAATCTCAAAAATGTGGGGGAAAAGAGAGTGTGGATTCTGGCCAAATCATATAATCATTATTCGTAAACTTTAGCAAATCCTATATATAGCTAAATATTTTACAAATTTGTTTAAATTAAAATTTTAATGGGGATTCTAGTTTGTTTATATCAATGTTTATGATTAGATTTATAAAAATAGTTATGTAAAAAAATCCATAATTTATTAATCTAAAAGAAAATGATTAAATTTACTTTAAAATAAATTTATAATAAATTCACAAATATTATGAATAAATACTATGTGTGTGATACAAGTAAATAAGAAACTTTCATTTCAGTGTAAATTTTAAATGGATCTTCCCGAAACCATTCGCTGATTGTTTTCTATTTACTATTCCATAGTCTCCTTCAAATCCTCTTCATTTTCTTCAGAGTCTATTCTATAAGAAATTCACAGAGACTGTTCTATTTTCTTTTCTATTCCACCATTTGATTAAATTTGAACTGTTAACTTCAGCTTCTTTTTTCAGTGTCACAAATCTTAGACCTAAGAACACTTCCCCCATTTTTATCACGTTATCTCTTTTGTGTTCAATCTTGAGTTTTTTCTTTCTCTCCCTCTGTTTATTTTTCTACCCTCAGCTCTCTCTCTCTCTCTCTCTCTATCCAATGAAGATGATTAAGATCTTGAAAAACAATTCAATTCAATAAAATAGATTTATAGAAACAAATAAGAAATGTAATGGTAGTGATTTCGCATAATTTCGTGTCCATATCATTCTCATTTTCGATGCATATTCATAGGCCTTCAATTTTGTTCTTTCAGAACATTTCAACGGCTATTTGAATGTAACCTCTGAATATTCATAGGACATAAAGAGAATTTTAGTTTTGAGATTTTTTTCATCAAACAATCATAATTAAATTAAAAAAAATCCATTCGATGATAATTAAAATGATTTTGACTAATATCAATATTATTCCTATAAACATTTAATTGAATGAAAATTCAAAATTTTCTATAATTTAATTAAAATGAATATTTTATTTTGATGTAGTACTTACTGATTAATTTTATTTTAACAATAAAGGAATTAAAATTAATTAGATATAAATAATAGATTAAAGAAATAACAATTTTTAATATATACCTATATAAATATTGATTTGTGTTTTTTTACACATATAATATAAAAAGAATAATAAATCATAGTTTTTTCAACATGGTGTAAGGATGACTAATCGAGCCAAACGTTGGGCTGCCACTTTGTAACGAGGACTAATCGAGCCAAACGTTGGGCTGCCACTTTGTAAGGAGGACCGTTTCAAGTTGGGGTCACTTTGTAGACGATCCTCTTACGTTGTGTGCCAATTTATAAGGGGATCTAAGTATGAGGCACTTGTAATGACCCACGATGACCGCGAATTGTTAATTATGTTAAGTTAATGATGGGCGCCAACTTTGGATATCCCAAAGTATAAAATAGTGTTGAAAAATTAAGGGAAAAGGGAAAACACAATAATAATGTTCACATTAATTTACTTTAATTAACTAGATAAAAATTAACAAATTAAATATACAAATTTTAAATAGAAAAATAAGAAAATGTAATTCACTATTGTCACTGGAATTAGCAGAAATAATTATCACAGGGGGTGATGATAAGGATTATACACAAATAATTATATCACGGGACGTGATAAGTATAGGTTATATCAGGATGATATCACTTGTTCGACTGTATCACAGGGTGTGATAAAAATGATTATATACAAAATAATTATATCACGGGACGTGATAAATACCAGGTCATATCGGGATGATATCACTAGTTAAACTGTATCACAGGGTGTGATAATAAAAATGATTATATACAAAATAATTATATCACGGGACGTGATAAATACAGGTCATATCAGGATGATATCTCACTAGTTCCACTGTCCATTCTCAACTGTCTAAAAATATTACAACTTGGAGGGATGATTCCTCCCCTTAAGTGAAATATAATATCTATATATATATATTACATTTTAAGAATAATGCGACCAAATAACTTTGTTCATAAAAAAAAGGAAATAGAAAAAAACAAAATAAACTAAAAAAAATAGACAAACAAAAAAATGTATAATAAAAAAAAATAAATAATAATATAAATACTTTGTCCGTTACATCCTCCCCCTCTGATTCCGAGGTCTTTTGATTGAGGGATCAGTCCTAGGAACGGACAATTTTTGGCCTTCCTCGCTTACGTAGAGGAACTATTGGAGTAGAACGCCTGTCGTTACATAGACGCAAAGCTGATGTATGAGGGGGAACAAGTCCTTGAATAAATATATGTTTCTGAGTTTGTGGTGGCTCCATAACTCCTGGTGGGCCCCGATGGGCTCTCGGAGACCCCACCAGCTGTCTATATCGGACAGCAGGTTCTTCTTTGCTGACTTTGGTACCGTCCATGGAATCGACGGCCCTTTGCAGCGCATTTAAACAACCGCCTGTGTTTATATGATGTTGAGTGTAAGGAGTTGGCTCTCCCCCTGGTTGAAAGACAGTTTCATGTTCTTTTAATAAATGGGCAAGTTTCATGTTCTGTTCCGCAGTTAGCTGAATAGTGTTTTCAACAACAGTATTATTTTCATCAGTGGTGCAGAGATTTTCTTGAATAAATTTGTATTTTCTCTTAGGATAATTATGAAAATACCAGCGATTGTTTCGCATATCTAATACTAAACCTGCTTTTCTGAGGAAGTCAAGACCTAATAGTGATCTATTTCCACTAACATTGGGTAGGAATATCATTTCTATATGTATTATTTTATTTTTGATTTTTACAGGAACTGTAGCTAATAACACGGATTGTATACGCTTTTTCCCGTCAGCTAGAGTTAAGGAAAGATTATCTACTTTAAAATGTTCTCCTCGTTGTCTTAAATAGCTGAGAAGACGCTGACCGCCAATAGAGCGAGTGGCTCCGCTGTCAACGCAAATAGAACCAGAAGCTTCATAGATGGAGGCTTCTATTAGAGCGAGTTTAGTATCTCTATCTGTAGTAACGTTACACTGTAAGGCTTGTGCGTTGGTAATTTCCTGCTTCGGATTGCAAGTTAGACACCTAGGTTTGGTGACTCCTGGAGTTCCGCAGCCGTAGCAACGAATTATTGAAGAGTCAGTCTCTTCATTTTGTTTTTCACGAGGTTGTGAGTTTCTGAAGGGTTTCCGATCATAATATTTCGATTTAGGGGGTTCGATAGATTTATTTGAAGGGATTGTTTTTGAAAATGGGGCCCTTAAGTTATCATAGGAGTCGAATTTTTCTGCGAGATCGAGGGGATCTACCAGTGTTTCCCAAGAGTCGAGGAAGTGATCTTTGCATTCGGATGAACACTTTCTCTTCATTTGATCAGCTAGGATCAAATTTTTAAGTTGATCAAAATTTTCAATTTTTAGATCGGATAGCCAGGCTTCTAGATAACCTCGTAGATTGAAGTAAAAATCTTTCCAAGTGTTTTCCGATGTCTTCTTGGAGGTGGAGAAAAGTTTTCTTATTTTATCCGTAGTTAATTTAAATCGGTGAAGTAGGAGCTTCTTAATATGTTGATAGTCTTGGGCGACTTCATTTGGTTCTCTAATTATTAGAGTGGTAATATCTGTGGGTAAGACCGAAATAAGATAAGTGACCCATGCATCCTCAGATATGCCAAAAAAATTCATTTGTCTTTCGAAAAGACGCAGATACGTATTAATATCGTCATCGTTAATTTTAAATAGAGGTAAGAATTTCAATATATCTACTTTCGGTTGAAGTGGGGTTGGTGATTCTACCTGGTTCACTACGGTTTGAATTCGGAGTTTCTCTAGTTCAAATTGTCTTTCCTTCTCCTTTTCTTCTCTTTCATCTTTCTCCCTTTCCCTCTCTCTTTCTTCTTTCTCCCTTTCCCTCTCTCTTTCTTCTTTTTCCTTCCTATCCTCTATGATGGTCATAAGTAATTCCCGGGTAAGGTCTTCATCATAATCAGGCAATGACGTGATGTCATTTTTTATATCGATCCTACGAGAATCTAAATTCATAACTATTCCTAATTCCTGTGCTAAAAGGATAAGATCCTCCTTTTTCCCTTTGCCGAAAAATGACATTTTTAATAGGATAATTAAATTTAATGTTAACCAAAGAGAAAAAAAAATTAATTAATTAATCAAAATTAAAAGTTA
The DNA here is from genome assembly GCA_963082975.1 of Labia minor. NCBI lineage: Eukaryota > Metazoa > Arthropoda > Insecta > Dermaptera > Spongiphoridae > Labia > Labia minor. The sequence goes on along the minus strand of OY720344.1, from coordinate 40,855,836 downwards.
TTTAGTCGCGTACAATTGAATTATACAATGTTTAATTATAATATAAGGTAATTGAAATATAATTTAAAATATATAAAAGTATTTAAATATTTGAAAATATAGTGATATTTTATCAATTTTATTAATTCATTAATTTAAATATAATGTAGTAGAATAAAATTTAAAATCAAAAAAAAAAAAAAAAAAAAAAAATTTACAAATTAAACATATAAATTAATTAATTATAACTAATAATAATATTAATATATTCAAACTATTTTTATTGAATTAGAATTAAATAGATAAATATTCTATTTGTTAGATAAATGTGAAAATTAAAAATAAAATAAAAAAAATTAACAAGTGTTAAATCTTATTATATGTATTAAACAAGAAGATATAATTTATTTAAATTTAAAGTATAAAAGTAAAAGTTTTAAATTTCTATTTTATTAATTAAATATTAAATTGTAGTATAAGTCCGTTGAGACCAAAAGTGATGATACTGCTCACCAAAGATGAATAATGTACTTTTCTCAGGAGCCGTGGTGTACTAATCGGGCCTCAGGTTGGGCGCCACTTTGTAAGGATGACTAATCGAGCCAAACGTTGGGCTGCCACTTTGTAACGAGGACTAATCGAGCCAAACGTTGGGCTGCCACTTTGTAAGGAGGACCGTTTCAAGTTGGGGTCACTTTGTAGACGATCCTCTTACGTTGTGTGCCAATTTATAAGGGGATCTAAGTATGAGGCACTTGTAATGACCCACGATGACCGCGAATTGTTAATTATGTTAAGTTAATGATGGGCGCCAACTTTGGATATCCCAAAGTATAAAATAGTGTTGAAAAATTAAGGGAAAAGGGAAAACACAATAATAATGTTCACATTAATTTACTTTAATTAACTAGATAAAAATTAACAAATTAAATATACAAATTTTAAATAGAAAAATAAGAAAATGTAATTCACTATTGTCACTGGAATTAGCAGAAATAATTATCACAGGGGGTGATGATAAGGATTATACACAAATAATTATATCACGGGACGTGATAAGTATAGGTTATATCAGGATGATATCACTTGTTCGACTGTATCACAGGGTGTGATAAAAATGATTATATACAAAATAATTATATCACGGGACGTGATAAATACCAGGTCATATCGGGATGATATCACTAGTTAAACTGTATCACAGGGTGTGATAATAAAAATGATTATATACAAAATAATTATATCACGGGACGTGATAAATACAGGTCATATCAGGATGATATCTCACTAGTTCCACTGTCCATTCTCAACTGTCTAAAAATATTACAACTTGGAGGGATGATTCCTCCCCTTAAGTGAAATATAATATCTATATATATATATTACATTTTAAGAATAATGCGACCAAATAACTTTGTTCATAAAAAAAAGGAAATAGAAAAAAACAAAATAAACTAAAAAAAATAGACAAACAAAAAAATGTATAATAAAAAAAAATAAATAATAATATAAATACTTTGTCCGTTACAATGGTAATTTTTGGATTTGATTATCTTAATTTCACATACTTATTGTTATATGATTGTTATATATTTATTTATTAATTCAAGTTTTATTTTTTTAGTTTAATTATACACTAAATTTTGACTAAAAATAGAAAAAACTACAACGCAATATTTCCTTAAATAAGTTACAAAATGACCTTTTGCTAAACAAAAACATAATGACGTCAGCTAGTAGACAAGAAACAAACATGGTAACTAATTGTGTATATATGATTGTGATAACTGAATTGTTTCTAGAAAAAATTTGAACTTTTTTCTAATTTTAAACCTTTTCGACTAAACGGTTTATTTAATTAGGTTTAAAAATTTTAAAATCAGTTTTAGCTATTGAGAAAATTCATAGCCTCTCCTTAACTTAACATTCCATCACCAACGTCCTGCGGTTTAGACTACCAATATCGGTTGTAAATAAAAACAGTGCTTTCTCCTATAAATTTTACTAGTCTAACATTTGAACAGATGAAAATAAAGTTTGTACTTTTTGCAGCCGTTTATGTCTTTAAAGAGATTTATTAATTACAATTTGATATGATAATTTGATAATTATAAAAAATAATCATTCATTTAATTTGATTACCTATTAAATTTTAATTTTTTAAGGTTTAAGCAAAAAGCACCGTATGCATTTTCAACTCTCTTTGAGTTTTACTTTTTTTAAGAGATTATTAAATAGAAACGATTTTCCTTTAATTAAATAAATAAACTTTATATATATTTTATTTTTATCATATCTGGCTTTAAATTAAAAAAAATCTTTACTTAATTAATGAAATTAACAGTTAACTTAATTTTACTTTGTATTTTTAATATATAAGAAAACCCATTAGAATAATAAATTTGGAAAGTTTTTTTTTTAAATCTTTAAAAAAAATAAAAATCAAAAAATCTCCCTTTTTTCTAAAACGACCTTTTGTTAATTGAAACAAGTAATTTATTTTTTAACTATGTATTGAAAATTATAAATAAATTTTGAATTTTAAATTGTCTATTTATTATTTAGATTGTTGTAGTTAAACATAACTGTAATCGAGAGAGATGGGCTTATTTTCATCTCCAATAAAAAATTCCAATGATTATTTTTCATTTCACATTTAGAGAAACAAATTAAGGGAATAAAATGAGAATTTAATCATTGTCTGGTCAATAAATAATGTAGTAGTGGTTATTCAAAGTCCAATAAATAGAATCAAATCAACTGGCGTCATATTCAATGAATGCGCGTAGCCAAGCGAAACGCTACGGCTGGCTCATCATTTTTATTAGCGAAATTAGTATTAATATGCAAATAGGAAGAGGAAATTATAAATTATTTATTGTTAATAATCTTTTTTTCTCTTTGTTTCTATACAAGTCATTACATTGTCATTTACACTCACTTGGATATGCTTCCAGTTATGAATTATTTGAGATGTTTAGAAATATATATATATCTATATATCTATTGTATTGTATATTATATACATATATTGTAGTATTGTATGAATTGACAATAATTTTTACATAATTACTAATAAATCATTACTATCTAATGGTTAATTGACATACGAGGGGAGGTCAATAAGTCCGTGACTTTAATTGAAACACCTGTTTTGGATAAAAAATTATTTTATTTTTCAAAGTAGTTTCCTTTGAGCTCTATACACTTTTCCAATTTTTTAATTCCTTCCAAAAAATAAGATTTATCGAGAACATCATTTGTGTGATGATTTCATCGTTGGAGTCAAATCTCTTTCATTTCTTCATGTTTGGAAACAAGAAATAGTCGATGTTAATTCCTGAGAATAGGGCGGAGGAGGGAGCAATTCATTTCCCAATTCATGGATTTTCATGGAAATTCACTTTTTTCCATTTTTTTTTTCTCAAATCACGAGTTAAGCTGCTCTTAATGAATGTCAAAAAAAACTAAAAGACCCAGCTGGTTAAAATTTCGACAGGAGTTGTTTGCTGTGTTGGCATTTCATTTAAGAAACGGGAAATTTAAAAAGTCACATACTTATTTACCTTCCCTCGTATAACCCCTAATATAAAGAAAAATTTTAAAAAATTTAATATAAAATTTAGGATATTATATTCTAGATATATACACAAAAATTAACTTATTTTGTTTGAGAATGGAAAAGTTGAAAATTATTAATTTAATCCATTAGACTAGAAATCATTTTGGTATAATATTAAAATGGTCTTATTTAATTAATTATAAAAAATGAATATCATTAAATCTCTCAAATTATTTTTAAGTATGTTCTACATAATAGATATAGATAGTTAATAGAAAAAATATTAATAATTTTATGGAAATGTTATAATATAAATATAAATTTCAATTATTTTTTATATATAGAAATTTAAAATTAAATATTTTTATATCAAAATATACGAATAAGAATAAAGTATAGTTCAATCATAATACTTTAGAAAAACTTTTTTAAAAATTTTTATTTTAATTTTAATGGATTTTTTTACTTTCTAAGAAAAGGTCATATCCAGCAATTCCTATTATTTTGAAGAGGTTCAAAAGATCTGTTAAATCACTCTAAAATAGTATTATAATCTCCGGCTAGCCGCGATTCCTCCCGCCCTTAAGACAGGATTTGGCCATCGACCAAATCTCACTCTCATTTGTAGCTAATAAAAGGCTGACTGAAGGAGATTAAGACACCGACCGACCTCGAGTCGAATATTACCTCAGAGGTCTTTTTTGAAAAAAGAAAGAAAAAAAAAGAATTGAGATCATAAGATGAAAAGGGAGGAACACTAAACGGTAACAAATCTCACTTTACACGTCCACCTAAAATCTTTATTTTTCTCTCGTCTCTTCAAATTTATATTAATTTCTTATACAACTTAAATTCAATTCAGCATTAGAGAAAAAATTTATTTTTATTCTTTTACTTAAGTTTTAAATAGAATGTAAAGAACATAAATAAATTAAATTTTATTGAAAAAACAGAAAATTTTTTTACTAAAATTAAAGATTTAATTTCTAACTTATATGAATTTTAGTTATCTACTTTTTTTTTAGAACGTAAGGTGCTAGGTTCAAAGCCTTAAATTAATTAATTATAATTAAATTGATGTATTAGTGATTACAACTTAAATTTTATATTTTTTTTTTCTCTTTAAAAATATTTAATTATGGATATAATAGGTTGTCAAATATCTCCCTTCCACTTTTTTGCTCTTTATTTAATGCTTTATAAAAAGTGTTACAGTGATCGAATTTAGTTCAAATATGCGCCGTTTTGTTCGATAATCTGTTTCCATCTAGACGGCAACTTCATAATACCCCCCTCGTAGAAATCCCCTTCCTTATTTGCGAAGAACTCAGACAGCCACTTTTCACAAGCCTTTTTTGAGTCTAACTTTACACCACCAAGGGCGTTCGCCATGGACAGGGACAGGTGGTAATTACTTGGCGCTATGTCCAGGCTATATGGTGGATGTGATAAATCCTCCCATCCGAGCTCCCGTAGCTTCTGACGAGTCATCAACGAAGTGTGTGGTCTGGCGTTGTCCTGGTGGAACACTACATCCTTCCCGTTGGCCAATTCTGGACGCTTCTGGTCGATCGCCTGCTTCAAGCGGTCCAGTTGTTCGCAGTAGATGGTAGAATTAAGCGTCTGGCCATATGGGAGCAGCTCATAGTGGATGATTCCCTTCCAATCCCACCAAACATACAGGAAAAACATGGTGTCGTTTTCACCGGCTCTGAATCGTCGAAACCATTCCTCCGCGGTTCGAAGTGTGATAGAATATCATCCCCCAAAACACCATTAATCTCACGCAACGTTTCTCAAGCGGATTTGCCTTTAACGAAGGGAAACTTTAAAATAACGCGAATTTCGGCTTTAGTGAACTCCATGTTTACTCGTCTATAACTGTTGAACGCAATATCCAAACTAATCATGCATAGCGTCGTTTTGTTGGTTATGTCAAGACCTTTCAAATGATGTATAGTATTACCAGATACGAGCTCTGTAGCGCTTTGTACATAGCCGCGAAAAAGGCGGAAGGGAGATATTTGACAACCTATTATTTTTGCATCTAGTAAGAGGGTCAACTTCGTTGAGAAAGATCATGATAATGTATCATCTATTAATACAAAAATATTAAATGTCACAATTATTAAAAATATATAACTTTTTATTTTATTTTTAAATATCATTTAAATTTATTAAATTATTAAATTAATTATCAGTTTACTTAATCTAATGAAACTCTTCGATGATGTTTATTTAATAATTTTATTATTAAAGTAATAATATAAATGAATATTTTTAAAAGATATTATATTATATATTCTATATAAAGTTGATTAATTTATTAGATAAATAAATTTGTAATCAATTTACAATCACAATTATTTTAAAAACATTAATAAAATGATAGTAAATAATTATTAATATAATATTTTTGATTTAATAAATTGTGTTAATAAATTTCTAAGAATACAAGGAAATCAAAATTTCGTTATTTATTTTTCTGGAAGGGATTTATATATATACTAGCTGCTCAGAGCTCCTTCGTCGCTCTTCACATCTAGACGGGGGCTCCGCCCCCTGTACCCCCGAGTGGTACATAGTATTTGGTTGAAAGTAGTAAAAGGTTTTCATCCATTTTGTTTCAAACAATGTATAACATAAAACATTCATTTCTTATTGTGTGATTATTTAAAATATATTTTAATTTATTTAGTAAATTAATTATATATATTATTATTGAATATGTTATATCTATCTACTCGAAAGTTCTTGGCAGCTACAACCACATTTCTCCAAGTGTCCCCGGTGACCTCATCTTTCTTTGGCCAATAAATGCTGGAAAGAATAATCTGAATCTACTCTCATCTCCCAGGGTCATAGACCATGCGTGGCTCAACGGTGCTCGAAAGTTCTTGGCAGCTACAACCACATTTCTCCAAGTGTCCTTATCCTGAACCTCTGTTCCATCTCTCGTACGTCATTCCCTCATCTTTCTTTGGCCCATAAATGCTGGGGAGAATCCTATTCTCAAATACTCTGAATCCACTCTCATCTCCTAAGATCATAGACCATGTCTCACACTCATATAATACAACAGACAAAATAATTGTTTTATATATTTTAATTTTCATTCCCTTTTATAATAATTTTGATGAGATAAGCCTCTTTACTGCATGATAACAGGCGTTTCCCGATTGCAACTTCGATTTAAATTCTTCTCAAATATTATTATCCTTCGTGATTACATTCAATTTTTCTACATATTCAAATTCTACATTTTGTATGTTAATACTGCTCCTGTTTGTTTCTAAATATATTTATTTATCATTATTAATTTCAAACCTCATCTCTTTTCCTACCTCGATTAATTTTTCCTCGCTATCTGTAATTGCAATTGCCGAATCTCCTATTATATTTAAGTCGTCTGAATCACCTAATATTTTACAATTGATTTCCGCATCTTACTCTTTCTTTACTACCTTCAAGATAAATTTTAAGATCAAAATTTGAAAAAGTTTATCCAGATCTATTGAGTCATGCGTAGGTTTTACTAAAGTCTACAAATAATTAGTGAACAGAATTATTGAATTCGCGGTTTTTTTAATATCTGTCATAAAGAAAATATCTTAATTAATGTTGATCGATTTGGCCTGAACCCGCAATGATATCGTCTAATATTTCCTCCGCCTATAGTTTATAAGTATTGTATATGTTATAATAGAGTATAATATTTCTTGATCATTTCATTTTGGTATTTTAATTTCATTGCTTGATTTTTATTGAATAATTTTAATTATAATAAAATTTGAGAAAATGCAAAGTTAGAGATTTGAGACAATTTATAAAAATTAACGGTATAAAAGTATTGATAAAACTAAAGATAACAACATATACATTCATTAATAGTATTAATTTAAATTAATGGATTTATTTGATTTTTTATTATTAAGTTCATTTATTAATTTTTTTAGATCATAGTTAATTCCCTCCCTTAAAATAAAAGAAGTATTCAAATATAGAAAGAATAAATACAAAATAATTTAAGTTAAATATGATTTAAATATTTTATTATATTAATTAAAATGAGAACTTTTTTAGAATAAATTATTTAATTGAAATGATATTTGAATATTAGAATTTAAAATAAAAAGTTAAATATTATAATAATTCTTTGATTGGGAATTTCTTTTTTGTTTGTTTCTATGACAGCAAAAAAGTAAACAAATTACATACATACATACAAACACTCTCCTTTATATATATAGATAATAAACTTAGTTTGTAAATTATTAGTATTATAATTAAACATTTGAATTTATTTTTAACTTGCTTTATAAAAATAATAAACTTCAATTTTTTTTTTATAAAAGTAATATATAGTATTTTGATAAAATATCTTCGATCCAAAAATAATTAATTTTATGTAATTCTTTTGGACTATTTAATTTATATTGTTTTTCTTTAAAAAGATTTCACAGGCATTTCATTAGAAATTTTCTAATGCATCTGTAGCGGACTCTGCCATATTTCTTCTCTTGATAAATTTAATATTGACGAAAATTTTCAGGTTTCAATTCAATTTGCAATTGCAAGTCGTATTTTAGATATTTGCATAAAAAAAGAATCGAAATTATTCTGGTTCATTGAAAGAACACCAATTGTAATATGGATGATCAATGTAGCTGTCATTTCGGATGTTGCAGGAGCGTCGACTCCCATAAGGCACCTGTCGTTGCGTCAGCTGCTCCCCGACACAGACCACTACATGACCTACGAGGGGTCGACCACCCACCCCGGCTGCTGGGAGACCACCGTCTGGCTCATTCTCAACAGACCCATCTATATTACAAAGCAAGAGGTATGGACCTTATCACTTCTAATTATAACAATTATAATCTCACAACAAAAACACGATTATAATCGATTTTACTATTTTCCTATCCCTTCCATTCGTTAATCTTAGTTTTAATATAAATATATATATATATATATATATAAATATATATGTGTGTTATATAGTATATAATGTCTTAATATGAATATGAAATATTATATTATATAACTAATAATACAAAATAAATAAAATATATTAATTATTAATATGCCATTAAATTTTATATATCCATGACTCTAAAAGTTCTATTACTTTTATATCCACTTTCATATACAAATTTTATCTCTATAGAAGTGGATTTAAAGTACTATCAGGCTTAAAAGTCATTTTACCTCTACTTATAGAATATCCATAAATTCAAATCAATTGTAGTACATGTTTAATTTATTTATTTACTTATATTAAGAATTATTTGAAAATAAATATTATTTCTTCTAATAAAAATGATTCATAATTATTCAACAATAAAATTGAAAATGGATATAATGAATAAATAGTTCTTTAAATACCTATATTAAAATTTATATCATTAATGGATTTCATTTGATTTTCATCAACTCAATTATTGAAAAGTTTTCCAGTGAAATTGTAGGGGGTTTAGATTTAAAAATTATGGGTCATTTTTAAAATTTTCTGTTCAATTGATAAAAATATATTACAATTTTGTTTTGTTAAGACAAATATTGATAAGTTTGAGAATTTATTGTATTAATTTTAAGGGACTTACCTATGATAGAAGGTTTGTTAAAGAATAATGATTAATTAATATTAAAATATAAATAAATGAAAGTAAAATAGTTAATTTTTTTTTAAACAAAATCCTTGATTATTCTTATAGTGAGTGAATTAATTACCCATTTGTTAAGAAGCTAATTATTTTTTTTTAAAAAAAAATAATATAATAATTTATATATTATGCATTCTTATTGTATCTAGGTATGTATTTCTATTTTATAAATAGTTGTCACCTTTTTTTTATTATTTGTTTGTTTTTATGCAGTTCTCTTACTTTTATGTTTATTCCAATATTGACATTCATGACATTTGATATGGACCATTTTAAAACATATCAAAATAACCGGCCGAACATTTTGATGGATTTTTCATTTTATAATCAATAAAAAAATAAATAGCCTTTATATGTTTTATTTATTGAGAGAATCGAAAAAAATTACCTTTGAATTAAAAATGAATTTATCAAAATGTAAAATTCACTCTCTCACTTACACACAAATATTTATTATAATATTTCATATATAGATATAAAAAGAGGAGGAGGGGAAAGAGGCGTATTGGTATTCAGGAATATAGAGAGAAAGAAATAAATACAAAATAATATTGATTAATTGAAAAGATAAAAAAGTTTAATTTTATAAATAATTATTAATTGTAATATAAGTTTAGAAAACAATTATTTATTTTTATTTATTTATTTTTTTTGATTTAATTAAAAAAGCAAATTTATATATATTTGTGTATTCCTTTCAGATATGATAAATGAATCTGTAGGCAGATAGATGAAAAAAGATTCTAATAATATTTTTTTTTGCAAATTACATAATTTAAATTAAGTTGTTCATTAAAAATGACTTGAAAAGTATAAATTGTCAAATATTTTAGATTTAAATTAATAAGATTTAAAAATAATTTATTGAATTATTCAAATTTATCTCGATGTGTATGTAAAAGGTATAAAAATAAATTGCAGATTATATATATAATACTATATATATTTATATTATATTCAGATTATTTATACACAATTGAATTCAATAAAAGCATCAAAAATATATAATTTTAATCATTGGCCTTATATGAAAATTTGCATATACTAATAAGAGAAAAGACTAAGAGAAAAAATTTCTAATAAAATAAAAATAAAATTAATTACTTATCAAGTTTAAAATTCTCAAGGAACTTTCTATTAATCTCTCTTTCTCTTTATATATATATATATATATATATATTCGTATATAGAGGGTTATTATTCCCTCTCCATCATTTACTCCTTAACTTAAATTAATATAAATAAGCTATCGTTGAGACCGAATAAGGTAAAGACATAATTATATTTTTCGATAAATAAATAAATATTATTATTTATTTATTCAAGAAATATATATACAATCATATTCTGTATGTTATTTCAGTCCACCATTTTGGGTAGTGACCAAAAAAAATAGCAAAAACATCCAAAAAGCAAACAAAAACAAAAAAAAGCACAACATATTTACATATTTACACTATACTAATAACTATCAACGATCATAAATGTCTTTAATTGTGGGCACACATAATCACAAACTCAGAGTATCAGTTGTCCATCTTTTTAGATATATACAGTAAAGAAAAACCAAAATAAGAAAACAAAATACAAAAAAAATGCCAAATAAAAAATAAATCTAACATAATGCAAAAAAAAGCAAAGAAATAGAAAAAATAAATCGTTACTCCTCTAATATGATGGATCTCAGTTTTAGGCGACATTTCCCTTGATTGCCTCTTGTTTCTAAAATATTGTTTTCTAAACAAGTAAAAGAAAATAATTATATTTATATTATATCTTACCGCATTTTTTTATATTTTTGAATTTTTTTTTTTTTTTAATTTATTTTCTATTTCCAATCAGCTTATACAAAAACTATTAGTAAATTTGATAAAAGTGATTTTCATTCATACACACACTCACACACATTCATTCATACACTCACACGTCACTTGAAGGGAAAGTTATCCATCGATAAATTCCCTATTCGAATTTCATTATTTATTATGTGACATAATCAGTCTGAAGATGGTTTAAATATTTAAATTAAAATATTAAATTTGATTTATTATTATTATTATTATTATAAATTTAAATTTAATTTCAAAAAAATTATGAATACATATATTTGTGCATGAATGTTAAATTTTTTTTAAGTAAAATTCGCTTTCATAATTATTATCTAAAACTAATCGTCAAAATGGTTTGATTTTCTAGTAAATCAATAAATTATAATTATTATTAAATTAATGCAAGCTACTTAATATGTGTTTTACCGAACTTCATTTTGATTTTGATTTTTCATATGATAAAATGAATTCCTAAAAAGACCTGTAGTTTCCTCCTTTGTTTATTCTAAAAATATTTTCTAGGGTATAATATATTCGCTCAAAATGACAGACGCCTGCCTGATGATGATTATACAGTACGTTCAAAATATCCTTTTGAATAAAATTAAATTTATTTATTTAGTTGTTTTATTATATGGCAATATATTAAAGATATAAAAGGCCATATTTTTCATCTTCTAAAATTAATGTACGTTGAAAAATTAATATTTAACAAAATGTCATTTATTTAAATAAAAAAAAAAAGAAAGTTGCTTATATTAGTTTCATCTTTTTCATTTGACTGAAAAGAAAGCATTGCGATTTTTTTTCTTTTATTATTATTATTATTTCTTCTTTATTCTCGAAAATTTCTCTGAATAAAAAATAGCTTAAGTGGATGGCTTGGTCACAAATGTTTTCTGAAATTAGCCTTTTAGAATGCTTTTCAAGATTTCTTTTGTGGTCTCACGCTCGCATCCATATCCTGCACATTAGGGTGATTTTTCATCACAACCATGTGCTTTTGTTAAGTTGTCTGCCTGCAGGACAATGCTTTTGCCAAATGGAGAACGGTCAGTTCAGCCTGGGAGCATACCAAGCATATTATCATGGCAAATGCAAACGGGAAAAAAAGAACGAGATAAAATAAATTGGCTTTCTTGCTCATCTATTTAACCGCAGATTGGATTGGATACACCGTCCTGCAGGTTATTCATTTATTGAAATCAATTATTATACCAATTAATCAACTCTTTTTTGACAATCATTCATTGGGGTCAGTATAACATATCAATGTTTCATTAAAAACATCATTCTTTTGATTATTCTATTAGCTATTGCGGTTGGTCAGTATGCAAGAAAAAAAGTATACCTATTTTTTGTTTTGTTTTTTGTTTTTTTTTGATTTTTTCTAGTAATCCTATAATTAATGATAAAGAAATTATAGTATAGAATTAAAAAAATCAAAAGAAATAAAAAAATACAAATTTCCTGGACTTGAATATATTCGAATGGATTCAATATATTTTTTATCTGGCAACAAATTTGTTTCTCTTCTTCTGAAGATAAAATCATTGAAATAAATAATTTTTATCATAATTAGATGAATATTAATTATATACTACTTGAATTTGAATCTGAGGTACCCTTGAAATCTTAAATTATTATAATATAATTTTACTTTATATTTTTTATCTGTATGCATTGTTTCTCCGATAACATAAATTCCCATAAAATATATTTTTTGAACAAAAAAAAAACAAAAAAAAATAATGCATATCCATTGTGGTGTTGATTTCTAAGAGAAATCAATTAGAAAAGAGAGGATCTGTTTTTTATGAATTGAAAAATTTTCTGAAAAAGTTTTCCAATTTTTCTTCTTATAAAACCTCCATTTAATAATAAAAAGATTTTAAAAATAAGTTGACCTGTGGCCAGGTCCGAACCGACCGACGGTTTGAAATAAATTAATTTCCAGCTACAGAAACAATTTCAAATAATTTTAATATATCTATTAATGTAATAAAAAACAGATATGGATACATAAATAATAAATAAAAACATTTTTAATTTTATTTTATTTATAATATATATGCAAGACCAGGCTGTGACGTCATGAATAACTGGATGACGTCATATAATTTTAAATCAAGAAAAAACTAATAAATATGATTTTTCTCGAGGATAAAACCAATACAACGTGCATGATTCGTGGTGATATATAAAAAAATCTCCTTTGGTGTGAAAATAACCCTTTCCTTCCTATCGTCGATCGCTAATACTACCACTTCCGGTTTCCGGAATTGCACCAAAAGTTGATCAATTCATCCCACTGATGCATTAAGTAAATATACCAAATTTCATCAAAATCGGTTGAGCCGTTCAGGCTGTACACATCTATACGGACGGACAGACGGACGGACGGACGGACAGACATCATGCTAAAAATACTTTTTTCTGTTTAGAAAATGCATGATTCGTGGAGATATGTAAAAATCTCCACATGTGAAATTTGGTGTGAAAACAATACCTCCCTTACTATCGTCGGTCGGTAAAAAGTAAAATTGGTCCAGTCGTTTTCAAAAAATACACTTATAATTCTATATAAAACATTTTATTTTGATTTATATAGATGATTATTAAAATAATTAGAATTATATTTTTGTTATAAATAAATAAATATGTTTTTAATTAAAGATGTTAAACTAAAATATAAAATTTTATATAGAAATAAAGTTATTTTTATGATTATTTATCTAAGTGTACTCATGCAAGCTATTTATAAAGTATCTTATTTTTTTAAATCTTACCCACTAAAATTTATTTAATATTAAAAAAATATTCAAATACTTAAGCCTCTAATAAATAATATATTTATGAAAATGAAACTTGAATAAGTTTTTATAAAATATAATTTTCAAAATCATGAAACATTAAGTACAAGTAAATATGCAATAAAGAATTAACATCGAATTAAACAAAAGATATTTTTTTGAAATCTAAATTTATCTTATTTAAGTAATGTTTCTAAAAATATAGAATATTATATTATTTACAAATAATTGCCAAATCTTATATTAATTAATATGATTCATAATAAATAATACTTACAGTTAGTCTTAGGAAAACATTCTATGTTTAATATTTGAACTGATAAAGATGTCTTGATAACAAATATTTAACTATATTCTATTTACAGAAAAGCTTTTAATTCAAATTGAATTTTCAATGTTGAGAATAAAAATAATCAGGTTTTTCTTAATTTATTATAATTATTTAAATTTTTTTTTTATTTAAGAATATAAAATGAGTGAATAAATAAATAAATATTCCATGACTACAATTAGAACAGGGATTCAATTGGATTAGTTTAATTATTTTAGTTTAATTGTCTCGATGTTTGAATGCAAAATCACTTCAGTCAAGATATATAATGGTACACCCACTCTTTTGGAAAATTTCTAATCAAAATTCCGCCTATAAATATAGGGAAGAAAATAATTAACAATGCAGAAGAACAATTTTATGTGGACAAATACTCACTAATATTTGTTTATTCGTTTACGAATATTATTTTTTCATATATATGAATAATATTTTTGCAAAGGAAAAATTTATAAATTTTTCCCTCTAACAAGATTGAATTTGTATGTATAATTTATTCAGAAAATATTTTATTATTCAGGAATTAGATTCCGCATTGTTATATAATATTTATTTATTTTTTTTTTTTCAAAATTAAACTAATAAATTTACAAATAGCCTGAGAAAGTTTCAGTTAATTTTCAGCCGCATTGTTTAAACTAATCCATTTCAATTCGGTTGCTCGACAAAAAGCGGAAGCCATTAAAAAACACAATCGGATTTCATTGAAGGGATGAGCGATGAGAGAAAGAGGTGAAATTGGGAGAATGTGGGTGGAAAACATGAATCATTAAACTAAATTTTTAATAAAAATTTACGAAGCGTTACAAGTCTAATAGTCATGGGACGGTAATTTGATAAACAATTTTATTGTCTATACAAAAACAAAACAAAAAAAAACATGGAATTTGTATTTTAAAAGCAAACTAAACACACACATTAACCTTTAAAACAATTACAATCGAAACCTAAATAAATTGACGGCAAATAGATTTCATCCTGAAGAAGACAACATTATTATTAGAAGTTATTTCAGTCAACTTATTATTGTGAGTGTTACTTGCATATTTCTTCTTAATTAAAGTAATCAATAAATAGTGTCAATAAGTATCCAAATCAAAAAATTACAATGAGTTAATTAGACTTTGTAAATCATGAAACATATTCATATGAAGATGATGATTATTATTATTAATAATACATATTATCAAAATTATTAATTAATTTTATTATTAACATATTTATTCCATGTACGGTTTATAATAAATTAAAATCATTTAAAATTAAAATAAAACTTGATATACATTTTATTATTTAGTATAGTATTTTATGTGCGTGAAGCTAGCACCGCCATTTTATAATTCTCGAAAAAACGCAATTGTGCTATGTTGTGCAAGTTTGTGCTACGTTGTGCCGCAAAAAACAAACCGGAAAATAAAAAAAATCAATTTTTTTGCTGGCACCGCCATTTTGTTTTTACAAAAAAACAAAAATTGTGCTGGATACTATCTTGGCTACTAAACATTGTGCCGCAAGCACAATTTCGTTATGTCAATCTCGAACCGTCAAAGAAATCCCAATTCTTCGAGTTGTGCTGAGTTGTGCCGACCGAGTATTAAAAGGAACTGTGCTAATACGGATAAGGATCTGTGACGGTTCGAGATTGGCATGCAATTAAAGATCGAAATAAAGATCAGCGGGAAAACCAAAATCTATTTTGGGCTGTACCATGGACAGTTTTGATCTGACGAAATTGTGCCATTAGGAAAAGTTGTACTTGACTGGCACAACTCAGCACAACTTTCGAAAATTTAATTTAATTTAATTAAATTTTGATATTTTGTATCTCCTAAACGGAAAGAGCCAGAGTTGTTCTGCTTGCGGCACAATGGATAGTATCCAAGATAGTATCCAGCACAATTTTTGTTTTTTTGTATAAACATAATGGCGGTGCCAGCAAAAAATCGATTTTTTTTATTTTCCGGTTTGTTTTTTGAAATGGGCGACTGGCGTTTGCGACACAACATAGCACACGCACATTAGTATTTTATTAAAACTAGGGATTTATTGAATTAATATTTATTTGTTATCACAACAAATAAATATTAATTCATACATTTCATATATTCATACATTACAAATAAGATCATTCGTCATGAACGAATGACGGGGGGTGAGACCTCCATCATGGATTGTTGGATCTTTGTTTTTTCTTTGTTCTCCTTTTGGACTGTTTATTATTATTTGTTGCTTTACGATTTGTTTTAAGTTTTTCTAATGTTACTGTAAAATTTTGTGAACAAAAATTCGATATAATTCGTATGCCGTATTGACAAAGACAAACAAAGTTTTGTTATTATTATTTATATATAAATATATAACGAAGTTATTATATTTAATTTAAGTGCATCCATAACCATTAACTAAAATAGAAATCATTGGTAAACATGAAAATGTGTAATCTGGCCCGAATAATGGAAAAAAAAATAAAATTCTAAGAATGTATAAAATTTCTTAATGAATGGATGATTGTATATATTTAATAGACTGAGAGAGTTGTGAGTTGTGAGTGAGGAAAAAAAAGAGAAAAAACTCTTAAATTTGAATTAAATGTTTTTTTTTTGTTTTTTATTTATTTAACTATTTTTGTTGCCTTTGCATGGAATTTTATGTTTGTATCGATTCTCTAATAACACTGAATGTATTAAATCAAGTGTTATTTATATGGAACGACATTTTTGTTATTATTATTGTTATTAAAAAAAGTTTTTATCCCCTTTCATCTCAAATTTTATAAGTTATTTTGCTTGATTGTTTTGGGATATTGTAAAAGATGAAATTGTATAATTTGTATGCCGAATTGGCAAAAGCAAATAAAGATTATTTATTAATTATTTATTTGTTTTCTTTTTCAAAAAAACGAAAAAAGCCTCTAAACTGAAGTAGGTATCGGATGAACATAAAATGTTATTAAAGTTTTATAACAAACCTCAATTTCATCTTTTTTGATTATATCGTATAATCTATATTGATGATTTATAAACAATTATAAGATAAGAATCATAGAATGGATAATAATCTGTCAATTAATATATTAATTAATTTACAATATTCTTAAAATAATATTCCCAGTTAGTAAAGTATATATTTTTTAAACCACCGAGTGACTGTTCACTGAACCAGATTCTATATTTATTTATTGGGTAAAATAAACTTTCTATAAAAATTCTAAATGCTTTTATTTAAATCAATTCTTATTTAAACAAAGCTTTATTTTTTTGTAAAGTAAATTTTCATGCGTGGGAGATCTTTTTAAATTCACTAAAAAAATATGATTAATAAATAATAAATTATTTTATATTTTCATCTTAAATACATTACCATATCACAAATTTAAGATAATATTACAAATAAAAAGAAAAATTTAAATGAGTCTGTTAAATTAGAAAACTTCCCCTCAACATTAATAGTAATTATTGAAAATTTTTAAACATATTCCATCAAATTAGAATGTGAATAATATGAATGAAAATTTTCAATGATTTTTGTGATTGTGTAATTTTCATTTTCAAGAAAATTTGAGAAATGGAAAATCAATTATCAAAAGTAGAGGTTGAATTATTCATATAGGTCTAATCCTAAAATAATTCAAAATGTATATATTTGGCTTCTATTGAAGTAATTATGAATTATAGGTGCAGACAGAAGGGCGGATAATAAAATATAAATCTCATCCTAAAATAAAACAAAAATCCTTTTCAATTTCTTTAAATTAACATTATATTTTTCTTTTTTGATTGATAATTGATAATCAATAAGATTAAAATTCTTATTTTCTTTTATATTTATACAATATATATATAAAGAATGAAGAGAAAAAATAAAGAATATTCAAATATATTTATACATGAATTAAAAAATAAATCAACATTTAAAAATAAATAAATAAAAAAATGATTCCATCATTATTTGAATATTATGAAACATATACCATATAGAAAATTCAACTCCCGTATCAATATTTGTATGTTTGTAGTACTTTGCATTTTTGTTTTTGAACTCTATTTACTTTTCTTCTCTGACCCTTTCCCCAATATTAATATATGCATATTTAATCATATTAATTAAAAAGCTTTTAAAGTCCAAGCATTCATAACCAAGTTAAATTGTCTCCCCTCGCCATCCTCCACCCACATACCCTTTCTCTCTCTCTCTCTCTCCCACTTTCCATTCTCATATCGAACTAAAACACTCTAGAATCTCCCGAATTTGCAATGTAGGTATAATATATACATATATTGTAGAAAAGTTGAAAATATAAATTAATTATCGAATTTTTCTTAAATTAAAATAAAACACATATCTACATATCTGTACACATTCAATAAAGCCTAATAAAATAAAGTGTTTCTCTCTCTTTGTCTTTGGAATATCAACAAAGAACTAACTCATTTTGGAATTTTAATATTAATCCAGGGTTAAACTTTATTATCAGTTTTTAATGTTGATTAATCACCAAAAGGAATGAATTAAAGAATTCGTAATAATAGAAAATCTAATTAAATATAGATTAAATTTGGCAATAGAAACTTTTTTAGTTGTTAAAAAGTTTTGTAGATTTTCTACTGACTTCTCAAAATTATCTAATATCAAAATATTGTTAGTATAGTTAATTTTATCTAAACTTGATTTAAATTTATATTCATTTTATTTACGAGTTATAGGTATAATTAGATTTTTTAAATTAAACGTAAAAATATTAAACTTAATAAGAATAATTTTTAATCTCGGTTATTTATTTCAGCTTAATTGTTAACCACTGTGAATCAATTTACTTAAAATTTTACAGTGTTTTAATTAAAAAATTAATCATATTTAGTTTTATATTTTTAAGTTTTATTTTAGTTTATATATATCTTATCTTATCTTATTATACTAGCAAAAATTGTATATATATATTTGTGTGTTTGAGATACTAAACCGATTTTTTTATTTTAAATTCACATAAAAGATAATATTTATAAAGAAAAATCTTTCTGTATTGGTTTCAACCTCGGAAAAATCATCTTTGTTAGTTTTTTCTTAATTTAAAATAGGAATTTTAATAATGGACAGCGCTTCCTTAAATACAAAATATTATAAATAAAATAAAATTTAAAATATTTATTTTAATAATATTTTGTAATCAAATTACGAAATATATATTATGTTATATCCACAGGCCATACTTTTCTGTCTTTCAGTGCTTTAATAAGTACGTTTAAGTATGTATATACATTATATATATATGAATGAACATATTTAAAATAATTTTATTTATTGTTTTGAAGAATTATTATCTATTTATCAATGTGTGTGGGGCTACTCAACTCGAGCAGCTTAACTCCTCGATTCTAAGCCATATCCATCGAAGTTCTCTCCCAACAATAGATAATATTTATAAAGTCTCATCGTATGCCTGGTCTACCAACCGCTCGTTTTTCAATTGGTCTTACTACAAACAAATTTCTCGTCTATCTTTTCTCACCTATTCTAGCCCATATTTTATTGATATCACTTTATCAGAAAACCTAAACATTGATTGATCTAATATATAAACACCTTCGTTTTTTTACATAATATCAATATTTTTAATGTTATTTCTTCCAAGTTATTCAGTATTCTTTTATTTTTATTTCCAACTAAATAATCCAGATCATTATATGTTATTTTTACATTCCCATCTTACCCCCTCATATTATCCCATGCTTTATGTGTAGGTGTTTGAATGTGTTTTGTTTCCAAAAGATTATCCCTGGTGGAGGATAATTATTTCGAGCTCATACCACATCTCTGAGTGGCATGACTTAAAATTCTATTATATTTTATCAAGCGAAGGAGAGACTACACAGATTATAATACTCAATTGGGAATGACATTTGCTTGGACAAATAATGCATGGCGAGTGGAGAGGAGAAAGTGTTGCTCTGGGGTGTTCTCGATTAATGAATAAATCATCCACAAGGCGCCTGGAGGCTCGTTAGTCCTTAAGGTTGGCTGCCTACAGAGAATCTTCGCGGACAGCTCAAGACGTTAATGGGCACATGGTGGCTCAGCGGGAAGAAAGCTCCCCAAAGAGCATGAATGCTTTCCTTATATGCAGAGATCTTTTCTTTCTTTTTTTTCATGTGAAAATACACCTTCGTAAACAGTATAATATCTTTCTAACGAATATTTGATTTTTTTAAATTAAATTAGAATTAAAAAATAAATAATCATTTGTTTATTTTTATCTTATTTTTACCTACAAATTATAAAAGGTATTGTGATTCATAAAAAATTCGAATTCGAAATTTTTATGGAAATAAACTTTTTAAGGTATTTTAAAACCTTTTCCTGAAAAGTGGTCTGTGTGTAGATCAAAAGTGATTATTGATTATTTTCAATATTTGAGCTATTTATATGCTTGAAATTTTACAGTAACTTTTCCATTAAAAACCTAAAGTAGTATTTTTTTCATTATTGATTTTACGCTTTTTTCAGTTTTCTCAAAAACATCCCTAATTGATTAGACACACACGACCAATATCAAATAAAATTATTAAATATTAGTGTTATCCTTCTTGAAGTATTCTGAAAGAA
Organism: Labia minor; assembly: GCA_963082975.1. Taxonomy (NCBI): domain Eukaryota; kingdom Metazoa; phylum Arthropoda; class Insecta; order Dermaptera; family Spongiphoridae; genus Labia; species Labia minor. The sequence goes on along the minus strand of OY720344.1, from coordinate 40,835,056 downwards.
TTTAAATAGGGTTCAAAATGACTTCCTATAAGGTTCGTTTGATTTTGGTAATCTAAATATTCATTTCTCATATTGTTAATAGCATGAAAATATAAACGATATTGATAATTAAGTATAGGAGGAAGTTGTAAAAAAATGTGTAGAATGACATAAATACATAACTAATAGACAATCATGATCATTATATATTTATAAAATATTCTATTCTATTAGTTTAGGTCTAGAACTTCAAAGTGAATAAAGAAGACTTAATTTCAAATTGACTACCTCTAAAATATCTTTAATTTTATTTTTTATTTCAAATTACCTAAGTTCTTACAATATTAAAATTATGGTAAGAAGATTAAATAAAAACTAAGAAAAAATTTTATAATTAACGTCAGGAAAAAATTGCAAAAATATTTAAATTATGAGTGTATAAGTAGGTTATGTAATGATGCTTCTAACACAATCTTTTTAAAATTTAAATTGTCTTCGCCCCTTGTGTGTGTGTGTGTTCATATAGAATAACTTTTTACCGACCGACGATAGTAAGGGAGGTATTGTTTTCACACCAAATTTCACATGTGGAGATTTTTACATATCTCCACGAATCATGCATTTTCTTAACAGAAAAAAGTATTTTTAGCATGATGTCTGTCCGTCCGTCCGTCCGTCCGTAAACGGCCTGAACGGCTGAACGGCTGAACGGATTTTGATGAAATTTGGTATATTTACTTAATGCATCAGTGGGATGAATTGATCAACTTTTGGTGCAAATCCGGAAACCGGAAGTGGTAGTATTAGCGATCGACGATAGGAAGGGAAGGGTTATTTTCATACCAAATTTCACATGAGGAGATTTTTTTATATATCACCACGAAAATCATACACTTTGTATTGGTTTTATCCTCGGGAAAATCATATTTATTAGTTTTTTCTTGATTTAAAATTATATGACGTCATCAGCCATTCATGACGTCACAGCCTTGTCTTGCATATATATTATAAATAAAATAAAATTAAAAATGTTTATATTTATTATTTATGTATCCATATCTGTTTTTTATTACAAAAATAGATTGAAATTATTTGAAATTGTTTCTGTAGCTGGAAATTAATTTACTTCAAACCGTCGGTCGGTTCGGACCTGGCCACAGGTCAACTTATTATTTTTAATTTATTGGTCCCTCTTTCACAGGGGTTCTCAAACTATTATATAATCGGATGAGAACCACTTTCTTATCACTTTATTTACCTAATATGAATCAAGTAATATAAAACAAGACTCAATTCAGATGTGTTTTGAATATTATTTTTTAAATTTTTCTCTTCAGATCGTTTAAATGGATTTGATTTTTAAATGCTGGGAAAATAATCGAGTCAAGAAAAAGGTCAATCAATCATATAAAGCCAATCGCATCGATTAACAATAAACAAAACAGAATCAACTCAAAACACTTTAATATTAAAGGCGATGAGAAAAGGAATACCTTTGGGTCAGAAAGAGGAGAAGAGATAGAGGAGCAGAAACACAGAGAGAGAGAGAGAGAGAGAGAGAGAGAGAACTAGCAAATGAATGAGCAAAAGAGATAGAATGAGAGAGGTAGATATACATCGGAAAATAAACAAAGAGAGACCGAAAGTAAGGTCGTGGGTATTAAATATTCGTTATCTTGCATTTTTTGAATGATTCAGAACAAAAGGCGTTTGTATTACATTTTTTTTTCTAACATTGTGTTATCATTCTAGGATATTATTATTTTAATATATATTTATATTTATTTCATAAAGTAATGAAATAAAGATTTATTTATTTATTCACAAATATAATAATTGACACAATAAACTAAGTATATTATATTTAATATATATTTTTCTTTTCATCACCTTTTAGGCTGAGCCTTTTTACTATCTCGCCAGAGATAGTATTGCGATCACGAAAATTTTCGATGTTGAGATTTTGATGTTTTTATACGTTTTGAGGGTTCCTGAATCATTTTCACTAAGGTTGAGAAAAATGTCTGTGTGTGTGTGTATGTGTGTGTGTGTATGTATGTAACCAAGATTACGCAAAAACAGTTTGACCTAGAATGATGAAATTTGGTACATGAGCATTATTCAAAATTCGTAGTTTTCTATCAACTTTTGAAAAATGTAGCTCAACCGGAAGAGGGTCATTACCTACAACGTTTTGATTTTTTTTCCTCTAAAGTGACCATAAAAATAAAGATATATGTTTGATAATTTTTCACATGATTAATAATTGTATAAAACTGCTATATATAGAATTTCAGCTTGATTGAATTGCTGAAAGTACCAGAATTAATTTTTTAACACTGCAAATCTCACGCGCCAACACGTGCCATGGTGCCATCAATAAAAAGCCAAACATGCGCTGGTTTAATATTTATTATTTATAATTTATAATTAATTAAATTTAATTTAAATATAATATATTATGTTATTTAATCCAATTCAAATTGCGAGATAGTCGAGTGGAGACACTCCAGCTAATTTTTCATTAATATTTTGAGATAAACTAATAAAATAATAAAAGATTAGTTTGTTTGAATGTATTTAATATTTAATCGAGCCTACGACTTTTACATCAAATATTTTTTATTTATGATTAAAATTTTGTTCTTTCTCTCTTATAAGTTACTTTGGGAAATAATTGATTTTTTTCTTAAATACCAAACATGTCATGATATTCAGAAAGCTATAAATTATTCAAATTAATTTTCATCGTTATTAATATAAATGTCTTGTCCATAGTTCTAATTGAAGATAAATGATAAAATATTGATTTAAATTGATAGTAATCTTAAAACAAAATTAATCAAATTTAGGTATATAGAAATATATTTAGAAAAAAATAATTAATTCATCTTACGAGATCCATTAATTTTTAATTGTTTTTAAGGGTTTATTTTATTCATGATTTTAAATTCATATATATCTGACTTCTTTTAAAACTCATTTTTATGAAAAAGTTCTCTATTTGTACCCCCTTAATAGATTGATATCACTTTGATGAAATAGCTGCCTATTTTCAGGCATTAAATTAATTAATTTATTTTAATTTTTAATTTTGTAACTAATATATCACTAAATTTTTTTTTAAGTTTATCATGAAAAATTATTCTGTCTACTTTTATTTTATTTATATTAATTTTTATGATATATAATATCGTTTAAATATAATTTATTATTTTTGAAAATAAAATTTTTAATGAATCGAAATACATATTGCTTGCTTCTTTTTTCAGACAATAAATATTGATTACATTCTCCTATCTATTAATTTTATTGACCCTGGTGTGTTTGGTGGGGATCAATCCATTGACTTTTAATACAATTTAATATTTCCCATTGATTTCATTTCCCATTCATAACCTGGGGAGGAAAACATCGTTAATCATCTTTCAGGTCATTTTTCTTTTTCACCTTTTAACGGAATTTCTTTCGAGACCCTCCTGTTCAAGGGAATACATTTACCCTTTTTAATATTTTCTTATTTGGAAAAAGTTTTTTTTTAATGCATACAATTCTTTTATCAAAAATAAACGAAAAAATTGAGAAATGAAGATAAATTATAAATTAAATGGATCAAAAATTGAATTTATAAATGTCATTTTATATTAATTAATTTAAATGTTTATATAAAAATAAAAAAAATATTTACATCATTTAGTTTTTTTCATAAAATTAAATTTGTATATGGTATATTGGAATATGTAGTTTTAAAGGAAATTTTAGTATACACCAAACAAAACTTTACACTTGCTAATTATAATGAGAATTTTGACTTCTATTGAATCGAATTCATTCAATTTTCATTAAACAAGCAACATTTAATATTTCAAAACGAAACCTGTCCACAGATACGGTGAGAGAAGTTAAACCAACGGCTTAGTTTATTGTCAAGCATTCAAAATGGATATTTCCGGTGATTATGTTATTTACTTTTAATTGAAAATGGCTATAGATTAATACTAATTTAAAATGGTGTTATCAAAAATTAAATGAAAAAAATAATGGTAATAATTTGTTAAATTCCACTGATATATTATTATTAAAATTAAATTATTTCTCATTTAAGACGAATTATTTTACATTTTTGATTTAGGATATCTCAAAAAATTATGTTATATTGAAAATAATAAGATATTAAAGGTGATTAAGAATTACTAGTAGAAGATGCAAGTTCCCTAAAATTTCGCTTAATTTTAGCAGAGAGTTGTTTTACCTTAATCTGATAAAATACAGGTCAATAAGTCAATGACTTTTTGAATTTCCTGACTCTTAAATAATATCGCAAAACTGCTTCTGTAAGCAGGCTATCAGCTGAGTCCTGTCGAAATTTGAACCAGCAGGGTCTTTTATTTTTTGGTTGACATTCATTAATAACAGACTATCTTATGATTTGAGAAGAAAATGGAAAAAAGTGAATTTCGTATGCTCATTAAGCATTATGGCATTGGCCTTGTTTAACCGCAATATGAACGAGTTTTTGCGCCGTTTCGTAACCGTGGATGAAACGTGAATCCACCACAACACACCAGAGACCATACAGCAGTCAAGTTAAAACAGTGGTTTTTTCGGGGTGAATCGGCACCAAATCTTATTTTTTGGAAGGGATAACAACATTGTAGAAAAGTTTATCCAAAAACTTGTGTTTTCATTCAAATCGTCACGAACTTAAAGCCCTGCCTTCGTATGATCCGGAAATTCGAATTTTAATAAAATGGATTCATTCAGAAATTTAAGATTAATAAGTAAATAATAATAATATTAAGTATTATATATGGAATTCAATGAATCTCTCCGTGATTCCACAATATTAAAAATATAATTTTTTGAGTAATCTAAATCACTTATTACATTTATATAATTTTTTATAAAATTTTTAAAAATAATGATGCAAAATGGCACTTTCGATCAGCAGATTTTAGCGAAAAAACAATCCTATTATAAATACACATATCTTAAATTCGGTATTTCAGTTTTTGACATCTTTTTTTGAACTAGCTATTTACATTACTCAAAGACCATTTTGCGGAACAATATTTTCTGAACTGAATAGATCTTAAAACGTGAATTTTCGAAAGTCGAATTCGATTATTTGATAAAACATACTATTTAATTTTTCATTATTTAATTTTTTTTTTACTTAGTAAGTTATCTTAAATATCTAATTACGTAATACTATAGAATTTATTCTAATGGAAAGTTACAAAGATCATCATTATTAGGAAGAATGGATGAAGCATTTTATATTAGTTTTTCTAAATATGGATACGATATCGTATATTATTGGCAATAGATGAAATATTAATACTGTAAATATAACAAATATAGTCGTGTTAAATTTCGTATTAAAAATAAATGTATAAGTGATTTTATTTCAATTGGAGGGAAATTATCGTGCATTGAATTTATTATCTGTCGTTGAATAAATAACTACTGATCAAATGGGGCATTTGAATGTAACTCGCCTGCTGTCTCAATTCGAATGGCAGAAACATCCAAGTGGTGTCCGCTACTTTGGTCGTTAACAACCCCATCGTCCCATCCACCCTCACATATATACAATAAAGATTGGTTCAATTTGGCCAATAAAGCAAATATGTGCAATCTGGCGCTGCCCCGTGTGTTGGCGGGAGGGGGCTGGATGATTGATTCGCCCAAACTTGCAACCACTCTGTGGGGCTCTACTGGTCATGAATCAATTAAGCCTAATACAACGCCGCCGGTGGTACATTGATGGATGGGTGCTCAACCAAGCCCGCCTGCCCCTTGGGACAATTCATTAAACTTATACGAGAAGAGAAGCTTTACCTTTGGGCTAATCAGGAAAAAATTGAACAAGCCTTGCAACATTTACAATTAGTCCGACTGATAATTCACTAAAATCATTATCGACTTTGCCAATGAATTAATGATAATTTGTAAAAAATATTAGTGTTGAAACATTTAAAATTTTAATAAATTCTAATCTATCTACATAATAGTATATTGAATACTACCATCAATTTTAAATCACAATGAATTTAAAGAAAGACATTATTCATTTAAGAAAATTAAAAATAAGTTGACCTGTGGCCAGGTCCGAACCGACCGACGGTTTGAAATAAATTAATTTCCAGCTACAGAAACAATTTCAAATAATTAATGCAATAAAAAACAGATATGGATATAACATAAATATTTTTAATTTTATTTTATTTATAATATATATGTAAGACCAGGCTGTGACGTCATGAATGGCTGAATGACGTCATATAATTTTAAATTAAGAAAAAACTAATAAAGATGATTTTTCTCAAGGATAAAACCAATACAAAGTGCATGATTCGTGGTGATATGTAAAAAATCTCCTCATGTGAAATTTGGTGTGAAAATAACCCTTCCCTTCCTATCGTCGATAGCTAATAGTTTCCCGATTTGCACCAAAAGTTGATCAATTCATCATACTGATGCATTAAGTAAAAATACCAAATTTCATCAAAATCCGTTGAGCCGTTCAAGCTGTACACATCTATAGGGACGGACGGACGGACGGACGGACAGACAACATGCTAAAAATACTTTTTTCTGTTAAGAAAATGCATGATTCGTGGAGGTATGTAAAAATCTCCGCATGTGAAATTTGGTGTGAAAACAATACCTCCCTTACCATCGTCGGTCGGTAAAAACTTTTTGGACATCCTACGAAAATATTTATAACGCCTAACAAGATGATAACCGCCTAAGCTGGGTATATGATCCAGGATTTTCTTAACCTTTATCTTGATTTTCTTGATCGAAGACCACTACTTTTTATTTTTATTTAAGTAGCTTCCCATTGGAGATCGTACCCATAAGTCCGTAGACATTCCCTTGGCAGGCCTGGGACTTAAACTTAGCACCACAAGATTGCGTGACATCTTTATTTAAGAAAACTATTCCAAATTAATTTCGATTTAACAATGATTTATATCAGGAATCATACCAAATATTAATCATCAAAAACAACAAATTATTTTTTTTAAAAAAAAAGAAAATTTTTTATTCAATGTACGTAACACTTTATTAGGAAAAAATCATTAACATGTAATATTATGTTTATTAACTTTTTAAGAATATTTTTTGACAACAAATTTTTATGCTCATCTCTTCTGTTTTCCAGTTGTACGCGCTCCGGAAGCTGATGCAAGGCACAGAGGGGGCGCCGAAGGCCCCCTTGGGCAACAATGCGAGGCCCCTTCAGGAACTGCACCATCGCACAGTCAGAACCAATATAGACTTCCACAGGGCAGAGGTCAGTAACTCCTCCCTATGCCCGGTTGTCATTTCCTCTTGACATTACCATTCCCCATTCTCTTTTTTGTTCATTTACACAAATGTCTTATTTACTTTAGCCAAGTCACATAAGAAAGTTGAAATTGTTTTTAATTTACGCTTACAATTACGGGACAACTACAAATTTGCTTTTATATTACTCGGCTTATATTACATTCCCTGATATTAGAATTTATTAAAATGCTCGCCCACAAAATATCGAATTTATTGATATTCTTTCTCTACTATATTTCAACAATCATTTAGTAATATTTCTTTTAAATTAATTTAATAAAATATAATAATAATAAGATTGTTTAGAAGAAGTTTTCTTATTATGTCTACCGGTTTATTCTTAATATATATCTTGAAAACTTTTTAGTTGGACTCTGATGTTATTAAGTTTGTTTCTAAGGAATAAGCTCAATAAAATATCAAGTTTATGATTCAATGATAATAAAATGTCATCGTTCTATCTGTAGCACTTATAGATTAACATTTATTTACCTATTATGATTTGTAATAATTAAAATATTTCATTTTAAATTTTTGAAAAAGTATTTTATTTTTATCTATTTTACAAATGTGAAATAAAAAATATGTACAAATAATATAAATATAAAAATTTTTTATAAAATAACGTTTTTCCAATGGACTAAAAAGAATAAAATAATTTTTCTATAAGCTTGACAAAGTTGATGGATGAATTGCTTCATATTCAACGAAAAACGTTTGGCGCATTTAGTTTAATTTATTTATATGAACTATCAAGTCAAATTTTTGTAATAATACAAATTTTATTAAACACATAAACTGACAAATTTTTTTATTATGCAATAAAATTGATAGGTTAAGAGTTAAGAAATTAATCTTTTATTATTTTTCACTGTAATATACTTATATCAAAGTATGTATCAAAATTTAAAAGATTTTTTAATAAATTTACCTATTATCAAAAAAAATAGAAAAGAATTAAAAAAATGAAATGGAATAATTATAAAGAACTTTTTTCTTTTTAATTCATTTAAGTTACTTTATTTTATTTTTTATTTGTTCTAGTTCTAATATTAACTATACAATAGATTGAATAGATGATCTATACAATGAGAAATTAAAATTCGAAAATAATGAATAAATAATTAGCAATTTTCTTTAGAATATTAAATATTAAATAAATAAAACTAAACAATAGCGGTGTATATATTATGTCATATATATTATCTATATTAAAATAAAAATATTAATTTTATTTACCATATCTGAACCTTTATATTATCCTTTCTTTTAAAAATTCATAATAAAATTAAATTTTTATCTTAAAATTTTGTAACAAATTAAACTGAGCTTGTAAAGTTGTAATATAATAGTAATAAAAAGAAGAATATAAAAATATGAGAGAGGAATTGAAATACGAGTATAAATTTTAATTTTTTCTATTTATTAAATAATTATATATTTAATTATTTTTACTTTCCCGCATACTTCGTATAAGGGAAGTATTGGAATCGTCAAAAATTTCGACTTCGAGATTTCGATAGATCTTGATGTTTTAGACCTCCCTGAATCGGAAAATACCATTTTTCGAATTATGTCTGTGTGTGTGTATGTATGTATGTATGTATGTATGTAATGTCTGTGAGCAAATTTACTCAAAAACTAATCACAAGCTAGGACTTCGAAATTTTGTACACCGATATTATTCACAGTTTGTAGATTTCTATCAAAATTTCGTCAAAATCGGTTAACCTGAAGTGGTACTTTACCTACACTGGTTGCGTTTACCTTTCAAGTAAAGTACTAGTTTGCTTCGAGATATATGCTTCATATTTTGTATATAGATTTAAAAATATGAAAAAAATTCAGATACCAAATTTCATCATGATCTGACTACCGGAAGTGACATTTTACCTATACAAGTAGCTTTAGGTGTAAATTATAAATATATATAATAGTGTTTAACCATTTTACTTTATAATTTAAATTAATTGGTTTGTTTATTTTTATTGTTGTTAAAACATAATATTAATAACCTAATTACCTATTTATATGCGGGAAAGTCTAGGGGAGGACACTCCCGCTTTTTTAAAAAGTAAGACAACGAACTGATACTATATATTATATTAATAATCTGTTTCATATATGTATATCACTAAAATTCATTGTATAATTTTATATTCTACTATCTGAGTTCTTTTTGTGATAATTTAAAGCAGTGGTTTTGAAACTGTGGTATATGTACCAGTGGTGGGACCCTTTTATCTGTACCTAGAGCACAATTACTTTTAGTAATGAAGTTATTTTAGTGGATTAAAAAAAATTTATACATTTATTTATTTTTTAAATTTATTTGTATTTTATGACATTTTTCTTCCTTTTTGCGTTGTTTTACTCTCTTTACTAGCATTTTTCCTGGATTATATAATACGCAGTTATAATTTAAGTTTAATCAATTTATTAGTATTTTTTAAAAAGAATCGATGATATAAGAGGGTTCACAAATAAAAAAAAAATAAAATTAATATTTTTATTTTAAAAAATAATATAAAAACACACATATATACAAAATATCGTATTTAATAGAGGTTAGTTTAATAATTTAATATTTTTTGCTCTGCAGAAAATAGATAATTATTGTTTAAATAGGAATAAAATGAATGAATTCAAAAATTCTTAAATGTATAAAAGATTAAATACTATAAATCATTAATTAATTCATATTCTATTTATTTATTTGTTTTTCTATTCTAATTTAAATTCAAAATAAATAACAACTCGAATTGTTTAGAATCAATCTTGTTTTCTTTTATTATTATTGATTTCTGACTAATAGAAACAGATTTCATTTCATCTGCTACAAATTATTTGAAACTATCCTTGATTAATCCTGATTGCCTTGTTTGCCATTAAATTCAATTACTTCAATGTCAAATAACAATTCCAATTATTAATTTGATGTTGTTTCTTCGGAAACGAATAAATTTTAAATGATTTTAGTCTCTCCCTCTTCTCTCTTCTCTCTTACACACTCCCCTCCCCTCCCCCGCCCTTCATTCAGTACAAGTTATAACGTCTATCTTATCGTTGTTGCTTGTAAAAACTAATAACGCGTCTGTGTCTATCTCGCTAATTAATCATAAAGGGGGAGGCATTTTAATTAAAATTCGAGAGCGTTTTGTCTGTTTACTGTAATGATTTATTTCTTAAAAGGCAGCTGGCCGAGGTGTCTGTCCGTTCGGGACTAATTGGACCCAAAATTGCCCTCCACCCTTCTGTGTTCAATCTGGATAATGGACCTAGATGTCGTTTAATATTACCACTTACAACCCATCCGGTGGACGATTAGTTGATAGTGGATTGCAAAATATTTTTAATTCAAATATTTATAAATTGTGTTATTTAAGTAAAATGATGTGTTTAGATGGATCTCAAAGATGTTTTACTTTTTAAATTATCTAATCTTATTATGCTAGCTAAAATTGTTTCTATCTATCTATCTATCTATCTATGTAAATGCCTTCTCAGCAACCGCTCTAACTATTTTTTTGAAATTCACAACATAGATAGTATTTATAAAGAAAAATCTAGTTTTATTGATCACATCTCTGGGAAAAATCATCTTCATTAGTTTTTTCTTAATTTAAATGTATATGACGTCACAAATGACGTCATAGCCACCGCTTCCTTATATCTTATCTCATATTATAAATAAAATAAAAAATATTTATGTTATATCCATATTTGTTTTGTTTTGTTTTTTTGCATTAATAGATACATTCAAATTATTTGAGATTGTTTCACAACGTTTAGAAGATTTATCTTCATTCGATATAGGAGAATTAAATGACGTCATCAATTTCGTCATTCAGCGAATCCATAAATACAAAATATTATATACTAACTGTTAGTCCGCCTTGGGCGTTCTTCAAGGGGGGCGGGGGCTCTGCCTTCTGTACCCTATAGTAGTCGAAAGTTCTTAGCCGCAACATCCACATTTCTAGAAGTGTCCCTTCATACATTGTGAATCCACCCATAATAATATTTTACTTACTTGAAAATGAAAATCCAATTATGAGATCAAAATTAAAATTATTTATTCATATAATCTTAAAAATTAAAAGAGGTAATAATATTTGCAATGTGAATGTTTTCAGGGTTTTATAAATAATTTAAAAAGACCAATATTAAAAAAATAAAATTAAAAATATAATAAAATATAAATGTAACATATAAAATAAAAACAAAACATTCTTTGAATGACAACATATACATATCAAATTTTAAATAAGTTGACATGTGGCCAGGCGCAGAACCGACCGACGGTTTGAAATAAATTAATTTCCAGCTACAGAAACAATTTCAAATAATTTAAATATATCTGTTAACATTTAAGGGGTGTATGTTTTATGACTATTTTTTTAAATTTATGTTCTTTTAAATTATTTGAATGGCGATTCGGTGAATCGGGTATTAATATTACCAACCAAACCCAATTGTAATAAATAATTAAAAAATTGTAAAATTTTTAAAGTATATAATAATAAATTGTCTAAATTTGTGTTAAAGGGTCGAGCGATAGCTCGGTGTCCCAGGTATTGAAATGAAAATCAATTTATTTTAATTAATTTGAAACATTTAAGGAAACAAATTTTTAATGGGTCATTTTTAGAAATCCCATTTAACAATTATAATAAATAATTAAAAAAATTGTATATTTTTAAAGTATATAAAAATAAATTGTATAAATTTGTTGAAGGGTCGAGAGAGAGCTCGGTGTCCCAGGTATTAATATTACCAGCCAAACCCAATAACAATGAACCATTTTTTTTAATTTAATTACCGAGCGGAGGCTCGGGGTCCCGGTGTGTACTGTATATATTAAAATCTATTATCCATTCTATATTCTGAAACTATTTTCTAAATATCTACAAACCTTTTAGTATTAAAACTAGTAAATGGACAGCATACGAAAGGATTTAAATATATTTTAAAAAAGTTACACATTTATCATTTTTTTTTAAATCAAATGACATTTAAAAAAAAATATGTAGATTAATAAAATTCTATGATTTCCTTTGGATTACCTTTAAAATATTTTTAAAAAAATTAACTCAAATAGATTAGTTAAATAACTTTCAACCATTTTGAAATTCACAAACAAAAAAGAAATGGAAAAATCACATTTTTAAATTTTATGTACAAGTTTAATTTTCTTAGTTCTATTTTTGTTTTTGTTTTTTTTGTTTATATTTATATTTATTTCAATATGACATGACAGTTTTATTTTCCAGCAGAAAAATTTTAATTTATTCTTATTAACTATTATCAAGAATTAATGTGTATAAATTAACTTTTTTATTGTTTTTAATTATTATTTAAATCAACCAAACTTATTATAATACTAAAAATGCAATTTGTAATTTTATGTTTCAAATTATAATATATTCTATTATGTGATTATATCGTATTTCTTCACTTGGAAGATAATATAATTAAATATAAATTTAAAAAAAAAATTTATTTTATTTTATTAGGTGATAACTCATATAAATAATGAAATATCTAATCAAATTTAAATTTAAAATCTATCTTTTCATTTATAAGAGCAATCAATCTAGAAATAAATAAGTTGACCTGTGGCCAGGTCCGAACCGACCGACGGTTTGAAGTAAATTAATTTCCAGCTACAGAAACAATTTCAAATAATTTTAATATATCTATTAATGTAATAAAAAACATATAGGCATATAACATAAATATTTTTAATTTTATTTTATTTATAATATATATGTAAGACCAGGCTGTGACGTCATGAATGGCTGGATGACGTAATATAATTTTAAATCAAGAAAAAACTAATAAATATGATTTTCCCGAGGATAAAACCAATGCAAAGTGCATGATTCGTGGTGATATATAAAAAAATCTCCTCATGTGAAATTTGGTGTGAAAATAACCCTTCCCTTCTTATCGTCGATCGCTAATACTACCACTTCCGGTTCACGGATTTGCACCAAAAGTTGATCAATTCATCCCACTGATGCATTAAGGAAATATACCAAATTTCATCAAAATCGGTTGAGCCGTTCAGGCTGTACACATCTATACGGACGGACAGACGGACAGACGGACGGACAGACATCATGCTAAAAATACTTTTTTCTGTTTAGAAAATGCATGATTCGTGGAGATATGTAAAAATCTCCACATGTGAAATATGGTGTGAAAACAATACCTCCCTTACTATCGTCGGTCGGTAAAAATTATTGTAATCTAAATCAATTAAATTCAAAATTTTTTAAAATATAATTTCTAGATCACTTTACATCGAATTTATACTTCATTCTTCATAATGAATCTTTTAAAAATTTTAAAATAAAAAGAAATTACTTTTTAATTCCTATAAGAATCATTGATTGAATCCATCAATGAATTTTCAAGCATTCCTATACTTACGTGTTTCCTAATTATTATTATATTAAATATAAATAAGTTGACCTGTGGCCAGGTCCGAACCGACCGACGGTTTGAAATAAATTAATTTCCAGCTACAGAAACAATTTCAAATAATTTTAATATATCTATTAATGTAATAAAAAACAGATATGGATATAACATAAATATTTTTAATTTTATTTTATTTATAATATATAGCTGAAGTAGCCGGCGTTGCCGGCGTTACCCGAGGCTGTGACGTCATGAAGGGCTGGGTGACGTCATATAATTTTAAATTAAGAAAAACATAATGAAGATGATTTTTCCCGAGGATAAAACCAATACATTCGTGGTGATATGTAAAAAAATCTCCTTATGTGAAATTTGGTGCGAAAATAACCCTTCCCTTCTTATCGTCGATCGCTAATACTACCACTTCCGGTTTCCGGATTTGCACCAAAAGTTGATCAATTCATCCCACTGATCCATTAAGTAAATATACCAAATTTCATCAAAATCCGTTAAGCCGTTCAGGCTGTACACATCTATACGGACGGACAGACGGACAGACGGACGGACAGACGGACGGACAGACGGACGGACAGACATCATGCTAAAAATACTTTTTTCTGTTAAGAAAATGCATGATTCGTGGAGATATGTAAAAATCTCCACATGTGAAATTTGGTGTGAAAACAATACCTCCCTTACTATCGTCGGTCGGTAAAAAGCATATATATAATTCAAAATTAGTTTATTTGTATTCATCAGTTTATAATTGCTTTTTAATAAATTCCTTTTAGAATCATTGATTAAATTTCAGGGAAGTCAATTGATTCATTAATGTTATGTTGGTATAATTGAATAGACATTGTTGTTATTTGCATCTCTTGATGCATATATATACAATATATATACTCTAATATATTACAGAATATAACGAATAGATTACAAATATGAAATCATGTATGGAATTCATTGAACTACATTTATTAACAAATCACGATTTAATTCAGAAATTTCAATTGGAATGTAACTAGCCTTGAAATTCTACTTGAGTGGGAGATGGTCACAAATGAAATGATAAAATTTTTTTTAAAAATTATTGACATCATAAAGTATGTATGTTTATATATTAGGTTTTAATTTATATATAAACTCCTTTTATCTATCTATATATATAAAGTAGAGTGTTTGTATGTATGTAATTTGTTTACTTTTTTGCTGTCATAGAAACAAAATATATATATATTAGAACCTCTCTCTCTCCCTCTATTTGAAATTTAAAAAAACGGAGTGTTCTAGCTAAATTAAGAAATTTAAATGCCTTATGCAACATGGATAGGTAAATGAATAGGACTGAAGAGGAGACATGTGATTAGAGAAATTGGGGAAAAATCAACCGAAATGTAATTAAATAAAAAAAATTCAAGAATTAAGCTACGGATACGACTTAAATATAATAGGAGATTCGGCAACTGCAATTAAAGATAGCGTAAGAAAATTAATGGAAGCAGGAAAAGAGGCGGGGTTAAAAATTAATAGTGCTAAGACAAAGTATTTAGTAACAGAGAGGAATAGTATTACCACACAAAGTCTTAACATACAAAATGTAGAATTTGAAAAAGTATAAATAATTAAATACTTAAGATCTGTAATCACGAAGGATAATAATATTCGAGAAGAATTTAAATCGACGTTGTAATTGAGTAACGCCTGTTATTATGCAGTAAAGGGGCTTATCTCATCAAAGAGGATCAAAATTAAAATATATAAAACAATTATTTTTCATGTTGATCGATGACTAGGGTGACCATATTTCGAAAACACCAAACCTGGACAAACGGTATACCTTTTTTTTTTAGAACGAAATTGAAAAAATTTTGAAAAAAAAATTACGAAATGTCCTAAATATTGAAAAAACGGGACAGTAGGGTGTCACGAAGACATTTTTGGGACAGAGCACCTAAAGACGGGACGTTTGGTCACCCTATCGATGACACTGGTAGACGAGAGTAGATTTAGAGTATTTGTGAGATTAATATTGTTCGCAGCATTTATAGGCCAAAGGAAGATGAGGTCACAGGGGGATGGCGGAGATGGCATAACGAAAAATAATGTTAAGGTTATAAAATTGAGAAGGCTGGGATGGGAGGGGGACGTGGTTGGAATTGGAGAAACTAGAAATTGGGAGAAAACATCCGGTGGAAGACCAAGGACCAAGGTGGGTGGACAATGAGGGAAGGGACATGGGAGAGATAGGACAGGGTAGGATTTGGTTGTAGCTCAGGATAGGGACGCTTAGAGAAATGTGGATGCTGCGGCTAAGAACTTTCGTAAACTGTAGAGACACAGAGTTAGATAAATATAACATATACAATAATAATATATAATTAATTTACTGATTAATATATTTTATAAGAAAACAAATACATGTCTTATCTACTTATAATGATTGAAACAAAATGGATGAAAACCTTTTACATACAGACTTTCAACCAAATACTATGTATCACTCGGGGGTACAGGGGGCGGAGCCCCCGTCTAGGTGTGAAGAGCGCCGAAGGCGCTCGGAGCAGCTAGTAAAGGATAAAATATAAAAATGAGCTGTGGACAGGCAGAGAAGCGACCGACGATTTGAATTAAATTAATTTTCAAACAACATTATATATCTTATATATTTATAAAAAGTATCAAAAATGTTAATGTATAATATAAACTTTATTTTCACAATAAATTCATCAAATATTTATTTCAAAATATTTTTTATAAATTATTTTTTATTTTAATAAAGTTAATTTATAAATAATATCAATAAATATAAATATAAATTATATATCTTGGAAATATTTGTGGGTGTATATTTATTCAAATATATTTGTAAAATATTTGAGGTGAAGCTATTTAGAATTGGTATCGAAAAAAAAGAAATTATTGGTGAATTGGTGGATGAAATACATAAGTGAATGTGTATGTGTATAACAAATGAGGATGGCGAAAAGCTTAGACGGGGTGAAAATAGGGAAAGAGTGAATAGGGATGAAATTAAAAATATCGTCCAGCATAAATCAAGCAGTGGAATTCTGCGGAGAGGCTAAAATGGAATTAATCCCCTCCTTCCCCCTCCGCTCATCAGGGATGGTGGTTGAGGCTCTTATCTCCGGCCCTTTGCGCCGGGCTCTTATCGTTGCGCTGCGGCTGACCACACATACACACACACAAACACACACGAACAGACACCAGACTAATGTATGTACATTTCACCCTCTGAAGGTTTCTTCTCCGATGGTGGTGTGAGTGGGGGGTGTTGGCTAATTTCCTTCTCGATAGGATTAAACGCCCCTTAGCCAATCGATATTATTTATTTAGCCGAACAAAACTTTATGAATATGGTAATAAACGAGTGTTAATTGTATAAGATACACAACAATTCGTTTACCATTAAATTGCCATTGTAATAATCATCAGATCTTGATCAATTATTTTTATTCTATGTTTTCTTTTATTTTTCTTTGTTGCAGGGGAAAAACTGTCCTAGTATGTATAAAGAAATGTATTACAAAGGTAAGTCTTCATTCATATTAAATTATGCATTATTTACTCCAAGAAGTGAATTTAATCGTATTTTTTATATCACAAATAAATATTATTTGCATTTCAATGTGAAGAAAGCTCTAGATTAAATGAATAAAATATTATATTTTTTTTTTGTTTATATTGATTTATAGATTTTAATAATATAAAAAAAAATATTCTGTTTTTATTTGATTCTTTATTATTAATCAACTATCTAGTTGATAAAATTATCCAAATTTTTGTAAATAATTACAAAATTTTAAATTGAAATAAATATTTTAAAAGGTGTTCATCAATTTCAATTTTTACTGTGTATTTATTTAAATTCAGTAATTATTTACAATTGTCCACTGTCCAATTTTATTTTCATAAATGAATCAGCGCCCTTCTAACTTAAATTCATAAATTGGAAAGTAATTATCTAATTGGGCGCCTAAGTGGGTGGTACAGCGATCCAGGAGGGCGGTGATGGCCACAGATGTATTTGAGGAAAATTGTATTACTTTTCTATTACAAGTTCAATAAATAGTTACATAATTTCAAACAACATTATTTCTAATTTACACCCTTTTTTCTAAATTTTTCGAAAAAATTAAAAACATGAAAACACAATTATATGTTATTTAAATTTACAAAAAAAATTAATTTCTAAAGGGTAATTCGAGGGCAGGTCAATAAGTCCGTGGACTTTTTGAATGTGTGAAACTCTGGTTTCTGATAAAAAATTATTTTATTTATCAACGTAGTCTCCTTTGAGCTCTATACACTTCGTCGAACGTTTCTCCAATTTTTTTATCCATTCCAAAAAATAGGTTTTGTAGAGGACTTCAAAATAGATTTGTTTGTGTGATGATTTCATCGTTGAAGTCAAATCTCTTTCCCCCGAGCCATTTCTTCAGGTTTGGAAACAAGAAATAGTCACTCGGAGCTAATTCCGAAGAATAGGGCGGATTCTTCTGAAATCACGAGGAAGTCTGCTATTAATGGATGTCAAACAAAAACTTAAAGAGTCAGCTGATTGTTGCCTCCTGACAGGAGCAGTGCTGCCATTTAATTTAAGAGACGGGAAATTCAAAAAGTTACGGACTTATTGATCTGCCCTTGTATTTTTTTTTTTTTGAAAAGGGGAGGGTAGGCTAAATTATTTTGTGAGCCACTGATCTTCTTCAGGAAAGAATAGGAGGGTTAATGTCCTCCATTATTAATCTCTAATCTTGACACATACATACATTATACAAAAATTTATTAAATATCGAAATTAATATACTTAATCAATTTTCCGCAGCCAATTCTTGGAGTGATCGGGAGCTGCCCTTCCAAGTGTAGCGGCCGCCCTCGCCGCTACCGCCCGCCGTCGTAGCCAGAGTCCCGGTCAGCACTGTATATACATACATACATTAAAAAGAAAAAAAAATTATTAGCAAGATACACCTTGAAAAAAAAGAAATATTTCTAAAGGAAAAAAATCTACACAACTTTAAGCATATAAATATTTATAAAAAAAAAATATTAAAAATGATTAAATAAATATATATATATATATATATATATATAAATATATCTCTTTTGTTAGTTAATTTTAATAAAATACAATAAAAAGAAGAAAAAAAATAATATAAAGCAATCGTGTGTGAGTGATAATAAAGTTCGCGCGTGATTTTGTGTTTGAAAACTAAATAAAAGATCGGACAAATTAATTCATTACACGTAGCTAAATAAATAAATAAATATAAAATAAATAAAGATTGCTGGAATTAATAGGGGAGAAAAACATGAATATTAAAAAAAAAGAATAATAATAATATTAATAATAATAATGCGCGAAGAGATAAAGTCCCGATGGGTTTTGACTTTCTAAACTAACTTAAGTTGGCTCAATCAATTAAGCGAAGTTACTAAGCTAGGCAAAGGCGTCATGTCTCATGGGCCTTCCACTTCATTCACTGATAAATAACCTTTCACCCCAGATGATTCGTATCCATGGAACTCTATTTTCAAAACCTTCTTCAATGATACAATTTTATCGAAACAAACGTTCTTATTTATTTAAAATTTACTTGAATGACCCCATTTCATCTAATATAATGATTGGATCCTTACTATAATTAAATTTAATTGTTACTGTTGGTTGTTAATCCTTATTTATTTAAAAAAGTGCAGGATGTATAAATAGATTTAGAAAATAACAATTTTCTAAATTTGGTAGATTCAGATTTGTGTGTTCATTTTTTTTTTTAACAATTCATTTAATTCTTAAACTGAATAAACTTTTTAATTCATGACAACAGGTGGTCCACCTTAAATCTTTTATGAAATTATAATTTTATTAACAAATTCCTGAATATATGTTTAAATTAATAACAAATATTATAATAATTTCTGAAAATATAAGAATTCAATCGCTCTCAAAAATATGAAATTAAAAAAAATATGATAATTACTACAAAAATAATTTGGAATATATAAAATATATTTTATTTTACCAATAAGATTGAAGATCAAAGAGAATTTCAAAAGCAAAGAATATTAGTTAATAGAAAATGACTTAAGTAGATCATTCAGATCAGATCATTAGCACTGTAAACAAATCTGTTAAAAATGGAAGGGGATTTAATGAAAAAGTCTGAAAAAAATTTGTCCAAATTTGGTTTATTTTTCAAAATATTTTATACTAATAAAGGAAAAAAAAGGAATAGAATTTTTTTTTAAAATAAAAGGGAATAAAGAACGTTATAACTATCAGTTATTTATAATTATTAAATTAATTAATTTAATATTAAAAATGGTGAGAGAGAACTATAAAATAATAAATATATTTAAATTTCAAGTGAAATTCTCTCTTAAATAAATTCAAATTCTAAACAAAAATAAAAAATATCTAATTGAAAAAAATCTTTCATATAATAATTTATTTTATTTGAAGGTAAAAAATAATTTAACTATTATTTATATTTTAATCAAAAAGACTTAACATAAACAATATAATGTAAGAATAAATATTTTCCAATTTATTTTTCTAAAATATAAGCATATAACGAAAGATATTATATTAAAATTAAATGGATACAAATTTAATAAGTATAGTATACTTCTTTCAATTTTTCTCCTATGACTAATTTTAGACGTCATTTTGAAATTACCGAACTCCCTGAAACATTTTGAATACGTTAGACAAATTTGTAGTAGGGGCTTGGTTTTTAATTTTAATGACCAGAAACTGACAATCCTTAAAATATAATTCAAAAGTTTCTGTACTTTGAACCTTGAGGGATTAGAGAATGTACTTAATTAAGGTCAAGACGTAGAATATCACTTTTGTTTTCAATTTTGTAATGTAAGTTGGTGAAGTAAATTTTTAAAAACTGAAAAATTAATTCCTTAATTAATTTTAGTGATATAAATAATGCTAATAATAATAATTCAACTAACATAAAAAAACTTTCAAAAGTACATTATCATAATTAAAACTAGAATAAATTCTACGTTAACTGTAAAATTTGGACGGAAAATTATTAAAAAAATCAAATTTGAACGGAAAATTATTAAAAAAATCAAATTTGAACTTATTATTAATAAATATTATTATTCGATCTTAATAGTAATTTAATTTTTTTTAATTGATCATCTATACATTATCAACATTATATTGTTTCCCTTTGATTCCCCGGTGTATTGTAATCTCTTTTTATGCATCTAACTAATCATTTCTCTAATCAAAAACCTGAAAAGCAAAAAGATATAAAAGAAATCAATATTCAATCTTTATCAAATTTATTTATACACAAATATATATATATATATATATATATTTATATAATATATTTTAGTATATATATATATAATATATTTTAGTATATATATATATATATATAATAAAATCTGTCAAATTCTTTGTTTTTGAATTTCCTCAAGCGAGATAACATAGATTCACCATTTTTTTTACATACTACCAATTATATTCACCAAGTGAATAAGGAAAAAATACATTAATAAATCGACATTTTTCAATAAAGACATTTCATCGAATATATATATATATATATATATATATAAATGCAAAAAAAAAGTGAAAAAAAAAAAATTCACTAGAAAAACCAGAGTGAAGTTAAATTCAATTAAAATTTATTTTTCTTCCTCTTTCAACCAAAGTTTTTCTCGCCAGTAGCTTAACTTTTATACAAATCAATTGTGTGGAAAGTTCAATGTTTAGACAAATAAATAAATTAAAATAATGAAATACGTATAGAGAGGAAAAAAAACAAATTGTCCAAGTAAAATAATTTAAAAAAAAAAAAATAAGAAAATAATAATAAGAAAAAAAAAATAAACCACTCCATCATACTAAAACTATTATAAATTCTAAAAATATTAGTGAACATTTTAAAGCCAAAAAAAACAAAGCTATGATGTAACAAAAAAAATGTAAAAAGCTTTAAATATAATAGAATATGAGTTTCCTTATATAAATATATATATATATATGTATATAATATATATATATGTGGGAAATTTAGTGGCTCGATTGGGAATGACACTCCTGGCTAGTTGGCTGGTTGTAGAATGTTGGCTCGCATCTAGGCCCGTGTCCAGGTTTGTATAGGCGGCTCGCAGATGGTGTATGCGGCTCGGAAGGTGCGGGTGATATGATTACTCGACTGGCTGTGGCTGGTGCGACTGACTAATGTCTTCTGCTGATGGCTTCTACAAGAACTAGACTGATGTTCTCTTTTACATCCGCCACGTGCCCCGCTAGAGCATAATTTGAGTAAAATGACAACGGTCCTTCCATCTCAAGGGTCGTTCGGGCACAAGTTTCAATTCCCACATATATATATCCTTATATGGTATATATAAATATGAATGTTTTT
This sequence comes from Labia minor, assembly GCA_963082975.1. NCBI lineage: Eukaryota > Metazoa > Arthropoda > Insecta > Dermaptera > Spongiphoridae > Labia > Labia minor. Next base: position 40,812,875 of record OY720344.1, on the reverse strand, counting down.
ATCTAATGGAAAAAAATGTTATGTTCATAGTTTGATTCTCTATTCTATTCTCTATTAGTGGATGAACGATTTCAATAAAAAAAAAGGCGCAGAATCAGATATGATGGTAACGATATTCAATCATTGTTATTTACAGCATCTATTGTTTTATTTTCTATGTTTTTTTCAATGTAAATAATCAAATAAATAATATTTCTTATATAAATAAGTAAAATGTTCTTAATATTTATTTATGTATATCCCTTTTTTATTTAAATTTATTTTTGTATTTTTAGTATTTTCTTTTTTTAGTTAGTTTAACTAAGTAATTACATTTTTTCTTATTTGAAATTTATTAATTATTGACTTTATTAATAATTTTTCTCTTATATAGTCTACCGCTAAAAATGGTTATTTTTTCATTTATATTTATATAAGATAAATAGTTTTTATTTCTAAAAATTTTAAAATTAGAAGATAAATATATATTATCTCATTTTATATTAAATATTCATGGAAATACAGATTTACTTTTAAATGATCAATATTTACGAATTAGTTATCTTATTTGAATGATGTAATATTATTTTAATTATGAATTTCTTGTCTATAATCAATTTTATTCTATTGAAATATTAACTAAAATTACCAATTTTTGACGTCCGTCCCAGAGAATAGTATAGTTTGATTCTTATATAATGTGTGTTAAATATTTATATACTTTAAATATATAGAACAATTACGTCAAGGAATTTCAAAAACAATGTAAAAAATGAAATTCATATTTTGACAAAGTAAGTGAAAAATTTATCTTTTCTTAAACCTCCCTCTCTTACACATTAAATTTAAATATCATTTTTAATTAAATCAATCAAAAACAATTTCACTGTGAATATGTAAAATATAAAAATAAATATTATTAATATTTTGATAATGTTGATTTCTATATTTTGTAAGTATATTAATTATCACACAATTCATAGTATCTTATTTTTCAAATAAATCTCGTAAAATAACTATAAAATAAAAGTATCCCTAGATTCATTTAATAATACAATTAGGTTTATTTATTTATTTATTCATTTATTATAAACGAATTTAGGAAAATAATATATTTTTTAGTAGTCGACAATATTATATTCAAAATAAATTATGTTTAATATTAATAGAACTTGATTAGAACATGTCTCCAATATTTTCGTTGACATCAATTGATAAAATCTTTGTAATTTGTCAACATCTTGAAAATGTTTGTTCAAGTACATATACATATAATAATAGTAAAGACAATTTATTTCGAACTGTAAAAAAGGAATATTTATCTTTTATATTTTTTTTTATATATTTGTCTCAAATCCTCTACTCTCTTCGCTTTTATTCAAGTGTTTTATCCTCTCCCCCCTCCCACTCGAGATTCTCTTCATTTCTTCTGACTTTATAACTTTTCATATTCAAATTTATTTTTCTGTTATTGTTTTTTTTTCTTTTTATTTCACTTTATGATATTTTAATATCTCTTTCTTTTTGATATAAAATGAAACATAAATTATTATGAATAGATTAAAATTAATTCATATTATAATAACCAGGATGAAAGCAAAAAAATAAATAAATATATGTAGGTATAATCATATTGATTTCATAAATTACAAATTTGAATTGTATATAAAGCTTTGCCAAAAGTCACTATATATGATAATATTAATTTATTTTTTATCACCTTATTTGAATTGAATGTCAAAATATTATTGAAAAAGTGGGAAAAAACTGATTTTTTAAAAAATGGAAAAATTTTTAAATTAACTCAAGGTATACATATTATCTTTTTGAATTCGAAATATTCAAATTATATAAGATAAAAATCTTTGGTTACTGAATGTATATATACATATATAGCATTATTATTATGAGAAATAATTTTCGGGTTGTTTTCACGATTAAACGTGAGATTTGGGTCTCGACATTTCGGCACAATTTCCAAGAGAGATTATTTAGTAAGGAATTTTTTGGGATTTAGGTTTTTGGGTTTAATAGGTGGGTGACTTATTGAGTTCTGAAACTCCGATGAATCCTGGACATCATACGGACTAAGAATAATAAAAATAACCCGGAAATAATTTCTCATAATAATAAAATCTTTCACGAGATACTTACCAAACAAATATATACTAATATATATAAATATATATTAGATCAAAAAAATTATTTTAATATTATAAGGAATAATTTTTTTTTAATTTATTATTTGAATATAACAATAAGTAGTATAAAATAAGACATTTATTATATAATTTTCACTTTACTTTTTTTGAAAATCAAAATATTTATAATACCTAATATATTATAATAATGTATTCAATTGAAATATTGATAATATGTTTGCTTCTTTATTTTATAAAATTATTGAATTAACTGAACTGATCATTACCTACATTATAGTAAAGTTACAGTATAAATAAAATATGTTAATAGAGACTTGAAATTAAAAATATGTATAGAAGTTTTTATTATATATTATCTATTGTATAGTGTATAGTCTATTTATAAAAATATTTTATTTATGTAAATATTATATATTTGGTAATGGTTAACTACTTCTTCTATTCACTTTTGATTGATTAAGTTGATATAATTAGAAATTCATATATGATAAAAATAAATGGAATGAAAATATTTTATGATTGAATTTATCAAATACACTTATTTGAAATGTAAATTATAATTCTTTTAGAAAAAAAGAATAAACTAAATTTTCCATTTCATTATATATAAAATAAATATTATTATTTATTTTAATATACTATAAAAAAATATAATATTATGTTAAATAATAATTTAGAAAAGTAAAAAATGTAAATTAGACCTAAAAGACAAATAAATACATTTTCTGTTCATATAAATCGCTCATCATTATGACTTTGCGCCTCAATTGAAGTTTCATAGTAAAATAGTTTCTCAGCCCCTTCATTGAAGAGACGGACAAGTATTGCCTTATAACTAATAAAATGTATTTTATCGCTAAGCCTTTTTCTAACGACCTGTGTAAATAAATCAAATAATATGTGAAATTGTTAATCTACTAATTCTTAAAAAAAACACCTTAAAAATAAACAAAATAAAATGGTGATTAAAAAAATGTAAAATATATATATATTATTAAAAATAATTAGTGGAAAAAAACAATGTCGAAAATAAGAATAAATAAATATAAATATATATAAAAATATAATATATTCTATTGAAAAGAAAACACAAATAGAGATGATATGATTTACTTTGCTCCGCAATTCATGTTACAATTAAATAGAAATGAGATCAAGTCAATTAAAAAATAATGACAAAAAAAAAACAGCGGAAACATCGGAATGAACATCAAACATGGTTTCTATTTCATTTCAATAAATATTTCAATATTTGCTTGGTCGTTTTTTTTATTTCCTTTTGTACTCTATCTGATTATTTAAATAGGTAAAACGAGAAGAAGAACGAGCCCTCTGCCCCAATGTGAGTATTTACGTAGGAAATTTGTTTTTAAATCTTTTTCATTTGTTTTAAAACCATTAGCTTTATTTTTTTTTTAATTCCCTTAAAAGGATTATTAAATACCAAATAAAATTTCTATCAACTGAATTGAGGAATATGTTTAAAAGTTTTTCAATTTTGATCTAATTTTTTTTTAAAAAAATAAATAACGACTAAGACGTATAAACCCTATAAATTTTCATTTTCTAGATAATAATATTTATCTTATTAAATAACACAAAATTATATAAATATTTATTTTAATTAAATTTATTGCTAGAAATAGCGACTGTTGGATCAGGGGAAAGTAGAGAAACACACACACACACACACAAAGGAATGGAATTATTTACATTTACTGGGATTCTGGGATTTGGATTAAGTTCATTTATTTATGAGACGAAAAAACTTAGTATTACTGAATGAAATAGTTTTATTTATAAAAAATTTGAGGATAATTTGTATAATATTTTTAATTTTTATAATTTAATATAAATCTGAAACATTATAATCTATTTTTTTTAGTATGTTAAATTGTTCATTAACAAAATTCAAAACTTATATCTTTATGAATCCTAAAAATTCAATTTTTCAATCAACTACAATAATATATTTATATTAAAATGTTATCAATATTTTAATGATATGTGAGTATTTTCCATAAGACATTTTTTATTATAAGTATTATTATAATTAATAAATGTATTACCCTTTGGCAAAAAAATTTTGTTTCAATGAGTATATTACATCAAACATTCATTTGTTTTGTGTTCTTATTTAAAATATATTTTAATTTAATCAATAAATTAATTATATATTATTATTGTAAATGTTATATCTATCTATCTATCTCTATGACTCAACGGTACTCGAAAGTTCTTGTCAACAACAACCACATTTATCCAAGTGTATCCTGGGTACGGATACTCTGTGGTATCCTGAGCTATAACCATCTAACTCCTACACTGCCTCATCTCTCTCACGTCCATTCCTACATTGTCCACTCAAATTAAAAATCCAATTATGAGATCAAAATTAAAATTATTTATTCATATAATCTTAAAAATTAAGAGGTAATATAATTGTGAAAAATTCTAAAGTCACTTTTGGATTCTAGAGGTCTTGAAACGCGAAGATATGCAAAAAATTTTAAATTCTGAGCAATGTGCTGACACAAACCTTTTTTATATATATAGTTAAAGATAATAATGAAAGAAAATCAAATCCAAAAAACAATCGATTTAATTAATTTCTTTCTAATGGGATATGAATAATTACTAGTTTTATTTTAATTGCTCTCTTTGGACAACGAGTCCATCGAATCTAATGAATAAAAGCAGGTCGAATGAAAGAACATTTTTATTAATCGAATAAATATTATAAATGCTAGGAGGTTCATTCACCTATACATCAAAGACTAATCTCAAAAATCTGATAAGAAACTTAATAAATAGTGGAACACCGAGCTATCGCTCGACCATTTAAAAAATATTGATATACAATTCTTTAATTATTTATTACAATTATTAAATGTTACATCATTGCATCATCTGATTAAAATGAATGGAACTTCAGGTCCTCAATAATAATAAATAATATTAATAAATATTAAATAATATTTTAAAGAAAAAATATTAAAAATTAATAAACTATCTAAAAATTAATTAATAAAAGAACAATGAATAAATAACTATAAATTAGTAATTTAATAAAAAATAAACACGAAAATAGATTAAAAAAAACAAAATTAACTAATAAAAATTTATAAGAATTAACAAAAAATTAAACGACAAAACAGATTAAAAAATTTCAAATATTTTAGAGAAATTAAATAATTAAAAACTATAACAACTAATTAATAAAATAAATATTAACTAAATAAATGTTAACTAATTAATAAATGAAAAAATTTCAAATATTTTAAAGGAACACAAATCAAAAAAATATCTTAAAAAATATGGAATTATACATCCTTTAAATGTCCTAATATTGCTGAACTTTAGGCACTTCGCCGGTTTCAGTAAAGATGTCCTTAGCGAAAATCTTCTAAACGTTCTAATAACTATTATTAAATATTAACTTATGATTTATAGATGTTTGCAAGACGAATAAGATAAAAATAAACTACCAAGTTGTATTTGTTTTGTTTTTTTTGGTGAGAGATTAATAAATATATTTTATTAAAATAAATATTTTTAATTTTATTTCGAAATTAAATAAAACATTTTAAAATATTTTAAATATAAAAAAATATTAATACAATATCAATTAAAAAAGAATGGCAAGAGGCAAATATGGATGACGTTATTGAAGACGTCATTGGATTTACTATTTTAAATTAAGAAAATACTAATAAAGTTGATTTTTCTCTTATTATTTTTTTTCTTATTCTTAGAGCGGTTTAAAATCTCAAAAATATACAAATCTATATATATACAATTTTTGCTAGTATAATAAGATAAGATAGTTAAAATTAAATATATGATTATTTCCCATTATATATTGACTTATCCGCTTCCATTTCTCAAAATGCCTCTATTTTACCTTCGTAGAGTTTTAAAACTTATATTTATATAAATATAAATATTTTTATATTAGGTGCTTTTTCGCACCTCCCCTTGAGTTGGCGCCCATGGCATGTGACATACCTTAGTTACGCCACTGATCACATGAACATGCCCAAATAAAGATAAACCTACTCTGAATATTTTATATTTTCTAATTTTAAAATGATATCAAGCAAGAAGTGCTTATTTTTTATATAGTAAGAATGATGTATAATAATCCATACAAATTGGTTATTATTTAACTAAATAACTATATAACTTTTGAAATCTACCCATTATCATTAGCGTTTAGAATTTTCTTGATTCAAGAGAAATGATGAGAAGATGTTTTACAATTTGATGACTGACCTTCACCTCAATAGTTTTGTGAATAGGCAAAGAATTTACTTAAAGATTTCAGTAAAATCACCTGCATAGACCCAAAATGACTCCAAATGTTTGGATGTAATTTTAAAATTTGAAATGACACTTATCTCCTAACCAGAAAATATAAATAAAATGGATTTATACTTAAAATATCCTGAATTATTACTTCTATCTGTTTTTAGCCCTATTCTCATGATCCATCATTTATATTAAACAGAGAATGACAGACTTTAATAATGAATTACAATATTTCTGGTCATACAAATAAATTAATTTATTAAACCATTCTCAAATGTATTCTGTTAATTTTTTTATGCATATCTCAAAATGTTTTTTTTATTTATTTTAATTCTCATACACGATAGGAAATAAAATTGTTATAAACAAACACAGAGATAATTCATTTATAAACGGAATGGGCTTCAAGTTTTTGCATTATAGAAGTTTCTAGAAAATATTACTACGAGTTCAATTAATTAGGAAAGTTAACTTATCTCTCTTTCTCACCTTAACGCCCGCTTCACTTGTCTTGGGGACCTGAAAACGAGGAAAGCGAGAGGCGAGAAAATAAAGCCATGACTGTTTTCAAGACACTTGAGTCCAAATAATGTCACTCTAACTTAACACTCCCTTGTTCACTCCCTCCTTTGCTTTTCATAAAAGTTAAAGCATTTCCATACAAGGAAAGAAGTCAGAGTGGGACAATTGAGTTTATAAATATAGTATTAATTAGGTCAAGAAAAATACTGTAAGGTATTAATGATAACAAGGCTTGAATTTTAATTGAAAAAAAAAGAAATTAAAAATGCATTTTAAAAGTTTAATCTAATTTATTAATGGATATATCCTCATTATTATTATTCTTAATCATTAAGCATTTAATTTAATCTATAGGGAAAATTTTTATCATATCTCGATTTAATCGTAATTCAGAAAACATCTTAAGTGATTGGATGAACTCGGTTAAAATTTAATGTCATCAAATTTATCTCAGCAATTAAGCAATATCATAGAGGGTGGACGTAAACATACTGCTACTCTTTTGGTCCCCTTCACTTTCCAATACCAATCTTATCACTCTGGTGATCCATTGAGGAAATTGGAAATTCATCCTTCATAAAATATTTACCCAAACTGTATACGTAAAATGGTAGACAGGAGAGAAAAATGTCCTTTCAAGCAAATCTATAAAGATTATAATCTTTAATATTGATGAAATTTAAATTAAATTTAAAAATAAACCAGTTCTCATTATTATTGTGGAGGTTAAGATTTATTTACGCTTTATAAAAGAAAACAATTTGATTGACATTATTATCACCAGGAACCGCTAGTGTAATTATAGATGAGGCATTTGAAAATGAAAATGATCTGGCTTGCGTAGCACATATATTAATTTAGAGCAGTATATATTTTTCATGTTCCAAAAATAAAATTTATTATTATTATATAAAATTATTTATAAGAGTCTGAAGATTTCTTTTCTTTTTTCTTTTATTAAATTTTATCTCTTACCTTTGCTTTGTATCTTGTTTCAAGACAACGAACAAGTTAAAATGTTGGTTAAAAAGTTAATGAATCTCCTAAAATGATCTCTTCTGAAATAAGTTTTTACTTTCAAAACAACATAATCATGTTTTAGACAAAAGATTTATTTATTATTATTAACAACTAAATGCTCTTCATCTCTAGACAGACCCACTAGAATCTTCTTTGCTTAATATTTATTGAGATTCGAAAATAAATCCAGTAAATTTATAAAACATTTCCTTCAATTCCTACTTAAAGTAGCATTATATACATGTTTTGATTGTAATATATATTATATATAAAACCATATAAATATATGAATAAATACTATATAAATATCAGTCTCATGGTGTTAGAGCTGATCGAATTTCGCAAAGGAAGATCCAACCAGCGATTAACACAACTTATTCAAAAAATTGATCGTGTTTATAAAAAAAAATGCTTTTATACAATCGGAACTTCACACCACTCTCACCGAAGGGTGCAGTTCGTTTGATTAGCAGTTTCGTGAAAGCAAAAGGATAATTGAAAGAAAACAAATTAGCTTATTTTATTAACAAGATTTATTATAAATATAATACTAATATAATTTAATACTTTAATAAAAAGAATAATTTGTCCAAAAAAGATATGCTTCCTTTAACAAAGTGGCAAGCAAACAAAGATACCATATGGTAACCTTAATTACACAATTTGCAAAATAATAACGTAAGAGTTATTAAACAAAATACATACTTTTATAAAAGCTAAAAGGTAAATAAATAGATTATTCAAATACAAACTGTAGTTCCTAAAAGAACTGATTAATAAAAGATTAAATGGACAAATTTATAAAATAATTGTCTCTCAATACTTGTTTGCAAGCTCAAGGGCTGCAAAACACACAAAATATAAAATCTGTTTAGCATAAACGCTAAACCAAAAAGGATGTTTGTTGCAAGATGGCAACGAGAGACGCGAGTTGGATAAGAGACAGATGTGGAGAGATGCTTACCTTCTGACCATCAAATCCAAACTGACCTAACATGTCGGCTCCAGCCACCTGAACAAGCGTCGGTGTCGCAGCCAACTGTCGAAAACTAAAGGCTCTAAAGAGACATCTCAAATTTGAATTTATCCACTTATTAACACTTTTTCTTTTTTATTCTAATTCTCAAAGATTACGCTTATTGGCGTAAACATACTCCCCCTTTTCTTTGAAAACTCGCAGTAGTGAGATTTCAAAGAGCACAAATATGAATATAACTGGGGATTTGCTTAATTGCTAAACAATGCATAATAATAAATTTTTATGATTGCTCTGGAGCACTATTATTGTCTATTGGTAGGGGCGCAATTTTGGAAACAGGTCGTTTAACGACACCATGAACCGTTTTTAAAGTCACTACGCGTACAACACTGTCCTTACCCGGATGCACTTCTATTACTTTTCCTAATGTCCATTTGTTTGGAAAAAGTTTCTTGTCACAGATCACCACTATATCGTTCACTTTCACTTCACAATGTTTATGTTTATTTTTATAACGATTCTGTAACAAATGTAAATAATCTGATGACCACAAGTTCCAAAATTGCGTCATGACACTTTGCAAATTCTTATATCTAACATTAAGATTAGATTGTTGTTCTATAGTTTTATTATAAGAGAAAGGCAAATGTACCAGAGCTTCTCCTATAAGGAAGTGAGCAGGACTAATATAATCCAGCGAATCTGGACTTGAGTCCACCAACGTCAAGGGCCTGGAGTTCAATACAGCCTCCACTTGGCAGAGGATAGTATTAAATTCCTCGATAGTCAAAAAATGTGAGCCAATGACTCTTTTTAAATGGAATTTCACAGATTTCACACATGACTCCCACAGACCACCAAAATTGGGTGCGTAAGTTGGAATAAATTTCCATTGAATACCATTTTTGTTTAAAAATTTTATTGTAGAAGGGGATTTGGATAAGGAGATCAGCATATTCAAGTCTTTTCTAATTTCTCGCGAGGCCGAAATGAAAGTGGTACCGTTGTCAGAATAAATGAACTCGGGTAACCCTCTGCGCGATATGAATCTTTTGAGACAATTTAAAAATACCTCTGTGCTTAAATTGCTACAAATTTCTAAGTGACAGGCTTTGGTTGCAAAGCATGTGAAAACTGCTACATAGGTCTTTGAGGGTTGTGAACCTCTTTTCAATTGGTGATGACACATGAAAGGGCCGAAAAAATCTATGCCTGTTATATTAAACGATTTGGAAATATTTACCCTATGACTAGGTAAATTTCCCATATACGGATTTATTCCTTTTTTACGAATTTTAGCGCAAGTAATGCAGTTATGATATGTTTGCCTGAATAGTTTTCTACCTTGTATAATCCAATATTTACTATTAATTAATGATGACAACATGTGTGGTCCGCAATGAAGATATTTTTTGTGATAATAATTGCAAATTAATTTTGCTAAATAAGATTCCCTAGTTAAAATGAAAGGGTGTTTTTGTTGGAAACTTAAGGAGGATTCCTGTAATCGACCTCCAACGCATATAATTTTATCCTTGTTCAAAAACGGTGATAAATGTAATATCCTGCTATTATTAGCTATTTCTTGAGATTTTAATAAGTTATTTAATTCATTAGGGAAATATTGTTTTTGGCATACTCTAACTAAATTTCTAGTAGCCTTTTCTATATCTATTGATGATATGAAAGCATATCGTTCAAATTTTTCTTTATAACTATCTGGAAATACCTTTTTAATTTTCAAATATAAATAAAACTTTTTCATTAGAGATATATTGTATGTTAATTTATACAAACACGAAAATTTATTTAAATATAACTCTATAAAATTGTCACTTTTCGTGAAATACACCTTTGTCATAATTTTATTTTCCTCTTTAGGAAGATCAGAAACATCTAATAACGCAAAAGGCGAGGGTAATTTCTTGTAAACTGTCAAACAACCCTCTTTCCATAATTTGGAATCAATGAATTCAACTACTGACAGACCTCTAGTGCCTAAATCAGCAGGATTTGATTTCGTATCAATATGAAACCAACTATGTTTATATTTGAAAGATTGTATTTGAGAAATTCTGTTACCTACGAAAGTTTTAAATTTATATGATGGGGAGTTAATCCAATTAAGCACTACTGTTGAGTCAGAAAACAGATAGCAGTTATTTATGTTTATTTCAAATGATTTCAAAAGGAAATCCAAAGATTTGATCATAAGGTGAGCTGCAATTAATTCCAGCCTAGGTATTGAAACACGTTTTAACGGCGCTACTCTAAATCTTGAAAAAAGTAACTGGGATTTAATAAAACAATTATTCTCATTATAGGAAACTAAATAAGAAGTGAAGCCATAAGCTTTCTCACTACTATCACAAAAGGCGAAAATGTCATAATATTTAACATTAGACACATAAAATGTTCTATTTAGTGAGAAATTACTTAATAAATTTAAATCATTTCTAAAACTATTCCATAAATATTGATATTCATCGGGCACTTTATCATCCCAACCTAATTTAAGTTTCCAGATCTGTTGGAAAATTATTTTAAATACAATTGTACATGGAGAGAGCCAACCTAGAGGGTCGTATATTTTTGCTAAGTCTGATAAAATAGAACGCTTAGTCAAATTTATATTCGTAAACTCTTTTACGTGAAAGTAAAAAATATCAAGCGTAGGATTCCATTGGATGCCTAACACAGTAGTATCGCTACCCAATGAGACAACTTTAGATTCGTTGTTAGTAATGTTAGCTTCTTTTAGAAGACTAATAAATTCAGGTGAGTTGGATGACCACTTATCCAGTTTAAAGCTAGCTAAGCTGAGCATTTCATTCAACTCCCTAACTAAGGTAAGCAAATCAACTATATTATTCCCTCCAATCAGGAAATCGTCAAGATAAGTATTATTCTTAACTAATCCTCTCATATTGGGAAATCTTTTTGAATAATGCTCTGCTAACCAATATAAAGATTTGATAGCAATGTAAGAAGATGAAGCTAACCCAAACGGTAATGAAGTAAATCTGTATATCACATCCTGATTTAAATCAAAATCTCGCCAAATAATTCTAAGGTAGTCCCTGTGACTATCCACTATTTTGATTTGCAAGTACATCTTAACTATGTCGGTACAAACAACATATTGATAATTTCTAAAACGATTCAGGACATGACGTATATCATTTTGTAATGGGTCACCTACTTCTAAAATATCGTTCAATGAAATCTTATTTGAAGATTTCGCTGAACCATTCATGACTATTCTGACCGGCGAATTGTCAGATTTATATACTCCGAAGTGGGGTAAATAGAATTGATTCGAATTTTGACTTGCATCATGCACCGACAAAAAACCAATTTTTTCTATGAATTTAGACGAAATCAAGTTATTAAAATACTCTACATATTCGTATTTTAATTCATCATTTTTCTCTAATTTCGATAATTGAATTCTAAGCATTTTCAATGCTGTTTTAAACGAATCACCTAAACACAATTCAGTGTTTTTAAAAGGTAAGGCTACTTCCAATGTATTATTAGGTAACTGTCTAATTGAATTGTTAAATTGATTTTCCGCGTTTGAAACAGGAGATTCATCTAACTCCGGAATAGTTTCTAAAGACCATAACTTTTGTAGATCTGTTTCTATGTCCTTCGAATTTGCCCTTTTTAATTTTTTATTATTAATGTTAATATTGTGGCAAGAGACTGCCAAAGGAATTGCCTGACCCATCAAAATATAACCTAACTCAGAGTCTTGTGCAAAAATAGTATGATCTTTGTTCTTTATAATATTAGGTTTAACCAACCTGGCAAATAATTTTACTCCTATCAATATTTCTATCTCGCTAGGAGAGTGAAAGGTTGAGTCGGATAATTCATATTCTTTGATAAAGTCGAACTGATGTCGTTTTAAAGGAGCACTGGGTAACTTAAAATTTAAATTGTCTACAACATAAAAAATTGCATTTAACGAGAAATTAGAATTCTTTGTAGACCCCAGATTAACATTTACATAATAATTGCATGATCCCAAGGATTGGTTGTTTAAACCGGTTAAGGAGATTTTTGATTCCTTTTTATTTAAATTTAACGTTTTAACTAACTTTGATGAGATTAAATTAATTTCCGAACCCATGTCAATGAAAGATTTAATTTCATGTGTGATACCTGCTAAATCCTTAACGATAATTTTTGCTCTACCAAGAAGAGACGTAACACTTTCCTCCTTACAAAAATTAACATGTCTGGATGCCCTCGAATCGGTTGACGAGTCTCGCGATCGTGGACGGTCCTGATTATTTCCTTTCACCGAGAGTGGAGAAGAGGCTCTGGAGTTGCTTTTATTTGCGTTCCTGGGAAAATGAAGTAATTTATTATGTGGATAATTGCATATAGAACATTTAGACCATTTACAATCTTTAAATAAATGTTTCTTAGAAAAACATAAGGTGCAAAGTTTATTACCTTTTACATATTTAACTCTGTCATTCACAGATAATTTTATGAACTGACTACAATTCTGCAAGTAATGTACTTGATTACATAAAATACAATTTTTATAATCACCTTTTGTTACATTATAAACCTTGTTACATGTTTTATTATTATTTTTATTAAATGACTTTTCTAATACATTTTTACTGCCCTTATAATTCGTTTCTTGAAAAGAATCAGCGATTCTATTAATAAAAATTATTACATCATCTAAATCTGGTATCTGATCCTTATTTAATGAAAAAAGCCAACGTTTGTGACTTTCAGAATCCAACTTTGAAGATAACAGCCTTACCAGAATTGGATTCCATCCTTTAGTATCAATTTTAAGATTCTCTAATTGCATAAGAGATTCTTTAAATTGTGCAATCAACCTGTTATATTCATTTTCTGAAGGATGAACAATACTTTTAATGTTCAATAGATTATCAATCAAATTGAACACTAATTTTCTATAATTGTAATATTTGGATTCTAATAAATCAAATGCAATCTTAAAATTCTCATCAGAATTTTGCAGATGCCTTATATGATCCAAGGCTGAATCCGTTAAATAGGATTTTAAATATTGTAATTTTTGGGAATCAGATAAGTTATTGTTAGCACTAACGGCTGCATTAAATTGATCTTTGAACGAAACGAATTCATTAATATTTCCTCCAAATGAGGGTAAATTTAACTTAGGTAAACTAATTGATACATTATTACCAGTATTGTTTCCACTTGTAGAATCTACAATAGTACCTGAAGGTGCAGACATTATAATATTTGAGAAGCATACAATCTCATCATTAATACTTTTAATGATGGCTTTTGATTCTTTTTGATATTTGCTTCTTACTATATCAAGAAGAAAATCTTCCAATTTTGTAATTATATCCTTAATTTCAGCAATATAACTGTTTGTATTAACATTATTTTGAACCTGATTAATGGATTTCTTTTTATTGGTTACTTGCATATTTAAAAAGGTCCAATACTCAGTAATTTCCTGCAAGGAATTCATTTTAAACAATTTGATATATAAGGCGTTTTAATTCAATTAATCTGCCTTCACGAACTGTCCTCGAAAACGGTCGCCAGAAAAATAGTATGTTAGAGCTGATCGAATTTCGCAAAGGAAGATCCAACCAGCGATTAACACAACTTATTCAAAAAATTGATCGTGTTTATAAAAAAAAATGCTTTTATACAATCGGAACTTCACACCACTCTCACCGAAGGGTGCAGTTCGTTTGATTAGCAGTTTCGTGAAAGCAAAAGGATAATTGAAAGAAAACAAATTAGCTTATTTTATTAACAAGATTTATTATAAATATAATACTAATATAATTTAATACTTTAATAAAAAGAATAATTTGTCCAAAAAAGATATGCTTCCTTTAACAAAGTGGCAAGCAAACAAAGATACCATATGGTAACCTTAATTACACAATTTGCAAAATAATAACGTAAGAGTTATTAAACAAAATACATACTTTTATAAAAGCTAAAAGGTAAATAAATAGATTATTCAAATACAAACTGTAGTTCCTAAAAGAACTGATTAATAAAAGATTAAATGGACAAATTTATAAAATAATTGTCTCTCAATACTTGTTTGCAAGCTCAAGGGCTGCAAAACACACAAAATATAAAATCTGTTTAGCATAAACGCTAAACCAAAAAGGATGTTTGTTGCAAGATGGCAACGAGAGACGCGAGTTGGATAAGAGACAGATGTGGAGAGATGCTTACCTTCTGACCATCAAATCCAAACTGACCTAACATGTCGGCTCCAGCCACCTGAACAAGCGTCGGTGTCGCAGCCAACTGTCGAAAACTAAAGGCTCTAAAGAGACATCTCAAATTTGAATTTATCCACTTATTAACACTTTTTCTTTTTTATTCTAATTCTCAAAGATTACGCTTATTGGCGTAAACACATGGAAATATGTCTGTTTCATTTTATGAATATAGGTAAATGGATATACTTAGATCTTATCTTTCGGATTTTATTCAATTTATTGATTATAGGATTTTTTTTTTTAATTTCAAAAAACTTCCCACATAGATTAAATAAGATGTTGAGAAGAAGAAAACTTCATGATAAAAAAGTCTAAATACACATAAAGCAAAAATATCAATAAACTTGAGTATTAAAAATTGTTCTTGTTAATTTGTATATTTTTTAAGTTTAATTTTACTTTACCTAACTTAAAATTAATTAAGTTTAAAGTTATTTTTTAATTTTCTAGACAACTTTTTTAAAATTATTTTTTCCTAAAAATTTTCACTGGATTATTAGGAACATATAAAATAAGTTGACCTGTGGCCAGGTCCGAACCGACCGACGGTTTGAAATAAATTAATTTCCAGCTACAGAAACAATTTCAAATAATTTTAATATATCTATTAATGTAATAAAAAACAGATATGGATATAACATAAATATTTTTAATTTTATTTTATTTATAATAAATATGTAAGACCAGGCTGTGACGTCATGAATGGCTGGATGACGTCATATAATTTTAAATTAAGAAAAAAACTAATAAAAATGACTGTTCTCGAGGATAAAACCAATACAAAGTGCATGATTCGTGGTGATATGTAAAAAATCTCCTTATGTGAAATTTGGTGCGAAAATAACCCTTCCCTTCCTATCGTCGATCGCTAATACTACCACTTCCGGTTTCCGGATTTTCACCAAAAGTTGATCAATTCATCCCAATGTGATGCATTAAGTAAATATACCAAATTTCATCAAAATCCGTTGAGCCGTTCAGGCTGTACACATCTATACGGACGGACGGACAGACAGACGGACAGACATCATGCTAAAAATACTTTTTTCTGTTAAGAAAATGCATGATTCGTGAAGATATGTAAAAATCTCCACATGTGAAATTTGGTGTGAAAACAATACCTCCCTTACTATCGTCGGTCGGTAAAAATTGCGTGATCGGCCATTTTAAACTTCATCAGATAACATTTAAAAACCTGACATAAAAAAATCTATTTCATCATATGTTAAGTAGTAATAATTTTTCCATGAATACTTATGGTATATATGAAAAAGATTGCTTTTTAGTTAAAATAAACTTATATTCACACCAATCGTAAAGAATTTGAAAGGATACATAATTAGGTAATCTAAAAAAATGAATTAATAAAAACTTTTTTAAGAAATAATATACAATGATGAATTATTGTAATATTGTATTGTAATATTAATAATAAAATATTTATTTTTCTATAAAAACCATATTATAAAGATAAAATTATTATATACGACCTTATGTATTATACTTTATCGTATTTATTAAATATTTAAAAGTATATATATATATATATATATATATATATATATATATATATGTATAATAAAATTTTAATAATAATCGAAAAATAGAAAAACAAAATAACTCTTATTCTCACATAATAGTGACTCAAATTTGAATAAAATAATGAATATCCAATAAAAAACTATCAAGAGAATTTTCGTATTAACTGAATCAAAATTATTGAAAATTTAAAAAAAAATAAAAAGAGTAATGTTCTGCCATAGCAAAATCTTAAATATAATATATATACAAAATCTTAACTTGAATCCAATAATATTTATAATTTGTGTTCTATGCTTATTGCAAATAAATACATATGCACCTACATATACACTCATAAAACCAAATAGGGCTTATATTTCTGGTAAAATATTTTATTCGAATGCATGTGAGAGACTCACCTCTTCCTTTCTCTCTCTCTCTCTCTCTCTCTAAATATATATATATATATATATATATATATATATATATATATATATATATAATCTTTAAAATTTTATTATATACAAATAAAATATGATTTTATTGAAAAAGAATAAATTAAGTAATTGAAAGCATTGAATTTTTATTGAAAACGTGATTTAATTTCAAAATAGATAAAAGATGAAAAAAGTCATTTATTTATCATCTTTAAAACGTAGGTCATTTAAAAAAAATACTTTTTTTATGGGAAGAAATTTCTTTTTAATCGGTGATAAAGTTTTTATAGTATTCCATACAGAATGTTGGAAATGTTTGTATCTTTTCTATTTAAAAATGACCAAAAATAAAGAATCAATTTTATAAGATTTATTTATTCATAATAAACCAGAATATGAAAAAATAAAAATTTTATTAATAATTATATTATATTATATTTGTATGATTTAATTGAGTAAATAATATAATTATTATCTTGCCAATACCTACATCTACTTCTTTTAAGACAATATTAAAAATCTAGTTAAAATGATTGCTTGTGGAAAAAAATTTAATATTTTTCATTTAAAATAAAAAAAAAAAAAACAAGCATATTAAAGGAGCAAACTATCTCTGAAGAACATTCAATTATTAAATTATAATGAAAATTTAACAATGATTACTTGATCACATTTCTTTCTTTCATACGTCATTCAGATAATATATATATGTGTACATAGGAATATATTATATATCTAAATAAATGATTAATGAATAATTAATGTTGATTATATTAGTGAATTAATAAACTAATTAATTTATTTGCTTTTGATTGAGATGAGAGGAGTGGCTATTGACATTCTATAATAATACTCGCACTTTCACTTATTATTGTTGTGGGTGGGCCAATACGATACGCACCAAGCACCAAACGGCTAACAAAGAGGGCATGTGAATTATTTTACTAAATAATGATAATAATGGTGATATACTGATAAATATTTCACACTGGGTCAAAAGATTTTGCCCAATATATTATATGTATTTATATAGGGGAAATGGATTCAGAAACGCCTTTGGTACAAGAGAAGCATTATTTGGCTTCAATGTTTTGCTTCAAAAATGTCGTGACCAACACAAGGATGTATTTGCATGTTTTGTTGACTACGAAAAAGCCTTTGACAGAATAAAACACACTAGACTGATTGAACTTCTGTGCGATGCTGGAGTGGACGAAAAAGATATCAGGATTATAAAAAATCTGTACTGGAGGCAATATGCCGTAATCAGAGTAGGAAAATCCACAACACCGGGAATTGAGATCCAGAGAGGAGTCCGTCAAGGATGCATTCTCTCTCCCCTTTTATTTAATCTCTATGCTGACAGAATTTTTAAGGAGGCCTTGGAAGAACTGGATATGGGGGTGAAAGTAAATGGCGTACCAATTAGTACAATTAAATATGCCGACGACACTGTGATCCTGTCTGAAAACATTGAAGACCTTCAACTACTTCTAAATAAAATTTCTCAAATTGGAATTAAAGCGGGCTTAAACATCAATATAGCCAAAACAAAATTTATGGTCTTTAGCCGCCAGCCACATGGAAACGCCTCCCTCCACCTCGATAACAAACAAGTTGAACGAGTAAGATCTTTTAAATATCTTGGTTGTATCATAAATGACCAGCTAGACCCGGATATCGAAATTAAGTCCAGAATTGAGGCTGCGAGGTCCACCTTCAATAAAATGAGATCCTTCTTCTGTGATGACAACCTAAATCTTAAATTACGACAGAGAATGGCCAAATGCTATGTTTGGTCCATTCTCTTATATGGTGTGGAAGCATGGACACTCAAGGTCAGTACGATGAATCGCCTGGAGGCTTTTGAGATGTGGATCCTCAGGCGAATGCTGCGAATTCCCTGGGTCGAGAGAGTTACCAACAGGGATGTCTTGAGGAGAGCAAACACACAGCGAGAACTCCTCAACACTGTCAAATGCCGGAAAATCTCTTACCTCGGCCACATCTTGAGAGGTAATAAATATCAACTCCTTCAATTAATCCTCAAAGGGAAAATTGAGGGTCGACGTGGACCCGGGAGAAGACGCCAATCCTGGTTAGGGAATATCAGGGAATGGACCGGCATAAGGAGCGTGGGAGAGCTGTTTCGCACGGCGGAAAATAGAGACGTTTTCGCCAGAGTGATCGCCGACGTCAGGGAGACCGGACAAGGCACTTGAAGAAGAAGATATAGGGGAAAGTAATATGGGATACTTTTTTTTGAACAATGATAAAGAGCACTCATTTCTTTTTTTCAATTTTAATTATTTACTATTTGTGTAAGTAAATACTCTCTGTATTCATATAAACATTCATATATAAAATCTTTTATTTCCCCACAATCTTCGTAGGACGAGCGAAAGCAGTGAGATATTTCATATCAGGCACTTCATAAAATATCTTTATTTTTTTTTATAAAATTTTTAAAAATTTGAATTAAATAAAACTTAAAAAAAGGGTGGAAACTACGATATATTACAAACAATTTCCTAAAAAGTTACATACCTGAATGTTTGTAGATGATCTTGAAATGTGATTTCTTCACCACATGACAGCAATTAATGCTTGTTGTTTACTTTAGGGATTGTGCAAAGAAGTGATTTGTTATTTCCTTGTTAAGATTTATTCCTAGGAATCATTTAATAGGGGAGGCTACGGAGGCCTCTTTCATATTAGGACTATATCTCATAATAGATCACCTTCCGAAATATTGTATTAAAAAAATTCAAATTTCTAGAAATCTCTAGAATCCAAATGTAACTTTAAAATTTATCATGTCTTTCTCTCTGTCTATATATCTGTACGGAAAATTGTGACATTATAAACTAGAAATTGACCGAACATAGGCTATAATTTTATCAATATCTAATCAATAATCGCAATAATTAATTTTTAAAAATGTATAATATATGTATAAAGCTCTGTATTGTTACTAAACAATACAATGAATCAATCAAGCGTAAATTAAATATATTTATTAAATATTTAATCACGTTATTTAGAAGCAAGAAACTTGGTTGGTACTGGGGAGACCAATTGAGAAACCATCATTAGTTAGACCAAAGAAATTGGAGAACTTGAGGAAGTTGAGACAGAATAGGAGGAGTTGGCTGAAGGTGGCTCAGGATATGGACTGATAGGGGCAATAATAATTAATAATTTTCGGATGGAAGGAGGGAGAAGGACAACTATTGTCTAAAAAAATTAATAATAGTTAAATCCCTTTGGAAAAAACAAATAAATCAATGAATTTAAAATAATACTACTTAAGAATGTATATATTTTAAATTTATATAACATTAAAATTTAGAAAAGAGGGATATTATAAAGATATATAGAAAAATCTTGTGGATCAGTACGGTTATAATCCTTGTCCGCCTAACTTGAGGTTGAAGAATAGACAGAGATATAAGAAAATATTTCGCTTTATCTATATTAGATAGTTAATTGAAAATTAAATATAAAAAAATATTCAGTGTATAATAGTATAATAATAGAATAAAAAAACAATCCTGAATAAAAAGACATAATTTCTACCAATCTAGATAAAAAATATTTTTTTTTTAAATTTTATTTTTTTCAAATCAATATATAATTTTTTATTAGAATAAATATAATTATAAAACATCACACACATTGAAAAATAATATTTAATAAATTCAAAAATAAGGTTAAAAAAATGTTCAATTTTAATATGTGTATTTATTTCTAGAATCAATAAGCCATATTTAGATAAAAAAATAAAACATATCTTTTTAGAAATGTATGTAATTGAATTAATTTTTATTAAATTTCTCAAACATCTAACTTTTGCGGATACATTGAAAATACTAGTATAAGAAAAGATAGTATTAGTACAGATTTGATAAACCTTGTTTGTTTGATGTCAAGAAATTTCATTATTTTGAAAAGAGAATATAGATTTATCAAATTATAATATTGGAAAAACTCGAAATATGAATTTATATATTATATTTATATAGAATATTTATAGGTTGACAACGTGGAATGTAGAGAAATCGTCTTAGCAAGAGTCGTAGAGCATCTCTCTATGAATGCGAATGAGTGGATGGAGGAGGGTGAGCAATGTTGTCGAGACTATGATGAAGGGTGGGAGGTTTTTTTCTCTCTAACTTTTTCTACTCACTCTCTCTCTCTCTCTCTCTCTTTATAACAACAAATTCGGTGAAATTGGTTGGTAGGCAAAGCACGACAGTCTTTTCAAAAAAAAAAAAAAATGAAAATAATATAACGAGATAAGAAATAATATTTTACTTTTATCAAGAAAGAGAAAAAAAAGAAAATTTTATAAATGGATCGTATTTCCTGAATAGATTCACCTGGTATAAATTTTTTTTTAATATCGTTTAAAAGATTAGATAATTTTCTCTAAATAAATAACACTTACGTTAACAAAGATGAAAAATCAGTTTAGGTTCAGTTATATGAGTCACTTCATCAGTTAAATAATATAAGTCACACAATAAAAAAATGGAAATTTAAAAAACTTAGTATTCATAGTATTCATTTAAAATGAATATAGGTATTTAATAAATACAGTTCAGATATTAAATGCTAATAAAAATATATTAATAGATGTAGCAATTTTATTTCTAATTTTTATCTCTATGAATATTTATTATTTACTTGTTTTATACTAAATATCGATTTTATAATATTTAGACTGTCATAGTCAAGTTCGCTTTCAGTAAACAGGAATGAATTGAAATGATGAATCGTGACACATTTCATTCGAATTTACTATTATATATCATCCTATAATAGCTAATATAATAGAATATATAGAACAAAAAATTTGAAAAATATATTATAATATTATATTTTAAAATATAATATTATATATATATATAATATTGTGTTTTATATAATTTATAATAATAATCTTTTGTTTTAGAATGATTTAATACATTTTATTTAGGTTAATTTATATAATTTTTTATTAAACAAATTTTACATATTTTACAGAAATTCAAATATATAAAGTAAATCAATCTTATTTCTAAATAAAAAATAATTGTGACTTACTCTGATGTATTTATATCAGTGATTCCTAACCTGTGAGAATATTCAAGAGAATATTATTTTAATCGCTGACTGAAGCAAACATATACATAGAAAAACTCGTGTTTTGACAGTAAGTTCAAAATAATTTTAAAAAAAAGCATCAAAAATAACAAAATACTCTTACCATTATTATTATTATTATTATTATTTTCACGTATTAAATGGTATATTATTACTATTATTATTATTTGTAATAATTCCAATAAAAATAAATAAAAATAAAAAACAAAAAAGTGCAATTAAAACTAAAATTTCAATTATATTCATCTAATCCATTATTATTATTATTATTATTATTAAGTGTTCAGTTATCACATACGTAAGTATATATGTATATAGACACACATGCAAAAGCGAAGCTTTTGCCGGGTCTGCTAGTATTAAATATTACACATTAATTTATTTGTATATTTATAAAAATAATAAACTGAACGTAATTTTTAAGAAATAAATTAACTTACCAAGGAATTTAGATTCATTTTAATTTAATCTCAAATAATATACGTATATTTATGATGTTAATCAATAACTTTTTTCAAAAACTATGTTATTTGAATTAATAATCTAAAGTTAATTATACATTTTTATTTTATAATCATTTGTTAACAAATAAGGATTTGTATTAACAAAACTCGTTGGTTGTTTATTTGACAGAGGGATTAATTTCCGTCTCACTTTGCTCGTAAAAAAACAGCACTGACAACGAATAATGGCCGACGAAATGGCCAAAAGAAAAAGATGAAGTGAATCTGGACAAAAATAAACAGGCTACAAATGTGGAGATGGAAGGGTAGTTAAAGCGAGAGAAGGAGAGAGAGAGAAAGAAAAAAAGGAGTGGAGATGAAAGGGAAGAAAGGGCCCAGAGGGAGATTGGCAGCACGCCGGAGTTATTAAGACAAATAGCAAGCATCGTGCGGGGGTGGCTTTATTTATTCTCATAACAGAGCTCTTGACGGAAAAATTGATTCGTTTTTAAAACGCGCCAAGGGTCACTTCGGCACAAATGACAGCAAATGACAAACGATTCGCTGACAATTATTCAATTTTCTATCGGAAAATAAATAAATAAGACTCATGTTCTCCCTCCTTATTTATATATAATAAAATGAATAAAATACACATAAACAAAGAGAAGAAAAAATATTTTAATATTAAATTTTTATAGAATAGATCCTTTGTGTTTATGAATCTGATGACAAATGGTTACTTTTATAAAATAAAATATAACAAATAAATGATTTAAAAAAATATTTGAAATTTTAGGGATAGCTAAAACACGAGGCTTACTTCAAGTACTTAGGATGTCTAATAGCCGAAACTTACAATTTACAAGTTTTTAAAGATTTTGTTTAATTATGGTATTTGCTTAGGTTTAGGAATATAGATTTGATTTTTGATTTCAAATAAATAAACTGAACTATTTGCATAAATTTTTTTGCATATTATTTTGAATTTTGAATATAAAATAATATAATTATCTATATGTGGGAATGGAGCTTTTTGGCTCATCAAGACCAAAGCAACTCGAGCGACCGACCGACCGAGACAGCCAAAGCCTGGCGCATCTTACGGCCTCCAGCTCAGCCAACCTCAATCACGAAATCATCGCAGTGTGTGCTTCCTCTCTACGCCGCTCCAAGCAGCGAGCGCCCCAAACGCTTCCTCCGCCGTCGCCGTATTCCCCCACTCCACGCTATGCGCGCCAATTCAACGACCAATAGCAACCGAGTTCCAGTCGTTTGGACTTCTTTATAAAAAGGACCCCGGCACGATTCTATTCAGTTTTTTTTATCAGTGTTCATCGCCAGTAAATCCACGTCATCCACATATCGCATCGTTACGAAGATTTAAGAAGTATTATATTCAAGAACTGAAGAAGTTATATTGAAGTGAAACTTCTTTAGCGGCGTCCTGACATTTGGTTGAGAATGGAGAGTGAATTGAAAAATTGAAATTTCGTAACGCGTTACGAAACGCAAGAGAGAAAAAAGATATAGATATAACGAGTGAGAATGAGATAGCCTCTATCTCTGTCTCTCTTTTGTGCGGTGTTTCGTTTTTGAGAGAGAGGCTATCTGGGTCTTTCTTTTGTCCGGTCTTTCGTCTTTGAGAAAGAGGCTATCTGCGTCTTCGTTTTATGCTGTCTTTCGTTCTAATACCCTGTCCCTAGGTTGAAAGTCCACGGCGCGCATTCGTTCTAATACCCACTCGCTAGGTCCAAAGTCCATGTAGCGCATGCGCGCGAGTACGTTGACGCGGAATAATATTTCTCAGCCTCTACTGGGTCTAAGAATTAAAAATTAGTATGACTTATGATCAAAAGAGGGCGAGATCTCCACCTTGTCCAGTAGATATCGCAATTAAATACAATTTGAATTTAAATATATATTAATTTCAAAATTTGCCTAAACATTTATAAAAATAAATATACATATGAAATTTGTTATTTTTTTTTAATATTAAAAAATATTTAATTTGAGATTAATTATATGTAAAAAGATCAACTATCAAATAGATTCAAACTTTTATTTTCTTTGATTAGATTATAATTAAATATTATTTATATTATTTAAAAATTATTATTTTTCTATTTATTAAGGATGTCTATTAAAAAATTGTAATTAACCTTATCATATGTCAAATATTATAGCTAAGTTTTTTTGAATTTTTTAAAATTTTTTATATAATTAATCTCAAATTATATATTTTTTAATATTAAAAAATAACAAATTTCATATGTATATTTATTTATTTTTAATATTAAACGTATTTCATATGTATATTTATTTTTATAAATGTTTAGGCAAATTTTGAAATTAATATATATTTAAATTCAAATTGTATTTAATTGCGATATCTACTTGAGCAAAGCAAACACAATGGTGAAGGCCCCGCCATCTCTTGAGTTGTCTTGACCTAAAGCCAAGCGTGGTCGTTGGTTACGCCCTCTTAGGGACAATCATTTCTATCTCGGAGCCACGGATGTAAATCTTTACCTAAGCATCAGTATGTGAGAGAGGCATATTACTTTTGAGCTATCTATAAATATTTCTACCTATCGCTGCTATACATGTAAGTCATATATAAAAATTGATATTTATATATATATATATATATATATCGTGAAATAATTAAAATTCTCAAGTCAAATATACAGCGTGCACGCATACCGACGCATGTAATTGTGTGTGTGAACATGGTCGGCGATTCACACGCCAACACATACAGTTATGTGCGTCGATGACCATTCACGTTATTTATCCGAATCTCAACATTACTTTAACACTACTAAATCAATTTAAAATTATTATTGCATTTAAAACTGCTTTTCTCTACTCCACAGATTTCACTATGCCGAAAAAAAATAACGACCAAAATTTAGACGATATTATTTATTTCATACACCGTTCACTACTGGTTTATAGCCACACAGGTGCTAATGCACTTGAACGAGGCGAAGATAAAATCCCTCTAATTCTCGGGGGAGATTTTAATGTAAATTTTGGATCTGATGATTCGTTGCCGTTGATCAACTTTCTTCGAGAAACATTTGGTCTGCTTATAAATAACGATCCCAAGGAATCAACAACAAAATCTGGAACTACAATAGATGCTGTTTTTACACGTTATATAGAAAATATCGAATCACGAACATATATATCTTATTTTAGTTATCACAAGCCATTAATATCAGTATTACCAATTGAAGCACCAACCGACAATAGTACAGGCAATGTAGATATGATGATAGAGTAGATAATAATAATAAGTTGACCTGTGGCCAGGTCCGAACCGACCGACGGTTTGAAATAAATTAATTTCCAGCTACAGAAACAATTTCAAATAATTTTCATATATCTATTAATGTAATAAAAAACAGATATGGATACATAAATAATAAATATAAACATTTTTAATTTTATTTTATTTATAATATATATGCAAGACCAGGCTGTGACGTCATGAATGGCTGGATGACGTCATATAATTTTAAATCAAGAAAAAACTAATAAATATGATTTTTCTCGAGGATAAAACCAATACAAAGTGCATGATTCGTGGTGATATATAAAAAAATCTCCTTTGGTGTGAAAATAACCCTTTCTTTCCTATCGTCGGTCGCTAATACTACCACTTCCGGTTTCCGGAATTGCACCAAAAGTTGATCAATTCATCCCACTGATGCATTAAGTAAATATACCAAATTTCATCAAAATCGGTTGAGCCGTTCAGGCTGTACACATCTATACGGACGGACGGACAGACATCATGCTAAAAATACTTTTTTCTGTTTAGAAAATGCATGATTCGTGGAGATATGTAAAAATCTCCACATGTGAAATTTGGTGTGAAAACAATACCTCCCTTACTATCGTCGGTCGGTAATAATAAAGCGAATATTTGTTACGAAAATTTTATACTGTTATATGTCTTTCGAAATGATCCCTTTATTTTTCTCTATTTCTCTCTCACTCACACTCTCAACTAAAATTTCTCTTATTCTCTAGATTCTAAGAAGTTTCACTTCCGCCACGTGTACGATGCTGCACATTTTGCTTTTTTCATTTATTTATCTTTTTACTGTTTTTTTTATCTTGTTCGTTTTCTTTAAATAAAAACGATATTTTTTGCAACCACTTCTAAACAGAAACAGATATATTTTTTGCTAAAACAACCCCTAGACAACGAAATTCCCTACAAATTGGAGGCTCAGTCCGAGATTGAAAACAACTCATTTATCGTTCGGGCAAAAGAAGATTCAAGACTTATTCAATTTCAAGATTTTTGTGAATAATCCTTAAGAAAAAGATACAAGATTTCAAATTGAAGATTTATTTACTTTCAAGATTTTTGTGAATAATTGTCAAGGAAAAGATATAAGATTTAAGATTGAAAACTTATTCACTTTCAAGATTTTTTGTGAATAATCATCAAGAAAGAAAATACAAGATTTAATACAGAAAAGATTAAAGAAATAAAAATATATTCAAGATGATGAAATTGGCTGATTTTCCAAAAATCGCAAAAAACATCAAGCAGGCCAAACCAAACGAATTGAAAGGACTTTAATAACGGGTGACGCAACATGGCGCCTCAGCAGAAGAACCTTACTCAACTTTGAAGGGTTCAACTTTGATGAAGGTTCTGAAGAATACGAGAAGAAAAATGAAGAATTAACAGAAAAACTTTCCAGTAAGCAACGACGTCTACCACCCGTTAAAAGAGAACTTACCCTTCTTCACCTTATATTAATCGGGTTGATTGTCCTACCCTTGAAAATAACTTCATCCCTAATCTACCTCAACAGCTCTCTAGTTAAGAACTAATATTAGTATCGAGCTGTGGTCAGCCTTCCCCTCTCCATCTAAGGTGATAGAATCCAGTAATTGTATAGTTTGCAATATAAAAATAATTTCAATTTACCTTCATATTTTACAATGAGGTAAATATTTTGTTTAATTTTATATTGTATTGTATGTATTTGGCTTTTATTTTTTTATTAAGTAAATATATATATATACATTGTATAATTTAAATAAAAAACTTTAAACTATGACTTTGTTTCTATTAGTTCAAAATTTTATTTACTTTTTTTTATAAGGAATATCATAAAAAAATTTGCCTTAGGGGTGAATATAAAAAAACAAATATTGATTTTTTTTTCCTTTAAAAATAACATTAAAAAAAGTTTTAAATAAATAAAAATAGGAATTCGATTTATTAATAATGGTTTTTATTTTAAAATAAAAAATATTTTTAATTCACAAATAGGAATCTTCATTTAATTGTATTTTCATATAAACAATAACCAAACAACACATTATCATAATTGAGAGTTACCAATTACTCTTTATAATAACGAAATTTACTTTCAATTAAATAATTATATAATATCCATTATAATTTTGCGATAAAAATAAAGACAACAAAAAATGAAAGAAAAATTAACTAAAATGAATCATTGCAATACATAGAATAATAATAATTCTCATATTATTACAAATAAAAAATTTCAATGGAAAACTAAAATAAAATGAAATTCTGAAATTTTGTTTTGTAACGATTGTTAATCCTTGCCCTCCCACAAATGTATATACAACTAGGTAAGTAAACAATTAAATTTAAATAAGTTTTTTTCATTAAAAAAACTTGCTACCCTAAACCAAGTTGAAATAATTAAATCAGCTTTTGCCAAACCGTAAGATGCAGAATAGTGTAGTGGCAGTCCCAACAAAGGGGAGGTGTAGAAATATTAAGTTTGAAAACCTGTAAATATAAAATGATTAATAAAAAATCGTAAGAAAACTTCAATCAATATATATTTGAATCAATTACATTATTTATAAAGTTTCTTTAGAAAAATTTTAACCAATTTTTTTAGACATAATACATTCATAAATAGCTGCTACTGGAGTATACTTATTGTTCCGATTTAATACTATACTGATAGATAGAAATTGAAGTATAATTATACATACTTTTACGTAAACTTTTAAATTTATTTATTCTAATTTTCGCATTTTTTTAAATCTCAACCATAAAAACTGATCTCTTATTCCTGTCAAACTCTTAAACTTAAATCTCCTAAGAAAAAACAGTAAAACAATGTAATTAAGGTTTCTCAACCCAGTTTCCAATTCACCCCCCTCCTCCTCACCGCCTCCCTCCCTACTGGCCACCAAACTGAACGATTGAGTCGTGTTTTAACTCAATTATCAGCCGCCTTCTTTAAAATGCAAATGTCGTATCGGATAATGAATGAATAACCGAAGTCTTTCTTAGAACACAATATAAGATCTTCCTTAAAACTTTTTCTGAAAAAAAACAAAAAAAATATATATATTTTCCTGAGTTTTTATTCTATTTCATTTAAATTTTAAAACTTTTTAATTTGATTGATTATTTAAAATTATATTGAAGTTCATTATGTGACATGTTTCACATAATGTGCACATCATAATCTTTAAAATTAATCCTCCTATAAATTCCATACAAATATAACTTACTTAGTTATTTATGCCATAATACTGAAATAATTATAATTTTATGTTATGTTTAATTTCTACATATTAATGAAGCATTAATTAATATTATCTTTATGTTAGATATATCAAACATTAAAATATAGATAAATAAATACAAATATAAATGAAAAATATAAAGAATTTGTTTTAATAAACATGAAATAATTATAAACATCTTTGTGGGATGCTTGTGGATATATACACGAATAATAGTAAATCCTAGACTTATTGTTAGTACATTTTCCCATTTTGTGTACATTGCTCATCTTTATCCAAGTATCTTATTATTATTATTATTATTTGAACTAGATTTGTTGTATTTAAACTTAGAAAACTCGAATGAGCAAAAGAAATAATTACTTCTGGGATAAAATAAAAACACGAACTGTAAAGTACGTAAATTTAATAGTATAAAGAAAAGTTGTTAATAGGAAGAAAGGGGCTCAACAATGAATGAATGAACAAGTTGTCTATTCAATAAATTGTTACATTTAATTGGTCTTTGTCTTATTTATTCTTGTATGGTTTGAAAGTTTACCTTTTGAGACAAAACCCAACTTGTGTTGACTTTATTATCCAACTTGACTTTCCTTAAGATTATCTTGTATTATATTAACTTATACACATGCAGCCCGGAACAAGTAAATGTAATAAATTGAAGTCAAAGGGAGAAATAATTGCAAAACTTATTAAGAAGAAAAATCAAATTAAGACTTGTCGGAATATGATATGTATATAGAAAGAGCGGATTAAAATGATTTTTTATTTAATTTTTTAAATAAAGATCATAAATTTAATGTTTTTAATTTTACTATGTATATGAACTACAATTTTTTATTAATTAAATGTCTAAAAGGCAGGAATAGTGGTTAATACATTGCATTGTGGCCGAGATATCCCAGGTTCGAATCCTGTTCACGGCAATCATTTTTATTAAGAATAATAATAATAATAATAATTTAGAATGTATTTTATATACCGTTCTTTTTAGTTTTTTTCAGAATCAATTCTTTTTGAATGAAACATATTTAAGTATTTAGTTTAAAAAAGAATATAATTTTTTATGTACTTATAAGCAGAGTTGTAATACTGATACTGAATATTAATTAATATTAGATAGCATAATATTTTACAAAATCAACAATAAAATTGATTTTTATTTAAGGTGCTCAAATAGTTAAATTTAAAATCTTTAAATTATTTTTATATAATAATAATAATAATATAATTATACAATCTCATAATAAACTATATTAAAAGTTTTATCTTGCATGCAATGACGTAAGGTAATGGCACGCATTGCAATTGCCATAGGCGCCAAGGAGGGGGAAGGGGGGTGGGGTGCGAAAAAAACACCTAATTAAAAATATTTATATAGATATAAATGTGAGTATTAAAAAACTACGAAGACAAAAAAGAGGCATTACAAGAAATGGAAAAATGGGAGATAAAATATTTTGTTCCCAAAAAAAAAAACACCTATCACCCGAAAGTGGCCTTAGGCGTCATTTACCCTTGATTCACCTCTGCATGAAAACGGAGTTTTACAATATTTTTTATTTTATTGATCTAATAATTTCAATAAATTAATTAAAATAAATAATAATAAATTTTATATCTGTAATCATTGACAAACTGGTTCTAACCAGTTCTCTGTACCGTGATATATATTCGTCAGAGATGAACAGTGTTGAACTTTCTTAATTAAGAGTTTTATATCAAAAAATAATTTCTTGGGTTTTTCTCAGGGGAATATAAGATGAGTATAGTAGTACTAGTATTCACAAAATAATAGATTTAATTTAGGCACATTAAACACCTGCAAAAACTCGCAAAATTATTAAAAAATATAAAAAAAATTATCCAGTTCAGAAAAAGTAAAAAACATTAAATTCTAATTGGCGAACAGACAAAAAAAACCTTTATTTATATTCTACCAAGAACTTTTAATTTTATAGAACAAGAATTATAGATATTTTATGATAATTTTTATCTTTTTATAATATTTTCTAAAATTTATAGATGTATTTAACCAAAACTTAAATTAATTAAATAGCATTTGTAAAAATTGTGTATACTTACTAAACTTCAGGTGTGTTTAATCAGTATAAATAGTGTTTAATTATCATCAAAGAGAGAACGATATGCATTGCAACTGAATTTATAAAAAAATGTTTCTATTTTTAAATTATTTTTGTTCAAGACCAAATGGTTCGTGCAACATACTGAGATATCACTTCTCACCAGATAGGAGTGCATGGACACTGGTTGCAGGGGGTCAGTTACTGTGCAGCTGTGGTCGGCCTTTACGGGTTAACGGACAAGCACCCGGAAATTCAGACTAATGGATATCACTACTCTACATTGGATTGTTAACCATACACCACGCTCTAAGTATCGAAATAGGGAGATAATAATAAAAAGTTCTACTTTTTTAGCTGAAAGGTGACCTACTTAAACTTGAATATTTATTTATTATATGCAAGAAATAAAAAAAAAGAAATATATTTAATATATTTTAATGTTACGGTTAAATAGATTTTAACAAAAATGGTTATACATGAAATTTCGGTTTAGGATCTTATTCAAGAAGAATTTCGAGGACACCGGGGAATGGCGGTGACTGCATGACGAGGAATTGCATGTCCTTACGCATATAGTTACGGTTGTAAAATCGGGAAAGTTGAGATCGGCAGGACACGTAGCAAGAATGGGTGATGATAGACTAGCGAAAAATATATTTGTGGGAAGGCCGATTGGGAAACGTCCGTTTGATAGACCAAGATAGGACGTAAATAGGAATGTGGTTGCTTCGATCAAGAACTTTTGAGTTCCGCACAGTAACAGAGATACATAGAAAGAATCAAGAAGAATTCAGATTTAAAGATTTATTTATCAGGAAAATTAAAAATCAATTAATATATTTCAATGTGCGCTTAACTTCGATGAATGAAAATAAACATAATTTTTAATATTTATTTCTATGATTACTACTTACAATGCAAAAGCAAATTCATTAAGTAATCTCAATTTAATAAAGTTTGCTGCTCTTATCATTTGTGTCTGCCGATAAATAAATAATCCCGACCGCATTGGTGGCTTGATCTATGATTAAGTGCCGTTGTCGGTCAGGGGTGAAGGGTTGCTTCTATATATAGAGAGGAGAGGGAGGAAGCGAACTGGAGTGAAAGGGTGAGAGGGAGGTGGAATGAATCAAGTGGTGATGATGTCTGCAAGAATCCAATTAACGTTCAGGAAGCAAATAGAACGACGCCGACGCCGTTAAATGCGAGTACAACCCTTGAACGGGAAACCCCACTCCAACCGTCGGCTCATTTCTCATTTCTAAACCACACACAAACACCCCAAAGAGATAACGAGAAGCTAACAGGCAAAAGATCAAATTTAATAATAAAAGAAACAACAAATGAAATAGAACATAAAAGAGATAGAGATAGAAGAGAATTGAATAATTCTTTTTTTGCTAAAATTTACTATTTTTATACTATATATATATATACATATATATATATGTATATAAATATAATATATTGTATATTATCTGTATCATACATAGTTATCATTTTAATTAAAAGTGTTTATGTGTAATGAAGTCATTTCAAATTTAAAAAGAGTCAATTGAGATTTGGATTTTTATTATTATTGGTTTAATTAAGTGTCTCGAAATAGAAAGTAAAATCGGTCTTTTTTAACACTCACAAACAGGCTTATCATTCATTATTTTTTTAATTATTGATTTTTTTATATAGTAAAACGATAAAAGCAAAATAAGACTGACTAAATGCTTGGTAGAATCTTATTTTTTAAATAACTAGAAAAAAAACTAGTACTATATATCCTGGACTATATAATATTCTATTGATAAAAAATATACATAATTTTCATTCCTCTCCTAAAAATACCAAAGTTTAAAATTTTATGCCAAACAAAAAAATTAGCATTAAAAATCCAATTTATATATTGAAAACTTCAATTGATTTTTATGAATTAATCATAATTTTTTTTATCTATCAGCACATATATTTGTTTATTTTTTTGATTTTTTTATATGATTTATCATTTGAAATTTTTTTTATCATTTTGAATTGCTTTATAATAATAGGATTCTAATCAAATAGTTTTAAATGAAATCAATGGTAGATATTTCTTTATATAAATTCAGTTATTTTTTTCGTTTCGGTTTTCGTTCCGATTCAATAAAAAAAAAATATCAGTTCGGTTCCGGTTTTCGTTCCGGCAAAAATAATGGGTTTTTCGGTTTTCGGTTTTCGGTTCAGTTCCGATTAATTAATTTTAAAGACCTTTTATTTGTATTAGAAATTTAGGTCGGGGTATGCCGAGTCTGCCATAAATTAGCGCCCGAAAAATATTTCTTGCTACCACCCTAAATCATACTACATGAATTGATACAATATAATATAAATAATAATAATTAATTAAAGGTATAATAATTAGAAGTATATAATATAAGATTTTAATATAATTTATTAAACGAAACATATATGTATGAATATTTTTTTACATCCTTCTATTTTCAAACACTCAACAAACGAAACAAATTCGTATATTTAATGTTAAAGTATACAAGATTCTTGGATATATTTACTTACAATTATAACTATAATTATAAAAGATGAAAATTACCTCTAATTATTAAAATATCTTCCAATATATTTTTATTTAAACTATTTCTATTGTCTCGTAAAATAAACTTTAAACCAGAGAAAGCTCTTTCAACACTAACTTGTGTTGCAGTAGCTCCTAAAACCACCATTGCAATTTTGTATAAATGAGGATATGTATTTTTATTTTCCTCCTAAAATTCTAAAATAAGTTTTTTACTGTCTAATCTTCGTACTTGGTCAAAGTTATTCAATATTTGTTAATTTTATTTAATAATTTTATTTATATTTATGAATCATTTTCTTTATATCAATACATAACCCTGTAACAAATGGAATAAATAATTTAAAAAATTAATACTATCATTAAATCAAAATATCAGTATTAAACAAACGATGAAAACATTAAATTCTGTATGACTAGGACACTAATTTTTGAAACAAAGTTTTTAGCGACACCATGCAGTGCGAGGCATAACTAATTGAAATCGGGCTTGTGTGTTTCCAAAACACCTCTTCTGGCAACTCTGGATTGAACACGTACTGAACTGAAATAAACCGATATTATTTTTTTCGGTTCAGCTCCGGTTTTCGTTCCGACAAAAATACCGGTTTTTTCGGTTTTCGGTTCGGTTCCGGTTCGAAGCCCTGTATAAATTTACAATATTAATTATAAGTACCTGTTCGAAATTTAAATAAGTTGACCTGTGGTCAGGCGCAGAACCGATCGACGGTTTGAAGTAAATTAATTTTCAGCTACAGAAACAATTTCAAATAATTTAAATGTATCTATTAATGTAATAAAAAACAGATATGGATATAACATAAATATTTTTAATTTTATTTTATTTAAAATATATAAGAAGGAACTGGATGACGTCATATAATTTTAAATTAAGAAAAAACTAATGAAGATAATTTTTCTCGAGGATAAAACCAATACAAAGTGATTCGTGGAGATATGTAAAAAATCTCATCATGTGAAATTTGGTGTCAAAATAACCCTTCCCTTCCTATCGTCGATAGCTAATACTATCACTACCGGTTTCCCGACGTTCATCATAGTGATGCATTAAGTAAATATACCAAATTTCATCAAAATCCGATGAGCCGTACAAGCTGTACACAACTATACGGACAGACAGACATCATGCTAAAAATACTTTTTTCTGTTAAGAAAATGCATGATTCGTGGAGATATGTAAAAATCTCCACATATGAAATTTGGTGTGAATTCAATACCTCCCTTACTATCGTCGGTCGGTAAAAATCTCTTTTATATGATTTGAGATTGTTTTAAGAATATTGGATTTCTGTTTGGATATTAATAAATTATTATTGCTACATTTATTATCTCACAAAGAGCTATATATATATAGGAGGGAAACCACTCATTACGAGATATCATGCTGAGAGATAATGCCGAATTCTTGTTGGCTAAAAACCCCATTGACCTTCATTCAAATCTTCTCACTCCGAAACTACCTTTAAGTATTACCTTCCTACCCTATAGTAAGTATATTATCTATTGTTTCTTTTTTTCAAAAATCCAAGAAATCATTTGATTGTTGATAAAATTTTTAGTTCAGAAAAACCTGTCTTTAAATGTTCAACAATGAATAGAAAAATTTTATTACTAATTCAAGTAATTCCCACATAAAAATATTAAAATATACCGACTATATACATTTTTATTTTTACCGACCGGCGATGGTAAGGGAGGTATTGTTATTTAGATAATTGAATATTAATAATTATTACATTTGATTAATTTAATATTGTAATGTAGATTATTTAATTTATTTATTAGATATTAGCTTCAAAAAACATATTTTGATTTTTATATAATCTATAAATCATTTTTGCTCTTAAAATATAATGGTAATTAATAATTAAGTGATGAATCTAAAAACAAAAATAAATTCAATTTAATTTAAACATTTTAAAATATTAATATATATATATATATATATATATATATATATATCTTAAAATATTTTTGACTTCACAAAAACACTAAAAATTATTTCTGTTTGTTTTTATTAGAGAAATAAAATTTATACTCTTCACTTTCAAATAGAAAAAAAGAAATATTAAAAATAAACTAAGAATAATATAAATAAAATAATAATACAATAAAATTTAAGATAAATTAATATAATCTAAATATTTTATTAAATTAATTAAAATGAGAATGAACGACAACATGGAGTATTATATAAATTTTTAAATATAATATATATCCTTTATTCAAATAGAGGTTTATAAGAATTCTATGATGTAAATTCATAGTAATCGGTTTTGCCAATTTTGTGTCTATAACGTCAAAATATTCCGGACAGACAGACAGACATTTTTGGATTCTAGAGGTTATGATATGTAAAAATTTAAATTTTGAGCAATGCGCAGTCAAAACCTTTATATATATATATTTAGAAGATTAACATTAACTTTAAAAGAAAAAAATAATTATACAGAACCAAGGTTATTTCCCATAAAGCCATTTAGTACATTGAATAAATTTAATAAAAATATTCATGATAAATGATGAATAAAATTATCATATCCATTGGCTTAGACAAAAAAACTATTTAAGAGTAAGAATGAGAACTCTGAATTATTAATGAAGTGGTAGGAGGAACCCTATTACCCCTATTGCTAATGAGTAATTGAAACTTGCAAAAAAAAAATTGTATCATTAAAACAACGTAATTACGAAAAATTTGAGTTTAAATACGAAATTATATAGGTAGTGGGAAGTATATACAAGCTCTAGGTTAAAAATGGAGTCTACATCTTTACAGACATGTGCAATTTAGCAAAGACCTCTATGTACCAGATAGGTTAGTTCCAGATAAGTTATATAATATATTTTTAATTTGAACTGATATTCATAATTTTTATTATATTATCAGCGGTCGCCAAACTTTTTGACCTCACGGACCAGTTAATTCATAATTTAAATCCCGCGGACCACTAATAGGATGAGTAAGTATATTCCACATTTTTCTGCGGACCAGCGAAAATTTCTCGCGGACCACCACTTTGGCAACCGCTGATATTATTATACATGGAGTATACTTAAAGTGTACATTATTGATATTTCGAAAACTATAGGAGTTGGTTGAATTAGCAAACAATTTCTATATCAAGAGGTTGTTTGCTAGTTCAATCATCTTTTCGAGATTCCAATAATATACAACTTAAAATTAATATCCTGTTTATAGAATATAATTAATAATATATAATATATCTGGTTGTATTTGAAATAAGTAATAAATTAGACTATTTTAAGAAAAGTTGTATATTAAATTTCATGAAATATTAAAATACACTTTGGAAATGTAAGCAATAACAAAAATTATTCAAGTTTATAATTTATTTTATATATCTAGTAAAGATATAACATAATTTTAGTAAATATATTTTAATGATGTCTATTGTATATATAGAAGGGAAAGTTCATTATTATCTAGCGCAGTGGTTCTTAAACTGTGGTCCGCGGACCCCTGGGGGTCCGCGAAGCCTTTACTGGGGGTCCGCGGTCCTCGGAAAAAAATCATCGTAAAAATATATACATATATAAATATTTAAAGTTCATTGTTTAACTATATCCTCCTAGAGAATTACGGCTATAATTTAATACTATTAATAATACTATTTTATTTTATTAAATTGATAATTATGTCAATTAATTTTTTGTGAATAAATAAACATATATAAAAAACTATATATAAAATTTGAATTTTCATCCATTCATTCATTTAAAATCATTTTTCGATTGTTCCTTTAAAATAACCCCTCTTAGGGGCTCGGAAGGGGAGGCATATAAGGGAATTTTCTTTCACTTTGTTATTGGGGAAAACCAGGGGAGGGGACAGTCTTACCCGGAAAAACCCAAATTGTCAGCGTCCACTCTGGGGTTTTAAACAGTTTTAAAGCAAATGTTAATTATAAGTTCATTTCTCAACAAGTTGTATCTTTAAATTATTTTTATTAATGTTAATTATAAGTTCATTTCTCAACGAGTTGTATCTTTAAATTATTTTTATTAATTTAATTAATTATAATTAAATTATAGCTAATAATAGTTTATTATAGCTAATAATTTTTTTTAATTTTTAGTGTAATTTGCATGATCATTATTTTATAAAAACACTAAACACATTTTGCAATTTCCCAGAAAGGCTGTTTTTGAGAGTAAGTATAAGTTAGTTTTATGAATAAAAAATATTTATTTTAATAATATTTTAGAATCAAATTACGAAATTAATAATATTTTAGAATCAAATTACGAAATTAATAATATTTTAGAATCAAATTACGAAATATATTTATTATATAAATTAATATTCATTTAAAATGATATTAAATCATTTATTTAAAATGATTTAAAACATTTATTAAAATGATTTAAAACATTCATTTAAAATGATATTAAAACATTCATTTAAAATCATATTAAAACATAGCTAGTAAATAATAATTCGTTATATTTATATTATATTTATATTATATTTATATTATTGTAGTTCAATGTTAATAAATTACTCCATAAAATGGATCGTTGGCTACAAACTGGTTCAACACAGAAACGGAAAGAATCAGATGATGAGGCATCAACAGCAAACTCTACCAAGAAACGCAAAACTAGAAAATATTCGGATGATTATTTATCATTTGGATTTACTTATATTTGCAACAATGATGTGGAAAGACCAGTCTGCGTTCTATGTCAGGAAAGTTTATCCAATGAAAGTATGAAACCTGCTAATCTCAGACGTCATTTACAAACAAAGCACAGCGAGCATGTTAGTAAGTCTATCGAATTTTTTAAAATGAAAAAAGAAGAACTTAATTCAAGTCAGAAATTGATGGTAAAGACGGGATCTGGTGGTATGAGTAAGAAAGCAGTAATGGCATCATATGAAGTAGCTCTACTTATTGCTAAAGCAGGAAAGCCGCATAATATAGCAGAGCAATTAATTCTTCCTGCTACAAAAGTAATTACAAATATAATGTTAGGAACTAAAGCAGCAAACGATATAAATTTGATTTCATTATCAAATGATACGGTTAAGAATAGGATTGAAGACATGTCATGTAATATAAAAGAAGAATTAATATCGAGAGTGCGCAAAAGTCACTATTACTCATTACAATTGGATGAAAGTACTGATGTCACTAATAATGCCAATTTGTTAGCTTTCATTAGATATGAGTTTGAAAATCAAATACAAGAAGATGTATTGTTTTGTGATTCACTACCTTCACGAACGACAGCTAATGACATATTTAACAGTTTGAATAATTTTATAACCGAAAATGAAATAGAGTGGCCAAAATGTGTTGGAATTTGCACTGATGGTGCTCGTGCAATGTCAGGTACAAGAACTGGATTGATTGCTCTTATTAAAAATGTTGCGCCTCAGGTTGTTTGGAATCATTGCTGCATTCACAGAGAATCATTAGCAGCCAAAAATATGTCACCAGATTTGAAAAGAACATTAGACGAAGTAGTTAAAATTGTCAATTTCATTAAGGCTCGTCCACTTAATTCCAGAGTTTTTAAAATTTTGTGTGAGGAAATGGGTAGTCAACATACACATTTATTATTACATACAGATGTACGTTGGTTGTCCCGCGGGAAAGTACTCATTCGCCTTTTTGAGCTTCGAGATGAAATACGATTGTTTTTAATAGATGCGCATTTTGAACTGACCGAATGTTTCAATGATTTTATCTGGTTAGCTAAGGTGGCTTACTTGACTGATATTTTTACAAAATTGAACGAACTTAATTTGAGCCTGCAAGGTACTGTTGTAAATATATTTAAAGTTGAAGATAAAATAGAAGCAATGATTAAAAAAATCGACTTGTGGTCGAAACGCATCCAGAACGGTGTATATGAGTCTTTTCCAACTCTCAATGATTTCATAGAAAGCTCCAGTGAAAAATTGCTTAATCAAACGCGTCAATTATTTGTTGAACATTTAATTACTTTGAAAAGCAACTTCAGGAAGTATTTTTCTACTCCTGATCCTTGCAATAACTGGATCAGAGATCCATTTAATATGGAAATTACAAATGCTAAACATTTATCTGCACCTGAACAAGATATTCTCGTGGAATTATCATGTGATACAACTTATAAACTAAAATTTAACAAAACTGAATTGAGCAACTTTTGGTTACTTCTCAGGTCAGATTATCCTGCGCTTGCAAATAAAGCACTTCAACACTTGATTCCATTCTGCACAACATATTTATGCGAACAAGCTTTTTCGGTACTATTTTATATTAAGTCTAAATATAGAAACAAATTAAATGTAGAGCCGGATCTTAGATTAAAAGTTTCCAATATTAAGCCAGATATTGAGATTCTTGTTTCAAGAAAACAACTGCATACATCTCATTAAATATGTAAGTTATATTTAATGAGATAGATGCAGTTATTTTTTAAAATATTTCTTATTTAATTTCAAGAAAACAACTGCATACATCTCATTAAATATGTAAGTTATATTTAATGAGATAGATGCAGTTATTTTTTAAAATATTTCTTATTTAATATTTTCTGAAAAAAATTATAAAATATTTATATGAATTTAATGTAAGTACCCATTATAATTTGTGAGATTTGTTGCTATGACAATGTTTGTATTTTCTTTCTTCAATATTATAATTTCTAATAAAATGTGTTCTACAATATGCAAAAAAATCGTTATTCACCAATCACTGTTAGAAATATTCATCATATATCCTTGTCCTTATGAGATCGTAAGCCAGAAATTAATTAATAAAATGACGTAAAGTACCTAAAGTTGTGATGGGGGTCCGTCAAAAAAAATTTTTTCAAGTGGGGGTCCGTGGAGTACATAAGTTTAAGAACCTATGATCTAGCGACATTTATTCCGAGGAGGATGGGCGCTCATTATAAGGAGCGATATCTAATGTTTTATGAAATGTAGGTTTAGTACAGGTCATATTATGAATGAGAGAGGAGCGTGCGTTCTTCTGTGGAGCCGATGTTCAATCATTGTCATGCAACACCCAATCAGAAACCACTTAAAAATCACCCCAAGAACAACATCATGAGCAGCTTCTCCACACACTGTTTGATGTGCACTGTCCAGAATAGGCCACAGCTCACACAGTATAATTTGCGAAAATATTTTCCTAGACGCCTTATTTCTTTAAGGGCGCTCTCAGTCCGTTAGCTTGATTTAGCCCCGTGTGATTTTTGGGGGGCTATCTGAAATCTCTAGTTTACACCCTGGCTTAGCTGAAGTACAATATTTAACTGGTATCGACAACATATCCTTCGGTATACATGTAAGAGAGGGGATAAACTTTAAAACTCCACTCTCAATGTATTAACTTCAAAAAATAATATAAAAAAATATCTCTGTGTAACTTGAACATAAAATTGAACTTATTTCCTTTATAATATTTGTGTTATTTATTCACTTTTAAAATAAGGTTACTTTTTTTCTGCCTCCATCTGTATATTTATATTGAATATTCTGTGGGCCATCTTTACTAAAATTTAAAAAGGGCCCGGTAAATAAAATAAACTGACCTGTTCATTCTATTGAAAGTAAAATATAAATAAATATATATTTAATAAAAATACAATCTTTTCAACTGTTATTAGATTGTAAATCTTTATTTAGCCAACTTAATGTTACTTTAACTTGTAAGGGTTTCTAATAATTGAACTTGTGAATAGTTTGACTACTTTGAACCAATCGAATTTTTTTTTAGATATTTTTACTAATAAAAGGTTTTCGCTCTCCTTCTTTTTTCTGAATTCAAATAGCGTATTTCGTTGGTCTGTCTGCCTTTTTTATGTCTCAACTTGGTAGTGAATGACAGAAAATAGGAGGTTAGAGATGGACATTGAAAGAAAAGTCTCTTATTGATATTGAAAGAGTCGAATAAACATTCAGGCAAAGGCCTTTTCATCATCTACTTTCTTTATATATGAAAGGAAATCATATCGCGATGGAAAATCTATCTATCTCTTGGGGAAAAATTAAATTATTATATGCTTAAAAGGAAAGTCGAGAGATCAAGCGTTAAGTTCCTTCCAAACGCACCCATGATATTTCAAACCAGCATTTTGAGAAAGTAATATATATTTTATTTTCTCTTCAGGTAAAATACAGAGAAGATAAGAAAATGGAATATAGATTTTGGTGTGAATATATATATACTCCCGATATCATTCTTAAAACTTCAACATATATATTACTAACAGATTTATCAGGGATATAATCACGTATTTTTGTGAGATTGTTTTCTCGACGTTTCGGCACCCATTTTGGCGCCATTTTCAAGAGATTATTTAGGTGGGAATATTTTTGGGATTCTGGGTGACCAAGGGGTAATATCGGGATTTTGGGTTGATAGGTTGGATGGTTTTGTACTTACTGCGTTGCTGTGGAGCTCCGAAGAATCCAGAGTCAGGATTGCCCAGGATTTTTCTAGGATTTATATACAACTTAACAAATTTAAGGTCAATTGAATAAATGATGTTTTCATTAGTGCATTTAACCATATGCAGGCATATACTTATCCACCTTTGTAAAAATTTAACTTATTGTAAGGGTTAAAATTAATTCCTAAAAATTAGAACCTGGATTGATATAGAATTTTATATAATAATTTTTAGAAAAATTCACATTTGAGATTAATTGGCAAGGAATAATTAATATGATTATCTTTAAAAGCAATTATCAAATTGTTATATGTAATGCACTGTGTTATGATTTTAATTCTAGAATATTGGCACAAATTTGGAATATGTTAATAGTATATATATATATA
The DNA here is from genome assembly GCA_963082975.1 of Labia minor. Lineage (NCBI taxonomy): Eukaryota > Metazoa > Arthropoda > Insecta > Dermaptera > Spongiphoridae > Labia > Labia minor. The sequence goes on along the minus strand of OY720344.1, from coordinate 40,770,033 downwards.
TATATATATATATATATATATATAATGGTTCTTGTTGATCGAATTTAATCTAAAGGGTGGTATAATTAATGAATTTGCATGTTTTTTATTGGAGATAATAAGATGCATGTAGAAGAGGAAGTTTGGCCCTTTGGATGGTCCGTCTCGTCAAGTAGCATTGATACCAACGCATCACACTCCATGCATATTCATAAGGGTGCTCGTTTGTTTACTTCTTTGGCCACTTGTCTGGCCACTTGCACTCGGCATACATTAAAAAGTGCATACTCCCAAAAGGTGAAAATAAAATAAAATAAGTTTAAGTAAAATTTAATTAATGTTATATATTTTATATATTATACACACAAAAAAAAAACCTTTTCAATGTTTTCAAATAAAAAAATAACTATTTAAGTTAAAAAATAATTTTATTTAATCTAATATAAATAAACTCATTGAAAATACTATTTTTTATTAATAAAAATTTAAAAATAAATAATTAGTAAAAAATATAAGATATTAGATTAAAATATGTTTTTTTTCATATATTTCGCCCATACCGTCGTTTTAATAAAAATGTCAATTTTTGCCATTTTTAACAAAATATTAAAATTGTTTCATCGAGTGTGAGAAATTTAGAAATTTAGAAATACACACATTTGTGTATCGGTTCTATTACTATTATAGAGTATAGAATAATTATTTATAGAATCAGAATATATGTATAATAATTTTTTAATCATTTTATTTATGCATACATTGAGAATTAGAAGCTGTACCTAGCATTTTGGCACTCGCCTTAAATAAGCATAGATAATTTTTCGGAAAGAAAAATTGTTATGACAAATACATTTCAGAGAGTGTATAATATTATTTAATAATTACTGAAACGTTGTACAATTATTTTAATTTAATAAATAATTTTATACAAATAATGTGGTCTTTTAATAAAAATTCTCTTAATAATTAATAATTACTCTTTACTTTTATATGTAGAGTTTAATATTTAAAAGAAGAACATTTTTGTATAGGATAATTAAAGATTTACAAAGATATTCGATTATATTTTAACGCTGATATGGGTACAAGGGGACGAAGCCCCTTGTCTAAGTGCAAAAACGTAGCTAGTAACAAGTAAAATTGCCTGCTAATTTTATATAATTCTTTTAAATTATTTGTTATTTTTTTTCTAATCGGATTATCTTTAAAAAAAAATTCTAATAGAGGATTATTATTATTTAAATATAATAGAAACATGTATTGTCATTCAGTCTATTGCGGAGTATCAATAAAGTAAGTGATGTGTTTCCCCATTACTAGTTTTACGTTTCTAAAGTGTAGTGAACATATAAAATGTTGCAAAAAGCTACGATATTTGTATGCCCAAATGACATGTCGGCCTGCTACATCCCAACCAAGGAAATACCTTTTTCTCTCTTTTTTCATTATAGTTATTTAAATTCAATTTATAGTTATATCACACCCACTAAACAATTAATAATTCAAAATTGAACAATTTTCATCCCATTAGAAAATTGCAAAAAACAACTTGGTTAGCCAAATAATATCCCAGAAATAGCTATATCTTAAATACGTTTAAAAATAATAATTATACATTATAAATGAGTGGAGTGAAGACCTAGTATCATTATTGTCCAGTCCAGGGGTCGGCAGACTTAACAATTAGATGAGTCAAATATCAAGTTCATATATTTTCTCATACCTTCAGAGAGCCGCAACTTCAACTTAAATGTTTCAGAGCATCGCAAAATCATCTGACCTTTTATTTTTTGTTTTTTTTTTAATACACTTTACTTAACTCACACTGTCAGGTTGTCCGTGTATTGTCCGCGGCATTTTGTTTGTCCGCGGCATTTTATAATCGATATTTCAACAACTTCCCGTCATTCAATCAACTTGAAATTTTGCATACGCGCTTGCTCCTGCTAATAATACACGAATCAATTGAAAAATCCACTGAATTATTTATCTATTAGTGGTAATTAATTAACTAAACTTTTATATGCCGAATATGGAATAGTTCACTATTTCAATCATAGATGGCGATAGCAGTTCTACAAACGCTGAACACGACTAAAAAGTATAAAATAAATTTAAGTAAAAAGAAATATTTTTAAAAAACACACTTTACTTAAAATTGCACTAAAAAGTAAAAAATAAAATCACTGTAAAGTGTGTGCGCTCAAATTATAATAACACCGTAAAACATTTGCTTCCACTATTGGGCGCACACACTTTACAGTGATTTTATTTTTTACTTTTTAGTGCAATTTTAAGTAAGGTGTGTTTTTTAAAAAGATTTCTTTTTACTTAAATTTATTTAGAACCATATTCAAAAAAAATTGCGTTTTCAGGCATTGAGTGAATTGTAAGAAGAAGAAGTGAATTGTCTGCCGACCCCTGGTCTAGTCTAACGAATCAAAGAAAAAATTCAAATATTCAAATCAAAAGCTTCATTTACAACTTTCATTAACAGCTTTTGATCTTTTGCATCTAAAATCTTATTTCACAATGGTTTCTAAAATTATTTAATAACTAATATCAAGTAATATATTAAAAAGTTTTATTATTAATAATAAATTAATAATTATAATTTTAAATATGATTTTTATTAATTTAAACATGATTAAAGAATTACGACTAATAATTTTGTTTCTATAATAGTTATTTGAGGGAATATTTAGAGATGAGAAAGAATCTTATTCCATGGTTTCAAGATGAGTTGACATTTTGGTCTTATTTTCTCTCAACTAAATGTGAATAGCCCTTTCTTATATCATGACTCGAGATCCTTCTAATCAAGTGAGAGCTTAACAACACAGAGGAATCTCATGTAGGGTATATTTCGGTAAATTAAAGTCATTTCTTCATGAAACTTATTGTTTTGTATTTTTTGCTCATTTCACAATGATCTCTTAAATGACATCATTACCATTTTCTTTCCTTGTGAAAAATAGTTAGATTTTAGATTAAAAATAAGATTGTCAGAATCCCTATCCTTATCTTATTTTGTGCTTTTAATGTATTTGAAGTATTTAAAATTGTTATTGTTTTAAAATTATTAAATTAAAAAAAAAATTAAATTTCACATTTCGATTAACATAAAAATCATTTGAAATTTAAAGTCCAATTTTGAGTATAAACATAATATAAATAAATGTAAATAAACAATATACATAAATTCTTATATTGTTGGCTTTATTTTAAAACAAATAGAATAAATCAACGACAGTGTATAGAAGATTGAATTCAGCCATTTTTGTTGATTTTGGAGCCAAAGAAAAACATTAATTTTAACAAAACCGAAGTGAAAAAAATGTCATCGATCATGGCTCCTCTCAACTCCCGGAAGAGTCCCCGATGCTTTGTTTTTTTAAGATAATGATGTCAGAAGTGAGAGAGGAGATGACACGATGCAATTCCCGAAGAAATATCCGCCTGTATAATCTATAAATATGTATAAGAATATAAATTTGGAATTTATATTCGAACAAAAATAAAAATTATATTATATTAATTATTATTAATTATAGTGAACAGTTATTGATTTGATAAAGCATTTTATATCTTTTTTTTATAAAACTTTTATTTAAATTATTCTGCATGTGTGTGAGTCCGATTAAGTTTTCATAAATCACCATAAAACAGAGATGACAGTATCGCTCATAATTGAGTCATATTGTCTTGGATGGGATGTAAACAAAAACAAAAAAAATTATACCTAACCAAACAAAAGAATATAAATATAAAAAATTTTTTATAAAATAACATTTTTCCAACAGACTAAAAAGAATAAAATAATTTTACTTTCACTTACCTATATAGACTTACTTTCACTTACCTATATATAGTAAGGGGAATTATTGCGATCGTTACAGAAATGTTACGGATGTTACAGAAACTTTTTAGTTAAAACCAGTTGACCGGAAGTGCCACTTTACATCATTGATTTTAAACTTTTTTGCGGTTTTCTCCAAAACGGCTCTAACGATTTTGATTAAAGACGCTATATCGATGTTAAATTAAGTGATCTATTGGGTGATCTATTTGGTGTTATCCACGTGGAAATTCTCTGAGGGTGGTAAGTGAAAGTTGTGTGATGCGCGCACCCGCACCAGATTTTTTTTTCTATAAGCCTGACAAAGTTTATGGATGAATTGCTTCATATTCAACGAAAACCGTTGGGCGCATTTAGTTTTATTTATTCATATGAAAATTCAAGTCAAATTTTTGTAATAATAAAAATTTTATTAAACACATAAACTGACAATTTTTTTTATCATGCAATAAAATTGATAGGTTAAAAGCTAAGAAATTAATCCTTTATTATTTTTCACTGTAATATACTTATATCAAAGTTTAAAAGAATTTTTATTAAATTTACATATTATCAATCAAATCTAAAATGGTTGATTATATTAGAAGAAATAATGTTACTTGTTAATTAAGTGTTTTAGTGTGGTATGTATCTTAGTATATAGATATGAATTATAGCTCTTTAAAGGAAGAAATCAAATGAAAACTAAAAGCGTCCAACGTTTCTGGTTGAATATGATGCAATTCATCCATAAACTTTGTCAGGCTTATAGATAAATTATTTTATTTCTTTTAGTCCATTGGAAAAACGTTATTTTATAAATTTTTTTTATATTTATATTATACAGGGTCCGGCAGTCAAACCTGACGGTTTTTGAAATGGGATAAATAAAAAAGTTGTGTGTTGAGATATTTTAATTATTTTTTTTTATTGTAAAGAAGAGAATTGGAAATTTAACATTCATAATAAAAAAGAACAAAAATAACTTATGTAGCAAAAATTATGTCACTTAAATGATGACCACCATTTTCTCTACACTGTACTGTAAATTTTCGATATTGGGCTCGAAGAAACCCACAAGAACTTCACAAGCAGCTTATTCACTGTGAAAGAGTAACTGTCTGGGCTGCAGTATGTAGGTCAACAGTGTTAGGGCCTTATTTTTTTGAGGAGAATGGACAAACAGTGACAGTGAACTCAGCGCATTATGTTGCCATGATCCGTGACTTTCTCATCCCAAAGTTACGTCGCCATCGTATCCCTCTCAGGAGGGTCTGGTTTCAGCAGGACGGAGCAACTGCCCATACCTCTCGGGCGTCCATGGCTCAACTCAGAGGATTTTTCCCCGGTAAGCTAATCTCGCTCAGGGATGACATCGAATGGCCGGCACGTTCTCCCGACTTGTCCCCTTGTGACTTTTATCTATGGGGGTACCTCAAGGGAAGAGTTTATGTTAACAGACCAAATAATTTGAACCAAATGAAGGAGAACATTCGGCGAGAAAGTCGTGAGATCCCGCGCCAAACATTGAAGAGAGTCATGACTAACTTCTTCAGGAGACTCGTACAGTGTAGAGAAAATGGTGGTCATCATTTAAGTGACATAATTTTTGCTACATAAGTTATTTTTGTGCTTTTTTATTATGAATGTTAAATTTCCAATTCTCCTCTTTACAATAAAAAAAAATAATTAAAATATCTCAACAACTTTTTTATTTATCCCATTTCAAAAACCGTCAGGTTTCACTGCCGGACCCTGTATTTATTCTTTTTAGTGCAATTTTAATTTGATAAATTTATTTAATATAACAAAAGAAATAGAAAAGATGAAGTTTTACGAAAATTTACAAATTGAATAAAACAAAAAAAATATATTAATCTTCTAAAATTGATTTTATGCATTTGTGTTAAGTAAATGTTATTATTGAATAATAATTATTATATTATATTTATAAATAAATAATTTTTATTAATATGAGATTTTATAAATGTATATATATATATATAAATGTATATTTTATAAATAAATAAATAAATATATATATATATATTGTCTTCATAAAAAAATGCGGAGTGCACACTGCAAAATCGGGCTTGTGTGTGTGTAAGAACACTGTTTCAGAAGACTCGTAAGACTGTCCCCCACCTGACTCATATTGTCTTCAAAAAAAGATCAATGCTTTGTTTAATTTTCTCTCCGGGACTTATTTAAATAAATGTTACTTCTTCTTTGCCATTTGAGGGGAAGAAACCCCCTTCATTGGCGATACAACTGATTAATAAGAATTCATCATTAATTTTAATGCTATAAAAATTTTTTAAATACGTAAAATGAAAATCTATCCTGAAATCAATATTTATGCTTAAGAATCCGTTGAAAAAAATTAATCCGAGCAATACAAAAGGAATTAGTTACTAAAAATAATTAATCGTTAATTAAATACAATTAATTAATTATAATTCAATTATATTTCTTCTATACCTTCTAGAGATCAATTGAAATATCTATAAAAATTTTCAAGTCTCTCTCAATATTAAGATGATGAAAAATCGATTTCAATTTGTCAAAAGAGCGAACAGACAGACAGACAGAGAGACAGACGCCAGGTGAAATTGAGAAAAACGTTATAATAATAAAAAACGTTATAAAATCCTTATAAAAAACAACTAAAAAAATGTAAATGTTTTAATATCAATACTAATCTGAAAGAAATTTTCCAAATTATTGACAAGTTTTGTAATTTTTGTATTGACTTCTAATACTGTGCAAATAAAACTCACAAGCTTTAAAAAACTTGAAACTATTATAATAATGTATAAAACTAAAAAATTTCCAATTCTTTCGAAATTTACAGATTTGAATTAATTTAAATTTGTTATGAATTTAATTTTTAAGTTCAATTAATATTATAATTTTTTTTTTAAATATGTTTATTTTATTTTCAAATATTTTTCTTAAATGTATCTATATTTTTACTATCTCGCCAGAGAAAAATGTGTGTGTGTGTGTGTGTGTATGTATATGTATGTATGTAGACAAGATTACGCAAAGCGGTTTGAGCTAGAATCATGAAATTTGGTATACGGGAATTATTCAAAATTCGTAGTTTTCTATCAACTTTTGAGAAATGTAGCTCAACCGGAAGAGGGTCTTTACTCACAACGTTTTGATTTTTTTTTCCTCTAAAGTTACCGTAAAAATAAAGATATATGTTTGATAGTTTTTCACAAGATTAAAAATTGTATAAAACTGGTATATATAGAATTTCAGCTTGATTGAATCGCTGAAAGTACTGGAATTAATTTTTTAACACTGCAAATCACGCGCCAACACGTGACATGGCGCCATTAACAAAGAGCCAAACATGCGCTGATTTTATAAATATTATTTATTAATTTTAATTTATAATTAATTTAATTTAATTTAAATATAATATATGTTAATTAATCCAATTCAAATTGCGTGATAGAGATAGTCTAGTGGAGGCACTCCAGCTTTTTTTCTTGCTGATTTTAATAGATTCACTGATAATAAAATAAAATTATTTTCTGATTTTTAGAGCCTTTCTAATTTGATTAAATAAGTATTTTTAATTTTTGTTTTATTTATTCTTTATTTCGATAGAAGTGTAGAAAATTTATCTAGCAAAAAATGGAAACTAATCTTTATTTTAGCAAAGATATTATTGTATATATGTAATCATATGTAATTGAAAGTGTCTAAAGACTAAAGATCAAATTAGAAAAATTTCTATGATGACAAAGCATTGCTATATGTTTAAGCCAATGATAAGTGGGTACCCAAGTGTTGATATCATAAGCTTTTCATTTTTTTCTTCACTAACTCACTTTTCATATTCATTAAATAAACAACTAAGTGAACAACAACAAAAAAAAAATTTAACAACATGGGAAAGACTTTCTGTAATTTCTCTTTGAAAAGAAAAGTTTGATAAAAATCTTCGCTAAATCCGCTCGAATAGCATAATTGTGTTATATATCACGTTGATGGAAATTTTAAACCCGATCCCTTATTTCGTTGTTATTTTTTCTATATATATTTAACGGATGTAAATTTAAAAAGGTTCATTTTTTTCTTCTAGCTATAAGATGTTTATCTTAAAAATAAAAGATTTCCATATTAATCTTGTTCGCAAGTTTTTTAAATGTAATTTAGTTGTCTTTTTATCATCCCTCTCAAAGTTAATCATCTATCAACGTAAAAGGGCAATTTTTGAAACGTATTAAAGCGGATAATTAAATAGAAAAGCTTTTGGGAATACAGCTATAAATATTAAATATTATTAGAAGATACTTTCTAAATTTAAAATAATGGAAAAATCAATTTTATTAAACTATGATTCTAACTTTTAAATATAGCAATTGATGATTCGTAATACATAATATACGAACATATTATTATTATATAAATGTCTTGAACTAAATTTTAATATTTTATTTTTTCTATACTAGGTACATTTATAAAATTATAATATATTTAATCATTTATATTTTAGTTTTCTCGTGTTAATATATTTAGATATATTTTGAAATCTTTCGATATATTTCAATATATTTTGATTAATAATCGAGAAAGGTCAGAGAGTGTTTTTGTCGTTGATAATGAAGTAAAATTTTTGTGACGGCATAAGTTACTTGAAAATATTTTATGTACTTTTAGGACTTTAACTTTAATTTTTAACTTTAACACAAAAGCATTGAGAAATTTTTAAATAAATTACAAAATCGAACAATATATTCCAATAATGAAAACAAATTCAAACATTTCAGCTATTTTTATTTTTCGATATTTTGAATTCAAATTTCAACCTCTCTTGTAATCATTCGATTATGTTAATAAGTCAAAATATTAAACCTAATTACTACAATATTTGGCGAACTTACTGTAGCCTCCGGGATCCCCATTAAAAAACAAATAGAAATATAATACCTAAGTTGTAGTGGGGGTTACGTTGGGTGCCAGCGATGGAGGGGAGGTGACGGCAGTCCAGCGATCCACACTTACAAGGAGAGGGACAGAGGGATGAGGGGAGGGGCTTTCAGGCTTACCACCGCCTCGGGAAAGGGGACTTGTAGGGAGAGGTTTCAGGTCTCCTTTACAATGGAAGGTGAGAGTGATGAAAGGGTTGGGCGCCAACGAGTTTTACTAAACTCGTAAAAGGAAAGATAGAGAAGGTGAATAAGTGAAAAAGAATAAGGAGGGAAAAATTAGGTTTACTAGAATATCTAGGAGGAAGGGTAAGAAAAAGAAGTCTTCTATATACATATATTTTATATTTACAATATTATATACATAGAGGTTGATTGAGGTACAATCTTGGATTAGATATAATTGCATGGGGAGGGGAAATTATCAAGGTTTCACCCGAAGATAATTTCTAGGAAAAGAAAAAGGAGAAGAAAAAGAACTGTGGGAGAATAGAATGAAGAACTAGCGGATTTTCGTTCAATCAAACTACCTCGGCAATAGGGAATAGTTTAATCCCTATTGTACAGGTGAAGGCGAAGAGTGAGAAATTTAGAGAGCGTTTGAAAATGGCGAGGAAGGCGGTCGGCTCGACACGTCTTTCCTCTTTCAAAGCTTCTAGACAACTGTTTTCTTGACACCAGTATTTACACTTGCTCTCTGTTTTAATGCCTCTCATTGGCCAAATAATGGTGGTGTCATCCCTTATTTGAGCCAATGACTTGACTTGTCACATTTTCCGTTATATTGCTATCCAACGGATGTCGTGAATGGAAAGTTTCCATGCCACGGTGGCTTAAACAAAGGGAGGCCGTTACAAAGTCTGATTTATAGATAATTGCTAAAAAAACATTTGACTTTTAAATATTTTATGAAAGGACAGCGTTTATCAAGTCGGTTTTAAGAAAGGTAGAAGTATTTTATAATCAGTACAACTGATTCCCATAATTTTTATCTTGATTTTCTTTATCATTACTACTTATTTTAAGTAACTTGCCAATTATTTTGAAGATGTGTGTGGGACTTTATTCCATAAACCACAGGCAGAGAGAAATTTCCTTGCCAGACTCAGGTCTTTTAACCCAATACCAGCAAGTTCAAAGACAAGATATTTATCAAATCAAAAGTATTAGGTATTCGTTAGGTACCCATATTCTAAATGATAAATATAATATTTTAATATATTTTTTTTTAATCAATGTTATATCATTGCTAATAACATTTTAAAATGTGTAAAGCAAAATTTATTTTATAATATTTTACTTAAAATTGTGAAATAATTTATAAAATTGTTAAATTAAGATATGGATTCGTTAAACTTTTTAATCTTGTAATAAAGAGTGGAAAAATTTTGATAAAAAAAAGAGAACAAATCCAATCCAGCAGGTAGGAAATCAGCATTCCAGTCATATTTGAACGATCAGCCATATTTATAATAAAAAGGAGCATTCATTGCCTTGGCTAGAGGTGATTGGGGGAGTGAATTTGGAATTCGTTACTGGTGTGCGTTGAATTTTCATTAACGCTTTTGTTAAGAAGGAAAAAAGCTTCGACGGGAAGGGGGAGGAGAACGATCGAGATTAGGGCCCCAGGTTTAACATTCAACGGATCAAATGGGAGGAAAAAAAAATAAAGATGATTGTTCCATTGATGCAGAACGATCATTTTTTTATATTAAACGAATTATGAGTGAATAAAGCATTTTTAAATAGTTTCACTTTTCTCACTGATTCGTTTATATTTCATTATAAAAATATTTTTAATGGCATTATTTAAATATATTAATTTCTATATTTATTGTATCGTATAATAACCATATAATATATAAATATCCTAGATCCTAGACTAAGTAATTATTAGAAGTTCAAACATCATTTAAATCAGGGCCTTAATAAGAGGGACCCAATGAAAAACATCTAAGAAAAATTGACTTATCTTAATTATTGTAATGCGAAAACATTTTTAAATATCTATATTTATAAAAAAAGGTTTTTGTCTGCACATTGCTCAGAATTTAAAAATTTTTGCATAACTTCGCCTTTCATGACCTCTAAAATCCAAAAGTGACTTTAGAATTTTTCATGTCTGTCTGTCCGGAAAATAATATAGACTCATCCTTAGCCCTTGTCCCATCTCTCTGACGACCCTTCCTACGCGTCGATAGGGATACTTGGAGAAATGTAGTTGTTGCAGCCAAGAACTTTCGAGTATCGTTGAGCCACATAGATAGATAGATATACCATATACAATAATAATATATATAATTAATTTACCGATTAAATTAAAATATATTTTAAATAAGAACTCAAAAAGAAATGAATGTTTTATGTAATATACTGATTGAAACATAATGGATGAAAACCTTTTACTACTTTCAACCAAATACTATGTTCCACTCGGGGTTTCAGGGGGCGGAGCCCCCGTAGAGGAGTGAAGAGCGCCAAAGGCGCTCTGAGCAGCTACTATATTATAAATGAAATAATAATAAATTAAAATAGAAAGATAAAGAAAAATATAAATAATAACTAAACTCAAAAAAATAAATAAAAGAAATCTGGATTTTGTATTGTAACCTTTCTTAACTTTTGCCCTCCCCAAAAAGAAAAATATTTTATTTGGGCATCAATTTAAAATTACCTATTCTAATATAAGATGTGATTTTAAAATATGTTTTTCTTAATTTTTACCGACCGACGATAGTAAGGGAGGTATTGTTTTCACACCAAATTTCACATGTGGAGATTTTTACATATCTCCACGAATCAAGCATTTTCTTAACAGAAAAAAGTATTTTTAGCATGTCTGTCCGTCCGTCTGTCCGTATAGATGTGTACAGCCTGAACGGCTCAACCGATTTTGATGAAATTTGGTATATTTACTTAATGCATCAGTGGGATGAATTGATCAACTTTTGGTGCAAATCCGGAAACCGGAAGTGGTAGTATTAGCGATCGACGATAGAAAGGGAAGGGTTATTTTCACACCAAATTTCACATGAGGATATTTTTTCATATGTTACCACGAATCATGCACTTTGTATTGGTTTTATTCTCGAGAAAAATCATCTATATTAGTTTTTTCATGATTTAAATGTAATTTAGGGCCGAGTACTTACTTTAAAGCCGAGCATTTACTTGTACATAATACTAGAAGGGAAGGAACAAGATCATGCCACCTGTATGCGACGAGCGGGTCAAATTGATTATTAAAAACATCATTTAGCTTAAGTTAGTTTATTTGACTAATCAAGATACAATTATTAACTAAGTTCGAATTATTAATCCAGTCAAAATACAATTTATTTAATTTGTTCATTTAATTAGGATACAATTATAAAACAAATTTAAATCATTAATCTATTCAAACACAATCTATTTATTTTGTTCAATTAATAAGGTTACAAATATAAATAGAATTTAAATCATTAATCTGTTCACATACAATTTATTTAATTTAACTTGTTTATTTAATTAATTTTATTTTAATCCATTTAATTATAATTCATCTATAAATATTTCATCTAATTTATTTCATATTCAGAATTCATTTAATTATAATTTATTTAAAAAATATTTCATTTAAGTTATTTCATATTCAGAATTCATTCAATGATAATTTACAAAATTTAATTATAAGTTACTTATTCAAATTTATATTACTTATTCAATTTGATATTAATATCTTTTGAAAACATTTCATTTGATTTATTTCAAATCAGAACTTCATTCAATTATAATTTACAAAATTTAATTATAAGTTACTTATTCAAATTTATATTACTTTATCCAATTTGATATTAATATCTTTTGAAAACATTTTACTTAATTTATTTAAAATACATGTTATTGAACTTACATTTATGTTGTGTCGGCCAACACTTACTATTGATATAACTAAAAATATTAACACTTGATATAATTAAAAATATTAACACAAACATTCACAATCACTTAACAATAATTCATCCCCTTATAATATATCATACACTGCACACTCTCCATCCTACCCCCACTCTTCCCCTGCCAGGGGCCTCAGTGTGTCACATCTTACGCCCCTTGTAACTTTCTGTCTCACGAGGCTCTCCAACGCCGAGTTTTTGTTGCAGTCCCCCCGCCGTGCCTCTCCCCCTCTCACTCATATTTTCTCTTCCCGTATGCAAGTGTCGCTCCTCTAAGTAATGCAAATCTTTGCAAATCATGGCCTTGAACGAATGGCCAACGCACACATCTTCCCACGCCTTTCTTGACAAAATTCCATCCTTGACCAGACGTGTGGACATTGGTAGTCATATCTTCCCACACGATTCGCATTACTCCGGCTGTCTCCTTTCCTGTCGCTGCTCACCCCCTTCACCCCTTCAGCATCGTTCATCTCACTTCCACTTATTATAATCTTTCTTAACTTAATTAGTTAACTCATTTTCTATCAGACGTTAACGTATGCAAATTCCATCCTCCCCCAGCAGCCTTACACGTGTGGGCAGCGATTATTATTATTATATTCTCCCAGGCTTATGAAATGCTAATTCATCTTTCTTCTTCTTATACTAACACATTCTTAATCTATGACATAATATATTTTATATAATCTATTCCCACACATTCTAAAGATAACATAATAATATATTTCCATTACACTAAGATAATATATTTCCAATATATCAAATATAATACATTTCCATCACACCAAGACAATATATCTCCAATATATTACACTCCACCACCTTTTAAAAAAGATTGTTTCGGGATAAAGATTTTTCACGAAACAATCCTTTTCAACAGTTCGTCCTTTCTTCTGTTTTGTCCCTGAGACCAGAAGTCCCACTAAGGCGTGATGGCGCCGCGACCATGGATTCCTCTGTTTTGTCCCTGATCACGGCACCACCCCTCCTCCGTGAACTCTGCAGCTTCCCGTCCTCCTTCTTCTTCCGTGCACGCTTCTTCCATCAAAAGACCGTAATTCCAGCGGGGTCATCCCTTCCCGTCCTTCGAGGAGTTTCCTACTGTCCTCGAGATTGTTCAATGTTACTAAGATTAATTATAGGTATAAGCAACATCGAACAATCTCGAGGACATCCTCTAACCAGTCTCGACTGACGTTACTGCTTGCCCCAGGCGTCGTGTTTTGGTCATTATCTTTCTTTAAATTTTATACTCTGGCATTCAATTCCACCAGATCTTCATTATCTAGAGTTTCAAAAACAAACGAATTTTTAAATCGTGCCCCCCGCGTTTACCAAACCACGTCGACTTCGCGCCGGGGGTAGCGTCTCATTCAAATGTGAAATAATCCCCTCCGTCATCTCGAAACTGGTTTTAATATATGACATATCCTCCTTAAAATCTATTAACCTCAACGGTTCTCCTTCGAAGAGAGCGTATCGGTCATCCTGTAATTTCTCCCGAGACTCCCTGATGACCGATAACTTCTCTTTAATTTATTATACGTCGACTTGTTCAAAATAAATTCCCAGTGGCATTACCTCTTCCCTCTCCCTCGCCTATTTTCCCATCGTCGCGATAGTCTAACCTGCTAGAGAAGGAACAAAGATACATCACTCCCGTAACCTTTTAATGAGACAAGCAGTGGGTCTTCTGAATTCCAGTTTTAATTGGACGTAATTTCTTTGATACACGCGAAAGGCTACTGTTCCTGAACATAATATGAAAATTTGACCTAGATACGTTGCATCAAGTAGACGGCATGACAGCCAATTTCTAATGTGTGTAGATTCAAGTTACCGATACTGATCAGTTTTAAGAACCGAGATTACATCTTAAAATAATACCAAATACAAGCAACCGATACTGATCAGTTTTAAGAACCGAGACTACATCTCAAAATAATACCAAATACAAGCAACCGATACTGATCAATTTTAAGAACCGAGATTACATCTTAAAATAATACCAAATACAAGCAACCGATACTGATCAGTTTTAAGAACCGAGATTACATCTTAAAATAATACCAAATACAAGCAACCGATACTGATCAGTTTTAAGAACCGAGACTACATCTCAAAATAATACCAAATACAAGCAACCGATACTGATCAATTTTAAGAACCGAGATTACATCTTAAAATAATACCAAATACAAGCAACCGATACTGATCAATTTTAAGAACCGAGATTACATCTTAAAATAATACCAAATACAAGCAACCGATACTGATCAACCCATGCTAGTCTCTCGTCCAAAACCCTACCCCCTTCTTTTTGGTGGGACCCCGGCGGGTGGTTCACGAATACTAATATTCCCTGTCGCCCCAGCTGATGGGGAAGTGCTTGTTCTCGGGCTTCCGGTGTTGAGCTGGGCCTCCACGCCACCCCTAACCGTGGCATCCATATTGGAACTTCTGGTCTTTCTTCGTGAGGGTCGTCAATGGCTTCGTAGTTCTGTTGTTCCGTCTTCTTACCCGCGAGGCTTGTCCTGTTTTCCCTTGACTAATTTGCTCACCAGTCTCGGTCTCCTGTCGCCGAGACTCCGAATCCCCTCCATTAATCCTGAGGGATTCCTCCTCCCCTTCTGGCTCGATCTCCTCTTGCACTTCTTCTCTCACGGTGACAGACGGAATGCCACTAATGGCTCCAAATTCCGTGTCATCGTGCTCAGTGCTGACTTCTCTCACTCTCCCGTCTTCTTCTTGCACTTCTTCTACCACGGTGACCGACGGAATGCCACTAATGGCTCCAAATTCCGTGTCATCGCGTCTAGTGCTAAAGACTCGTTCTCTCACGACCTCCTCTTGCCCTTCTTCTATCTCGGTGACCGACGAAATGCCACTAATGGCTCCAAATTTCGTGTCAGCACGATCAGGGCCAACTACTCCTCCAGGTCGTCTTACACTTCTTCCTCCCTTCTCTCCCCTCCGAGCCTTGTGTTTTCTCCCGTTCATCTTCGTAACACCTGCCCCTACTCGCAGGGTTACCCGTGAGCCGTGTCTTCCGGTTGAAACCTCGCCCTCAGTTGTTTCTTCACCCAATCCCAAGTGATATCGTTGGGTAACTTCGGACGACCCTCAACGCCGTTCCCTCCATCTTCCATTCCACGACCTCCTTCCTCTGGTCGTTGGGTATGTTACTCATTGTGGCCAGCTGCTCAAACTTATTGAAGAATAGGTCCATTGGCCCCGTCCCCGCCCAGGGCGACATCCCCTCCACTATTCCCTTGTCCTGCCTTCCGGATTATCTCGCTTCTCTATTTCCCATGTTTCGCCTATGTAAACCTCCCCGTAAACCTTTATGAAAACATCTAACAAAATAATCTTTCAAAATAATTTTTGCCCCTTCTTCTGTCCAATTTCCTAAAGTGGCCATATCTTTTAACTGTTGCAAAAAAAAATTTTCCTGATATCCTCATTTCCATCCCAATTTTCTAATAGCTGACTTAACATATATTTGGGAGTTATCGATCTTTGTGTACCTCTTTGTTCCTAATTATGTATCTGTTCCTCCATTTCTCGTGGGGGGTGTTTTCAACTTTGATATTGAGCAAACACCAGGTCTAGGGTTTAATTTTTCCGTACTCTCCCTCACCTAAGAAAGAAAATCTGTTGTCCTCCAGTTAGCCGATAGCGTCCAAACATTTTCCCGAGCTTCATTAGTTAACCCTCCAACCCTAAACCCTCAACCCCACACCTGACACCAGTTGTAATTTAGGGCCGAGTACTTACTTTAAAGCCGAGCATTTACTTGTACATAATACTAGAAGGGAAGGAACAAGATCATGCCACCTGTATGCGACGAGCGGGTCAAATTGATTATTAAAAACATCATTTAGCTTAAGTTAGTTTATTTGACTAATCAAGATACAATTATTAACTAAGTTCGAATTATTAATCCAGTCAAAATACAATTTATTTAATTTGTTCATTTAATTAGGATACAATTATAAAACAAATTTAAATCATTAATCTATTCAAACACAATCTATTTATTTTGTTCAATTAATAAGGTTACAAATATAAATAGAATTTAAATCATTAATCTGTTCACATACAATTTATTTAATTTAACTTGTTTATTTAATTAATTTTATTTTAATCCATTTAATTATAATTCATCTATAAATATTTCATCTAATTTATTTCATATTCAGAATTCATTTAATTATAATTTATTTAAAAAATATTTCATTTAAGTTATTTCATATTCAGAATTCATTCAATGATAATTTACAAAATTTAATTATAAGTTACTTATTCAAATTTATATTACTTATTCAATTTGATATTAATATCTTTTGAAAACATTTCATTTGATTTATTTCAAATCAGAACTTCATTCAATTATAATTTACAAAATTTAATTATAAGTTACTTATTCAAATTTATATTACTTTATCCAATTTGATATTAATATCTTTTGAAAACATTTTACTTAATTTATTTAAAATACATGTTATTGAACTTACATTTATGTTGTGTCGGCCAACACTTACTATTGATATAACTAAAAATATTAACACTTGATATAATTAAAAATATTAACACAAACATTCACAATCACTTAACAATAATTCATCCCCTTATAATATATCATACACTGCACACTCTCCATCCTACCCCCACTCTTCCCCTGCCAGGGGCCTCAGTGTGTCACATCTTACGCCCCTTGTAACTTTCTGTCTCACGAGGCTCTCCAACGCCGAGTTTTTGTTGCAGTCCCCCCGCCGTGCCTCTCCCCCTCTCACTCATATTTTCTCTTCCCGTATGCAAGTGTCGCTCCTCTAAGTAATGCAAATCTTTGCAAATCATGGCCTTGAACGAATGGCCAACGCACACATCTTCCCACGCCTTTCTTGACAAAATTCCATCCTTGACCAGACGTGTGGACATTGGTAGTCATATCTTCCCACACGATTCGCATTACTCCGGCTGTCTCCTTTCCTGTCGCTGCTCACCCCCTTCACCCCTTCAGCATCGTTCATCTCACTTCCACTTATTATAATCTTTCTTAACTTAATTAGTTAACTCATTTTCTATCAGACGTTAACGTATGCAAATTCCATCCTCCCCCAGCAGCCTTACACGTGTGGGCAGCGATTATTATTATTATATTCTCCCAGGCTTATGAAATGCTAATTCATCTTTCTTCTTCTTATACTAACACATTCTTAATCTATGACATAATATATTTTATATAATCTATTCCCACACATTCTAAAGATAACATAATAATATATTTCCATTACACTAAGATAATATATTTCCAATATATCAAATATAATACATTTCCATCACACCAAGACAATATATCTCCAATATATTACATAAAATTATATGACGTCATCCAACCATTCATGACGTCACAGCCTGGTCTTACATATATATTAAAAATAAAATAAAATTAAAAATATTTATGTTATATGCCTATCTGTTTTTTATTACAATAATAGATATATTAAAATTATATAATATTTGAAATTGTTTCTGTAGCTTGTAATTAATTTATTTCAAACCGTCGGTCGGTTCGGACCTGGCCACAGGTCAACTTATTATAATTTGAATCTATACAAGGATTTTGTAAAATTAATTTAAGAGAAAAAATACAAATTTCCTTTCATTTTATTTCATAGGTCATTTCTTCTATGCTTTATCAGATAAATAAGATCTTTAAATATTTTATGATTATAATTAATATTTAAATAAAGGAAAAACAATTTGACTTATTTTGATTTTTTACTTTAATATTTTAATTTAATTTTAAAATCAATTCAATTATGAGATTGAAATAAAATATTTGTTTCATTTATTAAAATGAAATCATGTTATAATACCATATAGAGAGGTTGTTGGTTATAAGAAAAATTACAAATATAAATCAAAGATATATTCGTTCTTTTGTAAACTCTGGTCTCCTTAAAATATTCAAATCGGGTTCTGTTCTTTGGTCCTGCATCACCTCCTGAGGGATTCCGCTTGAAGAAAAACACTTAAAATGTTTATTTCGTTATCGCAGCTTGGCTTTTTTTTATTTTGTTGGCTGGACTGAGATTTTCCGTTCGGTCGATTCAGCCCTTCAATTCGGCTCTCTTTGGTCCTTTTTATAGCCCTTGGCCTTAACTTCAACAGAACAATAGTGCTTTTCGCGCCGGATTTATTGCACAAACACAGCAGTCGGCTCAGTCATGGTTTTTAACACACAGTTAGGTCGATTGGAAAATTTCCCTTCAACATTGACTAAGAAAAATTTCTATTTATATAGAAAAAATAGAGATTGATCTGGAAGCCCGATAAAAATATTTCTTCAATTTATAAAATAACTTTTAATATATTAAAAATACAATTGTATACCAGTTTTCTGTTTAATCTTATCTTACTATACCAGCAAAAATTATTCATATTTGTATATTTTTGAGATATTAAACCGCTCTAAGAATTTTTTTGAAATTCACACCATAGATAATATTTATAAAGAGAAATCGATCTGTATTGGTTTCAGCCTCAGGAAAATCAAACTTTATTAGTATTTTCTTAATTTAAAATAGTAAATTTAAGTGAAGTCACTATGTCATCCATATTGAAATTTCTCTCCCGTCTTTTTTTTAAATGATATTGTATTAACATTTTTTTATATTTAAAATATTTTAAATTTTTTTATTTAATTTCGAAATAAAATTAAAAATATTTATTTAAAAAAAATTAAATTATATTATTTAATGATTGTAAAGCTTAAATCAAACTGAAATATCAATTTTAGTTAAATTTCTATATCATTGTCACTAATTAATTTTATAGTAACGATTTTTCTCTTGGAAGATATAGATAAACGTTCGATGATAATTTGAATTTATTTAATTAATTAGATTTTATTATTCTATGTGGTTATATTTATAAATATGTGTCGATTCCCCAAAGAATTCAGCTCACGTTTTACATCTACAAATTTATACATTTTTTTAGTGATTTTTTCAACTAAATTCCTTACTATTCTTAACTCTAATTAAATTATTTGATAATAGTATTTTTAGTATTGGACATATAAACTGAAGTATCATTTTGTCTTTGCACTTGATAAAGAAATGTTCCAGAGCTATTTTTTTTGCTACCATCTGAATTTTATTTCCTAACATCAATGAATATGACAAAAAGGTTTTTTTATATTTCTTTCTATTCTTCCTATTCATTACTTAATTACTTTCCATTTTAAAAGAAAAAGAATAATCATTTTTATTTTTCCTAATAAATTATATTGTTAATCATGTTCGAAGGATATAGAATGTATGTTCGTTAAACATAATCATAATTTGATTTTTTTCTCGATAAGTGGATCAAAACGTTTAACCCATTACATATATGTTCTGATAGAAAAAATTTTATTACTAGTTGAGAAAAAAAAATGCCAAGCAAGCAATCCTGGAGGGTCGTCGTGTGAATTGAATTCCGGGTTCCGAGACGAAATGAAACGCACGTGATAAATATCCCGTAAAAGTTAAGGGCAATGGAAGTGGGGGGAGGGCATGAGCTTGTTATTTCACTTTTATAGCTAGCGATGAGATCCAAACTCACTCCCCGGGGCGTTAACAATATCAAGCCGAAAATGTCTTGCTCACGAGAGGACAGGGTGCACATAAATAAACCATCGAACCCGGAAAGATAATAAAAGAAGACAAGGAAAGGGCACCAGCCAATTACCCTGGGATTTTTGGAATCTTCCTGTTTATTCTCTACGAGGGATTTGAAATAAATTTGTATAATCTTCAGGAGTATACTAAATCAAACTAGATTGCTAATATACTGAAAATACTTTATAGTGATCATCTAGATGACATCAAGTTTATCAATTAATAATTACACCCTTAAATCTATATCGAATTCTAAAACAATTGAAAATAAAATAAAATTACCTGTTCAGGCCAGTTTCCTTTTATTGACTTATATGACGATTGTATCCGTTTATTCTTAGTTGAATTCGTGGAGAACTTTTCTGGAGTGGAAATAGCTCCCAAGTGTGCTCAATCTGAGTTTCTCAGACCCCATAATGGTTTTGTAATAAATCTTTGTGTGAGAGAGATAAGGTTGTTAAGTGACTCTTAGATGATAAGTTAATCTTGTTAATTAGTTAATTACTTTATTTTTATGTTAAAATTTTCTAATAAAAATTTATTATAAATATAAATATTTTCTTTATTTGTTTTTCATCAATTTTAAAGATGACTTAAAATATACTACCTCCGTTCCATAATTGTCACATTTGGATTCTTTTCGTCCGATTATTGAAAAATGTATGCTATTTAAGTAATTGTTTTTAAAGATTTGATAAATTTGTACTGTATTAATTATTTTCTAAAAGTGCAATTTTAAGAAAAAAAAATATTTAGTTAAAAAATTAAAGAAATAAAGTACTAGTAAATATTATTACTCTCTTTTTTGTTCGAATACTTATCACATTTCGTCTTACAGTGTAAATGTGCCCTGTTTAAAATTTTTGCACACGAATAACTGAAATAAACGTTACTACTATAAAATTAATAAAGAACTTATTTCTTACTCGCAATTTTTTATACATCTATTGATCACCTATTTCTAAGTGCCCATGCTTGTTAGAAAGCCTTGAGTAACCCTTTTCAAGAAGCTATTACTTTTGAAAATCGGTCTAACACAAGCTATAAAAGTTTGATCAAATGTGACAAGTATTATGGAACAAAAATTTTGCATCAAATGTGACAACTATTGTGGAACCGAGTTACTATTATTTTATTCTCTAAGACTAGGATAGAATTCCTTGAAAAGATTTAATTACATTATTTTGATGATTTGTATAGATTTCTCGATACCTCCGCCTTAGTTCGTAGCAAAAAGATTTTGAACTTTTAAAGAGTAATTATTTGTAATAATTAGAAAATTTGAAAGTAAGATAATATAAAAACAAATTTTATTATTCATTTCAAATATTGATGAATAAAATAAAAATAAATATTAGAAAACACTATGCAGCACAATTAATATGCTTATTAGATTTTCTTGACAATAATATTTTAATTAAATAATTTTATTAAATAATCATTTTGATTATTAAATTATATATATATATATATATATATATATCTTTGAGGCGGGGATCTTCATGGACTTTATATATATATATATGAAATAAAACAAATTAAAGTTCATCACTCCGATTTGCATACTTTACTAACATTTTTTTTATCTAAAGTATGGATATCATTTCATAAAGAATAAGATTGGATATGTGTACGAACATATTTCTATGTGTGTGTGTGGCAATCAGGCTCAAGTGAAGAAGATAGGACGCTAGACTGAGGCAAATTTCAAAACGCTGACTCGGGGACAAGATCTGCCCTTGGGGGCGAGTGTTAGAAATGTCCCCTCCGTTCATCGCATCTCGAGAGATAACAAATAAAATCTGATAACCCACATGTATGAGTATAATCTAAAGATCGATTCTTCTTAGCTATTCTGGAGAAGCCCCTGAGGCTGTGGGAAATAGTCATTCGATTCTATTTGACCTACGCTTGCATATTTTTCAATAACTTAATACTATTCTATTCTATTATAATGTATATTTAAATATATAATCCAGGAAAATAGAAAATTTTATTTATTTTAAAATATATTTATTTTTATTATGATATTGAGTGCTTTTAGTTATGTATATGTATATCTTTTTGATCAAATCAATAAATTTTATTTAATTTGTGTGCGAGTTTGTATTCTGTTTTTTTTTTTAAATATTAAAATAAAAAATAAAAATTATATTACATAATTCTACTACCAAGAAAAATGGAATGCTGAATCATATCTATAGAGAGATGAGAAAGGGAAAGTTGCATTGTCTCTTTCATCCCTTCAATCAATCCTATTGGGAACTGACTAAGCTGGAGGTGGTGGTGGTATACTGAAGGGCAAATAGATATCAGGGAGGTCACCCGTTTAGTATATACTTGAATGTTTTGAATGATTGTAATTTCGTTTCATTTTTATTTTCATTTTATATTATTTAATAATTTTGCATTAATAGTTTACTTTCATACACATCATAACAGAAAAAAAGATAATTCTTAGAAATATATTTATTACATATTATGGTGATCAAATACTAATATATCAACCCATTTATATAAAATAGAGATGATCTGTTTTCAACAAAACACTAAAATATATTGAAAATTTGTTTATTAATTCTTTAATGGACATTTACTAACTACGGCCTGTCAGTGTCATCAATAGAGGCTTTGATAAGTTAGATAAAAAAACAATAATAATAAATCGGTTTTATTTACTCATTATGACAAATGTACACTGTTCTTTTTTTTGTAGTGTGCTACAAGCCTAATGATTTTTATTCGAACTATCTGTTCTATTCTAGTCGTGAATAAATTTCAAAGCTCAAGGAAAATTAAAATCAAAAGTGATTTAGTTATTTTAAACTGTTTATATTTAATTCACTCATTTTATTTAACAGTTTCAGATTGTCTTATGAATGAAATGAGAAAATAATTTCATTATAATAAAATTTATACTATTCTATTGGCAGTTAACATGGGAGTACTACCAGAAAATTTATCCTATTTTTGTCCCCATAATTCAAGTAATTAGTATTGCCCTAAGATTGGAAAGTTTGGAAATCCCTGCCTTACAATAATAATAATAATAATAATAATAATAAAGAATTTGAAATAAGGGTGATGTGGGTCAGGGTGAAGTCCCTCTCCGCCTCCCCTTTGAGCCTAATCCCAATAAAAAAAATGAGAAATAAAAAAGGGATAGGTAAAAGTTTCCCAGCATTTGTGCTGAGTAAGTCCAACAACGCAATAATAATAATAATAATAATAATATAAGCATAAAAATTTGAATTATATAAGTTTGTATTTAAATTACTAAGAAAATCACATTTTTTACTAGAGAGCCATCTTATGGAAATATAAATGGTAGAAATGACCACACTTAACCATCTACCAATAGTGAAACTGTTAGTTAGAAAATAGCCCCTGTTATTAGACAACCCGCACCACCTGGGGTTCTAATTTAAAACTTAACAATACCTCTCTTACTATCGTCGGTCGGTAAAAAGAATAGTTCTTAATCTACAGGGACTACTTAAATTATTAGAAAAATTTGCGAAACACTTAAAAATAGTTTGTTAAATTAAGAAAGTCAAAAGAATATTTTATTTAATCTTCTGAATTAACTTTAACAAAAAAATATACTCCCTCTGTCCGAAAATATGATATATATATTATATAATATGGTAAAAACACATGTTTATGATGATTTAATCGCCCTTCCTATACGAACGTACGTGATACGTCTACTATTATATATTATCGCTAAATTATTTTTTATTTTTACAAAATAATTTATTATAATAAAATAAAGATGAATACTAACTACTATTAATTTTTCCAGGATCATTTTTTTGCATTCCTTTGCTGTAATTTACTCGATATTTTTCGTTATTATTGTTCCCTTGGGTCTATTCTTGGAACTCCTTTTAGCTGGTCCAACTATCGTCGGTCGGTAAAAATATTAAATTATAAGTATATTGGCAGTTCCGGTTGTACAGGGAAACACGTGCCTTGAAAAGACAGATTGATTGACACACACACACACACATCCAATTGTTTTTTTTAACTAAAATTTCAAAATTAGAAGATGCTTTTTTAATTTTCATCTCTCTCTCTCTCTCTCTTTCTCTCTCTCTCTCTCTCTCTTTCTCTCTCTCTCTCTCTCTCTATATCTATCTATATATATAAAAGGCAATGTCTGTGTGTCTGTCTGTCTGTCTGTCTATAGACTCAAAAACTACCCGTCCGATTACGATGAAACTTTCAGGAATTGTTGTGGGCATACCAAGGAAGGTTTTAGTGTAGTTAAATCCAAAATTAATTTATCCAAAATTAATTTAATTAGTAATATATTGCTAAAAATCTGTAGTGTCACAAAACTATCGACAGATGGCGCTACATATAATTTTCCAAATTCAAATATTTTTAATTTTTTTTAAACTTAATATTTCTAACTTTGTATTACAATACAATAATGAGACGGAATTGTTGTGTTTTAAATTAGATTTTATAAATTGAAAACCATTAGTTATACTCTTAAGTTATTTAGTTTTATTGATCACATATCTGGAAAAAATCATCTTCATTAGTTTTTTTATATTTAAATGTATATATGTGACCTCACAGTTACCGCCTTTTAGATATATATCTATTCTTAAAATAAAATTAAAAATATTTATATTATATTCATATATATGTAAAATAATAATTATATTATTTTAATATTCCTATAAGTTGGTATCACAATTTATTATTATTATGAATTATTTATAAGTAATTAATATTATTAATTGGTATTAATAAATAAATAATATTAATTATTTTAACTTAATATTTCTAACTTTGTATTACAATAATGAGACGGAATTGTTGTGTGTTAAATTAGATTTAATTAAAGATTGAATTTAGAATAATTAAAAGGGTTATTGAAACCGCGTATGCTGATTAGGGAATGACAAGATTGAATAGGTTCAATTAAAAAATGCTTATATAAAATTATAACTAAAAATGATTTATTTAATAAAACTATAAGAATTTAAATTACAATTTAATTAATTTTTTGTGAATAAATAAACATATATAAAAAACTATATATAAAATTTGAATTTTCATTTATTCATTCATTTAAAATTATTTTCCGATTGTTCCTTTAAAATAACCCCTCTTAGGGGGTCGGAAGGGGAGGCAACATAAGGGAATTTTCTTTCACTTTGTTATTGGGAAAAACCAGGGGGGGGGACAGTCTTACCAGGAAAAACCCAAATTGTCAGCGTCCACTCTGGGGTTTTAAACAGTTTTAAAGGAAATGTTAATTATAAGTTCATTTCTCAACGAGTTGTAACTTTAAATTATTTTTATTAATGTTAATTATAAGTTCATTTCTCAACGAGTTGTATCTTTAAATTATTTTTATTAATTTAATTAATTATAATTAATTTATAGCCAATAATAGTTTATTATAGCTAATAATTTTTTTAATTTTTAGTGTAATTTGCACGATCATTATTTATAAAAAAAAAAAAAACACATTTTGCAATTTCCCAGAAAGGCTGTTTTTGAGATGTAAGTATAAGTTAGTTTTATGAATAAAAAATATTTATTTTAATAATATTTTAGAATCAAATTACGAAATTAATAATATGGGACAGGGTAGGATTTGGTTGTAGCTCAGGATAGGGACTCTTAGAGAAAAGTGGATTCTGCGGCTAAGAACTTTCGAAAACTGTATAGACACAGAGTTAGATAAATATAACATATGCAATAATAATATATAATTAATTTACTGATTAAATTAAAATATATATTTTCTAAGAAAACAAATATATGTCTTATCTACTTATACTGATTGAAACAAAATGGATGAAAACCTTTTACATACAGACTTTCAACCAAATACTACACTCGGGGGTACAGGGGGCGGAGCCCCCGTCTAGATGTGAAGAGCGCCTGGAAGGCGCTCTTCACATCTAGTATATATATATAGGGCTATTAAGAACCAATACTATATTCGTAAATGACAATAATAGTATGAGAATCAAAAGAATTATTTACTGGTGATTATGAAGATCAAAGGATTTTCAAGATTAGGAATAAATAAACATTTCTGTGTAGGTTTGTCGTAATTCTTAAGAAATGCAAACTTTCCATTTAGATTGAAGTGAAATTAAGGAAATATGATCCTCTTCAAAGATGATTATCTTTGATGGAGCCTTTCAATCATTTGATTGATTTCTCATCCGATAGAATTATTTCTTCCTTTTCAAGAAAGTGACCTCGGGACCACGCCCTACAACCTGATACTATACCTTTTTTATGGGTTTTCGTATTATTAACCAAGCATCTTAATTCAGTATCCTTCTTTCTTTTATTAGATTTCACTTAAGAATAAAACATTAAATGCTTCATAAAAGAGATAAATTATTTACTTATATTAAATAGTGATTTATTATCTATGATAAATATTCCTTCAAATTTCCAAATTCTTCATTATTTTATAATTTTTTTTATTACAATATTTAATCACTTAGTATTTTATTATTAATTGTGAAATTTTCAAAATATCCCAAAATTTTTTATTTAATATTTTTTCTGTTGTTAAATCTACTTATCGATCAATCTTCATCACTGTTCTGAACTCAAAAGTTATTGGCTGCAGCAATTACTTTCCTCCAACTATCTCTAACCTTCTATTTAATTCCTTTCTTCCTTCTCCCTTCTCTCAATTCACTCTATATGTCCACGTGTTTTTATCTAATTACCTTCCATTTTCCAATTGGTTTCCCTATGAACAAATTTCTCATGAATCCTATTATTATTATCTAAATGTTCGTCCTATCAACATCCCTTTCGACTTTAAGGATCACAAAATAATATTTTTTTATTTTTCAATAGGTGAAAATATGGTCAAAAACAAACACTGATAATAATAATAATTTCATAATAGACCACAATAAATTATTTTTATTTTGAAATCTGACTATGGCTATTCATTTTAATTGAATTCTCAATTTTTAATACAGTATTTAATAAACGCAGTGGATATTGTACTGGAAGTCATCGCATTTGCATGTCGTCACTTTCAGTACTCGTCAAAAATTTCGTCGAAAATTCATATCTAGTTCTCGTTGTTTACTTCAGTCCTCGCCACTTTGAAATACACTTACACAATGGGCGCCCCACTAATTTCATGTGTGTCATGAAATTAGTGCGCTATTTCATACTGTACTGTACTTTACATCTTTAAATTTTCTTAATTTTTTTTTTGATAAACTAAATCAATTGTACTTCAAGTTTATTTTCCAATAAAAGTGTTGAGAAAATGTAAATAAATAACATAGAGTACTGTGGGACAGAAAGAAAACGGTAGTGGATGTGTTACAATCAGAGAAAATGCGGGCGAGTACTTTCAAGACGTACATGTGTTCAATCGATAGTTTAACTTTGACTTTTTATTATTTTTATTATTTATTATTTATTATTTATTTATATTTCTTTTATTAATATAACGTAATTAAATTTTATTTATTATAATTTCGCAATAATATTGTTAAAATCATGGTAAAAATAGCATATACTTGAGTGATATTAGTTATCTCTTATGGGAAAAGTTAATTTGCCTGTTGTTGTTTTTGGTTGACGTCGGTTTTCCTGGAACGAATTAACAACGACATCCGAATATCCACTGTACGATATTATATACTTAACTAACAAATGATATTAAAAATATTTATTTATTTAAAGAATATTACTTAATTGGAAAAACTATATATTGTATGTTTAATTCGAAATCCAGGTTCATCTTTATATACCTATCATATACTTATAATACAGACCATATATATATGTTCGTATATTATCAATTATAATTAGTTTCTAGAATAGATGTTTATTTTTGTTTGTTGTTGTTTCCTATTTAATTATACATAAATGAGTTATATTTTGTTTCGTGTTTACAATCAAAATTGACTCTATCTCGTTCCCCCAAGTAAACTCACTATCTCTCCTCTTTTCTTATCTTTCTATCTCTTCTTTCTTCCCTCTTTTCTTTCTTTTCAAGCCCTAACTCAGTTTTCGTATCCCATTGTCTCCACAGAATTTTATTTTATTTTCTCACTCAGTTACAGGGCAAAGTTTTTCACTTTAGTGAATTTCGTCCCCCGAGGGGAATTTGCTCTTGTTGATAGATTTCAACGTCGTCAAACCCTTGAGGCCTTCCTGTACCTGTAATAAGATTGAAGGATGTGGGCAGAATGAGAGGGAAGGGGTGTGATGGTTGGGTCTTTGAAATATGACCCGCCCATTACTGAAATTAGCCGTTCCCTACTGTCTACCTCGAACCAAACTAAGCCAATGGAGCAGCATGGACACCACCCTCCATTTCTGCTATCATTTATTAACGATGTCTCTTCCTATTACATGTATAATATAAATAATGGCATGATAAAAGACAAGATAGCACTTTCACTTCAAAATGAGCAAAGACTAAATTAATTATCTAATAGTTGATTTCAAATAAAATTCATTTTTACATAATGCTTTTATATAATTTTAAGAAATAAAATATAATTACCTTATCAATATCTTAACAAATTAAAACTATACCTACCAATTATTTCTATGAACGTCTAAAATTTAAATTTAATTTTTTATTAAGCTTCTCTCAATCCGATAAGTATATATGTACCAATTGATTTTATTGTCTGTTTCTGTGAGTGGGTGTGAGGGAATATTATTTACGATAAATTTAAAATTTATAATAAATTGGAATAAAAGAACATTATTTTCATTTAAAAAAATTGTGGATTTTTATTCTACTCAATATAGATTTAGATTTTACTTAAACTCACTAGTTACTAATATTACCTACATTCTAAAACATAATATTCTCTCTCTCTCTAAGGTTTCATTTTTTTTTTATAAATTTCTTTTGAATAAGAATGTCAGTTCTTTGATATTTGATGTAATTAATTATGAATCCTTCATAAGAAAGTAATGTTCTTTAAAAAAAAAGTTGATTAATGCATTCGTAGGCAAGTTGGAAATGTTTCTTTTCAGAAAACTTTTCCAAAGAGGCGGGATTACCTTCTGAATATAAGAAGTGGTGGGTGCGAGAGGCTGATGCCAAGCACGTCCGACACTCAAGTGACCATGTCTTCGTTGGCACTCCGCCCCAGGCGGATTACATCACTTTGATAACGCTTCTTTGATTGGTTTCTCAGGCAGGAAACAAAATCGTATCTCACTTCTTCTTGTCCTCGCTCTCTGTTCTTCAAACATTATGCATGCAAACATGAAGAAGATAGAAGCGAGCTCCGGGAATGGAGAGATGATTTTTATTCAAATTGCTAGATTTCAAAATCGACTATATTTACAATAATCGTATAAAGAACAGGAAAAAAAAATTAATAATTTATTCCAATGGAAAAAAATAAAATTCTTACTAAAGAATCATTAAACAAAAATATGAACATTTATTATCATTTAAAATTTAAAAATTATATATATTTGGTATTTTTTTATATTTTTAAAAAAAATTTTAAAGAATGAAAGTAAAAAGTTTTTTATTCTAAAAATTATAAATCTCAATTTAATAATACTTTAATTTATATATTTTAATTATAAATTTAATGATGGATGTTAATGCCAAAAATCTTTAATGATTTATTTTAAAATTCTAAAAGAGAAACTATTGATGCAAGGATTAACTAGAGATCATGTGACTTGGTAGTTTGAAAGACTTAGTATTTTTATTTGCTGGTTTTTATTCCTTTGGTTAAATTGTCAATTTTACCGATAGCTGCTTTTGCTTTGTGTTATTGTGTTTTGGACTTTGTATTGGTAGGATCTTTGGTTTAGCTTTTTTGATAACTTTGGAGGATAGAAAAACATCGTTTATGAATTGTTAATATTGATTTAATTATTGTTGCCCAAGTATTTGTTAATTTATTAATTTTTGTTTTTATTTTAAATTCATTTAATTATCTCGATCTAGAGTTTTATTTGAGGTTCATTGATGATTTTATTTGAGACATTTTCATCTCAAATAAAATTTGGTACTTTATAGTTTTATACATATCCAATTATTATCATTTAAAAAAATGATTACTGAAAAGAACACACATACACATTTTATTACTTTTATTAATGTTTTATAATTTTTTTTAACTTTTTAATTTGATGATTTTGAATTCTTGAAAAAGCAGACAAATTAACTTAATTATGGTATAATAAAATTATTATTATAGTTTATAAAAAAAAATAGTTAAAAATTGATAATAAACCTATTCATTTTTGCTCTATTTGAGGCAATTGTTCCCCGAACCTTGTTATTGATCATCCTCAAGAAGAAAGTTAATTTTAATTTGATAACCTCTATAATTTATTATTCATTTTAATTGAACTTATTTCCAAGTTTTGTTTAATTTTTTTTTAATTTGTTCTACTTTAAAGCTTTATTCATTGCTTGATATCTTCGGTTTTATTGTTTAATTTAATAATAATAATATTTCTCCTCTAATTTTGTTGTTCTTTCTTTGTTTCAATTCAATCGATCTCTTAGAGCAGAGGTTCTTAAACTGTGGTCCGCGGACCCCTGGGGGTCCGCGAAGACTTTACTGGGGGTCCGCAAAGCCATCGTACAGGTGCACGAGAAAATGATGAGTCAGTTAAAACTTTATTTAATATAAAAGGAGGTATGGCATGGCTTTGTGAGGAAACAGAGATCAAATACCCAAATTCAACGAAATGTGCAAGAAAACTATTGCTACCGTTTCCATCTTCATATTTAGCTGAATTTTCTTTCTTCAATATTATAATTTCTAATAAAATGTGTTCTACAATATGCAAAAAAATCGTTATTCACCAATCACTGTTAGAAATATTCAACATATATCCTTGTTCTTAGGAGATCGTAAGCCAGAAATTAACTAATAAAATGACGTAAAGTACCTAAAGTTGGGATGGGGTCAGTCAAAAAAAATTTCTCCAAGTGGGGGTCCGCGGAGTACATAAGTTTAAGAACCTCTGTCTTAGAGACATAGTTCTTGATATTAAATGCTGATACTATGTATGTAGATATTAATATAATTATTTTATTTCTAATTTTTATCTTTCTCTGAATCATTTATTTATTATTTGTTTATTTTATACCATATGATTTTTTTTATTCACATAAATAATGTTTACTTCTATAATTTTCTTGTCATATAAATGACAATCAAGTTTGTTCACTTTTGCCTTGAGTAAACAA
This sequence comes from Labia minor, assembly GCA_963082975.1. NCBI lineage: Eukaryota > Metazoa > Arthropoda > Insecta > Dermaptera > Spongiphoridae > Labia > Labia minor. The sequence continues at coordinate 40,738,447 of OY720344.1, read as the reverse complement.
GAATGAATTGAAATAGTGAATTATGACACATTTCATTTCAATAAAATTTATTTTTATAATTATATATCAACCATTCTATAATAGAAAATTTATTTTAGTTAATATATTTAATATTTTATTAAGCAAATTTTACATATTTTCCTGAGATTATTTCATATATAATTCAAGTTTATTTTATTTTATTTAAATAAATTTTATTATACATTTTAAAAAAATTATGATTAAATATGATTTAATTAAAGCATTAAATTGCTTTTAAAAAATCATTATGTATAAATATAGATATTATTATATTAATAATAATAGTATTAAAAATAATAATAATATTAATATAGATAATATAGTATTAATATCAATAATAATTTATACATTTATTAAATTTTATTTTATTTAATATCCATTAATAAAATAAGATATCAAATATTCTTAAAGAATTTAAGCAATATATATGATTGTTAAGTGAATTTTAAATATACCCAAATTTAGTAATATAATAAAAATACTTGGCCGCATAATTTATGATCATTTTGAATTCATCATAAACAGACCTTTTTGTGGTTTGCCCTCTAGCGAATCATCGTTGATGATGATGATGGCTTGAAAGAGAGATCTCTCTTGACCTAAATCAAACACAAGAAATAAGACTTCTCTTGTTGAATCAAAAATGGATTTATTCGATACGATTTACATCTGATATTATCCTTGTGATGTCTTAGGAAAAGGCCTTTAAAAGGAAAAAAAGGAAAAATATCATTTAATATCACTTCAAAGAATATAAAAGGATAGAAAAAATCATTTTGATCATGTCAATTGTATAAAGAGAGAATCAACGATTGTTCATCCCCAAAGGGATCTTATTTACATATATAAATATATATATAAAGACTTTCATTCATTTTTGTAACAAGGTAAATTTTTAAAAACTAGTCATTGTTATATCTATAATAAAAAAGGTAATTATTTTTATTTAGTATTTATTTCATAGACTTCAATGACTTATAGAATAAAATATCTTTAAAATAATGTTCTAATAATCTTCTTCTATATATATAAAAAAAGGTTTTTGTCTGCACATTGCTCAGAATTTAAAATTTTTTGCATATCTTTGCGTTTCATGACCTCTAGAATCCAAAAGTGACTTTAAAATTGTTCATGTCTGTCTGTCTGTCCGGAAAAATACTATTTTATAGACTCAGAATTGGCTGAACCGATTTCTATGAAATTACATCACAATATTCTTATATACCTCTAGAGTAACATAGGCTATAAATTTTATTAATATCTAATCAATAACGGCAAAATTAATTTTTTAAAGTTTATATAATTCTCCGTGTTGTTCATTCAAGACCATCTCCTGGCTCACTGTACCTAGCGGAATCATTTTAAACAATGAATTATCATAGCGATTCCCAATCAAAGAATTATTATAATATTTCACTTTTTATTTTAAATTCTAATATTCAAATATCAATTCAATTAATTAATTTATTCTAAAAGATCTCATTTTAATTAATTTAATAAAATATTTAGATACGGAGCCCCCGTCTAGGTGCGAAGAGCGCCGAAGACGCTCTGAGCAGCTAGTTATTAATAAAATATTAAAAAAAAAAATAAATAAATGGAATTTAGTAATATAGTGAATTTATGTTTTATTCATTAATTTTTCTATTTCAAGTGTTATGGGGTAATTTCGAACATGATATGAAATCAAATTTCTTCTAATGGAAATAGATTATAATGGAAATTGTTTTAATATGTCTTGATTATAAAGTGATATAAATTAAATGATCATTTAAGAATTTTTTTTAGGTAATACTAATTCCAGTCACATATTGTTAATTTCTCTCTATATTTCTATCAAGAGAGCTTTGAATCGATACTTTCTCCCAATTGCCATGGAGTTGAATTACGTTCCTTGCTCGCCTGCATTCCAACACCCTTATTTTTGCTTATCCCCACTACCATTAATTGTGGCGCCTTCCTTTACGTGCTTTCGAATTTAATTTCTTAATCGCCTTAGACTTTGGACAAATTAAGAGAATGTTATAAGCCGAAACTATTATTGCCAATTTATTGTCGGCTTTTAAGGGCCCGGGATATTAACACAACCGACAGGAAAGCCCATATCCGATTACATTTGTGGGATATTCTTTCTTTTCCTCGCTTTTCCATTCTAAGATCAAAATAATTAAAGAAATTATTTCATCCAAGTGTTCACAGATTAATTAAAATAGATTTAATTTGTTATTTTTTGATAATTAAATAATGGTATAATTGTAATATATATAATTAATCTATTGAGTATGTGTGTGTGCCCGTTAAAATATATCAATTGAATAATAGGAAAATGAAATCCCTTTAATTTTTCTAACTCATTTAAATGATTTAAAAGTTGATTCAAGAGAAATTTAATTATTTTTAATGTTAATAATTATAATAGTTAAAATTGATAGGTCGTGATTCTAAGTGTTTCTTTAATTAGAATTTTTCAATTAGTACTTATTTTCCGCTTGACATGTTGTAATAGTCTTCTACTAAAACTAAGATTTTTTTATTTGTTTTGTGTCGATTTCTTCGAAAAAAGAGAGCCAGTGAGTGTGCTTCTATTATACGAAAATTAACCATCCTTGTATTAACACATTAAAAAGAGTATTAGTGAAGGTCAAACATATAACAAGTAAAATCCATTCATTTCACGCTCAATAATTTATTTATTTAATTAATTTATTTTTTATTTTGTAAAATAATTATTATATGCTATTTTAGGTATTTATTAATAAATTAACTAATTCCAAAAAATTATTTTATCAATCATCTTAATGAATTAGAGAAATTGGTACAGAATAATATTATTCTATTATAATATACAGAATGTAATATATAAAATACTCTTTAAAGTTTATTATATTGAATTTGAAAAAGATATTTGACAAAAAATTAATTAAAAAATAATTATATTTTAATGCACTTTCAATTTATTTATAAACGAAATATTGTTGCGAATTTTTATCCCATTATTTTTTCTTTTAGTAGTGGTATTTGTATTTGTATATTGCTGTATATATATATATATATATATATATATATTATATATATATATATATATATATATTATATATATATATATATATATAATTAAGCAGACAGGTTGTATTTATCACTTGTTCTCGCCTACTGGTAGAGAGTGTTTTGATGAAAAAAAAGATGATTAATGGCCAACGAAATGCTTGAATTGGAATGGAATCGAAGCGACAAAATTACGATTAAAAGGGTCGAGGGCGTATAAAAAATAGCAATGTGTATTGGTGAAAGAGGAATAGAAGTAGAAACTGCTCCAAAGAGAAATGACGGCAATACTTATGATTAAACAGCATCCAACCAGGCTGCCAGTCTTTGGTTTAAATAAAATCACAATTTATCATCTAGTGAATTTTTATGAAAAAGGTTTACTATTATGTATAATCATTCAAAAATTTATTTATAGATGGGTAAAATTTTAATTGTATTTTTCTCTACATACAGAGAAGACTTGTTGTTTATTTTAAGAAGCACAAGATTCAAATTGATTATTCTATCATAAATTAGTTGATTTTATTGTTTTAATAAAATATTTAAATGATAAATCGATTCATTAACAGTCAATAATTAATATCAAGACGCTTGGTAGGGTGTAGGTTAATTGTGTTAACCCAAATTCTCGTCGACCCGGGCCTGGCAAGAGATTTCTTTAGCTAGGGCCTGTGTGATGGTGTCAACCCAGACTCTTGGATCAAAATTGGGAAGCTACATGATAAAAGGCTGCCTCCGATCAAGAAAATCAATGTAAGGGTTGTTAGGACCCGTTCTACTGATCATAGGACACCTAATTAATATAACCGACTTGATAGCCGCTGTGTAGGATGTACAAAAATCAAGGGTTCTACTCTATTCACAATCAAGAAAGGATTTAATATTTCTTTTTTATAATTTGATTAAAATAGAAAATTTTTGAAACTAATTAATATAATTTATATTTAATTACTAAATTTTCTTAAAATTGTTATTATAATTAATACAAATTATAATTATTAAATATAATGTAATAATGTATTTTTATTAAATATAATGTATGTGTATTGAATTTATATAAATATTATTTAAATTAAAATAATAATTGTACAATGTTTCGATTGCTTATTCTGCAATCGTTCACAAGTAGTGTTGCTACAACTCAAGCGAACTAACTCAGTTACAGTCGTACAATTATTAATTTAATGTAATAAATAATATTTACAAATAATGTGGTCTCTAAATAAAAATCCCTTGAATAATTATAATAAAAACCACATACCTAAGTTTTAATAAATATAACCTAATATAAATTAATTAAATTTAAGATTAAAATATTAAAGGTCTCTATATGAAGTTGAAAATGAAACATGGGAAATATCCTATTAATTAATAATTATTGTTTTTTTTCAAGTATTCCTAGTAATTTAAATTAAAATCAAAACACAGAAATCAAAAAACAGATATGGATATAACATAAATATTTTTAATTTTATTTTATTTATAATATATATGTAACGGCTGTGACGTCATGAATTGCTGGATGACGTCATATAATTTTTAATTAAGAAAAAACTAATAAAGATGATTTTTATCGAGGATAAAACCAATACAAAGTGCATGATTCGTGGTGATATTTAAAAAATCTCCTCATGTGAAATTTGGTGTGAAAATAACCCTTCCCTTCCTATCGTCGATTGTTAATACTACCACTTCCGAGTTCCAGATTTGCACCAAAAGTTGATCAATTCATTGAGCCGTTCAAGCTGTACATATCTATACGGACGGACGGACAGACATCATGCTAAAAATACTTTTTTCTGTTAACAAACTCGTGGACATGTGAAATTTGGTGTGAAAACAATATCTCCCTTACTATCGTCGGTCGGTAAAAATAATTATGTCATGATTCAACATCTCAATTCATTTGTCTAAAAAATAAACTATTCATTCCGGTCAAGAGATAAAGAAATAAAGATAAAAAATTTTGCTTGTAAATATAAATTTTTTTTAGAGCTTAAATGCAAATTAGATACCAGATTGCGATAGTAATTTTTAAGAACTATGCCAAAATATTCAATTTATTAAAGAAAATGTTAAAACTAAATAAAGGAAAAGTTGTATTTGCTCTTTTAGAAGCAAAATATAAAAAGTTTTGAAGGGTGCCGCCCTGTTTGATTATGCCCAAAGAGGGATTAAGTCGAAGCTCCCATCACTGATTGCTTGTCAAAGAAAATCTGAATAGTAATGTTACATAATGCGCCTGATGAAGGGCCTAAAGGGAACGTTTATGTACTTTACTCTCTGCCGAACACAAATGGGTACCCGATAGGAAATCGCTTAAGAAAACATTGTCAGGTTCAATTAATTCACTTTTCACAGGAATTTTCTATCAACCTATTCGATCGGTTAACCACTAATCCTCCTATTCTTAAAAAGTTAATGACCTATTTATTAATATATTTTAGAATAAGAGAAATATAGTAAAAGCCTTCCTGTATTTTGAAAAAAATAATCTTCTCTACAATTTTTAATTTATTTTTTACCGAATGAGGTAAGATACATTAACAATATATATTTTCTAGCTATAAATGTACAATATAAAAGTGAAAGTGACCATTTGAATCGGAACAAAATAAATTACAGATACATCTCTCTTTTTAGAATAAAATAAAATTAACTGATAATAATATAGATATTTTATTATTAATAAGATTTTTATAGAAATTAGCTGTAGTGTCTCCACTCGACTATCTCGCAATTTGAATTGGATTAAATAACATAATATATTATATTTAAATTAAATTTAATTAATTATAAACTATAAATTAAAATTAATAAATAATATTTATTAAACCAGCGCATATTTGGCTCTTTGTTGATGGCACCACGTCACGTGTTGGCTCGTGAGATTTGCAGTACTTTCAGCGATTCAATCAAGCTGAAATTATATATATAGTAGTTTTATACAATTTTTAATCATGTGAAAAATTATCAAACATATATCTTTATTTTACGGTCACTTTAGAGGAAAAATATCAAAACGTAGGAAATGACCCTCTTTCGGTTGAGCTACATTTCTCAAAAGTTGATAGAAAACTATGAATTTTGAATAATGCACATGTACCAAATTTCATGATTCAAATAGGTTTTGCGTAATCTTGTCTACATTTCCACATACACACACACACACACACACACACACACAGAGACAGACATCTTTCTCAACCTTAGTGAAAATGATTCACGAACCTTCAAAACGTATAAAAACATCAAAAATTTTTACATCGAAAATTTTAGTGATCGCAATACTATCTCTGGCGAGATAGTAAAAATGAGTTCAATCATGAATTGAAATTTTTATGTCAAAATTATATTTTGTTTGAGTAAGTTTATAAATTAATTGTAATATGTATATAAAAACGAAAAAAAAAATTAGATAAAAAATGAATTTCAATATTCTTATTGAAATTATTATAAAAATTATATATATATTTATATAATATTATATAAAAAAATTACCTATTACTTAAGCTTTTATTTGTTTATTTAATTTAATAATGTTAACTAATATTTTTAATGATTTTATATATAAATTCACATGAAATAATTTCATTTGAATAGTTTATCATGTTTATATCCAAACTAAAATAAACATAGACAGTTATTGGAAATAAAAATAATTTAACGTTATTTAATCATTTGTAAATCAATTGTTAAATAAACATTTGGTTACTATTAGGGAAAGTCAACCATTTTTGATATGAATAAATCCCAAAAATATTTAAATATCTCAAATTATATGTAATTTATTTCATTAATAAATTTTATAAAATATAATAGTAGAACCCCAAAAGTTTGCCTTATTACGCTACATCTCCTTTGACTAAAATAATTTCTTGGTTTGTTAAATGATTTTTATAGATTTTAACGATAATAACTGTCATTAGTGAGTTAGAATTCTAATTTATTAAAATATTATTCTTATTTAATATATTTATATGTGTAAGTCTTTTAGTTTTTGTGAAAAATGCAAATTTCTATGAAAATCCATCAATTTGGATATAATTTGCTCCCTCGCCCGTCCTATTCTCCGGATTTAGCCCCGAATCACTTGTTTCCAAACCTAAAGAAATGGCTTGGCGGAAAGAGATTTGATTCCAACGATGAAATCATCTCACAAACCAATACCTATTTTGATGTCCTCGACAAATCTTATTTTTTGGACGGAAATAAAATTGGAGAAACGTTAGACGAAGTGTAATAGAGCATAAAGGAGACTACATTGAAAAATAAAGTAATTTTTTATCCAAAAACCCGTGTTACATTCCAAAATTCACGGACTTATTGACCTGCTCTCGTATTGTAAATATCTGAAAAAAATTTTATTTTCAAAAATATATTTGCTAAATTTTATTTATTTCAACTATAAATAATGACAATAGTATTATGCATATATTTTTTATGTAATAATTTGATGATCTTTTTTTATCTATTTTTCAACTATTTTTGTTTGTGTGATTGCTTTTCTCTTTTTTTTAATTTCAAACTACACTGTTTTCTTGAGCTTGTTTAGTATGCTCTGAATGTTGAATAATTAATCGGATTAAAATCCAAGGTGTGCTTTGCGTTTGTCGTAATCTGGCTGATTCGATTAAAAATTCACTCAAGGGATTTTGACTGTGGCTTTAACCCTTTAATCAGTTATCACTTGTTTTTACACTTAGTGCCAAAAGATAATATAGGCAACTTTAAATCCAAGAAATCCCTCAAAGAATTTATTATAATTATCTTTTTTACATTTCTTTATTTTAATTAAATGTGTGAATATGACAAAAATGACCCAATATGTTACTTCAATAAATGTATATTAAATTGGGAATTTTGTTTTAAGCATTTTCGTGTTTGTCCTGAAATATTTATACATGACTGGACTGATTATTAAAAATATAATCTGTTCTATTATTAATCTTATTTTATAAATACCTATACTTGTACAAGCATCAATCAATTTATATATTCAAAATAATATAAATTAATTTAAAATAGAAATTTGTAGGGAAGGTTGATAAGGAGGGGGGTGGATTTCGGACCTCCTCCTCTTTAACCAACAACACAGGAAGGAAGGGGAAAAAAGGGGCGGGAGTCGTTCCGTACCAAAGGGGAGTGAATAGAGGAAAGAGTAGGTGAAAAAATCCAATTGGGCGCCAACAGATGTTATCTGTAAAAGAAGGGGTATTAAAGGGGTAGATACAGTGGAACAAGGGATGAAAGGAGAAGGGTAAGAAGTGAAATAGCTTGGCTTTTTCAAGTAACAAGTAACGTGTATTAATTCCGGTACTTTCAGCGATTCAATCAAGCTGAAATTCTATATATAGCAGTAATTTAACTGACAAAAGTGTCGATTATAATAGACATATATAGACTAAATATTTTACTAATCAATAAAAATTTAAAAACTACAGCAGTAAATGACATAGTCGTTCCACTATCACATAATATAAAGAAATCGGAATCGAATTTTTTTTTCACCAAATACGAGGTACTCGAGATAATTGGAAGCTGGACAGGGTTACTATATAATCTTATCGGCAGGGAGTTGTTACAAAAATATCATTAGCACCAAGGAGGATATTGGTATACCATCATACAAGGTTAGAGTGGGTCAGAGGGCGTAAGTTCTTCAATTGAGTGTTATTATTGTTTTTCTATATAAGTCGATATGCTAGATAGGCTGTCTTCCCGCCAACTAACCCATTAAAAAGAAAAAATAACAAAAGGGTAGGGAAACATTTACCAGTTGAGGCTGAGTATATAGGTGCAATAACTCGAACAATAAAAATAATTTTCTTATAAATATGTTTTCCAAAACCATCTTTGAATCATTGTAATTATTTTTTTTTCATTTGGTTCATTGACCTCTGCTATTCTATCTATCTATCTCTGTGGCTCTACGGAACTCGATAGTTCTTGGCCGCAGCAACCACATTTCTCCAAGTATCCCTATCCTGAGACACAACCCTCCAACTCCTAACCTCTCCCATCCCTCCCATTCCTTCCTATATTATCCACTCACCGCGTCCGACGTGTGCTATTAATTAATTAATTAATTTATTTATTTATTTATTTATAGCCTTTTATTATGGTTCACTTATACATATTTTTACAATATTTACATTTATCATTTTTAAAATTGTGTAACCAGGCCCCTTAGGGCATAGGCCTCTTCCAAATTAAAATACATAATAATTAGTAATTAATGAATTTAATCAAAATGAAATTAACAAAATATTAATAAAAAGATAATAATGACAATCTAACAAAAGTTGATTTAAAGAAAAAATAAATTAAAATTAAAAGTTGAAGTAGTGGATTATGAGAAATTTCCATTTTTTTTAAATTAGTTCTTCTTTTTGGGATTAATTTGTTGTTTTGTTTGTTTTTTGATTTATATAAAATCTTCAAATGTAGCCAACCATTATCATAAATTAAAAAAGTCCTTTGTGAATAAATTTTTGTCATTTAAAGTTTCTATATTCAAGAAATTATTTTTATTCATAGATTTATTTATTTATTTTTATGTATGTCCTATGAACTGCTATTTTTAATAGCGTTTGCCGAATTATTAGAATTCTTGAATATATATTTATAATTTTTTATATTTTCAGGCTTATTTTTATTTTTATCAAACTCATTTTTATTTTCATCAAAGTTTTTGTTAGAATTTTTGTTAAATTTTTTATTTGAACGTACCTTTATATTTGGAAGGTTGTGGTCAAAATCACCCGAGCTGACCAGACTTCCTGGGTAGTGAGTGTAGCTTTTACCCTGATTTTTTGGGGGCTTGTGAATGTATATTAGTCTGTTTCTTTTTCTCCTTATTTCCCTTAATATTTGCTTCTTTATCTGTTGGTGAAGTTGTTAAAGGTCTTTTGTTTCTTATTTGACTCCCTTTGAAGTCATCATGATCATCATCATCGTATATTATTACTGCATATTTTCCCTTTTTTCTAGCCTCTAACAATTCGGGAATTAATTTGTTCCTTTTTTCCTGAACCTCTTTAGGGAATCTTCAGTTATGTATTGAGGTTTATTTTTCAACTTATTTTTTTGTTTTTAAACAGGGAATCTTTAGTCCATCTAGTTAGTTAGGATATCAGGATTGATCTTATTTTGCCAACCCGGCGAGGGCCTATTTACCTTATATAGTTAATTTGATTTGTATTAAAATCTTCATTAAGCGTTTCTTTAATAAATTTGGAAGTAATAATTATCAGGTCTTCCAGGCCTCTCTCTTCTTCCTCCAATCCATAGAATAAAATATTTTTTGCTTTCATTTCTCTCTCTAGGTTATGTATTTTAATTTCAGCCAGTGTTAGTCTTTTTTCAAAATTCGAAACAATATGTACAAGGGTCTTGATTTTTTTATCAAAAACCATCATTATAATATTTTTCCATTCATCGAGTATTCTAATCAAATCCCTTTCCATATTTATCCCCGCTGGCATATATTATATTAGTGTATTGACTATAATGAACTCACCAAGAGAGATCCCGTACACGTCCGACCTCGAACAAGGTTCAAGCTCAACTCAACTTAATTAATTTAATTAAGTAAAAAGCAATTAAAATGATTTTTTCTCATAAATGAGATCTAACAGAAAAATAACCCCCTAATATGTGAATTTCAAAAAAATCTTATTGACAATTGAATAGGCAAAGAATTTGGATTTGATAATCGAATTTATTTCGAAATACAAAACCAAATAATGCACAGATAAACTTTTTGAATGATCTTGAAGAATGCAATTCGTTGATCGTTAGTCTGATACGAAATAGTCGTTAATTAAATAAAACAAATTAAACTCTGATTTATTTTCTAAATAAAATAAAATATATATGAAATATAATTATAATACATATATCAATAATGAAACTGATATGAAATTCAGTTCTTAAAATAATTAAATGTTTTCAGAAAAATAATTATTTAAATGGTAATTATAATTAAAAATTAACAAACCACAGCATCCACACCATCCACACTGATCCACACAAGTGCCTCGTTGATATTCGTTGAGTTAAGGGGTTTCCAAAGTTGTAGGGGGTCTTGCCAACTTATGAGAGTTAAAAATTCATCAAATGGGATCTTGACACTACCAACATACTCCGTAAAGTAGCGCAATTAATAAAAAAATAATTATTTATATATTTATTTAATGTTTAAATTCACAATTTTCAAATAGAATTTCTATATTTTCTTCGGTATATATGATATAACTTTTATATACTATATAATGAAAATCAACAACAGAGAATTAAGACTTCCTTAGCCTCCCTCCTCTCTTCATTGAACTGCGGCTGAATGTAGTTAATTGTGGTTTCTAGAAGTACATGAATTAGGAAATGAGGAAAGATTGTTGATAATAGAGGAAGTGGCCTTGCCTCTAGGATTTGATATTTGATAGTTGATTCAATGTAAGAGAGTTTACCATTAAACATGAACGGGCTAAACTATTATATATATTTAATTCTAGCGACATATTTCACCTCTACATTTGGTCACCGAATTGGTATGTAAAACAAATACAAAAATTGATTTGATTTTTTAAAAATATGCTATCTCTTAATTGTTTTGCTTGTTTTCTATGCATTCGTTCATTTTATTGGTTTTAATTCTAATATTTTTTTTATTAAAGCTTTAAAAAATATATTGTTTAAATACAATGCTCAACTGTAATAATACAAACCTAGTAAATGAACAAAGAAACAAAATATAAAAATAAAATAATATTTTTTTTCACTTCTTAGTCTTAATATATATATATGTTATTTGTCAAAATCTATTTCAAAAATTTTGAATATTTATTCTATTAAATATATATTTATATATGATCTGATCAATTTTTCAAGGTAGGGTCGACTCAATCCAAAGCTCTCGATAAAGCTCAATCAATTAAAATTAATTATATCTAAAAATAAATATTTTTTTAATTCAATGTTTTTTTAATCACCATTTAAAATGTATTTGAATACGTATGTGATAAGGTTTTATTTTATTACATTTTATTTATTTATTAATTCCAAACCACAATCGACTCACGCTAGCTTCAATATTAGCTACGACACAATATACACATAATTTTCATTGTTTCCTCTATTTGAATTTCTAAATGAATATTAGATTTTTCAATGAGTAAAGTAACTCCGAACATGACATACGAGAGTAGGTCAATAACTCCGTGACTTTTAGAATTTCCCGTCTCTTAAATAAAGTGGCAATACTGCTCCTGTCAGCAGGCAACCATCAGCTGGCTCCTGTCGAGATTTCAAACAGCTGGGTCTTTTAGATTTAGTTTGAAATCCATTAAAATGGAAAAAAGTGAATGAAGATCCATGCATTAAGATACAAATTGCTCCCTCATTTCTTGTTTTGAAACCTGAAGAAATGGCAACGAAGTGTATAGAGCTCAAAGGAGACTACGTTGAAAAATAAAATAATTTTTTATCCAAAAACCTGTTCCATTCAAAAAGTCACGAACTTATTGACCTCTCCTTGTTATATAGAAACATGAATAATTGTTTTGTTGACGACATGCGTAGAAAAGATGAATATTGAAACCAAAGTAAGCATACCCTTAATAAGTGTATCGTCATATTTACAAATATTATTAATTTTAATTATTTTATTTAGAAGGAAGAAAAGGCGCCATTAGTGAGATCTCAATTGATGATGGCCCTTTCAGTAAATACAAACCTACTCAGAGAGTGAGTTATAATTATTTAAGTACTTTTTTTATAAATTTATTAACAATATTCTTATAATTCAGATTTTAATCTAAATCTATTAAATTTAATAAACCAGTATTACGTATTAAAAACATTAATATTAAAAAAAGTTCAACTTCTTGACATTAATTTTTACTATCTCGTAAGAGATAGTATTGCGATCACGAAAATTTTCGATGTTGAGATTTTGATGTTTTCATACGTTTTAAAGGTTCCTGAATCATTTTCACTAAGGTTGAGAAAAATGCCTGTGTATGTGTATGTGTGTGTGTGTATGTATGTAACCAAGATGCAATCAAAAACGGTTTGAGCTAGAATGATGAAATTTGGTACATGGGCATTATCCAAAATTCATAGTTTTCTATCAACTTTTGAGAAATGTAGCTCAACCGGAAGAGGGTCATTACCTACAACGTTTTGATTTTTTTTCCTCTAAAGTGACCCTAAAATTAAAGATATATGTTTGATAATTGTTCACCTGATTAATAATTGTATAAAACTCCTATATATAGAAATTCAGCTTGGTTGAATCGCTGAAAGTACCAGAATTAATTTTTTAACACTGCAAATCTCACGCGTCAACACGTAACGTGGTGCCATCAACAAAAAGCCAAACATGCGCTGGTTTAATATTTATTATTTATAATTTATAATTAATTAAATTTAATTTAAATATAATATATTATGTTATTTAATCCAATTCAAATTGCGAGATAGTCGAGTTGAGACACTCCAGCTAATTTATATTTATGTTAAATAAATTAAAAATTCTTAATCATGTCATATAAATTATAATTAATTTAATTTAATAAATAATCTGAAATATTCTCTTTAAATAAAAATCAATCAATAAAAGATACATTTTTTTTCTTTTTATATTTTTAATTTTTTTTCAAATCTATAAAATAATTACATTTCTTATCCAAATTTCAAATTGTAAATTTACTTCAGGTGAAATCGAAGAATCTCCAACAAAATTATAATGGTACAGTCAACAGTCACACTCTTATGGAAGCAGTAGAGAACGAAAATATAGAAGAAATTAAATTTTGGCTACAAAAGACACCCGGGGATATACATAAGAAATTCGGTGAATTTGGTCTTCAACCACTCCATGAGGCAACCAGAAGGGGTCGACAAGATATTCTTCATGTTCTTCTTTCTAATGGAGCTAATGTCAATGGAAGAGATCGGTTAATAGAAATTTTAATAACTTATATAAAACTTTTAAAAAGTAGTTGATATTTTTTTAAATTAAAATGTTAAATCAAAAGGTGGTTCTATACTATATAAAATCAAAATAAATATATATATTCTAGTGTGCATGTTAAATTTTGAAATTTTGAAAGTTTTTTTCATACATCATTCTGGAATCTATCAATTTGTTAATAGATCCAATAACACAGCGCTACATTGGGCAGCACGAATCAATTTGCCAACTGCCTCTACTATTCAGTTTCTTTTACAAAGGGGAGCCGATGTAAATGCAAAAAATTGCAATTCACAAACGCCACTGCACCTTGCCGCATGGTTTGACTATCTCGCAGGGGCAACTGCTTTGATCAACGCTGGAGCAGACTTGACTGTCTTGGATATCGCTGAGAGAACGCCTCTCCATCTAGCTGCTTTTCATGATAATATGAATATCGCCAAACTTTTACTAGATAAGTAAGTGATAAATATTATTATTTATATAATATAGGAGAAAGATAGATTTTGATAATTTATTTTTAGTGGAGTCAATCCTAATATCAGCAATGACCAAAAAAATACTCCAATGCATTTTGCAGCAAGAGAAAATCGAAATAAGATAATACAACTTCTTCTTCAATATAATGCAAACGTAGATGCTGAAAATGAAGAATTAATGACTCCGTTGCATGTTGCTTCATGGTATGGTCATTCAGATACAGTTGTTTTATTAATTAAGACAGGAGCAAAAATGAATAAAAAATCAATAGATGGTTGGACACCCCTCCATTATGCAGCGATGGAAGATCATATTCAGACAGTTCAGAATTTTATTGAAAATATGGCTAATATTGAAGAAGTAGACAATCAAAATAACACGGCATTGCATCTTGCAGTTCGACGTGATAACGATAAAGTAATCAAATTAACATATTATTGTTTTTAGAAAATTATTTTTATATTTATTCATTTTTATTTAGATTGTTAAATTACTTCTGGATTTTTATGCAAACATTGAAGCTAGAAACAAAGACGGTGAGACACCTCTTCATTTAGCAGCAGCAGAGGGGCATAACAAACCAGCTTTACAACTAATCTTGTTCCATGCAAATGTAGAGGTAATATTTTTTACATATTAGTTTAATAAATATATACATAAGACTATTAAATTAATATATATTTTTGTACTAAATTCTAAAAAAGTTTTTTTTTATAATACGGAGGGAGAAATGATATAGATAGTCCTAACAGTTGTTGACCATTGAAATTAAAAAGAAAAAAAATTGATGAATACATTCTTTCAACTTTTATTTAAATTTTATGAAACAAAAAAGCCTTTTGGAAGCTCAATTATCTCGGATTTCAATAAATATTTTAAAATTCATAAACGTTCTCGGAATTGACCCATTGGAATACTGCTTCTCTGAAATATACTAATATAATGCAATTTATCGTGTTTTGAGGTTTTATTATATTCACACCTGTGTAAAACCTAACTTTATTAGTTAATTTTTGTTTATTGAAATAACTGTCTATTCCAATTAAAATTCCAACTAAAATTTAATTTTAATTTTACATCATACTTTTGTGGTTTATTATTATCAACTTATGAATTAATTTAACTCTAGTATAAATTAAATGATCTTACCAATAGCAATAATTAAAACTTATTAGAATTTTTTATATTTGAAGCAATATCGAGAATAAAAATATTAATATTTACTTAAAATTTTAATATAAATTTAATTTATTAAATTATAGTAAATACTCTTTAAAATTATCATTTGTAGAACACCGAAAGTCCTCATCATAGACTACCTATATTAAGTATTTAGACAGGTGTTCTGCCCCTGAATCCAGGTAGTGATACAAAGTATTTTGTTGAAAACCTGAAGGGGAGGGGTGAATACCTATGTATATGTTTATTTATTTCAATTATAATAATAAAACCTTCCTTCACTTTCTTTTTGATTTCTTCTTTATTTTTTAAATTCAGACTAGTTTAAAAAAACATTTTTCTCTGTATAAAAAATATATGATATCTACTTTGTCATTTCTTGTATAAATACCATATTTAATCATTTATATTAAATATTTTAAATTGATTCAAATTGGTGGCGAATTCATAAATTAATTACTTATATAAAATACCAAATAAATTTAAGTGTCAGTTATTTGAGGAAAGTATTCAATTTTCCAAAAACCTAAAATACATGAATAAAATAATTAATCTGAAAATTTTAGTTGTCATAAACTACCAATTTGAATTATATAATATTAAATCATTACAAATTTTATAAATTGTAAATTACCGCTCTCTAAATAATCAATCATTTTTGCGATACTTTCATCCTACTTACTGTGTAAAGAATAGTACCGGGACCCCGAGCCTCGCACTGAAAGACAGAAAAGTAGACATGTTGATATAAAATATATATATTTTCGTAAATTTGATTTATTTATATCTATATATAGATAAAAAGGTTTTCTCTGCACATTGCTGTAAATTAAAATTTTTGCATATCTTCGCGTTGCATGACCTCTAGAATCCAAGAGTGACTTTAGAATTTTTCATGACTGTCTATCTGGAAATTTTGACGTTATAGAGTCAAAATTGTACAGATTATTTACGGAGGCGCTGAATGACGAAATTGGATCTTCTAAACGTTGTGAAACAATTTCAAATAATTTAAATGTATCTATTAATGCAAATAAAAACAAATATGGATATAATACTTATAAATATTTTTAATTTTATTTTAAGAATAGATATATCTTACAGGCGCTGGTTGAAACGTCATTTGTGACGTCATATCTATTTAAATTAAAAAAAACTAATGAAGATTATTTTTCCCAGAGATGTGATCAATAAAACTCGATCTTTCTTTATAAATTCTATTTATGGTGTGAATTTCAAAAAAATCGATGGAGCGATTTTTGAGAACCCATTTACATATATATATATATATATATATATATATATATATATATATATATACAATTTTAGCTAGCATAATAAGATAAGATTCTTCTAATAATTATTAAAGATTATTTTATACATTTCACAAACAAATAGACATACGTAATTTAATATTAAATTATATTTATTAATACTCACTTTTTTTAAAATAGTATATAAAATAAATTTGAATTAAATTACTAAAAAATCATATTTTTATTTTTTTTTTTTATTTAGGCCATCAATAATAAGAAACAAACCCCGCTTCATAAAGCCGCTTGTCAAGACAATGAAGCAACTGTGAAAGTTTTAATAATTGAAGGTGGAGCAAAATTGGAGGCAAGAGATGAAAATAGACAAACTCCTTTGCATCTTGCTGCAAGGGAAGGAAAGACAGCCACTGTGAGAAGCCTTCTCCAGTTGGGCGCTAATAAAGAAGCCCGCGATAACGACCAATGCACACCGTTGCATTTAGCTGCCTGGCGAGGAAATTTAGAGACAGTTCAGGAATTAATAAAAGTGGGAGCTAACATTAAAGCCAAGGATAAATCCCATAGAACTCCGGCAGATTGGGCTCATGAGACAAAACATCCTTTGGTGTTTAACTATCTAAATAACCTCAACAAAACATCTCAATTACTATAAATTCTGCTCTGTTTCGTTTTCTAATTTAATAGCTCTACTTAAATTTAATCTATCTTTAATATAGGTTCCTATATCTAATTAATATATATATATATATATAAATATTATATGCCTACTCTAAATTTTTCAAACTGATAAAAATTGATTTTATGAGAATCTTTTTAAAATATTATTTTATTAAAAATGGATATATAAAATAAATTTTAAAATATTTAATAAATTGACTGACTAAATTATTTTAAAAAATATAAAATTTTATTCAATAAGATGGTTTTTATTATAATTGCTATATTTTCTACTGTAATTGTAAATAATAATTTTTTTTATTCATTCAGATAATATCAGATATTTATTGCATATCTATCTAACTCCAACTGAATTCGAACGTTCTTGGGTACAACAATCTTATTCCTCCAACCTATACTATCCTAGGTCACTTTTATCTAATTTCTATTCTTTTCTAATTATTTCATATCTGATTTTAAGATTATTGTTCCAATTCATTCTTATTTTACTCATATTCCTTTAATATCATCACACATATGTATATGCCTGTATCTTTAGGATAAATAAATGGTATAAATTTCTTTTAAAAATTTTTAAATAATTTTAATGCTATGTGTACTTTAAAAATCTGAAAGTTTGATATTAATAAGTTTGTCCATAGAATTAAATAAATGAGGTGAATTTATATCAACTATTAAATAATATAAAATAACTTTTAAAATGTTTAATATTTAGGCATTTCTATACAAGTAAAAAAAGAATTGAAAGGCTAATAGATTTTCCAAGAAATGCACTCATTTCTTGATGGGCATTCGACGCTTCTTGGAGTTCTAAAAAAAAAAAAATAATATGGGTGGTGTCTTAATTTCAAAGTTGACAACTGAAAAGTTTGTCAAGTTTAAAAGCAAGTCTATTATTTTCTAATATTGAACAAATTACTTTGAAAGAAAAATAAAAAAATTATCCAATCATCTTAAGTAAAAAAAACAAAAACTTTCAAAAGACAAACATGAAGTGGATAAATAGGTTTTCAAATTTTTCTATAATTAATAAATTAACAGAAAAAAAAAATAACTCACAAGTTTTCTGATCTTCTAGTAAAGAGTAATGAATGAAATGACGAATACTAAAAAAATGTTTTATTGAATTAATATAAGTAATTTAGAAAGATTCCCAATATTGAAGGATAATAGATCAAATATAAAATTAATTTATACATAAAATATTTTATCATTTTTAAAGTATCTTCAAGAACGTCAATCTGCGAAAAGATTTTTAAATTATTATAATATTATTATTTATTAAAATTTTAAAGTCAAAAAAATAAAATAATTACTTATTTTATGACCGCGATGTAGCAGATGTCTTTGTAATGTGATGGGAGTTAACGACATGAAAGTAAAAAAATATTAATATTAATAATTTATTGTAACAAATAATTGATTAATAAATTTAAAAAAAACTTATTAGACGCATGTTGAGATATATCTGTGCTTTATAGAAGACCATCTGTAAAAGAAATTATATTATTATATGAATTTATTAAAGTAATAAAGTACAAAATTAAAAAAAACGATTAAAACAATTAAATGTAATTTTAAATAAAAAGATTTTGTAAGCTGCTGAAATGTTGCTCGTATAATATTATTTTATCATTTTATTAAAATATATAAATAAAACTTTTATGTCAAATTAATTTAATAATATCAAAAATAATAAGTAAATTTAATTATATTGATTAATATTTATAAATTTATACATTTATTAATTTAATTAAATATTATATTTTAAATTTTAAACTTGGTGAGATTTAAACCTACAATCTTCTCTTAATTAAATTTTATATAAATTATAATTTTTATACTATCTCACAAAATATAGTATTGTGATCAAGAAAATTTTCGATGTCGGAATTTTGATGTTTTTATTCGTTTTGAAGGCCCTTGAGTCATTTTCACTAAAGTTAAAAAAATGTCTCGGTGTGTGTGTGTACACATAATTACGCAAAAACGGTTTGAGTTAGAATAATAAAATTTGGTACATGGGCATTATTCAAAATTCGTAGTTTTCTATTAACTTATGAGAAATGTACCCACCACGTTTTCATTTGTTTCCCTCTAACACATAGTTCAATAAGTCTCAAGACTAACCCAGAGATGGTGCTAGTAGTACCAAAGTGCCCACGTTTCCATAGAGTGCGAACCTCTACATGAAACGTGTAAAAATTTCAAGTCGATCGAATCACAGACAGCAGAGTTATCGAGGTTAGAGTTAAGTCACTTTGTAATCTGTTTGCAAAATGGAAAAAAGGGAGTTTCGCGCGTTGTTTTTTAATGGGTAAAAACACCGTAGAAGCCCAGAAATGGTTTGAATTACCCGGATCCCTCTCCATCCAAAACAACGATTTGTCGTAGGTATGCTGAATTTAAACGTGGTCGTACGGACATAAACGATGTGGAACGTTCGGGTAGCCGTTACCCAAGAAAATGTGACTGAAGTGCTAAAAATTCTAATGAAGAATCGCAAAGTGAAGGTCCATGAGATTGAATGATTGCGAATGAGGAGGTCATTGCCGAAACTGAAGCCTATTTTGAAGCAAAGAATAAATCCTATAAACATGGTATAGAAATGTTGGAAAGGCGTTGGGAAGTTTGTATAACTCTAAAAGGAGATTATATTGATGAATAAAAATGATTTTTTGAAAAAAAAATGTTGTTTTCGTTGTTAGTCTCGGGACTTATTGAACGATGTGTTAAACTGACCGTAAATATTTGTTTGATAGTTTTTCACATGATTAAAAATTATATATAGAATTTCGAATTTTTGATTGAATCGCTGAAAGTACCAGAATTAATTTTTTAAATTTTGACTTAAAAATGAAGGTAAATGTTTTATTTAAGTTGAAAAAAATTAAAACAATGCTGATATTATTTTATTGCCTTCTTATTTCAATAAAATGTTATCAGTGAAAATTATGTTAAAAACCTAAATCCTATATTCGGATAGGACAAAATTTTATTTAATTTTCAAATGAAAAAAGCTTGATTATCCAATTCAAATTTGCGAGATAGCCGAGTGGGGACGCTCCAGATTTTTTTTATTTAAATTATAATTTTTTTATTAAATTATTTATTATATTTAATTAAATTACAAATTTAAATTGTAAATGTGTATGTACTGAGAGTAAAAATTTTGTTATCTGAATAGTTAGATAAATTTAGCTTTGGTAAGGGTAGATTTATCCTTTAATCTCACTTACATTGTTTTAAATTCCACCTGTAGGGCAGATAAACTATTGTTTTAGCAAATAGTGTACTTGTTTTGTTTTTCTATACTTGTGTATTTGTTGAAATCTCTCCATATTATAACAAATATTTAATTTATTAATTATTATAGAGATAAATAAAAACTTATATTATTTTCAATCAAATACTAATTACAATAAAATTCAAGTTTTTTAAAAATATATATTTTCCAAAATAATATGAATTATATTTTCGCATCCACAAACAAGAACGATGGGTGTTAACGACATTTTTTATATGTTATATTTATTTTGTTCTACTTTTAACAAATTATGAATGAAAAGCATTCTTTAACTCTTGAAGAAGCCCCTTTACTATGCATTTTATAAAAAAAGAAATAGAGTCATATATTTTATCAATACTTCCTGAAGTAGATGAACTCAAAATGAAATGAAAATAACAATGAATTATGATAAAACGAAAAATAAACAAAATTTTGATATCTCTATAAAAGATATAAATATATTTTTAAGCTACAATTTTAAGCTCTCGCAGTTGTCTATAAACACACTATTTGAAAGTTACACTTATGTAAATGTTGGTATAGAACATACATAAAATACATATAATTAGCAAGTAAAATGCAGCTGCAAAGGAAAGGTGATTTATCACCTCGATTATCCTTTTGGAAAGTTTATAAATCAAATTAAACTATTTTCAAAAAGATAAGTGACATATTTATTAGTTAGAATTGTGATAAAAAAATGAAATTAAAATATTTTTTTTATTAGAACAAATTCTAAATATGTCTATATATTTTGTAAACTAAAATTAAATTTAAAAATTATATAAACTTAATAAGAATAAATTTTATTTAAATTTTATTAATTTATTTTATTAATTATTACACCATCGTTTAAGCTTTCTTCTTGTAAATGCTTCTTCAGAAGTTAATTTCTATTAAAAGCTTCTGAAATTTAAAAAATTTATCATTTTAAACTTCATCGATAGTGTTAATTATATTTTATCTTAAAATTTATATTCCTTAAGTGTAATTATTTTGGTGAAAATTTACAATATTCTGTATATCAGTGTTTCTCAAACTTTCAATTCTCGCGAACCAGTTTCAATTTCCATCTAGCGGGGGGGGGGGGGTTACAATAAAATATTGAGTATTTTGGATTCTGTTTTTAAATTATTATTTATCAATATTTTTAAAATATTTTCTTTTAGATTTTCTCGGGCCCCACAGGTTGAGAATCGCTTCTGAATAATTGATACTTGGAAGAATGTGGTTCCTAAGACCAAGAACTTTTGAGTTCCATAGAGCCACACAGAGAGAGAGAGAGATAAACAAACTATTATAATAACTCCAGGTTAAGAATCGCTGCTGGATACAATAGATTAAGTTATAATTATTTTTTATTCAGAAATAAAGTTGGTTTTAATATAAGTACGTACTTTATATACGTATTTACATTTTTCTGAAAAATATGTAAAATATGCTTAATAAAAAAATAATATAATAACCTACCAAAATAAATATTAAATAAACTAATAAAAATCCTAAAATAAAAACTTTTCGAGGTTAATAAGAATATTTTACAAATTTTTTATTTTATAAACTATTACATTATACGATTGTTGGAATATAAATATATATAAAAATAAATTCGATGGAAATGAAATGTGTCTATGATTCAACATTTCAATTTATTCCGGTTTAAAGCGAAAGTGAACAAATTTCTATTATATTTAAAATTAAAAAAAAAATAGTAGTAAAAGTAAATATTGATAAAAAATTATACCACTATGATTAAAAATAAAGGTGGATTTGTTTATAAAATGTAAATTCTTTATTTATTTTTCCAAATCAATTTCATCCCCTTCAAAGTAATCTCCGTCCGATAAAATGCACTTTTTCCAACGCTCTATCTAATCTTTGATAGTCTTTTTCCTGTATAGCTTCAAGACCTTCCATTCGGTTTTTCCCTCCTCAATAGTGTCAAAACGGCGTCCTTTGAGTTTGCTGAATAGCTTTTATAGTCTCACGGAACCAAATATGGTGAATACGGTGGGTGAGGAACGATATGAGTCGAGTTTTGGGCTAAATCAATGCAGTGTATTATGTTACTCATAATATAATAATAATATAATAAATCGATTGAATTGAAACCAAGAAATTTAAAATCTATATTTGGGGAGAAATTATTAATAAAATAAATAATAAAATCGAGAATAACAAACAGAATGTAGTAGATAGAAATCAACTTTAAGAATAAATTAGGAACATATTCAATGTTTCCCACATAAGACTGGGCCGGCAGACAACATGCAGACATGATTTATAATGAATACTAACCTTTATTACAGGTGTTGTTGAAAGTGGTGTCCTTCATAATAAAAATCACAACCGTAGCCTTATCTTAACTCATTGTCTAGCAACTGTTGAAAAAATAGTTCGAGAATATTTCTCCTCGCTCCACGGTGTGTAAATTTGTATTATGAAGGATACCACTTTTAACAACGCCTTTAATAAAGGTTAGTACTCATTATAAATGCTAATGGGTGCATAACTAAGCAATAAATATAATAATATCGGTAATAGAATACATGCATGTTGTTTGCATGTTATCTGCCGGCCCAGTCTTATGTGGGACACACTGTATTATCTTGAATATTCAAACACCCCACAGGTTGAGAATCGCTGCTATATATGAAAATGTTTCAACGATTGTTTGGTTGATTCCCTTTATATATTATTTAATCGAATATAGTAAAAAAGTCTTAAAAGTAATTTGATTATACCGATAGCAACAATCGATAAATAATTTATTTTTTTATAATTATAAAAATTAATTATATATATATATTATTTTAGGAATTATTTAATGAATCTATCTTTTTATAAATTCTTAATTCTACTTAGCTTTATAATTGTCCAAAATATCTTTAAAATTTTATCTTTATTTAAAACATATATAAAATAAATAAATATATTAAATACTCATATAAAACAAAGAACATTATCACAAAAAAATAAGTAAATAAATAAATGATGATGAGTTAATTTTTTCAATTTATAAATAAATATCATAATTCAGGTACATCAATTTATAAAATTTTATCTTTATTTAAAACATATATAAAATAAATAAATATATTAAATACTAATATAAAACAAAGAACATTATCACAAAAAAATTAAGTAAATAAATAAATGATGATGAGTTAATTTTTTCAATTTATAAATAAATAATTCAGGTACATAAATTTATCCTTTATAAAATTTCCATTTCAAATTTTTAATTAATTTAGCACTTTACTATTTGATAACTTCATATTAATGATTGAGTCAACCTTTATAACGAAATGACTAGAATATACCTTCTTTATTCTAAGATAAATCATATAAACTTAAGTTAAATTGAGCTGTCTCTTATCTATTCATGAAAATATTATGCCTATGTCCTTCATAAGTGAATATCGCGGATTGTCATCGTTTATTGTTCTATTCTTGACATATTCAATTCTCCGCCTCACTCTGACGGATTTCACTTGACTCTGTGTATATTAAATTAACTGTATCATGTATGCATATCTAACCTATTTGTCAAAAGGGAGACAGGCTTACTTACAGAGAGCCAAACTTAATAATATTACCACTGATTTATGTCTATCCCGTCCAAAATAATAATTGAAAATCATCAACCCTTTATCTAATTTCATTATTTACTCTAGAGTATAATAATTATTTAAACTATTATATCACCACAATATAACTATAATCATATATTGAAAATCATAATAATATTTCTTTTTTAGTTAAGAAGAAATTTGACTCATTTATTTTTGTGGAAAAAAAATTTATTATTATAATGAGAAATGATGAATTTCAAAAGATAATAGATTGGAATAAAAGAGGGAAGGGATGTTTTTTGGTGGTTTATGAACGATTGAAAAAAAAGAAGCCAGGTGTTAGATGTAATGAAATGCACGACTCTGAAGCCTTTCTCCTTTTGTTCCTTGGATAAAAATTAAATTTCCCTCTACTGACTACTTTCTTCTTCTTCTTCAACTTTTTTTCACTTCATCTTCTCTGTCTAGCTCTTGTTCTTATTCTTGTCAAGTTATTCGATGAATGCAAATTTCCCCGGGCAGAAAATTTTCTTTTCTACGAGAATGTCTTTATAAACCCATTCATAAGCCGTGAGATGGTTCCTTACCCTCAAGGGAATTGACAAATACCGACAAGGGATTCATTTAATGAAAATATTCACAAGATATAAGTAGATGATATTGACATTAAAACATGAACTTAACAACCCCCATAAACAAACAAACATTTTTTAATGAATATTTTAATCAATTTATTTTTTTATATTTATCATTAACAATCAATTATAACTTATAAAATATTTTAATCTTTTAAATTATATTATATTTTATCTCATTGACTTACTTATTTTATAAAAAGTTTCAAGAAACACTTAATTAAATTTTATCAATTATAATTACTATAACTTAGAGTTTAGATTTAAATATTGGACTGAAAACTCTTGTTTAAACATTGTATTATTTGTTGATTTATTCTGAAAATTGTTTTCTTTTATAACAACTTTTAATTTATAAATGTAACTGAAAATTAATAATAAAATTAAAAAGGTTAAACAACACTCAGTTTTTTATTTCAAAATAAATTTTTATTCAATTTGTGAATGTTGTTCGATTTTAGTATATAAAACAATATCAATATGTTACAGTGGCGTACCTAGAACTTTTGCCGCCCGGGGCGATCTCCAGTTTGCCGCCCTTTTTATTATAAGTCAATCAAATAGTGGTATTTATAAATTAATGCACATAAATAAATTATTAAGTTATTTAATCAATATTAATTAATACACAGAGAGTAAATTTTTTTACACATATTTGTATGCACTCGTAAACATATTTATATCATATTTACTCTTCTAGCTTTCATACTAGAAAAATCGTGCATAATGCTCTCACAATTTATATTATTTGTAATTTCTTGTTCTATTGACAATATTGCAAGATTTTGTAGTCTTAATTGACTCATTGTAGAACGAAGATAATTTTGCCGAACAAAATCTTAAATATGCGTTTACGAATTCAACTAATTTTAATGAATACAATAAAATAAAATTATTATCCTGTTCTTGGAATTAGAATTCAAAATTTACACTAAAATGCATTTATTTACACCGAGGAATAATATTCGAAATCATATAGTTAATCATAATTTATATAAATCAAATAATAAACTTATAATAATCATAATAATCATTTATTATTCAAGAAAGAAAAAAAATAAATATGAAATGAATACGTTGCTTTTTACAACTATAACTAAATATAAAAAATGCCGCCCCAAGATAAGTGCCGCCCGGTGCGGACCGCACCCACCGCACCCCCCTAGGTACGCCACTGATATGTTAATGTAAAATTTTGTAAAAATAAATAGCCAATGTTCAAATAGTGGCATAGACCTGTCACTTTCGAGTCAATATCTTTACAATATTTCGGAGAGATCGAGTTATGAACAGATAAGTAAATGCTATAAAAGTTAAACCATAAAGAAAATTTTTTAATTTCTAAACAATATACAAACACATACTTTTAATATATTCGGTGATTTATTTTGATGATAATTAATTATAAAATATATTTAGAAAAATTTTCTATTGACATTTAAATTATCTGTAATTATTTTAATTTTATTTTAATTACCTACAATTTTTTATTATTAATATATTTTAATAATTAATCATAATTATTTTATTATTTTAATATTTTTTTTTCCTTTTACCAAGTAAATAAAATGTGTACAACACACAATCGAATTAATTTCTTTTATCTATGTCCAAGATAAATACATTGTGATTTCTTAATTTATTATATTCACAATAAAATAATAAATTTCCTGAAATAGTCAAATAAATAAACTTAAATATAATAAATAAATAATAGTTACTTTTCTAGAATTACCTATTAGAATAATATTCCTTGAATAATTATTTTAAAAAGTGAAATTGTATATTTAATTGAATTTCTAATTATATTGTCCACCAGAAAATTTCCATAATTCGAATAAGGGTATTTTTTTCTTCTCGTTTTCTTTCATTCGATTGAATAAAGAGATTTCTTCGTGCTATGTCCCGGAGAGTATAAAAACGAGAAAACAGTGAAAGAGACGGAAAGGAGGAACTTTGATTGAACGGGGGTCACTCGAGAGGCAATCCTTTACCCGGACGCCGTTCAAATCCAAACAGAGGGTTCACAGGAAAGGACATACAGCCCTTTGGTTTTCGTCTTTTTACCAAAGAAATAAGAAAAAAAAAAAGTAAAAAGTTTGGACGCTAAGTCCAAGAGAGATGTTTACGAGGAGGCACCCCCCAAAGGACCCAACTACTTAGTAATTAAAGTGATTAATCGCTCTCTTGAAGAATAAGCAACATAAAAAAAATTATATTTCAAGAAAAGAAGTGAAAGGAAAAAAAGAGGAAAATTAATTACTTCCAGTAAAATTAAGTATATATATATACTATAATATAAAATATATTAAGTATATATTACTATCAGATTTATCAGGGATATAATCATGTATTTTTGTGAGATTGTTTTCTCGACGTTTCGGCACCCATTTTGGCGCCATTTTCAAGAATTATTTAGGTGGGAATAATTTTGGGATTCTGGGTCTTAGTCTGTGTGACCAAATATCGGGCTTTTAGGTTGATAGGTTGGGAGGTTTTGTGGTTTTGTGCTGTGGAGCTCCGAAGAATCCTGGGCAACCCAGTATCACCTCAATGGGACCGGTGTAACTCGAACACCAGATGACGTTACAGGAAAAAGGTTGACTCTTCAGGCGCCCAATATATGGCACCTCAAAAAAAAAATGACCGAAGATCACCCCCTCCCACAGGCCTTCCGAATTCCCTGCAATTATTTGAATATCAAACTCGACAACCACATACCATCCATAAGTAAATTTTTTATTATTTAAATTGTTTTATCATTTAATTATGAATTATTTTTTATATGCGCATATATTTAGAATTTAATTTTATATGAAAAAACTCATTTTATTTCAAGTGTTATATATTTTTTTAGAAATTAATCAATTTTTATTAATTTAAAAGTCTAATTAAATTAATTTTTATCCCAATAAAATAACCAATGCTTTTTAAATTGATTTCTTGACTCTTGGCTAATTTTTATTTTTCACTTAACACTATTTAACTTATGAAGTTATATTATTTATTATTTGATAAATATAAATATAAATTTTATTTAACATTTAACACAAATAAAATTGAAAAATTTATTATAAATTGTTTGATAAATAATTTAAATTACATTGTAACAAATCAAATATAAAAGTTAAATTATTTAATATTTGATAAATAAATACAAATTTCACAGCAATATAGAAATTCACAATAAGCACTATTAAATCAAATATATTCACGTACTCCTCTCAGTATATCTTTTATAGTTTTTCACATGTTTAAAAATTGCATAAAACTGCTATATATAGAATTTCAGCTTGGTTGAATAGCTAAAAGTACCGGAATAAATTTTTTAGCACGTTGACTAACAATCACGCGCCAGCAGGTGACCAGATGCCCTCAACAAAGAGCCAAACTCGCGCTGGTTTAATAAATACTATTTATTAATTTTAATTTATAATTTAATTTAAATATAATATATGTGTTAATTTATCCAATTGGAATTTGCATGATAGCCGACCGGAGACATCTCACATTTTTTTCATTTATAAATTTACCCAAATGTTCGTAAATGAGTTGTTTGATAAACTTAGATGATTAAAAATGCGTTGGATTAATTATTCTTAGTTAATCAATGATTTATGGATTTCTTGTGATCTTTTTAAATAGTATCTTTTTGGAAATAGAAATGATTATTTATTTATTTATTTATAAATTTCCTTCTCACTAAGAACAATTCGTATGTGTTTCTCTCGTTTCAAATATTGGCATTGAAGAAAATTTTTAATCCATACATATTAAATATTAACAAGAACATTATTCGTTTATTTTATTTATGTAAATTACATAAAAGTAGGTGAAGTTTTCTGTTAATTTAAATTATTTATTTGGATATTTGAAAAAAGCATATTTGATTTCTGTAATGCTAATTTTATATCTCAATAAATAATTTTTAAATTCCCAATATTCATACAAAAAAAATTTAAAAATGCCTCTCTCGCCGGTCGGTAAAAATGCTCACACATGTCCAACCTGTTTGCCATCATTGCCATCACTAAGGGTGAGAAAAAAATAGCATTGAGTGATTACCTCTGGTACGGATACTCTGTGATCCTGGGCAATCCTGAGACTGGCACAAGCCCGAGGCTGACTGGGACCGCTGGGACCTGACCCTTTGGATTCTACCTGAGCTAGCTACCTGCGCCTGCGCAGTGGGCTTTTGTGTACTCTGGTGGGCGGAGCTTAACTTTATGGCGGGATTTATATTGATTCTGTATCTGAGGTGGGAATTCCAGCTGTTTGTGCGATCAACTTTATTAGTGGCAAGTTTTTTAGGAGTTTGTGAATTAATGGTTAGAAATGAGGTTGATTGGGTTTGAGTTTTGACCAATCAACCTCACGTATATATACCCTTGTGTATATATATTTAAGAATATCGACATGCACAAAAATAGATATACCCATTAACGAATGTAAAATATGGAGACAAGACCAAAGGACGATATGGGAAAAGGACAATTATCTATGGATAGACCAAATTAACCTCGAAATAAAGACTAAATGGTGTGAGTTGCTTCAAATAATGGGAAAGGTTAAATGAACATTATTTACTGCTAATTATAATAGTTACATGTTACATGTAACCTAAACCTCACAAAGAGGAATGCGGGAATATTACTAAATTATAAATAAAAAATAAATTAAAGAATATCTTATTTCAAATAAATTGTTGAATAAATTTGATCTAATAATAATAAATTATATTATATTAATTAAAATGAGGGTTTTAGAATAAATAAATAATAAAAAACCTAAATTATATTTTACTATTATAAATAAAAAGGAAAAATTATATATTTCTAGAAGGAACAGGGCGGCTGCCCCCGTCATATTTT
Organism: Labia minor; assembly: GCA_963082975.1. NCBI lineage: Eukaryota > Metazoa > Arthropoda > Insecta > Dermaptera > Spongiphoridae > Labia > Labia minor. The sequence continues at coordinate 40,708,419 of OY720344.1, read as the reverse complement.
TTTTTAATTAATATTGTATCAATCATTTTTTATATTTGAAATATTTTAAGTCATTCAAGCGATATCAAAATAGAAATGGTGAGTTGTCTCATTATCACATTATTAAACTTAAATAATAATAGAATAATTTATATTATTTTATTTTATATTAAAAGAGTATATATGATAATATAATTTCAGAATTTATTTTATTAGCAGTAGTAATTCTTGGTCGAAACAGTCTATAAGCCATTGACTGCTAATACTTTGAAAAATATAAAACTAAAGCCATCTAAGTATAACAACATATAACATATCAAGTAAATTTGAATATTTTTTCATGTTGAAATGGAAATCGAGTTATTTTTATTAATTTATACCATTTTAGGAAACAATTTTTTGTTGTGTCATTTTTAGAAAACTCGTTTAAAAATTGTAATAAATAATTAAAAGATTGTAAAATTTTTAAAAGTTCAAAAATTGTATAAATTTGTTAAAGGGTTGAGCTATGATAGCTCGGTTTTCCAGATATTATATATTAAAGTAAAAATTACATAATCAAAATCTCTGAATTAATAAAAAAGATCAATAAAAATTATTAATATATGATTTAATTAAAGGGTTTAAAAAAATTGTTAATGGCGGGCGTCTTGTGTTTAAATTGAATTATACATAATTCTACTCCAAGAACAGGTTAATCCAATATGAAAGTTTCATCTTCTAACGGCGTAAATTGTATGACGTGCCATTAAAATGAACATCCATTGACACTGATGTTTCTTAATTAAATCCTGTTAAGGTCCCTTGATTTATATTGGCCTTGTTATTGTGGTGGAGAATAATTTTTTAACTCTACTTTTATTTTAGTTATTTTTCGATAGGCAATTGATAGAGTCCAAATTGATTTATTCGTTGACCGAGCAAACTAATTGAGCAACGGGCACCTGTCACCTCCGGGCCAGAAACCTTTAGCTAATTGATTCCACCAACCTTTAAACACCACAGCTGCTATCATTAAACCAATCTTATTGTCTATAAAGAATAATAACTATTAAAATAATATTATTCTCTATTCTACTCCAATATCTCTCTCTCTCTTCAAGGCGGAGAGAATATTTTTATTTAATGAACTAGATATTAAGGGAAATAATCATTATTTTAAAAATTATAGATACATATAATTTTGACATTAAATAAAATGTAAAAAATAAATTTATAATATATTATTAATTAAAATAAATATTAAATGTGCATAATATATAAATATATTAAAATTTAAACAGAAAGGAATAGTTTAATAATAAATAAACAAAATCTTCGAGTTTAAGACATTAAATTTGAAAATTTAGAAAATTTATAAATATTTACAATCAAGGAAGACAATAATATTATTAAGTTTTAAATTATGTTTGTAATCGGCTAAGCTAAGGACTATTATCTCGTAAAGAGGCTTAAATCTTCAAACTTATTATCCATGAATTTCAACATTAAAGTCTACAAAACAATTATATTGATATTTGTTTTAAATTAATGTGAGATGTTTGGCATTGAATAATTTCAGAAGAGGTATTTGAAAATAGAATTCTTAGTAGAAATTATAGATGAAAAAAAAGAAATCTCATGGTGGAGATTAAAATAATGAGAAATTATATGTAAAAGAAAATCCGTGGATGGGACAAGTGGTTCAAATTGGTGAAGAAATTTTGTATTCTCTATGGGAAAGGAAAGACCAAGAACATAATGATCTGACAATATTAAGGTGGTATATTTGCAGAGTTCACACTGGGTGAGTTGTTGGGATACGGCCGATGAGGGGGTAGCGACTTATGTATAATTAGAATCTAGAAAGATAATATTATTAATATATATTTATATGCAATTATATAAAAGAATTGGGAGATGATAAGAATTGAATAGTTGAAACTGTGGACAAGTAGATTTGGAGGAGTGTGGTTGCTGCGGGAATTCCCGAATTCAGAAAAAGATAAATCATAAAATATGGCATTAAAAAATAATTTCATAGTTTTAGAATATACAAAATTTTAAGGGGTTTGATTAAATTCATAACAACCTCTACTTCCACGTCTGAAACTTATTGATAAAAAAATAACAAGAGGAAAAATAATTTGACAAATTCAAGAATCTAATGTAACCAGAAGGTTGATATATATCTAAAAATTAATTATATAAACAATGATAGTTTATTCCACAATTACTTTTTCAAGAGATTATTACATATTATATTACTTACATTATAAAAGATATTTTAAAAAAAAAATCAAAAAGACATTGTATTATTTAAATGTTAAATGTTCTAAATAAATATTAATAATTCATAATGTCATATTTTTGAATTATAAATCTTTTAATATTTATTATATCTAGACTTGCCATACGTCCCGGTTTCGCCGGGACAGTCCCGGATATACTGGGTTGTCCCGGCGTCCCGCCCGGTTGTTGAAATTGTCCCGGTTTAGATTCAGGGCAGTTTCTTGGAAATAATTTAGCAAAATTATTAGATCAGAGAATGATAAATCTGCTCTTGTGTGATTAGTAACGTTTTGGCAAGTAACACAGTAATACAAATTTTTTGAACCAAAATTTTCATTGGGAAAAACCAAATGTGAGGCTATAATATTAAATGTAATAGCACCTTTAGCGCTGGAAGAATTAAAGAATGATTTAATAAATGCAAATTTTGTTGCACTAAGTATGGATGCTTATTATCTCTATTCTATATTTTAAGTGTTTTTTACATTACTGTTTTCATAACACCCCTCCCCCCCGAAACCGACATCCCTAAACCTAAAGTAAAATAGACAGAACTGTCCCGGTTGGTCCTTGAAACCCTAATTATATCTATATATTATAAGATAATAAAATTTAAGATAATAATAAGAAAATTAATAAAATAATCTTCTTTATTAATTTAATTTATCTCTAAAAGTATGACTACAATTATAATACAATATTCTGTATTACGTTTGAGTGAAAATAAAAATAAAGTAAAATTAAGATAGATTTGAGAAATGTTTTCTCTCTTGAGGAAAAGTAAGGCCTGTTCCTAACAGCTGAAAAAGAGAAAAAAAACCGAGATGGTGCAAATAAACGATCTATCAGAGAATGGGTTATTATGTCATTAAGTCGAAATGTTAAGATAGGATATAAAGAGGGAATGGGGACTAATGCCAGACTCTGCCGAGATTATATCCAGGCGTCGACATCATCACCAACAGCCTAACGACTTTGTCATAACACTTAGCAAAGAAACTGGCAACGAGGAGGGATAATTTAGCAAAACCAATCGTCAAAAATAGAAATGAAAGCGACACAATAACACCAGGAAAAGTAAAATTAACAAGAATAAAAACTAAAGATAAAAAGACGAGAGAATTATTAAAATGTAAAATCTTATCTTGAAAATTATTATTATTCTAATTTTTTTTTTTATGTTTTAAAAATTGTCACTTTGTTATAGGAAAATAAAAATTTCTTTTAAATAAGTATGAGATTTGCAGATAATGTAACAAGTATATTTCTTTATATTACTTATATTGTTATTATTTTCATATTTTACATATTTACATTAACACTGTAATCAACGATTATAAATGTCTTTAATTGAGAGCACCCATAATCATCGACTCAGAGTATCAGTTTTCCATCTTTTTAGATATATACAGTAAAGAAAAATCAAAATAAGAAAACAAAATAAAACAAAAAAATTCCAAAAACACAAAGAAAAAAAAGGAATAACTAATCGTTACTTCTCTAATATGAAGGATCTCAGTTTTAGGGGACATTTCCCTTGATTGCCTCTCTATTCTAAAATGTTATTTTCTAAACAAGTAAAAGAAAATATTTTTATGTTATATTTTGTTGATTATATTATTATTATTAATTGCGTATGGACCTTCTTGGATCACGCAAAGCTCCCATAAATTTTTAGAAGCGCATCGAATCCTCATGGTCATGATGCGATTGCTGATGGCATTGACTTCTAATATTGAATCGATGATCTTCTTGTTCACAATGAACGCCACGCCCAGAAGTGGTAAACCTCTTCCAATTCGCTTGGCCGTCTTGCTCTTGAATATGCGATAGTTCTTAAGGTCCATTGTATTTTTCATCCGTGAATCTTGTCTCTTGAAGAGCAATTATCTGGATATTCTATCACGATTCATGGTTGCTTGTTTTGAGGTTATCCTGCCGGAGCAGGCTTTGTAGAACCTGGGCTTGTCAGTTCCTGGAGCTGGGGCAGCCGATGTTAAATTGAATTAAATTTTTTATTTTTTATTAAATTAAATAAATATATAATCTTGAGTTCTATACTGGGATTCGAACTTAGGCTTCCTGTGTAGAAATCTCGTACTCTACCCACTCAGCCATGCTGATTATATATTATATCTTACTGTATTTTTTTTATTTTTGAATTAAATTTATTTTATTTTTTTGTAAAAACAACATTTATTTAACTTTTACGTAAAACTTTTACAGTTTCCACCTCAAATTTAGTATTTTTTTTTAAATTTCCCGGGAATCCCAGAAATGTATTTTTAAATTTCCCGATTCCCGGGAACGAAAATAATCCGGGAAAATTACCCTCTAACTACAGATATCAACATTGAAAACAAAATGCTTAGTAGTAAACATCTGAACAGAAATATCAACCTTCATAGAAATCTAAATGAGAAGTCCGTAAATTCAATCAACATAAATTTAGACGTTAAGCAACAATTATTAAAAGTGGAGCTATAGCCGGATGACTTAATAATGTTATCTGGAAGAATAAACGGTTGAAACCAATGTATTTTTACAAAAAACCCCTATTTTGTCTAATCAATTTTAGCCTGCTCCCAAGGAAAAACACTGTTGGATAAAATAAGAAAGGATGGTCTGAGAGCAACATCCTGGATTCAGGACATTGTGGATTGGACTAGGGTGCGCAAAAGAGAATGGGGAGAGCATATGGAACGGATGGACAAACGGGTGCCGAAAATTGTACCAAGAAGCCGTCCTGGTGGCACGAGGAGTAAAAAAAAGATGGTCACAAAGTTGAAGAATGGTCGTATTTTTCTTTGGAAAAATAACAGGCTACTTAACCTAGAAATAAGACGAAAAACAAGAGTTTATGAGAGCGTCTTTGAAATTTTTTTAAGATTAATAATGTTTATTTGCGACTATTTTCTTGCTTGGTGCTCTTTCACACACACTTGTAAAATGTATTTATTTAAATGTTAAGTTAAGTAATATGCCTATTTTAACTATTAAACAAGAAATAACTGAATGTTGAATATGCTATCAAAAAAATCTTCTGTGAGTAAAAATATATTTTTTCAATTCTAATTTTGAAAATGTATTTTATTTTTATTTTTAATTTATGTAATATAGGTTCGTATGAAATGTGAGCAAATAATAAATATATTTCTTTGGGGTAAAATTATAGTTAAGTCCAATGTGGGAATGGATGATAGAGCGCCATGTGTATCTACCCTGGGCGATAGATCCACTCTACTGTCATCTAATAATTTTCCGAATATGATTTTATTACAAAAATAAAAAAATATTAACAAATTTCTATAAAAATTAATATAAAATATAAATAAACGATAATTATTAAATAAATACAATGAAAAAAATAATAAATAAACAAAACTAATATTTGCTTTTCTCATTTTCTTCGTCTTGAATTCTTTTGAATATCATGGAATTCTATGTTCTTTAGGGGAAGATGGGGTAATGGCGCTCACCTTAAAATCTCGTGAAATATAAAACTTTTTAACAGTTTAATCGTGCTTCCCTCTATAAGACAACTAACAAAAAAATTTTAATTAATCGCCAAGTCGATATTACAGTTACAGCGTTTATTAACTTATGACGCTCAAAATTGTCATTTTCAATCTATTAATATATCAACTTTATTTAAGCTGTAAGTATTTCAAATTTTATTTTATTTTGATTATTATTATATGCGTAGATAGTGTTCTAAATACTTATCAAGTCTATGTCTATTAATTTTACTTAAGTCAAATAGTTTCAGTTTTTTATGTTATAATAGACGTCGCAACATTTTGGGGTAATGGCGATCAGATGAGCTCCATTTCCCCAAAGCTAAGCGTGTTTATCTGCAATCAATTATTATAGCACAACTTTTTTTCTTGTTCTGTAGAGCAAAGTGAAGCGAAAAATAGTAGAGTTCATAGTCCGAAAGCGGAGAAGACAAAGTTATTTATGATGACGATGAACTTGACGATCTGGATCCTAACGAATTCTGTGCCATTATGTAACGAATTCGGAAAAGACGGAGAAATGTGTTTTAGATGTACCGTTTGTGGCAGCTGGATCCATCAAGAATGCAGCGGAAGTACCAAGGCAAAAAATGACATTTGCGATATGTGTATTTAAACAATGAGCGCCATTACCCCGACGTCTGGGCAATCGCGATCATTGTAAACTTTTGCAAAATGGTCATAATTACCATTATAAAAATAAAAATTTTCATTTTTTAATTTGTAACAAGTTAGTCAATATAGTGATGTATAGATACATGTGTGTTTTTTTTAATTATTGTTTTGTTTTATATCAAATTTGGACAACCTCCCTTAAGTGAACGCCATTCCCCCACCTTCCCCTATATATAAATATATATATATTATAATATAATGTTTTTTTTTGTTTTTTTTTTGAGGGGAAATCCATCATGGACAACATATATGGTAGTGCCGGACTTCTACCGGCTAAAACCCCTTTCCCCTGATTCATCCCACCCTGGAACCGCTATCAGCATTACTTCGGGGTATGCAGGTAGTCTTGTTACGGACTCTCCTTGCGGGTCAATATATCTCTGCAGAGATCCTCTATCGCTCTCCAGCTTTTTTTTGTCCTTTGTCATTGTCGTGACTAAGTTTTTTGGTGTTAGCGACTTGAGTTTCCGTATATGGGATCTATAGTCCTTCCAATGACTACAGTCGAACATAGTGTGTTTGGAGAGTCCACTCTGTCACATACGATACATTTCATCTTCCTTGAGGTTCATTTTCTTTAGATAGGTCCTAAAGTTTCCATCTCCACTAAGAACCTGTGTAGATATATAATGTTAGAAGTCCCTAAAAAGCGTGGGACCCATAGGCAATCAATTTCTTTCCGCCATTTTCTTAATTGAGATTCATGACCTAAACGTACTTATAAATTTTGAAGATAGTAATGATACGTTGTACGAAATCGACAAAATAATATAATCAAAATTCCTTACGATCTATCTATCTCTGTGGATCTACGATCTCGAAAGTTCTTGGCTGCAGCAATATTTCTCCAAGTGTCCTTATCCTGACCCACAACCATCCAACTCCTACCCTCTCCCATCTCTCTCACGTCCCTTCCTACCTTTTTCACCCACCGCGTCCTTGGTCTTCCAAGCGGACGTTTCCCAATCAGTCTCCCCACTAATATATTTTTCGCCAATCTTCCCTCTCCGATTCTAACCACGTGTCGTGCCCATCGCAGCATTCTCGATTTTATAACCCTAACTATATCTGGAGATGCATAGAGGTCATGCAATTCCTCTTACAATCTTATCTTATTATGCTAGCTAAAATTGTTTCTATCTATCTATAAATATATAGCCATGGGTTCTCAAAAACCGCTCTAACGATTTTTTTCAAATTAACAGTAGATATAGTATTTATAAAGAAAAATTGAGTTTTATTGATCATATCTCTGGAAAAGTACATCTTCATTATTTATTTCTTAATTTAAAATTATATATGGATGACAACACAAATGACATCCAAGTTGAAATTTGACTCTCGCCTTTTTTTAAAGGATATTGTAAAAATATTTTTTTATATTTAAAATATTTTAAAATTCATTATTTAATTTCGAAATAAAATTAAAAATATTTATTTTTAATAAAATATATATATATTTATTAATCTCTCTTAATTACTATTTTATATTTATTTATTAATTGTTCTTTTATTAATTAAGTTTTAGATAGTTTTGTAATTTTTAATATTTTTTCAATAAAATATTATTTAATATTTATTAATATTATTTTATTTAGTATTATTGAGTACTCCAAGTTCCATTCATTTTAATCAGATTGATGCAATGATGCAACATTTGATAAATGTAATATTGTAATAAATTTCTATCTTGAAAATTGTTACATATTATTCAGGATATTTTAAAAACAATTTCTTTCTTTAATTAATATACATTTTTTCTATTTCTAAGTCAGATATATTTCCAAATATTAAATAATTTTTGAAGTGAAAACTTCTTTAGAGTCGTTGAGCACTTTTGAGGGATGGGGAAAAAGTATAGAACTCGCGTGAGCGTGACCCACACCATGATGCTAGCGCACATTACGTCTGCTTTCAAATTTCTTATAACAGAGCGCGAAATTTGAATTGTCATTAGAACTGTTTTATAAATTGTTATCTCTAACATATAAATATATATTTATTATGTAAAGTTCATTTCATATATACATATATAATAAAAAGTATAAAATGTTTTTAAATATTACAATAAAAGCCTATTATATTGTAATATAAATTATAGATGTAAAATTTTGTACGGAAAAGAAATAAAAGAATATTATATTTTAATATATAAATTTATTATGTAAAGTTCATTTCATATATACATATATAATCAAAATTATACGAAATGAACTTCACATAATAAATATATATTTATATGTTAGAGATAACAATTTATAAAACAGTTCGTATTGCAATATTTTAAACAAAGTTGTGTATATATATATATAAATATAAGTTACAAATTTGTTTAAAATATATGTTTAAAATAATATATAAGTTATATATATATATATACATATATACATATATACATGCATATGAAATTCATCTTTCTCGTGAAATAGCGCGAATTTCGTCTGTTTTAAAATTCCTTACGCAGAAGTTTTCACTTCTGTCGGCCAGTCCCATGACTGCCAATTTTGCTTTTTTAATTTCGAAAAGCTGCAAAGCACTTTTTTTTTTGTCTTTAGTTTGTTTTATAACCACTTGGGGCGCTAAACAGTTTTTCAAAAAAACACTATAGAAAAAAAATATATGTACCTATATATTATATATTTATGTATTATTGAGGAGCACAAGTTCATTCATTTTAATCAGATTGATGCAAATGTGTAACATTTAATAATTGTAATAAATAATTAAAGAATTGTATATCAATATTTTTTAAAGGGTAGAGCGAGAGCTCGGTTTCCCAGGTATTAATATTACCAGCCAAATCCAATAATAATGAATCATTTTTTAACTTAAGTACCGAGCCGAGGCTCGGGGTCCCGGTACTAAAAGTTATATAATAAATGAACAAAATTTTTTCACTTCTTCCTTTTAATAAATCTTATTATGGAACATATCATTATTAGGTTAAAAAATATAAAATTAATATAAATAACCTTAATTTCAAAAAAAATTTCTATCCATATAAGAGGAAATTATTTTTGATTTAAATATTTTAAAATTTATTGAATAGCATATATCGAGGTAGGGAGTATCAAAAATTTAATTATATCGAGAGGGTCTATCGATATATCGATATTGATCGATATTCGAGTGGAGGAAATCTTAAATCTTTATAAAATGACGTTTCAAACAACAATTTTTTTAAATATATTGTATTTACTTTTAAATTATAATTTTGCTTTTTGTAATCACATTAATTTGTAACTATTTACTTTTACATAAATATTTACTATTTTCAATAAAATAAATTAAATTTAAAATTTATAAATGTCAAGAGCTGATTATCTTGATGAATTAGACAAAAAATTATTACTTTTGAAAAGTCAGATAAGTAAGTAATTAAATTATGTTTTTCTTGATTAATAAATAATTATGGATTATTTTTAGATTTATTTGATGACAATGATGAAGAAGAGGATATTTCCTCATTGAAAGATTTTAACTTAGAATTTGAAAATATTGATAAAGAGATACAATTAATCCCCACATCAATTGATATATTTAGAAATGAATTTTCTTGTAAATTTAACACGGGTATGTCTTATTTTAAAGGTCTTCCAAATTAAATTAGTATAATTAATAAAATAATATTTTAGATATTGAAATATTTTTAAACTTTTCTGAAAAACGGTCACCCTTAGTAGAATTTATTTTAGCGACATATAAAAGCGAATTCACAGAATTAATTAATAATTCTATATTTAAAGTGAGTATATTCAAAGATAACCAAAGTAGTTTATTTGAAAAGTTGCAGCTTTAACTTCAGGCTGAATTTCCATAAACAGATTTTAATTGTTAAATTTAAAACACTTTCCACTGTTTTATATATTTTTATGAATATTTTTAATAAGGCTGGTGGAGCATAATAATTTTATTTGATCAAAGTTACTTTATTTTTCTGTATCTGAATGATTATTGGAAAGTGTGTGCTTCTTAATAATCCATAATAATCACATATTTTGTCTTATTTAGTTGTAGCTAAATTAAACAAAGTAGATTGAGATTTAAAATAATTCTTTTCAATTTATTATCTTAGACCAAATTCTACAAAGAAGAAGAAAAAGAAGCATTTTGTTCTTATATTTTTAAAATATTATCAATTCATAGTGAATATAGCATTATCAAGAATTGTCTGACTACCTTATTATATCATGAATCGTGGATTCCACAATTTAAAGATATTCTCTTTGTATTTACTAATTGGGGTAAGTTCAAATAAATTTTTAATTATTTAGTGATTTCCAATAAGAGATTTATATGATAAAAACTGATTAAAAAGTAAGAAAAAATATTATCGATGGAAATAAAAGATTAATATAAAAAACACTTATTTATATTTATAATAATATTGTAATAAATATTATGTTTAATGATAATCTCTTACAAAATGAAAAAATTGTCATGAAAAATTGAAGGAATTAATTTTATAAATAATTATTCTTATTATTATTAATTGAAATATATTTTATATTAAGGTTCTTTGTATTATAATTAAATAAAAAACTAATTAAATAATTTTACTTAATTCAATAATGATGAAAACATTAATTATTAATCATAAATAAATTGTAAATAAATAAAATGTATATAATATTTTAACTTTTATTAGTTTGGTAATTTTATTGGATATAATTTTATATTTATTTGAAACTTTATTCGTTACACTATAAAATATTTTTTAACAATCTATGGTTTTATTATTTTAAGGTATTGATACATCATCATATATCGAAACAAATGACATCAAAACTTTATTGAATGAAAATTACAATAATATTTTCGAGGTGAGATATTTAATATTAAAATTTGCTAAATTTAATTTAATTTTTCCCGATCCCCAAAATTTCATATACTAAATATACACAGTTTCTTTGGAGAAGAGTAGGGATAGACAAAAATAAAATATATTTGGTTTATTTTAGAGTAGATTTAAACAAGTTGGTTTTTATAAGATCCTGAAAGGACCTGTTAATTTATATCATATACATTTAAATTTATAATTTTTTCATATTTTTTTCAAATTATAATTTAATTATTGAATTTTTTAGACAATTCATTATTTAAGTGAAATATTTAAAAATAAATCTATTTCAATTGATATTGATTTATTAAAACTCTTAAAGATAATTTTATTATTAACACTTGATAAGAGATTTATAAATTCACAAAATAGATATTTATTTGAAAATTGTGTTCAAAATATAATTGAATCTACCTACACCTATGAAAATCAACAGCAGGTATAATAATCTTAAGCCTTTTCTAATATATATTAAAAAATAATTTCTTTGAATTTATTATGTTATAATTAAATTTACATCTGTATATTAGATTTGTGATTTATTTTTGGACAAGAAATTAAATTTATGTCAAAGATGGTACCTTTTTACTCACCTATTCTATAATGCACCAAATTGTACGAAATTAGCACAAATTATATCATTTAACACACAAATTGAATATCTTTCAAATTTTAAATTTCATCAAGATATTGATATCAATATTTTAAAATACGAAAATATCAAAAACATATCAAATGAAAATGTTTATTTTTTATTGAACTTTTTATCATATCTTCTATTAACTTATAAAGTTAAAAATAAAGAAAAGGTAATTGCTTTATATATTTATCGTTATATAAAAATTATAATCTTTTATATTTATTTTTTAGGAATCTATGAAACGAATTTTTTATATTTTAAACAATTACTCCAATTTATATAATCGATTTAATTTACAAATAATTAATATAAGAGAATTAATATTAAAGATACTAACAATGAATAAAAATAACTTAATTCATTAAATTGTTTTATATATATTTTATAAATATATTTATACATGTAAATATTTTTAAATTATATTTTTTTAAATAAAATTCTAATATATTAATTGCTCTAAAGTGATTTCCTAATAATATTTTCCTTAAAAATTAATTCACTTTCCAGATCCAATTGTTATTAGCAATTTTATTAATATTTATATATAATAAATTATCTATTATAATCTTTTAAATCAAGTTCATTTAATTTTATTTTCATTTCTAATTATGTTTAAAAATGAATTTGTAATAAATTAGATTTAGCGGGCTTCTCCAAAATATCAATATAAATTTTATATTAAACAACTTAAAAACTAAAATTTGAATAGAAATATTTTTTAAACTGATCTAAATTATAAAATTATTTTATTTATTAATATTTATTCGAATTAAGAAATAGATGTGTTTTTTAAATTTTAATATGTGATTCAAGATACTATTTTGAATATTAATCTGGAAATTGTCATTTTCAATTGAAATAAACACATTATTAAATTTAATAAAAATAATGGATTCTGAATTTAAATCATTTGTATATACTGTTAATGAACTTTGGAGAGATAACTTATTATGTGATGTAACTTTAGTTTCAGGAACTAGTAAAATTAAAGCTCATAAAGTGATTCTTGCAGGAGTTTCTGACTATTTCAAGTTAATAATAAAATATCTTATTTAAAATATTTTACTTTCCACTAATTTTAATTTAATTCTTTATATCTATTTTGTTTTAGACGAATGTTTTGTTCTGAATTTGCTGAAGCAAATGCTTCTGTGGTTGAGTTGGAGTTTATTAATCCAAATATTTTAAAAGAAATTGTTGAATGGATATATGGAAGGGAAATAAAGGTTTATTCATTTTACATTTCTTTTTATAAATTTATAATATTTACATTTAATACTGTTTAGCATTTAGCTTTAAGTTTAACCGTTGGCAAGAGTTAAAACATCTCTAAAATTATAACTAAATTGAAAATAAACATTTAATTAGAATAATTTAAATTTAAACATTCAATGTAGTTTCGAATTGATGTGAATTTTCTCTATGATCATAAATAATTTTTAAGTTTAATTTTTATATCATAAACTAAAAGGCTTAGAACACCTTTATAATTTAGTGTAATTCCTTACTATATTATAATACTTTTCTTATTATTACTTTTTAAATAAATATATATATATTCTCCCCCCCAAAAAAAAAAAAAAAAAATAAATGGAAATTGATTAAAAACTAACTTTATATTTTTGAGATTTTTTGATAACTTTTGAAAAAATCTAAATAATAAATATCAGTTTATTCTTCTTAAAACCTTTTGTTTGTCCCTAATAGTTATTTAATTCTTCCACTGAATTTTGATTTTGATTTTTTATCAAAATCAAAATTTAAGATAGTATATTATTCTTTCTCTATATCTGAGTACTAATTCATTAATATTGTCCTCTATTTAAAATCTATCTATCTATCTCTGTGGTTCTAGAGAACTCGAAAGCTCTTGGCCGCAGCAACCTCACTTTTCCAAGTATCTCTATTCTGAGCCTCAACCCTCCAATCTCTACCCTCTCCCATCTCTCTCACGTTTCTTCTTTCATTATCAACCCATAACGTCCTTGGACGCTTCCTAATCGGTCTCCTCACCAATATATTTTTCGCCATTCTTTCCTCTCCCATTCTAGCCACGTGCCCTGCCCATCGCCGCCTTCTCGATTTTATAATTCTAACTATATCTGCAGATGCATAGAGGTTATGAAATTCCTCGTTATGCAGTCTCCGCCATTCCCCGGTGACCTCATCTTTCTTTGGCCCATAAATGCTGCGAAGAATCCTATACTCAAATATTCTAAATCTACTCTCATAGACCATGCCTCACACCCAACCGGCAAAATAATTGTTTTATATATTTTAATTTTATCACCTTTGATAAGCGATAAGCCCCTTTACTGCTTGATAACAAGCGTTTCACGATTGCAACCTCGCTTTAAATTCTTCTCGAATATTATTATCCTTCGTGATTACAGACCTCTATTTAAAATATAATTATTAATGTTTTAGATAACATTTACAAATGCATTCCCGCTACTTAATGTAGCTTCTATGCTTTTTTTATCTGGTCTAGAACATCTCATTCGTCTTTATTTGGAAGAAAATATGACCGTTGATAATTGTTTAAGTTGTTTGCAATTTGCAAGATCTTCCAACAATCGTCAATTGGAAAAATATTCATTAGAGGTATAACATTTATATTAATATTATTTTTACTAATCATTTATGAAAATAAAATTGGTAAATTCCTAAATAATTAAATAAAATAAAAGTTATCTTATACTTATAAAGGCGTTTCTTTTAGATGGCAAATGAATTTTACGAGAAAGTAGTTCTTACTGAAGAATTTCTAAAATTACCTGACGGTATTGCTTACGAATTACAGGAAGAAATCAAACCCAGCAAACAATTCGTTGAGTAAATTGAAAAACAAATTATAATATAATGGATAGATTTCAATATTGTATATTAAATTAAAGGTTCGTGTTGCTCTTGCTGTTGGCGGATATGATAATGATTCGGAAAATCAGCTTCGAATGCCTGAGTGTTTAATTGAGGGAGACACGAGATGGACTACTCAACATCCTTCTTTTCCAAATAATGAAAAGGAAGAATCACTAGCTCTTCTTCCAGCCGCACGATGGCATTCAGCATATGCAGGATATAATTCTAGTCTTTTTCTTTTTGGTAATCCGATCTTTTTCATGTTCTCAATTTATTTTCAAAAGAGCTTGATCAAATATATATTAATAAAAACTTTAAAGAATATAATATTTGCTTTGAAAGTGGCAAATAAAATTAATTTAATCATATATATTGTCTAGGTGGTCTGACTCTATTAGATATGGAACCTGATAATGTAACATTAGAATATTCAATTATTAAAAATGAATGGATTTACAGGACTCCGATTCCACTTCGTAAGTGTAAAAATATCTCTATATTATTACTTTAGTTTTGATTGGTTTAATAATTTGATTTTAATTATCGTATTATTTTAGCGGCTTTAATGAATGCTTCTGCTACTTATATGATGGAACATGATCTCATCTACGTAACAGGCGGTGCTTTAACTCAAGAGACCTTTGTTTCAAATAAAGTTTTTACTTATAATCCTAAATCTGATAAATGGAGAGAAGCAGCTAGTTTATTACATGCAAGAAAAGGCCATTGTGCTGTATCAGTCCATGGTCGGCTTTATATTTTAGGTGGTCTTAATGAGAATTCATTAGCCCTCAATTCTTGTGAAAGATTTGATGCTATTCTTGGACGATGGATGCTTTGTGCCCCTATGCACCGAGCACGGACTAGTTTTGCCTGTGCTGCTCTTGGAAGGTAATTAAAAAACTATTTAACAAAGACGAAAACTTATAAACAACTCTGAAGAGAGTGGATTTTGAAGATACAGTTGTCACAGATATGAAATAAAAGAATCATGGTACAAAATAATTGACAAATTGTAGTTTTGACTTTGCTAAACTAAACAAGATTTATTGCAAAAAAAATATGATAGGGTTGAAGGTTTGACTCTAAAAATGGGTTAACTATACATTTATTTAATTTTTTATAAATATCTAAACAAATTTGTTTCCTTGTTAATCAAAATAATTAAATATATATAGTACTAAAATTTATTATTTTTTTTAGATATATTTGGGTATTAGGTGGATATTATTATAACGCTGGAACGAAGTTTACTCTTGGTTGGTGTGAACGGTATGATACTATCGATGATGTCTGGTTGGACAGTGTACAATTATTTCCATCTCGGTGGGGGTGCATCGCTGCCGGACCTTTTGGAAGTCGACGTCCAAGAAGAGATCTTATTATTGCAGGGGGATCGAATGAATTTAAATTAAGACATGATACGGTACGGTTTAACACTGTATCAGAACGACCAAATCCTGCACCTCCCATGCTATATCGAAGGCAAGATTTTGCAATGTCTATTTTGGTTGTACCAAAAGAAAGAACAATTGAAAATTTATAATTTTTTTTAAATTCTTTAAATAACTGGTCTTTAAAATGAGGAACCAATCCCCCGTATAAAATTATTTAATGATAAAAATATTCTGTTTTTCCAATCTCAGCTCTCAGAAATATAATAAAGAAATTAATTGATTGATTAATTAATTGATCCAAAAATTCAAAATTGAATTTTTAACGAAATACAATAATTATTATCAAAATATCCACAAAAGCTTTAATAAATACATTTGTGAGAAATATAACCTAAAAATTCAAAAACCGATAAGGAGTTATGATAAATTAATTGTCAAAAAAGCAAAATTATTAAGTTCTTTGAGTTTCTTAAAAAGATGTCGTGATCAAGATATTATACCAAAAGGCTTTTATATTAAGAGAGTTGTATACACAAAAAGAGCGACTGACATATAATAATGCTAGTTTGGCTCTGTTACGAGAACGTGTCAACAATATCATCTGGTTTAACCAATATATATAATGATCTAAAATCTGTTTTAACCCATGAAGAAATTTCATATTTGCAGCACGTATCCCAAACACACATAAGAAACAAAACGAAATACAAGTTTTAATGGTCCCTGAATAAAAAATAAAAACGCGAACCGTTTCTGATCAGTTTAGATCAAGAACTAAAATTTTTACAAATCTAAATATTTATATTTAATTATAGATACTCCCTGGAACCTTATAATAAAGCTTTCATTTAAATTGAATAAGCGAAATTACCTAAAGTTAGGAAATTTTCAGTCTTTCAATTTCACCCTCGTAAAATGTTTAAATGACATTTTTTTTAATGGTGGATAATTAATTATCTTAATTAGTAAGAAATCATCCGACTTAACTCTTTGTTTGGATTTAGTTATTTTTAACTTTATGTGAAAAGCATTTAGATTTTAAAATTTAATTTACAGTATTTAATCATGTTTGCAGTTAAAAATGCTAAATTTTCTATTAAAAACTATTGAAAATTTATTTTATCTAATTATTTTCTTAATAATTATTATCAAAAAACTTAAAACTTTTAAACACTCATGATTTGCAATGTAAAAGATTTTTTAGAAAAATGTTGCTTTTATTCACTACATCTATTTAGTTTCTTTTATTTATTGAGAACGATCATTTAAATAAATTTATGTTGGGGTACAAACAAACGATACTAGTCCAAAAAGAGACCACTTTTATATTTCTTTTTTTATCAAAGACCTTTTTATAATATTCTTTTAAATTTTAATTTAAATATCTATATTTTTTTTTATTTTCTCTTTCGATTATTTTTTAAATTTATTATATATCATAAGATGTTTATTAATAAATTAAAAATTTTTATAAAAAAAAATATGCAACATATCTTCAAGTTTTCAATATTTTATATATATAAATCACTCATTAAATTTAATTTATTACATTCACATTTATACCCAAAAAATGTCATTATATGATCTTTGAATGTAAAAAATTATTTATTAGTATCTAGAAATAGTAAGTACTTTAAGTGATCTCTGTGATTCCTATAATTATGGTAAAACCCAGTACTTTCTTTAATATTATAAAAATATACTCTTAACTATATATAAATGTAATGCATATGAATAAAATGTTAATGATTGTCAATGAAAAAAAAAACATTGGATATATAATATTCAAAGGACTGATTTATGTGAGTATCCAACAATATTTTAATATAATATATGATATTACCATAATTGTGGGTATATATTAAAAATATTAGTCAGCTCAATGTAATATATTATCATTTACAAATTACCAGCTTGAAATAACTTTGGTTAATCTGTGTAACATTGTAATTGCTAATTCAATGTTTGCTTCTAAGAAATGTTTTAAATATTTGAATGGATAAATGATATAAAAACCCCTATATTTATAATTTCAGTTGATTTGCTGATTAAAGAAAAAGCAATCAATATTTCAGTTTCATACGCCTAATATTATTTTTCATCTATTTATTAATTTATTTACTAATTTAAAAGAAAATAATTATTTTTTTAAATATAATTTGATTTCAAAGTTCTAATTACGTTTAAAAGTATTATTTAAATAAACGTTATTTATTATTTTTTATATATTTTATTTATGAATGTTGTAACTCTAAATGAATAAAAATATTTTATAAATTTATAATATTTATATGTATATATATGTTTACTAAAACGAAATAAAGACTCCATTTTTAATTTGTTTGCATTTTTAATGTGATGTATAAGTATAATATTTATTAGAAATTGTTTATATAAATATATATATATATATTAACAAAAATTCTTAAAAAAATTAAATAATATCAGCTTAATATATGTTTTTAATATCTCTAGGTTCACAACTGTCATTTTAATTTTTAAGCTACCTAAAAACTATTAAATTATTAAAGATGTGATTTATTTTTTCTTGATGAAAAATTCATTATTGCATTGATAAAGTCATCTGAGACCAGGCATTTTGACAATGTTTCTAATTCTCTCTTATTTGTCTCATTTAATTGTTTCACATAATTTTCATTCATTTGTTTTTTTATTGTTATTAAGGACTGAAAATTAAAAAAAAAATATTTTATATATAAAAATTATATTATTTAATTTAGTGGGTATACTAAGAAAATTAAAATACTTACATTCATCGGTAATTTAGATATATTCTCTAGTTTTATCCAAATTAAATCTGGTGATATAATTTCACTAATCAATCCAGCTCTTAGGGCTTCCTCAGCGGTTATCTTTTCACCAAGTAAAAGTAACCGAGAAGCTGTAGATCTTCCCATTATTTGCGGAAATGTTAAAGAACTACATCCTGAAATTATTATTTTTATTATTTCTGTTATATATTTCCATAATTTGTGAAAAAGATAAATTATTTTTTTAACATAATGAAATTGATTATAAAAAATCGAGTGGAGACACTCAAGTAAACAAAAAAGCTTTGAAAAGTCCTTTTTTTCATTTTCTTCAGGTAAACAAAATTCAATTGTTAATGAAAAAATAATCTGGAGTATTTCCACTCAACTATCTCGCAAATATGAATTGGATAATGAAGCTTTTTTGTATATTTGAAAATGAATTAAAATTTTATTCTATCCGATCATAGGATTTTTTAACATAATTTTCACTGATAACATTTTATTGAAATAAGAAGGCATTAAAATAATATCAACATTTATTTGATTTTTTTTTTGAACGTAAATAAAATACGGTTGGGACGCGGTTAAACGGACTAGCCTAGACTAAAGAGATAGATCTTAATAATTAAAATTTTTAAATTTAAAACCTTTAACTTCATTTTAACTCAAAATTTAAAAAATTAATTCTTGTACTTTAAGCGATTAAATCAAGCTGAAATTCTATATATAGCAGTTTTATACAATTTTTAATCACGTAAAAAACTATCAAACAAATATCTTTATTTATCTGTTTAGAGGGGAATGAATGCCTGTGTACCAAATTTCATTATTTTAGCTCAAACCGTTTTTGCGTAATCTTGTCTTCATACACCCATGCACACAGACATTTTTTTCAACCTTAGTGAAAATGACTCAGGTTTTTTTCAAAACGAGTAAAAACATCTAAATTTCGGCATCGAAAATCTTCATGATCACAATACTATCTTTTGCGAGATAGTAAAAAAGAATTTATAACGATAACAAAACATTTTAGATGAAAAATTATAATTAAAAGAACGATACCTTCAGCACACAATCCAAGATTAATAAATGGTGTATTAAATGTTGCGAATGGCGAGGCATATACCAAATCACAGAGGCCAAGCGTTGTACAGCCAATCCCAATACAGGGACCATTCACATAACTTATTAGAGGTTTAGGAAAATTAATCATAGTAGAAATAAAATTTCTAAAAACAATTCAATGTAATATAAATATTATACATGTTGAAAAAGTTTAATAAATAATCATTTTACCTAAGAGTTGTGAGCCCTTCTTCAGGAGAATCAGAATTAGTATTTAAATTTAAATTTGTACCTCCACAATAATATTCGCCTGTTCCAGTAATAACAACAGCTGTGATATCTGGATTATTAGCACTGATATTCAATGTATCAGCGACTTTTTGATACATCTAACAAAAATTATTTTAATTAGTTTGCAAAATAGTATCAAAAGAAATTTTTATATATTGAAATTCATTTATCGTTTGCATTATATATATATATATATAAATTCATTTAGTACTATTTCCCAAAATTTATGTATATAAAAAATGGATTTGTCTGCATATTGCTTAGAATTTAAATATTTTTACATATTTTTGCGTGACTAGAATATTTAAAGCATGAATGGGAAAAATCGTAAATTTATAGACTTAAAATTGGCTGAACATAGTTCTTTGAAATTTTAACCCCTTTATAGACTATAAATTTAATCAATATTTAATAAAATAATTCAGAAATCAATTTTTAAAAATTTATAAAGTTCAATAGATTCTCCGCGCTGTTTTTGCAGCTCAAAGACCTGTATTTCAAAGCATATAAAACTATTGTTTTTAAGATAAATCGGTAAGAATTTTAATTCAATAAATATAAATTAAGTAATTAATTATTAAATATTTATCTTTATATATATTAAATGAATATTAAAACATATTCGAATTTTGGGTAAGTTTTTAAAATATAATATATTTATTTATTTTTATTTTTATTAAAGTAATTTATTTAGTTTATTTCTATTTTTTAAAATATAATGAAAATTAATGTTTTTTAAAGATTATGAATTTAGATCTAAAAGTTTATTTTTAGATAATTTAATTTGAATTATTCACTATACAAATTTAATTGACTTAATATAATCTAAATTCTGTTGATTATGATTATTTTGATTATAGTATTCCACTTCTAAGTATGACGCAATAGATCGAGGAAAACATTTCTAAATTTTTATTTTGATGAGGATTTCCGTGGTCTGTGAGGATTTCGAAAAAAATAGTTTATATGATTCAAACTTGTTTTGATGATAGAAAATAGTGATGACCTGATGTCTGATAATAGAGAACATTCGAAAATGATAATACAATTTTAATTTTGAATTTTTCCGAAACAAGAAGTCAGAAAAATATATGAATCATAATAATTAATTGTTTGTTAAAGTTGTGATAGGAGAAAAAATTATATTCTTCTATCACTAAAAAGGGTGGACATACACCTTTACAAAAAGACGTAGTAGGAATATAGTGTTAATAGGAAACAATAAAAAATTGGAAATTTATCTAAAGATAGTATGCGATAATCTTTTAAAACATTCTTAAAAAAATAATTAATAAATAAAATATTTGCTATTTATTAAAATTTCTTAAGATTTTAATCACTATGAATTTATGCTCTTTCTGTTAAATTTTAATTTAATTTGTTAATTTTATTTAAAGTTTTCGTTATTATCAACACATTTTTATTCTGATTCTGGTGTGTATATATTAAAATTATAAATAGTTAAAATATAACTAAATTTTGCAATTGATAAATGAATCTCAGTTTTTCATAGCGTTAATTACCTCAAATGTGTAGGAATTTCTTTTTTGCGGCCGGTTAAGAATAATAATTTGGAGACGATTTTTCAACTTAACTATAATATCTTCCATTGCTGTCAAGATATAAATATGTTATTTGATGAAATGAAATAAATCTACACATATATATATAAAATTTACATTTCCACCTTTGTCCCCATCAATGATGTAACGTAGAATTTGTATATACTTATTATCAATAGGATTATAAATATTGAATCGATTCATATCATTGTAATTGATTAAAACAAATGCTATCGCAAATAACTATAAATAAATCATTTGGAACAATTTATTTTACTTGTACTTATAGATAATAATTTTTTCTTTATTTACCTTATTATTAGTCTATAAAAATAAGGATCATGGATTTATTTATTGTTGGAGTGGAAAACTTGTTCTTAGGAGAATTTTATTGAACAACTTAAAACTTTAATAAATACTAAATAAATAATAAATTTAATAAATAATAAATAATAAATAATAATAATTTAATAAATAATAAATTAAATTAATTTAATATAAAATCGAAATATTAAATAAAGAAGAGTTGATTGAAATTATTTATGCTATATAATAAATATTTCATTCACCATACGTGAATTAAAATCATCCGTGAATAAATCACTGATCAATTTTGTTAGATATTTTTATATGAAAATATCGTATTATGAAGAAAATTATAATTTTCAGTAAATTTAGTATTCAAATCAAATCAAATTTGTTTAATACACAAAAAATCTTTAGAGCTTTACTTAAAAGGGTCGATGACCGCTGCATGCACCTTAAAAATAAGGATAAATAAATAAAAAAAAGTAAGAGAAGAAATAATTATCACATTAGATTCAATTATATTTTTATTTTACTCTTTCTTTTCATAATTTTTATTATTTTTTCCCAATTTCGGCTTTACCCAGAGGTTGTTAAAAGTTCAAAGCGACATTAAATATGTTTATGTTTTTTAAATTAATTGTTATAATCAAAACAATTTTTATTCTAATGTATTATAAAGTATTTATTAAATAATTATATTGATTTAAATCAAATTTTAAATAACAAATATTTATATAAAAATAATCAAAAGCCATGAGAATGTAAAAAACTTCTTAAATTTGGCGGTTCATTGAATTTGATTTGATAAAAATATTTTAAAATATAAAATTAAAATATTCCTTTTAATATATTTATTAAATTCAAATTAAATATTAAAATTATAAATTAACTTTAATGTGATGCGAATTATTTATTATAATGAATAATTTTATTCTAAGAAGTGTTGATTAAATATCAAAATTATTTCTAGCTAGATATAATTATTATATTATTTAAATAAATTATATATATATTTGAAGATATAAATTATTTTTTTATGCATGTTAAAATAATGTTTTGTTAAGTTTCATGCAAATTTCATTGTGAGCGAGTATTTAATTTGACTGGCCGGTAGGTTCTGAAATCCCGCTAGCTCAACTGAGTCGCTCTTGCTTGTTGGCCTGATTTTTGCACGCTCTCCATAAAAATTCTTAAAATATAAGGAAAACAACCCTCGTAAACATTGAACTCCAATTGTTGAAAGCCTCCCCGATGTGAGTCGTTTATTGAAAAGGCATTGGCCAACTGTGTATGTTGGAATTTACCTGCGAGGCTGTTCCTCTGTGCTGTTCAATTGCTGCTGTCCGCTGCTCTCCTCGCTGGGTGACCTTGGCTGCTTATCAGGTTGGTCGTCAGTCTACTAGAAATATACCATCACCATCCAAATATTGCTTTCAAAATCTATCTCTTTAATAATCATCGAAATTTTTTCTTTTCATGTCATAATTAAATTAAACAAATAACAAACCAATCCTTTTTTCTTTTATTATAATAATATTTTATCACGTTATAAAAAATGGACACATTTTACATCTTTACATTTATCATTTTATTTAATCAAATTAAATTTAACAATAAATAAAACAATATATATCAAAATTTTAGGTTAATTATGTTTATGACAACTATTAACCTTATAAATATTTACATAAACTATAACAATCAATCACTTTATTTTAATATCCTTTTAAATTAGATAAAAATAATAAATTAATTTATTGTATTAATTATAAAATTATTTTTAATATTAATCAAATTGATTATATTTTTGGATCTTGATAAAAATTTACTAATATTTTGTCAAATAATACATTCTTACATTACTAAATAATATTTAAAAACATCAAAAAATAAAAATAAGACACTATATTAACATTATTTTTTTTATTAATGTTTAAATAATGCAAAAGAAATGCCTTTAAATAAAATTTCACTTAAAAATAAAATTGACAAGTTGTACTATTGAAAAATTTAACAAAGAAAATTAATACAATACTTTAGGGAAATTTCAAATTAATTTAATTATCTTAAATCATTTTAAATTTATATGTATACACAAAATCTAATGAGCGCTTGAAAGTTTTATCCATATTTTTTCAGAATAGAATTTTAGGTAAATCATAACATATTTTATATATAATATTCAAATTCAAAAAGATTAAATACGAATAATATATATATTTATATATTCGGTGGAACAGAATTAGGATAATTTAATTTAATAGATCGGATTTAGTAACTCAGTTATAAGCTATTTAATAATTTTTTCTCAAAAGGTCACATTTATTAAAATACAGAAGATTAAATCATTAATATCTTTTTATTTATATTACAATTAATTACTTTACAAGTACTGAAAGTATTTTGTACTTACTAATTATTTAAAAAATAGCCATAGAATTATTTTTTTAAAATATATATATAAACAAATAAATTACTTTAATTCTTTTTTAATTAAAATTTTTCTTAAAAAAATTAAATTAAATTAATTTTGAAATTGATTTGTTTTAGATGAAATATTGAGTGATCTCAGTCAACATGGATAGTCCTTCACCTGTAAAAGAATTCAAAACTGAAGGTTCAAGTCCACGTGTTTATTCCGTCCCCCCACACCTTCTTGGTAGGAATATGGATAATCCTATTGAAGATATGATTATATCTGGAAGGCGTATACAAAAACCTCGTCTTGGAGTTCGAGTACCTTGTCGAAATCTCACAAGTCAAATCGTTACACAAGATGAAATTGCTCAGGAATTGTATGAAAGATCTCTAAAGCGGGGTACAGTTCATAATCGTCCAGAAGGGGCCGATCTATTCTTTACTAAAAAACTCACCCATCGGTTAGCTAAAAAAATTAATCCATCTACTGATTCTGAACCTTTATCTGGAAAATCTGCTGATAAACCATATCTACCTACTAATACAGATAAATGTAGAATTCCTGTCGTTGATGCTAAACAAGCAGATCCAGCTCCTTCTGGTTTTAAACTTGATCCAATAAGAGAACGAGAAATTGCTTTGAAACAATTAATGGAATTGCCAACTAATAAACGTAGAAAACGAACTACTACTGATGACCCTAAATCTAAACAACAAAGACAATCTAATGGTGTTTCACAAAATCAAGTTAATAAAACACCTGCAAACCAAAAAGCTATGACAACTAAATCAGAATTATCTGAAGAAAAAATTAACAATAATAATAATGTAATTCAACAAGAACAAACTTCTTCTCAAATTGCAGAAACTATCGAAATTGCAGGTTCTGTAATTCAAGTGACAAGAAATTTCAAGAGCCCTCGAAGAACATATAGCTTAAGAAAAAGTTTACCTTTGGAATCAAATATTAAAAAAGAAAATGAAAGTGAAAAGGAGGTTGCTAAAGAGAAAATCAAGGAAAAAGCTAAAGATAAAATTAAAGAATCACCGAAAGAAAAAAATAAAGATAAGAAAGAAAATAGAAAAGCAAAATTAGTTACAAAATCTTCAAGAGAAATTAATAATTTACTTGGAGATGAAGGAGCAATTAAATTACTTTTCGATGTTGAAACTGCAGGTTCTTCGACAAAAGTTAAACCTAAAAGTTTCCGTACCGTAGATGGAAGATTGAAAGATTTGGTTCTTAAAACTCGTTTAGTAAAAAATGCCGTTATGCGGCTAAGTTCAAGCCCAAAAGCTCGTCCGATTAAACGTCGAAGTGCTGCTCCAGCAGTTCCATTGAGTTATTCAGATATTAAAAGACGTCGATTAAGCAGAGATGTTTCTTCTCCACAACCACCAATGACACCCACTTCTCCGCCTTCCTCACCTCAAGAATACACTTATCGTCTTGGAGCTTCCCGAATAATTCGAAGACATTCATCTTCAAGTTCCTTCTCCAGTCGAAGTGGATCTCCAACAGTAACGAAACGTTCGGACCTTAACAGTGCTAATGGAACAGACAATGACAAAGGTTCTTCTCGATATGACCAATTGGTTGGAAATGGGCCCAAATCGGATTTAAAGGTATTCTATTAAATTTTATCTCTATTTTAATTATTTCAATTTAAGCAGAGATCATATTGGCAGCCTTCTCATTGTTATGAATATTTAATTATAAAAATAATAAAAATGCTTCATTTATAAGATTAATCTGCATTGAAATATCTTAATCTTTCAGTTTTTTTTATAAAATCAGCATTGTGCCAGAATTGCGGATTAGTACTAATGATACTTATATATAAATCAGTTCACACTGCAAATAACCAAATATAAAATTGATTTTTTAATACTATATTTGTATCAATAAGTAACTAATAATATATAATAATTTAGAATAATAAATCTAATGAATGTGAATTATTTCATTATAGATATAATGTAATAACAATAATATAATTTTAATTTATTAAACTTGTTTTTGTTTAAATTTCGATAAATATATTACATTTAATTATTGCTTATTGGAGACTCCGTAAATAGATTTGAACTAAACAAAAAAAATATTTAGTAAAGAACAATCTCAATTTCAAAAGAAATTTATGAATCTATATATAAATACTTATATTATTTAAGATGATTATGCATTTATTTTCTTGGTAGAATAAATATCAAGTTAATTAAAAAGTCGCTTATGTAAATATTTATTTATCGGTTCATTAGCCTATATTCATCTGAAAAAGTTCATATTAATATCTTAATTTTCATCTTTCTTTACTTCAAAACTAAGAAATAATATAGAAGATATTTTTAACAATAGAAATTAATTTTTAATATAACAAAAATAAATAAATTTCAGATTGTGAAATGAAAAAAAAATATTATTCATTTGATTTGATTTTCGTCATTTTTATTTAGTTTTTCAATTTGTTTTTGGTCGTTTTTCTTTAGGACGGAAATACTAACGAGTTAAATCTTGAAGTTGAGTCTATGCCCTGTGTCCAACAGCCTCCTCCAAAACCATTGAAGAAAGCCCGGAAGCCTGGAGTTCCAATTTTCGTTAGGAAGCCAGCTACGGCGTACAAAGGAGGAAGAGTTCGACGAGGGGATACTCCTAACAGCACCGGGTCTCGCATTAGTGAGGACGAGTCCGCCTCATCAAATCAAGCTAAAAATTTATCTAAAAAGAAAATGACAATTGCAACCAAGAATAAATTAAAAGCACAGATGTCGAAAAACTTCCAAAAAGGATTTTATAAACCAGAAGCCAATGTGGTAGGCTTAATTTAAAAATTATGTTATCATCCCAAATAGAACAAATTCTTATTCTTTAACCTTGTTTTGATTTATAGAATGGCAAAGGAACAAAATCTCGCAAAGCTTCTAAGGATAGTGAAACAAGTACGGAAATGCCACCTCCTGCAGTAGCTTCAACGTCTACTGATCAACCTAATGCAAATTCATCTGGATCTACCTCTAAAAAAGGATTTGTAATTCCTTCAAGTCCAAATGCAAGCAGTTATTCTTCCTTGGTGAAATCACTTGAATCAACTGATACAAATAAGGCAAAAGCTGAACGGTCAAGTGGTCGCCAAACTAACTTTAAGGTTTTGAAAAATGTCTTTTTTAAATTCATTTCTAATAAATAACCACAAAAGAATGTTAACTTAGTATTTGATTACTTTGTAGATAAATTACAATTATTTAACACTTTTTCAATAGTCTTAAAAATTAAAAAATGATAAATGATTTATCGTATTCATATTCATTCTATAAATTTAATTTTAGGAATTGAATGTTCGCAAATATGATCATTTGGTACAGATAATACTTTCTCCTTCTTCAACTAAAATGAAAGGAGCTTTTAATGTTGGAGTTATGAGAG
The DNA here is from genome assembly GCA_963082975.1 of Labia minor. Taxonomy (NCBI): domain Eukaryota; kingdom Metazoa; phylum Arthropoda; class Insecta; order Dermaptera; family Spongiphoridae; genus Labia; species Labia minor. Next base: position 40,680,394 of record OY720344.1, on the reverse strand, counting down.
AATTTCGAGAAGCCCTATTTCAGGCTAAAAAAGATGATACATGTCGAGCGGTTCTCGTTACTTCTTCTGCTGGGACAAATGTTTGGTGTCAGGGAATTGATTTACCTGCATTAATTCAAACTCAAGGTAAATATTTCCATTTACCCTTATATTTAGAAAATATTTTTTTAGAATAGACTTGAAATGAAATTTATTTTATTTGATAATTTAAAATTTTATTATTTCAGCTGAACGTCGAAAAGCAGTAGCTATGGAATTTGCACAGGGTATTAAAGAGCTCGCTCGAGCTCTTGCTACTTTTCCAAAGCCACTTATCGCTGGTGTTAATGGTCCAACAATGGGCCTTGGAGTTACTCTACTGCCACTTTTTGATATGGTCTTTGCAAGTGATAAAGCTACATTTTATACTCCTTATGCACGCCTGGGTCAAGCCCCTGAGGGAGGAGCTGTACTTACATTACCCACCTTGTTTGGAAACTCTTTGGTATGAGAAATTTATGTTTCAAAATGAATTTTGAATTAAAAATTCAGTTATCATAGTTTTAATAATAAATAGTTTTTAAAATCAGGAGAAAAAAGGAAATCATTGAAAGAATAATGAAAAAACCAAATGAATTGTTTAAGAAATATTAACTCGTGAAATATGTTTAAATGAAAATATAATATGTATGGATAAAATATTATAAAAATATTTTTTTCTTGTTTCTAGACCATGGAGTTATTAATGGCAAGTCGTCGAATTACTGCTAATGAAGCATTAAAACATGGCCTTGTTACAAGAGTTCTTTGGCCAGATAAATTTTTAGAAGAGTTGCTTCCATCTGCCAAAGCAATTGCAGCTAATTCTGCACAGGTAATTATCATTATAAATAAAATTAAAATCAATTTTAATTCTTTATACAGCGAGCTTCAAATCCTGGACCAGTATATAATAACTCGGAGATGTTAATAGGTTTAAGATTGCCATCTCCTTGTCTACATCTGTGCCCTTCAGGACAGGATCCATGATAGTATGCAGCCCATGTGTCTTTCCTTACTACCCCACACATCTCATCCGTTTCAAATTTTTTCAACTTAAAATTAAAAATAAAAATTATTGAAAATTCAATTGAATTTTTTAATTAATAAGGGAAAGAAAATTACCTCTCTACATTGAAAAAGTCTCTCAATTGATATAATTTCATTATTATTATGGCCTTCGTCTCTCGACATCTCCCAATAGCCTTTACAATAACAATTAATAACAACTGTAGTATTGATTTTCGAAATTAAATTCTCATTTCGATTTTGAGAATTTTTTATATTTTTTCGTTGTAAAACTTTTATACCGTCTTCATTATAAATACATTCATCTAAATTTGTATTATTATTATTATTATTATTTTGAGGGCAAAACTAAAAAAAAAATCATTAAAAATAATATTTAGAGATTAATTACAAAATAATCTTTTACTCGTAACATTGCTCGATTGTTAATATAAATTCCTTCATTTGAATTTGATGTCCATTCGCAAGGACATTCTGTAAATATATCATCAAAAGCAGGACATCTGCAAAGAGGTTTTATTCTTGGAGAAGTCCAATATCTTTTTTCAATTAAACAACAAGCCCAAAAGTCTTCACAAACTGGCAATTTTCGCAATTGGCGAATCTAAAAGAATAGTTAAAAAATTTGAAGTAATATTCAAATATTTCGGTGATAGAGATTTAATAAAAAATAGTATGAGTTTTTTATTTAAGTATAATCAGAAAAGTACTTTATATTAAGGCTATATATATATTGATATATGTATTAATAATTTTTACAAATTAAGATACAAAAACTATTATTTATTCAATCATACTAATTATTATGTAATTTATACTAATTAATTTGTTATTTTCTTTTAATTATTTTTACTGCTTTTTTATTTTTATAAAATAGAAAATTAATTATCTATTAAAATATAATTTAAAGAAATTTTAACAAAATCAAAATCAATTTTTATTACCTTTTCTAACTGATTTGTGTCAAATGTAGAAGAAGAGTTAATTAAAAATAGTAGAGCTATAAGAAAATACATGATGTCAGAAATAAAATCTTTAATCGTATGTTGACTACATATTAAATATAAAAATAAGATGACCTAATGACCTTAGATAAATAAAAAATGTTCTATATTCTTGTTCTAGTCTCTTGAAGCCACCAAGGCCCTTGTGCGTCACGGAATACGAGCAAAACTCGATGCTGCTCTCGACTCTGAAGGATCTCTACTTGTTCAACATTGGACTGGAAGTGAATGCCAATCGGCAATTCGTCAATTTCTTGATGAAGAAGAAGATTTAGGATTGCAAAAACAACGTGTTGATGTTACTTAACAATATATTATATTTATTTTTATTTTAAAAAGGTTTTAATTTAGTATGAAGAATGGACTTCCAATATCAAAGTGTTATTTTATTGAATATTTAAAAATATATACAAAATTTAATATATCAAAGTTTTTTCCATATTCAGTAAATTTAACTAAATATATATATTATATATATATATACATACTTATATATTTATATATATATATATCTATATGTATAGATATATATACATCTATACATATAGATATATAAGATAAATATAATATATATTTCTATAAAAAACAGATATACTATAAATATTGCAGTATTTATTTTATCTAATCATAGTTATAATTTAAGTACTAAAAGAATAAAGAAAGTGAAAATATATTAGTTTATTTTAAAAAAAATGTTAAAATGAATTGAAATTTATTTGAATAAACTTGACTTTGGGCAAGATAAGTGCAAATAAAATTAAAGTGACCTTTTCTAAAATAAATTAGCAAAAATTATATTTTACCCCTTTACTTTTCTATATAAAAAAATGAAAGGTGCTAACTGATGATGAACATTTTTTATGAAAAGAATTGGGTTTTGAATATATGTACAACACCAAGATGTACGTCTATTTTATTATATATATTTATATATAGAACGTATTACCTGATTTAATATAAATTGTTATAAATTGTTTTTTCGAAATGAGTTCATTTGCAATCATATTTTATCTCTTAAAAATAGAATATAATTTTAAGAGAATTATAATTATAAATAATTTCGAAATGTTAAATAAAATATTTTAATAAATTTGTTTTTCTTTTAGTTTCATATTTTACTCTAATCATATTTATTAAAAAATCACCAAAAAATATAATGGTTTGGGGAAAACTTTGTGGTGTTTTTTACTATCTCAGCAGAGATAGTATTGCGATCGCGAAAATTTTCGATGTCGAGATTTTGATGTTTTTATACCTTTTGGTTCCTGAATCATTTTCACTAAGGTTGGGAAAAATGTCTCTCTCTTTCTCTCTCTGTGTGTGTGTGTGTGTGTGTGTGTGTGTATGTATGAAGACAAGATTACGCAAAAACGGTTTGAGCTAGAACAATGAAATAGGGTATACGGGCACTATTCAAAATTCGTAGTTTTCTATCAACTTTTGAGAAATGTAGCTCAACCGGAAGAGGGTCATTACCTACAACGTTTTCATTTTTTTTCCTTTAAAGTGACCGTAAAACTAAAGATATATGTTTGATAGTTTTTCACATGATTAAAAATTGTATAAAACTGATATATATAGAATTTCAGCTGGATTAAATCGCTGAAAGTACCGGAATTAATTTTTTAGCACTGCAAATCACGCGCCAACACGTGACGTGGTGCCATCAACAGAGCCAAACATACGCTGATTTAATAAATATTATTTATTAATTTTAATTTATAATTAATTAAATTTAATTTAAATATAATATATGTTAATTAATCCAATTCAATAGTCGAGTGGAGACACTCCAGCTTTTTTTAGTAAGGTTTAGGAGAAATGCACATTTTACTGGTCTGCAAACAATGATATTTGCATTGGAAAGTATGGATGATGCATTAAAAATAATGGAAAGAAAACTAAAATCTTTAGAGCAGTGTTTCCCAATCTTCTTTGTGCCATGCCCCACCTAAGCCCTTTTAAAATTCTTATGCCCCCCTATGTAACATATACATAATTTTTCAATATTAAAAAGGGTTAATCTCGTGTTGAGTCCATTTTCGAATTGCCTCGCTGTGGGGCGTTGGCTTCACTTTGGGAAACACTGCTTTAGAGGGTTATAATTTATTTGTTTATGGTAGTATCTCTATTAACGGTTAAATAATGTAAGTGTATGCTTTTTAAAAATCAGAGTAACTCCAACACATAGAATCATTGAAAACAATAAATAATATCGATTATGATTATAAGGAAAATTAAATAATACAGAATTCACATTGCACAATGGCAAAGTAAATTATTTTATTCTCTAAACTGCTTTAATTTATTTTCATGATCAAGCATATTTAGGGTGATGATATTTTCTAGTGAAAAAATGACAATGTCAAAATCTGGACGGTTATAAATGAAACTGCCTTTCAAAACGATGTGTATGGTCAACTTATATAAAAATCAAAAAAAAACTATTTAATTTAATTTTTGTTTATGATTTAAATTATTGAATTTATGGGTGTCGATAAAATTATTTATTCTAAATAAACAGGTCAATAAGTGCGAGACCCTCTATATAATAAATATTTATATAAAATGAAAATTTGATAATCATCAGATGTCATGAATCATAAGATAGGTAAACTTTTAGATACATTAAAAAAAATAAAAATACACGTTTTTACAATTGCATTTAATTAATAAGTTTACTTGCTGAGATTTAGAGTTGAGAAGAAACAAACAAAATCACAAATTCTGATGTATATTATTTTTCTAATTATAATTTTTATTTGTAATACTTCAATACTAGAACTTTTAAATTAAATTAAATTAAATGTGAGGAATTTTATTCTTTTTTTAGGAGGAAAGGAAAGACAAGAGCGATTTTTCTAAAATTTATTAAAATTAAAAAAAATATTCTTCAATTTTTATAATAAGGCCAAATATTATAATTTAAGTATAAAATAAACACAATACAATTGCAAAATTAAATATATAATACATTGAAAAAGTTGTACTTTTTAGAAAACAATTTTGGTTTAAAAATTATAAAATAAAAAAAAAAACCTTACTATTAAGATAAATTTTCTAAAATTAAATATAAAGAAATAATTATTTCATTTTTTATTTTATATAATTAAAAGATTTAAAGAATTCTCAAAGTATTTTTTCCAACAAGTGTTACAATTTGCTGATCTTGTAGTTCTTTGAGAGCATCTTCAAAGGCTTCTCTAGTTACCACCTGAAATTAAAAAATATATTAATTTCAAAATAATAAGAATTTATTTGAATCTAATAATTTTAAAGAAATTAGATTTTAAATATATAAATAAAATTAAATTGCGTTTTTTTGTTTGTAATTAAGATGACAAATGGTACAGAATTCAATACATCGTGCAGATGCACTACTTCTTACACTTATTTATAAGTACAAATGATCGTTTCTTTCAATAAAAGAACCAATTTATACAAATAACAATTATATGAAAAAAAAATTTAAATTGAATAAGAATTTATATTTTTTATAGTTAAATAAAATATAAGAAAAACATTTTCATAAAGATTCTACCAAAACAGGACTTATTCACAATTTTTAATAAAACGGAACTTACCATTATATGCATAAATAACCTAAATTTGCACTAAATAAAAAATTTTAAGAAGGAAATAATAGTTGTTAATTTCCAAATTCCTTGTACATATAATCAAACAAGTAAAATAAATAAATAAGTTTCCAATTTAAAAATTGATAATGTAAATAAAAATTATTTAAATAGGAATAATTATTAAGTTTATGAAATGAAAATAAACTTACAATATTCATTTTAGTTCTAAGCTCTTCTAAAAGTTTTTGTTGATTTACTGGAACAGATCGTGATTTATATTCTTCTATCATTTGTGTTAATGTCTTAACAATTTCGGCCCGACGTTGACGTGCAAGTACACTTAGACCAGTAGTTAAAATACCGACATCAATACGACCCGAAAGTGGATCAGTAGCTGATTGTTTCAAAGCTTCTCGATGTAAACTAAAAAAAAAATTATTTAAAAAAGTGATTGATAATAAGATTCATGAAGAATTCGTTTTAAATTCAATCATGTATACGAGAATGGGTAATAATATTCTCACCGATAAGCCTCCTCTACATCACAATTTTCAACAATCTCATTCAAACGCATCCTAGCATGTGCTTCACTCAATCTAATCAATGATTCCAATTGCCGGGGATAAGCAGATACTTGGCCATGACCAGCACCTGCTTGACGCATTTGAACATATTTTTGTACAAGTAATTGCCCAGCACTTCTAGATAAACGAGGATGAATATGTTCTTTTGCATAAGCAATATAATCACGAAGTAATTTCATATCCTAAAGAAAAATATAGTAATATTAAAATAAGGGGTAGTTGAATAACAACAGTATAAAATAAATAAAATACATATTTATAATTGTATTTGAATTATTAAAAATAAATGAAGTTATGAGTCTGAATAATCTAATTACAATTGTAAAATTACTTTCTAAGAAATAAATTATATATTTTTTTATATTGTTTTAGAATTTTTAGTTTTATATTTCATATAAATATAGAAGAAGAATTTTTGTTTAAATTATATTATATAAATTATATATATGATAGTTACAATTGATATATCCTCATCATCATTTTGAGATTTTTTAGAATAATAGAGTGAAATTAAATGTCTTGCTAGTCGTCTGTCAAATATTTCATTTTGAGGGTCAAGCATTAAAAATATTAAATCGAACCTAAAAAAATATTAAATATTAATGCTATATATAGAACTAATTGGTTTAATTATTTTTATTTTAATATAAATATAACTTAAAAATAAAAATTTTAAAAATATTAATTAATATTTAAAGTGATATACCTAGAGAGTAAAGTATGAGGTAATTGAATGTTGTCAATGATAGTTTTATCTTTATTCCATTGAGAACCACTTGGATTAGCAGCTGCCAAAATAGAAGTTCTAGCAGTTAATTGACATACAATTCCAGCCTTGGCAATACTAAGAGTTTGTTGTTCCATAACTTCGTGTAAAACACTTCGAGTTGAATCATCCATTTTATCAAATTCATCAATGCAACAGACACCGTTATCAGCTAATACTAAAGCTCCACTGAAAAATTATACATTTATTTAATTAAAATATATTTTAATCTCATTAAGTATAAATAATCCCATTTTTATGTTTAAATGAATTATTGTTAATTACCTGTGAAGAACATGATGTTTGGTATCTGGATCTTTAGAAAGATAAGCGGTAAGACCAACAGCTGAAGAACCTTTACCAGATGTATATTGACTTCGAGGTAAAAGGTGGTAAACATATTGTAAAAGTTGAGATTTACTTGTACCTGGATCTCCACAAAGAAGAATATTTAATTCAGCTCTAAAAGAAGATTATTATGACTATTAATAGTTCCAAAAATTATAATTATAATTACGTAAAATTTTATTATATATTAGTAAATATTTATACCTAGATTGGCCTCTTCCATATTTACTGAAATCTTTTCTAGAACCTCCAAAGAGTAAAAGAAGTATTCCTTTTTTGACATCTTCATTTTCATAAATAGAAGGAGCAATGGCTCTGGCTAATTGCTCATAAATATCAGGTGTTTTGCTTAAATTCTGGATTTGTTCAATTCTTCCAGTAGGATATATATGTTCTTGTTTTGATCTAAAAATAAATGATTTTTTAGGAATATATTATAAAAATAAAAATAAAAATTATAATGATTACCCATCCTGAACAAATAAACGACTCTCATCGATTTTTCTAAAGTGGACAGCATCAACGTGAGTTGTAAATACTGCCCTGAGATTACGTTGACGTACGTTAACTTGACTGGAAGTTGCTCTAAAAATTCCTGTAACTGAAACTCGATCACCAGCTTTAATTTGATCAACGAGATCGTTATGAGCATATACTTTAATGATTGGTGGTGTTTCACCAGCAGGTGAGTCTTCTGGAGATTCTTGAAGTTTAATAAGTTGTTTATCAGTAAATTGAGATCGATTATGGATTAACGAGAAACAATGTTTAGATTGACAGTGGGTGCAGACAATTGGTTCACTAACAAAACCACGCTCTAGAGGAAGTATAGTCACACACTTGACATTGAAATAATCCTTCACGTAATTCTGGAATAATTCCAGATGTTCGAGTCACCATCCCACTGATTGTAATTAATTGATCAATATCTGTAATCAAATTATAAAAAAACATTAAAGTAGATTATTAAATTAATAATAATAATACAAAAAAAAAGCTAAAAATATTAAAATAAAAAAAATATACCTTCAGGATCTAAACACCGCATATTTTTAGTTTTTGATGCGTTAAATGGTCTAACTTGAATTTGATGATTTAATGTAGCGGCTGGATAAAGTTCAAAGAATATTTCATTAACAGCCATATCAAAAGTAGGTATAACTTCTTGAGGATACCTTATCAATTGACCATAAAGTATTGGATCAAAAGATTGAAGATGAGCACAATTGAGATTTAAAAATGGTTCTTCCAGATTATGAATCTAATGTTAGATAATAATAAAAATATAAAAATAACATTATAATTTTATTAAAATAATTTAATTATTTACTTGTTCAAGTCGTTGGATATATAAAGGTTTAGTTGTATCCAAATTTGGAAATCTTTCATCAACTTCTGGATTTTTTTCCAAAAATGTATTTAAGAATTTCTTAAATTTCGCTTTACTTTCATTAATTACAACATCTGTTCCATAAATAACAAATTGGGGAGGAGCGATTTCTTGTGAAGTTTCAGTCTATAAAATAAAATTAAAATAAATATTATATTATTGATAAAAAAATTATATATTTAAATAATTAACCTGATCAGAATTAATTGCCACTTGTCGAAGAGTTTTATCATTTCGAATGTCAAATCGCATTCGGATTGGAGTTCCTTGAATTCCTGAATGTGGGGTTCGTACTGATGAAAGGGGTGTCCCATAATTAAGAGGTGAACTCAGATCAATTTCCGACATGACTAGAAAAAAAAATATTAAAATGCATTAATTAATTATACATTCATTAAATTATATATCTATCTCTATCTCTGTGACTCTATGGAACGCGAAAGTTCTTGGCCGCAGCAACCACACCCCTCCAAGTATTCCTATTCTGAGCCACAACCCTCCATCCTATCCTCTCCCATCTCCATCTCTCTCACGTCCTTTCCCACATTATCCACCACCCACCGCGTTAAGAAATCGTTATGAAAAAAATATCTATTTTTTAAAAATTATCTTTAATTAATTAATTTAAACAAAATTTTTTTCATGATTATTCCCTGTTTAAGAGAGAATATCTAAGTGGAAGTTATTTTAAAATGAAAGAAATTTGATAAAAAAAATGACTAAACAGTAGAGATCAGAGCGAAAAATTAAGAATTATTCTTAAAAAATTGTTGTTTCCTTACTATTGGATCATAATCATCAGATGAATATTTATTTTTTTAGAAATATAAACATTTTCTCAGGGTGGGGAGAGAGGAGAAAATGACATCCTGTTGTTAAAAAATAGTTACGGGCTCAATCCCCCAAATTTCTGATCTTATTTTAAACCAATATGCTGAATTATCACAGAAGAAGAGATAAAAAGTAGTAAAATCTAAATAAACTATGCTTTTTTACCGACCGACGATAGTAAGGGAGGTATTGTTTTCACACCAAATTTCACATGTGGAGATTTTTACATATCTCCACGAATCATGCATTTTCTTAACAGAAAAAAGTATTTTTAGCATGATGTCTGTCCGTCCGTCTGTCCGTATAGATGTGTACAGCCTGAACGGCTCAACCGATTTTGATGAAATTTGGTATATTTACTTAATGCATCAGTGGGATGAATTGATCAACTTTTGATGCAAATCCGGATACCTGAAGTGGTAGTATTAGCGATCGACGATAGGAAGGGAAGGGTTATTTTCACACCAAATTTCACATGAAGAGATTTTTTTACATATCACCACGAATCATGCACTTTGTATTGGTTTTATCCTCGGGAAAATCATATTTATTAGTTTTTTCTTAATTCAAAATTATATGACGTCATCCAGCCATTCATGACGTCACAGCCTGGTCTTACTTATCTTATTTTATCTTCTTATGAGAGTAAAATTGTTTGTTTCTTTGTTCTCAAAAACCGCTCTAACGATTTTTTTGAAATTCACACCAGAGATAGTATTTATAAAGAAAAATTGAGTTTTATTGATCACATCTCAGGAAAACTACATCTTTATTAGTTTTTTTCTTCTAAATTTAAATGTATATATGTGACGTCACAACCACCGCCTGTGAGATATATACATATCTATTCTTAAAATAAAATTAAAAATATTTATATTAAGGTAATGGCACCAATAGATGACATTTTAAGCGCTCTTGTTCCTATTTTCTTTTATAAAACTGAAACTATACGTCTCACAAAAAAAATCTTTTGGTTATTATAAAGCTTATTTTACCTTTTATCACCAGGATAAATATTTTAAACTTTTATATGAGTTTAAGGGGAAATATAATTTTTTTTCAAAATAATCAAATGGCACCTATAGATGACACCAAAAATTTTGGAGGAACCTAATGATGACAATTATGGAACCCAAAGATGACATCTACTTTTTTTCACTTCGCTTGCTCTCTTTATCTTCAACTTATTTATTTACAAAGTAAAACATCTTTCCAACACCTTGTTGTTGCTTTAACTTTAGTAATAAAAAAATCAGGTTTCATATAATGATAAATTAGATATATTTATTGTGATTGATTTTATTTTTAGCTGATTATTATAATAAAATAAAAAATTGATTTTAAACAAATCTTGTTTTAATTATCCATTTTTAATTATACATTGAGAACAGAGTAATTTAAAAAAAATTTCAAAAAAATAGTTTTTGAAGTTCTGGAATAGAAAAAAATTTTCTGACAATGAGAAAACTAAAGATAAAACACAGTTTTAGGTAGGTTCCCATATCAATTCAGACATGAAACTTGGTTGAATTCTATAAAATTATCTCCTCTTTACATCTATTAATATAATAGAGAATTTTTTTAAAAACCTACTTATAGCTGACATTGCTGTCATCTATAGGAAAAACAATTTTTAGGAACACCTATAGATGACAGGGTTGATAAAAAAGATACTTTTAAAAATTAGGTGTTTAAATTGAAGTGATTTATATCTATATTTAGTCTATTTTATACTGTAGTTATTAAATTCTTGATAAATATGAAAATAAAAATATAAAATACTAATTAAGAACATTAGTTACCTTAAGGTTATCTTTAAGATTTGTGTAAAAAATCAATTGTTGACGATCCTGTCTGCTTTTCAAGTTAAAAGAATAAAAATAGGGCGACTAATTGTATTGTTGTAGGGTATCTCAGGTGGTGGAAAAACAAAACTATCATTTAAAAAAAATAAATTCCGCGTATGTTTTAAAATTTGCTTATTTTTTTAGTTTAAATTCAAAAGTGTCATCTATAGGTGCCATTACCTTATATTCATATTTGATTTTTTAATTTCATTAATAGATATACATTTAAATTATTTGAAATTGTTTCACACAACGTTTAAAAGAAGATTTATCTTTATATTCGATTCGATATATAGTAGGAGAATTAAATGACGTTATCAATTTATTATACTCCGGTAAATATATTTTTAATATTATATATTAGCTATTGATTATATTGTAAATAATATCTTATATACTTACTTGAAAATAATTTAAAAAGTTTTAAAAGTTTTTTTTATGAATTCAAATCGTCAATTGAAAATGAAAATCCAATTATGAGATCAAAATTAAAACTATTTATTCATATAATTTTGAATGTTTTCGTGTTTTATAAATAAAAACAAATATACATATTCTTTGAATAACAAATTCCAATTAAATCACTTAAAATATAGTTGTAAAGTCCAAATCTTCGATCAATATAACATCATCGACTGGGCCACTACCTTAAGGAGTCTTCTTTTGCTCTGACTAGGGTCAATCATATGCATAAAGAATAGAAAATTTTGAAAATCAACTTGGTATTAAATTCAGAAAAAAAAAATACTGAGAATATAGACGATATTACATGGATTAATCTTATAATGCTAGCTAAAATTGTTTGTTTGTATTATTTAGGACCCCAGTTCCATTCATTTTAATCTGATTGAAGCAATGATGCAACATTTAATAATTGTAATAAATAATTAAAGAATTGTATATAAAAAATAATGAATCATTTTTTTTAACTTAAGTACCAAGCCGAGGCTCGGGGTCCCGGTACTATATTATAAATAAAATAAAATTAAAAATGTTTATATTTATTATTTATGTATCCATATCTGTTTTTTATTACATTAATAGATACTAGCTGCTCCGAGCGCCTTCGGCGCTCTTCACACCTAGACGGGGGCTCCGCCCCCTGTACCCCCGAGTGATACATAGTATTTGGTTGAAAGTCTGTATGTAAAAGGTTTTCATCCCTTTTGTTTCAATCAGTATAAGTAGATAAGACATGTATTTGTTTTCTTGTAAAATATATTTTAATTTAATCAGTAAATTAATTATATATCATTATTGTATATGTTATATTTATCTAACTCTGTGTCTCTACAGTTTTCGAAAGTTCTTAGCCACAGCATCCACATTTCTCTAAGCGTCCCTATCCTGAGCTACAACCAAATCCTACCCTGTCCCATCTCTCCCATGTCCCTTCCTTCATTGTCCACCCACCTTGGTCCTTGGTCTTCCACCGGATGTTTCCCAATCGGTTTCTCCCAATTTCTAGTTTCTCCAATTCCAACCACGTCCCCTTCCCATCCCAGCCTTTTCGATTTTATAACCTTAACTATATCTGGACATTATTTCTCGTTATGCCATCTCCGCCATCCCCCTGTGACCTCATCTTCTTTTGGCCTATAAATGCTGCGAACAATATTAATCTCACAAATACTCCAAATCTACTCTCGTCTCCCAGAGTCATCGATAGGGTGACTAAACGTCCCGTCTTTAGGTGCTCTGTCCCAAAAATGTCTTCGGGACACCCTACTGTTTTTTCAATATTTAGGGCATTTCGTAATTTTTTTTTCAACATTTTTTCAATTTAGTTTTAAAAAAAAGGTATACCGTTTGCCCCTTTACTGCATAATAACAGGCGTTACTCAATTACAACGTCGATTTAAATTCTTCTCGAATATTATTATCCTTCGTGATTAGAGATCTTAAGTATTTAAATATTTATACTTTTTTAAAGTCTACATTTTGTATGATATTTGTATTTAAGTCGTATCCGTATCATAATTCTTGAATTTTTTTATTTAATTACATTTCGCGGTTGATTTTTCCCCGATTTCTCTAATCACATGTCTCCTCTTCCAGTCCAATCAATGTTGCATAAGGCATTTAAATTTCTTAATTTGGCTAGAACACTCCATTTTTTAAAATTTTAAATAGAGGGAGAGAGAGAGGTTCTAATTATATATATATATCTGTTTCTATGACAGCAAAAAAGTAAACAAATTACATTCATACAAACACTTTCCTTTATATATATTTCTGGAAAATGGAACACCCGCAGCTCAACTCAGGAGTTAGCTAGGATTCTAATTTCTTTTTTATTTTTCATCATTTGAGGTACCCTTCACCTCAGAAAAATTTGGTTACCTTACTCCTTGTAGTTTAGGCTCTGGAGTTTTTTGCGTACAGACGGACACTATCGTATTAAATATATAGATATTAAAATTATTTGAAATTGTTTCTGTAGCTGCTAATTAATTTACTTCAAACCGTCGGCGGGTTCGGACCTGGCCACAGGTCAACTTATTTATATTTATAGTTTTATATTTATTATTTTTTATATATTATACATGGTCTCAGTTCTTTTTGGTTTATATCCAGGGGCACCTTTCGAAACTCAAACCCCATTTTAAACATACTGGCCAATGAATCTACGTAGAGTTCAGCACAAATTGTCCTTTCCTCAAGTTCATTAAAGATTGATTTCTTCTAAAATATATATGATTATAATTAATAATAAAGGGTATTTTATATACATAAAATATTATAAATACTAAATTATATTATAATTAAAAAAAATTATCAATTTTATTTCTTTTTCAGTTGGCCAAATTAAGGAGGAAATTTATTTTTATTGTTGAATGTTCCCACTAAAGATTATTCCTTGGTAATAAAGAAAATTAAACTTTCATTAAATTATAATTAAAAGAAGCATTGTAAGCTCTATATAAATATATACCTCCAAGTCCACTTGGACTTGATGGGTTGACTGTTTTTGCTGGAGTATGCGATGATCTAACAGGTGTCTGTAGAACATTACGGGTTGGTGTTTGTGGAACATTTCTTGTCGGTGTTTTAGGTGCCCGCATTTTCCCAGGTGTTTTAACTGGAGTATTCACTCCAGTCTTCTTGGTACTTGTAGGAGTTTTAGATCTGGTTGAACGTCTTGGAGTAGACGGGTTTCCATCTTTTGAAGATGAAGAACTCTTAGGCGAGGTAGGACTCGGCATTTTAAACTTTTAAAAGAAAAATATAAATAAACTAATTAGTTATACAATTTCATATTTCATTAATTATTTTTGAATGAAATAGAATATTAATAATAAGTATGTATGTTAAAGAGAAAAGATAATATTTTTTTACCAAAAGTTCCTCAAAGTAAAAGAAATTGGCGGGAATTAACTTAAAGTGTGATTAGCAACAAAAAAAGTGTCAAGGTGACAAGAGTGAGCAATAATAGAAATAAACTTTTATATAATATAAATGATTATTTTTGGAATTTAATTATTTAAAAAAAAATATTAAAATTCCTAAAACTATTAGATTTTTCTTTATTAAATATTAATTAAATTTAGTTGTTTTGTGTTTTGATAATATGTATATGTAACTAACTTCCAAGTTTATCTCATACTAACTTAACTTTTATTCATAATCCTAGACTTTGTATTTTTTAAACAAAATAATTGTGTTATATTTTCACTATTTTATATTGGAAAAGTTTATAAAATATAAGGTAAATGAAAAAAAAAAAATTTAACAAAAATTTATTCGTCATTTTCATTTCAAGATGGCGATTTATTAATTCGTAATTTGGTAGCCTATTTGCATCTAACTAATTTACTTTTTTACTTAATATAACTTTATTGAATATTTTTTTATATTTCGACAAGTAATGCTTATTGTCTTAATTTGCTGTAATTTTATATATATTTGTTTATAATTATTTGACTATGAAGGAGTTATTTCTTACTATCCTATCCATAATCGGCTCATTCTTCTTAGTGTTAGTCCTTGTCTCTTTGGGTGAGATTTTCTTTTATATCTTTTTGTTTCTTATATTTGTATTTTTTAAAATAAAAATTTAAATAAATAATTATTAACTATATAATTTCATTATAAATTATGTATTTTATATTTTGATTAAAGATCTTTGATCGGGTAAGGTTAAGAAATAGATTCCAAAGTCATATCTTATAAAAATAAGGTTATAGGTTATGAAATTTAAAAGTAATACTAATTAAATAACTTTATATTGTTTTATATATTGTATCTAATATTTAATATATTTTAAATATATTAATGATATTAAGGCTAAATCTAGTTGATTTTTATTTATAAAATGACACTAAATTTGACATATTGATAATCTTAATTTTATTTGTTTTTTATTATTTTCAGGCTGGTATTTTGTCTGGATTTTTTTCCTATCTCGTTTCCGATTTGTAAGAGAGCTTCTTGGTGGAATGACAGATTCTTCACCAATAAAAGAAAATTCAAAAACGAATAGAAATAAAAAATCTCGGCTTGATTAAAATTACAATTTATACCCTAAATAGAAACCTATCCTTATTTTACACTTTTATCATTAAATTAAAATAAATTCATCAAAATGAATATAAGGTGTGCTAAACCTGAAGATCTAATGAACATGCAACATTGTAATCTTCTATGTTTGCCTGAAAATTATCAGATGAAATATTATTTTTATCATGGACTTTCTTGGCCACAATTAAGTTATGTAGCCGAAGATGAAAAAGGACAAATTGTTGGATATGTCCTTGCAAAAATGGAAGAAGATTCTGAGGATAACCCTCATGGTCATATCACTTCTCTTGCCGTCAAACGATCTCATAGACGGCTGGGATTGGCGCAGAAATTAATGGACCAAGCAAGTCGTGCGATGGTTGAATGTTTTAATGCAAAATATGTGTCGTTACATGTACGAAAAAGCAATAGAGCAGCACTTAATTTATATACTACGACGCTAAAATTCGCTATTTCGGAAATAGAACCAAAATATTACGCCGATGGCGAGGATGCTTATGCAATGAAGAGAGATCTCAGTTCGTTTGTATCTGGAATTTCAAATGATACACAAAATCAGACACAAAAGAAAGATGAAAATAAAGAAGATAAAAAAGAATTGATATCTGATAAAAATTCCTAACAATATTTGTGATTCTTTCCTTTCTAAGAATTAATTAAAGCTCTAACACTTAAGAAAAGTTTTCTTAATTTACCTACACGTCTTTAATAAATTGTTTAAAAAATCTCTAAATGCGTTTTTATTTTATTTTCCATATATTTTCCAAAATACTAATTTTATTTTTTAATGAATTAAAAATTGATTAATCTAACTCGATAAAATAATTAAACTTTATCTACTTGATTAAAAATACGAAGAATTCTAATAAATATTGAAAAATGAATATCAAATAAAATGTTAACTTTTTTCGAAAAATTTAACTACTTAGTTATCACTTAATATTATTTTAATATTTATCATTAAAGATTACTAACTGTTGAAATGTTTTAATTAAATATACCAATATCTAACAATTAAATAAAAGAAAAGGCCTTGTGAGACAAGTCTTTTTATTCAAGTGAAAATAACTACCTAGGATCAGGGATTCGTTAGCTATATTCTATTTATAAGATGAACAATTATAGATACAAAATAAACATGTTGATATTTTATTAATAAAATTCTTGTAAGATATGTAAATACAAATTAAAAGATTAATAGAATAAAGTTTAGTGAAAAGAAATGGATAATTATATAAATAAGAATATTTAAAATTTATAGAATGGAATAAATTCATTACATATACTTTATTTTTCATTAAGATCACATTTACAGCATTTCATTTGATTCACATTAAAATTACACAACTCCAATCAATCTTTAATTAAAAAAATGTCCATTTAAACAATATATTGTCTTTTTTTATTTTGTTCATATGTATATTGTAAAAATTATTATATAATTTATTTATAATTAAATAAAATTAACAAAAAATATTTATATTTAGAAATATATATATATATATTATATAAGTATATATATAATATATAAAACAAAATAAAATCATGATATATAGTAAAATGATAGGAATATTTTTTGAAGGAATTATATATTTTTTAAATATATTTATATATATATATAATTTATATACACAACCTAAATGAAACATTCTTATAAAACAATTTTTCACATTTTATATATATATATATATATAATTATATATAAAATTTCTACATTCTAGTCTACTGGTCTCATTGGTTTGTTTTAAGCACCACATTTATAATATAAGATTTCTTTGATTCCTATAAAATTATTTTCTCAAGTAAATATAAATATATGCTGCCTTGAAGATCTGAAAAAAAATAAATTTACAAAGAAAGATGGTCCCAGTCTTCGACAGATTTAGTTAGGCCATAAAGAATATTATAAAAAGAAATATCACATAATCAATTATTTGTCTTTTCCATTGAATACAGAATAAATATAATCAATAATTTATCATTATCATTTTGAGCATAAGATCAAACAATTTGTATATTTTGAATACGTTCTATATAAGTATATATTATAAATATAATGGAAGAAATGAATTAAAATTATGAAAAATTTTACATTTTTTGTTTTATAAATGAGCATCTGTCTTCTATTATAAATACACAACTTTTATTTTAATAACGTTTAAAGTGAAAAATTATAAAACGTTTTCAGATAAAATATTTTCTATAATTTTTTTATATGTTAAGAATAGTATTTTTTTTTATTAAATCAATGAATATTAATTTCTCATATTTTGAAATCATTGACTTTATAAATGTACTCTGCTTTTTAAAGTATTATATGATTGGACAAATACAATCAAATATTTTTCTATTTAGGAATTGCCCAATTACAGATATTAAGTATATTAATTGTATTAATAAATTAATTAATAAAAGAAAATATCTTATTGTTAGTAATTTTTTTAATATATAAATTCGATTCCTATGATTTATTTGCTAAATAAAAATTTGTAAAAATATTTGCAAATAAATAGTTAGAATCATAAAATGATTGCAATGTGCGGGAAATATGTGTCCTAATCGATGAGAAAATGCTAGTTTTTTTTATAGAATACCCATTTGGGAGGCAAGATTGTAGTCCAAGAATAGGGTGGGTTGACAATATATGAGAAAAGTGGGAGAAGATACACACACAGTTGGAGGAATGTGAATGCTGTGGCTAAGAACTAGATTTCGGTATTATAGATTTGCAAATAGAATCATTTGGAAGACGATCGATATATCAATCAAGAATTTGAATAGATATGATATGGTATATTGCTTTTTTTCATATAAAAAATCTTTAAAATAAATAAAAATAATTATAATAATATTATAAATTGTAAAAGTAAAATACTATAAATAAATTTCTCAAATAATTAAATACATTAAGATATTTGTCAGATAAAAAAAAGATAAAAAGATGAAACATTTTCAAGAAATTCATTAAAAAGAATTATCTGATGAAATTTTCATAAAATATTATTTAATTTTTATAAAAAGAAAAATTAAATTAATTTAAATATAATTTGGGCTTTTGGTTTTATCTTTACCTCAAGCTTCTTTCAGAAACTTTTTCTATTATTATTTCACATATTTTTCATGTTAAAAATAATATACATATTATATATATTGCAGAGTAATGTAAATTTTGATTTTTCGTTTGATTTTTTTATTTTGTCATTAGAAATTTTATTTCTAAGGCACTAAAATAAAATACGATTATTTTCAATAGAGCAGCACATATCTATTTTTACTTAACAACAAACTAATTTTCCATAGTTTAATTTGAAAAAAAGATATTTGGAAGGGTTTATTGAGACTGAGCCGCTGTTATTAAGCACATTTTAAGATCATGAGCAAGATGTGAAACATCCACTACGGCATCTACCATATCTTGTACAGCGGATACTGATGGAAAACTTTGAGCAGCCCTTTTTGTTTTATGCACAGTGGCATTTAATGCAGTACTTAGTGCATTAGCGCATTGCAAAGCTCGTTGTCTCAGAGAAATGGAGACGGCATTTCGATGTACAGTATCGCCAATATACACTAACCGATGAGCACTAAGAACTAGAAATTGCCCATGAGCAAGAAATACCCTTGGGGGTTGATTGTGTTCTACGGTTTGTAAAAAGGCATCAATGGCGCTGTTCAAATGTCTGGCATAGGTTGTGGCTTGATTGGCATAAAAGGTCGCTACTTGTCTATCGGATGCATCATTAATAATTGGAGGAACGATTGTTTGTTCAGCAGCCTCAGCATCAGCAAGAACGCGATCATAGCCAGGCCGTAGTTCATGTGGGAGTTGTTCTCTTACAGCCTGCTCTTCTCTACGGACAGACTCTTTACTTTCCAAATTCACATAATCATAGTCATCTGTATGTTTGTCTGCTGGTGAAATACTCCTTCGGAATAGTAAAGTTGCATTACCATGTATAAATGAAGATGCTTGTCTAACATCTTCTGTTAAAGTTCTTGCACAAGCAACTATCTGATCCAGAGCATCTGGGGGTGAGGAAGGACCCGGAGGTCGGGAAAGAGTATCAATATTCCATTCACAATGGTCTAAGTTAGTAGCTGCTTCTTGAACTATTCTATCAGACTCTTTTAATGCTCGAACAAGAGGTTTTAATTTGGTAGCTAAATTCTTATCTGGTGCCTTGGCCGCATTTGCTAATGATCCTTCAGTGAATTCAGCAAGGTCATGTAATGCAGTTCGAAGTCGAACGATGGACAGTCGGACGTCGACAAGTTTAGGCTCAAGTCTTTGTTTTTCTCTCCAATGCACACCAGCAAAGCCTAAAAGACGAGAAATGGTGGCGGTAACCTCCCCCTGAAGTCGTGCCAAACTATCAAGTGCCGAATTGAGCTCGAGCGGGAGCTCTTTCGAGGATGGTGGCACGTCATATGTTTGGCTCGGCAAGGCGACAGGACGGCATGATCGTGGCACGTCGTAGTCGGCGGCAGCAAGACTCGAACGGTTTGAGGATGACATTGAATCTGCGGTAAGCGAGGAGGCTGAACTACTCGGCGTCAATTGGGTCTGGGAATGGAGCAAAGTCCGAGGAACATCATAGCAGGGTAACGGCGAGTGACGAACAACTGCGATGGCTTCTGGACATGGTAGAGGTGGCGGAGGCACAGCGTAGCTTTCTCCTGATGGTGGTGCATCGTATGTTTCACTGCCGTGAGTGGGAGGAGTGTCATAACGGGCCTGGTGAGGAGACCGACGACTAGGGGGCAGATCGTATAAATAAACGTCTCCAAATTTCTGCGGTGTCAAAACCTATAGAAAAAAAAAATAAAATGAAATCATTAACTAAAAGAACAAATACATAAATTATTATTATGGTAAATAATTAAATTAATTTTTAGAAGTTTTAAATTGTGTGTATTCTTCTCTTCCTCCTTCCAACCTTTTTATATTTATCATATATTTCTTCTTTATATATATTTTCATTTTTGTTATTTAATTTTGTAAAATAAAAATTAATAATAAACAAAAATTTATTTTATCTTTTGTTAGTAAGTTTCATTTAAAAAAAATTTGGATAAATTTTTTAAATTTGAAATATTGTAAAATAATGAAAAAATATTTGTTTTTTGAAAAAATAAATATATTATAAAATAAAATTGTCAATTTTATTGATGTATAAAAAAAAAAATAAATTGAAAATCCCAATCAATTCAACACACGAGAAAAACACACCCTAAAATATAATTAAAATTTCCCCTTCAAGTAGATGTTTTCTCCATCATCGATCGTTCGGATGAAAGGCTAGCTGGATCTCCACTTATTTCTCCCTTTCAAACTTTATTTCGAAGGGGAGAGCATTCAACCTGAAGCTTGAACTATATTGGATCATAAAATCATTTTTTCTTTATTCACTCGCATGGTTCTTTCCTATCTGACTAACAATTAATTAATATCTCCTTAGTGTATTTTTTAAAAAAATCAATATCTGTAGATTTGATCAAAGTGAAATTTTCTAAAAAAAGAATCAATAAATTATTATTAAAAAAATTATTTTTTTTAATTAAAATTTTAACAAATAATAATAACTTCTAATAAAAATTCCGCTTGTAAAGAAAAGAACGAACTCTTTTTTAAGTATAAATTGTTTTCGTTTTTTTCATTACTATTATAAATAACCCATCTAAAATAAGGGTTAACAAAATGTAGGTATGCTTGTTCATAAAACAATAAAAATATATGTGTAAATTAATACTTTTGGTCGAAAGTCGTGTTAAGAAAGCCTACTTCAAACCAATATGAGAAAACTATTGTAAAATATCTTATAAAACTGAAAATCAATCGTTTCCAAAGAATCTCAAGAGACTATAAGTAGTATATATATTAGATATGATTATACTAGTTTCGATAAAAGCTATTTGTTTTGTTCTAAATTTAAATAAATATTTTTACAAAGGAGTATTTTATAATGAAATCATTTTATTAGTAAGAAATAAGTTGACCTGTGGCCAGGCGCAGAACCGACAGACGGTTTGAAGTAAATTAATTTCCAGCTACAGAAACAATTTCAAATAATTTTAATATATCTATTAATGCAATAAAAAAAGATATGGATATAACATACATATTTTTAATTTTATTTCATTTATAATATATAAGAGCTGGCTGTGACGTCATATAATTTAAAATTAAGAAAAAACTAATGAAGATGATTTTTCTCGAGGATAAAACCAATACAAAGTGCATGATTCGTGGAGATATGTAAATGTGAAATTCCTTGCCATTTCAAAAGAATTTCAAACACAATATTGATTTTTTCTATAGTAATGTCAAATAAAGTGCTGAATGATTAATATTCCTGAATTGGTAAAATAAATGAATTTTTTAATATATTTTTTTTTCATTTTTAAAATTTGTTAAGGTTTGTATTAAAAAATAGGAAAAAAAATATTGGAGAATTAATTCACTCTCTTAAGAAACTTGAAACGCTTGAACTTGTCTTTATGTTATTTTTCAAAGATAATCTAAGTGTCTTCTAATTAAATAATTCTGAGAAATTCAATAAAAAAAGTAAATAAAATTTGTTATTTTATTAGTTAATCTACATTTTAAATTAGGTCTTAATAGTCCGATAGAAAGTGCTAAAAGCATCCACCTTTCGAGTTTTAAGCTTTCAAATTAATTTTAATAACATAATATATAGTAATTGTAATTTTTTTTTTGTTATTCATCGATCAATTAAAGTAAATTCTTTTGCAATTTTATTAAGATTCCATAGATTATTTTTTATTATTTTTGATTTTTTTTTATTTAATGGCGGAATTACTTCTCTCCGATTGGTTGTTTTATTTTCACACTTTTTATTTACATTATGGCACTTAAAGTCCTGGAGTTAAAAGAGACTTTCTCATTAGTTTAAAGGATGAAATTATTTTTTTTCTTATATAGAAGGGAGATTTTGGAATAGTTTATAGAAAAAAAAACAACCAATCAGAAAGTTTAGAAGTAATTAGAGAGAAATGTTTCTGTAGCTGGAAATTAATTTACTTCAAACCGTCGGTCGGTTCTGCGCCTGGCCACAGGTCAACTTATTAAAAGTATCATCAAATAAATTGATAGGATTTAAGAATAAACTTCACCTCTCAGAATTTTCTATAATTTCCTTGACATAACACACCTTTATTTTATCATTCTACATTCTTATCTTTTTAAATAATTCCCAAACTTTTTCATACTAATCTCTGTAAATACATTTATGCATGATATTATATCATTTTTCTAAGAGTCATGAAATCATACCGGATGTTTTGTTAATTACTTTTAAATTCATTTAAATGTTTTAATATATAATTAAAAGAATAGGGAATAATAAAAAAAATCAAGAAGAACAAAAGCCCATTTCCTGCTCGCTATTGATTCATCCATTGAAAATCATTGGCGCGTTTGATCTACATGTCACGGTGCTTGACTTTAACGAACAAATAATGACATAATAATTATGACAACAAACATTTTGAAGTAGAAAAGTTTTATTTATTTTGACCCGTAAATAGTGAACAGAGTTAATGAAATTAAATATGAATCAACGAAATTGAAAGAATATTCTTCCAAAGAATGCCATATTTACGAATACAAGACTAATCTTAAAAATTTTACTTTATTTATATATTTATTTATTCACCTATCTTTAAATTACAGTAATTATGGTTTTCACTGATTGTATATAATTTCAATTTCAATTTAAATATTTTAGAGATGAGAATTTTAATTAGGAGTAATAAATAAACTTTAGTTAGATATTTCTATTCATTATATTATATTTCAATTTTAATTGAATTCCCAAAGTTTAGTACTCATCACATCATAGAGCACCCTTTTGATTTTCCTTTTCTCATTAAAGGGCATTGTCATTATGGTTGATGGAGAAGGTGGATGGTTTATGTCATATGATTTCTCTTTCCTCCCCCTCTTCACGGTCGAACACAAAGTGTCGTCTACTGCGACTTAAAGCCTTCCTACCAAATATTTAATGACGTAAACTGTCGTTCTCACCTTGTTTGGTTGAACATGCCAACTTCGTCGTTTGCCTTGTCGTTGGAGTGTTGTTAGGTCCGTTTCGGGGGCTGCTGTCGTACCACCAGTATCATAAACGCCGGCCAAAATACGTAAACGATTTCCCGGGCAAATACCCTTAATAGACAAATAAAAATCAAAAATTAACATTATTTCGAATTAAGAGATATAATAAAATACATCAAGGAATAATTCAAAAATATATTTATATTTCATATAATTATAATTTCAAAAACATTTAAAAATAATGATTTCATTAAAATGAAGAACATTTATATTTTAATTATTATTTTTATTATTAATGAATTATTAATCAAATGAAAAGTTGTTTTATTATCAACTCAAATATTCTAATACATTGTTAAATTTAAATGTAATACTCTCCAATAAAATAAAAAAAAAAATAAAAAATAAATTGGGATTTCTATTTCAATCCAAAAATAAAAAGAAAATAGCAATCTCATCTAGATCCAATTTGTTTCTAAAATATAGTTAAGGAATCAATGAAAAACCTTTTACTCCTGTAGTTAATCATTTTATGAGTATCCAATTTAGGATTTTTCTTCTTTTATAATAAATCGAACTTTTATATTTATAACTTTATAATTAAATAGCAAAAACAACCTTAAAACAATTACCATCAATGAATAAGAATATTTATTATTATTCTTTATTTATTTAAACCATGATGAGAGAAACTAAATATTTTTAAATAAATAAATCTAACTTTAATAATAATTTCACATATTTTTTTCATTTAATATAAGTAAACTTTTAGAAACTCCTGAATTTTATTTTATAAACTAATCTGATGATGAACTCAATTGACTAGCTTTTTTGTTGTTTCCAACTTTGTTAGTGTTTCCAAAATTTATTTGTTTGTTTTTTTTTCATACAGTCATCTTCGGTTGATCTTTTACAACCTTGAAAGAAGACCTTAAAAGGAGTCTCTTCGCCCCATTTGGATTCTTTGATTTAAATAACTCCATATTCATTAATAAATAATAAAAAATCCTTTCCATTATTTACTTGTCGAAAATATTTATTTTTTTTTTCGTTAAAAGGAATGATCAAAAAAATTGATTATTTTTTTGAACATCCAAACCTCTCTCTCATTAAATATAAAAATTTATTGAAAAAAATTATCTCTTTAATTTATATGAGTATGTAAAATCACAGAAATAATAATATTTGACTTATTAATACTTCTATTGATTAAGAAATGGATAAATATATAATTTGTTTTAAACGAAAAGACGAATATCTTACCAAAACAACTTAAATAAATAAATAAATAAATAATTATATATACACACCCTCCATTCCAAAAAAAAACCGAACTTTTTAAAAAAACAAAAAACCAATGTACATTTTGGAACAAATCATTTTTATTAATCAATGTATTCCCCTTCTGCATCGATACACAAATTTGCACGCTCCAACAAGTTGTCAAACGACTTCTCCATTTTCTTTATTGGAATGGTCTTTAGGACGTCGGTCGTCGCCTTCTCAATGGCTTCAATCGATGCGTGCCACTTTCCTTTCATCGCCAAATGCAGTTTAGGGAATAGATAGAAGTCGCACGGAGCCAGATCTGGTGAATAGGGCGAATGATGCAAAGGAATAACGTGATTTTTGACCAAAAATTCAGTTACAAGTTACGAACGATGTGATTGTGCATTATCGTGGAAAAGAGTCCAACTGCCGATTTCTCGATATTCTGGCCGAATACGACGAATTCTTGTCAGCAAATGCTTCATGACGCCCAAGTAAAACTCTCCAGTGACTGTCTGGCCGGGTGGAACAAATTCTTTGTGGAAGGGTGTATTTAGCAATATATGTCCATGTAATTAAAAGGAATAATTTTATAAGTAATAAGTTTTGTATTCATTGGTGTTTTATTAATTCTTCTAAATAAAAATAATAAATGTAGTGTTTGGATACCTGTCGCCCCCGGAGAGAACAAAGCCACCATCCCTCGATGCCGGCGGTATTCTGCTCGAGAACGGTGAGGAGGTCACCTCGGCGAAAGGCGAGTTCATCCGGCGACTCGGCGATGTTGTCGTACAACGCCTTGGCCACGCACTTCTGCAACATACACCCACACATTACCATAAGAGTACATCGTGAGTCATTTTACGAGTATGGTACTCCACCTCTGACATCGCTGCATCCACGAACAAAGCAAAGTGTAGGCACTAAAGACTAATTTATTACTTTGATTTTGAAAAAAAAAATATTATAGATTCCGCTTTGTAAAGTCAGACAATAAATAAATAAATAAATAATTGACATATCATTTAAACTTTATCATCTTTATAATCAAAGTTAATTTTCATGAATAAAATGAATAATTAAAATTGTTTGATTTTAGTTAAATTGTAAATAAAAATGAATGTAGTTTATTTAACCCTTTATTTTCATAAAGTAATTGTCAAGGTTCTATCCTTCAAATTTTCCAACTAAAGTACAATGCCATATCAGATGCTCGTTTATTGGAATTGTGCAATTAGAACATCTGCGAATAGAAGGCGGTAGTCTTGTAATTAATAAATTGATTTGTTCTCAATTAATAATTTCTATTATTTCCAATTAATAGAAATAATACAAATAATAAAAATAAAGTAATGTTTAATGTTATTTTTCTATGTAAATATAAAAATTAAATTAAAAATATAATAAAAAAATTATTAATATTTTTCATCCTTTTTAATAGACTATAAACATAAAAATGTAAATTCAATGATGAATCCTCAGAAGCCAGTCAGAAATTGTTTCTCACAATATAATTTAATGCGATTCACTGTCCATAAAACAAAACGCTTTCGGCATAATGCCTGTTTAAGATCCGTTAACCCATCCAGAAGATAAGTGTGCCACAAGTGGATACCAGTAATGGCAGAAGGTCATTCGACAAGCTGTTTGTTCCTCAATTAAGAATAGAGTCATTTCTAAAACGAGGTTCTGTTAATTTTGACAAATGTTTTTTGATAATAAAGTCATGGGAATTCGGTCTTTTTTCAATTTAATATTCTATGCTGCTAGGCTGCAGGCCAGTTTTTGTTGTAATCTCATTTTGATTTGCTTCATCTTATGAAAGGGATACAAATTATGACGTTCACGTTTTAAACATTATTCATGAATATACTCGTTGGTTGACTAGAAAATGATTATAAAAACTTTCGGCTACTATAATACTATGAAGAATAGATATGTTAACTTTATCAAAACATGTAAAAAAAAACTTAGTCAAATAAATTATAAAATACAAAAATGTATGGTTGAAAGATTATCAAAATAAATACAAAAGACTCTATACTATTATATTTAAATTTAAAATAAATAATTTTCAAAATTTAATATTTTTTTTAGATATGTAAATAAATATCTGCAAATGAATATACTCAAGTCAATTTTTAAAAATAAATAATTTTTTCTATAAAATTAACCACATTGCTATTGTCATTAATAATTAATTACAACATTGCGTTAATCAATTTTCATTTGATGTGTATCTCTTTAGGGATAAATTACATGATTAATCTTCTCTGAATTGTAATTATATTCATATTTATTGGAACAAATAAATTTCAATTTGACAATTAAAGAAATTTAAAACATTTCAGTAATTGAAAAAAGTGAATTTATTTTTACTTATTTGATTTATCATTTATTTTCCTGGACCCAATGGAATGTTTTTCTCTACTCACATTTGATTAACAAGGAAAAAATTCTTACTTAATTTCAGTGCCTATAAAAAATAGAAATGTAATTTTCTATTAATGAACCGGTTCGGTTGTCTTTAAGAAAGAGATTTCATACCTGGAGGTTTTACATACAGATCACATAAACATGCAATTTGGATTTATAAATTTTACAAAAAATATTTTATATTTTTTTATCTAAAAGTCATTAAATAAAAAAATAGTTTAATTATAATGAAAAAATAATTTTTATTATTAAATGTTATTTTTCAATAAACTTACTTTATTTAATTTTATTAAATATATATTTTTTTTTTGAAATTTTTAATTTTAATAAAACAATATTCTCCCTCTACTATGTGATTTTCTAATTTTGTTAATCCTTATTTGCCTATTTAAGGTGAATATCCTAATTTAAACGTGAACCTTTGCAAACCGGCTTGTGGCCTGTTTCCTTGGAACAACACCATAACTAGAAAAGGAAAATTTTCTCTTGTTTTGAGATGAGGAAATATTAACAACTACATTCCTTTAAACAGAGTATAAATGTTGTTTTATGATCTGATATAGCTATTATTTTCTAAAAGGAAAATGTCAAAATAACTAATATCTGTATTATTCTAGTATTTTCTAAAAAGCGAATTAATCAAACAGTTTAGTGCTTTTTATAATGATTGTGTGTTAAACATATTATGTTAAGAAAAAATTGTTATTATTTTGAAAATAATTTAGTAATCGTGAAATGTTGCCAAAAATCAGTGATGAAATATTTTGAAATCAAAAAAGCGGTGCAAATCAGAGCTTAAAGAAGAGATGAAGGGGTTTGTTAATTTTGGCACTAAAAATTTGAATTGGTATTTGAATATTATGGTAATTTATGGGTCAAAAAGTATATTTATATTTTATGAATATAAAAAATTATATTGAATGAATTTAATATTTACAATAATAATTTAAAATAAGAAATAAAATTAGAAAATTAAATAAAAAAAAGAAGTTTTTGGCAGGAATAAATTATGACTCCAATTCATGATTTAAGATTAATATCAAAACAACCCTAAATTTTATTTAATATTATGTTTATAAATGAATAATTTATTACTTTTAACAAATTATTAATAAGAAGAACATTTATTCTATTTTAATTAGATAATATTTATTAATTTATTATTAATTTATTAGAATATTAATTCATTAATTAAATTACTAATAACAAACAAATATAAAAATTTTAAGAATAATATTCTTTTAATTTTTATTATTATATATGCAATTTACTGACTTACATTGATTATTTCCTCAAATAATAAAATATAATTTTATAATCTACTTTTGAAGTTAAGAAAGAGAGAGAGAGGTTTTTTTTTTCATTGTTATTTTATTAAAAATATTAATTTTCGACTGTTTGTTTTTTTATATAAAAACTGTTTTTTTTCTTAATAATTATTCCTTAAATGGTAAACATTTAAGAGAGAGTGGTGTCTTGAGGGACCTTGAACCTAATAGATTTAGAAAAAAAATCGAGGTCATGTTTTGCTCTTGGATTACTGTCAATAATTTCTGGATTAAATTAAATTTATTAGAAAGTATTTATACAAAATATTAGTATTAAGTATGCCTAATAATATTTATAAACTAAAAAGAAAAATCAATTTTAAAACGTGAAAAAAGAGAAAAATGAATTTTTTTTAGTTATTAATGTAGTCAAAAATATTTTAAAACGACAATTTATTATCTTTATTTTTGTTTTTAGTTTAATTTTTCAGTTATTAATTATAATTGACTGGTTAAAGTGGTTTATAGATTATTAACAATTAAAATATACATTTTTAAACAAATTGTAATAAGTTGACCTGTGGCCAGGTCCGAACCGACCGACGGTTTGAAATAAATTAATTTTCAGCTATAGAAACAATTTCAAATAATTGTCATATATCTATTAATGTAATAAAAAACAGATATGGATACATAAATAATAAATATAAACATTTTTAATTTTATTTTATTTATAATATATATGCAAGACCAGGCTGTGACGTCATGAATGGCTGGATGACGTCATATAATTTTAAATCAAGAAAAAACTAATAAATATGATTTTTCTCGAGGATAAAACCAATACAAAGTGCATGATTCGTGGTGATATATAAAAAAATCTCCTTTGGTGTGAAAATAACCCTTTCCTTCCTATCGTCGATCGCTAATACTACCACTTCCGGTTTCCGGAATTGCACCAAAAGTTGATCAATTCATCCCACTGATGCATTAAGTAAATATACCAAATTTCATCAAAATCGGTTGAGCCGTTCAGGCTGTACACATCTATACGGACGGACAGACGGACGGACAGACGGACGGACAGACGGACAGACAGACGGACAGACATCATGCTAAAAATACTTTTTTCTGTTTAGAAAATGCATGATTCGTGGAGATATGTAAAAATCTCCACATGTGAAATTTGGTGTGAAAACAATACCTCCCTTACTATCGTCGGTCGGTAAAAAAGGGTTGTTTGAAATTTTCACATTTTATAATGGTTTAGGTATAGGTTATTAAATTCGTTATGAATCTAATTATAATTATATTTGATAATATGTATTAATTACTAAAACGAATTCAAAAAAGAGTATATTTTTGACGCCATGTGTTTATATTGAATTTTGAATGATGAGCGGAGCACGTGGAAAGAAAGAGTGAGGTAAGATTAGATAGGAGTTGGTTGTGGGGAGACCATTTGAGAAGTGATCGGTACCGACAATATTAAGCAGCACGTGAGGGATTTGGGAGAGAATAGGATTTGGTTAGAGCTGGCTTAGGATAGAGACTGTTGGGGGAATTTCCCTGGCATCGCATAGGTTGATAAATAATAAGTTTCTTCTAAGGGATGAGGACATCTATAGTCTATAAAAACTAATGAAAACAATAGAGCTATAGAACAAACACATAATTCAATTAATTTAAATTAACATTAATAAATGTTTATATTTTAAGTTTATCAATTGTTATATATAACATTAAAAAGGTTAGTTTTATTATTATAAAATGTCTCTTGTCTTTCTTTACACCATTAGTCCATTATAATAAAAATCGTATAATAAAATGACTATTAAAGAATATTGTATCCCATTATTAAATATATAATTTAGATGAATAATTGAAAGTGTTAATTCATTATTTCATTAAAGAATATTGAACATTAAACATTACACATCTAAATACATTAAAATAAATTATTTTTAGAAAATGACAATATAATAAACAATTTCTATAAATGAATTGCAACATATTTTATTAAAATGTAAAATGGTTATATAATTGTTGAATATGTATGAATAAGTTTAATTATATGCTATCTTAATTCTTTTCTTAGTTATGTATAATTAGAATTTAAAATAGTGAGTATATTTGAAAACAAAATGAATCTCATTGTCGTTTGAAACGATTATTTTCTTTATGCTATTTGAGTCATTTGATCCCCATTGACGAATCACCCTCGTCCCTCATAAATGATGACTCAGACGAAGAAAGAAAAGAGGGTCATTCTTTATTCGGAGGGTCTCAAATCAAACAGCCAATTGGTAGTTTGGAATCCTTCCTCACGCTTTCATTATAAAAATCGAAATGTTAACAATAAATACAACACATTCATGCAATTGTAGTCACAATCTATTATATAGTTGAATACAAACATTTAATCAGAATAACATACATATAAATAATTTTTTATGAGTAAATAATCAAGCCATTTGTTTTCCAAAAATATACAATAAATATTAATAATTTAAAAGTAATATTTTTTTAAATCTTATTGATATTTAATAATTTTGGAATGAAAACTAAATAATTGATTAACCATTAACTATTATTTGAAATTTAAAAAAAAAATTATATTTCTTAATTAATATTAAATTAGTTTTAAATTTAACATTATTTAAATTTTCATGAAATTCAATTAAAAATTGATCTGTTTTTAAATCGATAAGTAAATAAATATACTATTTTCCACGTTCAATGACTACCATTTATAATTCACTATTATTTTATTAATAAATATTCAATTTTGAAATCTTTTAATTAAATATTTATGTTTATTAATTTCATCAAAAGTCCATTCATATTTTATTAGATTATTTCATTTGGCAAAATATCATAGCATACGTGAATTTAAGCATGAATTTGACTTTTGAATATTTAGTATTTATATTTTCAGAAATTGACCTTTTTAGAATTATCTCTTAGTCCAATAATTTTTTTTTATATTTAGTAAAAAAATTGTAAACATTTTATGTTATTGTTTTTATTCAATTAAGATAGTAAAAATTTCTTAATGAAAGTTTTGACATCATGATAAAAAAAACTGAATTGAGACTTAATCGAATGTGATAGTTTATGCCTATTGAAAAATATTTTAATTTATTTATGAATTAATTAATTAAAATATTCTTTAATAAGCAAAGCAGGATAATTATATCAATTGGGAATGATGAGCAAATTAGTCTACTATAGACACTCAAATAAAAGCTGGTTTATTTCAAGTAGCTGCTCAATAAATCACAATGACTAAATAACAGATCTACAAATTTCCTTAAACTGAAGGACAAATAATCGAAGGATTAGTGTTTCTTGTCATTAAAATATTAATTTATTGAATATGATTTTTGATTTCGAATACCTAAATTTTTTTAGAAATTTAAATTAATTTACTATTATAAATTAAATTAAAATACCTAATATAGAACAAAGTTCGTATATTTATAAAATTTATAAAAAATTAGCTGCTCCCTGAACTGAATTTTTTTTTAAATCTGTTCTTAATAACTGCCTCAAAATTTTTACAAAGAAGATCAGTAAAAGTTCTTTTTAGTATCTTTTATTATTTTCACATACACGCGCGTATACTAATCTTATAAAAAATTAATAAAAAAAATAACGTTACTATAACAATGAAAAAGCTAAAAATTTAGGGTTAGGCAATGAGAAAACCACTGGGTTTAACTGGAAGTATCACTACGGGGTACGGGAGTATTAGATTGACCTATGTGCAAAATTTGTTTGCGTTTGGAATCATATAACAAACAGACAAATATATATTATTAAATATAATAATATTGTAAATGAAATTAATTATATTTAATTGCTGTTAATATTTACTTACTAACTTAATATTTTTACGTTTTTTGTAATTTTATTTTCAAGTTAATTAAAAATATCTATTTTTTTCTGTATTATATTTATTATAGACTTATTCAATTTCCGGAAAATGAATTACTTTTCCTTTGATATATTATAAATAAATACATAATTATATTATGGTTTTGAAGATGCTTTTCTTTATTGATTTTTTAATGAAAAGGGATGTCTCTTTGGTAGTATTTCCAAACTCGAATAGAATAACATATTTATAATTTATATTCTCAATTTATAATATTCATTTCTAATAAAAAGTCCTAATATTATTACATCACTTGATGATTACTAAATTTTTATATTATACAATCATTTTATATTGTTGCTTCTTTTCTTAAAAGACAAAATTGTTCAATCTTATGAAAATTATTTATTCATTATTAATATAATATACTTGTATTATTAATTAATATAATATAAACGTCATCTTTTATTTATATATTTGAAAAAAAGTAATTTTCTATTATATTAACTAAATTTGATGAAGCTGATAGAATGAGGAAAAGTAAAAGCGAAGCACATGTTTTGGATGGGTACATAAATGTTGCCCAATGAATTTGGCCTTTAACGTTTTTCCCCTCTATCATGATTTCACACCTTCATTACTGAAAGGTAAATATTAATTCAAGATAAAAGCGATCATCGAACGTTCATACGTCAACAAGATTATTTCTAAGAAGAACAAACGATAAAAATGAACCCGTTTCTATGAGACGAACTCACAAATACAGCTAACTTTTATTTTTTGTTCATTTTATAATCAAGATAATTTCGCTTAAGAAAAATTATTAAAAATAAGCAGTACCATAATTTTGTAATAAACCAATTGCTCAAGTATAATTATTTGTAGAAAAAAACATGCCATTAACCTGATAAAAATTTTATATATTAATTTTTTCAAATTAGTTCTAAAATTAATATCCTATATTACAAAATGATTGATGAAATAAAAATTCAGATAAAATGCAAATTTATGAAAGGAGATAAAAAAAATGATAAAGAATTTTTAAAAGTTTTATTATCATCATACGATATGTTTGAAAGAAGTTTTTATATTCAATTTTTTTTTATCAAAATTATAATTATATTATAACTTCATTAAAATTTTGTTGGAATTTTGAATGTTTATAATAAAAGGACTTAAAATTAAGCAATAATATATTTAATGTATATTTATATTATAAGAGCCTTATACTTAAACAAAAAAATTTAATTCCGATTAATTTCCAAGACCTCATATCTAAATATAATCAAATATGTAATCATATTTCAATGATAAGAATTGAGTTAATCATACTATTCAGCAGAAATTTTTCTTCTATTTATTCTTTCATTTTTGAATATTTTATATATAATTTCTATTATATCACCAACTTATTTGGTTGGTTTAAAAAGTTATCATAAATTATATATGGTATAATTAATAATATTAATTATTAATTAGACAATTTTAAATTTGTAACTATATAGGAATTACTTTAAAAATTCTAGATTTATAAAATAAATTTTTAATTATTATTTTTTTATTATTTAGATTATATTTTTTATCTTTAATCATACAAAAGGTGAGTACATAATTATTTTTTTTAAATATATTGTTTATTATCTAATCTTAACAATGTTCAATAAAATTTACATCAGTATAAATAAAATTTATAATTTTAGAATAAAATATGTACTGATATAAGATAATTTGAAAAATAGATCTTATCTTTCACTAAGGTATAATAATAAAAATATGAGAAGAAGACTTTTAAAAATAATTTATATTTATAATTATACTTTAAAAAAAAATAGAAAATTGTTAATCAGAAAGAATATCAAAGAATATAAATCAAATTTTCTTCCATTTTCTATGTACTAGTATTCTATATACTGCTTATATATATAATGTTTAAAAAAAGAATATTAATATTTTATATTGAAAAAAACTCTTATTACCCTCATCCAGTGACGGTTCTAGGGTTTTGAGCGCCCTTTCATACAAGAATACACAAACTTACTGCAAATTAAAAAATAGTAAAAAAGTCAAAAAATCAAAATTACACAAAAATAATGAATGTAAAAAATATTTTATTTGTTTATCAGCGCCTCTCAAAATTTAGTGCCGGGCAGTCATCCGGCTTGCCCGCCCTTTTTTCCGGCGCTGCCCTCAACAATTAAAAATAAATTCAAAATATTATAAAATCAAATTTAAATGTAAGTTCCCTGAAGAATTAAAATGTTTTTTTTTAATATTTTAAAAAAGAATAAAAATAAAATTATGATTTGAAAATTATTTCCCTTGGAATTGTTAAAAATTTTACATTACTTTTTGCAAATTTCATTTAGTATTTCACTTATATTTTTTTTAATTCAAGGAAAACAGTTATCTAAATGATATTCTAAATGATATATACAATTTATTATGAAAAATTTTTAAAACAGGATTTAAAATATATCTTTTTAATAATTTATAATGAATTTAATTTTGACAGTGTAAGAGGATCCAGCTATGGTGCACTTCTTATAATGACCCACGATGACTGTGAATTGTATTATAAGTAAATTATGGGCGCCAAAGTTTTGGTAAATTGTCTTTATCCCGGAATACAAAAGGGTGTTAAAAAAATTAAGGGAAAGGGGAAAAAAATAATGTTTGCACTAATACACTTTAATTAATAAAAAAAGTTTAAACAGATTAAATATAAGACATTTAAATTAAAAAAATAAGATAATGTAATTCACTATTATTACAGGGAGTAACAGGAATAGTTATCACAGGGTGTGATGGTTTATAAAATAATAATTATATCACGGGGCGTAATAGTTCAAAGCTCATATCAGGATGATATTACTTTTTTTAACTGCCAATTCTCAACTGACTAAATTATAAAAACTTGGAGGGAGATTGTTCCTCCCCTTAGTCGAAATATTATATCTATATACATATATTACATTTTAACAATAATGCGACAAAATAACTTTGTTAATATAATAAGAAAAATAGAAAAACAAAATAAAATGAATAATAAAAAAAATTTAAATACTTTGTGCGTTACAACAGGGAATATTTTTAAGTCAGGCAACGAATAGAATTTGTTATATAATATAAGAAATTATTGTACATTATTTATATATACCTATATAAAACACATATACAAAGAATTAAAGTATTTTTTAACTTGAATATTTTTTGGATCTTTTGTAAACTGATTGAACAAAAATGTTTTCTGTGAACCTGTAAAATGAAAGAAGGCCCGAATACGGAATAGAAAATAAATTTAGCAGAAAAGAGAAGGAGGCGTGGGATTTCGGCTTGAAAGTGGGAAAAATGTGTGTTGCGCCGCCAACACATCTGTTTAAATCATGAGGGAGGACATTTTGGGGACATTTCAAAGAATAACAGGAAAAAAACCAAAAGAAATTTAACTTAGGTAGTTAACATAAAAGCTATGCTGACTAGACAAAATTTTTTTATAAATATTATTGTTTTCATTTATAATTTCCGTTCTAATAATATAAAAATGTTATATTAGCAAATTTTACAAATTCTATTTTGTTACCTGATCTTTGGTAATGAAAATATTATTATAATACTAATAATAAAATTTCACTACTAAATATTAATTCCTTGAAGTTAATGAATTAGAATTTCTCATAAAAAATATCCTTTGCTTTATTTCTAGACAAATTTGTATTTCTCTTTCGTTTATGTTTAATATAATTTATAATAAAAAACAAAATAAACATGAATATTCATAAATATTCTGTCTATATTTTTAAGTATAATTAGATAAGTTCTAAGTTCATTCCAGCAATTGCAAAATGGAGTGAGAAATATACTTAAGTGGCGATATAATTATTAGTATTTTCTTTTCAGATCTTTTTTTGTGAATTTTAAAGATTATTAAAAATATAAAGAAATTAAGTTACAAAAAAATATTAATTTAATTTAATTTTTTGTTAGACATTTAAGAAATTTCCATTTTTTAAATTTGAAATTGAAATTTCAATTCATTAATTTATTTCAGATTTTTTTTTGACGTACTTGAAAATCACTCCTGACACTATAAATGGTATATTTGTATGTAAGAGCATGCTTACATAGATCTTTTTAATTATTTATTTTATGGGTGGTCTGACCTGATAAAGAAATCAATTTCAAATTTAATTAAAAACATTCAAAAATTATATTTATTTTTATTCATCAAGAAATAATAAACAAATAAAAAAAATGAAGAAATAAAATTTATCAAATTACATTTAGTTCTCCAAACAGAAAAACGTAATTTTGACCACCCAGGTGGATTCTTTTTTTATATTTAACATGAAACGCGATTCAAGATTATTCATAAATTTCTTCTAGTGCAATCGGAGAATTTTTATAGACTTTTAAAGTCTTTTTAAAACTAAACGAAAAAGATATTTTAATTTTTTTGTTTTTTTTTAACCTTTTATATATATATAAATTTAAGGAAATTGAGCCGAATCCTTACAAGAGGGATGGAAGGGGTTTAACCCTGATTTGTATTGAATTATTCAGGTTTTATTCATGTTAAGAATATTTTTTTATATAGTCTAATTAATAAATAAATGAATAGATGAAAAAAAAATCAAGTATATTCAGATATTGGATTTCTTAAGGATGATTTTGTTATAATTCATATTTAATATATCTGGATGATTTTTACTTTTAATTAATTTATCTCATATTCTTCATCGACTTTAATCTAATTATTTAAATTTTTATTTCATTTATATACAAAACAAACTTACTCTTTATAATAATTTTTATTTTGAACTTTCAGACTAAAAACCCTTAATTATTTAAATGTATAATATAATATATAATATCAATCTAAAAGAATATTTATTGTTTTTTAACCATCTTTCTAGGCGAAAGAAAGTTCGGTAGAAGAGAATTTTAAAACAATTTTTGTCCAAATACAATTTCTATAATATATTATTTAAACTCTTTATTATTAGAAGGTTTAGTTCTACTATTATTATAAATAAATATTAGAAAATATTTTAAATATAATATATCTTTTAATTAAATCTAGAGAAGAGAAGAGAAGCAATTTCAACTGTCAATAGAACATTCTGACAAATGTGAACATAAAATACACAAAAGATAGAAAAATCATTATTCCATTTTGTTATGTGATTAACATACTTATTTTTATAAACAGAAAAATGTTAATATGAACTTTATTTTTAACTTCATTTGTATTTATCAGAAAGACACTTGTATTTCTTCGGCTCTTTCCTATATTGAATATAATAATATTATAATTTTAAATTATATAAAATTGTTAATGAAAATTTATTTAATAGATTATGTGATTTCTCATTATTTTCCAATAAGAAGGAAATAAACATTTTTTATTTAATAAGAAATGAAAAATTTATGAGTAATAAGTAAGTGTCGACAAATATACACTCTTATGCCCTTTCCTTTATTGAAAAATAATTAATTTGGTTGTTAAAACTTAATAAAAAAACATTTCACAAGAATTTAATAGAATATTTTATTGACCATAAAGAAAGTATAATTATAATTAAAAATAAAAATTGTATTTAATATTAATGTGAATTCAAGTGAAATTTTTTAATTTAAAATAAATAATCCTAGTTACATTTTGAATGATAATAATTATTCAGGTAACTTTCGCCTTTATCTTTTATCGGATAATAATGTTTAATTATGAGAAAAATGATGATAAATGCATTGAATGCATATATTTTTATGTAAATAAAGTTATGATATTTTTACGCCGTGTAGTTACGGCTTAGAATAGACTTGAGGTATTCCCTGCCTGTTGTAAAAGACGACCTAATAGGAAATCGTTCCACAGCAATTCCATAGGCCGTAAAACATAGATACATAAATAAATGGCTAATTTTCACTCTCAATTTCTTTATCGTGGTCAAAATATTTTACCCATGATTAAAATTTCTATGAAAGTAAAATAATAAAATCCCTTTTAAGGTGTTATATAATGATTGTTTTAATGACCCTATTTATTTATTTGAAAACAGGTACGAGTTTCGGCTTCTTATTGATGAAGAGAAGAACCTGTTTTTTTTCATGGTTTAGAATGAAAGTAAAATCAAAATTCAGGGTGGTTCGTCTGAAAGCATAAAAGAATCATTTGGATTGGGGTGGAATGGGGCAATAAAAATCCAAAGAATGATCTGAACTGTACCTGGGACACAAAAGAGGGCTTTGTTCACTGGAGGGTTGGAAAATACACATTCCGGGAAAGAGGATAAACAGTGTTCAACTTTTAATTGGGATGCCGTTATTGCTTTGGTTGTTTGAATCGTTCGGGTTCAGACAAGCGTTCAATTCTCCGGCGACCTTGTCCAAGGCTAAACGGGAATACCTGATATTTATAAAATCACTCACCATCGCCATTTATAGCATCCATCTTTTTGCATTCTTCTGCTTGATGATAAAAAAATTGATGCAGAGAAGAATAATATAATTAACATTCCGTTTTTATCTTCAATTAATTGTTATCAAAGTATTTACTTCAATGTCAAAATGAATTATAAATAGATAAAGGATTTATATATTCACAGGTTATAACACTTGAGGAAAATATCATCTAAAAATGTAAATGAAGTGATTATTCATTTTTTTTTTAAATGATATGAGAATTTGAATTTGAATACGATTTATTATTGTTATTGTAACACAGAAGATTAAAAATATAAATTTAGTAAAAAAATGAAAGTAATTACTGATTCATAAAATATACATTCCATAGATCTATCTATTTAAAATCTTAATAAATTTTTTGATTTATTATTCAGTGAAAAATAAAATATTAGATAAATTTAAATAAATTAAGGTTAGTATGTTATTATTTGTTTTTTGTTTGTTAATAAGTTTAAAGTGATGTTGACTTACTCGATGATCATTGGGGAATATAAAAGCAAGGATGGTATAAAAAATAATAATATTTTTTTATTTTTTCTTTATTTGTTAAATATAATCTCCAAATTGGTAAATTATTATAGGTAATATTTAATTTTTTTTATTAATTCTATGATACTATTGTATATCATCCAAATATTTTTATGAAGAATTAAGAAAAAAATTGAAAATCCAAATATGTATATAAAACACATTTTGAAAAAATAAATCTATCTGTTAATAAGAAGGAAATAAAATAATTAACTTTCTAAGTAATATACAATAAAATATTTAATAAAGTTAATGAATCAACTTCTATTCTTCTCTACTGTTGTGAGACAAATAATAAGAAAAAAATCCTTTATTGAATGATAAAAATAAATCTACTTAATCATTCAATCAGTTTTTTTTTTGTTTATTTTGAAAACGGAAACATATTTGTATTCCCATTAAAGTTATTAATATAATTCACATGAAGTGTTGCTTTTCTAAACTTTCTTGTTTTATTTATCAAAATGATTCGCATTTCTTTTAATAATATATTTAATAAAGTAAATTGACAAAAAAAAAAGAAAAAAACAGTGATTCTGTCTATCATAAAAAATCATTTTAAAACGTCTTTCTAGGTCATTAAAGAAAATGGGCTGGAATTTCCGACTTTCTAAATCGTTATCAATTAATTAAAAAAATAAACAAATAAATAAAATAGATACATTAAAATTTATTGTTTATTAATTTATTTATATATCGTGAAATTAATTCACGAGAGGTGGAGTAAGAAATTAGGTCTTGAATTGAATTTAAATGATTTAACTCTTTGATAATGATAATATGGCAAAAAGTAAGATAGGATATTGAATTAGGAAGGATATCGATTATGATTATTGACATACAGAAACAATATATGGTAGATCTGATTGAAATTTTTATATGAATAGATTTGGATATTTAATTTGGAAATGAGGTTTTGATTCAATTTATTTAGAAGAGTAAAAGCAAATTATAAGGAAGATGAAATAAAAAATCACTTATTAATAACTTATTATATATTCGTAATTTAAATTTTATCATTTATTAATATTAATATTGTTGAATAGAACTACATATAAGCTAATAATTACAAATCATATATATATATATATATATATATATTAAATATACCAAATAAATAAATCATTATTAGAGTTTATAATATACATCAAGATGAGAAAATATATAATCAAATAATAATCAACTTTAAACGAAATAACAATTTATGTTTTTTATTTAAAATATTTTATTTATCTAATTCAAATGAAAATGAAAATTTTATAAAAAAATAATGTTCGTGATAAGGATTCGACCCTTTTACTTCGGTCTCCTTCCTCTCTCCCTCTTATCTGATCTATTCATTCTAATTGAATTTGGTTGACAGTCCCTCGTTTTGTCAAAAAATTGGTTTTATTTTAGAAATGTATTTTAATACTGGAAGGTAATTTTAATAGTTTTTAGTAAATATTTTTCAAAATATCTTCTTGATAAAATATAGGTAGTATTTTGACTATTAAATAAAGTAATTAACATTTACAATATTGTAATATTTTTAAAAATCTCTAATTAGATAAAACAACACAAATTTCTTTTAAAAAAATATTCCGTAAACTTATAGTAAGTTATTTTATTATTTTAAAGGAAATACTTTTATTGAATATAAGTAAACAAAGCATTCAGAATAGAAAATAAAAGTAATTAAAGAAACGCTTATATGTATTTATTATGATGATGATGATTAAAAATAATGAAAATAAAATAAACAAAAGAAAGAAACTAGAAATAAAATTTTTCCGGTTTCATGTTTGATGATTATTAGGATAATCTTGATATCTATCATAAGCAAAATACATTTTGTTTTCTTCGCATTCGTGACCTTTAGTGAAAGTCTTCAGCATAGATGCAACTAATATTGAATATAACAATAAACATGGCGTGCATTTTCACAAGAGACCTTTAATTAATTTCTTCCAAATATTTTGAAATTATTTTTCTTTTAATTCCTGATTAACCTTTAAAAGTAATAAATCAAAAAGTAAAAAACATTAAAATGCAATTTAACTAAAATAAAAATTTTTTAACAATAATTTTTTTCAAATTGTTGAAGTCATGAATCATGAGTATTTTAAATAATGAAAAAATTCTACTAATAATTTAATATTTAAAGATAAAAGATTTTAAAGATTAAACTTTCGCTATTACATTTGTCATATATTATTAACTTTCAACAATAGTAGTAAATTTGACTCATGTTTTAAAATGTAAAATTTGAATTTATATCATAAACATTTTATGAACATTTTTTCCCTTAAAATTACTAAGTAATGATATACATATATAATAGATATAAATTAACTTAATTTTTTACCATTTAATAAGGTGAAATAATTGAAATTAGTTGCAAATTGAGTAGTATAATGATTACAAATTATGACAAATTATTTGATTCAAAGAAAAAAAAGTTTAAAATAATACCCTAGAGAGAAACTTTACTGCGAGTTTGTTTTTAATTCCTGAATAATATATTGCTAGAACTAAGTAAAGGTGATTACGAGTCCCTAAATGGCATTATATTTAAGTCTTGTCTCCTTAATAAATGTTCCCATAAAGACTTGGCAAATAAAAAACAAGGTATATCAAATATTGACAGTGTGTTTAATGAGCTTGTTTTCTTTCTCCTTAAGCGTGTCGTCTTATTAAATAAATCATCTTCAAAAGTGATGAACAGGTAGAAATATTATTTTATTGGCAAATGTATTCAGGATTACTATGATTTACTAATGAAAAAACCTGTTAATAGGATCTTGTCAACTATCGTTTTCCGGTTCTTTCGTTTTTATCGTGACTAAGGGCACTTGTCATTTTCTCAGATCTTTTCTTAACGGATCGAATTGCTGATACACGTCAAGAAATTCAAATGGGCTATTTTTACTAAATTGATTTTTATTCATAACATTAAAATCGCATGGTTGGTCATGAAAAACACTCTTTTTATCATTTTATACAAAAGAGAAAATTAATGACCTCTCGAATTAGTTAGAAAAATGATGAGTTCATGATCTCAAATAAATTTAGTATTTCAATTCATAAGAAAAGTTTATTTTAATATAAATTCAAGATTATATATTAAATAATAAGAAATAGTGAACATTTATGTAATTTTTGATAACATAAGAGATTTATGAGAAGTATTTAAATAATCATTTTAAGAATAATTTTTTAAAACTAAATATATGTTCTTTTTGCTTCTGGAGTTAGTTGAAGATGTTGTAAAACAAAAGTTAAAGCTCCGAACCTTACTTAAAATAACAAAATGACACTTATTCACTGGAAAATCTTTTATATGAAATATTAATAGTAATCACAATCTATTTCGTTCTATCTACAAATAATTGAAATTACGACATGTCTACTTGATTGATACTAAATTTTTATCTCTAGACTTTGAGTTATCTTAAATTGCAGTTAAAATATAAATTTATTATATATTAGATTATCTTATTAATTATGTGTGTTAATTATGTTAAGAAAAAGTAAAATTAAATAAATAATAAATAAATTAGTTATAAGAAATAGATTCACTTAAATATGTATAAGTGAATGATTAAAATATATTAAAAATAAATAAGAAACATTATAACTATTTCTTATCAAATGAGTATTTTAAATTGTGATGTAATTAAATATAAGATATTATAATCCAAATATATATATAAGTTTTTTGTTTTAGAAGCATATTTTTAAATAATACTTAAAAATCAAACGAAATACATTTTAAGTGATTTTCTTATCTATTTTAGCATGGATTACAAATTTGATAAATTTTCCCAAATAATGAAATAGAAATTTTGATAAATGATTCTATAGAACAATATCTAAATTTAAATAAAATTCGAAAAATTATTAAAATAAATGAAATAAATTTTTTTTTTAATTTTATATTTCGAATAATGTAT
The DNA here is from genome assembly GCA_963082975.1 of Labia minor. Classification (NCBI taxonomy): domain Eukaryota; kingdom Metazoa; phylum Arthropoda; class Insecta; order Dermaptera; family Spongiphoridae; genus Labia; species Labia minor. The sequence continues at coordinate 40,636,623 of OY720344.1, read as the reverse complement.
TTGTTTAAATTATTTTTTAGATTTTTTGCGAAAATCCACCTCAATTGTATTTTTTCATAATTTTTCTTTTAAGTTTTGCAATTTAAATTCATGAAATCACCAATACAAACAAAAAACTTGTCATGAAAGTGGAATACATATATCAAATTTATAGTTACTAAGTTTGTTTATTTTTTTTTTTTTTTTTTAAATTTCTACAACACCACCTAAGGCAAAATTCTAATATGCATATATTATGTATGTATATACATATGTAATTAAACACGCAGATACATAAATGCATGCAGATTTCTCGCTCTTGCAGGTCAACAAGAAATAAATAACTTTAATCGACGGAAATACGAAATTTAAGAACTTTGAACTTAAGTTTACATTTAAATCATGGATTTAAAAAAAAAAAAATTATTTAAAAATGACAATCTGCAATTGCAAACTAATTCTCATAAGTAAAAAGTTAATTTATTTGACCCATTCGAAATAGTTAAGATGAAAATGAATTAATATTCAAACATGCTGCTGATTCATTGGGTTTAAGATCTTTTTTTTTTTGTGGAGAAGATTGGTGGTGGTCTTGACCAAATGTGGTTGAGGAATTCTTATTTCAAGTCTGTATCCTTAAATGGTACTGATTTTGAACCGGACGACTCCTAACAGGTAGGGAAAGAAATCTTTTTTGTGTCTGGTAGATTTTTGCATAAATCTTAATGCAAAGAATAGAATGTCGATGAGAAATCCTGTGAGTAATTGATCGTATTTCCCTTGTCAGGATGGGAGGGTTGATATGGACAAGAAAATCCAGGAGCAAGGAAAGAACGCGGGTTGGCAACGTCTCTGGGGTGCGGATCGATGGACCTCGCCCCCTGCACGATTCCTACCTGCGAGAGGGCCATCACGTCCTGTTGCGGCATTTCCTGAACGTTGAATGGACAGTGACACTAAACACTGCAGCAACCGACCATACCGTCGTGAATGCACTTTTAACGAAGTGAGGAGGGAAACACCGCACCGACTCAATTATCGGAATTCCGTTGTCGGCGGACGGCTGGCGACTGGCTGCCAGCGCCTGGGCTTCGTTTCCAGCGACCTCCGCGATACTAGCCGAGAGGAAAACATGCAACCCGGTGGACACCCCCGGCCGCCCTCCATTCTCCGCACTCACCACCCTCCGCACTCCTACGCCTCGCCCGCAAACGTTCAAACTACAATAGAATGCATGGCAAACAAATGAATGCACTCCACTCAACAAAAAATGCAAAAAACTATGATTTATTTTCTTTAATCCGTCTCTAAATGAAATCAACCATTATAATACATTCAGAAGAATATCTTCCCTTTCGGTTTGTTCTCTATAGTCTATATATCTAATGAATTATAAAAATTATTTTTTTTAGACATAATACAAAAATAAGACACTTAGATACCAACAAATCTTTTGAGAATTTATAAAATAACTTTATTGAATAAGATACGTTGAATAAAAATTAATTATGTTATTAAAAATAATTTCTCAAATTATTTTTAATATAAATTAAACAATAATTTTTAACAAATATTTATCTTTTAACTTATTAGAAAGTTTATTTCTAATTTATTGATTCTTTAAAAAAAAAACAATCAATATTTTAAACAATAAGTTCTGAAGATACTAACATTGCTATCTAATTGACATAAATATATATATATATATATAAGAATATTCAAGAAGTATTGTGTAATCTATTTTAAATATCTCTTGCGCCGTAAGCTTATGCAACCATATTCTCTGCTTTGAATATAATATTTTTAAAAAGTCATTTCACTGCCACTTGCATTACTTACATTATTTAATGGAATGACTAAGATTATTTTTCGTAAGAATAATAATTTTAACATGAATTAAATTAAATTTTTTTAATAGAATTTAGGAATTTCTCTATTCAAAGGAATTATGATTAACAAAGTGAATTTTTTTCAATTTTTTTTTTAAGTTTATGGTCCTATGTGTTTAATATAATTAGAATTAGAAAATAAAATTTATTTTAATAATAAAAAAAAAGAAATGATTAAAAGTTATAATAACTAAATAAAAATATATCCATTTATAATAATTAAATAAATATCAAAAATTAAATTAATTTTTACTTTTTTAATTTCTGTACTATCAAATTTAGCATGTTTAGCATTGGATAGAATCTAATTCGCGTTTATTTCTAAACTTTTTGCTTTATATTAAAAAAATAAGAATTTTAAATGAAAAGAGCAATTGATCAATTAATTTATAATAATTCTTCGATTCTTTTATTTTTTAATCAAATATTATATAATTGATTTATTTTTCAATAAAACAAACCATAATATATTATTCTTCGAGACATGATTTTCGAAATTTTTAAACGATGACTCACTCACTTGTTGCATGAGCTGGCTCTTAAAACAATTTGTTGCATAAATGAATCTAGTCGTTTAATTCGAGTTGTAGGTCCAGTAGTAAAAGTATAACCAAGTTGTTAGTTGACTGGATATTTTTAACTTTCTGAGTAACAAGCCGACCTTACGATTCATAGACGATTCTCTGAAGAAAAAACCAGACGTTTTTTACTTTAAACACGTCATCAGTTACGTCATATATCTGGAGAAGTTTTTCTTACATGTGTGCATATGTGTTTCTGGGAGAATTCATCTTCTAATATAATATATTATATTACTAAATATGTTAGTTTTATTTTTTATTTCTAAGAAAAAAATGAAAACTATCTATAAAAACATATTATGACAATACATATATAGATTCATTCGAGAATGAATATAAAAATATAAAATAATAATTCTAGGAATTATTAAAATTTATAAGTTTTATATGAATTTTTAGTGTTTTATTTAACTTGTTTGGTTGACTGTATGGTTCAAATCTAGTAAACCATTTTTAACACAGTTGCAGTTGACCAATCGAACTAAAATTTTGCACACTTTTCAGATTTGGATGAGAAAACATGAATATGAAATAAAGTTTTCATTTTTTAATTAATTAATTAATAATTTAAATAATAAATTTTAACCCATCATTAAATATCATTTATAATCTCAAAGTATATTCAAATAAAACTTAAAACCTTAAAAATTTATTTACTAAAAAATTAAAAATAAAATAAATAATTAAAAAAAAATTAAGTTACAGTGTTTTATTTATAAATGCACTAAAAACTAGAAAATAATTTTTCACTTCAACAACAATGGTCTAGGTCTAGATACTTTGAATAAAGAGCCTAATTAAAATGAATTAGTTAAGGATCTCTCGAATAAAATTAAATTAAAAATGGTGACAAAATTAAAAATTAAATGCAAGCGTTTTATTTGAGAGATACCTAGAAAATTAATTAAATAATTAATTTTAATTAGGCTCTTTATTCAAAGTATCTAAACCATTGTTGTTGAAATGAAAAATTATTTTCTAGTTTTTAGTGCATTTATAAATAAAACACTGTAACTTAATTTTTTTTTAATTATTTATTATACTAATAATTCATTCTAAAAAGTTATTATTTTAATTAGTTTAATGAAATTCGGTAATTTTTATTTAATATTAGTAGAAATAAGATAATCTTTTTTTAATTATTGTTTGAAATGAATATCAACTAAAAAAGTTTTTAAATAATCATTCAATTATTATAATAATTAATAACAATTTTCATCTATTTTCATCATTAAAAATGAATATTTCGTATCTCTAAACAAATTTTCAATAAAATATAAGTATAATAATAGGTACTATAAGAATATGAATATTTTGAATATTTATTATTATGATAAACGAGATCATTGTTTAAATAATCAAGAAATCCAATATAAATTAAAATTAGCTGGAGTGTCTCCACTCGACTATCTCGCAATTTGAATTGGATTAAATAACATAATATATTATATTTAAATTAAATTTAATTAATTATAAATTATAAATAATAAATATTAAACTAGCGCATGTTTGGCTTTTTATTGATGGCACCATGGCACGTGTTGGCGCGTGAGATTTGCAATGTTAAAAAATTAATTCTGGTACTTTCAGTGATTCAATCAAGCTGAAATTCTATATATATAAGTTTTATACAATTATTAATCATGTCAAAAATTATCAAAGATATATCTTTATTTTTACGGTCACTTTAGAGGAAAAAAAATCAAAACGTTGTAGGTAATGACCCTCTTCCGGTTGAGCTACATTTCTCAAAAGTTGATAGAAAACTATGAATTTTGAATAATGCCCATGTACCAAATTTCATCATTCTAGCTCTAACCGTTTTTGCGTAATCTTGTCTACATACATACATACACACACACACACACACACACACACACACAGAGAGACATTTTTCTCAACCTTCGTGAAAATGATTCAGGAACCTTCAAAACGTATAAAAACATCAAAATCTCAACATCGAAAATTTTCATGATCGTAATACTATCTCTTACGAGATAGTAAAAACTAGTATAATATCTATATATATTTTTATATTTTCAAAATACAATTTTTATTTATTATTCTTATACCTATGCCAAATGCATTTTAAAATAGATTGAAATTTTTATTAAAGTTATATTAAAAAATTTAACTCTAAATATAAAATTATGTTATCAAAAAAACATTAATAATAATAATAATAATTAATATAAGAGGGATTGAATTAGAAAAATAATTTTTAAACATTTTTAAAAATGAAAATAAACCATTGCGAGGATCAAGAACCATGATTTTGACCAGATATGAATATGTGGTAAGAAGGACAAATACAAACATTTTTTGTTTTATATTGCTTTTAAAATATATGTAAATGCATATTATTCATTTGTTAAGACATTCGTATGTAAGTATAAGAACAAACTATTCAGCAAAAATTGGAAATTTTAGAAAATGTTTATTTTCGCTTATCTTGAAACAAAATAAAATTAAAATTTTTTGAATTTTATTATGATCACAAAAATGTCGCTCATTATATAAAAATGGATGTTATACTTAATCATTATTAATGAATTTGAAGGATGCTTGATTCAGTATAAATTATTTCACCCAACATAATATAAATAAATGGTTCAAATGTACAAAATGAAAATGATATAAAAATTTAAGGATATCAGTACAATCTTATATAATTTTAATAACAAAACGATCTCATATTCCTTTTCCAGTTCGGCGGGCCGCGGGTTGTTGATCCCTGTGTTAGAGGACAGATAGTTAAATTGTAATCTCCCTTTATATGAATTGGTTACCGAGTAAATAAATATATATTTTCTAAATTGGATTATTAAGCCATCTTCAATGATATTAATCTTTTAATTTAATTTAATTTTGATAAACTTTCCAACTCAAAAACCTATATTATATAAATTTCATAAAAGTGCTGTGGACTCTCTCTGTTTCAAAAATCAGAAAGAATTATACCTATACATAATTACAATTTTATTTACTGTAAGTTTAGACAACATAAATGAATTTGAAATTGTAACAATTTAATAACTTGTTTATTTAAAGGTTAAGATTCTGAGTCTTATTCTTTTGAAATAAAACTAAATAATTTTTTTAAATAATTTATGGACTAAAATATAAATCATAAAAATTTATCAAATTAGATTTCTTTCAATTTTTCTAAATTATTTTTCTATATTCTGGTAAGCTCTAGAAATGTTAATGTTAATTTCGAACATGTCATTTTAAATTAAAGCATAATCTTTTTTAATTTATTAGTACTAAATCTATTTTTTCATTATTAAATGGTTGAAAACGTCTCAATTTAATCATGTATTTTTTACTTTCAAAAATTATCTAAAAAATTATAATTATTTATCTTAAAGTTATATAATTTATAATTATAGCATACCCACGATTTCCATTTACACTTTTTTTCCAATTTATTCCAACGAATTTTTTTCAGGCCATAGTCATCAATTGAAATATAATAATAAGAATACATATTTATGAGAAATACATCACTAGAGTAATTTATCTTTCAGACTAATCATTTTACGGATATGTTATCCACTTGGCCTCCTTAATTAATAAGTGCTAATTAGTTCTTATTAACATAGTGTTTGATTTAAGTTAAATTGTTTGTATTTAATTAAAAGATACCTTTTTAAAGTGATATAGACTTCTATTATAATTTTAAAAATATTTTTTTTCATTAATGAATTAAATTACGAATCTTAAAACTAAATACCCGTCTCTGCATCAATGGTTAAAAATTCCGTTTTATTGGTAATATTAAAATAAATAAAAATTAAAAAAAAATTAAATTTAAGATGTTAAAAGTAGATTTATTGTAGGTTTATTTAAATAATTTTTTATGGACCTCTTTACATAAAAATCTTCGACACATCTAAAATTTGTTAAATAAATTAATTTAAATTCAAATTTTTTAAACAAAAAATATCTTAAGATACAATTTCATCTAATATAAAATAAATTCAATTCTATTGAAGATTAAGAATATTTTGTGAAATGCTGTACTATATAATTACAATTACTGTTAATAATATAACTGTCTTAATAACATTTAAAAATGATTATTAGGCCACTATAAGAAACATATAATAAATTATTCGAGTATAGAAAAATCTAAAATGATAGAATACAAATCATAATTGTTTATCATGTCAAAATAAAATTATTCACTGTTAATTTATTCGCGAAAAAATTCACTTGATTCCAAAAAAAAACGTAAATATAACATGTGGAATGTAAAAATTTAAATGCTATTTAATAAATAATGAACATTGAATAAGTCTAATCATGTATTGCTGCGTCTTCCTAATCGAGCATTTCTTTCTATATCGTATTGTCGTAAATCGGTTCTTTCCAAAAAATCTTGCCTCTCCAAATAGCCGTCTTTGCCTCGGTTATGAATTTGTAATTCATTTTCAATGCCTTCCTTCTTTTTAAATTGTTCCCAATCCAATTTCGATTTCTCTAATGTGCCCAATTTATTCTTTTTGCCGATCTGGCCAAGTACAGCTGAAAGTCCTCCTGTGACTCCTCCACGTCCTCGTCCTCTACCACGACCTCTCAGTGGCGAAGGTGTTGAAAGACTGGATGATTTTGCGGCAACTTCTTTAGTTACAGTAACTTTTTCTCCTGCATATTCATAAATCTGGAAAAAAATATATTATTAATTTTATTTATATATAACTATATATATATATATATATACAATTTAATACTGATAAGTTATATTGATATTTTATAAATATATACTTATCAGTATTAAATTGAGATTTATACTAAAATTAAACTAAATTAACATACTTCTGTTATTTTTGATTTTTCTTCATTTTCTTTTGGAGTTTCGGAAGTTTTGGGTTTGGGTTCTGGTTCATCTAAAAATTCTAATAAAAAAAATTGTATGAAAATATAATAATTTTAAGGTTAAAAAAAATTACTAGATTTATTGAATGATTGTAAATATAATAGTTAAATTATTATAGTGATGGAAAGGTTTTCAAATATTTAAAAGCCATGGTATATGTTAGTCAATCCTTTAAAAGAAATAAAACTATCATTAATTTACAAATATTTTGTCTTCGGAGTCCTTTTAAAATAGTATATATTTTTTCAAGAGAAAAATATATTCTGTTTTTTTCTATATTTCATGTTTTTTTTATAAATAATTTTTCTTTGAGACATTCAGATTGAAATGAATAATGAGGAAAATATTTTTATTTTATTTTATAATGTTATAAATGTATATATATTTAAGATTTAAATTTAAAATGGTATATCTTCTTAATTATTATTATTATTTATAAAATAAATGTGATTTAAATCAATTCCATTTTCTTCTTTTTTGAGTAGTTTTTAAGGTGCGTATCGTGTCTGTAAAAGTGGATTAACAGATAGGCATTATTTACAGACCTATTCTTTTTTTTGTTTGATTTTAATAAAAAACATCAGATTTAAGTGTTTTGAGAATTTTTATAAAAATTTCGAAACATTTTATTATTTATTTTATATAAAATTAAAAAGTTTATATTTAGACTAAACCTATAAAAGAACTTTTCACTAAAAATTGTTTTTGTTGATAATAATTAAAATTGTTGAATCATTAATTATTAGTAAAGTTATAATTATAAACATTATAAAGAAAAAAGTTTATGTCTATATTACTAACATTAATCATTCCAATTTTGTATTTTGTTCAAGTAAAAAATTGTGCTGAGATAGTATAATATGTTATTGTATTAAATACAATAATTATATTTTAATTTGATTATGTAATTATTATTATCCGATCTTTATAATAGATGAAAAATCATTATATTCTCATTTATCTTATGATGGTTGTTCTTTTTTGATAAGGGGTGTCCAAACTTTTTGCTTCGCCAACAAAGAGCATTCTATTAACAAAAACTTTATTTATTAAAAATGAAATAATAAAACAATATTTTTTTCTATGTTTTCCAATTAAGGTGGTGACCATTGAAGGTAGAGAGGTTTTTCTTTCTATGTCATAGGCCAACCGTGAAAACTTCATATTCATTAATGGATACATCTAACCATTCTTAAGATAACTGAAGGAAATTTGCAAGGTCAAATTACGACGAATTATAGAAATACGATTTGATTTCGTGCTTACAATTTCCTATATCAATTTCTATAATACACATCCGTTTTAATTAAAGAAATATAAATAAAAACGTGTTCTTTCAATCTTATAATAATATTTTAAGTAAATAATTAATAGGTACAATATAATAATATTGTTATATTTCATGAAACAAAATAAAAAAAATATTCTTAAAATACGGGTAGTTCCAACCAACGATGGAGGTATCTGCGGAGACAAATAATTATCTGATTCATTAAGCATTTTAAAGTTTTCAAGAAATCAAATTTGAAATTCTTTTATTATCATTTTTATCTATTATATCAAATGATTTATCATTGAAATTTAATTCACTTTATAATGTGAAATGAATAAAATGGATTCTTATTAAAATTAGAAGTGATAATAGTATTGTGTTGTATATTTTTGTATACACACATATAAATTATAACAATGACATTTATTAATTATTATTGCGATTGTTATTGATTTTCGGAATCAATAGAGATGGCGCGGGATACAAATGATTACCCTAATAATTTTAATAATGTTTTTTATTTTCATTAGTAGAATTTATAAGAAAAATATTGAATTATATGGTGATTTTAATAAAAATTGAAATTGGATTAATAAAGATTCAATGAAGGACATACTTTTATATATAGCATCGGCTTCTTCTTTAGAAATTTCTTTTTTAGATTCTGTTGCCTCTTGTGATTCCTCATCCTCTTCTTCAGGACTTTTATCCCTTAAACGTTTAGCTTTCGTAGAATTCTTTTTGCTTTGTTTGCGGGAACGTTTTTTTGAATTTCCATTTACCGGCTGTTTTTTTTTCGCATTTCCTTCCTCATCATCACTTCCCTCACTGGCATCTTCGGCTACTGCTTCATCACTGTCTGCTTCACTAACAACGTCACATTCAATTCCTTCAGGAACAAAATCCACATCAGATTCATCGGAATCTGAGGGCAGCTCGCGGTTATCCATTCTAATATTCTCTTCAAGGATAACCCCAAAATTGAAAGTCCTTTTAAAGGTTCAAAAAACAAAAATTCCTATTTTAAGAAAAAATATTTAAAATACTTTTTAAATTTAATCACCTGAAGAGCAAATTTGAATAGTAATAATATACTATTATCGCGTGAATATTACGATAAAAAGTAAAGAATTGAAAATTAATAAGTGGCTTAACCAGTGTTAAGTTAATGTCAATAAGATATTATAAAATGTAACAAAGGTCTGGTATTTTAATTTATATAATTTAATAAGGCTTTTGAAATAGTTATTTTAACTCAAAATTATATTTTGTATTGTCTATTAAAGTGAATAACTCTTTTATAATATTTCTAGATAAAAATTAATTTTTAAATGCTCTAAACTTTTTAGATTCCAATGTTGGTTATTCTTAAAATGTTTCTTATTTCATTTTCTATCATAATTTAGAAAGAACCAATTTTAAGGATAAAAATGATTCATTTCTTCTTTTTGAATATTTATCATAATTATGAAGTATTAAAATCATGAAATATGAAACTTTTTATTATAAAATGATAAATATCTATTTTATTAGAGTGAACCCACTAGTGGTATATAGATGGATAACCAATGATTAATTTATTTTACCTTTACTTTGTTTCTTAAAATTTATAATAAAATGGAAGAAAATCATGCATGAACTCAAAGTAATTCATGATAATGTCTTATGCTTCCGAGTTTCATACTTCGGAACTGGATACGCTTGTCAATGTTTTTAGTTTGACTCCAAGTGATCCACTCAATACATTTGCAGGTTTGACATTTTGACATTTACGGTTGTCATGTAAAATTAAATTCTCACAAATTTTGTGATCTTTACAGAAATGTGGTATCAAGTATTCCTATGGGCACTTTTCTCGTCCATTTTCGTCCATATAGTGGCTGCTGGCATTGCTTTTGGCACATTGAGAAAACATAAATTTGGAAAGTATGTTCTTTTAATTTATCTCTACCTACATATTTATAGTTTTCATTAAATTTATTTTCAATATGAATTATACCTGCATATATATGTTTTCTATTCTTTTTGTGATTTAAATATTTTTATTTTATTAAATATTATTATTAAGTTTTATATTTGATTTAACTGAAAAAATAATTAATTTTAGGTTTTTTCCATGTATAATTTTGGCAATGGGTGTAATTACTCCATTAACATCAGGAGTTGTCTCCAGTGCTGCAATTGCTTTTATATATCGGGCGAGTACTCTTCCAATGGCCCCACTTTATGCCCTTTTTTGGGGCGTAGGACAAACTGTGCTCAGTGCTTGTATTGGATTTACAAGAATTTTGGCAACTCTTTAGCGTTATTACCTGAAGAAATTTTACAAAATCCTTGTCGGCCACAAGCTTAATTTTTCAGAGTATTAATTAATTGTAAGATTATTTCTTTTTTCTTTCTTAAGAAAACGGTCTAATACAGTGCCTTTTTATGACACTATATATTTGAAAGTAACTTTATTGTGGCTGATGAAGACAATTCTAGAGCTTAATATTTAAAAAAAAAAATTGTTATTTGAATTAGACTTTAATAGAATTTTAATAGTTAATGAAATTAAATACAGCCTTAAAATATGTAGTGGCATAAAAATAATCATGTATTTTTTTTAATTTCAACTTCGAGTTATTTCGAAAACTTTAATTATTGCTCTAGTCATTAGTTCACTTTAATTCATTTTATTCTCAGTAGCCTTCTATCTTGATTAGAATCTACAAATCTTTGATTAAATATGACTTATAACATATCTTAAAAAAATTGGACCAAAATGTTATGATGTATTTTAGAAGAAATGACTTAAGAATTGGGGGTTTTTAGCTCTATGTTAGCTCATGTTAAATTTACTAGATATTATTAATTAATTAATATGATAAATTTCTAAATTAACATTTTACTTATTTTAAAAATATAGAATAAAGAAATTAATTAATAATTTACTTATTTAATATATTTTTTAGAAATTAAATTTTAAATAATTCAGAAATTAATTTTTAAATTTTAATTGTTAGAAATTCCTTAATTTAAAGACTGATTTTATTAAATGAAAAATTTATAAGACATATCTTTAAATTACATTTATTTATAAAATATTTAATGAATTTAATAATATACTTGTGTTCTTTTCAATATTATTAGATAGTTAACCAGAAAAAATAGATTTTTTTTACTTTGCCCGATTTTTTTTTAAATTTACTTTTTTTGTTATTAAAAGCTTAAACTTAAGTGCATCAGGTTTAAATTATTTAAAAGATTTTATATTTTATTTAATATTTATGATTCTCTATAAATTTTAATGAGAATCCATAATGTTCACAAAATGAACAATAATTAACTTTTCAAACTTATTGATTTGGAAAAAAATGGTTTTCCTGGTCGAGATATTTATAATTTTAAAATTTTATGTGTGGTATAAATAATAAAATTTAAATTTTTCTATTAAATAATTTTTGCTAATCTATGAATTGATTAACTCGAAGAACTTTCAATCTATAAATTTCACCATGAATATTTTGTGAAAGATAAATATTTGAACATTTTTTGAATAATTCTTAAAGTGTTATATCTAATAAATAAATAAATCAATTGCTTCTGCCCAGTTCATTATAAATAATATTCATATTTTCATTGAAATTGAAAACTTTTATTGATCGTCTTTAGTGTGTCCAATATAGGTCAATCATTTGACAAATGAAAAAACTATTTGTTATCATAAAAAATATCTAAAAGCATATAATTTAATTATATCTTCACCACTTAACTTTCTCTCTTTCTCTCTTTAAAATGACTATGAAACATATTTCATAATTTATCTCTTTCAACATACGATATCCATTCTATTATTAATTTTAAATAAATAAATATTTAAAAAAATTTAACATGAGGATTTAAGAAATCTTATTATCTATCATCACCCGCCCCACTAAAAATAACATCAGTTGTCCATTTTTCAGGATCTCTTGTGTCTTTTTATGTGATAGTAGGCTACTTGAATATAGTATCAATGTCCAGGCACAATTAATAATATAAACAAATTCCGTTCCGAATGAACTCCGAACAAAAGGATTGTAGACATGATTAAGTTAATTTTTTGTAAATAATATATAAGATATAAAATAATATTGTATATATATATAACATAATAATGTATTATATATTTTTTTATGTATAGATAATGTTTATGTTTAGCTCTCTTTGAAAATTTAGCAACAGCTGCCATCAAGTAGTTGCTTAATTTTTATACATTCACGGGTTTGGAGAATTATATGTATAGTTCCGTGAAGTTTGGATATTACCTTTTGGCCTTTGTGCCTTGGACGCTTTTGGTGCAATTTGTAAAGAAAAACTCGATTTTGTATATACATAAGAATTAAATGGTCGACATTCCTTGAAAAGTGTGATAGAACTCAGCGGGATTTTATAAGGCTATCTTGTTGGCTTTTGAATATCTTAAATGCACGCCAATTAAATATATAAATCAGTCTAGCCAAAATTTGATATTTAAAAGCCAATAAAGAATTAAAGGATTTTTATGGAATCACAAGAAATAGATCCTAGCTGTGTTGCGAAAAAATCATTGATTATATTTAGAATTTATAACTCAAGCAAAATGTTACATTTATTATGTTTGTTTATGAATAAAACAAAATTATTTGAATTTGTTTTTCATTAATATTTACAAGCTGCTCTATGCATGTCTTTTCCCAATGATACAGCATGCTTTGAAGTTCCAGGCGCTGTTGTTATCCCATATCCGCCGTGTCCATAGTTATGTACAACCTTGAGACAGAAAAAATCAAGAATAAAAATTAAATAATAAGATAATTAGATAAAACAGTAATTTTTTATTTTTAAAAAGAAGTAAAAACTTGAGAGGAAATCAAAGAAAAATATTTTCTTTTTATAGTTACTTTAATTTTTCCAAAGTTTGTGTTAATTAACTCTGATTGAACCCGTACTGGACTTCTTTGTGGCCGTAATCCACATATTTCATCAACAAGTCTGGCAGATTTCAATTCAGGTTTGATTTCATAACATCTTTCTCGAATTGATTTACTCAAATATGGATCTATTGCTAATGATGAATCATTAAACAATCGACAACCACCAAGAACAACAAAGTCTGACCTTGATCATGGAAAAAAGTAGTTTGAGAATATTATTAATTTAAATTATGAGATTATGATTATTATATTTATCACAAAATTCCAATTTTTTTATTTCTTTAAAAGTTTCCAAAACAAATTTAAATTTTATTATGAAATATACATTTTTAATTTTTCATATAATAACTTATACCTTGGAATTATATAAGTATTAAAATCTGAGAAATAAAATTTTTTCACATTAGGTGCTTGTACTCTCACTATTTGTCCTTTAACAGGAAATAATTTGTTATCATTACAAAGAGTTTTGGCTCCTAATCCAAGACAATTAAATATCAAATCATATTCAAAAGCAATATCGTCAAAAGACGTGATTAGAGAGTTCCTTATCTAAAATAATCAAGGAAATCAGATTTTGTTTATTTCGAATATATTAAAAAGAGTATTTCTACCATGCCTCCTCTACGTTGAAAAGTTTGCAATCCCCATGGTAAGAACTTTCGACATTCAACCATAAGCGTTTCAACGTGAGAGCCATAAGGCCAAGGACCCCCATTGATCAATTCCAATTCATCATATCTAGCTCGACGAATTTTAGCAATCTTTTCATAATATTCAGCTCTTACTTCTGTTAATGTTAATTTAGATAAGCAGTATCCTTCAATGGGAGAGATTCCCACTTTATCAAACGATTCTATGTGCCGTAAATCATCGTACCTGAAAATAAATAATTTATTAAATAAATAGTATATTACAGTATTTAACAGTATTCAATATTTAAACGAGTGTCTAATACTATACTATTTCAGGGGTGAACAACCCGCGGCCCGCCGAACAAATTTATGCTGCCCGCCAAACATAATAGTACAATATCATTTTATTGGTATCCTGAACATTTTGCGGGCCACTTGATTACTGTTAAGTTAAATAGATTAAGCCAAAAAATGTTACGGACCACCAAGAAATGGCGAACTTTCGTTTGGCCCTTTGATAAAAAAGTTGCTCACCCTTGTACTATATTATATAATATTAAATAAATAATATTATATTTAATTATATTATTAAATTAATCGATTTGACGGTAGGCAGTTGTTGAAACATTTTAATATATTAAATTATTCATTACCTTTTATTGTTGACCTTAATACATCTTTTTTTCATCAAACTGGTTTATATAACACTTTGAGATTTTAATGAAATAATGATAAAAATTCTATTTCATTCTTATTTTTTATTTAAAGACATTTTGAATTTTTTTTTTTTTTCAATTTCAATTTTTTAACAAGAACATTTTCTTAATTAAATAATATTAGCAACAAAATTAATAAATCTAAAATTAAATTTTGGAATTAATGAATTAGATTCTTATCTTTTTCTTTCTTTTTATATATTTTATATCCACTTAAATTTTGAGACCCAGAAAACTGTTAAAACATAAATTGTTAATGAATGGAAAACTAATGGCAAAATATCTAATTTTATCTTCTCATTCAACCATCTAATAAACGCTAAGTTAATTACTTCTTATAGATAAGACTTATCACTCATTTTATGTAAGTTTTTTTTTTACTAAAAAATAAGTTTATACGGAGAGATATACGCTTATTTTCTTAAAGGTTTATATATGCATATCTTTCATTTATTTATTTAATTAAAAAATTAAATAGTTATAGTTTTTTAAATAAATAATTAAATATAATAATTGCCTTATAAATTAATTAAAGTAATATCTGCAATTTACTTGTAAATATTAAAAATTATGATTTAAATTAAGGCTTGATTATAGTTTATTTATTTTTTGTTTTTTTACTAATATATATTATTATTCTTTACTGTTCAAGAAAAGGAAATATAAGTTCGGGTAGGTAAATTATATTTTGTTAATTAAAAGAAAAAAATTACCACTGATATGCGTCTCGGAACCATTTTTGAGTAATTTCATAAGTAGGTCCTTGGAAATCCAATGAAGGGAAAATGAGCCCTGCTGCAATATCGCTGGTAGTATCCTGATTGAACGCATGTGCAATCAGTGTGCATTCGACAGTGGGAAGTTCTTTCTGTACTTCAAGGGCTGTTGTCACTCCGACAGCACCCGCGCCAAGCACTGCTACACGAAGATTACGCTTCGACGAAGTTGGCATTGTGAATACCTAATCTATTCAGATACTTCTGGTTATGTATTTAAGTTTTTTTATACTTGAAACTGATAATAATTAATAAATACTAACTAAAACAGCGTTGCCAGCTTTGTTGACAATTTGCCAATTAAGAATGTATGTTGCCATATTTAAATTTGCTATAAAACTTGATCTTGAATTATCAAAGCTTAAAAAAAGAATAATTTCACACAAATATTTACATTTAAGACTCAAAAATTTATTATAATTTTTTTAAAAAATACCTGAATAAATCTAAAAAGGTATAGGGTCCAAAGATAGGCAACCCGTCAATTGATAATAATAAAAAAATAATAATTTTCTGTTTTATAAATTAAGAATAAATTTTGTTGTGATAATTGTTGTCACAATTGTCAAAATTATTTATTTGTTAAGATTAAATAAATAAATAAGTTATAAGCTTTTGCTGAAATTATTCAATTCCTATATTTTGAAAATTCTTTTTTAACCCTTGGATTTTATTCAGTAATATGCTTCACTAGTCTATATAAGATTCCTTTGTTTAAATATACTTAATTTTAACTTTTTGAAAAATTAAGTAAAAATACTACAAGATATTTATTTTTAATTTCAATATTTTATATTAGAAAAAAATAAATTAATACTTGTTTTATTGTTTCTTCTTTAGAAATGTGTTATAATTAATTATATACATAATAAATTATTCTTACCTTACTTAAAAGAAAGACATCAATTTTTTAAAAACTAAATAGCCAAAATTTTTCCAAGTCCTTCCTAGACAGCCTATCTTTTTATTTATTCAAATATGAATTTTCTTTTATTTTATAAGTTTATAATTAAAATGATTCAAAACAATTAATAAATAAATTATTTTAGGAATACAGTGCTCAGTTTTTATACTCTAATACTTAATATGTATTAGTATGAATAAATAAATTGATGTTAAAATGCTTTATAGTGAAACTGGTAAATAGACAATATCTTCAAATTAGAATAATTAAGCATGTTTCAATATTTTGGATCTTGTAAATATTCAAGATATGGAACAATTTAATAATCATAGTTTTTACCAAAATATCTATTTAAAAAATAAATTTTCTTAAACAAATAAGTTTTATTTGATTATTAAAATAAAAAACAAAATTTGTCTTTATAGATATTACATTTTTTTATATTGTTTATTTAATAATACAATAATTTATCGTACTTGTGAATTATATTTTTAATAAAGTTAACAAATAAATATAATTTTCCATCATTTGGATCAGTTGTAACATCTTCACTGCTAGATTTATTACATCAAGATTCAATATAAATTTCAATTCAAACATATTTTTACAATATTATATTATAGATATAATTATAAATCTAAAAATAAAAAAAATATTTCAAAATTAAATTTCCCTATCTTCCAAAAAATAAACATTAATAGAAAAAAACCTTTGTATATAAAAAAAATAAATTATAAATAATCTTGTTTTTATATTGAAAAATTAAATATGTGTATTATTTATAAATTTTTAAAATTTTTCTATAAATAGTAGACAAAGTTTAATTATTGTCTCTTGTTAGGTAAAAAGTACATTTAAAATATTAGTATAAAATAAAAGTGGTAAAATAATAATTAATGATATATAACAATATATATATATATAAGCTTATAAAAACAAATTATATCTTGGAAAATATTTTCAAAATTTATCTTTTATGGATTTATTTGTCTTATCAATAAGCAAATAAAAATATATTTATTCAACTTTATGTCAGAATAGGTAGTTTATTTAAATTTTAAAACAAAATATATTTTAATATATTTTGATAAAGGAGAAATTGGAAAGAAGGTTTCTCTCAATAAAAGATTATATTGATTTTTAAACATTATTAATAGTCAGATATAAATTAAAATCTTTACAGAAAATCAACATTTAGTGCTTATTATTTATCACAAAAATAGGATTTAATCGGACTTAAAAGTAAATTCACTATCTTCTAAATGAGTATTATGTTTTTTCACTTATTCTAAAATACTATTTAAGTACTGTGTTGGAAGAATACGTGTGGTGTTTATTATTCTTTATGGACTGGCTCTTTTATAAGTGGAAACAAAATAATATGAAAATGGATTTATTCATGCAAATTATTACAAAGAAATGAACGAAATTTACGAGAGAGAGAGAGAGAGAGAGATATAGAGAGCCTGTTATGTGTGGTATGACTTAGAAATGATATTTACATCTAGAGGTTCTTGGCAAGATTATTGAAGCCAAGGATGCTGGAGGCATTCAGCTGCTGTGGCTCTGCGATTCGGGTCAAATTCTAGCATCGGTTTTAGGAAGGCGGTAAAGCCACGAGCTTGTTCGGGATCCCACTCGTACTTTTCAGTAAGTACTTCAAACAAACCCCAGGGCTTGAGACCTGTAATATGCCTTAGCTCACATTTTTTATTAAAAAAATGCCGAGAATGTTTACCACTCATCGCGATTGTCTTAGGAATTTCACCTAAAAGTTCCATGATATGAGCTAGGTGATCCTCATCTCGTGAGTATTCCTCGCCTGAATGGGGCTCAAAGAGATAATCTCCCGTAGCTAATTCAAACGCCATGCAAGCTGTTGACCATATGTCTGCAGAAGTATTATATCCAGAGCCCAAAAGTACTTCAAGGGATCGATATTGCCTCGTTTGAATATCTTCTGTAAAGTGTCGTCCAACCCAGCAAGCATTTCCTAAATCAGCTATCTTTACCTCAACGTCACATTCTACAAGGGCAGGGTCAATTTCGACTTTGGGCATAATGGAAGTACTTTTCTGTGGATTTTCAATTTTAATATCCTCGATTGGCGTTGGTATTGGTGAATCATCGCCAGCTTCAGGCACTTTGGGACAATTATCAATTGCTTTCTCTTTGGTTTCTCCTTCAATTTCAGAATCCCCAATGGATAAAATACCATTTTGGCAATTTTCATTGGTGTCATTGGTGTCAATATCTTCAATATCATCTTCTTGATCTGGTTCTTGAATTTCTTTCAATCGTTGCTCTTCCATTTCTTCAATCTGTTCGAGTTGGCGTTTTAATAATTGTTGTTGCCGTTTGGCTTTCTTCTTAAGTTTTTTTTTCTTATTTCTGGACATTTTGGAATTTAAACTTGGTTCTTGAAATTCTTTGGGAGCTGTACTTACAAGAGATACTGGAAGCCTTAAACCCATCGAATGCATTTCTGTGGCTTCAGTCGCCAATTTTTTTACATATTGCTCATCTACACACACCAATACATTTTCAGGTTTAATATCAGTATGAATTATTTTGCATTTCGTATGTAGGTAATCAAGTCCTTCAAGAACTTGTCTTATAATAGATTTGACATTGGATCGTGGAATGCCATGATAATTGCTACGAATGATAAGTTTAAGTAAATTATGACCTAAAACTTCGAAAACCATACAGACATGAGTTCCATTAACGCCACTTATTTTAAAATCATTCAACAACTGAACCGTTTTATTTCGCTTAGGATCATTGATGTCAGTGTCGCGGACGGTTTTCAATAATTTAATCTCATCAATGGCTGTTTCTGTAAAATGACATGCGCTTTTGACAACTTTTAATGCAACAAATCGTTTGTCGACTAAATCCCAACAAAGCCACACAGTAGAAAAGTGGCCCCAACCCAATTTGCGGGTAACATGATAACGACTTTGAAATAAGTCTCCAATACGTACTGGATGGTAGCCACCTTTGCAATAGTCATTAGGATCCTCTTGTTCTTCCTCTTCTGAACTCGCAAAATCTTCTTCATCCTCTTCGATTGTTTCATTGCTGGACGAATGAGAGGGATCAACCTTGGCTGACGATGAATAACCTCCATGATCTTCTTTCACTTTTCTTTTGCCTGCTTTATGTCTCTTTTTCTTCGCCTTAATCGCCAATACTCTTCTATTCACATCAATTTTGGAATTCATATTTGATTAGGATGATAATGATAAATGAATTAAAATTTATCTAAGGATTCATTTCTAATGAGGACCACCTTTGAATACTGGTTGTTTGAGTATGGCGGCCGTAACAACAAACATCTGTTGTTTCAGGCTTAAATTAAAATAAATATTCACATTCCAATATCAATTTATATGAATCAATATAAAAAACTCTAAATTATTGAGTCAAGTTAATAAAAGTAGATTTTTTAAACTTTTTTTTCTTTTGATTTACAAATTTAATATGATAATTGACTTGAACGGTTTCCATAAATCAATATTTTCATAATACTCTTGAAAATTTTCTAAATGTAATATTTTTAAATAAATATAAATTAACAAATCTAAAATTATTAAATTATAAAATAAAAATTTATAAATCACAAATATATTTTTTATTAAGACATTAATATTAATGTATTTTGAATTGTCTTAATTATTAAATTTAATATATTTTTAATTATTTTTAAAAGTCCAAAAGTACAGAGAAATTAAAAAAAATAAAAATTATTTCGATATATTTTACTATGAATATCAAAAGAAAGAGTTATATGTTTTTAATTAATTAATATAATTTGTGAAATTTTTGTTACAATATCACAAAAATCATAATTTGTAAAAAAAATATATATTAAATTTTTTTATGATTTTATAAATCTAATTATTGATTAAAATAAAATTATGTATATATAATTTCTCTATAATTTTTAATATATAGAAATAATATATTTCAGAAAATATAATTTTTAAATTTTTTGCCAAATTCCCGAAAATATTCGGTAGTTGTCGGGAATATTCGTATCATTTTTGAATTTTAACCCCAAAATAGGCGGGAAACAGCAGAAAACATAATTAAAACGCCATTAAATGAATATATTGTTTGGTTTGCAATATTATACATTCTTTGTAAGTCATTTGCTTTATATTGCTTGGTTTGCTAATTTAAATTTTATTTCGCAATTTTTATAGTTTTTTCATCACATTACTTTTAAATATTTATAATTCAAGGATAATAATTTTAATAATTTGTTTAATTTTGATTTAGTTAACATGGCTCAAGCTTCAATTGAAAGATATTTTCAAAAACGAAAACGGTCAGCAATCGATGACCTCCCAAGTAAATCAAAAGTATTCATCTTAGGTCATCAAACTGAAGAAAATGCAACTTTGCATAATGAAAAAGAATTGGATTTAAATGGTCGAAAAATTATATATCAAAATAATGTTCCAGAAGTGTTACTTAAAAATAATATGGCCTCAGATAAGAAGAGAATGGTTCATATTATTCAAAATCCATTTTTAAATAGTCCAAAATCGAAATATTCTGGAAAAAGTGAAAAAAAAAATACATCATCTGCTCAACTACCAAACCAAGCCACGATTGATTCATTTATAAGCAAAGTTAATGTTCCTTTTGAATTAAAAGGTAATTTATCACCAAGAAAAAAAGCACCTGAATTTTTAAAAACCAAAAATGCAAGTTCGTCATCTGAATCATCCGGCTCGGAAAAAATTCAAAATGCGAGAAAAGAATTAGGCCTTATGGCACCAAAAGGGCCACGTCCATTTCAACAGAATAATAAGGTATTTCAAAATATATTTTTAATGAATTTCTGATATTAAATAAAAATTTATTGACAATTTTACTCACAAATCAAATACACTGATATTTTTAATCTTTAAATTTTTAAATAAGTAAACATTTTAAAATAATTATTTTTAGATCTACAATATGATTATTAATTTTTCAATTCCAATCAATAACACATATTTATCTAATAATATTTATATAAATTAAATCGTATATTTAATTAATATATTTCATTATTTTAGGATCCTTCAATAGATGATATAAAAAATAAACTTTGCCGAAGTTCTCGATTGAGCGAATTGCGTGAGAAACTAGCTGCCCTTAATAAAAATAAAGATAGGCTTAAACAAATTGAAGAAAAAGAAAAGTCACTTGATAAAGACAAAGTGAAACTACAAGAATTTGCTCCCATTGATTTTGAATTTAAAATTAGCCCGAGTAAATCAGCTTATCAAAGTCCAACAAAAAATATTCCACCTTCACCAAAAAAAAGTCCATTTAAATCACCTGTTAAATCTCCTGCATTTCAACGATTTTCATCACTTATCCAACCATTTTCAACTGGTCTAATTCTTCCTTATAAATATAGGTATATTTATATTTAAAAAATATTTAATTTTTATATTTTATATTTACATTTTATTTACATTTTCATTCCTAACATCTAAAAATTGTATTTTTTTCATTGTTTTAGATACCTCCTTGAAATTTTTCATTGTACAGACACCGTCTGTTCTATGTTTTTCAACAGAAAAGAAACTATAACATTTCCTAAACTTAAGACTGGGGTACAAGAAATGATAAGGCGTAATTTCCATGAACGCCATTTAGGTCAAATTAAAAAAATCATGCCTGATTTTTATAAATTCAGTTATGAAAAATCTAAAAAAGTTCATCATTCTAATCAGTCAAAATACGAACTTATTATTACTCCAAATTTGACTGAAAAACTCGAAGGTGATTTTAATTTGATTTTGTTAAGCTTTTTTACACTTAGATAAATTTACTTTTTCAATTTATTTATAAAGTCAATGGTAATTCTCAAGAATTATTCTTCCTATAATTAAATGTGTATTTCTATTACTGCAATATCATTTTTTAAAACTTTGTTAATTTTTTTAATGTGGTATATGAGATTTAATTTAAAATAAAATTTTATTATTAGATAAAAATGAAGATTCAATCCGTATGGGATCTAAAACTTTAGAAGGAAGAAGAAACGCTTTCGAAAGTGCACTTATTTGTGAAGTTAAGAAACACCATACTGCCTATTTATTAAGTCTTGATCCGCCTCTTGTTCTATCTGAAAATTCCATTAAACGCTGGCATGCTTCATTTGATGTTGAAGCCGTACCTGAGATCAAATCCGATTCGTTGCCTCTTCCACCTGATGCATCTGATAAAATTGTTTACTCTGCCAAGGATATGTTAGGTAATTTTTATTTTTCTTAATTGAACTTTATATTTATAAGCATTTTATCTGAGAAAAAACAATTAATTTATTTCAAATCTTGTCAATTGATAAAATTAAAATGATAAATTATTTAACTTTAAATTTTTTCAAAACCAGAGCTATACATTAATAATAAAAATAATATAATTTAATTAATTTTCTAAAAAAATGGTATTATTTGTGTTTTTTTAGAAAAAGCAAGGAAAGTAATATCGTGCAATCAGCGAATGTCTCGTGCTCTAGAACAAATTGAATCCCGTTCAAATAAATCGACAACTCCCACTATTCCTTCTGTTGATCCTGTTATTAAGCAGGGAATTGAATTAGAAGCAAAACTTCGTGGACTTCCAGCTGCTTTATTAGAAAAAGTACGTGCTAAACAAGCTGCCAAAGCCATGCATGAAATGACATGCACAACGGCCCAAGCACAAGATACTATTCGATACACACGTTTACCTGAAATTGCTCGAGTTACACGTGCCATTTTTGTTTCTGAGAAAAAAAATATCCTACCATTTGAACAGGTATTATATTAATTTATATTTACATTTTGTTTATTTTAATCTAATAAGTTTATATTTATTAAATTTTTCTTTATTCATATAAAAATTGATGTTTTCTTCAGGTGGTAAACAAACTGGGTGATTCTCTACGGGAAGGCCTCTCCAAAACCGAACGAGAAACTCATCTCCGTCTACTAATAGAGTCAATACCTGGATGGATTTCTCAAATTACTGTCAGTAACACATTGTATATCCGAGTAAACAAAAATGCTAATCTTGCAAAAATCATAAACGATCTTGAACAACTGGCACAACGTAAACGTAATCCGTCTTCTTGAAGTGTATTAAAGAATTGTATGTGGTATTTATATTTTTACCAAATAGATATATATTGTAGGTAATTAAGACAAATTTGAGATTAAGTTATTTTTTATTCTATAATACATATACAACAATTTTTGATATGAATATTTTTGTTATAATTTATATATAAATATTTTTTTAATGAACTCAAACTCACAATCCTAATATAAAATAAGAATTTGAAATTCTCTAAAATATCAATATTTTATATACTTTCAATAATTAATATATTTATCAATATTTTTCCACTTTCCTGGATTGTGCAATAAAAATTACTTGGAAAATGTGTTGGAGGGACCATCTCAAATCATCACTATGAATTGTAATAGCGTATATTTATTATAAATATTTATAATAAAATTGACTTTAGTAATGGCACGGAAATTCAAAGTGCTATATTAACTACAGACTAAATAACAATAATTTCCCTTTTGAGATTTTGTTTGTAAATCAAAAATACATTTATGTGATCTGAAAAAAATTAATAAACAGCAATTTTTTTTTTACTATGAATTGACGTTTTAGTTCTTCAACCTATAATTAAGTTGTAGACTTGAGATTTTATTTTTAAATCGCATTAAAATCAAGCTTTACTTCAGAATAATATAATTCTATAAATATCATGGCTAAGTATTTTGGATCTTTATTAGTAAGAGATTACTATTATATAAGGCCCTAATTTGTTACATTCGTGTTCCTTTTCCATCTTCACCATTATTAATTGTATTTTTTAGTTAGTATTTATGGAAGTTCATCTAATCGCTTAGCCATGACATTTAAGAATATTTTTGGTATTTTTAAATTTGAATATATATGATACATTTAAACTATAATGTCTTATATACATTCACATTTATTTGAATTTTATTTTAAGAAATTGTCTTAATAAATAAGTTATTAAATTAATGTCAAATGTAAAATATTTTTGTAATAGCTTTAAAAATTGTACAAAAAAAAGTATTTTATGTATTATCATTTTCCTTTATTTAATTTATTTTATTTTAAGGAAAAACTTTTTATTCTTTATGTATAAATTGTGAAAATAATAAATTTTTTTTTAAAAATTAGTTCATTTGTCAAAATATTTAAATAATTAAACTCACATCTATATATATATAGGTTATCTAATATAATAAATTTTCTATTTTTATATAACTTAATTTTAAAACAAATTTTTCCAGAAAAGTCGATTGTAACTCTACTTCCTCTCAAATGAATGAAGAATATATTCCCAAAAGAGAAAGTGATATAAAAATAAACATTTTCTATAATTTACTTGCTACAAAATATAAATCAATCTTAAATGAGTTATAAATAATTCATCAAACAAAAGAAATAAAATATAAATTTCTGAAAATATATTATTTAAATATAACATTTTTTTAATTTTTAAAATTTTGAAAGCTTTTCATATTTATTTATAAGGGATTATTTCCTAGAGAGTATAAAAATATTAAAAGCTATTGGTAATAAATAATAAGGCAAAATCTTTCTACTTATTTTGTTACTACATTGCTGGAATACACTGTTAAGAAAATGAAATGACTTAAAGATCCATTAATATTTATAATGATTTTCTGACAAGTTTATCAGGCAAATTGAATTTCTCTAATATTTTGACATTTTGATTTATTTCAGATCAATTAAGATTTATTAGAAGCTATAATAAGAGAGCCCCTTTATTAGATTCTCATCGTAAATACTTTATAATTATTTGTTATAAGATCTGAGAAATTTGTAGAGATCTATCACTACATTCTAGAATATTACATCAAAAGCGTTGAACTTCTAATGAATTGATTAAACATAATAACTTTTGATTTTAATTGGTTGAAAAATATTAGATATCAAAAATTTCAATAAAAATTCTACAAAATCTAAAAATGACAAATTATTATTTTATGTAAATATATATATATACATATATATAAATGTTTAATTTATTATATAGTTCGTATTACAAATCTTATTAAATATGTTATTTTATTAAAATGAAATTGTACATAAGCAATATATTAATATTTTATATTTCATCCGTTAAATCGTTTAAATTTAATATGGAAAGCAAATTTGTAATTGAATTAAAATTTTTTAAAAAAAGTGATTATTAAATTGCACATTTATACATTAATTTATAAATAATCTTTGCTTTTCCCAAATTTAAGACCTTAAGTGTTAAGATGTGATTATGGACAAAATTATTTGTTGAATATTTCTAATCAAATTTTAAATTTTAATCAAAATAGTTTATTAATCCATAATTTTTATTTTTTATAAATCAATATATTATTTATTGCTGCTCTAAATTTTTTATTTCTATGTCTAGAGTGTTTTGATTTAATAAACAATAAATATTAATAATATACACGTTTATAAAAAACAATGATAAAAATCTTTTATTTTATTTTTAAACAAATAAATAAAATAAATTTATAATAAATAATGTAATTATATATCATTTTTTTATTTGAAGAATGTTCATTTGAAGGTTTTCATAAAGTGTTAATTTTATATGACTAGATTTCATGGAGGAATAAATATTTAAAAAATGTAAAATATTCACTATGTTTCTGAAGCTGCCTGTTGATCTGAAAGTTGTCTAGATAATTCACTGAGCGTAGCATAGAGTCGATGTTTGATGTCTTCGGGGACGGCCACTCTGGGCGAGTCTGAGTCCATTTCTGGGTTGGCACAGAGGCGAAGAAGTGCTGCTAGGGCGGATGGAGTATGTTCGGACATAAGAAGTCCTGGGACGATTACTGCTCCTCGTAATGTCCAGCCGAGAAATACTTTTTCACAAACCACCTTAAAATTATTTATTTCTCATTAATATAATAATAATTGTTATTAAGATGGAAAACATCTATGTAGTAGTTGTGCTGGGTAAACATAAAAGCATTTGGATGGAAGCAATAACGGTTATTAAGATGCCACTATTTCACATTTGAAATGCCTGTTCTCGCGCATGAGTTTACCTGTAACCTTGAAATAAATAGTTTTAGAAGATAAATATATTGCTTAAATTTCGTTTCTCAAATCCAAAAACTTCTGAGTGTTTGGATTGAAAATGCCTATATGAAGTTCCAAATTTACATAAAATCACATGTGTTAATAAAAATAACTATAATTAATAATGAATATGTATGCAAGTATCCAAATCTTTTGTGTTTATCTAGTACAATTCCTTCTTAGTGTTTAAATTTTTTATATTCTCAAATATCCAAAAAAAAAAAAAATTGTTGAAATAAAATTTTTGTGATGTATTCTTCATTAATCCACTTGGTTTTTAATCAAATAAATACAAATCCATACCTGATGATTATCATTGAGTACAGAAGATCTGCATCGGCCTTCACTACATCTCGATCGGCAATCAAAATAATCACAATCTTCATGTTTTGTACACGGAGAGTTATCTCCTGTCACACGATTGACCATTCCACGGGGGGCCACGGCATCTAAATCTAAAAACTACAAAAAGAAATTCATTTTTGATAAAAAATTAATAATTAATTATAGTTAAATGATTTAATGATTTTACTTTCACACGATTTCCTCCATGAACAAGACCAAAATGCGAAGCTTTCACATCACAAAGATGAAATGGTTCTGGCAAATCAGTTTCTAATTCATCAAGAAGATCTAAAATCATAACACCAATGCGTACGCGCTCAACCCAAGCGGCTCGAATATCTGCTCGTCTTCCTCCATGATTTCCTGAGAATGATTGCACCTGAAATGTGTATACAGAAATTTTTTCATCTCTTTCTAAATTTAAAATTTCAATTAAGAGTTTATAAAAATTATTCTATTTTTTTAAAAAAAAGTAGATATAATATTTAAATAAATCTAAATAAAATATATTTTTTTTTTTTTTTGTAAATTTTTATAGTTTTAAAATATGTATTATATATGTTCTATTAAACCCTTAATAAAAAATTAATATGATACTCACAGGTTCTGCGAATTCAACTGCAAAAAAGGGGCCACAAGTTCCTACCACTTGAGGAAATACGTCCAGTTCTCTATATAAAATAGAACATAAATATTCATTATCTTGAACTAGAGGCCAGAGAGCTCGCATTTCTTTTTCTCTGTAAAACAAAAATTATATTTTATAATAAAAAATAATTTTCTATTATACAAATAAAATATAGGATTTTAATTCTGATTAATTTTTTTTTTCTAAATTTGAATTTAAAATATGATTTTATTATTTATTTAATATACATATACCATATAGTTTATTTACTTACTATATATCTATTTTTTAAAAGAATACGAGTTTTATTTGACTATTCGAATTACGTTAAACAAGTATATTTAACTTCATTATTATTTTCAAATGTATAAAGAATATATATATACACATATGTATGAATATAGGATATATATGTATAGGTACAAATGTATATATCAGACAAGGAAAAGTTTTTATATTATTTAAAGAACTGATTTTAATTATATTTACATATAACCAATCAATTAAATTTATAAAAACAACTTAATTATGGTATGATATATCTGTTAATTAGTTTAAAATTTTATTTATAATTCTTCAATAAGATATTAAATTAATTTTAATTTTTTGTATGAGATAAATAGTAAGATGGAATATCTAACTATAAAATGCCATTTATTTATTTTAATTTAAAATTAATAAAATGAGCGTTTTACCTGGGAAGTGAACGCAATCCCAGAGAGGCGAGTCTATCTAGTTGTTCAGGGGTGGATGTCACATTAAGTTTGGCCGCAATCACATCTCGTAACATTTGTCGAAATCGCAATTCGGAAAGCACATGAGGGTTGGATGTGGTCGATTGGTTTGGATTATCTGTTAGAGAATCCATGAAGGTGAAGGTAAAATCTTCTGCTAGAGGTGGCACGCCTTTGAATACAATTTTGGACGAGCCCCATTTGGCTGAGAATACCGCCTCTTTTCCTGCATGCAAACTGTGGCATGTCAACGAATGGATCTCGCCCTCGACACACAAAGGGTGACATAATGTTCCAACAGCGAGGCCATCCCGATGAAGCTGACACTGTCAATCCAAAACAACACAATCCATATGAAAATTAAATCTTTTTATTTTTAATATTAACTTTAGGTTATAATAGAAATGTAAATTAAAATTTGATTAATTATTACAATACATTTTCCTTTTACAAATATATCGAAGAATATTCAAATATTATGATACCTAATGATATTAAATAATAAACAAAATAAATGATATGAGAATTTTATAAATTAATTATTAAATAAATTCCTATAGTCATTAATTTTAAATAATGTTGGATTAATGAAGATGGATGCTCTTATTAAGTCGAAATCTCGGTGAATATATGATTCTTTTACACAAAAAAATTATATCAATAACTAGAAATTTGTTTTTCTCAATTTTTTTTGTCGTGAATTCTTTTAGAATATTTTAAAATTTTATGTTCTAAATATAAAAATTAAATTGTGTGAGTTTAGTCTGATGTTGAAGGTTCTATCAGGCAGAGTCGGGCCTTCTTATGGTCCTAATGTAGGGGTCCAGAAAAATTAGATCAGTGTTTTCCAACCTGTGAAACGCCCCCCTTGGGGGTGAGTGCCACACTGTTGTAAGGGAGGCGCGAATGTTTAGAACGATTATTGTTAAGATTTTTTTTCTAAAATATATAATAATTTATAATATGTTTTTGTTTAATTGAGTGTGTGTGTGTTTAATGTTTATCAGACACACGGGTGCAGGATGCGGCGACATCTAGTTAGATTTGTTTTGTTACATTTAAATTACCTACTATATCGCCAGAGATAGTATTGTGTTCACGAAAATTTTTGATGTCCAGATTTTGATGTTTTTATACTTTTTGAAGGTTCCTGAATCATTTTCACTTTCAGACAAGATTAAGCAAAAACGGTTTGAGCTAGAATCATCAAATTTGGTACATGGGTATCATTCAAAATTGGTAGTTTTCTATCAACTTTTGAGAAATGTAGCTCAACCGGAAGTGGGTCATTACCTACCATCTTTTGATTTCTTTTCTTCTAAAGCAGTGATTCTCAACCTTTTTTTTTTTTACCGCGGCACACTTTTAACGGTTTAAAAATTTGGCAGCACACAAAGAAAAAGATAAGTGTAAAAGTTTACCATATTGGAAAAAAGTGGTCCCAAACCAACCATATTGAAAAAAAGTCGGAAATGTTAAAGAGCCTAGTCCCAAAAACTTTTTACCTTTTTTTAGAACCAAATTGAAAAAATTTATAAAAAAAGGTCGTAAATGTTTAAGAGCCTTTTTACATTTGTAATAATTTGGTGGCACACAAATGTCGCAGCATAGTGGTTGAGAATCACTGTTCTAAAGTGACCGTAAAGATATATGTTTGATAGTTTTTCACATGATTAAAAATTGTAGAAAACATATATAATATAGAATTTCAGCTTGATTGAAGTACTGGAATTAATTTTTTAACACTGCAAATCACGCACCAGCACGTGGCGTGGTGCCATCAACAAAGAGCCAAACACGCGCTGGTTTAATAAATATTATTTATTAATTTTAATTTAAATATAATATATGTTATTTAATTCAATTCAAATTGCGAGATAGTTGATTGGAGACACTCCAGCTTAGTTTATATATATTAAATATTTGTTCATAATATGCTTTATTATTTTGTAGCCCTTTAAATAGATGACTATATTATGGGAGTATTTATGAAATTAGATTATTACAAAAATTAAGAGGGCGCAATTATTTTTTTTAAAAAATGATGGGCGCCGGTTCAGAAAGGTTGGAAACAACTGCATTTGATTAATCTGTATATACGTACTTATATAGAACTTAGAATTGAGTAAATCAGATTAGTTTATTTTTAATTTTGTTTTCATTGTATACAATTTTTAATAATTATCTAAATTTATATTTTATATATTAATTTGTTATTTTTATTAAGTTATAAAATCATATTCGTAAAATTATTAAGTGAAAGAGCATCGAAATTTCCACCATCT
This sequence comes from Labia minor, assembly GCA_963082975.1. Classification (NCBI taxonomy): domain Eukaryota; kingdom Metazoa; phylum Arthropoda; class Insecta; order Dermaptera; family Spongiphoridae; genus Labia; species Labia minor. Next base: position 40,605,898 of record OY720344.1, on the reverse strand, counting down.
AAGATCTAAGCCCTCCATCTTTAAATCGGAACAGCTTGCATACTTAGCAAGATGAAGGCGATTGAAATAAATGAATCAAAATGAAGTTGATACAATATTTAACCGAGAATGTTAATTAATAATCTATAATCTACGAGGAAATTATATTATTAGGAGACATTGAGATTTAATTAATATTAATGTAGAATTTAGAAAATTTGTTAAGAGATGTTAGTTTTTCAATAATTTTCAATAAAACTTTAAAAGTTGCAAACGAAAATCAAATATATATTGTATAAAATAATTTATTTTTCAATAATAAATGAATAAAATAAATAAATTAATATAATGTTAATTAAATTTGAATCGAATATATGGAGTAATTATTGGTTATAAATAAATTATTGAAAATACTTTAAGTATTGATTTATTAATATCTTATTAACTTCCATCAATTATATATTACCAATTAAAATATGAATTAAAAAAATTAAAAATTTAAAATATTATGAATAGAATTACACAATCACCTCTGCTTATTTATTTGGTATCTACACATATTATTTTTAATTAAAAAGAAATAAAATTAAAAATTCTATTTAAAATATTTAAGTTCTATCTCTGTGGCTCTACGGAACTCGGAAGTTCTGATGTCCCTTCCTACATTGTCCACCCACAGCGTCCTTGGATTCCCAATCAGTCTCCCCACCAATATATTTTTCGCCATTCTTTCGTCTCCTATTCTAGCCCCGTGTCTTGTCCATTTGATAATCCTGACTATGTCTGAAGATGCATAGAAGCTATGCAGTCACCGCAATTCACCGGTGATTTCATCTATTTTTAGCCCATAATTGCTGCGAAGAATCATATTCTCAAATATTCTAAATCTACTCTCGTCTCCTAAGGTTATAGACCATGCCCATATAATACAACAGGCAAAATAGTTGTTTTTTATATTTTAATTTTGATCTCCTTTGATAATAATTTTGACGAGATAACCTCCCTTACTGCATGATAACAGCCTTACCCGATTGAAATCTCGATTTAAATTCTTCCCGAATATTATTATCCTTCGTGATTACAGAATCTAAGTATTTAAATTTTTCTACATTTTCAAATTCTAGGTTTTGAATGTTAAAAATATTTAAGTTATAAGATAATATAAATTTAGGTTTATTCAAATTCATTTATACCATATATAACAATTTAAATAAATAAGCAATTCATAAAAATTTCTAAAAATTAATTTTTAAATTATAACTATTAAAAAATATTGTAAAGAAAAATTGCATTTCATCTCCATATCATTAAATATTTATACTTATAATAAATTATATTAAATGATAGGGTAATTTTTTTATAAATGACATATTATTTAATAAATTTTGAACTAATTTTTATAATAATTTACCTTATAACTTCTATAGAATAAATATAAGAAATAAAATAATTAAAAATTATATTTCAACAATTTATTGAATTTTCATTTTTACCGACCGACGATAGTAAGGGAGGTATTGTTTTCACACCAAATTTCACATGTGGAGATTTTTACATATCTCCACGAATCATGCATTTTCTTAACAGAAAAAGTATTTTTAGCATGATTTCCGTCCGTCCGTCCGTATAGATGTGTACAACTTGAACGGCTCAACGGATTTTGATGAAATTTGGTGTATTTACTTATTGCATCAGTATGATGAATTGATCAACTTTTGGTGTATATCCGTAAACCGGAATTGGTAGTATTACTGATCGACGATAGGGAGGGAAGGGTTATGTTCACACTAAATTTCACATGAGGAGATTTTTCACACATCTCCACGAATCATGCACTTTGTATTGGTTTTATCCTCGGGAAAATCATCTTCATTAGTTTTTTCTTAATTTAAAATTATATGACGTCACCTAGCTCTTCATGATGTCATAGCCAGCTCCTACTTATATATTTTAAATAAAATAAAATTCAAAATATTTATGTTATAGGCATATCTGTTTTTTATTGCATTAATAGATACATTTAAATTATTTGAAATTGTTGATGTAGCTGGAAATTAATTTATTTCAAACCGTCAGTCGGTTCTGAGCCTGGCCACAGGTCAACTTATTTATATATACATATAATAATATATGAAAATAATATATATAAATATAAATATTATTATTAATTGTAACGTAACTATATAAATTTAAAACTTAAGTGAATGTGCGAACATTTTTTATTTATATTAATGAGGAAAACGAATGCAAGTGATGAGTGCAAGGAGTGGGAAAATATCAGCATCCTGTGTGGAGGTGCCGAAATAGTCTTCCCTTCTCATAAATTCTATGATAATCGGGTTTTAACAATAACAGATCTGATCTAAATTAAATTTTTTATTTTGTTACCATAAATCTAAATTAATATGAATATAATCAACTTAATTATTATTTTAAATGCTAGTGATTTATTATTAATATTATTTTGATGATTTCACTTCAGCAACAACGGGATTTCTGTCATGAATCACCTATACTACTGTAGGATATGATCTTTTATATCGAATGAATTGTTATGTTTCATTCTCATTTTAAATAAAATTTCACTGAACCGTTAGTTACTCGTATAACCGAATAAATATAAATGATCTATTATTTGTATTTTTGTATGTAACTAATATAAATCTAAGACAACAAAAACATAATTTTCTCAATTCAGGCCAAATAAGTATTTATTTATATTTATTTTTGTTAAATATCTTTGAATATCTAGAAAGTGTAATTTTATTCAAAATCATGACAATTGTTTAAATTTTTATTCAATTAGAGGAATATTTATTTATATTTTTATTTTTAAAATACACTCACACTTAAATAGATAATATATATATCTTCAAAAATAAATTCATGAGTCCTTAAAACGTAAAGAAATTTAATAAAAAAATATTGAGATATACAAACACATTTTTGTGCTGTATTTTAATTTATTTAATAATATATTTTTTAAATACAAAGTTTAAATTTTTAAATTTTTTTTTTAATAATATATTTCCTCTTTTTGATTTATAGTGATAATCATTCTGTTTAATCTAATAGGGTAATTAAAATCATTGGAAATAAATTCAAAATCGATTAACAGGTCACATATATCAATTATGGTTTATATAATTGATAAATTCAGCTATCATTGAACTTAAATTGTTTCATTTGAAATTTAAATATAAATTTTATTTATTTTTTGATTGCTAAAAATATATTAATAATTAATTAATGCTGTTTTTGGTCAAAATTTTTAAAATTAAGAAAACACTTCTAAAAACTATAAAATTAGCATAAAACATAAAGATAATGATGATATTTTTCTTATTATTAGAGAGATATTTGAGCAGTGAAAAAATTATTTATTTTTAAAATCAATATAAAATTTATGATTATATAATCAAATTATTAACATTAAATGTATGATGTTCATCATATTAATAGAATTGTAGAAAACCTTGAAAAATAATTGTTTTAATATTATTAAGGTAGATAGGCAATGAATACTTATAATGATATATTAAGTAAATATTTATTAAATATATATATATATATATATATAGATATGTATATATTAAATATATGAAGTGAATATAATATAGATTGATGATTTTTATTCCAAAATAAATAATACATTTGTTTTTAAATTAAAAAAAAATATTAAAAAAGTTGCGCTTTAATCAACATGTGTTTGTTATTGATCCATTAGATAACTACTTTAAAGTACCTGAAGGGTACTTCAAAGAAAATGAATCAAAACATTAACCGTTATTCTACCATTACAAAAAATATTTCTACTTAATAAAGAAAAATATTGAAAAAATTCATTTTCAATGATAATAATCTATTAAATCATAGTATCAGCAAAAAAAACACACAAAATAATTGATATATAATAATTAAATTAATAATGAAAGATATATATTTCTAATGATTGTTGGTTGATTGTTAATGAAAACAATGAAAATAAAGAATATAATAAAAGATGAGACCAGACGAGAGACGTGCTGCCAGGCTTCGAGGTTTGTGCAGACGATGCCCCAGTGGAGAAGATAGTAGATGACGGTGATGAGGAGCAGCAGCAGGGAGATGGCGAGGGAGCGCCTGCGGACCAGCAGCCCGGGAACCCGCCACAGGTACAGCATCACCGATGATCACCTGGCTGAGTGCCATCGAGGCGCAACCACCGAAACTGTCAAACGACTATGCCAGTACTGTCACTTTTTCGACACTAAACAAACACATCTCGTTCGACGCCGATAGACGGTAAACTTCGGCTTGGCGAAATCGATGACGACGTCGACGGTGGGGCGCTAAATTTCAAACAATACTCTATTCACCCTTTTGTTCACCCCTCGGTGTTGAACCAATACCCGATTTTATAAATAATCACAATAGTATGTATACAATACAAATTTATACAACTTGATTATTATTTATTACAACTTTTCATCGAACAACTAATAATAAATAAATATTTTTTTTATTAAATATTATTTAAATATAAATAGATCAATATTATCAATACTATTCATTTACGCCTTATTTACAATTCAAATAAGTATTTATGAACCATAAAATGACATGTTTTGTTTAATAATAATTTGTTTAAAATTAAACTATTCTTCTATTGTCTGTTTATCATATTTTCAAATATAAACCTAAGCCTATATCAATAGAATTAACATTTATAAACAATTACCCCTTCCCAAAATAAGAAAAATATAAAGAAAATAATCTGAATCAATGTAATATGTTAACAATAATATTTCTAATATGAAATAATTTCAATATTGTAAAATAATATAAAATAGAAAGGACAGAGATATTATGAATAAATACTTAAAGCTACCCTAATTTTGTTTTGTAAATATTGTTATCGCTTGTTTTTATCTCAAAAAATATTTTCTATATTCTTTGAATAATCAAATTATTTTTTATACATACATTATTATTATATAAGTATAATATATTTTGTATTAATATGCTTATTATTAATAATAAATATATAATCAATATCGCGCCAGAGATAGTATTGCGATCACGAAAATTTTCGATGTCGAAATTTTGATGTTTTTATACGTTTTGGAGGTCCCTGAGTCATTTTCAAAATAAGTAGGGAGCGAGAGAAAATGTCTCTCAGTGTGTGTGTGTGTGTGTGTGTGTGTGTGTAGATAAGATTACGGAAAAACGGTTAGAGCTAGAATGATGAAATTTGGTACATGGGCATTATTCAAAATTCATAGTTTTCTATCAACTTTTGAGAAATGTAGCTCAACCGGAAGAGGGTCATTACCTACAACGTTTTGATTTTTTTTCCTCTAAAGTGACCGTAAAAATAAAAATATATGTTTGATAATTTTTCACATGATTAATAATTGAATAAAACTTATATATATAGAATTTCAGCTTGATTGAATCACTGAAAGTACCAGAATTAATTTTTTAACATTGCAAATCTCACGCGCAACACGTGCCATGGTGCCATCAATAAAAAGCCAAACATGCGCTGGTTTAATATTTATTATTTATAATTTATAATTAATTAAATTTAATTTAAATATAATATATTATGTTATTTAATCCAATTCAAATTGCGAGATAGTCGAGTGGAGACACTCCAGCTAATTTTAATTTATATTGGATTTCTTGATTATTTAAACAATGATCTCGTTTATCATAATAATAAATATTCAAAATATTCATATTCTTATAGTACCTATTATTATACTTATATTTTATTGAAAATTTGTTTAGAGATACGAAATATTCATTTTTAATGATGAAAATAGATGAAAATTGTTATTAATTATTATAATAATTGAATGATTATTTAAAAACTTTTTTAGTTGATATTCATTTCAAACAATAATTAAAAAAAGATTATCTTATTTCTACTAATATTAAATAAAAATTACCGAATTTCATTAAACTAATTAAAATAATAACTTTTTAGAATGAATTATTAGTATAATTAGTATAAAAACGGTTTGAGCTAGAATCATCAAATTTGGTACATGGGCATCATTCAAAATTTGTAGTTTTCTATCAACTTTTGAGAAATGTAGCTCATCCGGAAGTGAGTCATTACCTATCACTTTTTCATTTTATTGATTCTAAACTGACCGTAAAAATAAAGATAAAGGTTTGATAGTTTTTCATATGATTAAAAATTGTATAAAACTGCTATATATAGGATTTCAGCTTGATTGAATCGCTGAAAGTACCGGAATTAATTTTTTAACACTGCATATCAGGCGCCAACACTTGACGTGGTGCCATCAACAGAGCCAAACACGCGCTGGGTTAATAAATATTATTTATTAATTTTAATTTATAATTTATAATTCATTAAATTTAATTTAAATATAATATATGTTTCATACGCTTCTAAAAATTTATGGGAGCTTTGCGTGATCCAAGACGGTCCATACGCAATTAATAATAATAATTAATAATAATAATATGTTATTTATTCCAATTCAAATTTGCGAGATAGTCGAATGGAGACACTCCATATTTTTTAGTATCATCTATTAATATCTTATCTTAAATTGAATGATTGATTATTGTAATAGATCACAGAACATATATCAATTTAATTATCATACCATATATGGAATCAGATATATTTAAATATTGATTATACTATAAATATGAATAGAAAAATATATAGATATTAAAATTATGCAACAAAATAATTGCTCTCTTATATAAAATCTTAGTTTATCTCAATAAATAATATTTTTATATATTTCTTTATGTCTTTACCAAAATATCTCTAATTTTAGATATATTAAAAACGTTCCCTTTACAAATTTTAGAATTTTTTAAGAAATTTTCCAAAACTTTTAAGTAATTATTTATTTTGAATTTTTGATTATTTTTTTTTAGGTTAATTGTTACCTACTTATAATTAATATCAACTTATCCAGGCATATTTCTAAAAGTTCTCTATCAGATACACGACTTTTGAGAATTTTTTAACATAAATCCCTTACAATTAGATAGCTTGGTATATATATATATATATAATTGAATTATTTAATTAAAATGAATTATGATATTTTTTAATATCTAATCCTATAAATAATTAAAGAATAAAATAAAAAAATATATTTCATAGTTCTTCAATATTTATAAAAATATGTCCCATTCTTCTCACACACAATCCTTAACAATGTATTCTTAAAAATTATTTAGATCTTAATTTCAATTATTCTAAATTTTACTTTTTTTTATTTGATTTTTTAAATAAATTTTAATTTTTTTTTATATTAAATTTGTTTTCCAAATATCTATAAGACATTTTACGAGTTTGGATTTTATTATTTTTTCTAAAAATTTATTTATCAATATAAAAATTTATTACTTGTTAATCTTTTTTTGACATTTATTTTACATGTTCTTATACATTTGGATAATATTTTTTTTCTATTATTCTTAGAGTTAAATCAGCTTAAAGATGGCTTTTATCAGGGACGTTCAACAATATTGGAAGCAACTATGTTATAGTTTAATTGGTATATTATTATTATTATTATTTTTAATATTTATTACATATTATTTGCTTGCTCTTCTCTTGGTGTTCTTATAAATAACTCTTATAATTACTTTTCAATTAGGATTAATAATTATCGTGATCTTTTCTAGTTTTTAACGTATCACAGTTCAAACAAAAATTAATATTAACTTGAAATATTTTATTATTTTAATTAATTTAAACACACACACACATATATATATATATATATATCTTCTATATATAAAAAAAGGGTTTTGTCTGCACATTGCTCAAAATTTAAAAATTTGTTCACAATCTTCACGTTTCATGATCTCGAATCCAAAAGTGACTTTTAGAATTTTTCATGTCTGTCTGAAAATTGTAACGTTTGAAACTCAAAATTGACTCAATCAATTACTATGAAATTACATCACAATATTCTTATATGCCTATATTTAAACAAAGGCTATAAATTATATCAATATTTAATCAATAATTGCAGAAATTAATTTTTAAAAATGTATATAATACTAGCTGTTCAGACCGCTTTCGTTCATTTTGATATTTTATTTTTATAGCTTGATTTTTATAGAATATTTTTAATTATAATGAAATTTAAAAAAATCTAAAGTTAGAGACTTGAGACATTTTATAAAATTAAATTTAATATTTTTAACGTTATAAAAATCTATATATAAACTAATAATAAATACATTTATTAACAGTAATAATTTAAATTATTGATTTATTTGTTTTTTTATTAAGTTCTTTGGTACTAGGGGATTCGATAATTATTAGTTGTAGTAAGCAGATTTCTTTAAAAGTCTCTGTTCTCACCAACCTCCATCCAACACATGTTCTCTCCCAACTTCAAGTACTCTTTACTCTTTATCTTTGGTCTACTGACTGTTGGTTTCTCAATTGGTCTCTCTATAACTAAACAAGTTTCTTGCTTGTTTTCAGCACTCTTCGAATCACGTGATCTTTATATTTAATTTATTAACTTATATAAATTGACTCATTTCTTAGCCCAAATCATTTACCCATCCATGTTGCATGAGACATCTATATTTCTTAATTTGGCTAGAACACACGTTCCGTTTTTTTACAATTTTTAAAATAGAGACTGAGAGAGAGAGATTCTAATTATATTCGAATAGTCTATATATTATTAAAATAGAGACTGAGAGAGAGACAAGTTTAAATTAAATCATATTTAAATTATAAAAATAAATATCTGAATTTATTTTGGGAAGACCAAATAAGTTAAACAAAAGATAGTTTTGGTTTTATAAATCAAATAAATAAAATACTATTACACATACAGACTTTTAACCAAATAATACGAATTACTTCGGGATGACAGGGAGCAGAACCTCCTGTCCAGGAGTGAAGAGCACCAAAGGTGTTCTGAGCAGCTAGTATATTAATATTTAACAATTTATAATGTTAATATTTTCTCTTTTTTGTATTTAAGTAAAATTTTTAGTGAATCTATCTTTTCAGCTGGCATACAGCTAATTATGGTTGGTTTATCTGTAACATGGTCGACAGCTGTCTATGAACATATATCAACGAATCATACAAAAAGATTTATTTTTAATAACAATGAAACGGATACAGTTCCTGGATTTAATTCTCAACAAATAGCACTCCTCTTTGGATTACCACAATTTACTGTGACTTTCTATTTCTTGATTTTACTTTTTATAAGGATCTCACCCAAAGTGAAAATAGTCATTTTTAGTAATAGTTTTGTTATTTTTTGGATTATTATGTTTTTTGGAGATCAAACGGCAAGTATAAATATACTTTTTTATTGAGGGTGTGATTGTAAAATATTTAAAACTCAGAAAAATTTATTTATTTAAAAATACAAATTCAATTTTAATTTTAATTGAAAAGAATGCTATGTTGTGTTAAGCTTGTTCAATTTGAATTTTGAACTTTTAAAATATTATGATTTATTAATAAAATTAATATAAAAAATAGATATATTTGGAATTGGTTGATATAAATTTTATAATCAAGGACTTGATATAATTATAACAAAATTTAATAAAAATTATCATATTGTTTTAACTTCATATATTTTTTACTTATATATACTAGAATGTTAACTTTGTTATTTATATTATCTATCACAAGTCAATATAATAAACAAAATCATAATTGAAATAAATTATTAATATATAAGTGGCATTCAAAAAAGACAACATTAAATGAATGAAAATTTATTAATTTAATTTAAAATTTAAAAATTATTATATTATTGATCTAAGATTTTCTTTTTCTAGTATCATGTATTTTTAATAGCAAGAATCATTGCTGGTATTGGATTTTTAAATGTGCTTGAAGTTAATTTATATATTGAGGAAATCTCAGAGGAAAGATTCCGTGGCGCGTTAATTACTTTAGGTGATTGTTCCATGAATATTGGAATTATGATTGGATTCATTTTTGGATCGTGTTTAACATTTAAACAATTCTCTCTAATGGCTATGATTCTCAGTTCAATCGTTTGGATTTTGAGTTTAATGTTACCTGAATCACCAATCTGGTCGATGATGAATGATAAAGAATTCAATGCAAGAAAATCATTAAAAAAATTACGATATTCAAAACAGAATATTGAAAAAGAATTGAGTCATATTCATATTTATTTACAAGATAAAAAACATTTAAGTTTTAAAGAATTGGGACAATTTCTATTAAGAAAAAGGTACAAAACAAATTTGACAATTAAAATTTATTTTATTTTATTAGTATTAATTAATTAAATAAAATAATTAAAGAAATTAACCTTAATGAATTAAAATATTAATATTTTTGTTGAATAAATACAAGTGGATAAATAAACGCAATATTACCTAACTGTCAGACTACCCGCTTACTGACCGGAGCAACATATCAAAATATATCATAAAATAGCTTACATAAAATTTCTTTCTACTCGAAGTTGCTAGTTCCGGGAATATTTTGTTAGATGAAATGATGTCTATAGCATATTTTAATATTCAATCTATATGAGAAATAAGAGATTTTAACAACAAAAATTAGTCAGTTTGAAAGTTTTAATTTATTTTTATATTTGTAATTTTTAAACATAATATTCAATAACTGTAAGGTGCAGCAGCACATAAACTAATTTTGAATTGTTTAATTTTTAAAAATTTTTATAATAATTTTTATTTTCCAAAACAAATAGAAATGACCTTTTTTAGTCAAATGAAATTAATAAATAATGATAAATTAGTGTAATAAATGTAATCAATATCAAAAAATTAATAGGTATATTAAGAAAAAAATGTAAGATTTACTTACTTACTAGAAGAACGAGCAAATTAATTTTGCTCAAAATGACTTTCATAATATACTTATATATTTAGAATTCATTTGGCCAGATATACCTATTTTAGATGAATATTCGGGATATTCAGATATTTTTTTATCCATTTCCCCAAATATTTTTGCGTATTCTGCTACATTATGAAAAGCAAAAATGTATACTTCTGTGTGAATTAAGTGAATTGTTAGCATAATTGAATTAATGATTAATTTGATTTTTTTAATTTTTTTTTTCATTGTTTTTGTTACTCATTTTTATCCAATAAAGCAAATGTTGTTAACTAACTTAATTAATTAACTTTTATTGATGTTTTTATATTTTTACCGTCCGACGATAGTAAGGGAGGTATTGTTTTAACTTTTTTTAATTTTTGGATTTTGAATTCCTAGAAAGCTAAAAACAATAATAATTTTTAAAATAGAAAATTTTAAAAATATCTTATTTTATTTTTACATTATTTGGGGTAATTCACCCCGTTTTCTCCACCGCAGGAATAGAGGCTATTGGGTTCAGACACATACTTTATTGTAAAAATATGAAAAATAGTTTGTTCGGACATTAGATAAATAGTAAAGATAATACAAAATATTTTTGTTCATTTTATAATAGTATTTTCTTTTATATTTTATATTCTTTTTTATTGTTCAGTCCATTTATTTATTTAAATTAATTTTTTTTCTAATTTATTTATCAGACAATATCGACATTCTTTTTTTGTTGTTATCCTTTTGTTCATGTTTCAACAAACAAGTGGAGTCAGTATCACTCAAAATTATGCCGTTATTATTTTACGAAGAATGAATGATATTACTGGGGAATTCACCACACTTCTAATTACAGGTAATATTATTATTTAATATAATAATTATTTAATAAAAATATTTTTCAAAATCAAGAATCCCGGCTTCATTTGTAATGTAATACATTTTTCACATTATTAAACAACTATATTATAATTAATATATCATAATTTGCTTACTATATTTTATAATAAAATATATCTAGTAGACACCTACAATCTTTTAAAGAAAGTTAATAAAAACTTCCTTAAATTCTCTTTATTTTATTACAAAAATTGAATATTCCATTATTTAATTTCATTTTCATCTTTACGGTAATATTATTTAATTTTACAGGTATTGGTGGTTTGATTTGCTCATTTATGGCATCATTTCTAACTGATAATGTCGGTCGGCGTCCTCTTATTATGTCTTCCTTTGTCATTGTGATCATTTGTTTGTTTTCTCTGTCAGCCTACGCCTTTTTCGAAAGTAATCTGAGTTTATTACCAAAAATTGCTATACCATTACATATCGGAGCATTAAATGCCGGTCTTGGACCAATGCCCTATATTATTATGGCAGAAATTTTACCGATAAATATTCGACGAGTTGGTTCCATTTTAGGGATACTCATTTTGTGTTTAACGAACTCTATAACATTAACTACTTTTTCAACTCTCTGTGATTTAATTGGTGAATCATTTGTTTTTATTATTTATACTTTTATCAATATAATTGGCCTCATTTTTGCTTGGTGTTTTGTTCCGGAAACAAAAAAAATACCAAGGCATTTAATGCAAGAGACATTATATTTGAGATCAGAAGATAAATATACCAATGACGATGAAATAGATTAACATTTCTTTTGTAATGATGATAATTTCTTATTATATTAAATTATTATTATTTATTAAATAATTTCCAATTTCAAATGTCTATTAATTGTGTTTATAATTTAATAATTTAATTTCCATAACAATAAAAAGCTAGAGATTTGTAGATGAAATGATTTAGCAATACGGTTGCCTACCTTCAAGGCATTCATAAAAATCTTGTTTCCTAAATACTTTATGAATATAATAAAAAATCTATACATTATATCATAATGTTCTAGTTATTTTTAGTTAAATAACTAAATTAATATACCAACTTTCTTTTAAAATATTTGGCTAACATTCCATTTACTTTTGTCAATACACTATCCAATCAAACATAACGTTTAATTAATTATATATTTGAGTTAACTATATATTTTAAGTTTCAGAGAAACATCCAAAATTATTAGTTTACAAAATTAACATTAATATAAAAATCAATAAAAAACAAAATAATTTTTACATTTTTATATGCGACCCACGACCTAGAAAATGATGAGTAATTTCTTAAATTCTGTATTATTAAGGACAAATTTTCATTATCTTATCTATTACTTGTCACAAATAACGAATTATTTTAATATATATAGATATATAAAATATTTATTTTACACTAATTCTTTAAAAATATATATAACATGTACTATTTTCCTTTACCTATTCCATAAATAACAACTCATTATAAATAATAATAATTTATTGAATTAAGAATTTTATTAAAATTTAATTATTGTTGTTTCAATATATTGAATGTTTCAATAAAGATATAAATTACAAATTATTTTGAACATAAAAGTTATCTGACTCCATCAACAATAAAGTTTTATTCTTAACTATGTATTGACAATTTTTTTTTGAAATTTAATTTTTTTATTGTGATTTATGAGACTTGTATCATATAAATATGAATAATTTATTATTTTAATGATAGGTTTGTCTATATATCAAATAAATATGATAGAATTTTTTTTATTATAGGTATTTTTCGAAAGTGATAATAAAAAAGATGAATTGAATTTAGTATTGTTATTATAAAAATTATTTTTAAAACCTGTAAAAAAACAATATGTACTTATATATTTTTTGAAATTCAATTAAGAAATTTTTAAATTAATCACTGGTTATTGAAGATTTGAAAAGGAAATAATTAATGTAATAATAAATTAAGATAATAATAAAAAAAATGATTTTCATATTAATTTAAAATATTATTGAAGCCTTATACAATAATATTGTAAAAATAAAAAATAATATTGTAAAAAGTAAAAACTTCGTAATTTTTTTCAAAAGTGGGAAATTAATTTTTCTATGAACAATATTATTTTTATAAAATTTAAAATATATATATATATATATATATATATATATTGAGTTGGCAACAAAGTAATTTCGTTTTTTGTATTCTTGATGTTTGCAACTTGATATTGAAATAAATTATGTAATAAATATGCTTGTAATATATATCATTTTAAAGTGCTAACCTCGCTCTGTATTTTGATAAGAGAAACTTTTATGATTTTGTAAATTTAAAGTTTGTTTAAGTTGGTCAATCGAAGATGGAGAACTAACAAATTCGGACTATTTTTCTGAAGGAGTTCAAACTGGATACTAAAGCGGCCGAAACTGCTGGAAAAATTAATAATGCGTTTTGGCCTTACATTGTTCAATAATATGAGATGCAACTTTAGTTTAAGAAGTTTAGCAGTGGAGATGAGAGCCTCAAAGTTCAAGAAAGTGGTTCAAGGAGGTCCATCGCGATTGACAAAGTCCAGTTGAAGGCATTTATTGAAGCAGAAACGCCCTCAACAGTTTTTGATCATCTGAAACAAGTTGGAAAGACAAAAGAGCTCGACAAATTGGTCCCGCACAAACTGAAAGAAACTCAGAAAAATAGCCGTTTCGAAGTGTCATTGTCTCTTTCCCATTGCAACAAAAAGGACTCGTTACTTGACCGGATTGTAACCTGTGATGAAAAGAGGATTCTTTACGACAACCGGCGACATTCCGCGCAGTGGTTGGACCATGATCAAGCTCCACAACACTTTCCTAAGCCAAATTTGGATAAAAAGAAGGTTATGGTGTCTGTCTGGTCGTATGCGGCCGGTCGCATTCATCACAGCTTCTTGAATCCGGGTGAAACAATTACGTCGAACAAGTATTGTCAACAAATCGATGAAATGCAGCGTATGTTCCCGTCATTGGTCAACAGAAAGGGACCAATCGCACTCCACGACAACGCTCGGCCACACATCACACAACCGACTCTACAGAAGTTGAACGAATTAAGCTACGAGACTCTACCTCATCAGCCATACTCGCTGGACCTTTCGCCCATCGACTACCACTTTTTGAAGCATCTCGACAACTTCCTTCAGAAGAAATGCATCAAAAACGCCTTTAACGACTTCATCGCCTCCAGGACTCCAGAATTTTACACTACCGGCATAAATAAACTTGTTTCTCGTTGGAAAAGTGTATTGATACGAATAAGCTGAGATATACGTGTTTAAATTTAAAGGTTAAAAAACGAAATTATTTTTCTACCAACCCATTATATATTATTTCATTATTAATTTATTATTTACTATCTTTTATCTTAATGATAAAAATACTTTTAACTTATTTATTATTATACTTTTTACTTATTTAATCAATAAGGAAAATTTAATTTTGACATATAAATATATTATTATTATATTTTTCAGAAACTTAGTGAATAAATCTAAATAACGTGCAATCACCGCGATTATAGATTTAACGAATTATTCTTAATATTCTTAATATTAATTATTTATTATTTCAATTAATTAAAATCGAAATAATGAATAAAAAAATATTCAAATTTATTATTGTGGTTTTTTTCTTTCAATAAAATATATTTTTATATTGTTATACATTTTTCTTATTTTTGATTTATTATTATTGTTATTAATTTAATAAACTAATATTTTCAATTCTATCTTTCTAAAATTGGCCATAGTTTATTTACCTAGATACTCTATTTAAAATTCCTTTATTAAAATTAATCAATATAAGAAACTAAATAGATTAAATAATTTAAAAATTGCATTGCTATTATATAAGATATTAGCGATTATGTAGCAATTATTTGTGTGAGCTAAGAGGAGACTTAAAAATAGTAATTCGATAATTATAGCGACTTGAAGGGGAAATTTTTTGAACTTTATCCAACCATAGATTTAGTTGCAATGAAACATTAGATACAGATAAGTACTAATTTACCATCATACGTTAAAATAATTAATTTATTTAAAAACTATATTGATATATAAAAATTAATTTAATTTAAAAAAAAAAATAATAAATTACAGTGAAGATAAATTTAAATAATTTTATTTATTTTTTCCAGAAGACAAGTGAGTATTTTTTATTCCCAATATATTAAAGTACAACTTAATTTAATTTTCTTTTAATACTTAATTTGTGTATCAAATCCTGATGAATTAAATAATAAAATTCAAAAATATCTCCTTTAAGAAAATCATTAATTTCCCTTGAAATTGACTTTTTACCTAAAATTATGTATTAATTATTGATATCTCGCTTATTATTACAGACTAATTAGTGAAATGAAAAATTATTAAAAAAATTTGAAGGAAGTTCAATTGAATATCACAGTAGTCTGACAAGCAACAAATTTTAAATTCATAATTAGCGCTATATTTTTCAACTTGTCCCCCACTCCATCATAAACACCATAAAACAAGTAAATTAAATTCTAATGTAAAATTTTAATTAAGATTGCTTTACTTGAATCACTACTTAGTGTTTGGGAAAATAATAATTATAATTTATGGAAATTAATAATTTACTTTAATAAAAAAATTACATTCAAAATTGCATTGTTTAATGCATTATTATACCAGCCGCTGGTATTGTATGGATAGGGGTATTATATTATATAAACAGAATAGTTTATATTATAATTATAAATATTAAAATGTTTTATAAAAATTCTTCAAAATATAATATAATTTTTAAAATGAAGCTAGAACGGTCTACTATTTAGAATTTAGACTAAATATCAGGAGAATGTAACAGGAGGGAATGGGGATGAATGGGTTGTAGTCTTGTTCTTGTGTTTTCCAAAAATTACATGAGAAAAATAAAATTAATATCTAAATTAATAATAATTTTAAACTGAATGGAGTTATTGCGTCAATAGAATATACCCATTAAAGATTTTTTTATTTATTATTTATAATGGTTGTAAGGATTGTAAATGTGGGGTAATAAAATTAAACAAACGAACGAACTGACTATATAAGTTTCAAGTATTACCCATTAGATTTCGGACTTAACATAAAAACGACCACGTCATATTATTTTCTAACATTAATATACTAAAATGATTGAACATTTATTGTGTGTGTATACTCCAATATTACTATTCTACCAAGAATTTTCCAAAAAATACTATTTACAGTTTCTTTAAACGAAAGAAAATTCATTAAATTAAAATAATAAATAAATTTAACAGAAAATTATTGCCATTCTTTTTATAGAGCACCAAATAAATAGCTTCTAAAATATCTTTTGAAGAAATTTTAGCTACAAAAATTCGTAAAATAGAATTTTAGCTATTATTCAGTTTTAATGTTTTAGCAAATATTTAACTATTTTTCAGGATATTTTAGAATAACATATATATAGTTTTAAATGTGAAAATTGTATATGCTTAATATACTAATAAACAATTAATAGCAGTATTTAGGCACATTGATATGTGTTGACTATTATATTACCTCAACTTTTCACTTTTTTATCTACCACCTAAGAAAAATATAATAAAATTTTGTTAGCAATTTAATGAGTGATTTTAAGGAGGGTTCTTGAATCATTGTTGATTGTTCTAATTTTTAATATATTATGCTCAAATCATCTTAGTGAATTTTATACAATAGATTCTTAAGAATTAAAACAAACCACATTTTTGTAAGATTTAATAAGTAAAATAAAAGAAAAGAAAACTTAACAAAAGTAGAAACAATAATTTCAATAATAATTATATTATTATAATATAATATAATATACAGTAGAATCTCGATAAGTTAAAGTCCAAGGGAAACACAAAATATTTTAAGTTATAGAGGCTTTAAGTTTTCAAGGGTCTATGTTAGGGATAGGTTAATAACATTTTTTAAAGGCTAAATCATGTCATTTCTTAAAATTCTTTAACCAGCCATTGCTGGCTTTAAAATTTTTTATTTTTAGCGAAGTAGCGACTCTTCAGCTTTTTCTTTCAGTATGGGTCCACTAACACTGATGTTTTTGTTTGAATCGCGTAAACAAACAAATTTCGGAAATTTCTAAATTAGGGAATTCGGCAATTTTTAGTCTTTTACATTGAAGACTTTCTCCTGATTCTTGTTTCTTCAATATTTCAGCTTCTGAGGGCCAATACAGATATTACTTATTTAAGTTATAGAGGTTGCGTATTTTAAGTTATTGAGGTTTTGGGTTCTGATGGGAAGGGAACATATTATTTTTTGAAGTTATAGAGGTTTTTAAGTTACCGAGGTTTGAGTTATCGATGTTCTACTCTATATATATATAATAAATAAGTGAATTAAATGGCTCCAATATGCTAATTTGCTAATCATTAATTTTAACTATCTATATTAATATTTATAAATTCATAAACATGATAAATTAGAAAACACATTGGTTCTTTATAAATTCTTTAGTAATATTTTCCTATGCTATTTTCATTATGAAACATTTACATTTAAATATTATAAAGAAAGTTATAAAATAAAACAGATTTTCTCAATTAGTTTATCCGTTTATAATTAAAAATATCTAAATTTTATTTTTAAATAAACTATTGTATACATTATAGATGATTTGTATATACATGTATTGTATATATTAATAAATCTTAAAAAATAATAACTATTATTTCTTTGTGTGGCAGACGATTTTACTTGTTCATTGGATTGATTCATTTATTGTATCAATAATTTGTCACTGTTTATACTAAAAGAATTTTTCTGATAAGAAATACAATCAAAACGATTATATAAGGAAAATAAAAATAAATTCTTGATTCATAATTTGAATAGTTTTTTTTAACTATTATCAAGGCTCAATCGAAGTAATTGAATTGAATTGTTCTTCGCTTGAAGTGGGGCATTGTCTGCCTGTCTCGTATAGCATACACTAACTTTGATGCTCTCTATGAGCCCGTTTGATTGATTGTGTTCTTATAGAATTGTGAATAATATTACTTTATTTTTATTATAATTATTTGTTTATGATTGTCTGTTTTTTTCAGATGGAATTCCGATATTTCTTTTTTATATTTTTTACAATTTCATCATTTCACTTAACAAATGGATACAATATTTTAGGCATTTTCCCTCATATTGGAAAAAGTCATTATTGGATATTTGAACCGATATTGAAGGAGCTAGCATATCGGGGACATAACGTAACTATATATAGTTTTTTCCCACCAAAAGAAAGTATTAAAAATTTTAATTTCATAAATTTCGATGAATCGATTGAAATAAAATCAACGGAAATTTTGGATTTAAAAGAAAGAGAAACATTTCTTGGACAACCTTCAACAGATGTAAATTTTCTTATGGAAATTAGTTTTGAATATTGTGAGAAATTATTAAAAAATGATAATGTTCATAGATTAATCTATACAAATGAAAAATATGATCTAGTTTTGTATGAATTATTTATTCATGATTGTTTTTTACCAATAATTGGAAAAATTAACGCCCCTCATATTGGCTTGTCCTCTTCTAACATGCTGCCTTGGTATTACGATGATTTAGGATACAGTGATAATCCAAATTATAATCCTAATCTTTTCTTGAATTATGGAACTAAAATGTCATTTACCGAGCGAATTATAAATTCTTATTATACAATACTTCTGAAATTGAAGTGGTCTTGGTTTGCCAGGCCAAAGCTTCAAGCCATAGCTTCCAAGCATATTCCTGGCCCTGTACCAGAAATTACAGAAGTTTTACGAGAGACAAGCCTTGTATTAATTAATTCACACTACACGGTCAGCGGGGCACGTCCCATGGGCCCGAATTTCATTGAAATTGCTGGAATTCATTTAGAAAAAAAGGAACAACTTCCCAAGGTATTTATTTATTGTTTTACTTAAGTGAAATTTTAATTGCGAATTGCTCTAATTCTTAAAAATGTATTTGAAATATTGATTTATTAGAGATTTAATTGAATCAAGGTAGCTGGGAAAGGCAATATAAAAGAGACGTGAGAGAATTGAGGTGAAAGACTCAATAATCTCAATTATCCTTCTTTCTTAATTGTTGCTTTTCATTTTATTTAGGTACATATTCATGGAATGATAAATTTAGATATATATTAGAAAACTATAAATATAATATATCAATATAATATGTATATTTGTTTAACAAAATTTAACAAATCCAATTTGTATGATTCGATTTTATATATTAACAATCTTATAGGTCAACAACAACCTCTGTTAGTTCAGTTATCATAATTATTAACAGTACCGGGACCCCGAGCCTCGGCTCGGTACTTAAGTTAAAAAAAATGATTCATTATTATTGGGTTTGGCTGGTAATATTAATACCTGGGATACCGAGCTGTCGCTCGAAAAAATGTTTAGACATTATTATAGACATTTTCATTCTGTAAATTAAATAATTTTATTTCATTTAAATAAATATCTATTTTTAAATAATTTTTCTCTACATTATTTATCTAATTCTGACAATATATTAAGATCACACCGGGACCCCGAGCCTCGGCTAGGTAATTAAGTTAAAAAAAAATAATTCATTATTATATTGGGTTTGGCTGGTAATATTAATACTTGGGACACCGAGCTGATATACAATTCTTTAATTATTTATTACAATTATTAAATGTTGCATCATTGCATGGAACTTGGGGTCCTCAATAATACATAAATATGTATTATTAGATATGTTTCTAAGCAAAATTAAATAATAAAAATTTATAAAAAATAAAAAAAAAATTTGAATTAATATTAAATTATTAGTTAATGACTAATAAGTAATTAATAAAATAAAAAAAATAAAATTTATTACAATATTACAATTATTAAATGTTGCATCATTTTAATTAATAAAATAAAATAAAAGAAATCTATGCGCACGGCAGTGCGCCGGCCAAGTTCCAGCAAGCCGCGCGCATGCCGTAAGTATATTTACACGAATGGTTTGGAGTCACTTTTGACCCCCCTGTATCTCAGTGCCTATTGCAAGTACAGACATAAAATTTTATCTACGTAGTCATATACTAGAACTAAAGCAGTATGCCAAATTTCATAGTTATAGCTTCAGTAGATCCTGAAATATGACCCTGTGAAAATAGCTTATTTTGGAACTGATTCACTGATTGGTCAACAAAATTCTTAGGGTATTTCCAATTGTCCTAGCGCTATGAAATTTGGCATACAGGTCGTGTGTTATAAGTATGTTAACAAAAAATTATGAAATTTAGGAAATCGGTCAAGCTTGAGTTGTTATAATCGAATATCAATGCGATTTTAACGAATTCAAACGAATTCATTGGTTTTGTCAGAAACTAATCAAGCTAGGACTTCGAAATTTGGTACACCGATATTATTCACAGTTTCTAGATTTCTTTTAAAATTTCGTCAAAATCGGTTAACCGGAAGTGGTACTTTACCTACACTGGTTGCGTTTACCTTTCAAGTAAAGTACCAGTTTGCTTCGAGATATTTGCTTCATATTTTGTATATAGATTTAAAAATATGAAAAAAATTCAGATCTCAAATTTCATCATGATCTGACTACCGGAAGTGACATTTTACCTATACAAGTAGCGTTAGGTGTAAATTATAAATATATATAATAGTGTTAAACCATTTTACTTTATAATTTAAATTAATGTTTGTTTATTTTTATTGTTATAACTTAACAGTTTCTATATAATTTTCAATTAATATTAATAGTTCTAATTATTTATTATTCAATACAAGTTGGAAATTCAGAACTATAAAATAAAAGAACAAATAAAATTATTATATTTAATTTATAAACAAATATAATTTTAATTTACAAAAATTTGCAATTTTTTTTAAACACAAAATTACTTCAAAGGCTAAGAATGGACGAGGGCGCGGCACAAAAAGGAAAAAATAGGAAGCTTTCTTAAAAAAAAGTATTGAAATCTAATCAAAAACATACCTGTTAAAAAGGGGGCCAAGTTCCTATCGGCTATTTGTTTGCCTAAAAAAGGGTTCAAATCCATCCCAATGCCAAGTTTAGATGCACTTCAAAATCATTCATAATCATTTTTATCAACAGCCTGATCCACTGGTTAACATTTAGCATTCCAAAGAATCGCCACCACACCCAGTCCTCCGCCTCCTGCATCCAGGCACGCCACTTTATTCACGTCAACGGTCCATCTGGCCGAAATTCACTTTACCATACACCCAACTTAAAATATGGTAGCACGAAAACCTGCCAAGTTCAAATTTCTAAGTTTTATATAATTTTAGATATTTTAAACCATGTACCTACGTATTTTAACAACTATACCATATTTTAAGTTGGGTGTATGGTAAAGTGAATTTCGGCCAGATGGACCGTTGACGTGAATAAAGTGGCGTGCCTGGATGCAGGAGGCGGAGGACTGGGTGTGGTGGCGATTCTTTGGAATGCTAAATGTTAACCAGTGGATCAGGCTGTTGATAAAAATGATTATGAATGATTTTGAAGTGCATCTAAACTTGGCATTGGGATGGATTTGAACCCTTTTTTAGGCAAACAAATAGCCGATAGGAACTTGGCCCCCTTTTTAACAGGTATGTTTTTGATTAGATTAAATTTAATCAAAGAACAATGAATAAATAAATATAAAATAATAGATAAAAAAAAAAAAAAAATTTTTTCCCGCCGGTTTCGATCCTGCTAAGTTGACTATTCAAAACAGTCGCTCTACCCATTAGACTAATAATAGTAATAGTTAGATGATGAAAACGACATTTTTTAATCTCTTAGCAGACGTAGATGTTTTTTTGTTTTTGTTTTTGTTTTTTTTGAGAGTGATTAATAAATATATATATATATTTTATTAAAAATAAATATTTTTAATTTTATTTTGAAATTAAATAATGAATTTTAAAATATTTTAAATATATAAAAAAATGTTAATACAATTCATTTAAAAAAAAGCGGGAATCAACCAACCGTATTTTTTTGTTAATAATTAATTAATTAAGATTAATAAATATATATATATATATATATTATTAAAAATAAATATTTTTAATTTTATTTCGAAATTTATTTTATTTTAAAATATTTTAAATATAAAAAAAATATTGAAGTAAAATTGATGACGTCACACCCATATATAATTTTCAATTAAGAAATTAATAATGAAGCTGTAAGTTTCAAGAGATGTGATCAATAAAACTCAATTTTTCTTTATAAATACTATATCTAGTGTGAATTTGAAAAAAATCGTTAGAGCGGTTTTTGAGAACCAATGGTTATATATATATACAATTTTAGCTAGCATAATAAGATTAGATTATTTTTGACAATTTATAATATTTATAGAAATAAAATTTTTTATATTTTAATAATTATTTTATAATTAAACTAAAAATGCAGACATTTTTTAGATTCAGTTATTGTTACTTATTTTTCTTAATTTTTAGGAATTGAAATCATGGATGGATTCCTGTGAAGACGGAGTCATTTATTTCAGCATGGGTTCCATGCTACGAGGAAGTACACTTCCAGAAACAAAACGTATTGCAATTCTGGAAGTTTTTAAAGGATTGAAACAACAAATTTTATGGAAATGGGAGGAGAATGATATGCCTGGAAAATCAAATAATATTCGCATTGAAAAATGGCTTCCTCAAAGGGCTGTTTTAGGTCTCATTTTAATTTTAAATTTATATTTTCAATCTTCATAAGAGACAAATTTTATACAAAATACATAGTGAAAATCTAATCGTGTAAATACCGTAGTAATTTAAAATCATTATATTATAACGTTTTTCTCAACTTCACTTGGAGTCTGTCTCTCAGTTTTTTATTGTTTTTTTTTTTATTATTACAAAAATTTGACTTGATTTTTCATATAAATAAATAAAACCAAATGCGGCCAACGTTTTTCGTTGAATATGAAGCAATTCATCCATAAACTTTGTCAGGCTTATTTTTTTTTTTATTTCCATTTAACTTTGTACATCTGCCCGTATGCAATAATACATGGTTTTTAATAATCAAAGAGTAATAAATGGGGAGGGGAGGTAAAGGAAAAATATAGAGGAGGTTAAGGAAAGTGAATCATTGGAAGTGTGGGTAGGAAAATATTCGAGGAGGAAGAAGGTAATGTCAATGAATTATTAATCTGAAAGCTAATCCCAGCAAGGACACCATCCCGGGTCTATTTATTAATGTCTCTTGTCAAGTCCTGTGGTTTGAGTCTTTTGAGTCTAATAGTTGTCGGGCTTTGGGATTAGGGTGTTTAAGGAGTGTCTTTGTAGCGAGGGCTGTAATTTTTAAATTCCATATCAACTGTATCTATTCCGAGGCCCCTATGAATCAGACTGTTAGGGACATACCAAGGAGCACCGACTATTAGTCTAAGAATTTTGTTTTGAAACCGCTTAATTTGGTCTCTATTGGATTTGATAGGGGTCCCCCACATCTGAATACCATAGGTCCAAATGGGTTTCAGGATCATTTTGTAAATGAGAAGTTTATTGTCTATCGTGAGTTGAGAGTATAATTTGTTAAGTTTAAGTCTCAGTTGTTTCTTTTTTGACTTGATGTGCATCTCCCAGGTTAGGCGTCTGTCAAGGTGCATTCCGAGGTACTTTACAGTACTTTTAACCGGAATGGGTTTGTCTAAATTTACGCCGGGGCAGGCCTGTCTATTCAAAGTAAAAGTCAAGTGTGCAGATTTGTCTTCGTTTACTGCTATCCTCCATTTCTCAAGCCAAGGCCTTAATTAGTTTAGACTTTCCTGGAGCATAGCAGAAGCCACGCTTGGGTCTTTATGTTTCAAGATCTTTGTAAATTACATCAACAATTCGATGTACTTGCTCAATAGTGCCGTGCTTCTCTCTAAAGCCGAATTGGTGGATTGGGATTAAATCTATTAGAAAGGGACGCAGTCTAGAAAGAAAGACCCTATCGAACAATTTAGAGATGGCAGAGAGTAGACTAATAGACCTATACGAGTTGACTCCTTTGGAGGTTTCCCAGGCTTGAGGATCATTTTCACCAAGGCTGTTTTCTACTGGGTTGGGAAATGATCTACTCTAAAGATGGAGTTAAATATGAGGGTCAGAAAGAGGATTGTCTTCATTCAAAATATAGAAAAATTATTTTATTCTTTTTAGTCCATTGGAAAAACGTTATTTTATAAAATTTTTTTATATTTATATTTTTTTAAAATATTTTACAGTTAAAATAGATATTAAATTAGATATATTT
This sequence comes from Labia minor, assembly GCA_963082975.1. Taxonomy (NCBI): domain Eukaryota; kingdom Metazoa; phylum Arthropoda; class Insecta; order Dermaptera; family Spongiphoridae; genus Labia; species Labia minor. The sequence goes on along the minus strand of OY720344.1, from coordinate 40,580,897 downwards.
ATGCCAATAAAATTATAATTTCAAAGTTGAGTTATTAATATTCGATAAAACGCTCGGTTAGAGTCAAAAATAGATATTTAAAAATATTTAGTTAAAACACTAAACTTAACTTATATTACATATAAATAAAATCATTTCTTATTCAAAATTATATAACGTTTATTGATTTATAGCTCATCCAAAAACGGTGTTATTTATTACACATTGTGGTATGTTGAGTTCTGTGGAAGCGATAGATAGTGGAGTACCCACACTATGCATACCAATGTATGGAGATCAACCATCAAATCAACGTGGTATGGAAATGAACGGAATTTCGGTCTTTCTAGAATACAATACAATTAATAAAGAAACATTCCAAAAAAAGCTTGAAACTGTCTTTAATCCGAAGTAAGTATCAAATTATATACATATATTTATACTGTTTAAGTTAGTTTAATTGATTAAAATAACATTTTTTGTTTATTTTTAATATTCATTAAAATTGATAAAAAAAATATTCTTAAGATAAAGAATTTAAAATATGAAACTTGATTAGATATTAATTATGACTAATTATGATTATTGTTTTAGATATAAAAAACGCGCTCTAGAAATGCAAAGTGCCTTCCGGGACAGACCAATGTCACCTTTAAATACTTCTATTTATTGGATTGAATATGTTGCCAGACAAAAAGGAGCTGATTTTATTAAACTATCAACTCGTCATCTTTATTGGTTCCAAAAATATTTACTGGATATCATATTTCTCCATTCTTTTCCAATTATAACTATATTATTTGTTTTAAAAAAAATATTATGCAAAACATTATCTAAAGAACCACCAAATGAAAATGTGAAAAAGAATAAATAAGTTAAATATCAAATAATTTTATTTATATTATAGAATTAATTTTAATTTATGTAATTATTTTTTTCAAAACGAAATTCAATTAAAAAAAATATAATTTTATTAAGACTGATTTATTTAAATAGAAGATAAAGAGAGAAAAATATTTATTTTGAAGTATTAATATATATATATATATATATGAAAATAATTAACAAAATTCAATTTACAATCAATTATAAAATTTATTGTGATAAATAATTTGGATTTATTAAATTGGATTTATATCTAAAAAGGATTATTTTTGTGATACTGACATTTTTTAAATGAAGAGAAAACACATTCCTACTATCACCTAAAATCACTGATAATTTATTTCTAATTTATAATGAAATAATTTTTTTAAAAAAATTACATTAAAAATTAAATTATAATAAAAAGTAAATTAAAAGTTGTATCAATCTTAAATTAATTTATTTAGCTATTAATTTAAAATTGTATAAAATGTTCATTATATTTGTTTATAAAGTTGCAAACCTGTTTTTCTCACCCTCATCCCTTAAAAAATCATTTTCGTTTTTCTTTCAATTCAAAATTCAATTTTCTGAGATTCAAGTCAATATTTGATTCTTCCAGGTTAGTTTTGTTTGTTTTTTTGTTTTTAATTAAGACTATCTTACGATATTTTTTTTAACAACACTCTCGATATCAACAATTCAGATATAAATAAATCTTATTTTTATAATATATAATATATAATATTTAATGGTATCTATGATGAAAGGGGGTTAATTTAATGAATTTAAAATATTATTTTACTTATGATTAAAATAATTTAAAATTTATGTTCAATTTTATTAATTTTGAATAATTAATTTACACATTAATTTTTTATTAAATAAAAAAATATATATCTAAATAGAGAAAACTTCTGAAAAAACAGAATTTATTTATAAAAAATAAATTGTCATTTTTCAAGGGTCATTTAATAATTTGTACAACTTAATATATTATTCAAAAAGTAGAATTATAAACATTTATTAAAAAAAAAACATTTAAAAAATTTATAAAACAATATAGTAATAAGAAAACAAATTCTTTGGTAATTATTCAATCGATTTATTATTACATGGATTTGGAAAAGACTTTACCAGTGGATTTCTTTTTTAATTCCAAATAAACATTTCTTATGCAATTTTTGCGGGTCCCTTCTAATTTACAAGATAAAAAGAATTAAAGTTTGCCAGATTAGCTTATTATGAACCTCGAAACTGATGACATTCAGTAATGTTTTATTGACTAATTCACTAATTTTTCACTTATTCCTAATTTTCGGTTTTTTCGGTTCGGTTTGGATATAGAAAAATTATTTAATTAATTAATTTTTTAATCTTGTATCCAAACCGTAGGTATAAAAAATGAAAATTAGTGAATATTTAATTAATCCTTTTTATCCCTTAAATTAAATATAATTCGTTTTAAAAATATAGAATTGAACAAATCTTATTTATCTTTATTCATTAATTTTTTTTATTTTAAAACTCATCTTTTATTCTTTTATATATTAAATTAAAAATAATTTTTTTTATTATTTTTCAGATGGATATAAAAAAATTTATTTTTCTTTTTATCTTCATTTTTTTGTTTATCAGCATTGGAAGTGGAAATAAAATATTAATAATAGTCTCTCCTTTGGGTGACAGAGACAAGACATTTGATGGGTTATTTGAAAAACTTAGTATGTTTCATGAAGTCACAATTTATCCAATTAATTCTGATTCGCATGATAAAAGAGTTTCAATTCAGAAATTAGCAAATGATAATTTTTATTATAAATTATTAAATGAGTGGATATCAGAGGATTTGAAATACATTTGGGCACGTAGCTTCTCATGTGAATATTTATATGAAAATGCTTTAAAAGTATTGGAAGATAAATTTGATTTAATATTATATGAACTATCACTGCATGATTGTATTTTACCGTTGATTGCGAAACTAAATGCTCCATATATTGCTTTATCTTCTTCACCTTTAATGCCTTGGTATTATACAGATTTTGGATTTATTGATAATATATATTATTATCCTTTTAAGATTCTTAATGAATTAAATAATAGTTTAAACCATGAAATTTGGAGTAACAGTATTTATGGAACTCTTTCTAACTTACTCTGGAAATATTGTGTTAGACCCCATCATCAGAAGATTGCTCAAAAATATCTTGGAGAACCAGTCGCACAAATAGGTGATATAATAGAACAAACAAGCTTGGTTTTGATTAATAATCATTTTACTGTAACTGAAGCTCCGATTGGACCAAATTTCATTGACGTTGGTGGAATTCATATTACTATATCAAATAATAGTGAATGGGTAATTTTTAAAATATTAATTACATATTTAAATTTCTGTTTTAAATATTTGATATAATAATTATTGTCAAATTACATTTTATTTACTTATCAATTTAAATTCTTGTTTGACAATGAGTTTTATTCTATCTTTATTTATTATTTATAACTGTTCTTCCAGTCTATACTCTATCCTTAACCCGTCTCTTACACTTTTATATTCCTCTACATATGTGATTGATTCTAAATCCTCTAAATATTGTCTCCGTGTGCTCGCATCCTTTGTCTTTTCTCATTTTCAATATTTGCCTATTTGTTTTAGTTCAGTCTCTTCATTAAGCCATTAAGTCATTTTTTTCTTTAAATATCATAATGTTAGCTAAATTCGTCATTATATTATCTTCACTCATTTTTTTAATATTTATATTTTTAAAATTACATAAAAAAGCTGCATTATCGTGATGAAGGCCATCTTCTTCATGCTTTATTTGTGGATGGATATATTATCTTCACGGTTAATTTTAATATTTTTTTTCATTAGGCATCGAGTAAACAACTTTTAATGGATAGTGCATCAATTGAAGGATTTATTTTCATCAATCTCGATGAAATCAACTTGAATCACTTAAGTGTGTTAATAAAACATTTCGAAGAATTAAATAAAACCGTAATATTCATGGACAAATTCAACATAAGGGAAGAATTAAATGAAATTCAAAAATCAATTTTAGGTTAAGTATTTTGTTTTCTTTTTAACTTTTTGATAACAATATATTCTTTGCGTTAACCTTAACATGTATTTTGAACACTAATCAAATAAGTAGTTTAAGTAGATAATTGTTTTGCCTTAATTTTTTCCTTCATATCCAATTTTTCATGGTGATTAGAATAACATTTCTATAGATTAAATTTTAGTTATCTCCCCAGAAGTAACAATATACCATAAAGTAAAATATACAGAAGAAGCATAGTCGATCCGACTTCTAATAATAGCTCTGTAGCCCAGAGGTCGACAAACTTTTTTAAAAAAGGGCCAAGTATAAAAATTTTAAAGATCTGGGGACCAGACATGTTAAAATTTATATTTTACTGTCCTAACGAAGAATCTAATAAAAAATAAATTTTTAATTGATTAATTAAATAATAAATATTGCATTAATGTAATGAATGTAATTTTTTTTGTGATATTATTTCATCATAATTGGGTACAAAGTTAGTACTTCCTATAATTAAAGTTGTTTGCAAATGGTCATTTGTTAATAATGTGATTTTGCATACTTCATTTAGAAAATGTCTTTTCACATTTGAATGTACTTCTAAATACAGAAATAAACCCTTGTGCATATGATTTTAATTGACCGTATTCATTCTCGGAAAGATATTTATAGAATTGTTAGATTCGAGCCTTTGAATTTCATTTTTAGTGTGTCATCATTTTGCAGATCAATGACTTCCAACTGAAGTTCTGACCGAAGTTCGTCAATCGTACACTCAAATGGATTTTGAAATATGGAAATATACAAAATCGTGGAATACTATATTCTTACAAAAATTGCAAAAAAAAAACAAATTTGAAATTTCGCTTGTTTTTTTCTTCAAGATGGCGGGCAAAACAAATCCTCCTTACACGGCGGTTATTAATAAGGAAGACACTCGTTATATCTCTCGGTTTCACCTTATAGATTAATTACAACAAGGAACGAATAAATAAGTTTAGAAAATATTTATGATGGTGATAATCATAATCGGTATAGACAGATTCTTAGTCAAAATATACCTTAACAGAAACCAAAAAAACAGGTGATAGTTAAAGTAAGAAATAACGATTTTTCCTTGTTTGTTAACAATATTCTATGATACCATTTGTTGCTTTATTTTCAATAACCCTAGTTTGTTTTGAATTAATGAGAATTATTTTTTTGTTGATAATTTATTTTACCTTAGCGAATAGAAGAACTAATAATTGTATCTAATAATAAATATTTTGATTATTATGTAAAAGTTTATATTTATTATTTTAATTAATTTGTACTAATATGTGTGTGTTTTTTTTAATTTTTAATATTTTAGATCATTATAATATTAAATTATTTGTTTCACATTGTCGATTGTCAGATGCTCTTGAAGCAATTGACGGTGGAGTTCCTATGCTATGTTTTCCATTGAAAAATGACGAATTCTCTTTTCGTCGTCGAATGGAAATGAATGGCAATTGTGTTTATATGGATTCCAACATAAATGAGAGAATTATAATAGAGAAAGCTAATGAGGCCTTGAAACCAGAGTAAGTGATAACATTATGATAAAAAATAATCTTTACATGTATACATGTAATAAATTATCTTTGTTTAGATACAGTAGTCGTGCTTTTGAATTGAAACAAGCCTTCAAAAATAGACCAATGAAGCCAATGGATACTGCCATTTATTGGATTAATTATACAATTTTTCATAAAGAGGGAAATCATCTTACATTGAATTCAAGATATTCAACAGAGGCCGAAATGATTTCATTTTACTTCTATACTATTTTGTTTGTGGCAAGCGAAGCAGTAGCCACCACACAAAACCTCAAGCGGAGGCGAGCACGAGCCAATCAGGGACCGGCATTACCACCGATAGCCTATCCGGAACGAGCAGAGTCCACGTGGAGTCAGGCGCGAACCAATCCGGAGCAAGCAGAGTCCACGTGGAGTCCAACAACCAACCTGGAGCGAGCATACTCCACGTGGAGTCCATCACGAGCCAACCCGGAGCAAGCAAACTCGACCCGGACCAATCAGCGCTAATTCCATCGACGACGGCCGGTCCGGGACAGTCCACGTGGACTACGACCAGCTATATAAAGCCGACGGAGGACACGAGAGATTCATTCGTTACGCCAAGACTCTACAGTGATATTGTGAAAAGTGCAAACCTCAAGTAACTCTACTCGTCCTCGAAAATGTCCCACAATGGTGACCCCGATGGCAGCAATACGAGCACAACGGCAGGTGAGGCAGCCGTCGGACGGGTATCAATTAAAATACCAGCATTTTGGACAAGACGACCTGACTTATGGTTCGCAAGAATTGAAGCTCAATTCTCTGCCAATGCCATCACGTCCGAGCAAACGAGATTTGACCATGTGGTAGGAGCTCTCGAAGAAGACGTCATGGAGCAGGTTGATGACATCATAAAGGCCCCCCCAAGGAATCCTTATTCAGCTCTGAAGAAGCAACTCATCCAACGCCTTGGAGCGAGCGAGGCCTCGATGGTGAAGCGATTTTTTACAGAAGAACGAGGGGACCGCAGGCCGTCACAGTTCCTTCGCCACCTTCGGAACCTCGATCCCAAAGCATCTGAGGGAGCCCTCCGCGAGGCATGGACTCGTCAACTTCCCCCAGAAGCACGAACCATCGTATTTACTCTGACTGGAAAGCGCCTCGACGAAATCGCGGAAGTGGCGGATCAAATCGTGGACGACAACGGAATGGCAGTATGGGCAACGAGAAAGAATCCTCCGCTAGTGGAGGAAAAACAGTCATCATACGCGAACGAGCGTACCTCTTTCCGGGAAGAGATTGAGCAATTAAAGAAAGAGATCCGACAGTTAAGGTCAACAAAAGACCAGCCCTCGACTGTTTGTTTTTACCATAAAAGGTTTGGCAAAGACGCCCGCAAGTGTACCACTCCTTGCACATGGGCGGAAAACGCAAACAACAGCCGGTAGTGGGAGGTACCGGTTGTTCGTCAATACACTCCCGCTTCTTTATTAACGACAAGTCATCAGGGAAAAGTTTCCTAATTGATACAGGGTCCGATGTGTCAATTTACCCCAGGAAGTACTTGAAGGCTGATCTGAAACCAACCTCACGCACATTAACGGCAGCCAATGGAACTATGATACGGACGTTTGGTTACGAGACAAAAACCCTCGATCTCGGCTTACGGCAACGGTTCCCTTGGAAATTCACAATCGCCAGCGTCGATACACCGATCATAGGTAGTGATTTCCTTGGTTTTTTCAATCTCCTTGTCGATTGCCGAAACAAAAGGTTACTGGCCAGCAGCAGGAACAATGATGACGACGCGGAAATGGTTCCAGACCCAGTTATCAGCTCAATCAAGACTCCTGTACTCCTTGAGGAATTTCCAGAGTTGACACGGCCATCAGGCACTCCACGAAAAATTAAACATAACACTCAACATCACATCCTCACAACGGCCGGTCCTCCAACATTCTGTCGACCCCGCCGTTTACCCCCGGACCGGTTGAAGGTTGCCAAAGAGGAGTTTGACAACATGATCCGAGACGGAACGGCACGCCCATCTACAAGTCCTTGGTCTTCTCCACTCCATATTGTCCCTAAGAAAGACGGTTGGAGACCCTGTGGAGACTACCGCACTCTGAATTCCAGAACAATACCGGATCGATATCCAGTCCGACATATCTTGGACTACGCACACGAACTCCGGGGCGCTACCGTATTCTCAAAGATCGACCTCGTTCGGGCGTACCATCAAATCCCAGTAGCACCGGAGGACATACCAAAAACGGCGATTACAACACCGTTCGGCCTATTCGAATTCCCGTTTATGGCCTTTGGTCTGCGGAACGCCGCTCAAACTTTCCAGAGGTTCATTGATGAAGCACTTCACGGATTACCTTTCTGTTTTGCCTACATTGATGATATTTTGGTATTTTCTTCCGACATTAAGAAACATAGAAGTCACCTGCGGAGCCTTTTCGAGCGTCTTGTAAAATACGGTCTGGTTATAAATCTGGATAAATGTGTCTTCGAGGCTGAGACGATCACTTTCCTCGGATATCACATCTCGAGAAAGGGTTCTCTTCCACTCCCGGATAGAGTCGCAGACCTGAAGAAATTCCCCAGACCCACAACTGCCAAGGAGTTACGCCGGTTTTTGGGTATGTTGAATTTTTACAGAAGATTCCTCCCGCATGCAGCGGAGGCCCAGGCTCCATTAAACGAGGCGCTATCAGGACCCAACATCAAAGGAAAAGCGACAGTCATTTGGACCGAAAAACGGATCAAAGCTTTCGAGGCGGCAAAAGAAAATCTCGGCAAAGCTACATTACTGGTTCACCCGGACGCTTCAGCGCCCACCTCCATAACAACTGATGCCTCGCTGACAGCCATGGGAGCAGTCCTTCAGCAGTTTGTAGAAGGTGAGTGGAGACCCCTGGCCTTCTTTTCAAAGAAAATGAGCCCGACACAAGCCAAATACAGCGCATACGATAGAGAATTATTGGCAGTATATGAGGCTGTTAGGCATTTCAGACATATGATTGAAGGCAGGCACTTCATTATTTTTACTGACCATAAGCCCTTGATAAACGCTTTCACCAACAATAAGGAGCATCGTTCACCGAGACAGAGTAATCACCTGAACTACATCAGTGAATTTACGACGGATATAAGACACGTATCGGGTGAAGACAACGTCGTGGCTGACGCTTTTTCGAGGGTAAACGCAATTACATCTCCAATAGACATAAGGATGCTCGCGGATTCCCAAACGAGTGACGCTGAACTGAAAATGCTGCTCAACGAGAGATCCAAGACAAGTCTAATTTTGGAGAAAGTACAGATCCCAGGATCGGACACCACCTTATACTGCGACACTTCTACTGGAAAGCCGCGCCCATTTGTGACCACAGAGTTTCGACCTCAGACTTTATGGTCTCTACACTGTCTGGGGCACCCTGGAGCGGCTGCATCAGCACGATTAACAGCCGAACGTTTTGTCTGGCCTGGCATTAAGAGGGATTGCCGCGAATGGGCAAAGAAGTGCCTGGAATGCCAACGTAGCAAGGTGGGGAGACACACTGTATCACCAATAGGACAGTTCCCAATTCCAGCAGCACGATTCCTACACGTACACATTGACCTTATCGGACCACTCCCTATCTCGCGGGGATACAGTTACTGTCTGACAGCGGTCGATCGTTTCAGTCGCTGGCCAGAGGTCGTTCCCATCTCCGACATTTCGGCTGAGACAGTAGCCGAGGCTCTACTCTCTGGGTGGATAAGTAGATTTGGATGCCCTGAGCAAATTACCACAGATCAAGGAAGACAATTCGAATCAAAATTGTTCGCTGCTTTGGGACGTCTATGCGGGTTTAGGAGATCGAGAACAACACCTTATCACCCAGCCTCTAATGGTCTTGTTGAACGCTTCCACAGAAGCTTAAAAGCAGCTATCATGTGCCACGCAGACCAAGGGTGGTGTAGTGCCTTACCTCTCGTCCTTCTGGGAATAAGAGCCTCATTCAAGGAAGACATAAACGCTTCCTCGGCAGAATTGGTCTACGGTGAACCCCTTCGACTCCCTGGAGAGTTTTTCTGTAGTAACGGGAATCCAGAGTCTCACTCGGCGCTAATTGAGAACCTAAGAAGGTGCATTAGCAAACTGAGACCAACGCAAACTTCGCAACATACAAAAAGGGGCAGTTTCATACACAGAGCTCTGCGAGATTCGACACACGTTTTCCTCAGGCAGGACGCGCTACGTGGGGCATTGGCAGCACCATACACGGGCCCACATAAAGTCTTGTCTCAGGACGAAAAAACCATTACGATACAGGTTAATCTCAGGGAAGTGAGAGTCTCCATCGACCGAGTCAAGCCGGCATTCACACTGGAGGACTTTGAGACCCCAAGTGTACCTATCCTTCAACACTCACCTCAACAGACACTCCCGAAATCTGAGATCAAGATTCAGCAGAATCAAAAGGCACCACAACAAGCCCCCGAGAGAAAAACGCGATCCGGGCGGAAGGTGAAGTCTCCAAAAAATAGGGAATACGTATACGAGCAAAAGGAAGCAAAGTTCTCAAAAGGGGGGGAGTGGTGTGGCAAGCGAAGCAGTAGCCACCACACAAAACCTCAAGCGGAGGCGAGCACGAGCCAATCAGGGACCGGCATTACCACCGATAGCCTATCCGGAACGAGCAGAGTCCACGTGGAGTCAGGCGCGAACCAATCCGGAGCAAGCAGAGTCCACGTGGAGTCCAACAACCAACCTGGAGCGAGCATACTCCACGTGGAGTCCATCACGAGCCAACCCGGAGCAAGCAAACTCGACCCGGACCAATCAGCGCTAATTCCATCGACGACGGCCGGTCCGGGACAGTCCACGTGGACTACGACCAGCTATATAAAGCCGACGGAGGACACGAGAGATTCATTCGTTACGCCAAGACTCTACAGTGATATTGTGAAAAGTGCAAACCTCAAGTAACTCTACTCGTCCTCGAAAATGTCCCACATGTTCATTTGTGTGTACATTTACTTAAGTGTTATGATTTTAAAAAAATTGACACGAATCTTCCGTTACATCGTCAAAATCAAAAGTCAAAATGTCAAAGATGTTATTACTTTGTATATGTCCGATATGTCTTTGTATCTCCCCTCGAGAATTGGCTAATTTGTATATATGACTTTAAATAAATATTTTTTAAATAAAAAATAATTCATCAATTCATTTATCATTATTGTAATCAAATTATTATTTTAGAATTTGATTGTTTTTTTTAAAAAAAACAAATACAATTTGTTTCTTTTTTACTTTCCCGCATACTTCGTATAAGGGAAGTATTGGAATCGTCAAAAATTTCGACTTCGAGATTTTGATAGATCTTGACGTTTTAGAACTCCCTGAGTCGGAAAATACCATTTTTGGAATTATGTCTGTGTGTGTATGTATGTATGTATGTATGTAATGTCTGTAAGCAAATTTACTCAAAAACTAATCAAGCTAGGACTTCGAAATTTGATAGACCGATATTATTCACAGTTTGTAGATTTCTATCAAAATTTCGTCAAAATCGGTTAACCGGAAGTGGTACTTTACCTACAATGGTTGCGTTTACCTTTCAAGTAAAGTACCAGTTTGCTTCGAGATATTTTCTTCATATTTTGTATATAGATTTATAAATATGAAAAAAATTCAGATACCAAATTTCATCATGATCTGACTACCGGAAGTGACATTTTACCTATACAAGTAGCGTTTCCTTTTTACCGACCGACGATAGTAAGGGAGGTAATGTTTTCACACCAAATTTCACCTGTGGATATTTTTAGGTACATATCTCCACGAATCATGCATTTTCTTAACAGAAAAAAGTATTTTTAGCATGATGTCTGTCCGTCCATCCGCTGTGTGTCCGTAGAGATGTGTACAGCTTGAACGGCTCAACGGATTTTGATGAAATTTGGTATATTTACTTAATGCATCAGTATGATGAATGGATCAACTTTTGGTGCAAATCCGGAAACCGGAAGTGCTAGTATTGCCGATCGAAGTGAGGAAGTGAAGGGTTATTTTCATATCAAATTTCACGTGAAGGCATATCTCCACGTGTTATGCACTTTGTATTGGTTTTATCCTCAAGAAAAATCATCTTCATTAGTTTTTTCTTAATTTAAAATTATATGACGTCACCCAGCACTTCATGACGTCACAGCCAGCCCTTATATATTATAAATAAAATAAAATTAAAAATATTTATATTATATCCATATCTGTTTTGTTTTACATTTAAAATATCAGTTAACCGGAAGTAGCACTTTATTACATTCTAAATATTCATTCACAACTCTTTATACCTATTTATATGCGGGAAAGTCTAGGGGAGGACACTCTCCCGCTTATTTAGAACCTACTCATCTGATAAAGAGTTACCTTTGTTTCCCTATTACATTTTTTTACCGACCGACGATAGTAAGGGAGATATTGTTTTCACACCAAATTTCACATGTGGAGATTTTTACATATCTCCACGAATCATGCATTTTCTAAACAGAAACAATACCTCCCTTACTATCGTCGGTCGGTAAAAAGTATTTATAGCATGATGTCTGTCCGTCCGTCCGTCCGTCTGTCCGTATAGATGTGTACAGCCTGAACGGCTGAACCGATTTTGATGAAATTTGGTATATTTACTTAATGCATCAGTGGGATGAATTGATCAACTTTTGGTGCAAATCCGGAAACCGGAAGTGGTAGTATTAGCGATCGACGATAGGAAGGAAAGGGTTATTTTCACACCAAATTTCACATGAGGAGATTGGAAACTACTGACATCATTGATTTAAAGAATGGCAATTTTTTAAAATTCTCAGGGTCGCCATCTTTTAGCTGAAAAGAGTAACCAAGACGCCTACCTTCGGGAAAGTCAACTATTCCATTTTCAATAAGAATGAAATTTAAAAAATGATTATATAAGATACTACTTTGTGGAAATGAAATCCTCATTCAATTAAAAATTTATTATTTAATTTTCGTTTATTATTAATAGAAAAAATTAATCAAATTTTTCTTCTGTCACTAAATTTATAAATTAATTTTAAATTAAAAATATTAAATAACAATGAGAAAATATATATAAATACAACAATAAGAATTATATAAAAATCTTAACTCTTAACAAGTGTTGTTTTATTTTATGCTTATTTTATGAGTTTAATTTGAAATTTCCGCTTAAAATTCTTTAAACGCTTGTTCAAACTAAATTAAAAACCGGTAAAAACAGAATGTGTGCAACTGAATAATATATTTTTTATTTTCACCTAACTATATAAATACATTGTAAAAAACAATATATAAAATTTACAAATAGAATTTTATAAATTGAACTATATGCTGATATAATCGTAATAATACCTAATGGTAATATTTTTAAAATATTTTAATTATTATTAATATTATTAGAATAGTTTTAATAGTTTTATTATACAATCAATTGATATACTTTAATCACTTATTTCTAGTGAATATCCATTTAGAAATAAAGAAATTATAAAAAAAAAAATTTAAAAAAAATATTAAATAAATAAGAATATGATTATTTTTTAAATACCGCGCGAAGTATATTAAAAACTATTTTATTAGGTAATTTTTCATTTAGGTATACATAAATAAACATAGATGATCAAACTTATTGATTGAAATTAAATAAATTAAAATTTTTAATTGTAAAACAATAATATTTATTATATAAATTATATCCTGATAAGAATAGTAATAATACTTAATGAAAAGTTTTTATATATTTTAATTATTATTAATAATATTAGTTTAGTTTTAATAATTTTTATGATTTTTTTTATAAAATCAATTGAGGATGCATTTAAAATTTTTCAAATGCTCTTAATATAAAATAAAGCTTTAGGTAAGCGAATGACCTTGAATGTTGACCATTGGTTTTTTAATATAATGAAGGAAGCGAGAGAGAGAGAGAGAGAGATAAAGAGTAGAGAAGAGTAGAGTAGAATAGTTAATGAGGGAGGCGGAGTAAATCGCGTAGGAAAGGGAATCGTGGCCGCCTCATGCCAGCTGAGTCACTACACGATCAGACAACACAAATTTACTGGTAGTGAAACAAATTGAACTCACCCGTTAACATCATCCCATCACACATCTTGCATATCATTCACACTCAATAAAGTAAGCAACGATCATATTTCTTATCATTTCATATATTATATATTATATATTAATTACCTATAAAATCAAATTAAATTTTTATTTTCTGATTCAAATTTTATGTTCTACTAAAAATTCTTTTTTTAAGGTATTGTCTGACATTGTTGTCGGTCATTAAACTTTTTCCAATATTGTAATTCATTTTCACATAAATCGAGTATGTGTTTATTCAATTTTTATTTATTCGTTTACTTACATGTATCAATTTTCAAATAAATCATCAGGTATATTATAATGAAATAATAATAATTTATTAAGTGATTATAAATTATTTACATAGATCCACACACCGCAAAGAGGTTTCATATCTCAAAGTAAACAAGACTAGATATACATTATCAAAATGATTTATATAAGTGTTTTTTTAACAGAAAAAATGTTAATTCAGCTTTACTAAGATTAGAGATTATAATCACGAAATCTAAATTATCATTTTTACTCCCTCATCTATATACTTGATATTTCGAAAATTTTAAATTTAAATTTAAAAATACAGTGAATACAACTTAATATTTATATTAATAAGCTCTATCCTTTCCTTATACTGTTAGAAATTAGTAAATCACTAGCAACTTTGATAATTATTTTTCAAGTCTAAAATTTATTGAAACATTTATTTTATTATATAAATATTTCTATTTGTTAAAAGAAAATAAAAATCCCCCCTTCTCCTAAAATATTTCTTTTGCTTTGTAAATGTATATACATTTACAAAAAGATATATTATATATATATATATAACAATTTGTATTTATTATTATTTTTTACAAATTCAATATATCTGGCGCGATAGTAAAAATTAATTAGATATGATATAATATATTTTGGTGAAAAAACTATTTTATTAAAATCTATATATTAAAAAATTAAAATATATAAATTCCTTCAATTAAAATAAAAATGTTTTTGTTATAGATGAAACATCAACGAACAAATATATTTAATATATAGATAAAATTTAATAAAAATAATAATTTAAATAAATTAATAATTTTTGATAAGAGTTGCTTATTTTTTTAAAAAAAGAGATATATTTATCAATTTTTTAATATAATTATTATAATATAATAATAAATATACTATCGGTAGAAAAATAGTCAAGTGTGTGTAGTAGTGTGTGCAGAATAATATCTTAAAATTTTATTGACACAGAATGATATTGATGTTCATATATTGACCAGAGAGAAAAAGAAAATCATTTTTATTCATGGTATTGGGTTTCTAACGTAACGATATCTCTTTTATAGTTAATTAAAATTTTATCTAATAATCTATTTTTTTTCTACTCCTCAAGTTATTAATTAAATTTAAAAATCACGTTATACCTTCTTATAAAACAATGACTTTCAAAAATGTAATTTCTCTATTTATTATATACGTATATATTTCAATAAACTATTTTTATATATATATCTACTAAATGAAATAAAAAAATGGGTTATAATATTAAATATTTAATATAATTTAAATTAGTTTTAGCGAGATTCACTACAAATAAATACACAATTTAAAGAATTGAGATTTCTCGACTATAGATACATATGCAGTATGTAGTATGATATTCACAATTGAATCTTTTATGAATATTATTATAGATATAATTTAATGATCTGACCTAAATTAAACAAAATTTGACCTGTCAGATATTTATCTCTATTATATAATATATATATATATATATATATATATATATATATATATATGTTGGTTTAGGTTTCCGTGAATGTTATTGTTATTATTATTATCAGATTTATCAGGGATATAATCACGTATTTTTGTGAGATTGTTTTCTCGACTTTTCGGCACCCATTTTGGCGCCATTTTCAAGATATATATATATATATATTAGTAATACTTATTATTTTTCTCTTATTTATACTACTATTAATTAATTTTTGAAAATATTTTTCCTATTTTCGATTAAATTAATTGTGTATTTGATATTATCAATTGTTTTATTTTATACTTAATTTCAATAAATTTTTGTCTTGTAAAAAATTAAATATAAAAATTAAATAAATTAGATCATATGATTCTTAATATATTTTATTACATGATTCTATGAATGGTCGAAATAAATTGAAAATATATAATCACTTCTACCTAGACATCAAATATGGATGAGTTAAATATAATCCAATAATGTTAATTTAAAATATTTACTTGAAATACCATTTAAATTAACACAATTAATTGAATAATTGTTTATAAATTTATGAAAACTTATCGATTTCTATTGAGCTTACCTTTAATATAACTTTAAAAGATCAATACAAAACAAATACATTTAACTTTGTATTAATTCAGAAGTCAAAAAAATGTGTTCCATCTTTTGTTTCCACTCTTGAAGGCACAGACTAATGCTAGAGGATATTATTTTAATACTTATAATAATAAAAATATTTTTGATCTAAGTAAGTATTCAGCCGTTTAATATTTTGTAACCCTTTAAATAAATTGAAATCTTAAAAAGGTGTTTATGAATTTAAATTGAAGTAAAGGGTAATGTAATACAAATTTTTATTAAAATAAGTACTAAGTAAATAAATTATTTTTACTCTTTTAAAGAGAAATATAAATATTTTGTAATATAAATTAATTGATAATAATAATCTAATATATACATATATATATATGTATATTATTATACTATATAAAGTAATAGATTATTTCTTTTGAATGTTAAATTAATATATTATATAATATGCCTACCTAATATATTATATAGCAAATATAAATTTATGATAAGATTATCATAAATAAATTTTTAAATAAGAAAGTAAGTTATCAATCATATAGATTAAATTAAATCTATGTTCTATTTATTTATTATAATATAATATGTTATTTATAATATTATTATTTATAAATAATTGTGAATATATATAGTGTGTCAAATTGACATGCTTATACAATACTTTACACTTTATAACTTAATTTGGCTAATAGAAATCCACTAAGTTGATTATAAATTATTATCTATGAAAAATAACTTAGCCTAGTCATAGTTTAAGTTTTTTTTTCAAATGATCTTCAATATTACCTAATTTTAAAAATGATATTTTAAAGTATATATTTATATCTATAATGACTTCTAATGATATAAAATGATGACTTGAAATTATTTTTAAATGTGAATTTAATAAATTCAAATATCTTAATAATTATTAATAAAATCTTAAAAGATAATAGAACTTAATTTTTTTATATTACATTTTTACAATTTTAAGGAAAATCAAATATTCACAGAGACAAAGGAGACTCTGGACATGGGGAGACAATGTACAGCCCGATTTTCCCGATATTTTCGAGCTAAAATAATTTTGTCATGTGGGCATATAAATTAACATTTCAAATATTGAAAATGTCCGAGATCCTCTTAAGCTTTTGAAGAAAATTCCAAAAAACTGATTTTTTCCTTTTTTCTGTTATTTTTTAATGTTGGAACATATTTATTTTTTACATCTAGTTATGGTACAAAGTTAGTGTTTAAGATAGTATTTAACAGTGTTAAAGGTGTCCAGCATACCCCTTTAACGTAAGGTTATTTTTTTTATCGATAAACAGCGCCTAGGGTGACCTGGACACTTATCCAATGTCTCCACTTGTCGCTTTGCGCCTTTAATATATTGGATATTTATAATGTATGATTATTCTTTTTATCAGGTGCCATTAGGGTGATTTAAAAAATAAAAATCATAATTGTATATTTTAAAGAAACTTCTATCGTTCAGGTGCGTTTCTGTAATTAGTATAATGTCAGAGATTGACCGTTACGTAAGATGCACTGAGGGAAAGTTTCAGAATTTTTTTACATTGAGCTGTATGATGTTATCATATAAGAACTGTTTGATTTCCATCGCATGTATTAAAAGTCCCTTATTTTAATAAGATTTTTTGTATTATTTGATATTATTGATTCATTTTTCAAAATCTTATTAAAATAAGAGACAAATTAAAAATAAATCGAAACTCGGTTAAAAATAAAATAGAACATAATATGATGTGCAAATTAGTTAAATTTAACATAAAAACAGACAAAGAATCATAATGATAAAATTATAAAATCACTTCTCGAACCTCATACTTCAGTTAAAAAAATTCGAAAATAAATTTTTCCGGATAAATACTTAATCACAAATCTTATTAGTCAAGATAACAACATAGAATCAAATCGTTCAAATATTTTAAAAATAGCAACTAATTTTTATAAAAATTTATACTCATCAAATAACGATGATATTGTGTTGATTAACGATCGATCAAGTTATATTCCAGATATTCTGGAATCTGAAATACTGAATATATTAAAAAATCTAAAGCAAAACAAAACACCAGGAAATGATGAAATCAAAAATGAAACTCTAAAACATTCACAAAACTTAATTTTAAAACCACTTACTTCGATTTTCAACAATATACTAAAATCGAAAATAATTCCCAATCAATGTAAAGAGTCAAATATTATTTTACTATTTAAAAAAGGAAACAAAAACGACATTAATAATTATAGACCCATCACATTGTCATCAAATATAGGAAAAATATTTATGAAAATTATTCAAAAAAGAATAGAAAATACAATAAATTTGAACCAACCTCTAGAACAGGCAGGCTTTAGATCCGGATTCTCGACTCTTGACCACTTACAAACTATAAATCAACTAATAGAAAAAGCTAACGAATACCAAATTGAAGTTTACCTAGTTTTTTAGATTATAAAAAAGCTTTCGATTCTATAGAACACAAATATATTTTTAAATCTTTATTGGATCAAGGAATAGACCCTGGTTACATTCTGTTATTGATTAATTATAAAAACTCAGAATCAAGAATTTTATTGGAAAAGACCGGTCCATATTTTCCTATAAAAAGGGGAGTTAAGCAAGGCGACCCCCTATCACCAACTTTATTTAACTGTGCGTTGGAAGGTCTATTTAGAAAATTGAACTGGAAAAAAAAGGCCTAAAAGTAAATGGAAAATATCTCAATAATCTTAGATTTGCGGATGACCTAGTCCTAATTGCAACCTCTAAACGAGAACCAGAAGAAATGATTAACGAAATCAATATAAAAGGAAAAAAATTTGGTCTAGAAATTAATTTCAAGAAATCAGCTGTCTTGAAAAATGGAGTAAATTCAGATATAAAAATAAAAAATGAAAAACATCATATAGAATATAAATCTGAAATTACATACCTAGGGCAAATAATTGGATTCCATGACAGAAAGAAAAAAGAAATAGCTAGAAGAATAAACTTGGCTTGGAATAAATTTTGGTCATTGAAATTTATATTAAAAAACAAAAATATAGATATTAAGTCCAAAGTAAAGGTACTGAAGACATGCGTCATCCCGGTCTTGATATATGGCTCACAAACATGGTCCAACACCGAAGATCTATCAAATAAATTAGAAATAACCTATAGAGCAATGCTGAGAAGCCTACTGAATATCAAAATATTGGACAAAATAAAAAAATGAAGATATTTACAGGAAGGCACAAACAGAAAAAATAACACCCTTAATAAAGAAATTAAAATGGGATTGGGCAGGTCATATTGCACGACGGTCAGACAACAGATGGACGAAAATCCTCACAGAATGGTGGCCCATGGACACAAAAAGGAACCGTGGGAGGAAAAGCAAAAGATGGAGGGATGATTTGGGCAAGATAGCCGGCATCGACTGGTATAAAATAGCTAGAAATAGAAGCGAATGGAAATCATTGGGAGAGGCCTATGCCCGAAACGGGCCTGGTACTAATACCTGTAAATAATTGTAAATACTTATGTATAAAAATTTTTAGTTGTAACTATTACTTGCTTAAATAAATAAATAAAAGTATTAAAAGTCCGTTGGCGTTCCATACTATTAATTTAAGGATGGGAGCCATTTGGTATTTGGTATGGGTCAGAATTGTGGTAATATAGTTTTACAAGGTATCCATTCTTTCCATTAGTTTAATCATAGTTTCTAAATTAGTGGATTGGGATAGTGGTTGAGGCTCAGTAATAGGCGAGTTATTTGTCAATTGTTTCATCGTAATTTGGGAATAAAGTGGACGTCTGTAGTTTAAATTTTGGAGTGTATTTGTGGGTTTAGGAATAGGATTTATATTTGATTTTATTGTGTCATATTCTTTGGATATTGTCTTTGGTCTCTGACTATGGAATTTTTTCTAATAAGAGCTCTGTAGTGTGAGCAACTCTTGTAATTGGCAGGATGCTTACCGTTACGTAAGATGCACTGAGGGAGCGTTTCGGAATTTTTTTACATTCAGCTGTGTGATGTTCTTGATGCATTTGACGGTTCTAAGATTTAGTTTGCGATAGGTTTTTACGTGGGGGTTTCAATGGTCACTTACATATATATTATGGTCAATTACATATATATATTCGAGTTAATATATATCTTTGTTGTTTGGTGATGGTTTCAAGTCAATGAAGAAGACAGGAAGTGGTTCTTTGGATCTGAATACGAATATTTAAGATACTAGCCACAGTATGACCATGTTTTTCGATCTCTCTTTTAATATCATCTAAGTCGTCTAAGTTGTATGATGTAGTTTTTTAATTAAACTCTAAAATTACTGCCTCATTTGGGTTGGTATGTAAAGTAGTTTAATTTTTTTCTGTCCATTTATACGACGGGGTTCTGCGCCTGGATGTTGCACCGGACTGTAGGCTGATCGCCTTTGCCGATGACCTTATAGCAGTAGTGATTGACAAAACAAAGGAAGGGCTCTGTGAAAAAGCCAAAGAAATTGCTGCTAAAATCAACGAATGGATGACAGAAAGGGAACTCACACTAGCACCTCAGAAGACGGAGATAGTTAGACTCACAGGAAGGAAAAACGTTGGCGACCTGTCAATGAACATACTAGGGACCAATATCGAGGCTAACAATAGCATAAAATATCTGGGTGTTATACTGGATAAGAGCCTCAAATGGGGAGAACATATTAGAAAGGCAATAGAAAAGGCCAACAAATCTGCTATGGCATTATATAAACTGATGCCCAGACTACTTTACGCGGCACCTGTTTGGGTGGACGCGTTAAGTGTTGCCAAGAATAGAGACTTATTAATCAGGACTCAAAGGAGTACGTTAATACGAGTCACCAGAGCCTATAGGACGATCTCTGCGTGTGCGGTGCAAGTGATTGCGGCAGTTCCTCCTAAAAAGCCGACGACCTATGCCCGGGATGTTTGGTTTCCGAGACTCCTGAGCACACCATCTTCACCTGCTGCAGATGGGAGGGCATTAGAAAAAGTACAGAGGCCAGTCTTGGCCACAAAATTACAGTTGACAACTTTATCGACACGATGCTTAAAAACCAGGAAAATTGGGACAAAGTTGCTGGCATGTGCAGAAACATCATGCAGAAAAAAGATTTAGAAGAGCATTTGGGGGCCCACATAACATCCACGCCCCCTTAAAGGTCTTCCTCCTGAGCAATGTTTGCTACAGTTCCGGGAGGAGGTCCATTCTATGGGAGGAAGGTTTTAGTCGGTAAGAGTCCGACACTACTCGAATAACATCCTTCGAGTGTCCATGAGGATTTCCCCCTTCCAAAAAAAAAAAAAAAAAAAAGACTACAGGTATAATTGTTTACAACTTAATTTAGGTCACGTATCATTTGTCTGTAATTGGAAATGTGATCGATTTTGGAAATTAAGATGTTCAGTCTTTGGGGTCAACCAAAACCCCTCAAGAAAGAATGAGCAACTAAAGCTGTTCAGATTGATTTATGTAACTTATGTGTACGTTTCTCTTTATAACTTTGTCAACGTCTCATTGAACTGATAATGTATTTAATTAATTTAAAAAATAATATATTTAAATATTAAATTTTAATTTTTAAATTTTTTATATTTTGTTTAAGTCAGTGGTCCTAAGATGATCTTTAAAATAAGATTTCTACCCAGCTTTGAGTTCTATAAGTTCTCCAAATAATTTATAATTTTTAACTTCACAAGTTCCGCCCAATACAGATTTACAAGTATAACAATTGAATGTAGATATTATTTTTTTAATTCAATTTGATAATTAATCATATGTTTAATATTTATTGTGAATAAATGAAAAATACGAATTTTATAATGAAAAATAATTGTCTATTTATGAAAAATGTTTAACCTAGTCATATTTTAAGTTATTTTTTTTATTCAAATAACATTTAATTATTATTAAAAATGAGATTATTCAAACAATATTTTTTTATTTAGCTATGTCTTATTTAAATAAAAGCCGTTGATTTTGTTTCTTTTGTTTCTCTTGTATCTTGATGAAAAAATATTTGTCTTTTACAAAGTTTAAGAAAATATAAAATACTGAATTTATGAATTAGAGGAGTTAAATCAATGACTCGGTTATATATAGTAAAATTATTATTTACACCTTCTCTTGTAAACCCTTGAAGAGTTATGAACATTACTATTTGATTATTTAACTAATGACTCTTTTTCTTTTGATTGTTTTAGATGTCACGTTTTTATTTTCTGCTTCTTTTTCTGGTATGTCTCAGTTCACCTGCGGTTTGTTTGAAAATTCTCGGATTGTTTCCACACTTTGGGAAAAGTCATTATCTTATGTTTGAACAAGTAATGAAAGAACTCGCAAAACGTGGTCATGAAGTACACGTGTATAGTTTTTTTGAACAAAAGCCAAAATTAAAGAATTTTCATGATCATAGTATTCAAGATCCTGAAACAAAAACGACAGAAGCATTTGATATGGAAAATGCAAAATATATGAATGCATTCTCAACCTTCTTCGTCTTGATGATCATGGGCTATTGGAGCTGTGATTACGCATTATCACATAAAGAATTGCAGAATCTCTATAAATCAGATCAAAAATTTGATTTGATTATAACAGAAGCATTTAATTCTGATTGCATGCTTGCCTTTGTGGAAAGATTCAATGCTCCTTATATTGCTATAAGTTCTTCTGTACCAATGCCTTGGCATTATGAGAGATTTGGAAATCCTCAGAACCCCAGTTACATTCCATTACATTTCTTTGGATTGGGCACTGAAATGACTTATATTCAACGGGTGTATAATTCTGTAACAACTTGGATAATGTATTCTTTTTATAATAATATTGCAATACCTTTTAATCAATATTTGGTAAATAAACATCTTAATAGCACTGCAGATATTTATGCATTAACTCAAAAATCATCCATATTTTTGGTCAATTCCCATCCAACAGTAACTGGGGCTCGACCTTTAGGGCCATCCACTATCGAAGTTGGAGGACTCCATTTAAACCCACCAGGAAAGTTACCAAATGTAAGTAGGTATCTTCTTTTACATTAAACGTTAAAGTTAAAAAAAATAAATGATCCTTAAATTAGTTATCACAGAATTATTTTTTAATTAAATTTTTCGAGCATAATATATAAATATATTTATATTTAATTTTTTTTTATTTTCATATAATTCACAAAAAATATTTCTTATTTGATAAAATTCTGAAGTTTTTATTATTATTAAATTATTTTTGCTGAATATTACTTATAAATAATAAATAAAATAAATTTTTTTTTTAAATTCTAATATTTAATTAGAACTCTTTAAAAATTTTCAATTTGCTATTCACTTTTGATATATTCCTAATTATATAATCTATATATATAAAAAAAGGTTTTTGTCTGCACATTGCTCAGAATTTAAAAATTTTTGCATATCTTCGCGTTTCATGACCTCTAGAATCCAAAAGTGACTTTAGAATTTTTCACGTCTGTCTGTCTGTCTGTCTGTCTGTCTGTCTGTCTGTCTGTCTGTCTGTCTGTCTGTCTGTCTGTCTGTCTGTCTGTCTGTCTGTCTGTCTGTCTGTCTGTCTGTCCGGAAAATTACTATTTTATAGACTCAGAATTGGCTGAACCGATTTCTTTGAAATTACATCACAATATTCTTATATACCTCTAGAGTAACATAGGCTATACATTTTATTAATATCTTATCAATAACCGCAGAAATTAATTTTTTAAAGTTTATATAATTCTCCGTGTTGTTCATTCAAGAGCAGCTCGCGGCTCACTGTCGGCCTAGCGGAATCATTTCAAACAATGAATTATCATAGAGTTTCCCAATCGAAGAATTATTATAATATTTCCCTTTTTATTTTAAATTCTAATATACAAATATCAATTCAATTAAATAATTTATTCTAAAAGTTCTCAATTTAATTAAAATATTTATTAGATCATATTTTTATCTTAAATTATTTGTTATTTAATTGAATATTTCTTCTTTTCTATAATATATATATAATAATATATAAATTTTATCATTGAATAATAAAAAAAAATATTATTTAACCTGAATTAAAATGACTGAATTATATTATCTTTGTTTTTTATTTTAATTTAATTACTCTATTATTAATTACTAAATATATATATATATTATATATAAAATTAAAATATGATGATATAAAGTTGTTTTAAATTTTTGACATTTTTAAATCTATATATATAAAAAAAGGTTTTTGTCTGCACATTGCTCAGAATTTAAAAATTTTTGCATATCTTCGCGTTTCATGACCTCTAGAATCCAAAAGTGACTTTAGAATTTTTCACGTCTGTCTGTCTGTCTGTCTGTCTGTCTGTCTGTCTGTCTGTCTGTCTGTCTGTCTGTCCGGAAAATTACTATTTTATAGACTCAGAATTGGCTGAACCGATTTCTTTGAAATTACATCACAATATTCTTATCTATATATATAAAAAAAGGTTTTTGTCTGCACATTGCTCAGAATTTAAAAATTTTTGCATATCTTCGCGTTTCATGACCTCTAGAATCCAAAAGTGACTTTAGAATTTTTCACGTCTGTCTGTCTGTCTGTCTGTCTGTCTGTCTGTCTGTCTGTCTGTCTGTCTGTCTGTCTGTCTGTCTGTCTGTCTGTCTGTCTGTCTGTCTGTCCGGAAAATTACTATTTTATAGACTCAGAATTGGCTGAACCGATTTCTTTGAAATTACATCACAATATTCTTATATACCTCTAGAGTAACATAGGCTATACATTTTATTAATATCTTATCAATAACCGCAGAAATTAATTTTTTAAAGTTTATATAATTCTCCGTGTTGTTCATTCAAGAGCAGCTCGCGGCTCACTGTCGGCCTAGCGGAATCATTTCAAACAATGAATTATCATAGAGTTTCCCAATCGAAGAATTATTATAATATTTCCCTTTTTATTTTAAATTCTAATATACAAATATCAATTCAATTAAATAATTTATTCTAAAAGTTCTCAATTTAATTAAAATATTTATTAGATCATATTTTTATCTTAAATTATTTGTTATTTAATTGAATATTTCTTCTTTTCTATAATATATATATAATAATATATAAATTTTATCATTGAATAATAAAAAAAAATATTATTTAACCTGAATTAAAATGACTGAATTATATTATCTTTGTTTTTTATTTTAATTTAATTACTCTATTATTAATTACTAAATATATATATATATTATATATAAAATTAAAATATGATGATATAAAGTTGTTTTAAATTTTTGACATTTTTAAATTGGGTATATTTTTTAAATTTATTAAAATGTCTTTTTTATTTATTATGTTTAAAAGATTCATTTTTATTATGTGATATTAATAAAAAATAACGATGCTCTGTGCAAGTCGAATCATGTTGCACATAATTAAATAACAATTGCCAAACAAAGAATATAATATTTTTTTAAATTCTTATATTTAAATATCATTTCAATTAAATAATTTATTCTAAAAGGTCTCATTTTAATTAATTTAATAAAATATTTAAATCACCATTCAATTTTTTATTAATAGGCTTCTTTTTTTATTTTTAATTTTTAATAAATTCTCTTTTTTTGATATGATATTAATAAAAAATAATATTAAATTGTATATATAAATATAAAAATTAGAATATTTGAATTTTTTTAAATTTTAACACATGTAATCAATCATATGCATTAAGAATGGAAAATTTTTAAAATCAACTTGCTATTAAATTCAGAAAAAAAATACTGATATATAGAATATATAGACTATTCGAATATAATTTAAAACTCTTTCTCTCCTTCTATTTTAAATTAAAAAAACGGAGTTTTAAGAAATTTAGATGCCATATGCAACATGGGTGGGTAAATGAATTGGGCTGGAAGAGGAGGCAATTTATAATTTTCTTCTAATTCAGATTTAGGACAAATCGTACAACATTATATCAAATCTCGCTAAGAACATTCAATATTTTTGTACACAAAATATTCAGAGTATTGGCTAAGCGTATCACTCACAATCAGTTTATATTGAAATTTATATAAATTAACAAAGTAAAAATTTTTATTTTTTTAAATTTTATTATAATGAATCAAAAAAAATTAAATATATAGATCACATGATTAAGAGAAGCAAAAAACTTAACAGAAAATAACTGTTGGATGGAGGTCGGACATGACAGAAACTGTAAGCGAAATCTTCATATTGCGACGAATAATTTTCAAATCCCCTAGCACCACAGAATTTAAGTTTCTTTTAAGGAAAATAACTATGATCTAAAAAAATTAATAAATGAACTTAATAATAAAAAAAACAAATAAATCAATTAATTTAAATTAATACTATTAATGAATGTATATATTGGTCATTTATCTATAGTTTTATACCGTTAATTTTTATAAATTGTCTCAAGTCTCTATTTTTGCATTTTCTCAAGTTTCATTATAATTAAAAATATTCAATAATAATCTAGCAATGAAAATAAAATACCAAAATGTAATGATCAAGAAATATTATACTCTATTATAACATATACAATACTTATAAACTATAGGCGGAGGAAATATTAGGAGATATCATTGCGGGTTCAGGCCAAATCGACCAACATTAATTAAGATATTTTCATTATGACAGATATTAGGAACAAAACCGCGAATTCAATATTTCTGTTCACTAATTATTTGTAGACTTTAGTAAAACATACGCATAACTCAATAGATCCGGATAAACTTTTTCAAATTTTCAATCTTCAAATTTCTCTTGAAGGTAGTAAAGAAAGAATAAGATGCGGAAATCAATTGTAAAATATTAGGTTACTCAGACGACTTAAATATAATAGGAGATTCGGCAATTGCAATTACAGATAGCGAGGAAAATTTAATGGAGGTTTGAAATTAATAGTGATAAGAAAAAATATTTAGTAACAAAGAGGAAGAGTATTAACATACAAAATCTTAATATACAAAATGTAGAATTTGAATATGTAGAAAAATTGAATGTAATCACGAAGGATAATAATATTTGAGAAGAATTTAAATCGGGGTTGCAATCGGGAAACGCCTGTTATCTGCAATAAAGAGGCTTATCTCTTCAAAATTATTATCAAAGGGAATATATAAAAAGATTATTTTGCCTGTTGCATTATATGGGTGGGAGGCATGGTCTATGATCCTTGGAGATGAGAGTAGATTCAGAGTATTTGAGAATAGGATTCTTCCCTGCATTTATTGGCCAAAGAAAGATGAGGTCACCGGGTATGAGGGAGACTGTCTAACAAGAAATTGCATGGCCTCTCTGCATCTTCAGAAATAGTTAGGGTTATAAAAGGGAAAAAGCTGCGATAGGCAGGGCACGTGGCAAGAATGGGAGAGGAAAAAGATATTGGTGGGAAGACCGATTGGAAAACGTCCGCTTGGAAAACCAATGACGCGTAGGAAGGGACGTAAGAGAGATGGAATAAGGGCTCAGGATAGGGACACTTGGAGAAATGTGGTTGTTGCGGCTAAGAACTTTAGAGTATCTTTGAGCCACATAGGTAGATAGATATAACATATACAATAATAATATATATAATTAATATAGTGATTAAATTAAAATATATTTTTTAAATAAGAACACAAAAAGAAATGAATGTTTTATGTAATATACTGATTGAAACAAAATGGATGAAAACCTTTTAATACTTTCAACCACCAAATACTATGTACAACTCGGGGGTACAGGGGGCGGAGCCCCCGTCTAGGTGTGAAGAGCGCCGAAGGCGCTCTGAGCAGCTAGTAATATATATAATAATAATTAATAATTTATACCTTATTTTTAATTAAAGGTGAATAGGTATAAATACAAATTTAAATTTAATAATTTGTATATATGTTAAAATTAAATATAAGATAAATAAAAATGGTGTATTATAAATATTTTACATAGTATAGTAGTACGAATATTGAAGGCCAGATGATTATAGGCCGATTATGAATGTAAAATAAGAAAGTATATTTTATAAACTAATGACAAAAACGACATTTCCATTGAATCATTAACTTAATATATGCATAGAAAAATTTAAATTAATTTTTTTTTGTTATAGGATTTAGCTAAATGGATGGATGAGGCATCCGATGGCGTAATTTATTTCAGTCTGGGTTCTTTAGTGAAAGGTTCATCAGTACCCATAGAAAAAGTAAACATTTTTATAGATGTTTTCCGAGGACTGAAACAAAGAATTATCTGGAAATGGGAAGAAAAAAATTTTCCTAATAAACCGGACAACTTACATATCGCTGAATGGCTTCCACAGAGAGAGATTCTTTGTAAGAATATTCAAAATTTAATACAATTCATCTTTATAATAAATCTTAATTTATTTTTCTATAATTTTTACTATTTGTATATATTTATTTATGCGTGTCATTCTGCTCTATTTATCTTAAATATCATTTATTAAAAAAACAAATTATTTAATTATTTGATTGCATAAAAAGTTACTGAAAGTCAAGGTTGTATCCAAAAAAACAAATACTTAATATTAACAAGAACGTAAATTATAATATATTTTAAAGAAAGTTTTTTTTAAATATTTTTTTCCTTTAATTAAGTAATTTTTAAATCTATTTAACTTAAATTTAATTTTAATTATATTATCAATCATAACTATTTAGAAAGCTTATCAACTTTTCCAAACTTTCTTTTATAAAAAAAAGAAATAATTAATAGCTAATGTTTGCATATTAGAGGCTTCCCCTCTTAGAAGATTAGTTATAAATTATTTTAATAAAGATAAAATAATAATAAATAAATTATATAAATGACATGTCGGGAAAAAATAGTTGATTTATATAAATAAAATGAGTTTTATTGTTTTTATTGTCCACAACCTGTCTAATCTCATTAATTGGTTTTCAGTACATCCAAAAACAATTCTTTTCATCTCTCATTGTGGATTGATGGGCACCCTCGAAGGGGTGGATTCCGGCGTTCCAATTCTCTGCATGCCAATATTTGGCGATCAGCCAAGTAATCAAGCGGCTATTGAACAACATGGCACCTCTTTGAAGTTTGATTATTCGGAACTTTCCACGGAACATTTACAATTGAAAATTAATCAAATACTACAACCAAAGTAAGTAGTCTTTAAAAAAATATAGTATTTCTAAATGTTTTATAAGAGAATTTTAAATATTTAAAATTGTATTTTCTTATGTCGATGCTCGTTTAATATATATATATATATATATATATATACCATATATATAAGATTGGGTGATAGAAAAGGTGAATTTTAATTTGTACATTCGATTATCGAAATCTTTTTTTTGTTATGTTGGTACACATATGTTTCAAATATGTTGACATTATCAGCCATTTGGATTAGTTGTTTGTTTTTGACAACTGAAAAAGTTAGTCACGTTTTTGTGTGTTCTTCGATTTTTACTTAAAAAAAATGGGCCAAAGAATTGTTCGTTAAAAATGGAATAAAGTGCTCCAGCGCATTTAAAATGTTGACTGTGGCATTCGGCGAGTTTACTTTGTCTCAAAAAAAATGTTTATAAGTGGTACAAGCGCTTTACAGAAGGCCGAGTTGATGACGGTGATCAAATGTAAAGGTTTTGCTAACTGATTTTTAGATAACAATGGCGTGGTGCATTATGAGCTCTTGCTAACAGGTCGTACTGTTAATAAGGAATATTACAAGGAAGTTATGCAACGTTTAAAGCAATACGTCTCAAACGATTGGAATTGTGGAAAAACAAATCATAGATTCTGCATCACGATAATGCACCAGCTCAAACATCATTGCTTGTTCGTGATTTTTTGGCCAAAAACAACACCGTAATCATACCTCAAACATCGTATCCACCTGATTTGGCTCTGCGACTTTTTTCTATTCCCAAAACTGAAGAGACCAATGAAAGGAAAGAGTTTTGCAACAATTGATGAGATAAAGTCGGAATCGAAGAACGAGCTGATGGCCATACCGAAAAGCGCATTTCAGAACTGCTTCGACAATTGGAAGAAGCGCTGGCATAAGTGCATTATATCTGAGGGGAATTACTTTGAAGGGGACAAAATGGTAATTGATGAATAAATAAATACATTTCGAAATAAAACAAAATTCACCTTTTCTTTTGAACAAATCTCGTACATTCATATAATCTACATAGTACTAGTAGATATAGGTCATGTTTAGGTTATATATATATAATAATGATTTTTAAAATAAAATTTAAATTAAATATTAAATTAAAATTTCATTAAATACTTATTCTATAATGAGAATCCCATGTGTTTTTGATTTTGTAGATTTCAACAAAATGCGAAAAAACTTCAAAAAGCATTTCGGGACCGTCCTATGACTCCAATAGATACAGCGATCTATTGGGTTGAATATGTAGCCAATCATGAAGACACCGAACCTCTTCAGCTGGCTTCTAAGAAACTTACCTGGTACCAATTAGGATTAATCGACGTAATAGTCCTTCTCATTGTGATAACTCTTACCTACACTTTCTTCAGTTATCTTATTTTACGTTTCGTTTGTTGCCGAAGAAAAAATAAAACTACAACAACAAATAAGAAAAAGAAGAAACAATAGATTGCCACCTATATTACCTTTGTTATTATTATGTTATTGTTATTTTTATAAAATATAAATTCAATATTAAAAAAACTGCATTATTCTTTAATTTAATATATAATATACGAGGTAGGGTCAAAAAGTTCGCGGAATTGGTTATTAAAAATTTATTAAAAATATTTATAACATTCTTACATTATTTCCCTTCAAAATACTCTCCTCCTGCATCTACACATTTATTCCACCGTTCATATAATTGTTGGAAACACTCTTGAAAGCCGTTTTTTGAAAGTTCCTTCAGCCGCTCCGTCGCATTTTCAATCACCTCTGACGAATCAGCAAAACGATGTCCCTTCAATGCCATTTTTAACCTTGGAAACAGGTAGAAATCTGGTTTCTTTATAAACGAATTAATTTGTATTTTCGTAGCATATTGTGTAAATCCATATTCAAATATTCAAAAACTAATTTTGTGGTATAATTAAAAAAATAGTTAAAAAATCCATGAACATGCCATATCGTTTAAATCATAAAATATCTTCCCATCTTTTGAGAAATACTAAGGGAATTTTGTTTTATATCATTAAAATATTAATATATTAATACTAGCTGCTCATTGTCGTCTGTAGTGGAAGTGGAAGGCCGCCCAGTCCGAACGTCATCATCAATTGTTGTGCGACCGTCGCGAAAACGCTTATGCCACTCGTAAACTGCTGTTTTCTTCATCGCAGAATTTCCGTATGCTTTTTTTAGCATCTCAAGAGTCTCCGAGGGTGATTTCTCCAGCAACACACAGAATTTAATATTGCCACGCTGCTCTAATGACGACATTGCACAATCCGACGAAAGAAAGAAACTACGATCTACAATATTAAACACCGAACGCACGGAACCAACTACAACTGCCTGCTAACCTCAAAAGCACATTCACTACCAGTTATGCCAACCTCACAAACAAAAATTTCCCTTTCAGCTAAGAAATACTTGACTATAAGCGACCATTCCACGAACTTTTTGACCCTACCTCGTATAACAAAAAATATATAATTTTTATTATATTATTCATTTTTTATGGAACGATTTAAAAGTTACTGATAATAATAATTATTATTAATTCCTTATAAAGAATGTAATAATTTGTTTAATGTAAATTAAAATTTTTAATTTGAAAATATTAAGTCCAAATATATATTAAGAAATTAATATTAAATAATTGATTGAGAAATTTGAAACAACATTTTTTAACCAAAAACAATATAATATTTTCAAGCATTTAAAATAGAATTAAAAAAAGTGGAAATGTTTGAAGACATTATTTGACCTAATCAATTACAAAAATTTCATTTAATTTCTCCATTTGATTTAATCAATATTTAAAAAAAAATTATCACGTCATGAATAAAATATTAATAGAACTAAAAATAAAATTCTATTTTATTTTTTAATTTAAATATATTTTACTTAATCATATAAATTATGAAATTGTTGAGAAAATTATAAAAATATTAAGTAATTAAAATAAAAGTAAGTAAGTAAGTTAATTTAACTTTAATGTCAAAATGCATGGATAGTTTATTCAAGTTTTCTCTTGGGTTGTAAATTCATTTTAAATTTCTTTAAACTTCATACTTAATCTGAAATTATTTTTTGTCTCTTTCTAGTTATATAACTTATTTTAAAGTACATAATTAATAAATACATTAGAATAATTGTGGGAAATTTCTTGAAAATATTGATGTCTATATTTCGATTTTTTCTTCAAATGTTTAAAAAAAAATTCAAATAATTTAGCAAATTTGTACAATATTTTTTCTTTATTAATTATATATAATTAAAACATTAAATATATAGTATATTTATATATATTTATATATATTTTATATAAAACATTTTCAAGTTCATTCTTAATTTATATAACACATTCATACAATTAATATAAAAACATTAAACAATTATTTATATACATGACACAGAATACAAAAAAAATCATTTATTTGGACGGATTTATTTTATCATATGTATTTAGATGATCTTGACAAAAAACATTCGGCACAAAGGGAATATTTACAAAGACGTTTCTTCATTCATTTCTTTAGATTTTTTTAGTTTTCTTTTTATTAAAAAAATAAATAATTTCTTTTTATTATTTTGAGCAGCCTAAAAAGAAAAGATAGATTAATTTTAATTATTATATTAATATATATATATATTACTAGTAAGTTAAATTTAATGGTAGTAATTGAATAAATACTTGAAATGATTGTTTTGGAGGCCCTTGGGCAGGGGAGACGACTCATTTTCTGCTTCGTTGACTCAATGGGGTACACGCCAAGACCGTTGCTATTTTTAGGAAATAAGGAAGGAGACCGAGGAAGAAGTCTATTCCTAGAAAAATATATGAAATATAAAATTCATGTAAATTAACCTAACTTTGTCATTAAGAAATAAACTTATTTGCACAGTTTTATTTTATACATCAATCATTTTATCTTTATAATAATAATAATAAAATAATAATATATACATTTCTGTCTCAAATTTATATTATATATAATTGTATAGAGATTGTTGTCTCTATCTATATATATATATTTTTCATAAAGAAAATGATTTTAAATTTGCAAATTATTTATAAAAGTGCCTTGGAAAATTTATATTTTTAAATAAATTAATTCAAATGAAAATTTAAATATATTAGTTACATTTAGTATATAATTATTTGTATAGATGTACACCCTTCAGTCCAAAAGAAACCGAACTTATAAAAAAAAATAGTACCACTCATGCCATCTGTTGTAATATTTTACCCGTAGATGGCTTAGTCCCTCATTGACAACTGGTATAAATTTCATGACATTTAGATGCATACAACAAAAGTTATTGCGTTTCAAATGTCAGTGTGTCTTATACATCGGTCGGAAAATGAGTTTCAAACAAAGAGCTGCAATTGATTTTTGTGTTAAACTTGGTAAGACTTTTACTGAAACGCACCAAATGCTACAAAATGCATATGATGATGAATGACTATCCCGTACGCAAGTTTATGAGCGGTTCGGGCGATTCAAATCGGGTAGAGAGACGCTGGATTATGTCGAAAGATCAGGCCGTACCGGTTTATCGGAAGAAAATATCGAAAAAGTGCGTGAATTCATCAAAAATAACAAAAAATCGTCGGTTTATTGAAATGGAATTAGGCATTCCTCAAACAATATTTGGCCAGAATATCGAGAAATCGGCAGTTGGACTCTTTTGTACGATAATGCACCATCACATCGTTCGCGACTTGGTCAAAAATCACGTTATTCCTTTGCATTATTCGCCCTATTCACCAGATCTGGCTCCGTGCGACTTCTATCTGTTCCCTAAACTGCATTTGGCGATGAAAGGAAAGTGGCACGCATCGATTGGAGCCATTGAGAAGGCGACGACCGATGCCCTAAAGACCATTCCAATAAAGGAAATGGAGAAGTCGTTTGACAACTGGAGCGTGCAAATTTGTGTATCAATGCAGAAGGGGAATACATTGATTAATAAAAATGATTTGTTCCAAAATGTACATTGGTTTTTTATTTTTTGAAAAAGTTCGGTTTCTTTTGGAATGGGGGGTGTATTATAAAAAAAACAACTGAAATTATATTGTACTACAATCAAATATATAATTTAAGTTCAATATTTAAATTTAAAATGTTTAAAACTTAGTTTTTTTTTGAACGTTTAGAATTTATCTTTAGTTTTTTAGTTCTTCTAGAAGTTCAAATTTAAAGTTTAATCGTTACCTGAGCTTTGGAGGCAACGGTGGCATTGTATCCATTTCGACGCCGCTAAACAGCACTTTCTTTGTGCCTGACAAGAGGAGTTTGGGTTTCTGCATTTTGTCGAAGAGTGGTTTGAGGATAGGCTACCATCGGCCCACTGACTGCTGGAACAGGCGAACTTGAAGAGTCACCACCTGTCGAACTCGCCGCAGGAGATCCATTGCCATCTCGCCACATTAAATGATGCCATCGAACTGGCATTGGCTCCAGGCGCATATGTCCCTGTAAAAAATAGTAAAAGTTAGTTTTTATTAATAACGTATAATGAAATATTTATTGACTCAAGGGATCTAAGCCCATATTAGCTAGTTTATTTTTGTGATTTTGATGAGATTTGAACCTCATTCAGCATTTTTATTACAGAGTTACAAATTTTATAAATAAAATCCATATTTAATTAATCCTTCAATGATTCTGATTTATAATTTAAAAATACTTTTTATTATATTAAAAAAAATTAAATTAATTATATTTCGAACATAAACGATAATCATATTTAAATTTAAATGGAAATTGCTAAAAAAATGGTCCTGATGATTCAAGTTTGCTTTGAAGGAATGAGTTTAAATGATGTAATTAAATTTCTGAAAGATTCGCGATTCAAAATGCTTTCAACGCTCGATCACTAATTTTATTGGAATTAGCATATAAATCCGTTATTAGATAAATTAGAGAGAAATCAAATGAAATTTAGTTAAATGTAAAAATTCAATTATATTAAGCTGCGTAGATCACTTAAATCTAAATAGACGGAGCAAATTCATAATTAACATCATAGGGTACCTAACTACAATCAAAAACAATAATAATTAAACAAGAATGAAACGAAACAAAACAAGATTGTAAGCACCAATAAAACACTGCTTTAATTATACATAATTTTCTTAAAATTTTAATGTTATTCACATTCTAGCTCTATAATGTATCAATCTGACCGACCATGACTAGTTCTCTTCCCCTAGTTTTATCAATTAATCAATTGAGTGTCGAAATTTTTGCCAAAAATAAAATCTTTTATAAAATACCCACTATCAAAAAGTAAAAAAATAACTAAAGTAAATTTTGAAAAGAGAGAAAAATATTAATATATGATAGGATTCAAAAATAGAGAGGAATTTATAATCTAAAAGTAGTTATAAGACATTTAATTGTATTTTTGAACATTTGCAGAAATTCATGTTTTATTTTAACAAAATTTAATTCTGTTGTTATAATAGGAGCTCCTCAATGACTGAAAAAAACAACGACTTGTAGTATTACTATTAAAAAAACTAAGTGAAATTCACGGTTCAAAAATTCATCAAGAAGGAAATTAACAAGGCAAACATTTTTTCATATATAAAAACGGCACATTAGTTACATAATATATATTCAGTTGTGTCCTACTACAATGGTTCTCTTATTCAAAGATTCTCAAACAATTCTGGGATTTTTAAAAAAGAAGTATATCTGTATTTATAAAAAATAAACATCACGACACAAACTTCAGATAACTACGAACATGTGTATGACATAATTAAAGCAAGTATTCAGTCACATGAAAATGGAGGTAATCGAGATTCAGTGGATTAGTTTTGAAAGTAAGTAAATTTCTAAAAATATTTATTTTTTTACGGCCTACCTAAACCTAAAGTTATGATACGTTTATTTGATCCAAGTTGGCCTTTGAGTGTATTATATTAATAATTTGAAGTTAGTCAATTGTCTCTTTCTTACCACACTGACTGATCTAGAGTATGTCGGTAGAGGATCATATAGTACTGTTTTAGGAGTGGGCTCAATATTTAATGAAGTACCACTCGATCTCAAACCTGCTGCCGCCACTTGTTGTTTCTCAAAGAGCATATACTCCAAACTTGTATTATCTAAATCTGAAAATCAACCACAAAATTTTTACAAATAATTTAATAATGACCAAAAATAATTTTTATTAATATAAAAATAATTAAATATATTTTGAAAATAAAATTATATTATTATTATTAAATAACCTCAACAATAATTTTAATTTTATATTGTATGTAAATAAATACTTGTTGAACAAATACAATTATTTCAAAATAAAACCACAAAATTTAATTTATATTAAAATTGAATTAATTGAATTAAATCAATTTTCATTTTATTTTAATAATTGATTTAATAATAAAAATAATAATATAAATTAATTTTAAAAATTCAGATTTACTTTTAAATGGGAATAATTTAATAATGAAATATTTATTTGATTAATAATATAAATATTGAATTATCTTTTAACATACCTGTTGTATGGGGAATGACGTCTGGATTTCGTTCATCCATCTCCACCCCCTCGTCAATACTTCCTGATGCTAATCCGACTCCCCTGATAGGACCTGGACCTCCACCTCCAACCAAATGATCACCAGCTAAGATTCCTCGACTTCCTCGAAGACCAGGCAACTGGAAATATATAATAATTATTTAATGCTTTATCTACCTAAATACAATCTAGATCCAGAAAAAGTTCTTGCATTTATAATACCTAACCTTCTTCTTTCTATTAAAAATAACTCACAACTAATAAACGTCGAGCATATTTTTTTTTAAATTTATTTGAAATAATGGGTAATCTATAATCTTTTGCTAATAGATGGTATTAGTGGACCTGTATGGGTAACCACTAATCTGTTGGTATCAAAATAAAAGATTAATAACGGACGATGAAAAATAGATAAAATACGATAACATAAAATAAAACGTAAACGATCGAGGTCGAAGCATGATGAAACGTCACAAACGACGGCCAATAAGGTAATGCCGTGTGGAATCGGAAGGAAATCGTATACTA
Organism: Labia minor; assembly: GCA_963082975.1. Lineage (NCBI taxonomy): Eukaryota > Metazoa > Arthropoda > Insecta > Dermaptera > Spongiphoridae > Labia > Labia minor. Next base: position 40,543,734 of record OY720344.1, on the reverse strand, counting down.
TGAAATTTTGGATCCTGGTCAAACGGTCGATTCAGCTCTCTATTGTCAGCAACTGACCATATTAAACCAGGAAATAGGAAATAATCGGCCAGATTTAGTCAATAGAAAAGGTAAAAACCCCGACAACGCCAAACCACACACATCTTTGATGATCCGGCAAAAACAGGAAGTTTTGATGTATCCACCGTCTGAGTACTATTTGTTTCGATCTTTTCAAAATTCTCTTGATAGAAAAAATTGGTCTCTTCAAATTTTTTACCGATAAACCACATAAGTTCTAAAATGATGGAATTATGTAGTTACCCAAAAAATGGCAAAAGATCATTGATAATAATAAACAATATTTACTTCAATGAAATTGATTTTCAATAAAGAAAGATTATATTCAGAAATGATAGGAAAATACTTTTTAGATTATCCATTATATAATTAAATATTTCATTAATAAAAATAAATAAAATAAATACATTATTAATAGGTAATATATACACTTGAGTATTTAATTTTCTAAATATTCTAAAAGATTAATGTTTTTCAGTAGAATTAGGACAAATAAACAAACTTATCCTACTATATCATTTCCAAATAATTAAATTAAACGATTTGCCTATTTTTATACTTTTCATGCTATTTGTTAAATAAAAAAGTATAGTAAACAGAAAATTTTATTCTTCACCCATTAATAATAGCTTTATTGAAGTGAACTATAAAATGATAAGAATTAAGTTCCATAAAATTTAACTCTCAATAAATTAAAATTTTAATTTAAAGATATTCCACACAATACACTAAAAAAGTTTATCTGTAGTATAAAAGATAGGTGACTATAGTTAAGCATAAAAAATAAATTAAATAATCTAAATGTTCTAATAAAAAAGAACATTACTAATGAAAAAATAATTTGTTTTATATATATATATATATATATATATATTTTAAATATTTATATTAATGGGTACAAGGAATTTTGATGAAATGTATTTATTTTTTAAGAATTTTGTTTTGAATATTTAATATTTTATTATTTAAAAAAAAAACAATCAAAAATAAACTTAATTAAAAATTGAATTTTAAACGAAAAATTTTTAATCCCTCTTTAAATACTGAATAGAGTGGTAAATAATAAAAATAATTCACAAATAATGTATAAATACTTCATAAGTTTCATGAACTATATTTATGGAAGTTTATATACTCTTAATATAATTTCATATCTTCATTATTATCTTATTTTTTATTAATATTTCAATTGACCTCTAATATTATTATAGATTATAATTTATTAATTTTAGAAATAAAAATAAATATAAAAAGCTGCTCTTTAATTTTTTAAAATTTGAATCTCTTCACAATAAAAAACACCTAGGCATAACAAACTTTTCAGTTAAGTAATTAAAAAAATACTTTTCTGATAATATGTATTAGTATACATACAAATTATAAACCAATTTGGTCATAATTCAATACTGAATCAATACGTGACATATTGAAATATATTAATAATTATAAGTTGCGTATTAGTAATTAACAAAAACAACGCTTATTAATATTTTTTTTCATATAAATATATAAGTTTTTTTTTTATACACTAAAAATTTTTAACTTTATATATGACAGGTATGGAAATAATTTTTAACCACAAACGACGTTTATGAAAGTCTACCATAAAATAAATAAGTAGTTTTATTCGTAATAAAAAGAAAACATATTCTCAATTCTTATTACATTTTATATTTAATGGTAATTTTTTACTTCACCCGACCGTACCGCATTAGAAATTTGGAGTGACGTGTATACATGACGAACACAGTTAAAAGGTTAACAAAAATAAAATTGTATAGAATCTTGCCTGATGTAACTGAACAGAAAGAAGAGTAGCTGCTGCAGAGGATGCTCCTCCACCTCCAGCAGAAATGCCTGCTGTATTAGCATTGGGTGGAGGTTTGAGACCAGCTGCCACAGCCGTCGCTGTAGCGATTGAGTCTGTATCTGGTGAATCTTCGCGATGGGATTCCTGGTCGTCCCGTGGCCAACAACAATCGCTGTGACCAGTACCGCGCACCTTCAATACGACGACACCAACTAGCCCAGCCGCACCCAGCGTCGCCACTGCACCCGCAACCACCCACAAGTATGGAGGTACCTGGGCAAACGACGTAGTCGCTGCGGTTGCCGACACAGCTGTAACAATACCCACTCGCTAATCAGTATCCATGATACAATTTAACAAAGAAATTACTACCAAGATTCATAATTTAGGACAAAAACAAAATATAAACCTGAAAACTTAAAAATCACCCTATCAAAAAACAAGAAATTTATTAAATATGGTCAAAAATAAAATAATAATTTTACTATTAAACATAATATAATATTTATTCTTAGAAATAATATATTCGTCAGGTAACAACATTGCAATACAATTTGTCAAATATGATGAATGATAGAAAAAAAGTAGCATTAATCAAAAAAGTAGTCTTTTCCTTTCCAATACGAATCGATCCAAGTGATAATAGAAAAGAAAAGAAAATGAATCAATTCAGGCGAAAAATCACTCGAGAATTGTAATATATAAAGTTCAATGAAGTATATGAATTAATTTATTATATTAAAGTGAAGTAAACAACTATTATCAATTTTTTGTGTTTATGGAAAGTATTATTCAACTTAAATATAAAATTTTTGTAAATCTTTATATTTCAAGACTTAAGGTGTATAACCAGAAACCGTCAGATTCAAATATATTCAAAAAATGAAAATTTTTTTTCAATAATTTGACCATTTTCTCTACATTTTATTTTATAATATCATTTAATAAAAAATTTTAAACATTTTTTTTTATTAAAAAATTAATTTATAGCATAAATGAATTCAAAATAAATATATTAATTTAGAAAAAAAAGAATAATTACAATTGATTTTTGTAATTCCAGGAGTGGTCCTTCTGTGATCCTGGTGAGCGCCACGTGGGGTGGTAGCACTAAGTGTTGCGCCCCCGGAACTTCTTCCCTTTCCGTTGCTTGAGTAAACAAGAAGCCAATATTCAGTGGAGGGCTCGAGACCGGTTACTAGGAATTCGGGTCTTGCCCTGTTCGTTACATTGGAGATCAATCGGCCACCGGCGGAAGCCCCTCCACTCGGACCTGCACCACCCGCATATAACTCCAATGTGAACTCTTGAGGAAGACCTCCATCGAAACCCTTCTGACAACGCACCTGAAAAGCAATAAATTTAATCATTCACATATAACAAGATAATAAATTAATAAAAACGTTGTAAAAAATGTACAAAAACAAAACAATTCTCTGAATATTGTTATTTATATTAATCTTGTTAAGTTAGTTTAATTTTAAATTCATTAAATAATTTTTAATTAATTTTTGCAGTTTATTTGAAATTGTTATTAATTCTCCGCTTATAAAAACTTTAATATAGGATCATTTTTTTTTAGAATAATCCCAGATTAAATTCTATTTGAGACTAAACGTATTGGAGTAAGTGAACTTTTTGATTAAGTAAAATTAAAAAATAAAATTGTTGCTGGTGAGGCGATGGTTTCCATCCAATCTAAATAAGTATAATCTTTATTGGTTCACAAATTCTAATGTATTTACTAGATTTTGTTAACTTGTATACTTAGAAGATTAATATTTTTCAATTTATATGCCTTTTTGATCGTTTTTGTATATTTAATGAAAAAAAATGGAATAAACTTTCCCTTAGATTTTTTTTATATAAATAATAACTTTTGTAAAAAATAAAGATAATTTTTTTTAAGGCCTAGAGCTAGTACAGAATTATTTTTTATTTATATTATTATGAAATACTGATTTAGAGTGTGAAAATAGAATTCTTCGCAGCATATATGGGCCAAAGAAGGATGAGGTTACCGGGGAATAGCGGAGACTACATAACGAGTAATTGTATTACCTCTATACATCTTCAGACATAGTTAGAGTAATAAAATCAAGAAGGTGGTGATGGTTAGGGCACGTGGCTAGAATGGGAGAGGAAAGAATGTAGAAAAATATATTGGTGGAGGAGACCGATTGGGAAACGTCCGCTTGGAAGACTAAGGACGCGGAGGGTGGATAATGTGGGAAAGGAGGTGAGAGAGATGGGAGAAAGTAGGAGTTGGATGGGTGCAGTTCATGATAGGGATACTTGGAGGAATGTGGTTACTGCGGCCAAGAACTTTCGAGTTACGGATATCCACAGAGATATAGATAGATATTATAAAATACTTACTTGCACTGAACTCGCTGTCTTATTGAGCAATTCACACTGGCGTGGAGGATCAGGTTTCCCTAAAATCATAAAAATACAATTAAATACGAAGAACTTTTTAAAATAATGGATCTTTATCAAAATGTTGTATAGAGTGGTAATTTATAAAAAAATTAAACCCTCTTGTAAATATTTATGAAACGGGATATTTTTTTAATTCTTAGAATAGAGAATCATTTTATATCAAAAACATAAAATAAATTAGAAACTTGCATTTTTATTTTAAAATAATGTTGAATCTAGAAAGAAAATATTATTTTTAAACTTCTATAGACAAGTTCATAAAAAATTTAAACAACACTTTAAGGATAAATTTTTTATAAATTGACCTGCTAGTATTTAGGTATTGATTTATTGGTGATACACGAGTGGTAGTATAAATATTTATATAACAATATATATATAATATATATATAGGTATATTTTAGTTGTTAAAAATTTTAAATTTTATTTTGATTCATTTCAAAGCAAAGTTTTAATTTTTATAAACCATTTTTTGATTTATTTAATTTTGAAACACAACTCCTTTCAAAACACATGTCAATTTAATCTGAGTCCACCCATTATGATCACTTCAATTTTAAATTTATAATAAATTTTTCATTAGCAATTTTATTTCTAATTTATAATCAGCCCTTTAGAAATTATGATCTACTCTTTTATTCATAACTGTCAATATCTTTCAATTAATGGATCTTTATCAAAATGTTGTCAGTATCAATGAAAAAGTTTCAAAAAAGATTTATAAACATTATTCACTTTGGAGATAATATCTCAACGAATCGTATCCGACCGATTATGAATGACAAGCACTTCAATTTCACAGACTTGATAAACAAGTTCTCATTCATAAATCATGTTAATTGTTTTTATTTTGAAAATAGAAAATAAATTTACACAGTTTTATAAATAAAACAGCAAATCATTTCGGCTTGACTTTCGTTGACAACAAAAAAAAATCTGATGTATACACAACACCAATTCCACATTCCACCCCACAACCTTCCCCAAGCAAAATCAACATTGTTATTGAACATTTTTGTTTTTGTAATTTGTAATACATAGTTTTATTTTATACAAATAGTATATATTCCTCCAAATGAAAATTTAATCAATGGGCGAATGAGTTTTGGTCATTAAAAAAAAAATGTTATGTTTATAGAATATATATAATATATTTTTATTTAATAATTAGAAGTACATAATAAGTAAACTTTATTGTTATCTAAAAATTATATATTATTATATAAAGTGTTAGGAGATTGATCTATCATTTTTCTTTAATCATTCATTGAATCTTAATAAATTCTATTAAACTATTATTTCAGTCATTAGTCAGTATAAAGTGAAACATGCTATTTAAAAATAAATTTACTATTTGAATAAATATCTATGTCATTATTAGCGGAAGTTAACTCAATGAATCATTTCCAACAATGAGTATAAAATTTATGATTCTAGCAATTCCTACAAAGAATAATTATAATATAGGGTCATCAAAAAAGATGGACGGGATTTTGTTGTACTATTCGATAAATAAACACGTCATCAACACGATTTTTTAATTAGAAAAATTTTAAAAAAATTATAAAGAATATAGTATAGGCGGGTAGTGGGAATTTTATGTAGAACAAAAATATGTCAATAGAGGCGCTGGTGGCGATAATTTGGAGGTAATTTAAATTCTGAGCAATGTGCAGATAAAAATCTTTTTATATATCTATTGGTATTTACAATATCTCAATTGATCTTATTGGCCTTTTAAACTTTGAAAACATTCACATTACGGCTATAATTTAATACTATTAATCTTTAAGATTATGTGAGTAAATCATTTTAATTAAGAAAATTTGATCTCGTAATTGGATTTTCACGTAAGATTTTAATATATAATATATTTTTTAATATTATTTTTATAGTAGTTTAGTGTTATGCTAATTTTATATTTTATTTTTATTTTGTTTACTTTGATTTTTTTTTTAAATAAATTAATAACATTTAAAGTAGCATAAAAAAATTAATCGAGGCAGGAAAATTGATGGGGTTTGAAATTAATAGTGATAAGACAAAATAATTAGTATCAAAGAGAATAATATTTGCAAAGAATTTAAATCGAGGTTGCAATCTGGAAATTATTATCAAAGGGGATCAAAATTATTAAATTATTAATTGTATTATATGGGTGGTAGGCATGGTCTATAACCCTGGGAGATGAGAATAGATTCAGAGTATTTGAGAATAGGATTCTTCCCAGCATTTATGGACCAAAGAAAGATGAGGACACCGGGGAATGGCGGAGACTGCATAACAAGGAATTGCATGACCTCTATGCATCTCTAGATATAGGTCATAAAATAGAGAAGGCTGGGATCGGCAGGGCACATGGCTAGAATGGAAGAGGAAAAATATATTGGTGGGGAGTTCGATTGGAAAACGTTTGTGTGGAAGACCAATTGGGAACAGGGTGGACAATGTCGGAAGGAACGTCAGAGAGATGGGACAGGTTAGGAGTTAGATGGTTATAGCTCAGAATAGGGACACTCGGGGGGGGGGGGGGTACAGGGGACGGAGCCCCCGTCTAGATGTGAAGAGCGACGAAGGAGCTCTGAGCAACTAGTTATAAATATTTTGAGTAGCATTTACTCGAAGTCATTGGGCTCCATGTCAATATAGCCTAATCGTCCAAGATACTCTTAACAACAGATTTCCTGACCGTTAAATTGGGAGGAATGGTCCATGGATTGAATTTTTACCGACCGACGATAGTAAGGGAGGTATTGTTTTCACACCAAATTTCACATGTGGGGATTTTTACATATCTCCACGAATCATGCATTTTCTAAACAGAAAAAAGTATTTTTAGCATGATGTCTGCCCGTCCATCCGTCCGTCCGTCCGTATAGATGTGTACAGCCTGAACGGCCTAACGGATTTTGATGAAATTTGGTATATTTACTTAATGCATCAGTGGGATGAATTGATCAATTTTGGTGCAAACCTGGAAACCGGAAGTGGTAGTATTAGCGATTGACGATAGAAAGGGAAGGGTTATTTTCACACCAAATTTCACATGAGGAGATTTTTTACATATCATCACGAATCATTCACTTTGCATTGGTTTTATACTCTAGAAAAATCATCTTTATTAGTCTTTTCTTAATTAAAATTATATGACGTCATCCAGCCATTCATGACGTCACATATATATTATAAATAAAATAAAATTAAAAATATTTATGTTATATCTTATCTGTTTTTTATTACATTAATAGATATATTAAAATTATTTGAAATTGTTTCTGTAGCTGGAAATTAATTTATTTCAAACCGTATGTCGGTTCGGGCCTGGACACAGGTCAACTTATTTTATTTAAAAGTGAAGGGTATAAATTTGATCTATGTTTAATAAAAAAAAGAAATTATTGTTTTTAGTGTTTTATGACGTGAAAAATATTTTTAAAACTTCATTAAAAATGACTAAATTATATTATCTTTGTTTTTGTTTTTAGTTTAATTACTATATTATTAATTACTATTATATTTTAGGGGTAAAAATGATCTATAAATAATATTAAAATTATAATATGATTTTTGAGACAAATGATATATAAAATTGTTATAAATTTTTGTCTTTTTAAAATTGATTAGATTTTTTATATATCTTTTAAATCAAAGTTATTATATTCAATGAGTATTAGTTCCTATAAGAAAGTCGGAAAAAGAAAGTATTCATATTATACAATAAATAAATTTGAAATTTTGATATTAAAAAAAATTATTATGTATTTAGATTTTGTATGATGTTGGTGAGACTAAATGTGTTAAAAAAGTTAGTTTTAGTTTTATAAAATGGCTCAAGTCTTTAACTTTAGATTTCCCTAAATTTCATTATAATTAAAAATTATACAATAAACCAATGATAATAAAAAATGAATATCAAAATAAATATTAAGGGATATTATTATTCATATATATATAACATCGACAATAAAATAGTTAATTAATATTTTCTGATAAAATTAAAAAATAAATTAGAACACGGAAAGAAAATGAATGCTATAGTATACTATATTCATCGAAATATTATAAATTTACTATAATCATCGAACTTAAATAAATGAAAACTTATTAAGTAAATACTTTTAACCAAATAATACGTATTACTTCAGGGGCAGTGCCCCCCTCTCTAGGTGCGAAAAGCGCCGACTGAGCAGCTAGTATTCAATAAATAAATAAAATGATCTAATAATAATTAAATAATTTAAATGATATTAGAAAATAAAATAAAAATTATATATTTTAAGAATTCTATGTGGGATTGCTAGAATTACTATTATTCTTTTCATTGTCAAACATATATATAGACACGTTCTCGAGATAGGTTTTACATAAATTCTTATTATTTAAAAGAAAAATGGTTTTTAGATTTTCTTAAAAAGAAATTGATTGATGATCTATTTAGAATAGGTAATTAGAAATTAAGTATTATTATATTATATTATTTCATAGTATAGTAATCATCGACCCAGGTTATTTATTATTATCCTCGTACCACAAAGAAATATTTTTACAACAATATTCTCAGTTTATAAAAAATAAAATTTTTAAACTACTGAGCGCCAAAACGGTAAACTAGTATCTAATTTCCTATATGTAGAAATTCTACCCAATACATTTATATATTTAAATAATAATTAAAATTATATAAAAAACTTATTTATATATAATAAATAAGTTTAATTCAACTATTATCATCAGAATACATATAATGTTTAACATAAGTCTAAAATTAAAAGAATCCTATTTTTGGATACTAAATATTTTTTATTATAAATTAAGATAAATTCTATTTTTGTTTCATTAACTCTACATTTCATATTCAAACATAAATGTCAAACGGAGTATGAAAAAGGTTATTTTTATTACATATTTATTGAACATATTGATATGTCCATTTGTATGAAGAATTGATAGATGTATAGGCTTAGTATTATATCTGAATTGACTTAATTGGGAAACAAAAGTCGATTCTCTCTGCACGGCATTCTATAAATTGTTTGCTTAGCCAATTGATGAACAATCCATAATGGCTGTATTGACGTATCTCTATATTTATCTGGTAGGCAATTAATTGTGAGCAAGCACTTTGTATATGTGTCCAGTCATAATGATTGAACGCCATATATATTTTTATAACCCGTGCCTCTGGTTCTCTATGAGATTGGGAATTAATATTTGATCATAATTCATAGGGGGCTGTGAATTAAAGTCTGTCTTGCCAAGAGGGCTTATTGTGAACAGGACTCAAAACTCATTCTCAGTAGCTCGACCCTTATATCTAGTCATAATCTCCTGTTAATTATCTATCAATAAAGAGATAAAGAAGGAAGGATATATACAGCCCACTTCCTTAAATAGATTATATATTTTTAATATAAACAAGATAAAATTGACAATCAATCTATCCAGATTTTATAAGGAAGAAAATTCTCTAAAAGCAAATATCTCTCTGTAATAATTTTAATATAAAATACTTTTAAAAACAACCAGAAGTGATCATATATCATTGGTATAAATTTGATTGAGAGATTTATTTATTAACTAGCCTTCGGCGCTCTCTAGACGTGGACTCCGCCCCCTTTACCCCCGAGTGGTACATGGTATTTGGTTGAAAGTAGTAAAAGGTTTTCATCCATTTTGTTTCAATCAGTATATTACATACAACATTCATTTCTTTTTGTGTTCTTATTTAAAATATATTTTAATTTAATCAGTAAATTAATTATATATATTATTATTGTATATGTTATATCTATCTATCTATGTGGCTCAAAGATACTCGAAAGTTCTTGGCCGCAACAACCACATTTCTCCAAGTGTCCCTATCCTGAGCCCTTGTCCCATCTCTCTTACGTCCCTTCCAACGCGTCCTTGGTCTATCAAGCTTTCTGTAAAAAAATAAATCTTACTTCTTTTTCATCTTCTGTAATTTTTAGTGTTATTTTTAGGTTTTTTACACTAATCCAGTTTTCTAAAATTTATATATAATTAAAAATTGTTTCGAATTTGTTTTTTTTTTGTAAAAATTTCTTTTTATTCTCTTTTAATCTAATTATATAATAAGAATAAGTAAAATAGAAAATAATTAATAAATAATTTATAAGTAATAAACATGATTATAACATTCTGTTAAATATTTTTTTTTACTTCTATTAACTCTTTGTTAATAGTATCAATTAATCCCGCTGTGTTTAGGGATTTATATTTATATAGTATTGTATTCGGAAACTAAAAAATAACTATATTTTAAACAATATAAAATTAAAAATTAGTTTATAAAATTTTATTTTTTTTTCAAAATCTTTGATTTTTCTTGTGAGTTTAAATTGTTTCTTTTTGGCATTTAAGATTCAAATCTTCTCTTAATCAAGTCTACATATGTTTATTATTTTTCATTATTAGTGAATTTTATTATAAATAAATGAAGAAGTGTGATATACACTATCCCATTTTTAAAAGGTTAAATCATTTCCCTTCAATGAAAATTCATTTTTTAACTATCTACGATTGTCAAAAATAATTTGTAAAAATAGGACAAATGTTATTGTTTTTCATAAATAATTTTGAAACCATGGTTTATTTTTATGAATTATTTGAAACACCAACGACAAGGATGGGTTTCTTTCTCTTTAATAAATTATCCACTCTTCTTTCTTGCTATGCCTTTCATTTTCATGTTGAATAAAATATTTTGGTTTCTTTTTAGAGAGAGAGAGATAGAGACTCTCTCTTTTTTTACTTTTATTTATAATATAATATTATTTTTATATCATTTCATATAAAAACCTTCTTATATCATAATTATAATAATTTAAGAAATATTCTAATCAAACTTAAGCAATTATTATTATATTAAGTTTATTTAAAATTGAAATGTTATTTCCAAATGAAAACATGAATCATAATGAAATATTTTATGAATGAGCGGTTGTCATTGATCCATTCAGTGCCGCATAATCTTTATTTATGTAAATTTATGTAAGCTAATTGAAACATTCCCTAATTATTATATCGTGCTTTATAATCAGATTTTTCTTGATTGGATATCATTTAAAATAGAAATAAAAGCTCAAAATATTCATTGTATAAATATAGATAAAAATCCAGAGATAAAAGAAAATATTCAATAATAACGCTTCTAATTTTAGATATATTTATTATGAGAAGTTATTTCCGGGTTATTTTCACGTTTAATTGTGACACCTATAATAATAACAACTCTCATAGAAATCAAAAAGAATATTTATATATATAAATATATAGTTTTAGAAGAATCATATAGGTCTCATTGAAAAGAAAAATCATTTTAATTATTTTTTTCATTATTAAGATAATTAATAACAGTTGTGAATAAATGTCCAAATTAAAACATTATAAAGATTCAAGATGTCTTTTCAAAAACCTAATATCTATATGAATATTATTATTATTATCATGATTTTATTGATAATTTTATTTATTTATTTTGTTTCATCTCTCTTTCTGAGAATTCTTGAAGTTTCATTGTAATTTACAATGAGTATACCATCGATGTTCTTAGTACTTTTACATCTATGCTATAATAAAGTTTAGTATTCTATACTATAATTAGTTATAGGCAGACCAATTGAGAAACCTTCAGTTGGTAGAACAAATATAGAGGAGAACTTGAAGAGAATAGGTGTTGGATGGTGGATAGAAATTTACTTGCTGTGACTAATAATTTTCGAATCCCCTAGCGCCACAGAGTTAGATAAGTTTCTTCTAAGGAAGGAATAATAATTGTAGTCTAGAAAAAAATTAATAAAAGAACTTAATAATAAAACAAATAAATTAATACTGTTAATGAATGTATATATCTTTAGTTTTATAACGTTAAAAATTTAATCAGTCAATTAATTATATATTTATGATTTGTAAAATGTCTCAAGTCTTTAACTTTAGATTTTCTTAAAAATCAAGCAATGAAATTAAAATATCAAAATGATTAAGAAATATTATTATAACACATACAATAAAATATATAATTAATTTGCTGATTAATTTAAAATATATTTGGAATAAGAACACAAAAAGATATGAATATTTGAATATACTGATTGAAATAAAATGAATGAAAACCTTTTGCATACAGATTTTTAACCAAATCCTACCCTAATCACTTCGGGGCTGATCCTCCTGTTTAGAGGTGAAGAGCGCAGAAGGCGGTCTGAGTAACTAGTATCGTATATACAGATTAGTTAAACAACTATCTAGTTTCTTTTAATCTTCTGGTGAACTTACGCGTCCCTTACTTAGTATTGTCCAGAGTCCTTCCTTCAATTCCTTTCCCTCTTTTTCCAGTTCATTAGCTCATCTAGTTGGTCATCCTACTTTTTAGATACCCAAATTTGTTGATAAGTCTCTATCACTGATTTATAAGTTTGTATTCACTTACATAGTATGATTTATCTCACCTCGCTGTTTTCGTCTTGATTATGCATTTATCGTCTTTCCCTATCCCTGTTTATTAGTCTTCCTGACCATAAAATATTATTTTTAATTTTATCAATATTAAAAATATATTAATATTAATGAATTTATTATTAAGATAATATTAAGATAATAAATTTACGTAAATCTCATTATATAACATTAATTGTAGGAATTTCATGAAATAATATAAATATTTTTATAATTTTTGAAAATGGAATGAACCCCTGAACTGGAAGAGTAGGCATCGGATGAACATAAACTGTTATTAAAGATTTAATTAATTTAAACATTAATTTCTGTTTTTTACTATCTCGCCAGAGATAGTATTGCGATCACGAAAATTTTCGATGTCGAGATTTTGATGTTTTTATACGTTTTGAAGGTCCCTGAGTTATTTTCACTAAGGTTAGGAAAAATGTCTGTGTGTATGTGTGTATGTAGACAAGATTACGAAAAAACGGTTTGAGCTAGAATAATGAAATTTGGTACACGGACATTATTCAAAATTTGTAGTTTTCTATCAACTTTTGAGAAATGTAGCTCATCCGGAATCACGTTTTGATTTTTTTTCCTCTAAAGTGACCGTAAAAATTTGATAGTTTTTCACATGATTAAAAATTGTATAAAACTATATATAGAATTTCAGCTCGATTGAATCACTGAAAGTACAGGAAATAATTTTTTATCACTGCAAATCACGCGCCAAAGACGCATTGGTTTAATAAATATTATTTATTAATTTTAATTTATAATTTATATTTAATTAAATTTAATTTAAATATAATATATTCTATTTAATCCAATTCACATTTGCGAGATAGTCGAGTGGAGACACTCCTGATTTTTTTAAATATGTAATATATGAATCTGTTCAGAAAATTAAATAACTAATTTTAACAAATGATCATGAATAAATTAAGCTATATATATATATATATATATATATATTCTAGTGAATCTATTATCTATTCTTATATATGTATGTTAAAAATATTTTCTTCTCACTTGGTTCACATTAATAATCAAAAATAAATTTAAAAAATAATCAATTCAAACTCGAGGACAATTGAATAAGTTGTGAACGTATTTTCCACTCTTTAAAAACTGCCCTTGCCCGAAGGGATTCGTTTAAAGTCGTTAATGCTTTTGTTATTTTCAAGAAGATTCTTAAAGCAAAGTAAAATCTCTAATTAAATAAAATTTTATTCCAACTTTTTACAAAATCACTGAAATGAAGATATCTTTTATAAATAGATTAATCTCTTTTTGTCGTATAAATAGAATTTTATTCTTTGAACTTTCTAATTTACTAGATAATTCTATGCACGTTTTTACGAGTATGAATCCTTGGACCCTTTCACTAAAGCTTTAATTGATTTCATCTATTTAAATATAAGAATGTAATGCGTTAAATAAAATTTAGATCAAATGAATCTTAAATACACACGAGTAGGAATGATTTTTTTTAAATAAATCATATAAAAAAAAGATATTTTTTTTATCACTCTTCGAAAGAAAAAGATCTTTCCAAAGTCAAAATCAATTAGCTTTTGACAAACATTGTAATAGAATTCAATTATCCAGGAGTTTGTTGTTGATTGGATTAAACTCCAACAGAAAAGGAGAGGAAAAAAATATCGAATTGATTCATTGAAGACCGACAGGTCGCAAAAAAAACTCGGGATAATTCTTGAATCCAGAGTGGTGTGTTTTTGTTCTGGCGTCTCTCCTGAAGGGACAATTACAGTTTAACAAGAGTTGTTGGAAATTGGGTGTGATTTTTTTTATTTTTTTAGCCACTGTTTACAAATTCGCCTTGAGTGGCTAAACACGGATATGGTTGGATAAAAAACACTTGGCATGGCTCGCTCCACTTGATGTATTTATTGTAACCACAGCACACATTCAGCCTAAAACTTGAGGTAGTTTTCAACAAAATTTTAAAGCATTAAAAAAAAAATCGTTTTTGCTTTGCATAGCATCTTTTTTTTTTTTTTTGCTATTCATTAGAATTTTAAACAGTTAATTAATTTAAAGATAGTTTTTTGTTTTTTTTTATGAGTGCACAAACTCTCTCACTTGTTTTTACCGACCGACGATAGTAAGGGAGGTATTGTTTTCACACCAAATTTCACATGTGGAGATTTTTACATATCTCCACGAATCATGCATTTTCTTAACAGAAAAAAGTATTTTTAGCATGATGTCTGTCCGTCCGTCCGTCTGACTGTCCGTCCGTATAGATGTGTACAGCCTGAACGGCTGAACGGATTTTGATGAAATATGGTATATTAACTTAATGCATCAGAGGGATGAATTGATCAACTTTTGGTGCAAATCCGGAAACCGGAAGTGGTAGTATTAGCGATCGACGATAAGAAGGGAAGGGTTATTTTCACACCAAATTTCACATGAGGAGATTTTTTACATATCACCACGAATCATGCACTTTGTATTGGTTTTATCATATTTATTAGTTTTTTCTTGATTTAAAATTATATGACGTCATCCAGCCATTCATGGTCTTACATATATATTATAAATAAAATAAAATTAAAAATATTTATGTTATATTAATATCTGTTTTTTATTACATTAATAGATATATTAAAATTATTTGAAATTGTTTCTGTAGCTGGAAATTAATTTTTCAAACCGTAGTATTTATTATTTAATATTTTTTCAATTTAAATTAAAAAGTATAGATAAAAAATGTTCACCAAAATTTCTATATTTTAATAGGAACATTATATAATCAAAATTCAAAATTAATTTTATTTAAATAAATATTTTTTTTCAAAAAAAATTATATTTTAATAAGATTAAGATAAAACAATTGATCTTTACTTAACGCGCAAATTAACACTGTAACGAATGTATATTTGTTATATATAAATATGACAAAGTCACCCCAGGCGCTGTTGCATGACTGAATGGCAACGTCTGGGGGAGTCCAACTGCCCTCCGCGCGGTTGGTGACTTGGCATTATATAGTTAGTCAGATGCTAACCTTCTTTGTGTAAAGACGTGTTATCCTGTCTCCGCGTTCTTTGTGTAAAGACGTGTTTTGATGATCCTCCATGTTGGATGGATCCTTTGTGACTCCCATGGTGGAGAAGTAATATAATATTTCTTATAATTATACATTTTCTTTGACTCCCATGGTGGAGAAGTAATATAACATTTCTTATAATTATACATTTTCTTTGACTCCCATGGTGGAGAAGTAATATAATATTTCTTATAATTATACATTTTCTTTTAAACAACCGTTTTTCAATTTAACTTAAACTACATCCTTATTGACCAGTCTCATTAAAATCTGCTTTACCTCTGAGTATAGCATGGCGCCCATTTAACCTTCATCTCTGCTGGACCATTGGAGGAAAGGTAGTTTGTTCTCTGCAGCTGCGGGTAATATTTTCCCCCTTCAAGAAGATATCCACCTGTTTACCTGTGGAGACCTTAAACTCCTTTTTTTCCCTCTCCACATAAGATCCATTTTTTTCCCTCTCCCATTTCCGCTCTTCTCTCTTCTATCACATTTTCCCTCCCTTCTCTCCCCCTTCTTCCCTCCTCCTTGTAAGGGGCCTGTTGGCATCCACTGTGGGCCTCCCCCCCTTACAAATTGGCACCCAACGTGGGGCTCCCCTTACAAATTGGCACCCAACGTGGCCCACCCCTTACAAATTGGCGCCCAACGTGGGGCTCCCCTTACAAATTGACGCCCAACGTCGAGGCCTGTTTTCCCCACCCCTGTGAAGGCAATAAGTGATATTAGTGCAAATAATTTGTGAATATTAATCAACCATATGGTGACACTCGCCCTAAGGAACAACCACACTTAAGTACATTTATATATATTTTTTTTTCTTTTGGTTTTAAAACCTACGATTTTTTTTTATTTTCAAAAAAAAAAACAAACTTTTTTTCCTTTCTATTATTTATACTTTGTTTGAGAATTGAATTTTTTTTTCTCTCTTTCTCAGTTACATTGACATTGTATTATTATTATTATTATTTTTTATTTTTACTTTCATTGTATTTATTTATTATTTAGTTATTAGGATTTATATTTAATTTAATATTCAATTTATATATT
This sequence comes from Labia minor, assembly GCA_963082975.1. Lineage (NCBI taxonomy): Eukaryota > Metazoa > Arthropoda > Insecta > Dermaptera > Spongiphoridae > Labia > Labia minor. The sequence continues at coordinate 40,526,830 of OY720344.1, read as the reverse complement.
TTTATTTTTATATTATAGTTTTTTTACATACAATTAATTAATTATTATAATTAGTAGTATATTGTGGTATATAATTTATTGTTAAGAAATGGCTTTCCTCACTAGAGCACGTAAGGAGGATTTAATAGTTTTGGCTGATGAATTGGGCATTGAAATTAATAATTCAATGAAAATTATTCAAATTAAAGATGCTATATTAGCACATGATGATTTTGATGATGAGATAGCTCAGGGTATCCTCAATTCTATTGTAGAACAGAGAGTTGAAAGGCTAGAGTTAGAAAAAATTAGACTTAACTCACCTCATCACAACCCTCCACCTGTAGGAGCCCCCATTCCCCAAATAGATTTAGCCAATCGCCTCCCAAAACTTAATAAAAATGATGATATTAATTCATACTTAATGGTCTTTGAAAGACAGATGAATTTTTTTTAAAATACCTCAAGAAAATTGGGTATCTTATTTATCTACAACCCTCCCTTTAGACCTAGTAAGGTTGTTATATAGAGAATCGGATAAAAATTTAATGGATTTTAATTATATTAAAACCCTTTTGATGCAAAGATTTAAAATCACTAAAGAAAAGATGCGTCAATTATTTTACAACAGTAAAAAATGTCCCACTCACACGTGGACTGATTTCTATCATAGCTTATTGGTTCATTTTGAATCATGGATAAAGGAATTGAATATCAATAACTTCGAGGCATTAAAGGATTTAATTATTACAAATCAATTAAAAACTCACGTGTCATCACAATGTCGTGAGCACTTTTTAGATGAATGGGAAACATTAAATAAGCCTCTTGAATTATTAAAAAAACTTGAAAATTATGACAACCTCCGAAATACGGATGGCAAAATTGTAAATAAAGTAGCCCCCCGTGGTACTGATACCGTTTCTATGGAGAAACCTGTTAAAAATGTAAAAAAATGTTATGGATGTGGGAAAATAGGTACTATTAAGCCCAAATGCACTGATTGCAATCCCCAATTAAAAACTAATAAAGTAGATCCTACTTTTAATTTTAGTAATACTATCAAAATATCTTCAAATGAACAAAAAGGATTTCTCCCTCTCCTCCCCATTCAAATAGGCGATGCCACGGGTACGGCATGTGCTGACTCTGGTGCCTCTCATTCCATAGGGAGTGAAAAATTATATAATATTTTAAAAAATAAAAATGTTACATTTTATAATAAATCAGTAACTATTAGTTTAGCTGATGGCTCTAGCCAAGAGCATCAAGTAGATTTAATTGAATTACCTATAAATATTAAAAATAAAATAGTGCCCACCAGGCTGATGTTTTTTCAAAATCAAAAAATCCCCAGAACCTTATTGGGAAATGATTTTTTAAAACAAGCAAGATTAATTATTGATCTTTGTTCAAACCAATGGTATTTTAATAATAGAATGAAATTAAAATACCCCTTTGAGAAAGAGGAACCCCTTTTCACCTCTGAACCTCTTAAAATTCATTATTTATCGAATATTTTAATTACTAACAAAATGTTAAACGTCTCCCAAAAGCAGAAATCGAATCCCTTATTGAAGGAATCCAATAATATCTTTACTGCAGGGGGAGAGCCTGCACCTTTTGGTGAGCACATAAATGGACAGGTGATTTACAATGACAACTTCGTCCCAGAAATCACCCCTTATCTAAAGAGATTCGCAAATAATTTGAAAGTTATAAATGAAAGAATCGAATCTAAGCAATTAAAAAATAAGAATTGCAATGATAAAAATCTTCAACAATTGTCATTTCCTATACAAACTTGCTCTTGGTATAGGAGATATATTCCTAAAAAGAGAGGTCGACCTCGAAAGGGTGACTCTAATTAATTATTAAGAACTATTGTATATTTTTCTTTGATTTTTGTGAACTTTTTTATATTATTAATTGTTTAATTAATTATTAAGGACTATTGTATATTTTTATTTGATTTTTGTGAACTTTTTTTATATTATTAATTGTTTAATTAAGTATTAAGATTATTATGTGTTTTTCTTAAATTTTTGTGAACTTATGTATTATCCATTTTTTTAGTTAAGTATTAAGAATTATTATATCTTTGTCTTTAATCTTTATGAATTTTTTTTTTGTTGTATTATTAAATATTGTTTTTCGCTTTTCTCTTTTTCTGACTCCTTCGTTGGGACTTCTTCAGGAGTCAGAGGGGGAGGATGTAACGAATGTATATTTGTTATATATAAATATGACAAAGTCACCCCAGGCGCTGTTGCATGACTGAATGGCAACGTCTGGGGGAGTCCAACTGCCCTCCGCGCGGTTGGTGACTTGGCATTATATAGTTAGTCAGATGCTAACCTTCTTTGTGTAAAGACGTGTTATCCTGTCTCCGCGTTCTTTGTGTAAAGACGTGTTTTGATGATCCTCCATGTTGGATGGATCCTTTGTGACTCCCATGGTGGAGAAGTAATATAATATTTCTTATAATTATACATTTTCTTTGACTCCCATGGTGGAGAAGTAATATAACATTTCTTATAATTATACATTTTCTTTGACTCCCATGGTGGAGAAGTAATATAATATTTCTTATAATTATACATTTTCTTTTAAACAACCGTTTTTCAATTTAACTTAAACTACATCCTTATTGACCAGTCTCATTAAAATCTGCTTTACCTCTGAGTATAGCATGGCGCCCATTTAACCTTCATCTCTGCTGGACCATTGGAGGAAAGGTAGTTTGTTCTCTGCAGCTGCGGGTAATATTTTCCCCCTTCAAGAAGATATCCACCTGTTTACCTGTGGAGACCTTAAACTCCTTTTTTTCCCTCTCCACATAAGATCCATTTTTTTCCCTCTCCCATTTCCGCTCTTCTCTCTTCTATCACATTTTCCCTCCCTTCTCTCCCCCTTCTTCCCTCCTCCTTGTAAGGGGCCTGTTGGCATCCACTGTGGGCCTCCCCCCCTTACAAATTGGCACCCAACGTGGGGCTCCCCTTACAAATTGGCACCCAACGTGGCCCACCCCTTACAACACTCAAAATATTGTTCACTGTGCCCAGTGGCGGATTAAAGATCCAGAGCGCCCTAGGCAATGACTTTATTGGCGCCCCTGTATCGGCCATAAATGCCCATCATAATACTATAAATTTTAAAAATTCTGAGCCCGCGCGCCCCTTGTAACTACACGCCCCTAGGCACGTGCCTAGTTTGCCTTACGGATAATCCGCCTCTGACTGTGCCCAATGAAATGGCTAAAGCTTCTGTTAAATCTTTCAGTTAATCGACGGTCTTCCAATACCATATCTTCTATTTTTCCGATGATTTCTGGTGTTGATGCAGTTTTTAGACGTCCCTCTCGCTCCGTGAATTTATTGAACAACCTAGTATTTAAATTATTAAAACTTTTGTGGTTTTGATAATTATTAAAGGGATTTTTATAAACTCTTGCTTTGATTATGGTGACTTTCTTGAAAATTGGCACGAAAATTAATTCCTAACTTGATACTGTAGATGGCGCTGAATCATTGTATATACGAGGTGTGGCTATTAAATAACGAGACTGCTTACAAAAAATGGTTTAATTAAAAAAATTATGATACAATCGAACTTTCCCCCTCAATATACTCCCCTCCACTCACCATACACTGCTTCATCCTTTTTTTTCCACTGCTCAAAGCAGTGTTCGAAGTCGTTTTTTGTTAGGCCTTTCAAAAGCTCCGCCGTTTTTCTTTTCACCTCTTCCATCGACTCGAATCGGCTTCCCTTTAGTGCGGACTTGATTTTCGGAAACAGGTAGAAGTCGCAGTGTGCTAGATCAGGGGAGTAAGGAGGGTGTACCCCTAGCGGCCAAATAACGCTTAACAGAGAGTGCGTTGTCCTGGTGCAGAATCCACGACTTGTTTTTCCACAACGCCGACAGTCTCTTACGAACTCGTTCGCGCAGTGTTGCCAGAACTGTCAAATAGTATTGTTGGTTCACCGTCTGCCCCTCTGGAACCCATCACAATTCCGTGGATGTCGAAGAAAACGATCAACATTGCCTTGAATTTTGACTTCGACATCCGCGCTTTTTTGATTCTTGGCGATTCAGGAGTCTTCCAGTGCATGGATTGCCGCTTAGTTTCTACGTTGTATTGAAATGTACTTGATAACAACTGCAGAATAAGCAGTCGAAACGTTCTACATTTATTTGACAAAATAAATAAATTATATAAACGTGGTGTTTTAATAAAAATCCATTTAACATTCTTTAGGTATTTGAATTTTTTCCATAAAATCAAGAAGATAAAAATTTCCAATTTGAAATTAAAGATCATTGATTATTTATTAGTGTTAAATGTTGGCTCAGGGATGGTTACAGAAATGTGGTTGTTGAGATCAAACCACAATCTTAAATTTACAATTAGAGTGATAAATTCACTTTTAGAACTCAAATAAAATCAACAAAATTCATCAAAAATTTAACAAACATTTAAAAATTAATGTTCTACCTCTAAATGAATAGATTTTAATTAGTAATGTGATAATCTTTTTTAAATAAAAATATATTTTTTGATATTTAATCACTCTTATTTTGGATATTTAATTTTCAAAATTTCTCTAACTAACTCTCTAAACTCTCAACTCGCTTGAGGATATTAAATTCACCTTAAGTCAAGAAATTAAACATGAATTTTAGTTGAAAATTTCACCAGCTCTCTTAGTAATTCTACTAACATCCCTATTTATATCAATTAACATAAAGAAATTGAAACTTACTTGTAAAGTTTAATGTAAGGCGAATTCAACATATGGATATTTTAATATTTTATTTATATTTATAAAAGAGATATAATAGGTTCATGAGTTGTAAAAAATAATAAGGATATAATATTAATAATGATTTAAAGTAGATATATCATAATATCACTCAATCACATTTAGAAACTGATCAAGGTGCTTTGAATTTAAAATAAATTTTAGCAATCCAAGTTACTAATTCGTACAAATTATCTGAGATTTATTTATTTATTTATATATATATATAAGATGGTAGGTTTAATCAAATGGACTATAGACAGATTTGTTTGCTAAAAACAAGAAAAAATTTTAAATTTTTACAATAAATATAATAATATATTCTTACCTAAAAACAAATTGGTTTTTATAGTCAATTCTTATATTATCTTATTAATAACTAAATAACTTAAGAGTATATCTAATGGTTTTCCAATTTATAAAATCTAATTTACCTAACCTTAACACAACAATTCCGTCTCATTGTTGTGATACAAACTTAGAAATATTAAATTAATATAATTAATATTATTTATTTATCAATATTAATTAATAATATTAATTATTTATAAATAATTCATATTCATAATAATAATAAATTTTGATACCAACTTAGAAATATTAAAATAATATAATTATTATTTTACATATATAAAAAGATTTTATCTGCACATTGCTCAGAATTTGAAATTTTTCATGTCTGTCTGTCCGAAAAAGTGTGATGTTATAGACTCAAAATGAAATTACATCACAATATTCTTATATACCTCTATTTGAACATAGGTTTAACTTTAGGCGAGCCGCAGACAAATTGAAATTTTTTTTAAAAAAGTCGAAAGTTGTCGCGGGCCACAAAAATAGTGTTCGCGGGCCGCGAGTTTGACACCCCTGTTATTACAGGGAGTAATAAAAACTGTAATACAAATGGTAAAATATTTATTTATACATCAAAAGACAGAAAATCTTTTTTATGTACTCTAAAAAGTTTCGATGTTCTACCTCCGTCGCACAACAGACTTCTAGCCGATAACCAATCTCTCCACCACATGTTTTGAAGCATTGCAGGAGTCAGTTGCAATGGTTGCGTAAATTCTTCTATAATTTGAGGCGTTTGTGAAGAATATCTGTACAGTTGTTTTAGTTCCAACATTCTTGATATCAACATTTCCAGTTTCCTTAAATTGATTAAACCAACGAAATGGATTTTGTCTATAAGTACGCCTAAAATGACTCTGCACTAACACAGGTGATTTAAACTCAACGTATCACAAAACACACTGAGCTTTCTGCTGTACGGTAGTCATGGCGTGTCTGAAGTGACTGACCCAGTCGAGCCGCACGGTAATGGCGGCGCAAGGCAAGATGGCGACTGCTCATGAGCCCACTGATTTCGAGAAAATGCTACTCAAAATATTTATAATGCTACTGAATTTCTCGTTAATTTTGTGTTGATGACGTGATTATTTATCGAATAGTAGAACAACAAAATCCCTTCCACCTTTTTCGATGACCCTGTATTTTATTAGAATTTATTAAAAGGTTTCTTTTTTTGTTTATTACTATGTTTAATAAATTTTCTTTTATGAGGTAATATTAATAAAATTAAAAATTTATAAATTAGAATATTTAAATTTGATTAAATTTTAATACTAGAAATCAATCATATGCAAATAAAATAGAAAATTTTGCTAAATTATTAAATTCAGAAATATGCGTTCCATTATAATGCTTTAAAATTTGAACATTTAATTATAATATTAAAATGTATGTATTATTTGATTATTATTATTCCTCATGCAACTTAGATGAGTAAATGAATTAGACTGGGGTAAGACTCAACTTATAAGTTTTTTCCTATCTTAGGAGAATATCAATACCGATTAAGGCCAAATAGGATCTCGTTAAGAACATTCAATATTTCTCTACATCAAGTTTAAATGATCATCAATTTAAATTAATAATAATAATAAGTCCAAATAAGTTAAAAAAGTGAATTTTAATTTTATAAATCAAATGAATAAAAACTTTCAACCTAATAATGGGTGGGACAAAAGTCCCGCTACCATTTTGATTGCCTATACCAGTGATTCTCAACCTGGGCGATCGACATCTTAAAGGGGGCGATTATTTGACTATACGATTTTGGGGGGCGATAAGTTATTTTTGGGGGGCGAAATCATTTTCAACTCTAAAATAAGTTGACCTGTGGCCAGGACCGAACCGACAGACGGTTTGAAGTAAATAATTTCCAGCTACAGAAACAATTTCAAATAATTTTAATATATCTATTAATGTAATAAAAAACAGATATGGATATAACATAAATATTTTTAATTTAATTTTATTTATAATATATATGTAAGACCAGGCTGTGACGTCATGAATGGCTGGATGATGTCATATAATTTTAATTAAGAAAAAACTAATAAAGATGATTTTTCTCGAGTATAAAACCAGTACAAAGTGCATGATTCGTGGTGATATGTAAAAAATCTCCTTATGTGAAATTTGGTGTGAAACCAATACCTCCCTTACTATCGTCGGTCGGTAAAAAAGGTAAGATGATTTTGCGAACAGGCTTTTTAAACATTTCCTCTTTTTTCAAATTTTTTCAATATGGTTCTAAAAAAAAAGGTCAATGATTTTGCAATCAGGTTCTGAAACTCGATTTTTCAATATGGCTCTAAGTATCACTTAGTGTACCTACCTTATATTAGGGATTATCATGCAATTTTTATCTGTAAAAATTTATAGGGGGGGGGGGGGCGAATTAAGAAGCGGGTCTTACAAAGGGGGCGATTGGTCCAAAAAGGTTGAGAAACCCTGGCCTATACCTATAACATTGTTCAAAGAAAATATAAGTAGGTTTGGTTTTCATAAAAAGTTTATTTGGTCTTGTATTCAATTACCCGTGTAGGTTAAAATAAGAGCTATTAAGAATAATAACTATTATTCTTATTATAACTATTATTCTTAATAACTATTAAGAATAATCTTTCAAAATTTTTTTACTGTTATATATTTAATCAATTTTAATAGGGAAAAAAGAATTTAAAAGGCAAGAATTTTACAACAAAACTCATAGCCATAACCATTTTTGTAGATTCACATTTTTATTATGTAATTTTCCCATCAACCAGTGGAAAAAATAATATAGCCCTAGTTTTTAATCTAAAAAAATCAATCTAAGGTTGAAATCAATAGAACATGTTAGACATCACTTCATTATTAATAAAATTCTATTGAATCGTTCTTAATTTGGATAAAGTGTTAAAAAATCGGAAATAGTTATTTAAACCAAAAATTGAGATAAAAAGAAATTTATCAAAGCTTACGATCATAAGTCAATGTTAACAATTCTTAAGCTTTTAATGTACAGGTACAAAGTAAAATAAATTACCCCTGAGTAAAGATAAGCATGACAAATGAACGAAATTGTACTACAAGAGTATTTAGTGACAAGGTTATTATTGATTAATTTCTTAAATGGTTTAATGAAATATCATATAGTGGTTATGTGTATGAAAGACAAAATATAGAAAGATTTTAGGCATTTGAAAATATAATTTTAAAAGTATAATGAAGGTTGGCTTGTTATTGTAGTTTATGACATGTATATCAAAAAAGAAAGATTAATTAATAATTAAGATCTAGATTCTAGATTCTAAATATTTATAAATGATAAGATTAATGATAAAAATACTTTTAACGATAATTAAAGCTTTATCATTGTGAATAATGAAAAATTATTCATTAAAATCACATATTAACATAAAACGATAAAATTAGCAAACATTCTAATAAACGAATTTATTATTCTTATAGGTATATTTTTAATATACAATTATTTTATATTATCTTAGATAATTAATCGTTTTTCAAAGAATGACAAAGATTAGATTAGATTGATATAAATGTAATTAAATATAGTGAATGATTTTTAAACGAATTCTTTTTTTAAAAAATGTAAATTAACTATTTGAAAATTTTTAATAAAAAAATATGAACATTTATTTTCATGAGAATAAAATAAAAATTTACTTAAATTTAAAACAACCAAATATGAAAATAAAAAACTTTTTAGGGTTGGCAAATATACGATCTTTACTGACCACAAAAAGTTCATTATTTTAAAATGTACAGACCACTATATGCATTATTAAATAAACGGAACCTATATTTTTTAAAAGAATTATCAGTTAAATAACTTTTAAATAAAATAGAACAAATATGTTAAAAAATTTATCAAAAATTTTAAATTCATTAATTTAATTTTTTATTTTGATTTATTATTATTCATGTTATTGAGTTTAATTAATATCAATATAAAATGGTTCTGGTTAATTTAATTAATTTAGTTTAATTTAAATTTTAATGTAATGTAATATAGTAAAAGCTCCTTATTCGCGCTTCCTTCATTCGGGTTTTTATTATTCGCGGATTAAAAAAATGCAACCTAATTCCTATATTCGCGGCTAAAAATTTCTTTATTCGTGGATCCAATAAGTACATACATGATAATAAAAAGATTCCAATAGTTATCAAACTCAATAGCCTTTGTAAATGCTTTAAATGGACACCTGGATTGGTGTTTTTGAGAAAGTAAACAAACTGAAGCCACATACAGTGCATAGCCGAAATCGCGAATGAAATAGGACGAGATGGGTTCGAACAGATAGAATCAACTGACATTCAGGAATTGCTCGATGAAGATTTGACTGAAACCGACTTGGAGGGAATGTTAAATTCAAAGCCCATTGAAGAAGAGGTTTCATTAAGCACTGATAACGTGAGATTTAATTTGAAAAATCTTAGTGAAGGTTTAAGAATGGCTAATGAGCTTTGTGATTGTTTTATGAATTTTGATAAGTCTATGGAACGAAGTCTTATTTTTAAGAGGCAATTTGCTAATGTGAATGCTGCGTATCAGTTTGAATTGAAGGAGCTTTTAAATACTGCCACACAAGCAAGAGAAAATAACAAAATTCTTCAAACCATTACCTAAGCCTTAAGATAATTAATCAAAATGTTCAAAAACTTCAATTAAATTGATTTTATTATATATTTTTTTTATTTTGTCATCTATGAACGTAACCCCTATAATCCTATATAAATTACCATTCCATTTTCTCGGTTTCTGTATTAGCGGCATATTTATGTAACATATACCCCGCGAATAAGGAGCTTTGACTATATTATATAAAGTAAAATTAAACTTAAAAATATAAATCTTAATAAGAATAATATTTTATTAAAGTCATCTTGAAGTTTCAAGTTTACGAATATATTTACTTTATGTGGATTTCGAAAGGAGAATAAAGATTTTTTCTGATGATGGCATGACAATCGAAATGCATAAATGCATAAAGCAAATATATTCATAAACTTGATATTTAAATAAAATATTAATCTTATTAAGATGTTTAATATAATTTAAGTTTAATAATATAATATAATATAATATATAACTATTAAATAAGATTTTTCAAATATCCACTTTAAATGTTTATTAAGAGTGTAAAAAATATAGCTTAGTTTGTTTTTTTTTCTGAAAAAAATTAACAACAAATATATATATATATGTTTAATATTTCTAAAAAAATATAATTTAATTTTATTATATTTAGTAGTAAGTTCTATTTGTTTTATTAAAGCCTTATATTCTTTTTTTACTACTAAATAAATATATTTTTTGAATTTGGCATTCCAAAAATTTTTCTGCAAATTATATGTTACATACCACTGATTTAGTTAAAATTGCTAATATATTAATTCTGTTTTAAATAAATAAACATCACAAAAAATATATAGATTTTTTTTACAAATCATCAAAAATGTTAGATTACCGACCACTCCACTAATAAAGATAATTAAAATGTTAAAAAATATAATGAAAAATAATTTCACATGTAATATAGAATTTCCGGTTGGACAAATTTGAACTAAAATTCTCTATTCCCATCTGTATTTAATGCTAATTTTAATTTTCTCTCATTTCGCTTGGTTTCATAATTTTATACGAAACCACGGAATGAAAACGCTGAAAATAATTTAATTCAATCTAAAGAACCTCAAACGGTTTTATTTCCTGTGAATACTTTTCATTAGCATTTACAAAAACATTATTTTAACGAATGTACATACATACAAACGTTTTTGTTAATATAGAGGTTGTTATTTATGTTTTTTTATTATTTTGCAAAATGATGATTTCATGTTAATTACAATCAAACTACTATTCATTCAAAAACATATTAGCATAGTTAAATAGTTTAAAGGTGAACAAATGTAATATATATTAATAGTATTTTCATTATTTCTAATACTGAAAAATTAATCAACTTAAAATGAATTGTAAAGATAATAACAAAGTTTTGTTTTCATTTAATGTATTCTTGTTTGAATTTAATCATTGATATTAATAATATCAATGAGTGTGAATTTTTATATGACACCACTCGAAGTCTTTTTGTACTTTTTAAAAATTAGGTTTCAATATTAATAAATTAACAGTATTATTCAAATTAACTTTTCAATTTTTAAAATCAATATTACGTTTTTCTGGAGTAAAATAATTAACTATAAAATTTAATATTTATAACTAGCTGCTCCGAGCGCCTTCCAGGCGCTCTTCACACCTAGACGGGGGCTCCGTGATACATGGTATTTGGTTGAAAGTCTGTATGTAAAAGGTTTTCATCCATTTTGTTTCAATCAGTATAAGATAAGACATATATTTGTTTTCTTGGAAAATATATTTTAATTTAATCAACAACAAATTTTCCTAGTATAATAAGTAAGATTTATTGACTATTTCATATTATTATTTATATATTTACTAATATATTTGTGGCTCTTTGCATTTATTTAAGTAGATTTTAATTAATTAAATAATTAATATTCTAAGTTTATGAACATTATTTTTTTTATAAATTATATTAATTAAAATTTATTTTCTTATTTCTGTTTGTTCTTTATTTTACATATATATGTACAAAACACAAAACAATAACACAGACAGACACACAGACATTGCCTTTTATATATATACATAGATTAAAACCTTCCCTGGGATGCCCACAACAATCCCTGAAAGTTTCACCGTAATCGGACGGGTAGTTTTTGAGTATTTGACAGACACACAGACAGACACACAGACATTGCCTTTTATATATATAGAAGATAGCAAACATTAAGACAATGAAGTAATTTTTCTTTTTCTAGAATAAACCCAAACTAAATTATCCATTTTCTTTATAAATTAATTTTTCTATCATTTGGATATAAATATTTCTTAATAAAATTCTTACAGATTAGTTTATTTATGCAGACTAATAAAAATGAATCCTTATTTTTTTATTATTTTTTTTGTAAGAATAGTCATAAATAAATAGTTAAAGTACAATTGAATATTGTTATATTCTGTATTCGTAACGAATAAACTCTTTTTATTGTTTTCGAGATAGCAATTGACCCCACTAAAGCGATGATTTAATACCAATAGAGAGGGAAAACATCGTGGTATAAAAGCAACGGGTGGTAGCAAATATTTCGCGCCTGGGGGACAGATATAGAGTCGCTCGTCGCCGGTCGACTTAACGACTCGACATAAAATACAAGCGATTTCGCGTTGCTGGACATAAATCCACAGGACAAAAGCCAAAGAGCCACGACAACAACTACAATAACATCAACAACAACAACAGCTTCACATACGGCTTACTGATTGCACTTTCAATCATGGACGTCGAAGAATTATAGAGCCATTGTAATTAATAATTAAGTAGCAATGAGGAATGGAAGGAAATAAAATCAAGATTTAATGTCCATCTACAAACATTGAGAGATAAATAAAATATGTAAGTGTGTGTTGTACCCATCTGTTTCAAAAGTTAGGATTAAATTTGGGTGGGGGTTTTAAATCAATCAATGAATCTTTAAGAGTATATAAATATACATAAACATTATATATGTAGGAATTAAAAGGAGTCATATTTAATTTTTTCCTCTTAAGTTCATCTCTTATTTTTCCCGTTCAAAATTTCAAGATATCTATCCATCAAGATTTCAAGATTTAATTGTTTATATTATTTTCGTTCATTTTAATAAATTTTGCATAAAACACATCTACATATTTCATTTATGAAACGACCCTACATATTTATATATATATATATATATATATATATATATATATATAAACTTTTATTTTAAATTGTCATTCTCTTAAAACAAAGATGATCTTCTGAGTCATTTTAGAAATCCATCATAATCCTGTGGGAATCATCTAATTTTTTGAGTATGTTTATATGTGTCTCTTAATTAAGTTAAATAAAATTGAAGTGATCTTTTTGTTTGAGCACTTCTTTCTTCTTTCCTTCAAAGGGTAATTTTTTCACAAATTTTGATCAACAATATTTTAAATGCCAAATTAATTCAATACAATACACATTAAGATACAAGATTTATTTTTATATTTTCTTTTTTTAAAAAAAACAATAAATTTATTTTCCCAACCATGCGCTCATCTGACAGTATATTTTAAATAAAAAGTGAAAATTTATTACAAAATTAATAAAATTAAAAATAGATAAACTGGCATCTTTAAAAAATACAATTGTTTCACAATTTGATAAGAAAATTTATAAAACGGTGTTTTACTTTCTAATTATTTGCACCCAGATGAATCCGATATTTTTGCCAAGTGCCAAATCAAATTGCGAAATTCAATTAAAAATAAGTAATTTTTGAAATAGATAATTTTTATATAACATATTATAAATGAATTAATTGATTAGATATATTTTTATTAGTTGAGCATACGAGTAATTTTGATGAATTATTCAATATTATTAAAATTAATAAAAATATATAACATTAACTACTATGTTTATCAATAAAGAAATATAAATAGGATAAGAGATTACTATATAATTACCTGCAGGTACAATATGGAAGACACAAGGCACAGCTTGAATGGCGAGTTCATTTCGACCCCAACAGAGAAGGGTACCATAGTCTCTCTCGGATGTGGGCTTGTATGATGCAACACTTCGACCCCCTTCTTGAGTGATAGCTCCGACGTCTCCCGAATGCACAGCAGAATTATTGAAACTCCATCGAAAAAGACCAGCTGGTGGATTGGCGTCCACCTCGCAAGTCACCTGCACCTGTTCATGACGAGCTGCCCCATAGACTCGTTGCTGACCGGACTTACATACAGGGCCGTCTAAACATAATAAACATTTACAATTTCTCAATTTTATTTTATTGAAAAGCACACATTTGACAATATTTTTTTTCATATTTTAAAATAGGTAATTTATTAATTTAAAGATTATGTTTAAAATTAATTTGGTAACTAAAAATAATATAATGTAATTTTATTATAGTCAATTTGAACAACAATTTCATAAATTATATAGATAGGAATAGAATAGCCATAACATCTTTAAGGAGAGTTCATAATCAAGATTTCATTGCTATTAAGTAAAAATTATTACCAGATAAAACGCAATGCATTTATTATCAAGTAACTAGGTCATTTTTTAAATCTAAAATATAAAAATAAAGCAATAAACATTTATTTTTATTTTTAATTAACAACCATAATATTCGATTTTAGTAATTCCGCCTTTCTTTCAATATTATTTTAAATTAAAGTAATTTTATTTTATTTAAAAAAAAAACAAATATGAAAGAAATACATTCAGTTTTTTGTTATACAGACATCATCATATTTTAAATAAGAAATAATAATAAAATTTAACTTAAATTTTTATATATTTAAAAATTTAAAGTTAATTTATAAGGAAAGAAAATATTTTGTGTTAATTTAAGAAATATTAGGATGAGGGTAAATGTAATTTTTTTATTAATTATTGAAATTTACATGAAAACTGTGTAAGTAAAAATTGTAAACAATGAAACGTTTTGATCAATCATTAATTTCAATTTTTGAATTATACTTTTTTACAAAGGACGAATATCCTTTTTAATCACTGGGGCTCGGATTTATAGGCATTAAAAATCTTTAAAATAGACAGGCAATAAGCACAAAAAACTATTAAAATAGGCTCTTAAAAAGGCATTTATTGTAAAAATAGGCACTTAAAAAGGCATTTTAAAAACAAAGTGAAACTTGAAAATAATATTAAAATATTGAGAGAAATTTTAAAATATGTTTATTGGCATGTTTATTTTTTTTAAATATTTGGCATTACCTTCTATTATTATGTATTTTTCAAGATTCTCACTGGTAAAAGATGCTCTAATTCTCTATTATCTGAAAGAATTGTTTTATATATTGAAAATGTGCCTTCAACTTCACAAGAGGTTAATGGACTAAATTTTAAATTAGCCATTTCAGATGGTGTTAAATTTTCTTCTTCTGTACAACTATACCCTCCTAAATTCCTGGCTAATCTTTCTATTATTGTCCAACCAGGATTCCGCTTCATTATTTTCTTAATTTTTTTAGTGAAACCAGGTGCTTTTTGATATTTTCTTGAAATCTCTGCATATTTTTACAGACTCAATCAAAGAGAGATTTCTTGCTTCTAATTCTGAAATGGTTACAGGGATATTATTCAAATTACACTCTATATATGCTAAATCCGTTGTAAAATTAGATTCACCTTTTATCCACTGCCGAAAGAAAGGTTGATTTTGGTTTCGGCATTGTTTGTCTCTTACAAATTAGACTTAATGGTTGCAATGAGAGTAGTTTAGGTGAACTCCCCTAAATAGGCTTTATTTGTTCATCTAGCCCAGAGGTTCCCAAAGTGATCTATATCGACCCCCAAGGGTCTATGGCAGCCTGCAAGGGGTCTACGGAGGCGAATAAAAAATTTGGGGATCCATGAAATGAATATGGGGGTCTACGTTAGTGGATCTCAAGACTATTTACTTACGTTATACTATCTTCCAATTCAATATGGCTCTTAAAAAAAAGGTAAATTGTTTTCCCGACATGGCTCTTAAAACATTTTTGATTTTTCAATAAGGCTCTAAAAAAAAGGTAAAATTTTTTTACAAAAAATCAATTTAGGGGGTCTACCCAAATCGAAAAACATGGCAAGGGGTATTCGACACAAAAAAGTTTGGGAACCTATGATCTATCCGCTAAGTGACGACGAGGCGATCTAGCGCGACAAATTATTATTTCAAAATATTTTCTTGATTATTCATAAAAAAATTTAGGCTATGAATAGCTCGTAAAAAATGAAAATTGTTTATTTGAACAAATAGGCACTAAAAAAAGGCATTTATAGATGAAATAGGCTCTAAAACCTAGAATTGGCCAAAATATAGTCATTAACAAATGCCTCTTCTTTTATTCAGAATTTCATGAAACGTATACATATCATATTAGCCTAAATATTAAGCCATAAATTGAAAAAAGGCAAATAGGACAAAATCCAAGCCCTATTAAACCCTCAAAGTTATTTTATAAAATAGAAAATTTTAAAAATTTCTTTGTTACTTCTAATAGTTTCATTGTTACCCGTCTAATATTTACTAATATGAATTGGGTGGAAAAAGAATCGCTTTTCATCATATGAAACTTTTCAAATTCATAAATTAGTATTGAACTGAATTTGATTTAATTTTTTAATGCTTTTAAATAATTAACACTTTTAAATGAGATTTAAAAAGTTCAAAGGAAGTAGTTTGTTTAGGTTTTTATGAATTTCTACATTTCTTAAATACAAAAAATTTCTAAAAAATATAAAATAATTATATTTTAATTCCTACAAATCTTTGTCTAACTAATTAATAAAAATGTTTTTCCTACAAAAAAAATATATAAATATAATTCATAATATATAAAATTACTTTATAAATAATTTTATATATGATTTTAAAAAATAATAAAAAATGACTGACATAGGTTGTATGCCATTATCGAGTTTTATTTACATTCGATATCAACATTTTCTATAGTAATATATTTATTTTCATTTATGGTGAATAAATAATATTTTCAATGGTGCCATAAATAAGATATCACTCCTCTTTACCAAATACTGATGAATTAGTGTAAGCATGTTCCTTTGAAAATCAAGTAGGAGCGACAGGAGCCAATGAATAGGGCCTGGTTGGCAAAGAGTGTTGGTAGAGGGTGATGATAGTAGGGGGAGGAGAAAGAGGGTGCAACCAACAGGTACACGCATCCCTCTTTTGCATGCCATGATCATCCTCTTTAAAGGTAGCGCCCCTTTAAGCTGCCCAGCCCTTTAATGTTTGCACGATGCAATTTAAATACCAGCGAGTGACACCGTCGCCCATTTATTTAGGACCACCCAGTCAGATTTAATTTTTCTCTTTCCTATTTATTACTTTTATTATATTTTTTACCCTGTTATTTTATTATTTCAAATTAAATATAATATAACCCTTATATATATTTTATACTACATATTTGAGAATTAAAAAATAATATTAAATTTTTTATTACATTTTATTATAATAAATAAAAAATATACAATGGTAAGCTCACTAAAATTTATTCTTATGTAAGTTCTTTTGATTTTTCTTTAAAATTTTAATTGTGTTTCATTTACGACCTTCCCTCTAAAATACCGCTTGTTCATTAAATCAAAGCATTATGTTGATCAATTAAAATATTAAATTTTTATTGATTAATTCCTAAATTTTTTATGAAATAAATGATATATAATTTAATTTAAATCTTATCAATTATTTATTTATTAATGTTATAAATAATTTTTTATTTTATTTTTGATTTTATCAAAAAGGCATATTTACACTTACTTATAATGTATCAAAACAATTCTTCTATGATCAACATTTTAATTGTTGATGTATATTTGGATTGATACATGATGTAACAATATTTAGGGAACAGTTGTTTTAGGTAATCTAAACACATCAATTTATTTATCCATCTTTCTTGATTATATTCAAACATGTTTATTAATTTATTATTTATTTATCAGATCTAACTGTGTTTAATTAACCTCTTTTGATATTATTAATTCCCAAATACAAATATACACGATTCATATTCCGGGTTATTATGTTCTAAATCAGTGATTCCCAAAGTGGGCGCACCCGCCCCCTCGTGGACGTTGGAGTGATTTGGGGGGCGGTGATGGCCACAGGTGCATTTAGGGAAAATTACTTGTATATTACTTTTCTATTCTGAGATCAATAAATAGATATATAAATTCAATGTTTCTAATTTAAATCTTTATTTATAATATTTTACAAATAGGTAGATTTATCTTTCTGTTTAATTTTTATTAAAATTAAAAAAAAGTTAATTTCCAAGGGGGCGCTGAGTAAATTTTTTTCTGGAAAGGGGGCGCTTGGCCAAATAAGTGTGGAAACCACTATTCTAAATGATATAATTGTTTTTTATTTTTCAATAACGATCGTTTCTTTTTTTCTCATATTAATTAATTATTATATTAGCTCGTTATTCCTATCGTTAATAAATTAATTCCTTGAACTTCACTTTATACATTTTTTCAATCTTAAGTCTTGATCTTATTTTTTGTTTATCGATTAGTTTTTGTTTTATTTCATCCAATATTTTTTGGTCCTATCATCCTCATCTATCATTTTTTAATTCTTTCTGAAATTTTAACTTTTTTTTTTAATTTACCTTTTTTTGTTTAATTTTTTTCAGCGTGGAAAGAGCTTTTCTCTCTCAATATTACAGGCAAATAATTTATACGGTACTATCCAGATATTAGATTATTATATTAAATTCCTTGTATACTTGTGTATCATTTGTATAATTAATTAGATTACAGTATTTTTTCATTCAGCAAACTCCACATATTTAAGATTTTTTCAATTATTCTTTTTATTATCAGTTGCAATGGTTTTTATTTTTATTTTATATATATATGTTATAAATAAATAATTTATTCTTTCCAATTTTATCTGTGAATGTTTTAATTTGTTTTATTTTCTTTCAAATTTGCTGTTATTTAAATAAAGAAAAATAATAAAATTTGGATTTGTAGTATAGAATGGATAACTAAATGAAATGAATGAATGGAAAGTGTGACATGCGTTTGAAAATACACAAGCTATATTTATGTTTTTAATTTATTGTATCTTAAATAGCATTTGGAAAAATTAAAAAGAAATTATTATTCAAATATAGTGGTTAATAAATAAATTTATATAATAATATGAATAAATATTTTATAGTTATATTATGTGATGAAAATGGGAAAACATAAGTTAGTAATCATATATAAAAATATTTATTTTATTTTTAGAATAAAACTGTTTTAAAAAGCAGAATGAAGAACTAATAAAGAAACAGTCGAAAAATACCAAACGTAAAGTTTTTATTAGAGTGATTATAAGTCAATTTTTATTATTAAGATCTTTTCAATCCTATATAAATAGACAATTCTGCATTTTAATTTTTTTTTTAATTTAATAAACTCTTCATTTCAAACTTTCTATTCCATAAAGTTGGGAGAAAAAAAACTTTTTAGTTTATAGTCTTAAAAAAAAGATAAAAATCCATTCATTAATAAAAACACACAAGAATTTTTTGTTAAAGAATTTAAATAAATTAAAAGAAAAAAAGATAATTATAAATTTCTCTTTTACTTTGGATTCAAATAAATTCCGTTTAATCATAATCTTAATATTTTTTTTAGTGAATATATTTCATTTTACACCACTACAAAATATTTTAATTAAAAGTTTTAAGTTATTTTAATTTTATAAATGTTGGATCAGAAATGAAATAAATTTGTGAAGTAAAGAATGAAATATTCTTGTTTTTGTTGAACTTTTAAGTAATTTGAGAAAATAGTTTAAGAAAGAAAAATCAAGAGTATATACCTAGAATAGTAAATTATTGTCATAATATAAATTAGAAATAAAAAAATAGAAATGATTTTCTCAAAAGACATAAAAAACTTTAGTCCATATTTATGCAACTGTCAATTTTATATTTAAAGCAAAAGAAATGAAATAATTAAAAACAATTTTATTATTGTATAATATTAAATTAAATAATAAGTAAATTTCCAAATGCATATTTAATTTCTATTAAAATCTTGTGAAAGTTTTCACAAAATTTATAATATTTATCGAATAAACAAAATAAGTTATATGTCTATATTTCAAAGTAATTTAAATTTACCTTCATGACCGAGAGAAGTCAAAAACAGTTTTTGAATTTTTCATGTCTGTTTGTCTATCTTTCTAGAAAATTGCAATGCTTGAAATTTAAAAGATTCGTTTACATTTAAAATAAATAGTATTTGAGCATGGAGAATACTTTATTTGAAGAAGAATAAAGACTTCCAAGTTTTTGCAAGAATTTGTATAAAATCAAAATTCATTATTTATTATTTAATTAATATTTTAATTATATTATTTATATTAATAATACGCAAAATTTATTTAATATATGATTTTCCCTCATTTCCGTTATTTTACACGACTTTTTCTTTTCATTTATGCAGAAAAATAATTAATAAAATAAAAAATCAAATGGGATTTAATTAAACAAATATGAACAAATTAAAAAAAATAAAAAATATTCTATTTTGATGTAATATAATATGATATGAAATTTTTATTAAAATATTTAATATTCGAAACAACAATTCCCAAACGACATTAATCCATATAGATCAAAAAATATCTATAAATTGATAAATAAAATATAATATCAAAATTATATTTTTCTGTATTGAATTGTAAACATTTTGTTCCATTTTAAGAATTTACTAATTTGATCTCATGGGAACGTTTTCCTTTAAAAAATAAAATAATTTTATTAAGTGTATTATATATGTTAAAAACAAAATAAAATATTTTTAAAAAGGTTGTAATTAGTCTCAATATTTAAAAATGATTTGCTAGAATAATATTCATTAGGTTTTATAAACACTGATCATGTTCTAAAAGAAGTGAAATCTGTATTAAATATAGATTAGAAATAAGTTACCGTTTTTATTATTAAAAAATAACAATAAAATACTATTAAAGGTTTCAAATTAATATTATTAAATCCCCATAGTAATAAAAACTATATTTTTCTGGAAAAGTAAAATCTTTATATTTTATTATATAAATACTTTCTTTACTTATACTACTTATAAAAAGGACAATTCAATAAAATTATTTTTATAAATAGATAAAATATAATTATACTATATTTAACTAAAACATATAAAATTGATTGATTTTTGAAATAAATTTAGATAAACATAAATATTTTAATGAGATTTGTAATCAGTTTTATCGTTCTAAGTAATTTAATTACAGTTTGTAATAAAAGATTTTTTCCTATTCAAGGTGTGAGAGTAGCTATAAATCCAACAGGCGTACTGGCTTTAAACACTTGGCTTAATAGGCAGCTAAAATTTGGATTGATATATGATTCGATATTAAACCGTTCTTTCCTCCATACAGTGATCCAATAGGTATAGGTTCCTAATAAATGAATAATCATGGTAATTTAGATATGAAAAAGATTGAATATTAAAGCCTTACAAATTAGAGAAATATTTTTTTATGATTATGATTTATCCCATTTTGTTTGGTAATTAAACTAGCACACAACGATAAATATATATAAAAAACAACAATATTAACTATGCTATTTATCTAATTAATATATATACCTAAATAAAAATGAGTGATGTTAATACATTTAATAAGAAAATTTATTTTAAATTAAAAAATAAACTGATTAAATTTAATACAAATAATCAAACTGTATATCTTTATTATCATTTTTTAGGACTTTCTTTGTCTAAATATAAAACAAGAAGGAATAAAATATAGATAGATATTATCATCTGGATCGAACTTATTCTAGTATTACATAATTCAATAAATGACACAAAAATATATAGAAAATTATGTAAATTTTACAGTTTTTCTTATAAAATTCTAAATTAATTTAATTTTATAACATTTAAATGGGTCAGTAGGCAATATTCTGTACAGAAAATAATAAGTGTTCTCTTGTCTTCATGTAATGAAATATGTATGATATAAAAGTAGAAAATATTTATTTTATATCAATTTTGAAATCTTAAGAATTGAAATCAATATCTACTATCATTAATCATTATATAACCAACCAACTTATGTAAGATTCATGTAAAACAGAGCATCATTTAATTTTGAATGGTAATGTTTGGAAAATGAACAAATAAATATATATATCGTTAAGTAAAACAAACCTAAAAATAAAAATAAATCACTTACAAAATACAAAAAAACCAAAAACACACAATACAATAATATATTTTTATATTTGTTAAATACATCTTTGTATAATAATTATATAGAAGAAAATATGAAATTAAAGTTATTCTTAATGCAATTATTAGTAAAATGTAATAATTAATATGAAATATATTCCATATTAATAGTAATTGACATCTAATATATATAATTATAATAATAGTTCTAACAATAATAGTAAAAAGCAATTAAAGTTATATATAAATAACTTATATTTATATAAATATTTAAATTTAGAAATTTCTTTTATATTATAACTAGAAAAAAGAAAGCTTTATAATAATAAACATATATATTTCAATGAGACTAATAAATTTTCTTTTTTTATCTATCAATCGATTAAGTGTATGGCTCTATTAAACTTGTAATTACCACCGTGAAATTAAAAAATACTCATACATACATCTTGTTTAAATAAATTTTTATATTTTTTAAAAATCATAATATATATTTTTATAATAGAATTTTTTCAATTGAATTTGATAAAAAAAAATAAATAAAAAGACAAAAAAAAGCTGTTAGATAAGGTAAATCCTATCCTGTGTCGTTTATATATACATAAACGTGATGTGTGGTGGAAAGGTTTAATTAAATTTGTGTTGTAAACAACTCCAGGCCCTTGTTACCCTCTTAGTCCCTCGAATGGCCAAACTCAGCTTGCAAGAAGCTTCGTCCCTTTAGTCCTTTCACACCGGTTTCCTCCACTCTAAAACCGCATTAAACTTTCATCGGGACCTAGAGCCTTTTGGCTGCATGGCAGCTAATGCACCAGCCCCAACTCCACTCCCCTTCCATTCTCTTTCCCAGTTGCTCCATTTCCATCTTTGTAGGTTAAATCATATAACAATAGAAATTTAATTTTCGGCAAAAATTAAAAAAGTTGTTGACGGCCGTGTAATTAATTCATCATAAAAAAGGTATATTGAAACAGAATGTGTAAATGTGAAAGAATAAAAAAATTGTTCTATCTAAATTTTTTTTTCATTTCACTGGCTAAAACAAATTCATGCAAAAATTAAAACTAATTTAAATATATAAACTAATTATTTTACATAAATATTATTTTTTATTTATCTATCAATTATTTGAAATTTATTTATTAATTGTGGTTATTTTGATAATTATTAAGGGAATTTTTATTAAAAGATCACATTGTCATGTGAAGAAATGAAATGACATTTGAAAATCTTTAATGCTTCATTTTAAATATAACTATATAAAAGATTATGATTATTTTCTAAGCTGAAACTATTTTATAAAAAAATGGTTTAACATTAGTATTTTTTCAAAAATTTTCAAAAATTATAATAATAAAAACAAAGATTACTTGCCATCAGGATCAAAAATAAACTAAAAAAAACCTTTTAAAAATCTATAATTAATATTATTTGCATACGCTTTAGAATTCTTGTGTGTAATTCAATCAAATCTTAAATAAATTAAAAAATGTATCATTAAAATAATAGATAAAATAAATTTACTAAGTTATTATATATTCATTGAAAATGGCCTTAAAAATATACATCATCTACAAAATCTACATAGATAAATATCTTTAAATAAGTTGAAATTTAAGAGCAAGTGTGGGTGGTTGTCTAAATGAAAGGGGCTCCTATCAATATTTAAAAATATTGTATTAATTCATTATTCTAGCAATCCCTACTAAATAAAATTAAAATTAAAATTAATAATAAACTAATAATTTCTAATAATCAATTAAAATAAATAAATTATTCTATAAGTAATTATTTTATTTAATCTAAAGGAATCATTAGTAGTATATAGGTATAAACTTTTTAGTTTAAAATTTCCTATATTATATTTTATCATTTTAAATGAATAATAATTAAAAATTTAAGAAATGAAGAGAGTGTATTATTTAATAAAGTATATGTGTTTATCTATTCATGAAAGTTTTAAGATTACCTCAATTTTTCTAATTTGAATCAAATTTTTTTATTAACAGTTTTAATTATAATAATATTAGAATTATTAAAATTATAATCAATTAAAATATTGAAAATAATATCTCTCTCAAATAACTTTAGTTCGTATTAGATTTCCTATATTATATTTTTTAATATTGTTTAAACAATATGATCGTTTTTTTTGTATGAGTCATATACAAAAAAGTACGTATTAAACTATATATTATTATCTAAAGGATTTTGTATTAAAACCCCTCTTCCTTTATTGAAAGATATTCGTTAGCGATCAGGCTGTTTGCAATATCAATTTAGTGAATAGAATTTGATCTCAGGAAAGGAACAATTTGTATGGAAATTTTTTCCAATATTATTATAATAAGGTAATGAAAATAACTTACATTTAACATCAAGCCGAAAAGTATCACTCTCTCCTTCGCCCTCGGAGTTAGTGGCTACGCAAGTATAAATTCCAGAGCTGTTTCTTGCCACCGATTGTAGGACCAAGGTCTGGTTGCTCATGATTACTCCTCGACTGTTACTCAACGGTTTTGACTAAAAAAAAACATTTCATTAACAAAGAGTATATCTAGGAAAATGGAATATGTCACTAGAAATTTTATAATTATTTAATATTATACTTTGCGAATTTTGAATTGACCTTATAAATTAAATAAGGAGGAAGTTTAATTTAGTAAATTATAGTATATTGATCTCCTCCCTTTAAATAATTTAGCTTTAATTTTAGATGAATAATAAGAAAATATTTATTTTATAATTTTTCTGAATGAAATAGTTCCATTTGAGATTAAAATTTATTAATTATTTCAATAAATATTAAAATAAATAAAAAAAATCATTAATAATAAAGTATCATAAAAACACTTTTAGAAAAAGCAATTAATTAGCTCTATAAATATAATTTATTATATCTCTATAAATGATCTACATTTAATAATTTAATCTAATGTATCAGAAATTAATATTTTAAAAGTATGTTGAAAATCCATTTATCTTATTTCAAATGTATATATTCAAGATATAAAAAACCTAATGCCCCCAAAAAGATTCTCCTCTGACAGATTTGACAGTATTATGTGTGTTACACTCTATCATATTCAAAAACACTACTAATTTTAAAAAAATAATGAACTCTTTGATGCTGCCCTCATCTGACTAATTAAGGTTTCTCTTGTGAGAAAATTTTTTTTTATCTTTATTCACATACATTTTTTTATAATATTTATTAAATATGATATAAAAAGGAAAAAATGAGAAGAATTCTTTCTCTATTTAAAAAGGAAACAAAACTGTCAATATATAAATGTCATTAGAATTCATAAAATAACTGAAAAACTAATCCTTTATATATTTACATATTGTATAATATATTTTTTTTCTATTTCTGTGGTGCTTCTACATCCCTGTCAACGTCCTGCCCACACCTCCATCTAATTTTTAATCTTCTCCCAATTTCAAATATATATTAAATTTATAATATACCATATATAAATATTTTAAAAAACAAAGAATATTAACCACGAATAATATAATTATTTTTATTGGCTCTAAACCAATATTAAGCTAGTTTACATATTTAATTATTATGATTGACAATCAAATTAAACATTATCTATCTATCTCTGTGGCTCTACGAAACTCGAAAGTTCTTGGCCGCAGCAACCACACTTCTCCAAGTGTCCCTATTCTGAGCCACAACCCTCCAATCCCTATCCCCTCCCATCTCTCTCACGCCCCTTCCTACATTATCCACCCACCGCGTCCTTGGTCTTCCAAGCGGGCGTTTCCCACTCGGTCTCCCCCCCAATATATTTTTCGCCATTCTTTCCTCCCCCATTCTAGCCACATGTCCTGCCCACCGCAGCCTTCTCGATTTTATAATTCTAACTATATCTGGAGATGCATTGAGGTCATGCAATTCCTCGTTATACAGTCTCCGCCATTCCCCGGTGACCTCATCTTTCTTTAGCCCATAAATGCTTCGCAGAATCCTATTCTCAAATACTCTAAATCTATTCTCGTCACCTAAGGCCATAGACCATGCCTCTCACCCATATAATACAGCCGGTAAAATAATTGTTTTATATATTTTAATTTTTATCCCCCTTGATAATAATTTTGACACGATAAGCCCTTTTTCGGCATGATAACATGCGCTTCCCGATTGTAACCTCGATTTAAACTCTTCCCGAATATTATTATCTTTCTTACCTAAGTATTTAAATTTTTTTACATTTTCAAATTTTTGAATAAGACTTTGTGTTAATACTATTCCTCTCTGTTACTAAATACTTTGTCTTAGCAATATTTATTTCCAGCCCCACCTCTTTTCCTGCTTCGATTAATTTTTCTACGCTATCTTTAATTACAATTGTCGAATCTCCTATAATATTTAAGTTCTCTAATACTTGAATTTTTTTGTTTAATTCTATTTCGTTTGATTTTTCCCCAATTTGTCTAATTACATATTCCAGAACTAAATTAAATAGAATTGGTGATAATGCCTCTCCTTGTTTTAACCCATTCCGAATTTCGAAAGTTTCTTGATAGTTGATCTTACTCTTCCTTTACTACCTACAAGACAAATTTGAATCATACGTACTAGTTTTTTTGGAATTCCCATTAAGATCAAGATTTGAAAAAGTTTTTCCTGGTCTATTGAGTCAAATGCTTTTGTAAAATCTACAAAAATTTGGTGAACAGAGATATTGAATTTGCATTTTTTTTTCTAATATCTGCCTTAATGAGAATATCTGGTCTGCAGGTGATTGGTTTGGCCTGAACCCACACTGATATTCTCCTAATATTTCCTCTGCATATGGTCGTAATTTCATGGAGATAATATTCGAGAGAACCTTATACGATGTCGTCAAAAGAGAAATTCCCCTGTAGTTATTGTAGTTAGTTCTATTACCCTTTTTAAAGAGTGGGATAATAACTGCCTCCTGCAATTCTAAAGGAATCTTTTCCTTATGCCAGATCGAAAGAACTAATTTATGCATACACTCTACTAAAGGTTTTCCTCCATATTTTAATAATTCTGCTGAAATCCCATCTATTCCCGCTGATTTATTATTTTTGAAATTTCCCATTATCATTTCTACCTGCTGTACCGTAGGTTCTTCGAGATTAATTTTTGCTGAGTCTACCGTTAAGGTTTCAGATCTATTACCTAGATTAGAATTTAATAATTTTTCAAAATAGTTCCTCCATATATTTTTAATATAGCCCGCGTCTGTTTTTAAATTATTATTAGCATCTCTAATTAAGTCTAACTAAAAATTAAACATTATAATTTTAAATTTTGATGAACTTGGTGAGTTTGGAATCATCATCCCCAAGGTCAATCAATCAGAATTTTGCCAATGTGTTATGTACTTGATATAATATAATTATATATATATATTCTTTATTGTACCTATATAGAATATATAATCTCAGTATAAAAATAAATAATCATAATTATTAAATAATATAATTATTATTAAAATCTAAAATCTCAAAAAAAAACTTGGAAGGTGAAACTGACATTTCTTGTTCTATTTGAAAAAAAATTTCTATTATGCATTTGGACATCTCACTAATATTTTTATGAGAAGGGTTAATTGAATATTTATTGAATGTGAATATATAAATCAGATTTTCAGATGCAGCCAATGAGAAATTATTTATATGAAAAAGTATGTAATGAGTTGAAAGATATTGTGCATTGACCAAATGAAGAGTTCGAATTTGCAGACATAAAATTTCATTTAATAAAGTAATCTTTCCCATATTTATCATTCGATTATCGTGAAAATAATTTATCTACAAAATTGATTATTTAGTTTCCAGGGAAATTGTTGTTTTTTTTCCCGTGGTTTATTATTGATGATGGCGATGTCCCCTACCCTTCCCGTTTCCGAATGATCAAATGATTATCATCCTCGATGGATGGATGGATGGATGGATATGTTCATTCACGTTAATCAATTATTTCTTAAGAGATTTCATGTCGACATTATTTATGATTGTATTGATGTACGGAAGTTTATAATCTTTATGATAAATGAATAGAATAGACTAGGAAAATTAAACGAAATAATTTTTTTTTTTTTTTGGGGAATTAATCAAAATAATGTCAAATCTTCTTATATATATATATATATATATATCGGTTTATATATTATTTTTTAAATAAAAATCTTAATTTTTTAAATATATACGAATATCATTTTTTTATGTATTTTAAATAATTTAACAATTTTATTGAAAATCATTTTTAAAATTGTTTTAAATAATTGAAAATAAATTGAAGGAAAATTTGAGAATAACCATTATGAGATTGAATAATTTAATATTAAATTTCTTAGATAAATAAATAAGTTAAATAATTAGAAATTTAAGTAATTTCTATAATATTTAAATATAAAAGTTTAGATTTTAAATAAAAGAAAAAATTGATTTTTTTTTTATAAAATATTATGTTTAATAATTTAATTTTGTCTGGAGCGACCCTTTTAGCCTCTTGAGAGCTTTCAAGCCTTGGACCAATTACATATTTCATTTAATATTCAAAAATGAGAGAAGGCAATTAGAATGCGGCGTAAAGGAGGATTGTTCCCTTTCCATCAATACTCCTATCATTCTTGCATAAGAGGTTGCTCGTTATTAATATTATTTTTTTTTATTTGTGTTTTAAGGTCCAATTCCGGTGATTTTCTCTGATAGTTTAATGCATATTAACTGTTATACTTGTTAATTCAGGGAACATGGGCAGATCCCTGGGCACATTTGCGTTTCATGCTTGGCTCAGGCGTGAGCAAGCTAATTCGGAAAGCCACAACTCAATTAATCATTTATTTCCCATCCCCAAACACGCCACCCCAAGCTCACTTCATAGAAATACATTAATTTTAATACAACATTTCTCGGGGGAACCTCAAGTGACCTAAGCATCTTATAAAGAGGATTCCTTAATAAAGCTATCATTAACTCATACTAACTTTCATATTTGCAGTTGATAAGTACATTGATAATGAAGTTGGTTGAAGAAGCAAAAATTAAAAATTATTTTGAAATGAAAATTACTTTTTAAAATTTCAAAATTGTTCACTATTATTTAAGTGTAATTTTAATAATAGAGAGAAAAATATTTAAATTATATTTTTTTTCATAAAAAAAAATTTTTGATCAATTATTTATTTAAAGTATTGCTCCAAATTAGGGTATTGATTTATATATATATAAATTCTTTTATTTATATTGATAACATCAAAATAAATGCTTACTAATGAATGCAATCAATAAAAATATGAAAACGAATAGCTAGAATAAAAGTGAAGTTAATTAGTTGAACTACAAAACTTTTAATTAAAATATTTCTTAGGAAAGTTTAATTAATCAAATAAAATATTTTAAAAGATATTCTCTTTAGTTATAAATTTAAACCAATTTTGAATTAAACATTTCATTAAAAATAATTAGTTAAATAAGTATATAAATAATATAGATGAAGAATGAAGGATAATGTTAAAATAACAAATAACAAAAATCTCTCGGAGGCGGGAGTTATAATATAATTATATTATTATTATTATTATTATTATTATTATTATTATTATTATTATCATCTCATTAACAATTTAAAAACGAACCAAAGAATTATTATATAGGTAAATCAAATAGACTAAACATTATCTGAATGTTTGTCTGTCTCATGTTGAAATATCAAAATTAAAATTTTATATTTTATTTTATTATTATTATTATTAAAATTAATTTAAAATTTAATAATTTAAGTCATAATTTTTTTTCCGTTGTAAATATTTCAAGTAAATAAGTAAAATTCCCCTCTATAATTACTTATGAGTTATCAAATTTTTTTTTAAATTTCATTTATTTTTAAACTTAATATTTTGAATTTTGCTTCAATTTTATATTTTATTATACTTTATTTATTTTATTTTATTTAAATTAGTTTAATATAACTTCAGACTTTTCTACTTTTTTAATATATTTGAATACTGTTAAAATATTATAGAGTCCAACAGACGCTAAAACAATTCTAAAGTTATATATAAATTTTCTTGTTGATATAAAGTGAAAATTTGTAAACAATTTTTAAATAATATTCTTTTACATACAAAATCTTTTTTTACATATTTAGTAGAAAGATAAGTCAGTAATTTCATCTGATTATTTTTTTCTCTCCTCCATATCTAATTTCTTCATAATGCATTTTGAAAATGTGTATGTTTAAATAATTCATCTGACGAAAAAGAACATTGAGCAACGTATTTTCGTTGTAAGTAATTGAACAAGTATTTGAGAGTTGGGTCCCAAGGGAAATGGAGAAACAGAAGATTTACGAGTTAACCAACTCTTGTTGATTTTATTTTTAAAACACATAAAATGTACAGAGTAAATTTATTTGGCTAGTCATCTAATTTGTGCCGTCTATGAATGTAGAATAAAAATCCAATGAAAAAAAAAACACACACACATCTGGAAAGATGTCTGCTTTAAATGGAAATTATTTTTTTATCTAAATAAATAAGTAATCAAAACAATATTTTGATGAACGCCTTAAAAAATAATTCGAACAATTTTATTTTAAATTTGGCTTATTATATTCTTAAGCCTAATTAAAAAATAAGGTAGTGTATATAGTATATTATTATTAGTTATATATATATATATATTTCCAAAACCATAAAAATTGGATTTTATACTATCCTAAATTATTTTATGCACACTTCACTATCCTATGCATCCATAAGTAGATAAAGCAAATTAATATAATATTAAATTCAAATCTCCTATGAATAGTATAATTAAATAAAATATTTGGTATGATTGGTGAAATGAATTTAATATAGTCTAATCTTTTTCTAATACTTAAAATCTTATTCTCGCGTTTGAGTTAATTTCATTTGGTTGAACGCCTTTTGTGTTCATGAACCAAATAACTTGGTGAATTTCGCACCTGACGATAACAGGAGCTCCATTACTAATATCAAAACTAAAGAAAAAGGCAGGGTTGTTTAAGAGTGAGGAAAGGAACAAACAAGAAAGAGAAACTAACACCCGCGAGAAAAGTTTAACTTGTGCTCCAGTATTTTGGTGGTCTTCTCTTTGGGTTGATCCTCGTAAGTCACAACATAATAAATTTACTATGAAAATTGAATAACAGTTAGAAAAAATTTCAATTAAATAAAAATGAAATTATGAGTTAATTTAAAGAATAGTTCTTAATTATATTCTCGAACAAATCTTTTTTGGGGGATTTAAAGAAGAAAATAAATTTCTATGTTCTAAGTGTTAGGTAACCACCTGAGATGAAATTGTATTGATTCAAATAATTGAGCTTAATTGAACAGGCACAGCTTTGCTTACATTGTGTTTCCATAGGACTTTGCTTATTCGGGGATTGGCCTGCACCGCACAATCGAAGTAAACGTCGTCCCCCTCTTTGATAGCCGACGCATTCAGGTTGGTGCCCAACTCCATCGCCACAATCGGAGGGTCTAGAACAAACAAATAAACCATTTAACCATAATAATTGAAAAAAAAATCTTAATTAAAATTTAATATTTTAATTAATATTTCTTATTTATTATAGTTTTAAATTATTTAAATTGTATATAATTTTGTATGAATAAAAAAATAATTGATATAAATCACAAATTCTCATTAGAGCCAATAAAATGAGAGACTTTTCTAAAAATAATTTTTAAAATATTAACTGGCTGGTTAAAATATAAAGAACACAACCTCAATATCTACCTCAATTAGATTAGATTGCTCACACCTTTAAATGTGCATATCTATTGACCGATTCTATAGAAGATTGCGGAATCTATTCTGTGTATCCCTTTAGATTTCCCCGTTCAATTAGAGAGAAAGTGTGTGTGTGTGTATGTGTGTGTGTAAGAGAGAGAGAGAGATAAACAACCGGAATGGGGATTAGAATAATAAACCAACATGTTCCCTGACGATCACCTACCCTTTGATATCAACTAATATACATACATATATATATATATGTGTGGGTAGCGATTCTGCCTCACATTCACATGGTCCCGGGTTCAAGTCCCGGGCCTGGCAAGGGAATTTCCCTAGCTGGGGTCTATGGGACGGAGTCAACCCAGCCTCCGGGAACAACATTGGGGAAAAGCTACTTGATAGCGCCTCCGAACAAGAAAATCAAGGTAAAGGTTGAGAGGACCCGTTCTACTGATCATAGGACACCTCATTGATATAACCGGCTTGATAATCGTTGGACGTACAAAGTCAGAGGTTTTTTTATATATATATATATTCTATAACTGATCTAAAAAACAAACTTCATACTGTTTAAAAATCAATAAATGGAGTATTAACTTATTAGATTATTAAATTCTGTTCTTTATATCATATTTTATATTATATATATAAATATAAATACATACAATATTATATATTACGTGGGATCTACTTTCAAAGAGGGAATGGCATGCTCCCCTGGACTCCTGGCCGTAGTTAATAACAATTTATTGTTATTACGATTTTTTTTCAATTGATTTAATTTTTAATTTGTATTTTTTTCTTTTTGATTTAAAAATCTTGTTTTTAATATCAAATAAATAACATAAAAAAATTTAACTGATTCAGTCGAAATTTGAAAAGATATGCAAAAAATTTTAATTTCATTTATCATTGATTTATTTAATCAATATTATTAATTTCCATTAATAATTCAATTCAATTAATAAAATCAATTTCTTTGAGATTTCTCTTCATTAAGATTCAAATATGATTTCGAAAATATCGGTCCTGGAAAACCCTCTTCTTCTAAAACAACTGTTTCTATCCTTTCAATTTAAATTCTCATCTAATTCATATATGATTTTATATTTATTATTATCCTCACCATCCCTAATATTGTTGGTAACGTAACTACTTATTAGTTTTTCCCCATTTCATTTTTCACACTCGAACATAATATCTCACCTGCTAATGAGAAAATTATATTTAAAGGTTTATTTTTTCATTTTATAAAAATTTAAGAATAAATCTATAATATTTATAAAGAATCTTACACTACTGAACTTGAGAGTTACAACCCTTTTACTCTAACCCTCTCTGTCATAAAGCATTTTCATTCAATTAATAACAAATGGAACTTTTTCTTGTGTATAAAATGTTATAATAGACCAAGTAAATCATAATCAATAGTTATAGTTAAATAGAAATTATTATTATTTACATAGGTACACATATAATAATATCTTAATTAAAAATTGAAAAATTAGAAAGACTACTACTGAACTTGAGAGTTACAACCCTTTTACTCTAACCCTCTCTGTCATAAAGCATTTTCATTCAATTAATAACAAATGGAACTTTTTCTTGTGTATAAAATGTTATAATAGACCAAGTAAATCATAATCAATAGTTATAGTTAAATAGAAATTATTATTATTTACATACACATATAATAATATTATCTTAATTAAAAATTGAAAAATTAGAAAGATTCTTTGATAATAAACATTATCATCAAACTACAGAAAAATATAGATTTTATTGCTAAAACGTAAATAAATTTTAGATATTTGTAACATTTCTATATTTATTTACATATTTGTTATTTTCAGTGATGTATTGGTAAAATAATAAGTAAGGGAACGCATAGTGGGAGCAAAAAAGTTCTATTTTCAGCAAACTATTTTTTTCCATATAAGTTTTTATTTTTTCTTATTATTACTATACAAAATATTAGCAAATTC
Source organism: Labia minor (assembly GCA_963082975.1). Taxonomy (NCBI): domain Eukaryota; kingdom Metazoa; phylum Arthropoda; class Insecta; order Dermaptera; family Spongiphoridae; genus Labia; species Labia minor. The sequence continues at coordinate 40,493,103 of OY720344.1, read as the reverse complement.
AAAAAAAGAAATTCTAACAGTAGATTTAAGTGGGAGTTGTCGGGACATGAAAAAGTACTGTAACGCGTTCCGGTTCTGAAAAAAGGTAAGGGAACGTCGTTCCCCCGCGTTCCCCTCCCAATACATCACTGGTTATTTTCCTTTATAAAACATTGTTATTTTATATAAAACTGCTAGCATTTTTTTAAAATATCTCTCGAATATTTTCAATAAATTTTTATTCATTATATTTATACTAAGCAAGATTGATTGAAAAATGGAATAAACAATTTTCACCTCTTTGCGAAAAAATTACCATTCTAGGAGCTGTCTTCATTGTTTAGACGTAAAATATGGGCTCCAATGAACCCGTAAAGGTAAATGCGCGTATATATCTCGCCAAAATGTCAAAGTCCCTTTCCAGTTGGACAGTCTGTCTATTTGTTCATTTGAATTCCTTCCTCTCTGGTGACCTCTGTTCATTTCGCTTAACGGACGTGATTAAGATTAATTGTTACGCAAATGTTACATTAGTCTCGATTTTTGTCAAAGCCAATGGTTAGTTTAAGTGCTTTCAAAATATCGAAGGATTCTATCTAAAACTTTAATATCAATTAAATAGGAGTGGGGAGTGGAATGGAAGAGAAATGGGATAAACGTCCAAGCAGTTTTCTAAAAGTACAGTTATCAGCGAGAACGGACGAACAATCAACTGTTCTCATATTATTGCAACTTTGTAATACTGAAATTAACAGGAGGGACAGTTGATGCTAAATAGCTTTTCTACTCTCTTCAAACATGATTTGAACGATTATTTGATCTTTTGTTCAGATTAGTCAGTTTAACACTTTTTTTAAAATGAATAAATAAACAGTAAAAAAATTATCTTAAATCTGAAATTATCTTTTTCAAATTTAACTGATCAAAATTGTATGGTTGAATACATTTTCATTATAATCGAAATTTTTAATAAATGAGCTTTTTAGATGACTCCAGAACTCATTTTTATAGATGGATGAAAATTTTTATACCTTTAATAGTTTTAAATTTTAAAAATATTGATTTATTTAAATGTAGGGTGTAAACCGACCAACCTCCCGTCCCTATTCCGTACTTTTGATGTATCTAATAGTTTTCAATTTGGGCCTTAATAAGGAAAAGTGAAGGCTTGTCTTTTCTTAACTCTTATCCCATTCTAGTTCAAGGAGACATGGAAGTAGCTCGTATAAGAAATGATCCAGAGAATCCCTTTGAGTAAATAGACTCTTCTACTCTTCTACTCAGTTCGTTACGATGATTTTCTGAGTCAATGTAATTTTAACTATCGATATTTATATATAAATAATATTTTTTTTTATTCTATTATTTTTGATTTGATAAATGTTGATATAAGGGAATCAGGAGAAGAAATTGAATATTAAGAGCTGTAGGATTGAGATTATTAAGGGATTGAAAAATTTCATGAAAAATAAATATATTTTAGCCTAATAAAACTTTATAACTAGTCAGATAATATCGTATCTTGAAATAAAGTTAGAACATAAAAAAAAATTATATTTTTCCCGTGATAATTGAGATTTGAAACAACCCATTGAAATTAATTACAAACTATCCTTTATATTTATTTTTAAATGAGCAATGCAAATTGAGGCTGAAAGGGATTCGGTTGAAAGACCCACCCTACGACCTTTTCAACTCAGCAGGGTTCATCCACTTGAAGGAAGTACACAAAGAATAGATCCCTAAATGGGAGGCCATTTCTTACCATCTTCTCCTTGCCTCGTTTATTTCCATTAATGTAATTTTGAAAAATTAGTGCGATTTTTTAAATATTCACTCGAAAGCTATGTATGAGTATATATATGTTTGTGTGTGTTTTAAACAAATTAACTTTGATAGAGAATAGAAGAGAGGAAAAAAAATTGTATTATTGTCTACTCGAGCAATTTGTCTTGGTCATTTATTCAACTTGGGGAAAACAATGAGCAGTAAATTACCACAACGAAACACCAAAACAAAACAAAAAAAAAAATAAATAATATATCCGGGGATAAATATAATTTATAATAAATAAAATAATAATAAAAATATGTAAAATGTAAAAGAATTATATTTACTTATTACTTTTATAAATAGTTATATTATTTTTTTTATATAAAATCTTTGATTTACAATATTTTTTTACATTTATTGCACAAAGAGATTATCAATAAATTATATTAATAAATAATATTTAATAATTATATTATATATTTATTATTATTAATTGATATTAATAAATCAATAAATAATAATAAATTAAAATTTTTTATAGACACTTTTTTTTTGTAGGGGAGGTTATATATGAGAGTGGGTGATTCAAATTATTTCCTTTTTAAAAATAAGTTTTCATTAAAAGTCAAAATTATAAAAATTGTTCACAATGAGTTTATACATCAACCGGCAATCACATTTTGTAAAACAATTTGATTTAAGCTGTTTTACCCAGATTTAAATAAATAAATAATTGACTTGTTGCTGTTAAAAACAAAAAAATTTAAAAATTGTGCCATTTTGATCTGACGTAGTCTATTTTATTTTTTATATAAAATAAAAAATTTTTAATTGGAGTTATAACCATATTCTTAGAATTTTTCATTTAAAATTGAGTGCTGTAATTTCTACGTTCATGTTCCATGTATTATTATTTTATTATAGATAATATATATATATATATATTGTATATATAATTTGGATAATTCAATATATTACAATATATCTTATCTTATTATACTAGCAAAAATTATATATATTTGTAGGTATATATTGGAGATATTAAACAGCTAGAAGGATTTTTTTTGAAATTCACACCATAGATAATTTTTTATAAAGAAAAATCTATCTGTATTGATTTTTTAGGCTGAAAAATAATATTTGTTAGTTTTTTTCTTAATATAAAATAGTAATTTTAATAATAAAAAAATGGCGGCGGGCAGCGCCTGACAGCGCTTCCTTAAATTCGAAATATTATAAATAAAATAAAATTAAAAATATTTATTTTAATAATATTTTGTAATCAAATTACGAAATTAATATTGTGTTATGTCCACAAGCCATACTTTTCTGTCTTTCAGTACATTAATACGTACGTTTAAAGGCTGTATGTTTTGACTATTTTATGTTCTTTTAAATTATTTTAAATTGATTCATATATTTTGTCGTTTATTTATTTTAAATAATAATCATAATCTTAAATATTCATAGTTCATAAGGAATAATTTTTTTAAAGTACAGGTACTCGGTGAACCAGGTACTTATATATTATATTGATTTTAAATATATATATAGATAGATAGATAGAATGGAAAAATTATTCTCTCTTTCAAAGATATATTTTTTAATTTTTGTTTTTATAAAACAGGAAGTGGAAATTAATTTATATCTATAAATTTAATATTGCTAAAGATTTGATGGAAAATAAAAGAATATCAATGAATATCAAAAAATATTTTCAATACTTCTTTTCAGTTTAAAATTGGCTTTCAATTTTTCTTTTTGTGGTCATTTTATTTTGGTCTTGATAGAATTGGACACGAAATTGCTAAAGTACTGAGATATTTCGAATGAAGTGGTTGAAAATTGGTATTTCATAGCTAAATGGAACCATTTTACACAAAAGGATTAACAACTAAATTTAGATTTTAGGGGAATCTTTTTTTTCTCTTATACTGATTAAATATTAAAACATTGTTCCATTTATTTTGTAATTTACAATCAATCTATATTAAATGTGGTAAACTTAATCCTTATTTAATCTATTATAAGTTAAGCTTTTCAAATTGAGAACAAAAAGACAAAAAAACTTTTGTTTATTTCTTGTGGTCTTTTTTTGCCTTTATGGGACGATTCGATTATTCATGGAAAATATCCATCAATAATTCTTTAATATCTGCAATAAATAATTTATATAATATTTATCTCAAAATAAAATTAATGTTTTAGTCACATAGTTTCCCTCCATTATTCTATTAAAATCATTTATGTTAATAAACAATATTCAAATTAGTAATTTAAATATATAATAATTTTGATTGGTTTCAATAAATATTCTCTTATAGAATACAAAATAATATATATATATATATTATTAATTTCAATTATAATTAGGAATTTTGTAATTTGCTGTTCACATTAACCAGATCCAATATTTTTTTTAAATAATTAATTTAACATTTCTAGTTCATAAATAAATACAATACTTAATTAATTAATAATTCCATTTTGATCGGTTTGAATCATTTAAAGGAAATTTAAATAAATAATTTGAACTCATTTAAGATTAATTTGTATTGTTTTGTTCGACTCGAAATGGTTGACGTGAAATCATTTATGAAAATGTAATTTTTTCATAGTTAATATTCTTATATATATTAACAATTATTATTATTTTTAACAATTATTTCAAAATAATTATTATCCCTAGTTTCACAAATATTTTAAGAGACTTAAAGCTGTTATTTATAGTTAATATGCTAAATCAACTAATAATATAATATAAACTATCCTTGATTATTTATTTGTATTTTGAAGCTAAATAATATTTTTTTTTAAACAACAAAAAAAAAACTTATGTTTTATTTTAATTTTTTTGTCCTGTTGAGATCTAGTTTTATTTTATAATTTACATAAAATCTAATTTATTACCTGCTTTGATTACTCAAAACTCATACAATTTTAATGTACTAAAATGAATATATAATATTAATATATCAACATCTCCTTTAATTGAACATGGAAATTAATATCTATTGCGTAAACATTTTATCTAATAAATGACCCACTGAATGGAACGTTTATTTTGGTTTCATTTCAAAAACAATTCATTGTTTTTTTAGGCATTTATAAAATTTATTGGAATACTTTTATAGTTGTTTTACAAGTTAATATTATGATTAATGTGTGAATGTTTATAAAAATGAAAAAAAACAGAGGTGGGGTATAACAAAAGTATATTTTAACCGTAAAAGTGGTAAAATTTCCATAAAGCTTTCGATAAGTCATGAAATTAGTGATGAATAGCAAATTATAAACCATTGATTAAAATTAAAAAAAAGAGTAAAAAATCCTTTCCGGAATAAAGGGAGAATTTATTAAATAAATAATTTAATTTCCTGATTTTTTTTTATTCTGGGAGTACTAATGAAATGAAATAGAATTGTTGCTGGCCAAATCCACTCTAAAAGGCCATTAAAGTATTAACGACTGACAGACATGAACATCTATGGATTTTTCTTTTAATAATAAAAAAACTATAAATATATATTTCATCGATATAAAACATGAATAGTTTATATATTAATTTATTTACCTTTTATAAATTATAGTATATTTATAGAATAAAACATTATTATCGTGAATACAAATATAAAATAAAAGTATTTGGTGAACCTGACACCTGATCAGTACTTTAAAAATTAGTTATTCATTTATATCATTTCTTCATTTTTAGACTTCTTCTAGACCAGTGTTTCTCAACCTTTTTGGACCAAACGCCCCCTTTGTAAGACTCGCTTCTTAATTCGCGCCCCTATAAATTTTTACAGATAAAAATTGCATGATAATCCTTAATATAAGGTAGGTACACTAGGTGATACTTAGAGCCATATTGAAAAATCGAGTTTCAGAACCTGATTGCAAAATCATCTGAACTTTTTTTTTTTTTTTTGAACCATATTGAAAAAAAAATTGAAAAAATAAGGAAATGTTTAAAAAGCCTTTTTTATTGTTGAAAATGATTTCGCCCCCCAAAAATAACTTATCGCCCCTCAAAATCGTATAGTCAAATAATCGCCCCCTGTAAGATGTCGATCGCCCAGGTTGAGAATCACTATTCTAGACCATGTATATCTTAATGTTTTCCCCTTTTAAACTATCTTCTCGTTTAATAGATCACTATTTTTTGATCCAATATAGGTGTAAGTATATGAATAAAGTTTAGTAAAGAAGTAGAACTATCATCATTTAATAGAGTATATTTTTAACAATTTTAATAGTAGGAGAGGAAATATTTATTATTTAACAAAACTTACAATTCAATATTTTATAAATAAATAATTTCATAAATGATTAATAGGTATTTCTAACTGAAAAATATGTTAGAGTTAGGACTAATGTTTTTTGATAATGTTTTTAATATAAGATTCATATTATGTTTTGATTATTAATAAATTTCATAATTTTCAAATAGGATAATATTATCAAAATTTTATTATATGAAAATTATTGAAAATTATAAATTTACAAAAAATTTAAGTTAAATGCTATTTTATTTAGATTTAAAATTTCTTAAAAATATACCTTAAAACAAGGACGATTTAATAATATATATAAAAGTGTAATAAATATAACTTTAATAAATACTCCCTCTATGAGTACTAGGATCTGATGATAATTGTTTGTATTTACTTTTTACCGACCGACTATAGTAAGGGAGGTATTGTTTTACACCAAATTTCACATGTGGGGATTTTTACATATCTCCACGAATCATGCATTTTCTAAACAGAAAAAAGTATTTTTAGCAAGATGACTGTCCGTCCGTCCGTCCGTCCATATAGATGTGTACAGCCTGAACGACTCAACGGATTTTGATGAAATTTGGTTTATTTACTTAATGCATCAGTATGATGAATTGATTAACTTTTAATGTATATCCGGAAACCGGAAGTGGTACTATTACCGATCGACGATGGGAAGGCAAGGGTGATTTTTACACCAAATTTCACATGAGGAGATTTTTTTAAAATAATTCACTAAATTTCTATTAAATATAATTTGTAAGTGAAACCTATACCTAGGTGTTAATGTATGTCCAAAAGTTAAAGATATTTCTTTAATATTAAGTGAAATTTTAAAGTCGAATCAATTGATATTTTAAAATTTTTTTATTTTTTCAAGTTGAATTTATGAGTGAGTAAATTGTATAATGTTTCTTTAGTATTTTTTAATTAATTAATTTTTAATGTAGAAAGCCTATATTTTAATATCTCTTCCTCATATATATATGAATATGATTTTACTTAATTTATTTAAGTTGAGAAAAGCTTTAAATATCATTCATTTATCAATTGATATTTGCTATTAATATGTTTTAATTCTATTATTGTATATTATATGAATGAACTGATTAAATTATTTATTAAATTTTAGAAGAGTATAATAGTATTTATATAGTAAACATCTATATAGTTTACATACTTATAAATAAATAATAATATAAAATTAAATTCAAATAGATTAATAAAAAATAATAATCTATTTATTATTCAATGAATTCTAAATTATATAAATATTAGTATGGGATATTAATGTTAGAATAGCAAAATTTCTCTCTAAGGGACAGACAAGAGCAATATTCACGCCAAATTAAGCCTTTCTCTAGATTCGCTAGCTAATTCTCTTTATGATTAATTTGGGCTTTACCACAAGTCTATTTGGATAATTCCGTTTACTCTGCTCTACTCACACTAATCTCACCTAGGAAATCTAGGTAAGCGAAATGCTAGCTAGAACCGTATACAAAAATTAAATCCATCTGAATACCCCAAAGGAACGAAAAAATATATCCAATGAAAATCACAATTACACTTTTCGTATTTCTTCTTTATATTTTTTCTCATTTCGTTAAATGTACTAATTTTACTGTTTATTCTTTTTTTGTAACAAGTTCATAAAATTAAGCAAGAGATGAAAGTTTTCATCTTTCTTTTCTCAATGAGTGAAAAGTTTCTAAAAAATTCTGCGGGTATCAAGTGTTTATTTACTACTCATTTTACTTTATTTATTTATTTTACTTTTTTTTTAATTATTTTTTGTTTTTGTTTATTTATTTACAATCGGTTTTTGAAATGTTTCTTTTTAATTTTAAATCAAATCCAATTAAATATAAATTATTAATTTAAAGGTAAAAAAAAATAATTATTTAAAAAATAATTTTATTCGTATCTTTTATATACGATTTAACTAATTTTAAAAAGTGGTATTAATTATTATTCTGAATGGTTGAGATTAGCATATTGGTATATATGTGGTTGAATATACCACATATATTATAATCTTAAAAATACTTTATTTACATCCTATAAATTGAATTTCGTGTAAATAATTTTTAAAACTTTAAAGAATTTCATTCATAATTTGTACACAGTGATTTATATCAAAAATGTTAATTATCAAAAACCAAAAGAGTTTCAAAATAGATTTTCTTCAAAGATTGATTCCTATTAAATGTTGTTCTAGAGTTTGAAAACTTTGAACAATCCAAGAATGAATGAATTTCAAAACAATATTACCATGAACAGTATTGAAATTTATGCTCACGCAATAAAATGATTCCATTTCGTGAGGAGTATGAATTTAATAATTCTAATATTTATGCTAATGAAGATAAAAAGAATGAGATTGCTTGTAATATATATAGTCAAAATATGTTCATTTGGCATAACTTACAATGAACGTTGAGAATCCAGCTGGTCTCCAACTCTGAGTTAGGCACATGGGGATTATTAGCCCTGCAAGAGAGCTGTTTACCCGAGTCATTGACCAAAGGGGCCAGTGTCAGAGTACTTGTGGTTGCGTTGCCGTCTGCGCTTGTCTGAAACCAAGAAAGGACCACAAATTAACGTTTCTACTAACTCAATTAAATTAATTTAAAATTTCTCTTACATTAATTTTTATTTTCACTTCTAATAAATTATACTGTTTTCGCCTCTTCCATATATGTAAATTTTATAATATTTATTAATAAATATATGACAAACACATTTATGAAATACAGACAAAAGAGTCAAGGTTAAAGACAAAGAAGAAGTTTTATAGAATCGATTCTAAATTTGATTGGATGAGAATTTATTTTTGTTTTTTAAAGATTTTATTTTAACTCGTGAAGCTCATTATAAGGAGATTGATTGTAAAGTTAGATCGATAAAAATATTTTAAGTAGATTGTAGAGTTTATGATCCTTCTCTGAGAAGATATATATTACCATAACATCATACTATAACATCATAACTATTTTGAACCTTCAAACGGTAAAAAGCAAAGAGATTTATGTATATGAATATTGTCCTTAGTTGGGGGAAGCTCATGATTGTAAAAAAAGATGTAAATTTTATAATAATATTAGTTGATTAGAATATATAAAGTACTAAAAAACGCTTGCAGATAGAGGGAAGTGATGGTAAGAAATAAAAGTCACTATATCAACGTTTCGGCCCTTGATAAAAACCTTCTTCATTTTTTTCTACCCACAACTCCACTTCAAGTATTTATAACTATAATAACAGTATTTTTTTTTTATAATCAAGTTTTTATCATATATTTATTCAAATTACCAATTTTTTAGATTCTCTCTCTTTCTCTCTCTGCCTATACATATAAACACCATTGAACTTAGTGAAATAACTTAAAATATATTGTCACTTCACATCTGTTTTTAAATAAAATTTGAATGTGCAATTCACACTACGACATTCTGAATCAATAAATATATAATTTGTTAAGATTTTCGAATTTTATAGGTAGAGATTGGATTTAAAAATATTTAAAAAAAAACGAATTTGGACTTTTATATAAAATCACTAGTGATCATTCTTAAAACGTTTATATTTTCATATCAAATTTAAGCTCAATCAATCAATAAGATAGACATATCGACCCAAGAGAATTCATTCATTTTAAACGAAAATTATAGCTTATGATATAAAAATATATAAACAACATTTTAAACCCTTAAACAAACCTCTTTTTCTGGCTATTTATCTTCCAAATAATAAATATTTTATATATTATAGAATGAGAAGGAATTATGAAAATACAGCTTCAAAAGGCCATTATTAATTGTTTACTAATGTAATCAATAACGATACTTGGAAGATATCATTTATTGAATTTGAGAAATATTGATTAATATCCTAGAATATGTTTTTGAAAATATTGAACTTGACTTGTTAACTCAGAGTTGATCAATCAAGATAGGCAACAAACATTAACAGACCATGACATTGAAAATTATACAATATAATCTGTTATAATATTTATTATGTTATATTTTGTTCTACTAATGATTTTTCAATTATCTTCTTGATTAAAAATAAGATAATCTTTTCGTTTAATTAAAATTGTTTTATTTTATTTTATTTTTTCTTAGAATCAAGGAGGATATTGAATGAGACTTGTCAAAAAAGTATTTAAGAGTATTTAAGACTTAAACCGAGCTATTTTTTGGAATTCTTATGATGGATATGGAATATTGTATCCTTTTGATTTTTATATAAATTATTTTTTCAAAATTAAATTTATTAATTTTTTTTTTTTTATTTTTGTATTTTTACTTTCGAACACTGAAAATTGAGTATGAATATTCCGGAATATGCTTAAAAATTAACAATTCCAATATTTCATGTTTTTAATGTTAATTTCTATGATATGTGACGTGCTTCGGTATAAAAAATTTTATTGTCAGATTTTTTAAAGATATTTTACAAGTAAGCTATCAATTCAAGAAAATAATCACAAAAATGTAATTATGTGTTGAAATTATAAGTTTTGTTTACAATTAATTTGTTCGAATTAATAATTAATAAAGTAATTTATCAAATATTTGACGCTGGAATGATTATATTTGTTTTTTATACGTTAATAATTAAAATAGATATATTACATTTTGTTCTGGATCTACTCGAAATGTTGGTAATAATAAGAAAATTTTGCTGATATGAAATTTAATTGAATTAAAAATCAGCTAAAAATTAAAATTATAATACAATTTAATGATTAATTATTTTAGATATTAACAAATAACCGAGGATTCTTTAACTATTTTGTAAGAGTGTCAGTCAAAAAGTCTTCATGCTGACAATGAATAGTCAAAACTTTTAGTATAGAAATTTTTTTATTTTCATCGAAGGTCTCTAGATCAAGGGTACTTAACCCGCCACTGTTCACTATAAACTATATCAATATAAACCGTAGTCTACCTGCTCCCCTTCACTCATCATTTTACTTGTAACATTATTTTGTCTTATCAGAGGTATATCTCGTTTTGAAAAAAGGAACTTACAAATTAAAATCCTGTTTTGGTTCCAAATATTTATGAGAATCGTTTTTTCAAACAATGAAAACAATGAAATTTAAATCAACATCAGGCGAAAAGTCAGACACTTGCATTTATTTGTTTGTTCACATTTTCTTAAAAATGAATAGAATTGAAGTACCTATGCGTTGTAATAAAGTATCTTCTTTATTAAGTATTGTAATTGTTTTTGTTTTTATAAAAATAAAAATTAAATTAATAAAAATAGTCAAAATATAAAAAAAAAAAAAATTAAAAGAAGAAAATAAACTATAAAGAGAAAAATAAAAAATAAAAAAAATTAAAAAATTCCTAAACAAACATAAACCAAATAGAAACTAAAAAAAACTGAAAATATTTATTGTAACCCACTCACTGATAAAAATTTATTTGCCTTTTTTGCATTTCTAGTTTGTTTAAATAAACATTTTTAATATTTTTTTTTAAATTTGTTTGAAAATATAACTCTGACTTATAAATAAAATTTTAATTAAATTTGAGAAAAAACTATTTTGAATAAGTATATTTATATAAATTTCAAACTTTTATTCGAATTCTTGGAATTGAACAAATATATTTGTTTTGATATTATTTTCAAACCAATTGAATACTAATTTTCCTCTTGGATGTCTCTTGATAAATTTTAATATAAATAAATTTGGTTTCTATTCTAGGCATTAAGGTGACAGCTCGAATCATTCTCTTGTAGCATCTATCACAAGCCCCTGGCAGGGTTCATATATTCGCGTTTGACATAACACCATGAATCAATGTCGCCTCAATTCGTAACGAGGCTTTAAATTTTTTTCCACATGATTTATTTCTAATAACCAGCCGTTCAAACATGTTGCAAGATAATTAGCTCCAAATCTAGTGATAATTGATTGAATATTTATCACATCAATTTTTGTTTGTTATATATGAATCCTTTTTTTATTACATTACACTATGTAATGATGGATGTACTGACCGTCTCCCTTGCGTTGTCCATTCTTTGCCCGCTCCGCCACCAGGTGAGTTTAGCTGGTGGCCGAGATCCAGTCGTTTGACAGGCCACTTCATATTCACTACCGGCACTTAATGGCTGATTCTCACCCAATAAACGCACTTCTAAAGGGCGCACTGGAAAAAAAAGAAACAAATGAATTTCATTAATATCAAATTGAATGATTTAAATTAATTATATTCAATAATATTAATTTTTTAAATTAATTATTTTAAAAAATATCATCTAGTATAATAGTCATTTATTTATATTTATCCAAAATAAAATCTCTATATTGAGAAGTTGATTTAATCCTTAAAAGCTATTATAAAGTAATTAATTTTCTTTGTAAAATTAATCTTATTAATTAATTCTTTATCTATATTTCGATAGCACTACTGAATTGGGAAGTTCTTGTCGTGAGCTTCACCTTCCCATTCCACCATTCTCTCCCAATTCCCTCATATCTCTATATTGTATACTCAACCGGAACCACGAGAATCTGAACCAGCTACGCTAACCTCTCACTCTGTGGCTCCTTGATTCAATCAATTATTAAGAATAAAATGTTTTTAAATATGTACTTTTAATTTAAAATGAGCTTTTTTATAATAACAGAGATTAATTGCTTGCTATTTAATTTAAATTCTAACTTTTCTAGATTTTTTTAAATTTAAGATTTTGTGTATTAACTATTTCCTTCTGCTATATATTTTTGTCAATTTTTATAATCAATTTTAATCATTAATCTTCGCAATTAATTTATATTAATTTTCAGTTCTTCTTTTATTTACTTCAGCGGTCGGGGAACCGGCGTAAATTACCCCAAATGGAGTAAAAATGAAAATTTTGAGGGTAAAAATGAAACTTTTGTGAGTACAATGTATATATTGTTAATTTGCTATTTTATAAACCTGTTAGTATTTTTACAAATTATTTTTTTCAACTTAAACAATTTAGTGACATATGGAGGCCTCGCCATCTCACTCCCCCCCCCCCCACTAGTGTGGGGCTATAATAGGATAGATGCTAAAAAGAGACGATTTTGTTTTTTTTATTTTGCTCTTCACCATGGGGTAATATCAACTTACACAAAAAAATATTTTGGGGTAATGATTAAAAAATTTCCCGACCGCTGATTTAGTTGCTCTTTAATTAATTATTTTTTTTAATATTTATCCAATCTGAATTTCAATTGATATTAAATGAAATGAAAACGAACATGGATGGAAACAAAAATAATATAAAAAGGTAATATTCATATTAATACAAATGAATACGAAGTTTGTTCAAAAGAAAAGGTGAATTTTGAAATTTCGCCGACTGAGTATATTCGATTATTGAAATTTTTCCTCGTATATACGTTTGTTACAATAATAACTCATTTGAGTTATTTTTTTATTTATTAGAATATAACTCAATATTTATCTTTCTTTAAAATTTAAATTAATATACAATGTTTAATCAATAGATTTTTTTTAACATTTCTATCTTAGATATTTCTAATGAATTTAAACCATTTATCATTTCTATTGTATTGTAGTTTGACACCTGATGGTTCTCGGAGATCTCATTATACAAATAAATATTCTAGAGGGATATTGAAAACAAATAGATTTGCATAAATTTTCTAACAGCGTGTTATTCAGTAAATTTGAATGCTTGGAACAAACCAGGAGAAGGTCAAGACCTCAAAACATGCACAAAATTATCTAAATTTCAATAATCATCAATGTAAATATCTCTATAAGCATATCGAATGAATAAACATTATAATGGAAAATATTTTAATTTTTTTTAATTTATATTTAATTAAAGAATAAACATTGGGTTTATACTTAATATTATCTCTCGAAACTTAAGCAAGATATTCATATGATTTAATTATAAAAAAAAACTCAACTTATTTTTATAATTATTCTCGGCTATTTTACTATCATCGCTTTCCTATTTCTTAAAAAAGAAAAATAAAAAAAAAATAAATCATATTTCTACATTGAATTAAAGAGTGAATCTTTTTAAAAAGAAATTAAGAAAAGAAATGAAATTCATTAAATGCGTAAAATTCCTCTGATTTCTTTCTTTTATTTAAAAACCAATTAAGAAACAAAGAAAAGAAAAGAGGAGATAGGAAAATTTTACAACCGCTAATTAATTCCATCCTGGATAGGTAGTATTAGACGGTAACTCGTTGCCGTATTTGATAATGTACTCAGCTTTAAATATTTAATCAAATCCCTTCAAAAGATGTTTTAAAATGTTTATTCATCCTAAAGACAGACACCAGAGTCTTCTTATTTGCGAAAGTCAATATCATTTCTATATTAGTCTGCTTATATTAATATAAAGCTAAAGAAATAAAGAAGAGAAAAGAGAATGAGAAATTGATAAAAAAAGATTAATTTGAATTACTGTTCAACTCTCTAAAGTTATAAATCTGAGAAAATCTTTTAGTTAAAGTTCAAAGGAAAAACAAAACGGATAGATTTAATTATTTGGAAATTAACTAATCTGAAAATGGTTGAAAATTTTATTAAAATTAACTACTAATAATTAAATTCTCATTTCAATTTCTAATAAAAATCAATCTACAATCTACAATCATCTACATATATATTTTTATAAATATTTAACAGAATAATAAATGTTTATTTGACTGATTGATTTTATACTAACAAATCCATATCCATTTTAAACAAGTCTAAATTTTTGATAGAATTTTCTAAAGATAAATTACTATATAGTATACTTTATGTCAAAACACACCACCAAACGAGAAAATAAATAAAAAATTAATTTCTTTAAAGGATATTAATCAAAAATTAAAAAGTAAGGGATAATATATTCTGATATAAAAATCTTATCAAGTTCTATTTCAATTTAATAAAATTAATTAATTTAAACTCATCTAACAGCTTGTTTTTAATTAAGATCAGGATTAAAAATGATATTGCGAACATTGAATATTTTTTCCTTTTTTCTTATACATATATTTAAAAATCTTTTATAAACAATGTTTTTTTTTGTTTTTTAAACTTTTGTTACGAGAGCAGGTTAATAAGTCCGTGACTTTTTGAATTTCCTGTCTCTTAAATGAAATGACGACCCTGCTCCTGTCAGCAGGCAATTATCAGCTAACTTCCGTGGAAATTTGAACCAGCTGGATCTTTTAGTTTATGTTTGACATCCATTAATAATAAACTACCTCGTGATTTGAGAAGAAAATGGAAAAAACTGAATTCTATGAAAATCCATGAATTGGGATACGAATTGCTCCCTTATCCGCCCTATTTTCTGGATTAAGTTCCGAGTGACTATTTCTTGTTTCCAAACCTGAAGAAATGGCTCGGCGGAAAAAGATTTAAACTCCAACAATGAATTCATCTCACAAACAACCTCTGCCCTCGTATTATTTAATTTATTGATCTAGAGTTCACCTTTTTAGTTACAATCTTAAATTACATATATAAACAAAGTGTTAAATTACTCGACAAATACCTGGAACCGCAGGGCACTTTAACAGACTAGTTATTGCTCTACTAAGATAATTACATAATATCTACATAGTTAATTTCTAGGAAATAGTTTCTTGTACACTTGTCCGACTTATCCATTGGACTTATCTTTATGGTTCCATTTATGATTTCATATCCTTTACATGTGGTAAAATAAAATTGGTTACTAAACTCATGCAGCATGAAATACCATTACTAAAAATTTTATGGTATTATTTTTTTATTAAGATATTGTAGCTGAATTTCCAAGAATTTGGATAAAAATAATTATTTTGTAATTAAATTTTATTATTCCTAATGTTATAAATTTCAATTACAAATATTATATATATATATATATATATATATGTTTTTTTAACTTTTGAATGGAATGAAAACGAAATTAGTAAAAGCAATATTGGATGGAAACAAGTTATAATTCATCTATTTAAATATTTACTTGTATTTAGTATAATATTGATAGATATCTGCCCGATATGTGGATTTTCTTTGATACATTATGTTTTAAATTTTATTGGAATCAAGTTTGATTACATTATTACTAATATTAATCAATTAAATTTGTGAAAATCGATGATTAATATTGGTCTCCCTACTAAAAACATAAAAAATGTATTATATAAAAGGAACAAAAATCATTGGATCAATCCAAAATTAGCTAGTAAACAAAGCTCAAAAATACCTATATTGAAATATTAAAATATTATTCAATTCTTATGGCAAATTCTCATTTAAGTAATAAACTTATTTTAATTAGTTTCTATTCTAAATGAATACAGTATTGATTTCTCCAAATGTTTAAAAACACATACGATAAAAATTTAAATTCAAACCAATTAAATATTTTTTTGATTTTGATTCTATTTCAATTCATTTTTTTCACCACAACTTTTTTTTTATTCATTTCGTAA
This sequence comes from Labia minor, assembly GCA_963082975.1. Taxonomy (NCBI): domain Eukaryota; kingdom Metazoa; phylum Arthropoda; class Insecta; order Dermaptera; family Spongiphoridae; genus Labia; species Labia minor. The sequence goes on along the minus strand of OY720344.1, from coordinate 40,476,603 downwards.
AATGGTTTTAATAAATTACCATTTTTATTATTTAACCTCAAATTTTATGGAGTTTATAAAAAAAATAACCAAATTCCTACGCCACACCATGATGAGAGGTAACAGTAAAAACAACTGTTTTTTTATTATTTAAAAGATTATAGAAAGCTTTAGGTAGAGATTTTTATTTTAATGGTCAATTTATTTATTATTTTCATTTTTATACTATCATATCATATAACCCTGTGGGAAGTCAATGGACTAATGGAATTGGTACTTCCAATGTTATATTTTGGTTTACTTCATCATAAGAACATATTTCATAATAATAAAACAACAAAAGAAAAAAAACATTTATCTATTTAATAAATTTTCAAGGGCATTATAAGAATTTACCACTATAAAACAAGCAATCTTTTGTTTTTATTTGTTATAAATAATAATTCTATTTTTATAGATGGTATTTGTACTGGAAATAAATTATTTCAAGAGTAAAATGTTATTTTTCAAAAAAATATGAAATAATCTAATTCTATGAAATTAACGATAAAAATAAACAAAAGAAATAATTGGTCAATAAGATATTATATTAATTAAAATCTTCAATTTTGAATTGTAAAGTTAGGAAGATTAAGAGGTGGGTCTGGCACGTTTTATGAATAGAAAATGAAAAAAAAACATAGATACGTATTTCTTGGAGTAGCAAGACCATTTGCGTGAGATGAATTACAGATACTGCTCTATCTAAAAGAGTCATTGATCCATGCGGATTGAAAAGGCTTTGGAGAGAGATTTTATGATAGCAAAAGTGATATTTCCATGAAATAAAACCCTGATATAATATAGCTATCGAAAATTAATAAGATAAGTAAATATCAATCTCTTTTTTTAATTCAATCTTTATATATATAAATAAAATGTTTTTGTCTGCACATTGATCAGAATTTAAAATATTTTGCATATCTTCACATTTCATGACTTCTAAAGTGACTTTAGAATTTTTCTCTGTCTGTCTGTGAGTCTGTCAAAAATTGTAACGTTATAGACTCAAAATTGGTTGAAACAATTACTATGAAATTACATCACAATTTCTTATATAATTTTTTTCAATATCAAATCAATAACAGCAGAAATTAATTGTTAAAAATTTATATAATACTCCATATTTAATTTAATCAGTAAATTAATAATATATTTTATTGTATATGTGTTATAATAAAGTATAATATAATATTTCTTAATAACTTCATTTTCATATTTTATTTACAATGTTTGATTTTCATTGATTATTTTTAATTACAATTAAAAATCTAAATTTGAATACTTGAGACATTTTATAAAAGTAAAATTAACATTTTTAACGATATAAAACTATAGATAAAACAAAATTATATACATTCATTAATAGTATTAATTTAAATAAATTGATTTATTTGTTTTTTATTAAGTTCTTTTATCAATTTTTCTAGACCGTACTTATTTTCTTCCCATTTTATTTGTCTTAATAAATAAAAACTTAAATTATTTTTTTTAATGTTTTATAAAGTAAAAAATAGTTTTATAAAACGTCAATTAAAATGACTATATTACATTATCTGTGTTTATATTTAATTACTATTATAAATTATTAATTACCACTATATTTTAAGTTCAAAAATTATTTATTGATTAAGTAATTCAAATATAATTTTTTAGACAAATGCTACAAAAGACTTGTTTTAAATTTTTGACCTTTTAAAATTGGGTAAATATTTTAAATTTCTCTTAAATTGTTTAAATTTGTATTATATTCTATTAAAATTTATTAATAGGTTTCTTTTTTTATTTATTATGTTTAATAAATTCCCTTTTTTGATGTGATTTTAATAAAAATAATATTAAATTGTATATGCTTACATTTAAAAATTAGAATATTTGAATTTGTATAAACTTTAATACAAGTAATCAATCATATCCAAATTAAAAAGAAGTTTATGAAAATCAACTTGTAATTAAATTCAGAAATATGAGTGTAATTATAATTCTTTAAAAGTTGTAATTTTAATTATAATATTAAAATAGGTGTATTATTTGAGAATATTTAAAACAAATGTATCAATATATTGATAATTTTATAAAAAAAATACTTATATTAATAATTTATACACTATTCGAATATATTTAGAACCTCCCTCTCTCTCCCTTTATTTTAAATTTTTAAAAATCTGCATTATTCTAAAGATTAAGAAATTTATATGTCTCATGCAATATGGATGGGTAAATGAATTGGGCTGGGAGAGGAAACAATTTATAAGTTTCTTCTAATCTTAGGAGAATATCAATGCGGATTAAGACCAAATCAGACAACATTAAATCAAATCTAATATCGTTAATAACATTCAACCAAATGTCAATCAGACATTCAACCAGACATAAATCTTTAGTTAAAATATGAAAAAAGTAAAGGAGTATTAAGATAGACCAACTATGATTGTTGGTTGAGTTGTGTGCTTAATAAATGTTATGTAAATTTATTGGTTTCAGTTATCATCATGAAACTAAAACAATAAATGCTAGATATGGTCGTTTGAATAAATGATAGTTAATCCAAATAATAAATGTTCAATAAAGATAATAAATTTATAAAATTATTGGGGAGGCGGAAGGAGTTTTGCGTAGAAATATTGAGTTGGAATATGAAATGAATGAATAGGAGGATGAAAGAGTGCTATGGCGTTAGACTAACATTTAAACAAATACTAAAACAAAACTTCACTTCAAAAGGCTATTATTAATATTACTATTCAAAAGTTAACTTAGATACTAAATACACTCCACTACATAAAAGATATGTATTGTAAAATAAATTAGATGAATTTTGAATAGGACAAAGAATAGATGAAATAGTTGTATATAAAATATTTTAAAGTATTTTTTGGGTAAGCAGAAAGAGAGAGAGAGAGAGAGAGAGAGTAAAATATCAAATAAAAAATTAAAAGATAGAATTAAGGAAGCTTGAAGCTTTTGCAAGTGGGAAGAAAATTTGGGATTGAACTGGAAATTAAACCAATAGACCAAATAATTTATTTAAATTAAAATATTTTTTCTAGGTAAAGAGGAGGTTTGGAAGGGGGAAGGAAATTCAGGATTGAATTAGGAATTGAGCCCCTGGCTTATTAGACAACCAGGTTCAGATCGCTTCATGTGAAAGGTATAATATGTATACCTTTCACAAAACGATCTCATATCTAGTTGTTATCAAAACTCGAAAAGATACGATACTTTGCTCTCACCTACTAATTATACCTTGGAGTTAAAAAAACTAATTATTCTTAGGATCTATAAGAGATATCCTATATTTTATAACAGTACTTTCACGATATTCTTATTTTTACTCCAATTTTATTAATTTTATATTCGCATTAAATAAATATTTTTTTAATATTTGTTTTTATTCTAAAGATAAAATTATAATATACAAAATAAGTATTTCACTTTGTCATTGCTAAATCATTATGAAACTATATATTGTATATACATGAATTTAAATGTTTGCGATTCTCTCTGATAAAAGTTGATAGTAGGGATATATATACTCTCACCACTCTCTAAATTCTCTTTCAGACCAAAATCTAACAGCTTTGAATTTATAGATAATTATAAAATTGTAATAACATTAGACAACTAGCCTGAATCAAGATAATCCTCTGGATTAAATGAGAGAGAAAGAGGTTAATGGATATTAATTTTGAAAATAATAATATTAATAATAATGGCTATGATCATATGGGATCAGGTATAATTTGAAGATGGGGTAGAGTACAATAATTAACAAGACTACTATTATATATATATACTTCTGTTAATACTATAATAATATACTTCATTTAATTAAAAAATCTTTCATAAATATATATATATACATATTCTATGTAATAAATAAATTTATATTTGGTATCGTTAACAATTTCAAGAGAGAGAACTTTCGCTTTTAACTCTGAGCTCATAATAAAATAATTTCAATATCAAGTGAAAAGACAACTTTTCACAATAAATAGAATTATATTATATCAAGGATAGATATACCCGTATAATAATACACTGATTAATATATAATATATAGATATATATATATAGTCCGAATATCTTAGTTCTTAAGAATACTATTATAAAAAATATAATCCAATTAATTTTAAGATGATATCTATTTTATTTAAATTATTTCATATAATTTTTCTCGATCATGAAAGGGGATTTTACTTATTGCTGAAATTTTAAATAATAAAATGATAAAATAATAAGTATATTATTTTAATTTCAATATTTCAATCTCTTATGCTATTTTCACTCACACAGACAGACATACTGATGATTTCACATGAGGGTTAATAGAGACTGTCACAAATTAGTATTATAGATTTAAAAATAAATAAATTTGGAGATCGAAAAATTTTATTTATATATATTCATGCTTTCCAGATATAATAAAAATGTAAATGAAAATGATAAATTATATTATTTCTTTTAAAGAATAAATTATTTTATATATATATATATATATATATATAAACTTTTTTTTATATATAGGTAATATATAAAAAAGTTTATTTATATTCTCTACTCATTTAGGCATGCCTATATTTATTTTGGATATTTATATCATTGATTAAAAATAAATATCTATATTGAATTTAATCAACAATAATAAATTGATTTTTTTTCTTTATAAATCATTCCTTGATACAATATTCATTTGTTAATCAATATTAATATAGGTACCATATCCTATACTAATATACATGAATACATGTATACAATCACAAATATATAAAAGAAAAATATCTATTATTCTTCTTAGATATGGAATTGTTATTTATAATATTAGTAGTTTTTTCGTGAATTATAATTTTTTTTAATTATAAATTAATTGATAATGAAAAATAAATGTCAGTCTTCACAAAGTTTTTTTACACAAGTTAAAGAAAAATCAATATTCGATATAAATGAAAAGAATAATTAATTGCATGTTGTGCTACTTAGTATGCAAGAAAAGTTGTTTTAGAGTTTTCGCTCCTTTCTTCAAGATAATTGATATTTTATCCATTATTTCACTTAAACTAATCACCCTCCGTTTACAGAAAATAAACTCAGTTAAAATTACCCAACATGGCTTCTATTTATATTTACCAAACGCGTCTCAAAGGAAAATGGAAGAAACTTTTCCTCAAAAATAATATATTCATTATGATTACTTTTAAAGATGGAATAATTATTAAATAAATACAAATTACCCCCCATTGGAAAGCAAATCTATTTGGTAGCCTTCCTTCTAGTTACAAACAAATGTCTTCTAGGTTTATTTTAAAACAATTAAAGAGTCGAGATAACATTTTCTTTTTAGAGACGCCATTCAGGATAAGAGAGAGTCCATGGCGAAAGGATCTCTAATTGCACATTCGGATTTTATGCCGGACTCATTCTGGGAAGGAAATTTGTTGTGATACAAATTCTCCCTAAACTTAAAGTACTATATAAGATTTTTTTCTCTGAAATTTAATTAGAAATTAAAAACTTTCAAAATCCACTTTTCTTATTATATATATATATATATATTGTTTCAAAACTTCTCAAGATATTCATTTTCATTTAAAAAAATAAACTTTATATGCAGGGTTATTTTACTGTTGAATTACCAATTGATTTATTATAAATAATTACTTACTTAAAATGAATAAAAACAATTATTATTAATAATAGCATTTGACTTTTTTTGCATTAATCTTTCGCTCATAGTATTATAAAATAATTTTGTGTTTATTATTATTATTATTTTATATCTAAGTATAATATATTAAAAATATTTTTTTATCACTTAAATAGTTAACTCAAGATTCGATTAACTTTTTTGTTTAATTCTCTCCTGTTACAGCAAAGTTGAAGTCCCCAACCTATGTCAAGTAGTAGTTACAAGACATCCCAATGGAAAACATTGGAATAATCGTTTGCTCCTTTCTATTGATCCTGATGGGATACGATTGAATTATTTACCTTCCGGGGTTGGGCACTAGGGCTTCTACTAACTACCCCTCTCTTTCCCCCATGCAATACTAACCATGTTTAGCCCCAATATTTACTAAGGGTTCGGATCAATTATCTTTAATTTGTACAATTTTCCTAATTTAAATTGAACTTTTTCAGATTATTTAATTAATATTTCTACAAAGTTAAATTTAGAGAAAAAAAATCTAGTTTTATTCAACATTCGGGTAATATTTATTATTTTTTAGGTATACATCGCTATACATAAATGTGATCAAATACATATTAAATGAATGATTTTTTTTTTTGTAAAAAACTATCAATAAACCTAAAAGATATGGCGATAAACAGAACAAGCGAAGAAAGTGTCAATCGACTTTATCTAACTTCACTTTCCCAAATTAATTGTTTTTCTTTTATTTTATCTTCAATTTTCAACGAACTTTTAGTTCGTTTATAAAATCTATATGTCTGTGTGTCTGTCGCCAAAAATTTTCGATTTTTTAAATTTTGATTTTGGATTCCAGTAGAGCTTAAAAAAAGTGTAAATGTAAAGTGGTCTTGGTTTTTTAAAATTCGGTTGGGAACGTGGTCAAATCAGGGGTCAAAGTTGAAAATTTCCCATATATTATAACTATTGTAATTAGTGTTATTATAATGAAAAATTGTAAAGAAAAAATGTTTAGACATTATTGTAAACATTGGAAAATTTCCCAGGAACATTGGAATTATTTATGCAATTTTGTGATAAATATGAATAAAAGTTTGTTGATAGTAATGCTTCCTAGCATTCCCAGATGTTTATTTAATTCTTTTAAAAGTAATTGATTTATTATCTTTAAGAAGAAAAATACATTAATAAAGAAAAAAAATTATTTTCACCCCCACCACACCCGGATTACAATAAAATGTACGCAACAAAAATGTATAATGAGTATTTTGTATTTTGTTTTTAAATTATTTTTAACTAATCGCCATAGAAATGTTTTTTCTATTCCTAGTTTTATTTATTGCTCTTTTTTTAATTACCTAAATTTTATTAAAGAAAATAAATAAATATAAATATATTATACATAGTATGTGTGATATAATATTAATTACTTATTTTCATTAAAAAAACTGTATAAAAAACTCTATGAAAAAAAAACAAAAATTTAAATGATTACATTTGAGATTTACACTTAATTCACTAAAAAAACAACGTATTTACACTGTGTTAAAAATACCTGTCACAGTGATATAAAAATAATATTAAATTTTATTAAACGAGATAGAAAAAAGTTTAATTTCCATTAATATTGTTAAATAAAATATTTTTTTTAGAAAGATATTCAATAGAGATAAATTAAATAAGATAAGATAAAATCTAAAAATTATTAATATTATAATTTTATTTAATAAATCTAAGTTACAATAAAATTTCAAATAAAAAGGTTCTTAATATAGAAGTTGTAATTTTTCCCATTTTTTTTTTTACTTTTTCTTCCTTTAAAAAAATGAATAAGATAAATCTTTGAAACTTTTTTTGAAGGGTCATTTCAAGGTGTTTTATTTAATAAAAAAGCAAATATTAAATAAACGTAAAGATTACTTAAAATGAAAAATTGAGATGAGATTAACTGATGAAAATATTTTATCTTGAAGAAATGTAAATTATGAATATATAACAGTTTCCAAGACCATCAACTTCATAAATATTTTAATATTGTGATAGAAAACATTACTGAATTTAATTAATTTCAAAGAAATATGGAAATAATTCAATTTTAATTCCCTACTATTTTATTATTTTTCACCCAAATACTTTATACAGGACTAATCACACGCACATATATATATCTGTGGCTCTACGGAACTCGAAAGTTCTTGGCCGCAGCAACCACACCTCTCCAAGTATTCCTATTATGAGCCACTACTCTCCAGTCCCTATCCTCTCCCATCTCTCTCAAGACCTTTCCCACATTATCCACCCACCGTGTCCTTGGTCTTCCAAGCGGACGTTTCCCACTCGGTCTCACTACCAATATATTTTTCGCCATTCTAGCCACGTGATATATATATATATATAAATTAGAAAAATATATAAATCCATTCGCGAAAATATTACCAAATAATTTGGATAAAATTATATATATTTGTATGAAAGTATATATACTCATTAAGTAACATCGGAAATATGATTTTTATATTCAAAATTATAATCTTTGTTATTTCAAACTAAATATTTTAGTAATAATCACCACCCCCCCCCCCATTTAATAATAAATGTGATATTTTTAGTTGTTATAACTCTTGTATATTTATTGTTATTTATTGTTACTTATTGTTTCCTTATTTTAATTTATAAGGATTGAAAACATTGTACTTTTTATTAAAATATATAAACAAAAATTTTTCTTGAAAAGAATTTATTTGTAGTGTTTTATACACGGTATATAATATAATTATATTTTCCTAAATTAATAAATATTTTATAAGAAAAATATAATTTAACGTGAATCTCTTAAGACAGATTGGTTGTAGATGGAGGATAGATACAGTATGAATGTGAAGTGTTGACCAAAAATTTCCGAGTTTATTAACGCCACATCTATAGCAGATTGATAGAGGAAAATATCAAATTTTAGTAAATTGAGATTCAAAGAAATAGAGATTCCAATTTAAATAAAATATAGTATATTTTGATTATCATTGAGTGTCTACTTTCCTAGGGAAATCGAGATTTTTCTAAAGTTTATTTCTAAAAACCTTTCTAGAAACCTTTAACATGACATTGTGTAATTAATCATATTATTAAAAAAATTTTATCTCTACAGAAATAGATAATTTGATAAATAAAGAATATTTTAAACAGTTTTCAAGATTTTTATTACAGAATTCTCTTTCAAATAGTTAAGTTAGTAAAAATCATTTTATATTAGGCATTTTCAATGTTTTCTTTACTATTGAATTAAAATTCATAGTTTAATAAAAATAATAATAATAATCTGTTTGAGAAATAGAGCACTTGACTGAATTCAATATGATAAAATCTTTAATATCAACTATTAATATTTCCTACCAGTTAAAACTCAACGTAGGTATTAGTTATAATTACTTATAATCGTCATTATATACCAACCTTGCAAATAAGCACCAGGAATGCAATTTCATTCACAGTTTATTGATATTTTCATAGTTTCTCAACTTTTCACTTTTTTTCATGATAAAGAAATTATGAACTTACTAAGATAAGTAGAATTAAAATAAGGGAAGTTTATTATTGTGGAAACAATATTTTTTATTTTCATTTTCATTTTGAATATCAATCTGTAATTTATTTAATATATAGATAAATAATATAAATAATAGACGTTAAAATCTACCCACAGGGTGGATTATCAAGCTAGAATAATATTTTCAGAAATTATTAGAATTTATATCAAATATCATCTCCCTACACGTTTCCTTGAATTCATTAAAATTCAAATTATGTAACGGCTACCCATATATATATATATATATATATATATATATACTATTTGGACTTTTATTTTATGATATCAATTTAAAATTAACTACCATATTCATACACAATAAGAGAACTTTTCAAGCAATCTGAATCATTAAAATTATTATTTTTACATTTTTTTTTAATAAATTAAATCTAAATTAAAATATCCATTTATACTTATATATAGATAGAAAATGAATGTTATTATTATTATTTTATTTTTGTTATATTATTATTAAATACTCCTACTACTATCTCAATTATTTTAAAAAAAAATTTATGAAATAAAAATAAACATAGATACGAAGAATCTTTAATTAAAAATAAAATTGTGTTCTAAATTATTTAATATGAAAAAAAATCACATAATGTATTTATAAATTAATAACAATTTCTTTGACTAATTAACTCAGAAATTGTTTGTCAAACAAATAAATTAACATTCATTTCTACTCTCGTATTAATTGAATATTTTATCTGTTGATTAAAAATATTTTGTCATTTCACTCGAATCTCGTAATTTATCTATTAATTTATCATGGCGCGCAAATGATGCAAATGACAGATGCTATGGTTTCAATTGAATTTACTAAATCAATCATATTTCTATCCTATTTCATGCAATAAAATGGATGGTTAGATAAGAAAACGAGCGCGATTTGATGTTTGATCAGAAATTAATAGAAGCCATACAATTTATTGTGGCACGAAACGAACTGACCAGTCATTTTTTTTATTGGTACTTTAAAAGGCCCGACAACAAATGAAAGAGAGTCCCTCTTTTTCATTGCATTGACAGGTGGGGAAAGCAAAACAAAATTTTTCAATCCATAAAAGATACCTACCCTACTAGTACAAGATAACTTATATCTTTTAATTATCTATTGTTTAATTCTTATCATAAGAACCTTTTTTTTAATTACAAAATATATTTTTACAATCGATTCTTATCTAATATTATTCTGAATTGTGATTCTATATAAAGTTCCCTGTCCCTATCAGATTCCTTTAGTATTGATGCTAACAAATGAAAGTGATATGTTGTACATTAGTGTCACTATATTTCACTCTATCTACATTATTACAGAATTTTAATATATATATATTTAAATATAATTATAAATAAATAAATAAAAAGAAATGTCAATATTTGTATTTAGTATTAATATTATTATCATTTAATGAAATATTTACTCCTCAATTAATACTAGAAAAATATAATATAAATATATCATTTATATGTATAATATATAATTAAATATTGAAAATGTAGAAAAATTTAAATACTTAGGTTCTGTAATCACGAAGGATAATAATATTCCAGAAGAATTTAAGTCGAGGTTGCAATCGAGTAACGTCTGTTATGCAGTAAAGGGGCTTATCGCATTAAAATTATTATCAAAGGGGATCAAAATTAAAATATATAAAACAATTATTTTGCCAGTTAAATTATATGGGTGTGAGGTATTGTCTATGATCCTGGAAGACGACAGTAGTTTTAGAGTATTTGAGAATAGGATTCTTCGAGGCATTTATGGGCCAAAGAAGACCACGGGGAAATGGCGGAGATTGCATAATGAGGGATTGCATGGACTCTATTTATCTCCAGACATAGTGTTATAAAATCGAGAAGACAGGGCTCGTGACTAGAATGGGAGAGGAAAGAATAGCAAAAAATATATTGATGGGGAGCCCGATTGGGAAGACAAAGGACGCAGTGGGTGCAGGATGTAGGAAGGAAGATGGGAGAGGGTAAGGATTGGATGATTGTGGCTCAGAATAGGGACACTTGGACAAATGAGGTTGCTGTAGAGCCACAGAGATAGATAGATAAATATAATTAAATATTATATTGTGTTATGATATATTATTTCAGTTATTTTTCACTAAAAAAATACATTTAATACAAAGAAAAATATATATTTTTAAAAATGTACATATCAAATATTAATTATTAAATGAAAAATACATCAAATATATATATATTCTTCAGAAGATAAATTTTAAAAAATCCCTCTATTAGATGTTCATTTAATCAAATTGTTTCTCTTAATAAGCTAAATCTGAAATTTGTTACAAAATTGACATGAAATCTCATTCATAGAATTTTCAAATATAATATCAAAATTTCCTTATTGCAAACAAAATTAAAGATTTTCTTGTGATTAAGCATACATATTATCTAGAACTAAACATAAAAACAGTGTAATCTTTTTCGACAGTTCTCGAAGGGAAATTGTGAATAAATGGCTCTATTCGTTTAATAGAGAATTTGCGGGTCGATCATCATTTTGCAGCGAGGTGTAAAGAACGTGGAAGAACAGCGAAGAACGAAAGAGGCGGGCTGGCTTCTATTATTCGTTTTTTCCTGTCATTTGCATTTTAAAGGTGCAATTTATAAAATGTTCCCGGCAAAACTTCACCCACTCTCCTTAATCCCAAAATGAATACAAAACGGCCGGTGTTATTAAATGGAGAATATAATTAAATAGAGAAATGGGTGAAAGGGTGAAGGGAATTGATCATAAAATGAATTTTGAAACAACAAAATGAATGAAATGAAGTATTTATATAATATTTATTTTTGACAAAATATTATATATAGATATTAAGAATGGACGAGAAGGGAAGGAGGGATAAAAAAGAATAATATTATGGTGGATAATTTAATTAAAGTAATTTATATTTGCAACATATGAAATTTATGGTAATTTTGGAGAATTTAGGTTTCAATTTTTTTTAAATATTAAATTTATAGAATATTACGTATTGTCTTTTGTATTCTGTATTATCTTTAAAATTAAAAGACAACAGTGTCATTCTTCCTATACAGGACGATAGGTTATGGTATATGGTGTTCGATTCTTCATGATCGGTTTCAGTGTCGTAAGAAAAATGATAAAAATAAGTCGACAAAGTTCTGATTCCATAAGCAAACTTATATAAGAAAAAAGTAAACAAAACATAATGTTTCTTTGACAAAATTATAAATATGAAAAAAATCTATATTATTAAGAAGACAGTGAGAGATATTCCTCCTAAGTTGGAGGGCGAAATTATAATAATCATCAGTCACTCCGATTTATAGTCAAAATTACCACTATGATATATGTGATATAATCTATCATGGGGGGCTATAATAGAGGAGATTTCGTTTTTTTTTGCTCTTCACCATGGGGTAATACCAACTTACACAAAAATATTTTGGGGTAATGATTAAAAAAGTTCCCCGGCCGCTGCTATACTGTAAACACGTGGAGACAGAGAGGGTAGGGGAAGGAGAGAGGGAAGACAGTTCGCTCATTTCATGCCACGTTCTTTTCAGATAAGGGCTATTGTGGGCTATGGGGTTAGTTATACTACCTCCTTTGCATCCCTCACCTAATGAGTTTCAGGCTCTCATGTCTGGAAATAATTCAGAATCAAAGCACTTCTTACAGAACATAAGAAGATACAATTCCTGTTTCCAGATGACATCGATTGGTGCAACAGCCATTCTTACCGACCCTGGATTTCAAACTACCTTATACAGGCAGGTGTACCACACAATAAGATCTTTGCTACCTTCATTATATCAAAAACCTAAGTTCCTGCAAATTTACTTCATGGGAGGCGAGGACGTTCAGGCTGATCGAAGATGTGAAGATATTTCTGGGGTCCAACGTAACGTCGTTATCAAGTTGCAACACATGTTTCATCATACAACCACCTCCTACAAACATTCAAAACAGCAACAGCCAACAAATGCCAACAGATGAGTACAAGATAGTTATCACGGCTGATAAAAAACCACCCACCGAACATAAACGTCGTTTTAATGAACCTAAAATAAATGAGGTTGCCATTGTTCTGACAGTCGATGAATATCACCAACGTGACATTATTATCGAAACGCGAAGCAAATCTTTGAAACGCATTACGGAAACACATCGATCATATGATGTACTTCAATACCCACTCATATTTCGGTCGGGCGACGATGGCTGCCATTTTAACCTCAAGCAAACCAAGCCTGTGTCTGGGGCAAAAACTGATAAAAAAATTTCATGCATTGACTTCTATGCATACCGAATAATGATACGAGGCAATTGCTTCAACCATATCATACATTGTCGTCAATTATTCCATCAATTTGTTGTAGACATGTATGCAAAGATTGAGGCCGAGCGACTTCTCTACATACGTCTACATTAACAAAAACTACGAGTGGATGATTACATTCACTTACGGGATGCTGTAGTTTATGACGGAAACATTGATGACATTGGCAAATTAGTTATATTACCTGCTACATTTACGGAAAGTCCTAGACACATGCATGAGTATACTCAAACATTATGGATGTGTGCCCCGACTTATTCATCACCTTCACCTGTAACCAAGGTCTGAAATCACCAGAGAAGTTTCACATGGTGAGACACCCAGTGATCGTCACGAATTGGCCAGGGTGTTCAGACAAAAGCAAATTAAATTAATCCACTTTATTACAAGAGTTTTTGGACACACGCAATGCTGGATGTACTCCATAGAATGGCAGAAGCCAGGAGTTCCACATTCTCACAATCTCATTTGCTGAAAGAAAAAATTCGTCCAAACCAACTTCAGCTAGTATATATATGATTTTGATTATTTTGATTTTAATAATGAGAACAATCTTGGACTTTTTGCTTCAAAAGATACAAATGCTCAAATTATCAATAGCAAATTAAACATATAATATAGTATTTATATTTAAAAACTAATTTGTAACCATATGTGTTGATTATTAAATATCCAAAGAATTTATTAATACCTTTTAAAATATTTTTCAAATAACCACTTCAGTTGCGTAGTTTATATTATGAATTTTTCCCATTAAAGAGCTTGTTTTTATTATTGGATATGATAAAAATTGTTTTTTTTTCCTCGTCTTTGGTCAATCAAGAGCCTTGGTATTTATATTATATTAAATTCACAATTTTTCTCATTCTTTCTTTTTATATCCGGAAGACATTGGAAAAAGTGGCGAAACAAAGAAAAGCGTGTATGTCGTTGGAAGATCCTTTGCCCTAAGGCCCCTAATTCTAATGTAAATTGTAAATATATTTTTTGTAAAGATTATATAAATATATATAAAAAAATGACCAAACATAACAAAATATATGTTATTAAAAATACAATTTACAATTTTTAATGTGAAAAACTACCAAACATATATCTTTATTTTTACGGTTAGTTTAGAGCAGTGGTTCTTAAACTGTGGTCCGCGTACCCCTGGGGGTCCGCGAAGCCTTTACTGGGGGTCCGCGGTCCTCGGAAAAAAATCATCGTAAAAATATATACATATATAAATATTTAAAGTTCATTGTGTACCTATATCCTCCTAGAGAATTACGGCTATAATTTAATACTATTAATAATACTATTTTATTTTATTAAATTGATAATTATGTCAATTAATTTTTTGTGAATAAATAAACATATATAAAAAACTATATATAAAATTTGAATTTTCATCCATTCATTCATTTAAAATCATTTTTCGATTGTTCCTTTAAAATAACCCCTCTTAGGGGCTCGGAAGGGGAGGCATATAAGGGAATTTTCTTTCACTTTGTTATTGGGGAAAACCAGGGGAGGGGACAGTCTTACCCGGAAAAACCCAAATTGTCAGCGTCCACTCTGGGGTTTTAAACAGTTTTAAAGCAAATGTTAATTATAAGTTCATTTCTCAACGAGTTGTATCTTTAAATTATTTTTATTAATGTTAATTATAAGTTCATTTCTCAACGAGTTGTATCTTTAAATTATTTTTATTAATTTAATTAATTATAATTAAATTATAGCTAATAATAGTTTATTATAGCTAATAATTTTTTTTAATTTTTAGTGTAATTTGCATGATCATTATTTTATAAAAACACTAAACACATTTTGCAATTTCCCAGAAAGGCTGTTTTTGAGAGTAAGTATAAGTTAGTTTTATGAATAAAAAATATTTATTTTAATAATATTTTAGAATCAAATTACGAAATTAATAATATTTTAGAATCAAATTACGAAATTAATAATATTTTAGAATCAAATTACGAAATATATTTATTATATAAATTAATATTCATTTAAAATGATATTAAATCATTTATTTAAAATGATTTAAAACATTTATTAAAATGATTTAAAACATTCATTTAAAATGATATTAAAACATTCATTTAAAATCATATTAAAACATAGCTAGTAAATAATAATTCGTTATATTTATATTATATTTATATTATATTTATATTATTGTAGTTCAATGTTAATAAATTACTCCATAAAATGGATCGTTGGCTACAAACTGGTTCAACACAGAAACGGAAAGAATCAGATGATGAGGCATCAACAGCAAACTCTACCAAGAAACGCAAAACTAGAAAATATTCGGATGATTATTTATCATTTGGATTTACTTATATTTGCAACAATGATGTGGAAAGACCAGTCTGCGTTCTATGTCAGGAAAGTTTATCCAATGAAAGTATGAAACCTGCTAATCTCAGACGTCATTTACAAACAAAGCACAGCGAGCATGTTAGTAAGTCTATCGAATTTTTTAAAATGAAAAAAGAAGAACTTAATTCAAGTCAGAAATTGATGGTAAAGACGGGATCTGGTGGTATGAGTAAGAAAGCAGTAATGGCATCATATGAAGTAGCTCTACTTATTGCTAAAGCAGGAAAGCCGCATAATATAGCAGAGCAATTAATTCTTCCTGCTACAAAAGTAATTACAAATATAATGTTAGGAACTAAAGCAGCAAACGATATAAATTTGATTTCATTATCAAATGATACGGTTAAGAATAGGATTGAAGACATGTCATGTAATATAAAAGAAGAATTAATATCGAGAGTGCGCAAAAGTCACTATTACTCATTACAATTGGATGAAAGTACTGATGTCACTAATAATGCCAATTTGTTAGCTTTCATTAGATATGAGTTTGAAAATCAAATACAAGAAGATGTATTGTTTTGTGATTCACTACCTTCACGAACGACAGCTAATGACATATTTAACAGTTTGAATAATTTTATAACCGAAAATGAAATAGAGTGGCCAAAATGTGTTGGAATTTGCACTGATGGTGCTCGTGCAATGTCAGGTACAAGAACTGGATTGATTGCTCTTATTAAAAATGTTGCGCCTCAGGTTGTTTGGAATCATTGCTGCATTCACAGAGAATCATTAGCAGCCAAAAATATGTCACCAGATTTGAAAAGAACATTAGACGAAGTAGTTAAAATTGTCAATTTCATTAAGGCTCGTCCACTTAATTCCAGAGTTTTTAAAATTTTGTGTGAGGAAATGGGTAGTCAACATACACATTTATTATTACATACAGATGTACGTTGGTTGTCCCGCGGGAAAGTACTCATTCGCCTTTTTGAGCTTCGAGATGAAATACGATTGTTTTTAATAGATGCGCATTTTGAACTGACCGAATGTTTCAATGATTTTATCTGGTTAGCTAAGGTGGCTTACTTGACTGATATTTTTACAAAATTGAACGAACTTAATTTGAGCCTGCAAGGTACTGTTGTAAATATATTTAAAGTTGAAGATAAAATAGAAGCAATGATTAAAAAAATCGACTTGTGGTCGAAACGCATCCAGAACGGTGTATATGAGTCTTTTCCAACTCTCAATGATTTCATAGAAAGCTCCAGTGAAAAATTGCTTAATCAAACGCGTCAATTATTTGTTGAACATTTAATTACTTTGAAAAGCAACTTCAGGAAGTATTTTTCTACTCCTGATCCTTGCAATAACTGGATCAGAGATCCATTTAATATGGAAATTACAAATGCTAAACATTTATCTGCACCTGAACAAGATATTCTCGTGGAATTATCATGTGATACAACTTATAAACTAAAATTTAACAAAACTGAATTGAGCAACTTTTGGTTACTTCTCAGGTCAGATTATCCTGCGCTTGCAAATAAAGCACTTCAACACTTGATTCCATTCTGCACAACATATTTATGCGAACAAGCTTTTTCGGTACTATTTTATATTAAGTCTAAATATAGAAACAAATTAAATGTAGAGCCGGATCTTAGATTAAAAGTTTCCAATATTAAGCCAGATATTGAGATTCTTGTTTCAAGAAAACAACTGCATACATCTCATTAAATATGTAAGTTATATTTAATGAGATAGATGCAGTTATTTTTTAAAATATTTCTTATTTAATATTTTCTGAAAAAAATTATAAAATATTTATATGAATTTAATGTAAGTACCCATTATAATTTGTGAGATTTGTTGCTATGACAATGTTTGTATTTTCTTTCTTCAATATTATAATTTCTAATAAAATGTGTTCTACAATATGCAAAAAAATCGTTATTCACCAATCACTGTTAGAAATATTCATCATATATCCTTGTCCTTATGAGATCGTAAGCCAGAAATTAATTAATAAAATGACGTAAAGTACCTAAAGTTGTGATGGGGGTCCGTCAAAAAAAATTTTTTCAAGTGGGGGTCCGTGGAGTACATAAGTTTAAGAACCTATGGTTTAGAGGAAAAAAAACCAAAACGTGATAGGTAATGACCCTTTTCCGGTTGAGCTACATTTCTCAAAAGTAGATAGAAAGCATTAATTTTGAATAATAACAAAAAGTACCAAATTTCATCATTCTGGCTCAAACCGTTGTTGCGTAATCTTGTCTACATAAACACATACATACACAGACATTTTGCTCAACCTTATTGTTATTGAATATGACTCAGTGACCTTCAAAACATATAAAACATCAAAATTTCGACATCGAAAATTTTCGTGATGGCAATATATCTCTGGCGAGATAGTAAAAAGAGAGGGATTCCCTCTTATATTTCTCTTTTTATGATTTACAAAATATTGAAGTCTTATTGAAAATATAATTACTTATATTTTATAGCTAGATGATTGTTTTTTACTTCTTTTCTAGTTGAGACTTTGGAATTTTTATATAAAATACTCTTCATTTTTCAAAGATACTTTATGATCTAAGGGAAGAGTACTTTTATCAAAATATTTTTTATTTAACCTGAGAATTAAAATTTTTAAAACACTTATTTACTCATTCAAATAATAATATTTGGTATAATTAATTATATCACCCATTACTTGTCAACTTTTTTACAACTATAATAATTATAGATTCATGTGAATTATAGCTAAATTTCAAATCTATATGTATATATAATATTTATTAGAATATTTCATCAGGCTGTCAGCATTAAACTAGGCGGTCAAGTTGAGGATTTAATTAAACTCCACTACAAATCAAGTACGCTGAAGTTGGGAGGGGTGGGGGTGAGTAAAAGTGCTATAAATGCAATTAATCTATAATATCTAATATTAAATTAATTTTTGTTTATATTAATATTAATCAAATATATAAAATGTATATCTAATTTAGTTTCAAGATTTTCAAAATAAAATAAGGTATTGAATATTTATCAAATCGATTTTCAAAACAATTTTTTATTGTATTGTCATTCTCTAATTTAATTATATTTTCAAATAAACTATTCTCATTAATAAATAAATTCTTCAAAAAAATATTATGATTTATTAATTTTAGAATTACTGAAATTATTTATATTTTGTATATATATATATATATGTTGAAGGCTTAGTATGGGTTGGTTTATAAGAAAAATGGGTTTGAAAATTAATAATTAATAATTCGGGTAGCACTCTGGTTAATTTTGAATAACAAATAGATTAATGAATCCGCGTAGGTTGATTAGGGAAAGGGTAATATTGAATTGGTTCAAAAGAATAGTCAGATATAAAATTTAATCAAATTAAATGTTTAATAAAAAATTTTTAAATTCTGAGCAATGTGAAGACAAAAACCTTTTTTTATATGTATAGATTACATATATATAAACAATGATATCGATAATTTTCAACGGAAAATTTTCTATTTAGTAATCTATTTTTCATTTTTTTTCCTTTATAATAATGGTAATAAATTAAGAGTTTTTTTAAGGTAAAGATTGTTAGAAATCTTTACCCTAATGACCTTAATTCTGGATTAAAGTGTATTTGGTTGAGAGGGGTTGGGATAAAAAGAAAAGAAGAATGGGGATTGACTTCTACAAGAGCCTCTAAACACGCAACCGCAAAAAAGAATAAAAAAATAACAAACGCAACTTGAATAATTGAAAAAGAAAACATTTCAAAATGAAAGTGGAGAATATAAGCAATATTATATTATTACTTACAACATAAATCTTAATTCTCTAGTTCTAGTCTATTATTATATGAATAACTTTAAATCTTTCTTTTATAGGTTTAAAACTATGACATTTCCTATTTGATGATAATTTTCAGTATTATTCAATTTATTTCATTTTTTTTTTAATTAAATCTTAAATAACATTCATTGAATGAATGAAATCAACGCGATTTAATTTTGTTTTTGTTTTTGTCAAATTTCCATTCCAATATATCAATTAAATTTTTATAATCATTTTTAAACAATATCCAGATATTTATTTTATAATTAATAAATATAATTGTTTTGTTATAAATTGTTTTGGCTGGCCTAAATTAAAAAATAAAATAATTGAGTTTAATTTATGGAATGTCTCATAATTGTTTAACATTAATAATAATAATATACATTTTAAATGGGTTTAGCATAGCTTTGTGTCACTACCGATCCAAACCCTTTGATCAACACGAATTGTAACTACTATAAAACTCAAAAATATCATTAAAATTAAATTTTTAAAATTCTATAAATTAGTATTTATATAAATATTTAATATGTTTTAAAAAATATGTAATAAGTGATATTTTTTTAACTTAAATTTAAATTTCTTTTTTCCCTACATTATAATAAAATGAATCATAGATCAAGATTTTATCTAATTATTTGTTTTTTTTATGAAAAATACAACTCTACTTAAATTTTATTGATCCTTTAACTGCTCTTTTTCTATACCTCTTGTATCTTTTTTAAATTTTTGGCCTTAAAACGATAAAAAAACAATACCTCCCTTACTATCCTCGGTCGGTAATATATCTATTCAGACCACTTGAATGCATTTTCACTATTTTTAGATTGATGTCAATGATATAGAAGACCTGAATGTTAATTTTTGTAATAATATTACTTTAGTTTATATGTTAACCTGAAAAGGACCACTGTTTATTAAATAACTACTTGATGATATCCTTCAAAAGAAATATTCTTCCATGCTGTTTATTACTAAAAAGCCATGAGGGTAAGTCACCAAGGGTTTACTCGTATAGATTCTCAGTTTTGGTTCAAACAGTTCTTAAATTGGATGTTCAAATTGGTCATTCATCTAATAATATCAACTTGTTAAAACAAGATTTATTTGAGTTGATAAGCAAATTATGAATTTAGATAAGATAAGATCTAGAGGGCAGCAAACTGGGCATTTGTCCGGGGAGGAAAATCTGAATTTTGATTATGAATGTAATAAATTTTATGAATATAGGGTCGGCAATTTACTCTTTGCCCGGAGTGCTGTAAATGCTGGAGCAGGCGCTGATACGATACAGAAGAACATTTCAATATACCTATATTTTGTATTTTCTTTTAAAATAAAATATTTTATTTAAACAAGATAGCAAAATTTCTGTATTTCATTCCCCAATTTCTGAAATCCTCCAAAGATTTAGACCGTAATAACCACATTATTCTAACTTTCTCTATCCTATACTAAAATCATTCAATTCCTATTGTCTCTTATTTAATTCCTTATTATCTCTCTCTTCTTATATTATTTAACAATTGGTCTCACCACAAATATAATTATTCAACTCTTTTTTTCTTATCATCCATCCTTCGTGTCTTGCATATCGCCACCACTTCGATTTGAAGACCTAACTTAGGTTTATAAGTGCACAGAGCAAAGAGCTTTTAAAATCTGTACCACCAGAGATATATAGATAGACTGATATGTAATTCCTTGTTATAAATAAAGGCTTTGTCATCCCTCAGTTAATTCATCCTTTTTCTGCTCATAAATTCGATTTTTATTTATTACTAGAACAATTTTCTTACACAAATTGATCAATTAAATAATTTTAAATTTTGTAAATTTATTTTTATTTTTAAAATTCTTATGATATTGTCTACACAAAATTAAATTGGTAAATAGTAAATAGATCAAGACTTAAAAACTATTACTTTTTACTTCCGAGTGTTTGTTCATCTTTACACAAACCTCTTAAACCATTTTGATTAATTTAATTGGAATTGGAATGATCAATGCGCCCCATCAAAGACTTGCTTCTTTACTTATTTCCTTAATTCATTTTGATCAAATAAAAAAGGTTTTTGTATTTCTTAATGTTAAATTAAATTATCTCTCATGGTTTTAGAGGTATAGACTATATAATTAGATTTTTATCATTTTAATCTTGAAAGTAAATGTTCAAATTTGAAATAACTAAGTAACAATAATATTATATTTAAATAAAATAAAATATCTCTTAAGAAGTTTATAAAGACATGATAAAATTTTATTTTAATATTCATAGTAATAGACAATTTTCAATCTTATCTTATTATACTAGCAAAAATTGTATAGATATAGGTTTATACTTATAAATAGATAAATTTGTATATTTTTGAGATATTAAACCGCTCGAAGGATTTTTTTGAAATTCACACCATAGATAATATTTATAAAGACAAATCGACCTGTATTGGTTTCAGCCTGGGGAAAAATCATCTTCATTGGTTTTTTCTTAATTTAAATTTATATGACGTCAATTAGTTATTATACTTTTTAATTATTTTTTTTTTCTCTAAATATTTGAAATATTTTAATCTGTTTTGTCGTTTAATTTTTTGTTAATTCTTATATATTTTTATTAGTTAATATTATTATTTATTATTATTATTTATTATTATTGAGGACACTAAGTTCCATTAATTTAATCAGAATGATGCAATGATGTAACATTTAATAATTGTAATAAATAATTAAAGAATTGTATATCAATATTTTTTAAAGGGCCTTCCAGGTCTATTCTTTTATGAGTATAATGTCATTCAAATTTAAATAAATATATCAAGATTTGTGTAAAAACATTATAACTAATTTTCATACAAAAATAAACAAATTATTATTATTGTATAATATTCATATGCCTAATATTCTAGGATATTTCATGTTTTTCTTCAAATAAAATTAGACAATATATTTTCAATTTTTTTTTTGTTAATAAATTTAGATATAAATCAATTTCCAATTCTATATATTATTCTATATTTATTATTATATTTATCGTATTTAATTTTCATTAATTTCTTCATTGAAGTAATTTAAATATTATCGTGCTTAGTAATCGTGGACAAAAAAAAATGAATAAATAAATAAAATAAACTAAAAAAAAATCTTAATTTATAATAGTAACCGAAATCTAAAATGTAAACTCTGTTTACATGCAAATGATTTTGATATCGCGCTTTACTATTAAAATAAAATAAATAAATATATACATATATGAAAATTGTAGAATTTCAGTTCATGCAAACTTGCCATAAAAATATAAAATATTTTCTTATCGTGATCAATCAGAATTTGTTCTTGATTATAAAGGAAAACTAAATAGGAGAAAAAAAACGGATTTAAAAAGTCATAAAAAAATAAAACCGATGTTGATCTATAAATGATGCATCCTTTGAAGTTAATGAAACCAATCCTGTTCTTTAATCAGGCATGGATGAAACATGCATGAGGAACGGAGTGGACATTAATTAACACGCTTTTGTTTGAAAGTTTAATTGTTTTCAAGTGGAATTAATTCTCTATTTGGAAAATTCAAGGCAACGGTGCAGGAAGGTACTCTTATTTAATATTTATTCTAAATCTGGAGATGTTTCATTAAACACCATGTAGTGATAATTATGATTCAAGTGAAATATATATATATATATAAAAACGATAAAAGGATATAATAAAATTATAATTTAATATTATTATGTAATAAGCTATAAGGTACTTGAATTAATAATGAGCGTTTCCCACAAGACTAGTGTATGTTTCAATATTCCAGTTTGCAATGTCTTCCCGCTGAAACTTGGTCCTCTTGAACAGCTTGTATCATTTGGTTGAAACGTAAACAACAGTACTAAATATTGTTTCGAACATGTCCAATTTCGTACCAGATAAAGTGTTTTTGCGGGGAGATCTTCTTCATTATTTTAAATATGAAGAAAAGTGCGGCCGAGAGTCATCGAATCTTATTGGAAGTTTACAGCAAGTATGCTCTATCTGAACAATCGTGTCAGAGATGGTTTGGTAGCTTTAAAAGTGGTGATTTTGAGCTGTATATCAAATAAGAGATATGATGTGTGTGTATTAAATCTCATTACTAAGTATTACTTTCTTTAATTATCTTAGGGAAAGTTCTACAAATAGGTTGTTTTCTTATCCTGATCTATATTTTCTTTCTTTTTCTTTTTAATAGTTATATACAAGTATCATTAAATTAATTTTGATTTTTAGCTTATTCATAATAGTAATAAACTTGTTTTGTTGTTTTATTAATCATATCAATTAATTAATTACTAGTATTGTATTTTTATTTCACTCTGAATTTGCACCCTCCAAATTTTTTACCATAATCTATATTCTTTTAATAATTTAAGAAATTTCTTTCTTTTTTCTCCCTAAATTTTATTATATAATAAAAATATTTTTTTTAATCTTTCATTGTTGTTTCTCGTAAAGTGTATTTAGGATTTAATAAGATTCCATAAAAATAAATGTTAAGAATCACTGCAACATGTGAATATTTGTGTAGCATGTTTAGGGTAAACATAGTGTTTGTGGTGGGATATTTACATCTCAAGCACTTCGGAACCGAGAAATGGTTAAAACTATTCCTTCCTGCAAGATTTTTAAAACTAAGAGAAGAATTTAAAAAAATTTATCAAATCTAAATCAGTTAAATCTAATTTGTTAAAACTGCTATCCATTTTTTTAGGTTCTATACATTCAAGCTGGCACAATTTATAAGTAAATAAGCATATCAATTGATATCAAATGAAAAAGGAGTGCGGGGGAAGGGCTGCTACCTCTCTTTTAACCAACCGTGAAACGACTAAAGGGACATTTCGCAGCTGCACATAGTCATGGCTCAATTTGTTCATTTCCATCTGCAAATATTGGCCTCGATGCCCATTGCCATGGAAATTATCAAATCACTCGATATGGTTCGTTCTCCCATTAATAACAGGATATTTTCTAGAAACTTCAATTCTTGCTTTCTTTTCATTTATTTTTGATTTATTTCCTATAAAAATAGTTCAGTCAAATTATCCACTCTAAATAAAATTTACATCTCTTCATATTTATTTTCATTTATCTATATATATATATATTCTACATTGGCTGAAAAGTCCCGGGATTTTTCAATAGGTGACGCCACTAGAAAATGAACATGACTCATTTCGAGAGGCTCATCTGTCACTGGTTTATGTATGTATGAAGTATCTTGACATTTCGTCCATTCGTTTACAAGTTACAGTAGTTTGAGTGACGCTACTTTCGCCTTCATAAGAAAAATGGAAAAACAGTAATATCGCGTCTTGATTAAACATTGTTTTTTTAATGGGAAAAACTTATGAACAATCAGTGTAGTGTTTGCAGGAATGTTATCCCACATCTGCTCCTTCGAGAACAACAGTTTATCAAGACGGGATTTTCCTGTTTTTCAATTTTTCTTATGAAGGCGAAAGTAGCGTCACTCAAACCACTGTAGCTTGTAAACGAATGGACGAAATGTCAAGATACTTCATACATACATAACCAGTGACAGATGAGCCTCTCGAAATGAGTCATGTTCATTTTCTAGTGGCGTCATCTATTGAAAAATCCCGGGACTTTTCAGCCCATGTATTATGTACTAATATCAATTTTAATTAAAATATAAAATTTCTGGATATTTTGAAATATTTAAAAATTATTCAATTTTTTTTTAAATACTTGCATAATAAATTTTACAATTCTTTGACTTGTTATATTTTAAAAAATTAAATTTGAAAAAAGAAGTTATTTTAATAAATTTTATATATTATCAAATTTGATATTCTTAGCTCTATTACTGAATTAATAAAATGATAAAAAAAAAATTAACAAAAATATAAAGAATTTTGAATCGATGTTTCTTCATTGGGTGAAGAGATGTTGATTTAATATGAAATTGAGTTGTTGAGAGCAATTCCTTTTGAACAACCATTGAGTTGAAGGTAGAGATGATGGGGTTAATCATTCAAGTTGAATGGAAACTGATCTGAACTGGAAAGAATTAATGGTCCCGGTGAACTATTTCACAAAGAGAATTCATTTCATATTAGGTGAAGAACGTTATTAAAGTGAATTGCAAATATGCAATAATACTATCTCTGAGGATGAGCCACAAGTAATTTTCATATAACGAGTACATTTTTACTTTAGAATGTTGAAAACAATAAAATAGTTTTTAGCCCAAATAAATAAATTAAATAATTAGAGTGTAATAGGTAATATAAAGAAATAAACAAAATATAGTTTATTAATATTTTTTATAATTATATAATTATTACAACTAAATATATATTAATTATCATTAATTATAAATTTAATAGTTTTAAACTCTTAACATTAAAAAAAACAATAAGTAATAGTTAAAAACCAAAAAATTATTTAAATTTTTTCAGTTACTACCCAACAATTATAAAAACTATAAATCACAAAAAATAGAATTTTTTTTTTATTTCTAATATATTTCCAAAATTCTATAATAATTGTATTTTAAATTAAATTGAATTGAAAGTTATAGGATTAGGTATTTTTTCATAACTACTTTTTCTTGTCGGCAAGAATAGTGGGTTGGAGGGGAAGAATGATTTTGAAAACCTAGATGCAGCAGAGCTTGTAAAAATACTGTCCCCCGGGTTTACTTGTCAACCCAGTTAAGAGAGGAATCCTGAAGACTGATTCATAATGGGACATGACTTGACTGGGGCTGTTATTTGATCAACAGTTAAAGAGGCCAAGTAACGAACGCATACTACGTGCGCCAACTTGTTATCAGTTATTACGGAAAATAAGATTCATTCCTCCTCTCTCCACTTCCCAGATCCCTCTAGAAATAAAAAAAAAATAATTGAAATGAAATTAAAAAAAGTCATTTCTTTAAGTGATTTATGAAAAAGTACTTACAATTTTTATCTCTATTCTTATACAATGAAAAATTAAATATATGTATTTCATAAAAAAATTTTTTTCTATTGATTTTTTTTAATTAAAAATCATTTAATAAATGATTATTTTTATTATTATTTCATTTTATCTTATCTTATTAGACTATCAAAAATTATATATATATATATATATATAATATAGGGTCAAATATTTTATCAAGTAAATTTGAATATTTTTTTCATCTTGAAATTGAAATTGAGTTATTTTAATTAATTTGTATCATTTTAGGAAACAAATTTTGTATGTGTCATTTTTAGAAAATTCATTTAATAATTGTAATAAATAATTAAAAAATTGTAATTTGTTAAAGGGTTGAGCAATGGCTTGGCGTTCCAAGTATTTTGTATTACATTACATGATTTTAAATCATATTATTATAATATAAAAATGTTGGAGGTGTTTTGTGAATGAGAGAAGTACGCGCGTTTTATATGCATATATTCTAAAAAATATATTCTAGTTAAAATTATTATTATTATTAATATTTATTGTTATTTATATTATTACTAAACAGCATCCTCAATCCAATAGAATAACTCTCCCAAATGACTCGTAACAATAATAACAAGAGATAAATAAATAAATTAATGTTTTTTTTTCAAGGTATATATAACTAGTCATGTCGCGGCACATAATCGAAAAAGAGTGGTGATGGAGAAAATTTATTGTACAACATTTCAATCACTGACATAAAATGAGGGAGGAATCCTTGTCACTGTTAAACATAATCAAACTGCCCATGTTGCTGGGGACAATCCATTTCGCGGGTAGCAAGCCCCTACTGGCATCTACAGAATATTCAATCGCATCCTATTTACATAAAGAAATAGAACAATCTATTCCTGCGTTGTATTTTCTATTAATTGAAAAACATTGGAAAATAAATGAAACGAATAAATTATTAACAAATAACTCTTTTCTTATACATTTTGTAGTTTAATTAGAAACAAAAATATCACTAGTCAAACAATATTCACCATTTGTTTACAATAATTACTATATTCGTTTCAATTGTTTTTACAATTTTAATAAATTTATTTATTTATTTATTTATATGTAGCAGTATAAGAAATTAATTCAAATATTTAGAGGTACATATTTTTGAAATAATAAATTTTTTTATCTGTTTCATTTTCAGACATCGATATTTTTATATTTTAAAATTAGCAACTGATAGATTATAGAAGATGGAGGCTCTTAGGTAGTCGAAATCATCTAATAATATTATTAAGAATATGATTTTAGGAATATAATGTTTATTGAACAAAAATATAGAAATATATTTGAAATTTGTAGAGTAAACATATTCCTCGAATTTTTATTTATGGATATTTGATTGTGCGAAAAATATATTGTTGGGGAGATCGAGTGGGAACAAACCCTTGGAGGACAAGGACTAGGGTGGGTGGATAATGTAGGAAGGGAAATGAGAGAGATGGGAGAGGGTGGGGATTGGAGGGTTATGGCTCAGAATAGGGATACTTGAAGGAGTGTGGTTGCTGCAGCCAAGAACTTTCGAGTTCCGTAGCGCCACAGAGATAGATATATGATATGGGATTTTTGATTGTAATGTTAATTGAAACAATTTTTAGAGTACATTGATTTCATTCAAAAAAGATAGATCTATTTCTATTTGGTGGATGGAATGAATTAAATTTTTCAAGTGGTTCATTCAATTAAAATTCGAAAAGCATTTTAATATAGGATCTTGTTAAGGATGCTTGACTTTTTAATTTAAAATGGAATCCTTAAGAAAATGAAAACCAGAATAGATTGGAATCTTAAATAATTACCTAGAAGAAAATTTGATATAGATATATTTATTAAAATATTGTTTTAAGAATATTTTAAAATTGTGATTTTATCAATTCAAAATTTTAAATATACCTACTTAGTATATGAATTATGAATAAAAATAAAATAATTATAAAAATAAAAATAAATTTGAATTAACAATTTTTTTAATTAAATATAAAAATATTATTATATATTTTATTATTAGTACCTGGTGCAAGCGAATTCCTTCTTAGTAGTTTAAAATAATTCTACTTTATTAACTAATATTATTATTTAAGAATATTGCACGTATTTGTGAAGATTATTATTATAAATATCCTCCATTATACTTTTCTTATTTTATTTACCTCTATTGGTACTTAGTAAATAAATCATGAATTATATTGTTTTTTTAAAAACCCAAAAATTATTTTTTGATATATAAAACCCTTGAGAAGAATGAATCGCCCTTCATCCTCCTTCGGTTTTAAAACCTGTACATAATGTTTTATAAAGAATATAAAAATATTGTTTCTATCAATTCACACCCAGAATTTTTTATAAAATATCATTGAAATAAAATATATTAAAGTATAAATAAATAACAACAGAATAGTAATGTAATAATTCTCCATTGATACAACAACGGCAAGTACCATATATCCATGTTGAAAATACTAAGCAACACTAACAACCAGTCACTAAAATGCAGAATATTTGATGATATTTTACATATGTATTTTATTTAAAGAAATACTTCTTAAACAATTTTTGAGAATTTGAATAGTATTATTTGATATAATATCTAATATAATACTCGTATAATATGTATAAGAACATGTTTTTTATTTTATTCAATTTTCTTTTAGAAAATATTTGTTGTCTATGCATATGCCTTTTGATGTCTTTGAGATGGTTGAGAGTTATTTTGACCTTTGTGCAAATAGATCATGTTTCATTGATCGTACTCCTTCCTCCTTCCATCTTATATATCAAATATCAAAACAATAGAGAGGAAGAGTAACTTTATTGGCTCTTGTCATATTTGTTGTTTAAAGAAGAGCTTCGTTTGGGCACCATTGGCAACAGATTCATGTTCTCCATAGATTCCTCAACGACAAAATTGGTCTCAACTAGAATCTCTATGCGAATCATTGATGATGTAGAAGGGAGAGGGAGAGATTAAGATTGGTGGACGAAAGAGAGGAAGGGGATCGAATAAAGAAGGTGCTCTCAACTTTAAAATGATAGCCTTTGATCACAAATTCATTGATGATTTTCGTTATAAAGCAAAGATAAAATACGTCCAAGACAAATTGGTTGAAATGTTTCATCACAAATAAGATTAATTTAAATTCACATAAAATGAACATTACATAACGAATGTTATATTATATATTCATTTTTCTTAATAAATTAAATATTTTTATTACAACGAACTATATTAATTTAAATATCCATTTGATATGGAATGTTTAAAAAGAAGAATGTTTGATACTCAGAGCGTTACACTGTTCAATTGACATAAGAAGAAAAATTTGAAAATAACATTCTCATCTCTTTGGAGTGGAATGTTTCATAAAAATAAAATAAGAATAAGGACCCAAGAAGAAAGAGGTCACCGAGGAATGGCGGAATCTGCATCACGAGGAATTGCATAACCTCTATGCATTTCAGACATAGAGTAATAAAATCAAGAAGGTTGTGATAGGCAGGGAACGTAGCAAGATTGGGTGATGATAGAATAGCGAAAAATATATTTATGGATACGTCTAGTTGGAAGTCCAAGAATGCGGTGGGTGGATTGTGTAATAAGGGACGTAAGAGAGATGGGAGAAAATAGCAGTTAGATGGGTGTAGCTTAGGATAGGGATACTTTGGGGGAATGTGGTTGCTGCTTCTATGAACTTTCGAGTTCCGTAGGACCACAGAGATATATAGATAGAAAATAATAATTTTTTATTTCATATTTCATTTTTTTTTTTTTTTTTTTTTTTTATAAAAAATTATTTTATCTATCACTTTCAATATATAAACATTCTTTCTAATAAATTAAAAAAAATTAATTTAATTGAAATTCTAAATTCTGAAGGAAAGATTTTGATATGGTAAAAGACTTAAAAATTGTTATAATTTTCTGATAAGTGCTACTATTTGCTGTACTCCACAAGTTAACTTCTAATATTATAACGCAAGTGTTACCTTAGTTTCAATGTTTCAACATTATCTATTTACTGTAAAAAATTATTATTTTTTTACCGACCGACGATAGTAAGGGAGGTATTGTTTTCACACCAAATTTCACATGTGGAGATTTTTACATATCTCCACGAATCATGCATTTTCTAAACAGAAAAAAGTATTTTTAGCATGATGTCTGTCCGTCCGTCCGTCTGTCCGTCTGTCCGTTCGTCTGTCCGTCCGTATAGATGTGTACAGCCTGAACGGCTGAACGGATTTTGATGAAATTTGGTATATTTACTTAATGCATCAGTGGGATGAATTGATCAACTTTTGGTACAAATCCGGAAGCCGGAAGTGGTAGTATTAGCGATCGACGATAGGAAGGGAAGGGTTATTTTCACACCAAATTTCACATGAGGAGATTTTTTTATATATTACCACGAATCATGCACTCTGTATTGGTTTTATCCTCGGGAAAATCATATTTATTAGTTTTTTCTTGATTTAAAATTATATGACGTAATCCAGCCATTCATGACGTCACAGCCTGGTCTTGCATATATATTATAAATAAAATAAAATTAAAAATGTTTATATTTATTATTTATGTATCCATATCTGTTTTTTATTACATTAATAGATATATTAAAATTATTTGAAATTGTTTCTGTATCTGGAAATTAATTTATTTCAAACAGTCGATCGGTTCGGACCTGGCCACAGGTCAACTTATTTTTGCTGCTCTCAAAAGTATGTTTTGAAAAACCTTAGTTTTATTATTTTTCGCTAATCAATTTCATTATTAATTTATCAAGTTTTTGCAAAATAATTGCAATGAAACTTTACTATTTTATAGGAATTTTAATTAGAAATTATTAAGTATTTAGAAGAGTATCAATTTTAAAATTATAATATACTAGCTGATCAGAGCGCCTTCCAGGCGCTCTTCACATCTATACGGGGGCTCCGCCCCCTGTACCCCCGAGTGTAGTATTTGGTTGAAAGTCTGTATGTAAAAGGTTTTCATCCATTTTGTTTCAATCAGTATAAGTAGATAAGACATATATTTGTTTTCTTAGAAAATATATATTTTAATTTAATCAGTAAATTAATTATATATTATTATTGCATATGTTATATTTATCTAACTCTGTGTCTATACAGTTTTCGAAAGTTCTTAGCCGCAGAATCCACTTTTCTCTAAGAGTCCCTATCCTGAGCTACAACCAAATCCTACCCTGTCCCATATTATTAATTTCGTAATTTGATTCTAAAATATTATTAAAATAAATATTTTTTATTCATAAAACTAACTTATACTTACATCTCAAAAACAGCCTTTCTGGGAAATTGCAAAATGTGTTTTTTTTTTTTTTTATAAATAATGATCGTGCAAATTACACTAAAAATTAAAAAAATTATTAGCTATAATAAACTATTATTGGCTATAAATTAATTATAATTAATTAAATTAATAAAAATAATTTAAAGATACAACTCGTTGAGAAATGAACTTATAATTAACATTAATAAAAATAATTTAAAGTTACAACTCGTTGAGAAATGAACTTATAATTAACATTTCCTTTAAAACTGTTTAAAACCCCAGAGTGGACGCTGACAATTTGGGTTTTTCCTGGTAAGACTGTCCCCCCCCTGGTTTTTCCCAATAACAAAGTGAAAGAAAATTCCCTTATGTTGCCTCCCCTTCCGACCCCCTAAGAGGGGTTATTTTAAAGGAACAATCGGAAAATAATTTTAAATGAATGAATAAATGAAAATTCAAATTTTATATATAGTTTTTTATATATGTTTATTTATTCACAAAAAATTAATTAAATTGTAATTTAAATTCTTATAGTTTTATTAAATAAATCATTTTTAGTTATAATTTTATATAAGCATTTTTTAATTGAACCTATTCAATCTTGTCATTCCCTAATCAGCATACGCGGTTTCAATAACCCTTTTAATTATTCTAAATTCAATCTTTAATTAAATCTAATTTAACACACAACAATTCCGTCTCATTATTGTAATACAAAGTTAGAAATATTAAGTTAATATAATTAATATTATTTATTTATTAATACCAATTAATAATATTAATTACTTATAAATAATTCATAATAATAATAAATTGTGATACCAACTTATAGGAATATTAAAATAATATAATTATTATTTTACATATATATGAATATAATATAAATATTTTTAATTTTATTTTAAGAATAGATATATATCTAAAAGGCGGTAACTGTGAGGTCACATATATACATTTAAATATAAAAAAACTAATGAAGATGATTTTTTCCAGATATGTGATCAATAAAACTAAATAACTTAAGAGTATAACTAATGGTTTTCAATTTATAAAATCTAATTTAAAACACAACAATTCCGTCTAATTATTGTATTGTAATACAAAGTTAGAAATATTAAGTTTAAAAAAAATTAAAAATATTTGAATTTGGAAAATTATATGTAGCGCCATCTGTCGATAGTTTTGTGACACTACAGATTTTTAGCAATATATTACTAATTAAATTAATTTTGGATAAATTAATTTTGGATTTAACTACACTAAAACCTTCCTTGGTATGCCCACAACAATTCCTGAAAGTTTCATCGTAATCGGACGGGTAGTTTTTGAGTCTATAGACAGACAGACAGACAGACACACAGACATTGCCTTTTATATATATAGATATTAAAAACATAATTATTGTATGTATATATGAGAGAACGTCTCAAAATCAACTTACTCACCTAGTATTATACTAATTTCTATCTATATTAAAACCGAAACATATTAAGAATATTTTGATTGATGAATCTAATATTTAATATATCATATATTTTTCATTTCCCTATAATCTTTCAATTTTAAAGAAAAATTATAAAAAACTAAAATTTAAATAAAATTACTAAATTAAAAATTGTTTACATTAGAATATATATTTGGTCGTTTAGGTTTACGTGAAAGCTTTTATTGTTATAAGAAATTATTTTCAGGTTATCACGTTTAATTGTCCAGGTTTTCACGTCTAATTGTGAGATTTGGGTTTCGATCGTCGTCAGGAGCAAATGTGTGCCAAGGTTTCTTCGAAGCTTCGGAACACAATAAATCCAAAATCTTACACACATTCACCCCAAAATCCCAACATCAACTCTTGTCACACAGAATAAGATCCAGAATACCAAAAAAAATCCTAACTCTCTTGAAAATGGCGCAAAAGTGGGCGTCGAAAAGTAGAAACCCAAATTTCACAATTGGAGGTGAAAGTAACGCGGAAATAATTTCTCTCTTATAATATATATATATATATATATATATATATATATAGATAGATAGATAGATAGGTAGATAGATATCTTTGTGTAAAAAATCTATAAATTATAAAATAGAATAAATTATTTTTTAATTTTCAACTAGTCCGAAGCCTGTTCATACGAAAAAAAAGAAATTATAAATAAT
Organism: Labia minor; assembly: GCA_963082975.1. Classification (NCBI taxonomy): domain Eukaryota; kingdom Metazoa; phylum Arthropoda; class Insecta; order Dermaptera; family Spongiphoridae; genus Labia; species Labia minor. The sequence continues at coordinate 40,442,404 of OY720344.1, read as the reverse complement.
CGATTAAATATACATACATATAAATACAATTATTTATACTATTTATGAACAAAACAAATATTTATTTTAAAAGTTACTGAAATTTGAGTAAAACAGGCGGCATCGAGTTTGACGGAGGGTGATGTGCATGATGAATGAGGGTGTAGAGGGAGAGTTGGGAGGTGAAGGGGGGAAGGAGTTAGTTCCGGGCTTTCACGCTAAATAACGACCTTCACTCGGTTGCCTAATGATTAATTAACAACCCGCCTGTAGATGGACTTCAGGACTGGGGATGCCTTATTAATCCTTGCTTGACGTATACAACTCAATCTCTTCAAAGCTTTCAAATAGCTATAAATTTAACGAGCGTTTCTATTTTTTAATCCCGATCTAAAATTTTATATCCTGATCTTGAGTTGAAAATAAATTTAATGAAAGAATCATAATATAGACAATTTTTACGATTGGCAATGTAAGATCGCAATCTTCTAAGAGGGGGAACCAAAAACGTTTTCAGAGAACCACACGTGGGGAATGCTTGATGACTGGCGATCCCCCCCCCCACCTTCCCACCACTCTCCTTCCAATAAAAAAAAGGCAACCTCTCATGATAGATTCCTTGAATTCCCTGGTCAAATTAAATAAAAAAATAAATAAATAAATAAATAAATGGTTATAATGCAAGGCACTCATTTCTTTCTCGGTTTCTGTTAAGAATACAATTTTATCCCTCTTTGGAAAATCTCTAGTATTTAATTTAGAAATGGTATAATAATGCCTGTCTTTGGTTGGTTTTATTTTATTTTTTTCAACTTTTAATGAAGTAATTTGTATGAACCAAGTGAATTTCCTGGTTGGCTATACAAACATTTATATTAAAACAAATCGAATATTCTAATCCCATAAGCTAAATAAGCAAAAGGAAAAGTAAATTTTATTAATTATTCTTAATAATAATAATATTTAAATATGTGATTACTAGTCAACTCGAGAAAGTAATTTAATATAATAATTTGAAGAAATTATTAGTCATGGCCGTAACAAGCGAGTAGTGCCTGAATAAAGAAGATGAAGATGCTCATTTTATAATTTTATGAAATAAATTATTTATATTTCTTCGTCTGATGGCTAATTCAACACTACAAGCGAGGGATATTGGGCTCTTATCCGGGGGACCCCTGATAATTTCCAAGTGCATTTTTACAATCTCGCCAGAGATAGTATTGCGATCACGAAAATTTTCCATGTTGAGATTTTGATGTTTTTATACGTTTTGAAGGTTCCTGTTTCACTAAGGTTGAGAAAAATGTCTATGTGTATGTGTGTATGTGTGTGTTTATATTATTGTAGACAAGATTACGCAAAAACGGTTTGAGCTAGAATCATGAAATTTGGTATACGGGCATTATTTAAAATTCGTAGTTTTCTATCAACTTTTGAGAAATATAGCTCAACCGGAAGAGGGTCATTATCTACAACGTTTTGGTTTTTTTCTTCTAAAGTGACAGTAAAAATAAAGATATATGTTTGATAGTTTTTCACATGACTAAAAATTGTATAAAACTGCTATATATAGAATTTCAGCTTGATTGAATCGCTGAAAGTACCGGAATTTATTTTTTAACCCTGCAAATCACGCGCCAACGCGTTAAGTGGTGCCATCAACAAAGAGCCAAACATGCGCTGGTTTAATAAATATTATTTATTAATTTTAATTTATAATTTGTAATTAATTAAATTTAATTTAACTATAACATATGTGTTAATTAATCCAATTCAAATTTGCGAGATAGTCGAGTGGAGACACTCCAGCTTATTTTACTTAGTAACGAAGGTTTTCTTAATGATTTTCTTTAATATTTTCTATATATATGTAAATATAACTCATACTCTTATAGAATATTTTGATACTGGATCATAAAAAAATAATTCATATTTTTTTAATAAATTTTCAAAAATCGTGGAATCTCATTTAATATTAAATAATAATAATAGTGAATTATAAATTATAACTAATTTCAATTTTTTATTATTTTCATAATTCATAGTAATTCTTGAAATCCCTTACTCTGTTTCTGTCCTAATTAATTTTTAAATTTACTTTAATAAAATCTGTAACATACCATATAATAGACATTTTCATCAATTAGTAGATTAAAAATCGATGCCTTTGTAAAAATGTATAAAAAAGGATTTATTAAGATGAAAAATGGTAATTTTATAGATTCTCTATAAAAAAAAATATTTCCGTCTTCATAAATCAATTACTGAACCAATTTCTTAACATTTTTACACTTGGTAAAAATTTATAGAGTAATATAACCAAAAAGGTTTTTCCAATAATCAATATTTGAAGACTGAAAGTAACGATAAAAATTTGGCTTATTATTAGGTATGTACAAAAAAATTGATTAAATTTTCTTCTAATCAACAAGCAAATATTCTTTTTTATTTTTATTTTTTTTTTATATATTATAAACGTAAATTTTAAATTAAAAATAATATTGTTGAAACAAAATATTGTTTGAATATTTAAATTAATTGCAAAAAATTTATGATAACTATGAAATTATTATCAGAGATTTATATTCATATTAAAAATGCCTACTAAAAATTGGTAAAATTATTCATTTCCATTTACTACTAGTATTTAAATAATTAAATTAATAAAATTCAATAGATCAATTAAATGTTAATATAAACCTATACAATATACAACTAGACAATAATTATAGAATAAATAATTTTGATGAAATCTAAATGAAAGTTAAAAATTTAATCTTGAATATTAAATTGAATTAAATATTAAAAACTATTAGTCTCTTGAAGGGTAGTTTGCGATGTGTTCCTTCGAGATTTGTATAATTCGCAAATAATAGATACCATACATGCTTACCTATTACTACATTACTAGTTAATAATCTATCCAATCAGAGAGCTGTTGCTTTGCTTAGCAACTCCCAAAGGGCAAAAACCCTTCCTTCGTGAAATCATGCAAAACAATTACTAGATATAGGGCAGAACTTAGTACATTTTAATAATAAAAAATGATTATTTGAATTACATATATAAAATTTTCGTGTAGATATACATATAATATCATATTTAAACTCCTAACCTGAAATAATTATACCAGTATATGATTATAAATGAAAATAAATATATATTAAGGTTTTTACCGACCGACGATAGTAATGAAGTTATTGTTTTCACACCAAATTTCACATATGGAGATTTTTACATATCTCCACGAATCATGCATTTTCTTAACAGAAAAAAGTATTTTTTACCATTCCGTATAGATGTGTACAGCTTGAACGGCTCAATGGATTTTGATAAAATTTGGTATATTTACTTAATGTATCAGTATGATGAATTGATCAACTTGTGGTGTATATCCGGAAACCGGAAGTGGTAGTATTACCGATCGACGATAGGAAGGGAAGGGTTATTTTCACACCAAAATTTCACAAGAGGAGATTTCTTACATCTCCACGAATCATGCACTTTGTATTGATTTTATCCTCATCTTCATATTTTTTTCTTAATTTAAAATTATATGACGTATTATTATATATTATAAATAAAATAAAATTAAAAATACTTATGTTATATCCATATCTGTTTTTTATTGCATTAATAGATACATTTAAATTATTTGAAATTGTTTCTGTAGCTGGAAATTAATTCGGTCGGTTCTGAGCCTGGCCACAGGTCACCTTATTTTTATACTTGTTCAATTTATTAAGTAATTTTGAAAAATTAAGTGACAATAAATACATATCCGAAAAGGAAAAAAAAAGGAAATTGAATATATCCATTACAAATTGAAACAAACAAATATTATTTTTTATAATTTAAGCAGATGAAAATACATATGAATGAATGATTTTTTTTACTTGGAAACATTTTCAATATTGTTCTGTTTTGAAGATGGTTTTGAGATAAAGTAGTATGTATTAGAGAGGTGAAGGCAACTCGCGCTTCACTACCTGCATAATTTCCTAACAGTTTTCAATGAATCTTTGGGCAGGTGAACCACATAGTAATGCAGTGAAAGCAATAAAAAACAAGTTGGAGAAGTGTGTTTGCTGCGGCCAAGAACTTTCGAGTTCCGTAGAGCCACAGATATATATATATATATATATTGTCGTATAAAGTATGATTTAGTATGGGTTGGTTAATAAGAAAAATGGAATGGGTTGAAAATTAATAATTAATTAATTGGTAGCATTCTGGTTAATTTTTGAAGAATAATTTGGTTCATGAAACCGCGAGGCTGATAAGGAAAAGGTAAAATTGAATTCGTTCAGAATAAAATGCAGATATAAAATTATAATAAAATAGAATATTTATAATACTAAAGAATTGATATTATAATAATTGATACAGAGTAATTATATAGAGTTGTTTGTTTATAAAGGTACCGTGGTAAATCAGATAAATTAAATGAAATTTAATTTATTGAGCAATTGCAATTTTATATATGTAAGGATCGACCACTTAGCTGTTTTATAAATAAGAATAGTTGGATAATTCTAGAGCAGGGCTTCTTAAACTTTTTTTATTCGCGACCCCATTTATGATCGCGAGTTTCCTGGCGACCCCGTATAAATATAAAAGAAAGATATATAGATATTTTTTGATGATTTATTTATTAGGTAACAATATACATACATACAAATCTAAATGCGCAAATACCCATCTAGAATCTAGGTGTGTATTTGTATAATTTCTAGATTCTAGATGTTAGAAAATCGTGTATTTAAATATTTGACATTAAAATCTCTCGAAATCCTAGAATTTTGCTACGCGACCTCCTTTGGGGTCGCGACCCATAGTTTAAGAAGGCCTGTTCTAGAGACTTAAGTCTTCGGTTTCAATCATCAGGATTTCTTGGACATCTTAGGCAGCGGCAGTTACTCAATGTGGTTTGGCCTCCTGGGGTCCACTCAGGGATGAATTGGTCTCTCTCTCGATATAATGAAGACTAATCCCAAAATTGTTGTTACATCAATAACGAAAAGTCTTCATCCTCTCTATTGACATCTCTCGAAGATTCTATGAGAGGGGAGCCTCTTCTCTCCAAGACCTCTGTTGATTGGTCAACTCTTGCCAATATCTCTGGCAACCTTGTACAGTCTTTGATGAATTTTTATAAAAGAATTGAGGAAATATATTGTCTTAATCAATAGAAAATATTTCCTTTTGAGTCTCTTTGTTCCATCAAGTTTCACATATTTAATTTATGAGGGTGAGTACGTGCTGATGTCAATGTTTGTTAGAAATGTCTTTCTAGAACTTTCTACCCTTGTGTATCAAAAGCATATTTATGCGAATATGTTACAATATATATATATTATATATTATACTGTATGAATCGAATAAATGTTACAAAATTAATTAATTATTTAGTTATAAATTGTCCTAGTGACATGTCTATTTTCATTTTATATTCATAAATCAATTTTTTCGCATTAAGTGCATTCATTGATTATTCATAACAAAGAGTAGTAGTATTTAAACCATGTGGGAGATTGTTCGAATTAATTTTCCGTTCAAAAATAAACAATTGATTATCGCTTGTTGGTGGTGAAGAGAATTGTTGGGGAGTGGTAACGGGAAACAAGATGACATTAATACGTTTGGACAAGAGGTGATATTTTTCCTTCCTTTTAAGCGTGACTAAGCGATGTTTCCCCCATCAATACGATTAGCATATATAAACTTTCAAGTTAGGTTTCATTTTGCTACAATGATATTTTAATAGGTTTTTCTTCTCGTTTGCAAGAGATTGATTCACCCTTTGCCTTCATTCCATACACGCTAATTCTCGCCCCTCCCCCCTCCTTTCTATTCATCATTTTGCTTTTTCCTAAGTTAGGTCTGATCAATTATGCTATATGCAAATTTTACTTGATGCATTAATAAATTCAGATAATTCACATACTCTCTATTCCATCCGGTTAACAAAATTATCTTCGTCACACAAGGAATATATTAAATTTGCAAAATATGAAAAGGAAAATCTTTTTTCGAGAGTATTATATAAAACATATTTTTTTTTCTTTTATTAATCTTTTGAAAAAATATAATATAAAGCAGCGCAATTTTATAAGTGAATTTTTTTTTAAATTTCTAGGTCAATTTGATTTTCCATAAATTGCATTATGACATATATAAAGAATTATATAATTTCAGTTAAATTATTTAAGTAGAGGGAGAGTAAGTAACAAATAAATTTCATTTTCAATAATGAAAAAAATATTTTAAATATTTGTTAACATATATTTTACATATAAATAAATCTAAATCTCTACAAAAAATTTTTATTTATAAGGCAAAATTCAATTGCTATTAAAAAATTTTATTTTATCTTGCTGATTCAAATTGCAAAAGTTAAAGGGCCAATCATTTATTAACAAACATAATTTTATTTATAAATAAATAGAAAAGGATTTGATTTACATTTATATAAATTTTATCAAGGATCAAATTATCTAATAAGTGTCCCATATATAAAAATATCTATGATAATTAACAAATTTAAAGGATATTTGTATATATATTTATATATTATTGTGTTTTTACCCAAGGATCCTCCTCCTTAAAGAGTCATATAAGCGCCACAAAAGAAAATGAATAAATAAATAAAATAAATATAAAAAAATTTAATCTTCCACATTCTTCAATTAATTCGAAATTTTTCAGAGATTTTCAAAATAACTGAAGATTTGTTGATTATTGCTTCACTCTCTAAAGAGATAAATAACAATTTAGTGATGCAAGAGTTTTAAGAGGATTAATCACACCGACACCCACAATTAATTACAACTGACCCATCAGATGAGCGGCAACCAACTCTTCTCAACATCTTTCTTTTTTTTTTTTACTTTATTAACGTTTTTTGATCTTCCCCATTTTATTTTTTTATATATAATCTATAATTAATTTTCAGAGATCAGAAACATTTATAGAAAGAAAAGTTGGCTAAGATTTTTTTTTATTAATGCAAGGGTTGTAAAAAAACGTTTATTAATTTACGCTTTTGGAATTGTTCCAAAAATATAAATAATAGGATATAATTTTATGGAATTTATTATATATAAGCGATTAATTAAAAATTATTCCCTGCAGTGGCGGATTAAAAAAAAAAAAAATACAAATAGGCTCTCGTTATGTAAGCCGATCCATTATGAAAAATTTATCAAGTTCCGTAATAATTTTCAAGAGTTGTGTTATAATATGTTAAATATGACTAAAAATGAAAAAAAATGTTGAATATAAAGTAAATTTAAAAAAAAAGTCAAATTGGCAGTCGTGGGACTGGCCGACAGAAGTGAAAACTTGTGCGTAAGAAATTTGAAAGCAGACGGAATGCGCACCAGCTTCACGAGAAAAATGAAATTTATATACGTATATATATATATATATATATATATAAAATTCATAATTATTTTTTTCAGCAAACTGATTATTATTACAAAAATATTAAAAATACGATGTGTATGAATATATATATATATGTCTGTCTGTCTGTCTGTCTGTCTGTCTGTGTGTGTGTCTGTCAAATACTCAAAAACTACCCGTCCGATTGCGATGAAACTTTCAGGGATTGTTGTGGGCGTCCCAGGGAAGGTTTTAGTGTAGTTAAATCCAAAATTAATTTATCCAAAATTAATTTAATTAGTAATATTTTGGTAAAAGTCTATTTATGGTTACCATGGTTACATTGAAAAATTTACAATAAATAAATAAAAATAATTGGAAATCTTTTCAACTTATTATTTTGATAAATTTTATTAATATTTTTAATTTTTTTTAAACTGCCAAAAATAACATACCCATAATAATAGTTGTAATAAAAATAAAAATATAAATCACAATGTAAGTAAAATATTGAATCGTTTTATTTATATTGTTTCAATTATTGTTTGAATATTTATTAAATTTATATATAGATTAATTTACATGTTTAAATGTATATTTAATAAATTTATTTATTGATTCTTAATATTAATAATTCCAATTACTTTCTTGAAATTTTTTTTTATTTAAAAGCATATTCAGCATATCTCGCAAATTTGAATTGGATTAAATAACATATATTAATTTAAATTAAATTAAATTAATTCAATTATAAATTAAAATTAATAAATAATATTTATTAAACCAGCGAAAGTTTGGCTCTTTTTTGATGGCACCACGTCACATGTTGGCGCGTGAGATTTCCAGTGTTAAAAAATTAATTCTGGTACTTTCAGCGATTCTATCAAGCTCAAATTCTATATATAGCAGTTTTATACAATTATTAATCCTGTGAAAAATTATCAAACATATATCTTTATTTTTACGGTCACACACACACACACACACACATATTTAAAAATTAATTTATTAAAATATGTATTATATAATATATTATATATAACATACCCATAATAATAGTTGTAATAAAAATAAAAATATAAATCACAATGTAAGTAAAATATTGAATCGTTTTATTTATATTGTTTCAATTATTGTTTGAATATTTATTAAATTTATATATAGATTAATTTACATGTTTAAATGTATATTTAATAAATTTATTTATTGATTCTTAATATTAATAATTCCAATTACTTTCTTGAAATTTTTTTTTATTTAAAAGCATATTCAGCATATCTCGCAAATTTGAATTGGATTAAATAACATATATTAATTTAAATTAAATTAAATTAATTCAATTATAAATTAAAATTAATAAATAATATTTATTAAACCAGCGAAAGTTTGGCTCTTTTTTGATGGCACCACGTCACATGTTGGCGCGTGAGATTTCCAGTGTTAAAAAATTAATTCTGGTACTTTCAGCGATTCTATCAAGCTCAAATTCTATATATAGCAGTTTTATACAATTATTAATCCTGTGAAAAATTATCAAACATATATCTTTATTTTTACGGTCACACACACACACACACACACATATTTAAAAATTAATTTATTAAAATATGTATTATATAATATATTATATATAGTATATAATTTAATATATATATATATATATATATATATATATTCAGAAATTAATTTTAAATTATATAAATATATTAGAAATTAATTTAATATAATTTAACACATAATAATATATTAAAATATTTTATTTTATATATACATAATTTAGTAATACTGATTATTAATGTAAATATAAATAATAATATTTAATATGGCAAATATGTAAAATTTTGTAAAGAATGTATCAGAAGTTTAGTGTCTAATATTCTGCCGTATTGCGCATGCGTATATCGGTCGGGTCGGTGTCGTTTTGGAATCTCACGCGAAATCTATATTTTTTCCCCATCCGCAAAAGTGCTCAACGCCGCTAAAGAAGTTTTCACTTCAATAAATATTGCATATATATTAGGTAATGATATTAATATCAGATATACTTTTTAATACATTTTTATTTTAATTGAATACAATTTGTTTTTCCACTAAATTTACGAATATTTTATGTGTTTATAAATTACTAGGTTGAGATTTTTCATTGCCATTATCATTGGTTGTTTTGTAATAATTTTATTTCTTTGTTTCCACATTATTCATGAGTATTATTAATTAAATCTTTATATATTTTCTTGGTAAAAATAACAACAATCAGTATAATTTTGATGAATGATTGTCTTTTCGGTTTGCATGGAATATACAACTAACCAAATATGAATACCTACAAATAAATCTCTAGCATAGTTTAAATGATTTGATGCGATACGTGTAATTTGTAGTCAGTATAATCTGTAAAAGTTGACAAATTTTCCTTAATTTTGAAAATTCCATATTTTCTGCCTCGTATGAGAAAATGTAAATGAGTCAATCCAAGATTCATCAACAATGACAAGGTCTACTATTTTTGAACACATATTCACCCTTCCTGCTTCTTGTTATTTAATCAACAGGAGTTGTATCCAATGGAAAACTAATTTATTTCACTAACAATTTGTTAAGAATATCTTTGAAATCACCAAAGATGAAATTTTATTCTAATTTAATTTTATTTTTTATATCAACTTTTCAACATTGATTGATCGTAGTGGATCGTATGAGGCATCAGCAGAGTATAAATGAATAATATTAAAACAAAAGAAGAATATTAAAACAAATTATAATATTGATTATTCTCTCTTGTTGCTTTGAAAATATAAAAGGTATTAAATATATGAATTTTTATAGAATGTTGTAAACACCAACTTTCTATCGTATAAAATTATTATGAAAAATGTATTCGCTTGTTAAAGAATAAAATTTTATATATGAATATAAAAAAAAAAATAATTATCAATGGTAAGTTAAAAGGGATTGCCATTTTTCTGTTGGGTTTTTTATTCTAATTATTTATATTTTTCCTACTTTAATTAAATTACGACGTTGTTTATTGGGATAAAACAAAAAGCGGTTCATAATTAAAAATGATACTATACTAAACATAGGAATCCGATATTTTGTGTAAAATATTTTCATTTTCAATTAGTTGGTTTTTAAAAGAATTTTATTTCAAGATTAATTTGATCTTTGTTTTAATATTAATTAAAATATTGAATCAACATTATTAATATTTAATCAATATTGTAATAATATATAAATTTAATGTAATTCACGAATCAAATACAAATTAGTTTTTATCTGAATATTAAATAATAAATATTAAAACAAATAAATTAAATAATAAATGCAATAAATATTGTCATTCAGTGTATTCGAATCAGTTTATAAAAATATTTATTAATAAACAATCATAATTAAATATTTAGTCACCCAAAAATTTCATTATAAATGTTTTAAGTTATCATTTCATATCCTTTAATTGTTCCATTATATATCATATATATATATATATATATATATTCTAACTTTAATTAAAAATAATATATCTAGAACTAATTTTATATTCACATGAATGACAAGTAGAGTGTCTTTCCAAAAATAAGTTATTTATTAAATAATTTATATATAAATATATAATATGGATTTCATTTAGATAAATTCTAGAAAATTTCTATTTATTATTATTTAAAAATAGCATTTCTTTTATAGTAAGAAAAAACATATTTTTATTAAATATTATTAAATAAATATAATTATTTGATATCAAAATCTAATTCACATATGGTATATATATAATGATTTATATTTAATTCATATTTAGTAGAATTTACATTAATAAATTTGAAAAGGAAAAAATACAAATCATTCAAATGAAAAATTGAAAGAAAATGAACGGTTTATTTAATATTCAAATACAACAATTATATATAGATATATATCTACTACAAAATAATTACTTTTTAAATTTCTAACTAATTTCATTTTAATAAATGAATAATTATTTAATAAATGAGAAATTTATTTATTTCAATTGATTTTCAAAAAACAATTCTGTTTTAAATCAATAAAATTATATATATTATTATATATATACTAGCTGCCCCGAGCGCCTTCGGCGCTCTCCGCACCTAGACGGGGGCTCCGCCCCCTGTACCCCCCCCCCCCCCGAGTAAAAGGTTTTCATCCATTTTGTTTCAATCAGTATATTACATAAAACATTCATTTCATTTATATTATATATATTATTATTGTATATGTTATATCTATCTATCTATGTGACTCTAAAGTTCTAGGCCGCAGCAACCACATTTCTCCAAGTGTCCCTATCCTGAGCCCTTGTCCCATCTCTCTTACGTCCCTTCCTACACGTCCTTGGTCTTCCAAGCGGACGTTTGCCAATCCAAAATCTTTTTCCTCTCCCATTCTAGCCGCGTCCCCTGCCTATCGCAGCTTTTTCGCTTTTATAACCCTAACTATTTCTGAAGATGCATAGAGGTCATGCAATTCCTCGATGTGCAGTCTCCGCCATTCCCCGGTGACCTCATCTTTCTTTGGCCAATAAATGCTGGAAAGAATACTCTGGATCTACTCTCATCTCCCAGGGTCATAGACCTTGCGTCCCACCCATATAATACAACAGGCAAAATAATTGGTTTATATATTTTAATTTTGATTCCTTTTGATAATAATTTTGATGAGATAAGCCTCTTTACTGCATGATAACAGGCGTTTCCCGATTACAACTTCGATTTAAATATATATATTCTTCTCAAATATTATTATCCTTCGTGATTACATTCAATTTTTCTACATATTCAAATTCTACATTTTGTATATAGATTTTGTTACTAAATATTTTTTCTTATCACCATTAATTTCAATCTGAATTAGAAGAAAATTATAAATTACCTCCTCTTCCAGCCCATTTACCTATCCAGGCATCTTAATTTCTTAACACTCCGTTTTTTTAAATTTAAAATAAAAGGAGATAAATAGTTTTAAATTATATTCGAATGGTCTATTATATTCTATATATCAGTATTTTTTTTCTGAATTTAATACCAACTTGATTTTCAAAATGTTCCATTAGTTATCCATATGATTGATTACATGTGTTAAAATTTAACAAAATTCAAATATTCTAATTTTTAAATTTAAATACAATTGAATATTATTTTTTATTAATATCATATCAAAAAAGAGAATTTATTAAAAATTAAAAATAAAAAAAGAAGCCTATTAATAAAAAAATATAATAGAATACAATAATTTTGATTTAAAACAAATTTTAATTTAAAAAAAAAATACTCAATATAAAAAAGACATAAATTTAAAACATCTCGTAATATCATTTGTCTAAAAAACATATTTTAATTAACCAAGAAATCATTTTTACACTTAAAATATATTTGTAATTAATAATTGAAACAAAAACAAAAATAATAAAATTTTGTCATTTTAATTGAAGTTTTGAAAATATTTTTGTATTGATAAAAGTTTAAAAATAATATATTCAGTTTTTTTAAGCATTCACTTTCAAATAGAAAAGAAGAAATATTCAATTATATAGAAAGAATAAATAAAAATTAAGTTAAATATGATCTAAATATTTTATTAAATAAATTGAAATGAGAACTTTTAGAATAAATTATTTAATTTAATTGATATTTAAATATTAGAATTTAAAATAAAAGTGAAATATTATAATAATTTTTAAATTCTGAGCAATATGCAGACAAAAACCTTTTTTTTATATATAGATAGTCGAGCTGGGGATGGCAATATGGGTTTTTCCAAAAAGAGAAAGTTACCCCCCCCCCCCCCCCGAGGCCCTAGTAGGGATTAATTTAATTATTTATTATATTTCAAAGGAATATTTTAATATCATTTTAAATGAATGAATGAAAATTCAAATTTTATATAGTTTACATAATTATTAATTTAATAAAATAAAATTTAATAATAAAATTTAATTTAACAAATATTAAAATAATAAAAATTAATAAATTTAAAAAAAAATATATAATACTTAAAGAAAAAAATGTGCCTTTGCAAGTTTCGAACTCAGGGTGCAAAGTCATAAGAAGACGCGCTAGCTCGCTCGGCCAGGAACCGCTTTTGTTTGGAAGCTTCTTATAAGGGTATATATAAGATTTCAAATTTTTGCCACCAGCGCCTCTATGAGCTAGTATGGTAACTAAACTATTTTTAATTAATTAGCATTTCCTGGACACACCTTACCAATTAGCGGTTTTCTAAAGGAAGTCTGACATGCCCTGAGACCTACTGAATATACATAAAAAATTTCATAAGAATCGGTCAAGCCGTTTCGGAGGAGTATGATTTCAAAGTTTTGTGACACGAGAATTTTATATATAAGATATATATAAATATATATATATATTATCACTGAACAAATTTTTTCTAGAAGGAAAAATATAATAAGATATTCTTTTATTTCTTAATTATACTTTGCTAATTTAACTATACAGGTCAGTTGTTAATTATTTTTAATATATTTTTTTAAGAGAAACTAATAAAAATTAAACAAAAAAAACAAACAAACAAACAAATAAAATCCTTCAAAAACTAATGAGCTAATTTAATTAGAAAGCTAATTAAAAAAAAAAAATTTATATGGTCTAATTGAGCAACACCATTTTAGTTACTATTATTATTCTCGTATAAAAACAGATAAATCTTACACTATTTGTGTTCTTGGCAACATAATCAATATAATATATATATTTTAATCAATTAAACTGATGAAATCTGGGTTCCTCTGTGCTTTACCTAACCGTTTAAATGAATTTATTATAAAAATAAATTTTATTGGTTAACTAACCTGACTCTGTGAGATTTTCTCCATCAACAATCATTTTACGTAAATTTATATTCATTTAAGCGCTCTCAACCGCGTTAAATATTCCAATTATATGGATATTTAGAAGTAATTTCATTTAATGACTCAATTTTTTAATGATTCTAATGAAATTAAATATCTGTAGTAATATTACATACTCCATACATGTATTTAGGGAACATGATAATTATGATATTATGAAATTATTTATACTAAAAAAATAACATTCTTAAATAATTTTTTTTGAATCGAGACTACTATTTTTCAAAGATGATGATAAAAATATTTATATTTAATTTTACTTTACAAAAAATTGAGCTTAAACAAATAAATTACATCTTATCTTATTATGCTAGCTAAAATTGTATATATCTATCTATCTATATATATTGGTTCTCAAAAACCGCTCTAACGATTTTTTTCAAATTCACACTAGATATAGTATTTATAAAGAAAAATTAAGTTTTATTGATGATATCTCTTGAAACATTCAGCTTCATTATTAATTTCTTAATTGAAAATTATATATGGAAAACGTCAAAATTGGCCTCCATTTTTATTTGTATTAATATTTTTTTTTTATTTAAAATATTTTAAAATTTATTATTTAATTTCGAAATAAAATTAAAAATATTTATTTTTAATAAAATATATATAGATATTTATTAATCTCTCTCAAAAAAAAAAAATAAAATAAAAAACATCAAATCTGCCTGCTAAGACAGTAAAAAAATGACAATTTTTTATCTAAATACATTTAGTCCAGATGGTAAAGTGATGTTTTAACGAGTGGATTTCGTCGGTTCGAAACTCTCCGGGTGAATCGTTATTTAAAAATGAAAATGAAAATGAAAATAATGAATTTGTTATTTTTTTTCTTTTTATCTATTGTTTACATTTTAATAAATTACTATTTTATATTTATTTATTCATTGTTCTTTTATTAAATTTAATATTTATTAATATTATTTATTATTAATTTATATATTGATGACATCACAAATGACATTTATATTGAAATTTGACTCCCGCCTTTTTTTAAAGAATATTGTATTAATATTTTTTTTATATTTAAAATATTTTAAAATTTTTTATTTAATTTCGAAATAAAATTAAAAATATATATTTTTTTTATATTTAAAATATTTTAAAATTTTTTATTTAATTTCGAAATAAAATTAAAAATATATATTTTAATAATATTTTATAATTATAAATTACGATATATATTTATCAATAATAATGAATTTTTTTTTTTTAACTTAATTACAGAGCCGAGGCTCGGGGTCCCGGTATGATCTTAATATATTGTGAGAATTAGATAAATAATGTAGAGAGAAAAAAATATTTAAAAATAGATATTTATTTAAATGAAATAAAATTATTTAATTTACAGAATGAAAATGTCTATAATAATGTCTAAACATTTTTTCTTTATAATTTTACATTATAATAATACTAATTACAGTAGTTATAATATATGGGGAATTTTCAACTTTGACTGCCGATTTGACCATGTTCCCAAACGAATTTTAAAAAAACCAAGACCACTTTACATTTACACATTTTAAGCTCTAATCGAATCCAAAATCAAAATTTAAAAAATCGAAAAACAAACTCACAGATATATAGATTTTATAAATGAACATTTATACAATTTATTTTAATTAATTTGAAACATTTTAGGAAACAAATTTTTAATGGGTCATTTTTAGAAATCCCATTTAACAATTATAATAAATAATTAAAAAATTGTAAAATTTTTAAAGTATATAAAAATAAATTGTATAAATTGGTTAAAGGGTCGAGTGATAGTTCGGTGTCCCAGGTATATATTTTATATTAACACGCCTACTTTTCTGTATAATAAAGATATAAAGAATCATATTTTAATTTTTATATAACCAAGAAATCATTTTTTCACTTAAAATATAGTTGTAAAGCCCAAATCTCCGATCCATATAACATCATCGACTGGGCCGCTACCAAAAGGAGTCTTCTCTTGCTCTGACTAGGGCCACCGGTATTTGCCATTAGTCTCGAAAAAATAATATTAAATTTTATATAAATTTATAAATTAGAATATTTGAATTTGTTTAAATTTTAACACATGTAATCAATCATATGCATAAAGAATAGAAAATTTTGAAAATCAACTTGGTATTAAATTCAGAAAAAAAAAATACTCATATATAGAATATATAGACTATTCGAATATAATTGAAACTCTTTCTCTCCCTCTATTTTAAATTTGAAAAAACGGAGTGTTAAGAAATTAAGATTCCTTATACAACATGGATGGTTAAATGAATTGGGCTCCCTACCTCCCTGAGAAATTCACATTAAAAATGTTTATAATATTTTAGTTTATTAAATCAAACTATTATTTTTTTATTTCAATATTTTTAATGTTAATACAATAATTTTTATTTTATAATCTATAAAATAATTTAATTATTTTTAAAAACAACGGTCTTCAATTACAATTTTTTTACTCTCTACTGACTGTTCATTTCATAACTGAAAATAGTGTCGAATAGAAATAGACGATATTACTTGGATTAATCTTATTATGCTAGCTAAAATTGTTTGTTTGTATTATTGAGGACCCCAGTTCAATTCATTTTAATCAGATTGATGCAATGATGCAACATTTAATAATTGTAATAAATAATTAATTGTAGATTAATATTTTTTAAAGGGTCGAGCGACAGCTCGGTGTCCCAGGTATTAATATTACCAGCCAAACCCAATAATAATGAATCATTTTTTTTAACTTAAGTACCGAGCCGAGGCTCGGGGTCCCGGTACTTTAAATTATATCATATAACATTAGAAACGAAATTTTTAATATTGGTTACATTTTAATAAAAATTAAAAAAGGGATACATATTTATTATTTTGTATTATTATTTTTATATTTTTACTTTAACCTGTTTACTATCTACATATTCAATTAAACAATAAACAATTGTTATTATTATTATCTCTACAAATTTAATTTCAAATTTAAAGATGAGATAAATATTAATTTATAGATTATCTTATTATCTCTACCAGTGGTTCCCAAACTTATTTGGCCCTCTAGAAAAAAAATCACTCAGTGTCCTCTAAAAATTAATATTTTTTTAAATTTAAATTAAACAGAAAGCTATATTTACTTGAGAGAAAAGAAAAACTGTAAATTAGAGAAAGTGACGTTTGAAATTATGAAACTGTTTATTGAACTCTCTCAGAAGGAAAGATAATACAATTTTCCCCAAATAAATCTGTGGCCATCACCCCCCCTCTGCAAGGAACACCAGAGGCGGTATCACCTCCTTTGGATAACAAATTAATTACATTTAAATAATTATTTAAAAATTAAAATAAGAGAAATAAAATTAATTAGTTTGGTATTTATTTTATTAAAATAAACTTCATTTTTTATAAATGTTAAGGGTTTTATTTTCTTTTTCAGAAAAAGGTTGGTAGAACTACCATTCTGGTCTTGTGAATGAGTTAAAAAATTTCAAAATTATGATTAATATAAATATTATAATCATAAATAAATTTAAATAACTCCCTATGGAGGTTCATTGGACTATTAAGTTGGTGAATAGAGTACCTAAGTAAGTCTAATTGGTTTTAGAGAGAGTGAAGGTGGAAGCAAATCCACTGGTGCGATTGACTGGCCCTGGATGGAAAGGCGAGAAGCCCTTTGAGGTCTAAGTGGTCATTTCCAAACGACGGCTTCTTTTATGTCCATCTTGAAGACTGAGCACAAGATGGCTCTCCCAGGCCCGGGATCAATACAGATATCTTTGCTGTCCTGTTTCTGTCCCGAGATACTATCTCGGTTGTATCTTTTCCTGGGTGTTAGAAGCGGAAGATCCACTCTTTCATTCAACAACACGATGCTATCAACACCTGACACTTTGATAAAATAGACTAAAAGCCTCACGCCACATATCATCAAGTTACATTGTTCCGTGGCCGAGTCGTTCTTTTTTCATTGAAAAAATGCTGTTGAAGAGTCAACAATACGGAATTTTAAAGCGTCCTCAACTTCAATTAATTGATAATTTGAAAAAACTTGGTAAAAATAGAAAAAATTTCAATAAAAAAAAACAACTGTTGTTTCCAGACCATTTGTTTCCAAACAGAAATAAAAAATACACTAACAAAAATTAAATTATAAATTTTGTCTAAACACTAGCTTTTTTAATTTTAATCTTAGTCTACAAGTAAAATAATCCAGAGACTAATTAATCAGAGAATTAAATTAATAATTATATTTAATAAAAATTAAATCTTAATTTTCCCTTTTAAGAGAAGAAAAGGTGTAAGTGGAATTTTTTTTTTAATATTTACACAAAACAACTAATGGTTTTAATTAAATGTCTAAATTCTAGAATAAGTACTTAGAAAAACAATAAGAATTATTCTCAATTAGTAATATTAATTAATTCATAAAATAAAAGTATTATAAAAAATTATTTTATTTTTCAACGTTCTCCTTTGGGCTCTATACACTTCGTGCAACGTTTCTCCAATTTTTTTATCCCTTCCAAAAAATTTTAAAGATTTGTCGAGAACATCAAAATAGATTTGTTTGTGAAATGATTTTATCGTTGGAGTAAAATCTCTCTCCGCCGAGCCATTTCTTCAGGTGTAGAAACAACAAATAGTCACTCGGGGCTAAATCAGGAGAATAGGGTGGATCCAAATTCATTGATTTTCATGGAAATTCACTTTTTCCCATTTTCTTCTCAAATCACCTAGTAGTCTGTTATTAATGGATGTCAAACAAAAACTAAAAGACCCAGCTGGTTCAAATTTCGACAGTGTTTGAGTCAGCTCATAGTTTTCTGCTGACACGAGCAGTGTTGGCATTTCATTTAAGAGACGGGAAATTCAAAAAGTCACGGACTTATTGACCTGCCCTTAAATATTATTAAGTTATATAGTTTAATTATGTACTTGTCAAGTAATTTCTCAGTTGACAGATAGATTCAGTGGTTAAGAGCATATAGATAATTACTTACTTCTTAAAAATTTCCAATTCATCTTTTCTCTTAATAATCATTTCTTTCTTAATTTTTATTCTCCAGGATCACTAAGAGATCTGCTCCTGGTCATATTTTTTATATAATATTATAATTTTACCAAAATTAGAAATGATTTTCATGACAATAGATCATTAACGTTTTGTTTTTTCATATAATTTTGTTCTTTATTAAATTCAATGAATTTGTTCAAAATGGTAAGATAAAAATAGTTTATAAAAGAATAGAATGAAGTGTGTCGTCAGAGAAATGAGTTTTTTCGAATGGGCTGCCATAAACATCGACTTAAATTTAGCGAGAAAGGAGAAATCAGAGAAAAGTAGCTAAAGTCCTTGCTAGGTGTATAAAATATTATGAGAGTATTATATCATTGAATATTTCGCAAAAGTAAAAAAAAAAATAATAAATTGAAAAAAAGTTTCTCTTCTTTGTAAAATAAAGAATTCTTATTATATTTACAAATCACACATTTTCATATTTAATAAGAATATTTTGATTAAAGTTTTCAAAACAAATACAAAATATATTAATCTATGAAATAAAGGGAAATTAATAGGAAGCACTTCACTCCAATTAAAATAAATTTATTTATTAATTTTAAAATTTAACAAAAATGAATTATTAAAATAAAATTAAAATATAATCTTTTATATTTCAATTGATATTTTAAATTATAAATTTTTAATTCCTTGTATTTAATTTTTTTTTATATATTATGCAAACTTTTTAGATCCCAATAAAAACTTTAATCGTCAATAATAATTTTATTGACAGTTCAGTTCTGAAGATGGTCTTAAATAAAACCGAAACGTCAGTCTACTATACAAGCTGTTTTTCTTCTTTTTTCTCAATTATTAAACCTGTATACAATTTTAAATTATGTATATTTAAAGGAATTATAAGGGAAAATTTTTAAACAATTTAATTTATTAAATTCAATTCAATAAATGATAGTATTTTATAATTAACTATTTTTACTTCCCAATTCCATTAAGTTTATTAGTTTATTTGAAAAATCTTCACTTAGTTTACTTAAATTTATAAAAAGAATTGTGCTATTTGTCTTGAAAATTTAATACTCTTATTTTGATTTCTCATCCTATCTAATAAATAACTATATATATATGTAGGATATCCATTTCCTATAGTACGGTTCTTGTTATTTGAGAGGGAATTAATTTGTTATATGTTTCCCAATATCAAGGACAAAACAAACAATATAGATAGATTGATCCTCACCGCTTCCACCATCCTCCCACCCTGTTATCCATCACCCCGCGTATATGGTTCGAGTTTGAAGGAGTTTGAATTTATCATTCATTCTCTACATATTTATTTTATAGGGTGTACGCACTGTTCGTCACATACAGACCAATATTTACCCAAGCGAGTCTTCATTTGAAAGCGTTTTCATTCACCAGTTGAAAATGCATTGTCAGGAATATTTCTGTCACAGACACAAATGTATCCAAGCTGAACGAATATGTTGACATTTTAGCGACAAAAGTCAATATAATTTTCTAAATTAGCTAGACAAATTTAAATAAGCATCACGACACACGTATAATATAATTTCAATATAAAACAAGTTTAAAAGAAAGATCACTTATGGTTATTTTATTATTTTTATCTCGATATCTTTTTCACTTTTTAATTTAATTAAAACCAAATTCATTCTTACTAATTTGAGAAATTAATCAATGATATTATTATTAATACTTTTAATATAATTTTATTAAATTCAAAGGAAATATATAATTTGCACAAATAAATGTTTCAGTAGAGCTAAAAGAACTAACAAAAAGACTAATAATAAATTAAAATAAATAATAAATGAAATCTAAAAGGTGCGACATAAAGATCTGACAGTTTTGAGAGATTAATAAAATGTTTATTGTCAAAAAAAAATTACTATTTCATTTTAAATGTTTTGCTATTTAAAATTCTTTACGAAAAAATCGAATATAAAAGGTAATTTGATCTTTCGACCTGAGAATATCTTAAATCCAAAGTTTTTATAGAAAAAACCCTTAATTATGAGCTAAAGTCAGCTATTGTTCGTGAAATATAGGCAATACCAATAAAAATCCTATAGGACGTGATAGGAAACTTCAGTACAGTTATGTATTGATGGAAGGAGAGGAAATTTAAGAGAGGTGGTTTTTCACATTGAAATTATTATGGATACGAGTTTGTTTGTAAAAGATTTCTAAATGGCTAAAAATCTAAAATTAAATAGTAAAGAATATTGATTTTTTAGAAACAATAAACATTTTATTAAACTTTCGAAACCGTCAGATATTTATACCATATTATATTTGAGTCAAATTAAGAGACATAATAAGTAAAAAAAAAATAGAAAAGAGAAATAACTTAGGAGATCAAATTGACAACGACTTAATACTTAATTGAAGAGTTGAAGTATGAGTTCTAAACCCAATTGGTATTGGGTTCTTGATAGATTTATTTCGAATTGTGTAAATTTTAAAAAATATGTATGTAAATAAATCCTGTTATCATGCAGTAAAGGGGCTTATCTCGTCAAAATAATTATTATCAAAGGAGGTCAAATTAAAATAATACAATTATTTTGCTGGTTGTATTATATGGGTGGAAGGCATGGTCTATATCCTGGAAGTCGAGAGTAGATTAGAGTATTTGATAATAGGATTCTTCGCAGTATTTATGGGCCAAAGAAAGATGAGGTCATTGGGGAATGGCGGAGACTGCATAACAAGGAATGGCATGACTATGCATAATTATAAAGGCTGCAATGGACAGGGCACGTGGCTAGAATGGGCGAGGAAAGAATAGCGAAAAATATATTGGTGGGGAGACCGAGTGGGAAACGTCCGCTTGGGAAACCAAGGGCGCGGTGGGTGGACAATTTAAGAAGGAAGATGGTAGAGTGAAGTGGTTGGATGGTTGTGGTTCTGGATAGGGATATTTGGAGAAATGTGGTTGTTGTAGTGAGGAATAGAAAAAAGTTGCTTCCTATATTTATGCTATTCAATTTGAAAATATAAAATATTATTCTTAAAATAAATAAATATTTATGCTCCTAAACTCACATAGTGATAGATATATAAATTGAAGAAACTACATACGAAGTAAGTAACAAAATTATATTAATATTTATTTTATTTCAATCAATACATTACAATCATTTTCTTTTTCTTTGCATTATCATTTTTTTAATTAACTAAATCATATTAGTTTTTTATTAAATTTTTATTTTAACTAGAATTTTCTAAAATAACTAATAAACTAGAACAAGAGGTGAGAATATCTCAAAGTAAGCACTTAATGAATACCTATATATTTAACGTCTTATAATATATATCTAAAACTAAAATTAAAAATCAAAAATATGGTAATATGAATTTAAATTTGAACAATCTATTAAGTTTAAAATTAATTTATTTGACACTGCAATTACAGGTCATAGTTTCTTTACTGATTCACTTTACTAATTTACTTATTGATTATTTAAAAATTAATATAAATATTTTTTAATTTATCACATCAATGGTATATTTTGGCAAAATTTTGATTTTCTGTGTACAGTAAAATTTTAAAAAAATACTAAAACTGTGCTCAAATTAATTAAATTAATAGTTTTATTTCAATTATTAATAAATAAATATTAAACTATTAAAATATAAACTATTAACTAGTAAACCTTCGAACTGATATAAAATTAAAATTTAAAAAAAAAGTAGGTAATCATTGGCATTCAAAAGCAATATATTTGTGTGATTTATTAACTACTACTTCATAGTTAAAATTTTATATATTATATCTACGAGTAAATATACATATATAAAGTTGTCGTTTTAATTAAACGTCAGAATCAGAGGGTAAATTTTATTTAGAAAATCTATTGAATGCTAGTTCATTTATGGTCTTTGAGGGAGAGAGGCACTCAGCCGTCCATTATCCCACCTACATGTCTCATCTAACTGTCAAACTCAACATCTCTATCGGCCGTTAAGATAGGCATGTCAGGGGTTGACAGCCACTGTCCACCCCTACCCTCCTTTTATTTGCACCAGGGTTTGTCAAGGAAATCCCTAGTTTTAGTGCACGTTGCTCAACTCACAATTCTTCTTCAATATTTATTGCCTGGAATGTAAAACGTCGGCATTTATTTATCCTGGGGTGTTTACATATTTATATTTCATAATGTAAATGTACATACATATGGTAGAATGTAATACCTCTTAAAATGGACCTCAATAATAAAATATTAAAGGATATTATTAAAATAAATAGAATTCGTCAGACATAATTTAATTTACTTCATGAAAAAATATTATATTTCCTTTTTATATATAAATTAATTGTATGTGTGTATTAAAATTAACTTATAATATATATGAACACACTGATTAACAATTTTAATAAATATTAATACAGACAATTTTAAGAATAAATTTCTTCATTCTTTTTTAACTCCTTCGCTAGTGGAACAGGTGATCCGACAGGCTCAATAATATTTTATATTGTTTCGGCTTGTCCATTAATATAGTTATAGTTTTATGTTCTTTTTGTTTTTTCCCCCTATTTATTAAATTGTATTACTATAATAAATAAAATAAATAAATATAAAATAAATAATTTGTTATTGCGATTCCTAAATTCCATATTCCTAAATTTCAAAATTCATTTTCTCTTCATTTTTACTATCTCGCCAGATAGTAATGTCGATGTCGAGATTTTGATGTTTTTATACGTTTTGAAGGTTCCTGACTCATTTTCACTAAGGTTGAGAAAAATGTCTGTGGGTATGTCTGTAAGTGTATGTGTGTATGTAGACAAGATTACGCAAAAACGGTTTGAGCTATAACAATGAAATTTGGTATACGGGCATTATTCAAAATTCGTAGTTTTCTATCAACTTTTGAGAAATGTGGCTCATTCGGAAGATGGTCATTACCTACCACGTTTTGATTTTTTTCCTCTAAAGTGACTGTAAAAATAAAGATATATGTTTGGTAGTTTTTCAAATGATTAGAAATTGTATAAAACTGCTAAATATAGAATTTCAGTTTAATTGAATCGCTGAAAGTAACGAAATTAATTTTTTAACACGTTGACTGGAAATCACACGCCAGCATGTGACGTGGGGCTATCAACAGAGCCAAACTCACGCTGGTTTAATAAATATTATTTATTAATTTTAATTAATAATTAATTAAATTTAATTTAAATATAATGTATGTTATTTAATCCAATTCAAATTTGCGAGATAGTCGAGTGGAGAGTCACTCCAGCTTATTATACTTGTTACTCATTATCACGTCATATTTAATATAATATAATTTATATATATTTAAAATAAAAAATGAAATAAAATTAACAAAAATTCAAAAATAATTTGTAAATTTAATCTTTTTGATAGTTGAAATCATATACATAATTAGTGTTTATGTGTTTGTTGAGAAGCAACTGCTCAATCCCCATTGCCATTAGAGATATAAGATCTAAGATTACCTGTGAGAAAGAAGTTCTAACCCTCATACAATAATATTAATAATAATATTATAAATATTTCATATTTGTTATAATGTTATTGTAAAATATGAATAATTCCAATAATTTTTCAATAAATTTAAAAGATTCTTAGTGTTTTCAATGTTTTGATTAGTAATCTTTTGGTTTTCTGATAAGTAATTATAATACAAAAAAAAAATTTTTTTTCATTTTAATTTTATAGGATTGGAAAAAAATTTTCAATTATTAAATTTATTTTCAAGAGTTAGAGAGTTCATTTATTTGATGGATCTTTTGTTTTTGAAACAAATACATTTCATTTTTGTCGTATCAATTAAAATAATTGAAAAAGCGTTGTGAGAAGACAAGAATTTCTTTTACGGATATAATTAATTATATCTAAATAGGCTGCATCATTTCAACTTCTTAAATGAAAAATTTAATGAGAAACTTTGAGGGACAAAGAGGTGAGGAAAAAAGGGTTCATTTCTTTTTTTTTACAATCGTTTTTCAAAATAATTAAAACAAAAAAAAGCCACTCACACAAACAAATATAAAAAAAAGATTGATGAAAATCATTGGCTTGATTGTTATTCATCGGAAGTGTTCACAGCTTAATAAATCGATTAACAAAATCCGAATTTCGATGGGAGGCCCGAAATCGAATGAATGAGTATAAGGATTCGAATCCATTGATTTCCAACCCTCTGACGAAAAGAGATTCTTTTTTCTCACTAATCTTTTAATTCGATCAAAATCAAATCCTCATCACATCTGCTATCCTTCTAATTGAATTGAACTCATCAAGAACAAAAGAAGAAGAGGGACTTACTTTAAAGAAACAAAAAAAAAATAAAAACAAGGAACCTTCTTGATTATTTATTCTTTAGTAAATAGGTTAAGATTAATATTTAATTTTGAAATTGGAAATTAATTATAAACGTCAAGTGGTTAATTAAAACAATTATCTTCTTTTGAATGATTTTGAATAAAAAAAATTGAAAATGAAAAATAAAACTAATAAATATATTTGTATAGACAAAAGAAATTTTTAAAATAAGTTTAATTTAATTAAATTCTTCCACTTTTTCTTCCACTCATACGAAAACTTATGGAACTTTAATACTATATATTCCTGTTAATCATACACTAAAAAAACGTGCATATTATAATAAATGATCATTAGTAGTTGTAGATTTAGAAAGTGTTATAGTTCGATCATTCTCTTTCAAAAATCATCTTAATATTTTATTATTAAGATTATTATTTAGATTAACCACAACAAGGAAGAAAAAAAACTTAACACATTATTTATAATTATTAAAAAGTATTTATTTTTTTTCATTTAAAATTCATATGTTTCTATCTCTACAACGAATTTAACAATTTTTTGATACATATATACATAAAATTTTCTTTCAACAATTTATGAATAAATAAAAATATTATTTAATTATATTTTTACAAATTCAATGAATGTTATCCATAAGACATGACGATCTTCTTGTTAAATTAAAATAATCGTAGGAACTTACGAATAAATAGAAGATAGAAGAATTAATGTGCTTACCTGAAACAAAAGAAAGAAAATTAATAAAAGAAATGTAAGGATGTATAAGTTAATAGATTATTATTTTATATTAAGATATTATATATTTTATAAAATAATCATTTACCCAGAATTTCCTTTAAATTAAATGAGCAATTTGATCTTAAACAAAATCTAAATTTTAAATTAATTATTTTCATTAGAATAAAATTTGTTCAAGAAAATCAAGATAAAGGTTAAAAGGATCCCCGTTGTGCTGATCACATAACCAATCTACCCTGTTTAGGTGGTAACCGACTTGATAACCACTCTCCTTTTGTAGAATGTTTACTTTCATTAAATAAAATTCAAATAAGTTGACCTGTGGCCAGGTCCGAACCGACCGACGGTTTGAAATAAATTAATTTCCAGCTACAGAAACAATTTCAAATAATTTTCATATATCTATTAATGTAATAAAAAACAGATATGGATACATAAATAATAAATATAAACATTTTTAATTTTATTTTATTTTTAATATATATGCAAGACCAGGCTGTGACGTCATGCATGGCTGGATGACGTCATATAATTTTATGCTGGATTATATGACGTCATGCATGGCTGGATGACGTCATATAATTTTAAATCAAGAAAAAACTAATAAATATGATTTTTTTCGAGGATAAAACCAATACAAAGTGCATGATTCGTGGTGATATATAAAAAAATCTCCTTTGGTGTGAAAATAACCCTTTCCTTCCTATCGTCGATCGCTAATACTACCACTTCCGGTTTCCGGAATTGCACCAAAAGTTGATCAATTCATCCCACTGATGCATTAAGTAAATATACCAAATTTCATCAAAATCGGTTGAGCCGTTCAGGCTGTACACATCTATACGGACGGACAGACGGACGGACGGACAGACGGACAGACATCATGCTAAAAATACTTTTTTCTGTTTGAAAATGCATGATTCGTGGAGATATGTAAAAATCTCCACATGTGAAATTTGGTGTGAAAACAATACCTCCCTTACTATCGTCGGTCGGTAAAAAGGGTGATAATTTTATGAAAATAAAATAATCAATCGCTCGAGTGCAAATTTATAACATATTTTAACATATATAAAACAAACAATATATATTTATTGAAAAATTTTGATAAAAAATGTATTAAAATATTAAATATAAAATATTATAAAACTATATAGTACACAAAATTTTTTTTATAATTAATCGTTAAATATTTAAGCCATTTAGATCACCAGAAGATATACTTGTACATTATATTTATATTTTGTAATATAAAATTGATAAATTTTTCCAAATACTTTTTTAAAAAGTAACTCGTAAAATACTATTCTATTTTTAATATTGTACAGAATAAAATAAAAACAATTAAAGTTCCATGATAACCTTTTTCTATTTAATAAAAATCATATAAAATGACTACACAAATAATAAATAAATAAATAATAAATAAATCGATAATCGATTATATATAAATTTTAAAATAAGAGTAAAATAAAATTAATCGTATAAAGTTTTATATATATATATATATATATAAAGCTGATCTAATTTCTGATACTATAATTTACTTAGAAAGAATATTGTTTCAAATTATACTAAGTTTTCAATTCCATTAAACTACAAGGTTCATATTATTGTAGAGTTTTTATTTTTATCTCAATTTTAATTTTGATTCATATATGTATAGATTAGGTTTGATCTTTTTTTCATGATTAATATGCAATTGTTTACATACACCCACCTATTATATTGTGTTTTATCATAAATTCATCTTATTTTTCATATTAACGAGACGACTGTGTAAGCATCCTATCAAAAGATCTCTTTTCAACTTCGTAATTTATCAGTTGAAAAGAGTAAAATATTTTCATTCTTTTTCACTTTTCTTTTGATTAAAATTTTCGCTTTTTTCACGTTAAAGTTCCAATAGATAATAAGATTTGAGATCAGTCACGTTCTACGAATAATTTATCTTCATTAGATTTTCAAAGTATTTTGAATCAATGGAGATGTTTATTCAGAAGATTCAATTTCGATTCAATAGCTTCTTAGTCTCTATCATATTTAACAAAGTTTTATTATTATTAAAGTTCAGAACAACAACGCGTTTTTCTTTTCATTTCATTCTTCCATTCATATTTAAAAAGAAAAACAGTAAATTTTGTTAAAATGTCATGTGTTGGCTTGTTATATTATCTTGAGGAGTAAGTAGTGTGTTAAGGCGTCAACATTCATCATACGAAATAAGAGTGGGGCTGTTGTTTAAGTCGGACAAGATGTCTTTTTATATAAAAATTCAAATAAATATTCCAATTGGACAAATCATAAAGAAAAAAAAAACAAGAATTACAAAAAGGAATTTATATTTTTTTTTTTTAAATTTCTAAAAATTTCTTTAAAAGATTTCTTTAAACATTTGAAAAAAATAATTGCTAAAACAACTTCTCTAAACTAATTAATTAATTTTTAATCGATTAATATTAACTCATCCTTTGATGGATAAGTGTTTGATACTTAGGTTGATTTCCATTTATAAATGGATTCTCTTCAAAAAAATTAATTAATAGTTTAATTGAAGATTGATAATTGAGTTTCAGGACATTCAATTTCACTTAATCGATTGACCAAAGTACTTTGATGAAGATTATCGTTTATCATTGACGATACGAGTGGTGTACATACATAGGTACAGAAACTATAATTAAGAAAATTAATTTTGAATTTTAAATGTTATCATATTTTTGAATACATTTTTTAACTTATCAAATTTTATAGAAATAATCATATAAAATTATAATGATTTGAAAAAAATTAATTAAAAATGATTTGAAGAAAATTAATTAAAAATGATTTGAAGAAAATTAATCATGAAAACAAAATTCTTTTCTCGATATATATAAGACGCATTTTGTTTGTCTGTTCCCTTATAACTCAAGATCCAGACAACCATATAACGTGAAATTTGGCACACATACTTAAAACTACATGGGAAAGGTTCTTAAAAAGGTTTTGATCCAAAAATATATTTTTTTATTTGATTTTCAATTAAAATATATGATATCAAAAAAAAAACAAGTTTTAAATAACTCATTCTTAATCTTAAACATAAACCAAAACAGTATAATATTAAGCCGGCTCCAGATATGCGGTGTTTTCCCAATATCAAGTAAGACATTTGGAAAACACCTATGGTGGGGATGGGTTGCTTGCCCTTCGCTTGGTATATGCCGAGCACAAACATTCGGGTGCTCGCTAGTTCGCTATTATAGCTTTTATATTTGAGAATATTCGCTGGTGCTTGTACAAGTTAGGTTAGATATAAGCAAGTAATTTAAGTAATAATTCATAATACTAAATATATTTAATAGGTATTGTACGGAATTTATTTATTAATATAAGTTAATTAGCAATACGCAACATACTAGTATATCACAGTTTGGTGGTTAGAGTGCATTTGGCATTTCACGAATGTCTGTATCTCTATGTTCGTTATTTTGCGAACTCCAATACAAGCACCTACAATTGGTGCTTGGTATGTGGTAAATATTCGTTATTTGACAAACACCGCATATGTGGAGTCGGCTTTATATTATTATTTATAATTAATTTTAATTAATAAAAAAAACTTAGATAGATAACACAATATTGCTTTTTCGAAAAAAATAAATAAATTCTATTCTATTTTAATTAAATATATATATATATATATATATATATATTTGAGAAATGAAACTTGTGCCCGAAGGACCCTTAAAGAAAAAAAAATTGAGAATAATCTGTTTTCAAGATGCCCAATGGATATAATTTTGAATAATAATTATTTTTTTCCATCTATCATCTATTAATAGTTATAAGATAAAATTACAATTTTAGATATTCTTAACATAAATAATTTACAAATCAAACATTCTATATATATAATTTACGAATAGATAATTGATTTTCGTTTATAGTATATTAATTATATTATATTATTTAAGCAATTGATCTTGTTCTTAAAATATATGATATGTATATAAAGCAAAGAATAATTAATTAGTGATATCATTAATGTATAAGTAGGGAAAAAAAGATTTGCTTTTTATATTATTTATAGTATTTAAAATAAAAACTATAAAAGAAAATAAAAAATTATTACTTCAATTATATAATTCTTATGTAACTATTTCTTTGAAAATACTTATATAACATTTTAGTTTTTATTAAAGAGGGTTTTAAATTAAATTTTAAATTAAGGAAGGAGAACTTGTAATTCAAGAATTAATTTTAAATTGTACCCCTTGCATGATATACAACCGAAACTACAGGTAGCATTCAAATCAAATTTGGCTATAAGAGCGCATTTGTCAGCGTTATCTATTCCGACTTGAGATGGTCAATCAACACAGGTTGTTAAATTATTATTAAAAAGTAATTATTCTCCATATTAGTATTTATCTATTTTGTTAAATACTCCGATTTTGTCATTTTCTCTAAAAAAATTTTTATATATAAATAATAAATGGAATTGAAGCTATCCAAGATTATTAATTAATCAATTAAGAGTATCATTTTCTAAAAATTAAAAATATATATATATATATATATATAATTATCTAATACTTAATGCTATTATAAATTATTCTACTTATCTTCAAGTGATAATTTTGAAAAACCATTTTTGAATAATTAAATGAAATCATTTCGAAGGGGCGAACTATCTATTATCCAAAAGTACCTAGGATAAAATCTTTCAGGGGCTACTCCACTTTCCAATTAGATGAATTAAATATTTAATCAACACTCGAGAAAGAAAATGTGTTAATAGGATCTGTGAATTAAAGATGAAAATTATAAGCACAGGGACACTAATGGCTATCGTTAAAATTAAGTTTTAGTAACAATCAATATGATTCAAGTTTAAATGAGAAAACAAGGAAATTTTTTTATAAAATTAAAAATTTTAACTATAAGTTAGTTAAACACTATTTCTGTAAAAATTTGATAATTATATCTATATATTTGTCTTTATTATTTGAGTTTAATTAGAATAATCTCATAATTTGAATCGAATAGCTCAATAAGAAATGTAACATCAATAAAAACTTTTACAATTAATCTACTATTAATGAATTAACAGAAAAGAAGATATATTCTTATTTAACCTTTAATAAATAAACTAAAATAATTAAAGAAATATCAAACCTAATTTTCAATAATTGAGTGACTAAAGGTTGATATTAATTTATTAATTATAACTTTTACTCTTTAATTTGATAATCTATATTTTATTTTGTTTGTATTCTCGTAGCGACATGTTTGAATTTATAGACATGATTGTTTCGGTGTTAATTAATTAATATAATAAAAACGTTTTTCTCCTATATTATCTCGACAAATAGAATTTTCGATGTTGAGATTTTGATGTTTTTATACGTTTTAAGGTCCCTGAATCATTTTCACTAAGGTTGAGAAAAATATCTGTATGTATATGTGTGTGTGTGTGTGTGTGTATGTAGACAAGATTATGCAAAAACGGTTTGAGCTAGAATAATGAAATTTGGCATACGGGCATTATTCAAAATTCGTAGTTTTCTATCGACTTTTGAGAAATGTAGCTCAACCGGAAGAGGGTCATTACCTACAACGTTTTGATTTTTTTTTCCTTTAAAGTGACCGTAAAAATAAAGATATATGTCTGATAGTTTTTCACATGATTAAAAATTGTATAAAGCTTATTTATATAGAATATCAACTTTATTGAATCGCTGAAAGTACAGTAGTTTTAAATTTTGACTTAAAAATGAAGGTAGTTTTAAATTTAAATTTAATATATGTTAATTAATTAATTTAAATGAATAACAATACTATACTGGAATTTTTTTTTAATTAATTAATTAATCCAATTTAATTGTACTTAATTTATAATTAGTTAAATTTAATTTAAATATAATATATGTTAATTAATATAATTCAAATTGTGAGATAGTCAAGTGGAGATACTCCAGATTTTTTTTTATATCAGAAAATACGTTGACTGCAAATCACGCGCCAGCACGTGACGTGGTGCCATCAACAGAGCCAACACGCGCTGGTTTGAAAAAAATATTTATTAAATTTAATTTATAATTTAATTTATAATTTATAATTAATTAAATTTAATTTAAATATAATATATGTTATTTAATCCAATTCAAATTGGCGAGATAGTCGAGTGCAAACACTCCAAATTTTTTATATTATTTTTTTAAAATGATAATAATAAACTAAAATTTATCAAAATTACAGACACCCTTATTATTATTATCTAATTGTATGTACCAAATATCTTAAGTCTAAACATTAATTTGTTATATATATATACACTAAGTGTGAATACACAAATATTAATCATAACAATTCCCAATCATTTTTAAAATATATTAATTTTTATTTTAATTTTTAATAATCCATAGGTACATCATTAAAATCATTTAATTTATTCCAAGTATTATCATTTTAATTAAATTAATAAATTTATTAGATCATTTTTTTTTTGTTAAAATTTTAAGAAACAAGAAACTTAAATTTCTTTATTTTTCATTTTAATATAAATATAATTTAAAGAAATAAAGAGATATATTATTTAAAATATGATATAATATAAATAATATAAAATAATAATATATTTTAAAGTCCAAAGTCTCAGATTAATATTAAAGAACCTTGAGTTATTGCAATATTTTGTTTTGATGAATGTGAGACTTACACAAATCGAATTTTAAATTGCAAACCCCCCTAAATTTTTCAACATTTTATATATCTTCACTAAATTTTTATTAGTTTAATAAAAACATATCGTTTAGAAGAATATATATATATATATAGATGTTATGTTATATGAAAACTTATATACAAATTGGTTCCATATATTATTTGGTTCTTATTCAATTTTTAACTAATTTTAAATGAAAATCTCTAAATAATCTTAAAATTGTTTTAATATATATTTTATTGTCTATTTATTATATTCCTGTATAGCTTTTGGAGTAATTGTCTTGAATGGTTAGATTAAGTCTTGACAATATCAATTCCTATTCAGATTGCATCATATTCTCTCTCTCTTTGCAATTCGTTCTATGCAGAACGTTGCCGTTGTCAATCTTCCGGATAGATAAACAAAGAAACACTCTTGAATAAGATTAATCCTGTAAGTTGATTCGCCATCTTTTAATAGATAAACTCTTAGACTGCTCCACTTTCAACAAACCCTTCCTCCCCTTCTTATTCTCAATTCGTAATTAAATCCATGAGCTATGATTTAGTCGAGTGAATGAAAAGCACTGAAAGGACAACAAAATATTCTCATTTCAATTTACATTTCATCCAAGTTGGACACGAATGATATTATCCATCTTTTCTATTCTATTACTCAACATTTCCTTGACAGATGTATAATCAAGATCGTGTCAAATTCTGCACCTCTATACAGGTCTTCTCCATATTGCAATCAAAAATAATAAAATATCACCTGACACACCCAGCCACTCTACAAATTAATAACCATCTTTTTTTATTCTCATCTTTTTCTTTCTTTCTTTAACTTCTCATAAATTGTAATACAACAGCTCTATATCATTTTTGAGAAATTCAAATTTATTGTTTTTTTAAAGTGAATAAGAAGATATGATTTTATAATTGTAGATACTATATCTATATGTTCATTAGATGTACTATATCTTTATAACTAGCTGACCCGATCACGCGTTGCTGACTAAGGTTTTTATTATATTACATTGTAGTAAACTATTTAAGAGGAGTAAGAAAACATCAGTCATGGGGACCACATTGCTTTTTTACATAGATACCACTTGTAAAAAAATATGGCGTCCTCCATTCTCTGTTATGCTATTGACAGAGATCGAAAAATAATTAATTTTAAAAGTTATTATTAATTTTATTCAAGTTTGTAACAAATGAGAATATTACAAAGTTGTTAGTAAATAATATGACATTTATATAATACTAGCTGCTCAGAGCTCCTTCGTCGCTCTTCACATCTAGACGGGGGCTCCGCCCCCTGTACCCCCGAGTGGTACATAGTATTTGGTTGAAAGTAGTAAAAGGTTTTCATCCATTTTGTTTCAAACAATGTATAACATAAAACATTCATTTCTTATTGTGTGATTATTTAAAATATATTTTAATTTATTTAGTAAATTAATTATATATATTATTATTGAATATGTTATATCTATCTACTCGAAAGTTCATGGCAGCTACAACCACATTTCTCCAAGTGTCCCGGGTGACCTCATCTTTCTTTGGCCAATAAATGCTGGAAAGAATAATCTGAATCTACTCTCATCTCCCAGGGTCATAGACCATGCGTGGCTCAACGGTACTCGAAAGTTCTTGGCAGCTACAACCACATTTCTCCAAGTGTCCTTATCCTGAGCCTCTGTTCCATCTCTCGTACGTCATTCCCTGATGTACTCATCTTTCTTTGGCCCATAAATGCTGGGGAGAATCCTATTCTCAAATACTCTGAATCCACTCTCATCTCCTAAGATCATAGACCATGTCTCACACTCATAAAATACAACAGACAAAATAATTGTTTTATATATTTTAATTTTCATTCCCTTTTATAATAATTTTGATGTGAGATAAGCCTCTTTACTGCATGATAACAGGCGATTCCCGATTGCAACTTCGATTTAAATTCTTCTCAAATATTATTATCCTTCGTGATTACATTCAATTTTTCTACATATTCAAATTCTACATTTTGTATGTTATAACATTTCTGTCATAATGAAAATATCTTAATTAATGTTGATCGATTTGGCATGAACCCGCAATGATATCGTCTAATATTTCCTCCACCTATAGTTTATAAGTATTGTATATGTTATAATAGAGTATAATATTTCTTGATCATTTCATTTTGATATTTTAATTTCATTGCTTGATTTTTATTGAATATTTTTAATTATAATAAAATTTGAGAAAATGCAAAGTTAGAGACTTGAGACAATTTATAAAAATTAATTTATAAAAATTAACGGTATAAAAGTATTGATAAAACTAAAGATAAATTAACAATATATACATTCATTAATAGTATTAATTTAAATTAATGGATTTATTTGATTTTTTATTATTAAGTTCATTTATTAATTTTTTTAGATCATAGTTAATTACCTCCCTTAAAATTAAAGAAGTACCTATTCAAATATGGAAAGAATAAATACAAAATAATTTAAGTTAAATATGATTTAAATATTTTATTATATTAATTAAAATGAGAACTTTTAGAATAAATTATTTAATTGAAATGATATTTGAATATTAGAATTTAAAATAAAAAGTTAAATATTATAATAATTCTTTGATTGCTAGTTATATACATTGTGTAAAATGAGTCCGCCAGTCAGTGGGCCACGCCTGGCTCTTGAATGAACAACACGGAGAACTATATAAACTTTAAAAAATTAAATTCTGCGGTTATTGATTAGAATTAGATATTAATAAAATCTATAGCCTATGTTACCATAGAGATATATAAGAATATTGTGATGTAATTTCATAGAAATCGTTTCTTATTTTTTGATGTTCATAATTCTAAATTACCGGTAAAGTGTCGGTTAAGTAGGAAATTTCTTTTTTGTTTGTTTCTATGACAGCATAAAAGTAAACAAATTACATACATATATACATACATACATACAAACAGTCTCCTTTATATATATAGATTATGAATGAGGTAGGTAGGAGGTTAGTCTTAAATCTGTAACAATAATATTTATTATTTTGAATTATAAATACTTTTAATTTCAATTTAATTAAGCACTAATCGGTGGACAATATTTTTGGTTAACCTGTCTTTAGCTAATACAAATATCGTAGATTCGACGGTTTCTCTGAACATGCAACATATAGTTGCCCATTAGAAAAACATGAATTTTCCAAATCTCAACCACAAATTAACGTTGTTTGGCCTTTTTGACTTATTTATAGACATACCAAAAGCTAAACGAATTGGAAACTGTAGCCTTCTGACCGTATCATTGGAATACGTGGCAACAGGACCACTTTTCCTTTAAACTTTCCCGTTAAAATACGTAGTTGCTTCAATAATATTTCCGGTGATCTTTTTGATGACCAAAAGCATATCGTTGCATAATTGAGGTGGATTCAAATTACGAAGGAGAAAAATGGTGGCAGTCCAGGTAAGTCTAGTGAATTTAAAAATTCAATTGGAAAATTTACACTTTCATTTTCATCAACAAAGGTATCGATTGATTTAAAAGACATAAGATCGCCTGGTAACAACTGTTGTATCTGGAAGTTAATTTCGTCAACATCAAGATTTTTGGCTCATCCGATGACTGACCCAGTTATAATTCAAGAAATTATTCTGTATTAATTCATTTTTTCCTGAAGAACAGTGCATAAATTGTCTGGTAGTTTAATGAATTGCGTATTTGGTTGCAGTTCTATTTTCCGTTCACAATATCTAGTAATTGTACCGAAAATATTTGTGCCAATGGATCATTGAAGAATTTAGTTATGATGAAACAATACATCTGTCTTGAATATAATTTAATTATGAATTTAAGAACAGAGGGGAAAAATTGAATATTAGTTATTTAACAGAAATTTAATTATAAAAATAATTATTTTTATAATTAAATTTTATTAGCACAAATATAACTATATAAATTAAAAATACTTAGTGATTAGCATTTAATAAGAATTCAAAAAAATTTTTATAAGTGAAAAATTATTTATTTGAAGATAAAACTGACATTTTAGCTATTAATTATGCTTTTCTAGTTCTCTAAATTATTTAATATTATTAGACCAGATTTATTCAACAATTTATTTTTAATAATATTTTTAATTATCATTTTAAATGAATATTAATTAAAGAAATTATTAAATTATTAAATTATTCTTAAAATGTTTGCAAAACAAATAATTTTAAATATAAATAAGTTGACCTGTGGCCAGGTCCGAACCGACCGACGGTTTAAAATAAATTAATTTCCAGCTACAGAAACAATTTCAAATAATTTTAATATATCTATTAATGTAATAAAAATCAGATATGGATATAACATAAATATTTTTAATTTTATTTTATTTATAATATATAGCTGAAGTAGCCGGCGTTGCCGGCGTTACCCGAGGCTGTGACGTCATATAATTTTAAATTAAGAAAAACATAATGAAGATGATTTTTCCCGAGGATAAAACCAATACATTCGTGGTGATATGTAAAAAAATCTCCTTATGTGAAATTTGGTGCGAAAATAACCCTTCCCTTCTTATCGTCGATCGCTAATACTACCACTTCCGGTTTCCGGATTTGCACCAAAAGTTGATCAATTCATCCCACTGATGCATTAAGTAAATATACCAAATTTCATCAAAATCCGTTAAGCCGTTCAGGCTGTACACATCTATACGGACGGACAGACGGACAGACGGACGGACAGACGGACGGACAGACGGACAGACGGACGGACAGACATCATGCTAAAAATACTTTTTTCTGTTAAGAAAATGCATGATTCGTGGAGATATGTAAAAATCTCCACATGTGAAATTTGGTGTGAAAACAATACCTCCCTTACTATCGTCGGTCGGTAAAAATGTAATGAAAAAAACTGAAAATGTTTAATAAAACAAAAAATAAAATATATAAAATATTTCATTTTTTTTTTAATTTATCATCTTCAGAAAAAAATTGTTTAAGGGTAGTAATACAGTAATAGAGTATATAGCTCTTGAAGTGTCATGATATTTAAATAAATTACAAAGGTCCAATGTGTAGGGAGGATCAAATCTTTCTGGCTTCGGCCATTTTCTTTTTTTTTTTATCTCGCTATTCCAGTTTTTTCAACTATATTCATAAAGCCTCCTCAATGACTCGGAAAATTCTTTACTTGACAACATCAACCATTCAGCAAGCAAAAGCAGCCCTTTCTAGTAATATTTACTTAAAGAATACAAAGTTTGAGCAAAAAAATATATAAATATATACTATTATTACGCATCATTAAATTCTACTTTTTAAAATCAATAAGATTTATATATATATATATAAGATATATATATTATAGAATTGTCTATTTTGATGTTAACTTCATATAAAAGGATGATTTGCTAAAACAACAATTCTACATATAGTAATTCCCAGTTTGACAGGGATTACTCATTCCTCCTCGCATTCTCTAAAATTTTCCCTATAATTCAAATAATAATATTACAACTCTTAAGGGAAACAAATTTAAATGTTTAAAAAAAAATAATTACCTATAATATATTTTCTTATATTAGAAAATTTTGGATAAATTTTCATATTTAAGAGAAATAATTTTATTTTTTAAATTTAATTTTGATTTATTATTTATTTATACTTTTTAGAAATTTTTAGAAATTTAAAATCAAAGAAAATAAAATTAAAAAGTATTTAGAATTGATAATGAGAAAAAATAATACAATACAAAATTGCAATCAAAATAAAAAAAAAATGAATAATTTGGTGTTTATATTTATGATCTAATATAAAACCAACCGAGAAACCAATGCATGATATTTGATTTAGTTAATTAAGGGTATATCAAAAAGAAAAAGTGAAAATGTAATTTGAGAGATTTGCATAGAATACATCACTGTGCTAACTATATTTACATAAAATAGTAACAAAATGTTAAATTCATTGATTATTCGAAAATTAACTTTGACTATAGTTTATTTATTTATTTAAAGATTAAAATCTTTACTT
This sequence comes from Labia minor, assembly GCA_963082975.1. Classification (NCBI taxonomy): domain Eukaryota; kingdom Metazoa; phylum Arthropoda; class Insecta; order Dermaptera; family Spongiphoridae; genus Labia; species Labia minor. The sequence continues at coordinate 40,403,324 of OY720344.1, read as the reverse complement.
TTTAAATTTGTTTTAAATCTGTTTGGAGAGGGTATATTATATATTTCTAAAGTTCTTTTTGAAATGGTATCACAAATTGTATTTAAAATTATACTGAGAGAAAAAAATAACAATACTATTAAGAAATAAGGTAAACATAAAATATTTGGATACCAACATATACAATCACGGTTAGTACAATGATTATTGAGATGTCACTATTTCACACTTGAAAGATCACGCATGCATTAACTTTGTAACACTATTCAAATAAATAGTTGAATTAGACAAATGCTTTGCCAAAATTACATTCCTCTAATCAAATTTATTCTCGCTGTTAGGATCTTTTTCCAACATCAATTAGTGTTAGAAGGTTTCAGGTTACGGATATAAAGAATTTATACATGGTCATTTTAGTGAACTCGAAAGATTTAAACGTTGCGCCATTTTTACCCAACTCTATTCTCTCTCTCTCTCTGTGCCAATTTTTATCCTGATCCAACTCTCTCATGTCTAGGATGCTCTGTGATGTCTACTTTTATATTATCAGGCATATTCTTGGTGCACCCATCAATCGTTTCCCTATTGGTTTCCCTACAAATAAATCTTTCGTTCATCTCTTTCTTTACTACGTATTCCACCCTTCACAACAATTTTGATTATATATACGTTTGTATGTTTAATAATAAAGTACCGGGACCCCGAGCCTCGGCTCGGTACTTAAGTTAAAAAAAAATGATTCATTATTATTGGGTTTGGCTGATAATATTAATACCGGGACCCCGAGCCTCGGCTCGGTACTTAAGTTAAAATTAGCTGGAGTGTCTCCACTCGACTATCTCGCAATTTGAATTGGATTAAATAACATAATATATTATATTTAAATTAAATTTAATTAATTATAAATTATAAATAATAAATAATAAATATTAAACGTTTTTCACTAAGGTTGAGAAAAATTCAAAACGTATAAAAACATCAAAATCTCAACATCGAAAATTTTCGTGATCGCAATACTATCTCTGGAGAGATAGTAAAAAATGATTCATTATTATTGAATTTGGCTGGTAATATTAATACCTGGGACACCGAGCTATTGCTCGACCCTTTAAAAAATATTGATATACAATTTTTTAATAAAATCTCATATCAAAAAAGAAAATTTATTAAAAATTAAAAATAAAAAAATATAAACATCTCCTTTTTATTATTTATCTAAAAATTCATATTTTAATTTTTATATAACCTACAAATCATTTTTTTTCTTAAAATATAGTTGTAATAAATAATTTTAACAAAAACAAAAAATAATATAATTTAGTCATTTTAATTGACATTTTGAAAATATTTTATTATTCATAAAAAATTTAAAATAATATATTCTGTTTTTTTATTTTAGACAATGATAAAATTGGATTTCTTAAAATGACCCATTAAAAATTTGTTTCCTAAAATGTTTCAAATAAATTAAAATAAATTGATTTTCATTTCAATATATAAAAACCTTTTCAAATTTACTTGATCAAATAAAATAATTTTTCCTATATTATATATACATCGAACACCGAGCTATCGCTCGACCCTTTCATAAATAAATAACAAAATTGTATCAAATACCATTTATTATTCAATATTATTACAATCATTCACACCAATATTAATATTAGATCATTACATCAATCTAATTAAAATTAATATAACTTAAATATAATTTTTTTTTTTTTTTTTTTTATTTATAGTGTGTTAGGGGAAAGCTAATCTTAAACAATTTTTAAAAAGTTTAATGTATGGATATATGTGTTCATGCAATGAAAACAGATATCGGTATAACAAATATTTTTAATTTTATTTAATAATTATAATATAAATAATAAGATATAAGAAGCGGTGGCTTGATTGAATAAATGTGTTAAAATTTAAACAAATTCAAATATTCTTTTATATACAATTGTAATAATAAATAATAATGATTTGATAAAGAATATAACTTTAATTTGGGCGCCAAGATAATAAGGGTTGATAAAAATAAACTTTCACAAAATATTTGTATATTGTTAACGGGTTTAATAGAAAGAAAGAAAACAAAAATAAAGATAAATTTACCAAATATTTCAGAACATGGAACATATAAACATAAATTTAAGGATTGAGTACCATGCCCTATCTCATCAGCTCAATGGTTTCACAACGACTCCAACGACTGTCTATCATAGCGAGCCAAGGGCTGCTAAGATCTTTAGGGGAATCCCTTTTAGTTTGCGCGGGCTCCATCTGAGCAGCACCTTCTGGGAGCCAATTCCAGTGGATGAGTTCACCAGGTTTAAATATAATTACAAATAAAATAAATGGTCCGCCCGTTACACACACATATTATATACAATTTAATATTATTTTATATATATTTATATTATTGAATATATGTGTTAAAATTTAAACGAATTCAATTTTAAGAATAGATATATATATATATATATATATTAAAGAAAGAAATTGTTTTTAAAATATCCTAAATAATATGTAACAATTTTCAAGATAGAAATTTATTACAATATTACTATTATTAAATGTTGCATCATTGCATCAATCTGATTAAAATGAATGGAACTTCGGGTATTCAATAATAATAAATAAATAATATTAATAAATATTAAATGATATTTTAGTGAAGAAATATTAAAAATTATAAAACTATCTAAAACTTAATTAATAAAATAAAATAAAAGAACAATGAATAAATAAATATAAAATAGTAATTTATTAAAAAATAATAGATTAAAAAAAAAAAAAAATTATTTTCCGCCGGTTTCGATCCTGCGAAGTTGAATTGTCAGACAGTCGCTCTACCCAATAGGCTAATAATACTTAGATGATGAAAACGACATTTTTTACTCTCTTAGCAAGACGTATGTTTTTTTGTTTTTGTTTTTGTTTTTTTTTTTGAGAGAGATTAATAAATATCTATATATATTTTATTAAAAATAAATATTTTTAATTTTATTTCGAAATTAAATAATAAATTTTAAAATATTTTAAATAAAAAAAAATATTAATACAATTTCAGTTAAAAAATAAAAATGGATGCTAATTTTGACGTTTTCCATATATAATTTTTAATTAAGAAATTAATAATGAAAATTAATTTTTCAAGAGATGTGATCAATAAAACTCAATTTTTCTTTATAGATACTATATCTAGTGTAAATTTGAAAAAAATCGTTAAAGCGGTTTTTGAGAACCAATGGCTATATATATATATACAATTTTAGCTAGCATAATAAGATAAGATAAGATTTATAAAAATTCTATCGCAAATTTTATTGCAAATTATATTTTAAATATATGTAAAAACGATAAATTTCTTTGATATACATTATTATTTTGCTGTTATTATTCCTTTATTGATATCAGTGGCGTAACTAGAGGGGAGCAGGGGGGACATATGTCCCCGGGCGCCAAATTTAGGGGGCGCAAAATTAGGGAAGTCAATTTGGAACAAAAGAAGAATCAATATTTAAAGTTAAACTGTATTTTGTGTAAGTCAATAAATATTATTTATACGCTTATTAAAATCTGTTAAACCTGTTTCGTTATTCGTCATTAATATTCTTTAAAAAAAAATTAAATTATATATATAAGAAAGGGGGCGCTGCTTTCTCAGTTCCCTCCGGGCGCAAGAACCTCACGGTACGCCACTGATTGATATTATAATTCTTTTTAAATGAATCCATGGTCCCTGATTGAATCATTCCTTGTCATTTCTATATTTCAGACTATAGTCATGGATTGGTAAACGATAATGGTTTATTAAAATCGAATCTCTTTGAAGACATATTTTATATTCACACACTAATCAATAATAATAAGTACATCATAGATAATATTGTATTTTTTAAAAATTTATAAAATTACATTTTTCTCTTTTAAAATTTAATGAATTTTTTCTGATTTGTATCTATCTTCAGCTTCAAATTTCTAGCACTTCATATATTCCTTGTTTTTTTAATTATTCTAATTCGTTCATTTTAGACACAATATTTGTTATACATTTATAAGGAATAGGAGTTTTCCTCATTTAGAGAATTGAATTTTGATGCCTTTCTCTTCTCTTAAATCCAACATGCCCAAATCTATATTTCTTACTGTGCCAAATTCAAAATGCTTATCTATTTTGGCACCACGTCAAGAGATTTCGAAAACCCACCACATTCCCTCTCCTTGTCTATATTTTTTCGCTAAAATAAAAAAAAAATAAAATGATATCTCAGAAGTAATAAATTTTTTGTTATTCATTATAAGAATTAATGTTATTACCGCGCGCGCGCGTTTCGCACTTATAAATTTTTCTTTAAATGAATATCATAATATATATATATATATAAAAATCTATTATTGTTTGTTCATGCATCTGATAGTTCTCATGCTTCAAAACATTTCAGTATGTTTATACACCTTTGAAATTTTAAGTATATTTTTTTTTATCTAGCAGCCTTCGCGTAGTGGTGGGTGGATGAGTTGGCCCAGGTGCGACAACTTAGACAATTCGAAAACTTCTCTAAGATATCATTAAAATTTTAATCGAGTTAAAACTTGAGACCACCTGGCTACTATTTCTGGGCAAGCCCGACCTCATTTAAAAATCTGATGATATTTTCTTTTCGGGCTCAAACAAATGGAAGAATAAAAAAATTATTGAAACTAGTTTCTTTTATTTCTCGAAATAAAAAGAATTGTGAAAGTACTTTAATAAAAAATAATATTTTATTATAAATAATAATAATAATAATAATAATATATAAATAATAATAATCAATTTTTCCAGTATAACATAAAAATATTTTTTGTTTTAAAAAACACATAATTGATAGGTTGTGCAGCTGTGAGGTACTTTAAAAATAAATATTCTTTTTTAGACATTATATATTAGTTTCAGTTCTACAATATATTTGTATATGCCCACTTTTATATATTATATCATTTTTTCAATTTATTCTTATAATTAATTAGATAAATGTACCTAAAATATTTGGATATTAAGATAGCTAAACCTTTTTGGTGTTCTTATGTTAAGGGCTCCAAAGGCTTCATTTCATTTCTAATTATTTATATGTAAATAATTATAAAAATGAAAGAGGATAATAATTCGAATTTATTTTTCATATTGTTTACAACTTAATTACATAATATATAACTTATATTTATACACTGTAAAGGGTGGGCCACGTTGGGTGCCAATTTGTAAGGGGGGAGGCCCACAGTGGATGCCAACAGGCCCCTTACAAGGAGGAGGGAAGAAGGGGGAGAGAAGGGAGGGAAAATGTGATAGAAGAGAGAAGAGGGGAAATGGGAGAGGGAAAAAATTGGATCTTATGTGGAGAGGGAAAAAAAGGAGTTTAAGGTCTCCACAGGTAAACAGGTGGATATCTTCTTGAAGGGGGAAAATATTACCCGCAGCTGCAGAGAACAAACTACCTTTCCTCCAATGGTCCAGCAGAGATGAAGGTTAAATGGGCGCCATGCTATACTCAGAGGTAAAGCAGATTTTAATGAGACTGGTCAATAAGGATGTAGTTTAAGTTAAATTGAAAAACGGTTGTTTAAAAGAAAATGTATAATTATAAGAAATATTATATTACTTCTCCACCATGGGAGTCAAAGAAAATGTATAATTATAAGAAATATTATATTACTTCTCCACCATGGGAGTCAAAGAAAATGTATAATTATAAGAAATATTATATTACTTCTCCACCATGGGAGTCACAAAGGATCCATCCAACATGGAGGATCATCAAAACACGTCTTTACACAAAGAACGTGGAGATCATACTAACTATATAATGCCAAGTCACCAACCGCGCGGAGGGCAGTTGGACTCCCCCAGACGTTGCCATTCAGTCATGCAACAGCGCCTGGGGTGACTTTGTCATATTTATATATAACAAATATACATTCGTTACATCCTCCCCCTCTGACTCCTGAAGAAGTCCCAACGAAGGAGTCAGAAAAAGAGAAAAGCGAAAAACAATATTTAATAATACAACAAAAAAAAAATTCATAAAGATTAAAGACAAAGATATAATAATTCTTAATACTTAACTAAAAAAATGGATAATACATAAGTTCACAAAAATTTAAGAAAAACACATAATAATCTTAATACTTAATTAAACAATTAATAATATAAAAAAAGTTCACAAAAATCAAATAAAAATATACAATAGTTCTTAATAATTAATTAAACAATTAATAATATAAAAAAGTTCACAAAAATCAAAGAAAAATATACAATAGTTCTTAATAATTAATTAGAGTCACCCTTTCGAGGTCGACCTCTCTTTTTAGGAATATATCTCCTATACCAAGAGCAAGTTTGTATAGGAAATGACAATTGTTGAAGATTTTTATCATTGCAATTCTTATTTTTTAATTGCTTAGATTCGATTCTTTCATTTATAACTTTCAAATTATTTGCGAATCTCTTTAGATAAGGGGTGATTTCTGGGACGAAGTTGTCATTGTAAATCACCTGTCCATTTATGTGCTCACCAAAAGGTGCAGGCTCTCCCCCTGCAGTAAAGATATTATTGCATTCGTTCAATAATGGATTCGATTTCTGCTTTTGGGAGACGTTTAACATTTTGTTAGTAATTAAAATATTCGATAAATAATGAATTTTGTGAGGTTCAGAGGCGATAAGTGGTTCTTCTTTCTCAAAGGGGTATTTTAATTTCTTTCCATTATTAAAATACCACTGGTTAGAGCAAAGATCAATAATTAATCTTGCCTGTTTTAAAAAATCATTTCCCAATAAGGTTCTGGGGATTTTTTGATTTTGAAAAAACATCAGCCTGGTGGGCACTATTTTATTTTTAATATTTATAGGTAATTCAATTAAATCTACTTGATGCTCTTGGCTAGAGCCATCAGCTAAACTAATAGTTACTGATTTATTATAAAATGTAACATTTTTATTTTTTAAAATATTATATAATTTTTCACTCCCTATGGAATGAGAGGCACCAGAGTCAGCACATGCCGTACCCGTGGCATCGCCTATTTGAATGGGGAGGAGAGGGAGAAATCCTTTTTGTTCATTTGAAGATATTTTGATAGTATGATTAAAATTAAAAGTAGGATCTACTTTATTAGTTTTTAATTGGGGATTGCAATCAGTGCATTTGGGCTTAATAGTACCTATTTTCCCACATCCATAACATTTTTTTTCATTTTTAAAAGGTTTCTCCGTAGAAACGGTATCAGTGCCACGGGGGGCTACTTTATTTACAATTTTGCCATCCGTATTTCGGAGGTTGTCATAATTTTCAAGTTTTTTTAATAATTCAAGAGGCTTATTTAATGTTTCCCATTCATCTAAAAAGTGCTCACGACATTGTGATGACACGTGAGTTTTTAATTGATTTGTAATAATTAAATCCTTTAATGCCTCGAAGTTATTGATATTCAATTCCTTTATCCATGATTCAAAATGAACCAATAAGCTATGATAGAAATCAGTCCACGTGTGAGTGGGACATTTTTTACTGTTGTAAAATAATTGACGCATCTTTTCTTTAGTGATTTTAAATCTTTGCATCAAAAGGGTTTTAATATAATTAAAATCCATTAAATTTTTATCCGATTCTCTATATAACAACCTTACTAGGTCTAAAGGGAGGGTTGTAGATAAATAAGATACCCAATTTTCTTGAGGTATTTTAAAAAAATTCATCTGTCTTTCAAAGACCATTAAGTATGAATTAATATCATCATTTTTATTAAGTTTTGGGAGGCGATTGGCTAAATCTATTTGGGGAAAGGGGGCTCCTACAGGAGGAGGGTTGTGATGAGGTGAGTTAAGTCTAATTTTTTCTAACTCTAACCTTTCAACTCTCTGTTCTATAATAGAATTGAGGATACCCTGAGCTATCTCATCATCAAAATCATCATGTGCTAATATAGCATCTTTAATTTGAATGACTTTCATTGAACTATTAATTTCAATGCCCAATTCATCAGCCAAAACTATTAAATCCTCCTTACGTGCTCTAGTGAGGAAAGCCATCTCTTAACAATAAATTATATACTATATTTTACTACTAATTATAATAATTAATTAATTGTATGTAAAAACTATAATATAAAAATAAAAATATATAAATTGAATATTAAATTAAATAAATCCTAATAACTAAATAATAAATAAATACAATGAAAGTAAAAATAAAAAAAAATAATAATAATAATAATACAATGTCAATGTAACTGAGAAAGAGAGAAAAAAAAATTCAATTCTCAAACAAAGTATAAATAATAGAAAGAAAAATAAAAAAAAATCATAGGTTTTAAAACCAAAAGAAAAAAAAATATATATAAATGTACTTAAGTGTGGTTGTTCCTTAGGGCGAGTGTCACCATATGGTTGATTAATATTCACAAATTATTTGCACTAATATCACTTATTGCCTTCACAGGGGTGGGGAAAACAGGCCTCGACGTTGGGCGTCAATTTGTAAGGGGAGGGGGTGGGGAAAACAGAGCCCCGACGTTGGGCGTCAATTTGTAAAGGGTGGGCCACGTTGGGTGCCAATTTGTAAGGGGGGAGGCCCACAGTGGATGCCAACAGGCCCCTTACAAGGAGGAGGGAAGAAGGGGGAGAGAAGGGAGGGAAAATGTGATAGAAGAGAGAAGAGGGGAAATGGGAGAGGGAAAAAATTGGATCTTATGTGGAGAGGGAAAAAAAGGAGTTTAAGGTCTCCACAGGTAAACAGGTGGATATCTTCTTGAAGGGGGAAAATATTACCCGCAGCTGCAGAGAACAAACTACCTTTCCTCCAATGGTCCAGCAGAGATGAAGGTTAAATGGGCGCCATGCTATACTCAGAGGTAAAGCAGATTTTAATGAGACTGGTCAATAAGGATGTAGTTTAAGTTAAATTGAAAAACGGTTGTTTAAAAGAAAATGTATAATTATAAGAAATATTATATTACTTCTCCACCATGGGAGTCAAAGAAAATGTATAATTATAAGAAATATTATATTACTTCTCCACCATGGGAGTCAAAGAAAATGTATAATTATAAGAAATATTATATTACTTCTCCACCATGGGAGTCACAAAGGATCCATCCAACATGGAGGATCATCAAAACACGTCTTTACACAAAGAACGTGGAGATCATACTAACTATATAATGCCAAGTCACCAACCGCGCGGAGGGCAGTTGGACTCCCCCAGACGTTGCCATTCAGTCATGCAACAGCGCCTGGGGTGACTTTGTCATATTTATATATAACAAATATACATTCGTTACAACACACATTTATATTTTAATTTCCAACACTAAGCATTATTAAATATGTATATTTCGTTCTCCAAGTTATTACCTAATTACGGCTTAAAAGTTTAACTTAATATTTTTAATGAGATTCCATTAAATTCCTTTTTTTAGTTAAAAAATAGATTATAAATTTCACAATTTTAAAAAAATGAAGGAAAGGAGGAGATGTGTTGATATAATAATAAGTACCTGGGACACAGAGCTCTCGCTCGAAATTTTAAAAAATATTGATATACAATTCTTTATTTATTTATTACAATACAATATTTTAAATATAAATAAGTTGACCTGTGGCCAGATCCGAACTGACCGACGGTTTGAAATAAATTAATTTCCAGCTACAGAAACAATTTCAAATAATTTTAATATATCTATTAATGTAATAAAAAACAGATATGGATATAACATAAATATTTTTAATTTTATTTTATTTATAATATATATGTAAGACCAGGCTGTGACGTCATGAATGGCTGGATGACGTCATATAATTTTAATTAAGAAAAAACTAATAAAGAAGATTTTTCTCGAGTATAAAACCAATGTAAAGTGAATGATTCGTGATGATATGTAAAAAATCTCCTCATGTGAAATTTGGTATGAAAATAACCCTTCCCTTCCTATCGTCGATCGCTAATACTACCACTTCCGGTTTCCGGATTTGCACCAAAATTTGATCAATTCATCCCACTGATGCATTATAAGTAAATATACCAAATTTCATCAAAATCCGTTCAGGCGTTCAGGCTGTACACATCTATACGGACGGACAGACGGACGGACGGACGGACAGACATCATGCTAAAAATACTTTTTTCTGTTTAGAAAATGCATGATTCGTGGAGATATGTAAAAATCTCCACATGTGAAATTTGGTGTGAAAACAATACCTCCCTTACTATCGTCGGTCGGTAAAAAAATATTAATACAATATCAATTAAAGAAAAAAAGATGGTTGTCATTTGTGACGTCATCCATATATAAATTACAATTAAGAAAAAACTAATGAAGATAATTTTTCTCCAGGTTGAAACCATTACAGATCGATTTGTATTTTTAAATATTATCTATGGTGTGAATTTCAAAAAAATCGATCGAGCGGTTTCTGAGAACCCATTTACAAATATATATATACATAGATACATACAATTTTAGCTAGCACATAATAAGATTAGATATCAATAATAATTCTAAATTGAAGGCTCAACAGAATGGGTGGATTTATGAAGAAAAAATAAGAATATAATATTAAAGCACTTTCCCCCATTTCCCATCCTTCTTTTATATGGTCAAAAATTTGTGGGGCGGATTCAATGTAATGATACACCATAATTAACAAGAAGTGAATTCTGCATGTTATAAATTGAAATATAATATAATTAATTAACATAAGTTTAATAATATTATACAGTAATTTTTTATATTTAATAATTATTATATTTAATATATTATTTATGAGCTAAATATATATATATATATATATATATATATATATTTTTCAATCTTTCAATATTTATATCGTATAAAAATAATAAAATATTACTCAATATTAATATTTTATATATTTTACATCAGCCATTTATGGTATTCAATAATTTATTTCAAAGATAATATCGCCATAAGATGGAGAATTGCAAAATGCAAACGATTTTTTTTCTTAGAAAACACATTTTATTAAATACTTCCGTTGTTTCAATAAATAAATATAAAAATATTTATTTTCATCTCAAAAAGGTAAGATAGTGGTATATTATACCATATATTATATCAAATATTTTATAATTAATATTTCGTCAAAAGAAAGTCAAAATCTTGGTATCATTTAATTTAAAATAGATACGTCGGTAGGTTAATATGTCCGTGACTTTTTGAATTTCCCGTCTCTTAAATGAAATGGCAACACTTGTCCTGTCAGCAGGCAGGACTGATCAGCTAACTCCTGTCGGAACTTGAACCAGCTGGGTCTTTTAGTTTTTGTTTGACGTCCATTAATAACAGAGTACCTCGTAATTTGAGAAGAAAATGAAAAAAAAAAATTTTCATGAAAATCCATGAATTGGGATACGATTTGCTCCCTCAACCGCCCTATTCTCCGCATTTAGTCCCGAGTGACTATATTTGTTTCTAAACCTGAAGAAATGGCTAGGCGGAAAGAGATTTTACTCCAACGATGAAATCATCTCACAAACAAATATTTTGGAAGGGATAAAAAATTGGAGACACGTTGGACGAAGTGTATAGAGCCCAAAGGAGACTAAAATAATTTTTTATTCAAAATCCTGTGTTTCATTCAAAGTGTCACGGCTTATTGACCTGCCCTCGTAGGTATATATTTTTGATTAGTTAATTCCTAGTTATTTATATTATATTCTAATTTAATATATTATATAAATACAATATTATAAATAATTAAATATTTATAACCTATATAATTATTTATAAATTATTAATCTTTAAATCAAATATACGAATTATTCTAGTTTTAATGTAGATCATATCAAGTATAGGTTTTATTTTAATGCATATTAATAATTTTTTATTAGATTTTAATAAAATCTTGTCATATAGAGCTGGTATTTTAAGAATTAATGAAAATTAGTAATTGAGAATATTTCTTTTTGTTTTTCTAAGTACTTATTTTAGAATTTAGACATTCATTTAAAACCATTTGTTGTCTTGTTTAAATATTTAAAAAAAAAAAATTATCACTTGCACCTTATAATTTAATTTTGTGTATATGTGTTTCTTTAAAAAATCACGGTCATATTGACCTCCCCTCATATTTACAACATGTACATTAATATATAAAGATAAAGTGTTTTGTTCGACACCTATTTCTGGATTGCTAACTGAAAGTAATATTAATATAAAAAATAATATTAAGAAGTAATTTTAATATTGTTAAATTTTAAAACAAGGAATGTTTACTTAATATTGGTTTAATCGACAATTTTGTTTCAAGAATTAAGAAAATCAGAATTATTTTTTTTAAATCTTTTTCAGTTGAATTTTTTATTGATTTTTATTAAAGTATATTTTAATTATTTCTTAATTATGGTCCTTAAAGGTGCAAAGTGCAACACTTCTCGGGAGAATAGAATAGAGCAGGGATGTCCAACTCGCGGCCCGCGGGCCGCATTGCGGCTCACTCAAAGTTTTGATGCGGCCTACTATCGACTAAGTTTTGAGACATTCACTAGCTAGGCTTAACATATTCTGGTAATTTTGCGGCCCAGTTAAATATTTAAGTTTGCGATGTGGCCCATTAAATTAAAAGGTTGGACATCCCTGGAATAGAGAAACAAACGAGTCCGCACTATCAAATATTAAACTATGCTGAATATATTAGAATAGGAAATGTTTTTTTTAATTTCTCTTGAGATTTAATTTTCAACCACAATTTTTTTTTATTTTTAATTATTATTATCAAATAAAATGTAACAACAACAAATATAGTATCCTCACCTCCAAGTATATAAGTATTGTTAAATTAAAAATATTAGAAACAAATACTTTGTTTTATATCTTTTTAACCAGGTTGAGCCGCAACAACACAAGAGAGTATTATATTATTTTGTATAAATTTCCTTTCTCATGAATTTCGACAAAATACTAAGCATGGTTCTTTTACTTTCTGTGCCCACTGTTGCATGACAAAACCCATCATATGAATGGTGTTTGTGACATTGATTTTTACTCTCCAAATGTTTACACTAATTAAAACAATCTCGACTTAGTTATATATTAAAACCAGCTGGAGCGAAACACTTCTATTAGTCTTTTATTCTCTTTCATAAACCTGCGGTGAATTAAGAACTTGAAAAGCTTAACCAGTCAAGTAAGTCGGATAATGACTTAAGTCATTAGTAAGGTTAATATAATAAATTCAAATTTATTATTTTTTTTTTCATAGGAATAATTGGATATAGATAATAATAAAACATTTCAATCTCATTGCATGTATGTATTTTTTTTTTAAAGGTACAAGTTAATTATTGAAAATATTGATTAAATTGAGTCGCTTTTTTAAAAAAAAAACTAATTTGAATCTAAAAGTTAATATTAAAAGAAAATATTAAATGGATTAGATTTTTAACTAAGGCTCTCTCTCCCGGAGGACCTGTGGCTTGCCAACCAACGGACTGTGCCCAGTGACCAACCCCGAGGTCGACAGGTGATTTATTGTTTGGATTTGAGGGATGAAAAGGGGAGTTAGGGCCAAGCATAATTAAATAGTCGACACCAACTTCGATTGATGCCTATAACTGAATTTTGTGACTTTACCTTTACAATTAACCAAGATTGAATTCCCTGGACCATCATTACATTGCGTGCTGCCCTCGGGAATTGTAACAACCGCTAGTCTCCTACCACACAAACGTCCCAACCCCTTCTTTTACTCTTTACGAGCCACACTCCATGGACTTCTCGAAATTTAGGCCACGGAAATTTCTATTTGGAATACCTAAGTCAAATGAAATTCGAATGAAATTAGAATAAATGTATCCTTCTTTCTTATATGATTATTAAATTAAAAAAAAATACAATTTGTTAAAAAAAAAATAATTCTTACAATAATTTTATTTTGAATTATTTCATTATTTGTTTTTATAGTACCAAATATATTTTTCTATATATCTTATATAATAAATATAAAAAACGAAATCTGGAACAAACATTACACTACATTCGTTTATAGTATTGTAAAAAAAGAATTAAATTTATACAAATATCATATAATACAGAGGTTCCCAATCATTTCTGGTTTGCGGCTCCCTAAATAATCGGATTTTTTCCGAGGCTTCCTTAATATATCAGATTTTTATATAAAATTTTTACTTTCTTGAAAAATGTATTGTATTGTAAATTACCCATTTAACAGCAGAAAATTAAAAAGCTTACAAGATTGTTGGCGCAAAATTTCAAGTATTAGAAAATTTAATTGAATATTTCACGGCGGGAATCACTGATATAATAGGTTTATAAATATGAAAAATTTATAAAAAAAATAATATATAATTATAAAGTTTTTTTAAAAGATTTCAGAATTTATCTTAAGTATACATTTCAATATTTAATAATAATCAAACTATTTATTTAAATTTTCATCGGACACACACATTCATCGAGCATTTTTTATAAATTGTGTTTTGGAATTTAGGTACCATTAAAACCTAAATTGAAATTTAAAAATCAAGTTTTTATGATTAGTAGATAAATTTAATTTCTATAAAATTTTCATTACTAGTTAGCTAAATGTAAATTTACCAAATATTAAGTGCGGATTTGATACAATGATGGTGCTCCAATGAAGGGTGGAGTATATAAATTTAATAGAGTTAATATTTTGTTATGTAAACAAGAGCCAATAAGTTTACAGTGTTTGCATAGTAGTGTTTTACTGTCGGACTTTTTGCCAAATAATGAACATTCGCAGATAACATTAATTTTTTTGTTTGAAAAAAAGTTACTGCTGCATCATGGTAATTATCTTGTGCTCTAAATGTGAAGGTTTTTTTATCATTCTTTTGAATTGATCATGCTTTTCTTTGGAAAAATTTAGTATTCCATACTTGAGTGAATACCTCGAGCTGGTAATAAAAAAATATTTCTTGTTCTATGAAATTTTAAATCAATTAACGTTCAATAATATAGGCATAATATATATTTCTATATATATGAAAATTAGAAATTAATGTTATAATAATAATATTTAACAAAAAGTTTTATATTAGGTAAATATTGATGCAATTATTTATATTATTGTGTACAACTATAGTCTGAGAGACGAAAGTTGGTGTGTGAGGGGTGGCGGCCAGGAGAGGCGGGGGTACCCCCTCGTAGAGTGATTTCCCCTCCACCACAGACTTCTACTCTCTCAAACTAAACTATAAAAAATGTTATGCACAATGGTGAGGGCAAGCGCGAACTGGTTGGCTGAGGGTGGGGGTCGGCTCGTGCACCAACATTCATCTCCTGGACTATAGTTACCTATCTGGTTATATATTAGTGCATATATATATATTATTAATAAACGAATAAAAAAAAAAACTCTGACTTTGTACGTTCTACGCAAGGACAACGCCTATCAAGCCGGTTATATCAATGAGGTGTCCTATCAGTAGAACGGGTCCTCTCAACCTTTACCTTGATTTTCTTGATCGGAGGCGCTATCAAGTAGCCTTTCCCCAATGTTGTTCCCAGAGGCTGGGTTGACTCCGTCCCATAGACCCCAGCTAGAGAAATTTCCTTGCCAGGCCCGGGACTTGAACCCGGGACCATCTGAATGTGAGGCAGGTTCGCTACCCACACACCCAATGGCGTCTGTATTAATAAACGAATAGGTAATAATAATTAAAAATAAATCACTACAAGAATAATTAAATTTCCACAAAATTTTTCAAAAGTTGATACATTTTTTTTGTAGGAATTTTAATTCAAAAGTTTTTAAAAAATTCTAATTAAGCAATAATTATTTTGTTGTTTGAATGCGGTATCCAACATATCATAGAAATTCCTGTGAGTTCGCCAATCTGTCCATCCCTCTGGGCAGAGCAAAGGCAGCTCATTTCAATTATAATATGAAATTCCTCTGGAACATTTTAAAAAGCATGTGTTTTTGTTTAATTATTGTTTTGAATAATTTTTCTTTATTTATTTATTTTTATTTTGAAGAATTTTATGTTAACAACTTATGAATTCATCTACTCGTATTTTATTGGATACCAACATTTTAATTTGATAAGTTTATAAAAACTGAAAATTTGTATTTCTTTAAAAATAAAAATTAGTAAGATATTTTCAATTTATTATTAATTCAATTAACTAATATACATATATACTCGTCTAAATATGTTTGTGTACACGTTCTATTCTTTTGAAATTAATTTATAAGTATTTTTAAAGACTTGGTATTATTGATACATTATGATTAACATAATTTTTGAATAACCTTTACGTTAAACATCAGAATTTTAACTATTTGAGGACCTTTTAAAATTATTTGAAATCGATACTCTAAGATAGGCTTCTTTTGATTATAATGTTAACTTTGGTTTCTCTAATAGCAAGATAATCTTTCTTTTTATTAAGCAGCGGTTCCCAGGACAATGATTCACGGCAGTGACATTGCGTCTTCTTCTCAGGGGCACTTTTACTTACCCTATCGAGTCCAGGTGTCTAGTTGGCTGAATCATGCTGGTAAAGTCCCAAGGGTTAATTTGGTAAATCTCTCTTAAATCCCATCGGACAGTGGTTTACGTATTTCTCTCTCTTTTTCAAGTTCTTCCGGTTCTATTGACTGAATACCAACAATATTTTATTTACTTTCTAATTAATTTAATTTATATACGTTTGCCTGAACATTAATTAAATGCCATGAATATTATAAAAAAAATATTTCTAAAAGATAAGGGATGTGTAAATAATGAAACATAATAATATGCATTCTGGTTGGCTGTAAATGTTTGTAAAGAAACAAAAAAGTGTTATTCAAAGATTTAATGAATACTTAGTGAATTTTCTAATGAAAAGTATGAATGTAAATCCAGTTAATGAAAATAATTAACAAACAACCTCATCTCTAGGAAAATTCATCAAAAGCCAGGTGCAAGAGTTGCTGGACAATACATATTGGATTAGATTTTCTAGTAATGTAGTTTATATGCATATATGTAAATTTCAAATGAATAAGTAAATTGATTTGTTCCAAACAACATTTAAATCATTTAAATGGGAAGTATTGTATTCTCTTTGAATAGATTAAAAAGCCCAAGTGGCCAGAGGTGCTAGTGGATAGATGGTTGAAGGATTAGCTAATTTAGTTTTACTATTCAAGTGAGAAAAATTCCATATCAAACGCCAAATTCAATATTAAAATTTCCATATTCCATATCGTTCTTTCTTCTTTTAATCAATCAATATTTTAATTTAAATATTAAATAGAGAGCTTTCTTTCATCGGATTAATTTAATTTTCACATACCTATAATATTTAAATTTTAAGTTAAGCATATTTTAAAGACTTGGATCAATATTTATATCAACACAGTTAAATGTATTGATTAAAGAAATTTTAAACCTTTATTTTAGTATCATGGATGTGCATTATTTTAAATTTAAATTCAATTAAAAGAAAACAAAACTTTTCAAAAAATAAAAATGTTTAAATTTATTTGTTAATATACCCACATTTTAGTAGAAAAAAGTTTTTTTTTATTTTTAAGAAATAATTCTCTGTGTAGTAACTTAAAGTACCTCATGAAACGTGAGGTCATAATAACAAAATATCCTTAAACCCATGAAATATACATGCCCCTTTGCAAAAGAAACGTATTTTCGATTTTATTTATCAAACATTTAAATTATTTAAGTTTGACACATAAAGAACTCTTTTTCTGAATTTTTTAGTTGGTTATATGTTTGTTCATTGTATGTACAATGCCCTTTGGAATTAATCTCTTAAGTAACCTTTTTGTGCTATATTTATTATTCACACACCATCATAAAATTTATTTTAATAATTCTAAGCATTTCAACTTTACTGACATAAAAATCTAAAGGATAATATAAAAACCCATCCAAGAATTTTTATATTTTGGTCCTTAAAGAAATCATAAAGTTAATTTCGGGCGTCATTTTTTTCCTTTCTCTTTAAGTGACATTATTTGCAGTTTAAACTGCACCATGTTTAAGGTGAGCGAAATGTTTCCACTTTGAAAGACTCCACTACCAGGACTGAAATTCCGAGATGGATATCACTTGGCTGATGCCTATAAACTTGGCTTATGATAAAACCAGAGGACATTTCATTTGCATGGATGGCTGAAAATAATATTAAAAGTTGCGATCTCCCTTAATAAGCCCTCAGATTAAAGCAATAGCCTAAAGACGGGGATGCAAGAATGTACCAACCATAAATCCAATTTAGCCATGTATCATAAAATTCAGATATTTTTTAGTTGTTGTCTCTTATAGCAATAATTCCATAGGATTATAATTATTTTATGATTATAATACATTAGCGCCGATAAAGAAATATTTAAAATATTCAAATTTTAGAGTTCACCCATGAATTTACTAATCTGGATATATACTGAATTGGAGGATAAGATATTTTAGATTTACAATTTAAATTACAATTTATTATGTAATCTATTTTTCATGCAAGTGCGTTTTGTAGGTTTTTTAATAGTACCAAAGATAGATATTTAAATGAATTACACAATTATATAGGATTTAGAAATATTTCTGATTAAATAACAACTAAGAATTTTCATTTCTAATTTAATGAGATTTAATTTTTTTGTATCTATCCATCTATCCATTTCTGAACTGGGAGGTCTTTAACAGCAACAACTACATTTCTCTTTATGAAGAGGTACCTCCAATATATTTACTTTTTCTCATTTGGGGGAGGGGGATCTTATTTATTATGGTCTTCTCACTATATCTTGGTTTTCTTACTAGTCCTTTTCTTATAGTATTCTTTAGACAAACCTGTTACTAGTTTTTGCTTCAAACCTCGTATTTAGTTCATCACAACTTTCTTGATTTTATGACTATTTGAGAATGCATACAATTTCTGGAATTCTTGGTTTTTATAAATATTATAAGGATTTTCTTTTCAAATGTCTTTACTGATATTATTATCCCTCTATTCTTACTAGCAAAATAATGGTTTTAAACTCTTTGTATTTTGTTGATATCAAACTATTTTTCTAATTTGTCCATTTATTCTCTTATCATGTTATTTTATTCTTAATAACATATATTGTATTAATAGGTATGCTAAAAGAATGTGAGTAGAATTATTTGTAAAATAGAAATTTATATTATTTTGGTGAAATGGAAATAAACTGGAACTTGAAGATCACTTGTGCATTCTGGGAGAAAAAGAGCAAGACAACAAATTGTGTCTGCAATGCGTGTCTCATGCATCTTGAAAAACAAAGAAAGAGGAAAGCGGCCCCAACTTCACGGCTGCCGGCCCTCGATATATCAAAAGCACTGAGCAGATAGCTCACGAAAACCGGAAAGCGGAATTGAAAATGTAACAGTACAATCATAAATAAATCCAATTCTCACCCTATCTTTGTTTCTCTCCTCTCTCTCAGTTCAAACTTTTGCTTTAAATTCTCAAATTGTGGATTATTCAATTTTAAAGCTAATGTTGGTGTGAATGAACCTCGTTTCTTAGTATAAATGCAGACAAAAAGTAGGTATTAAAAAAACGATGAATTATTATATAAAAGATTAAAAAGAGGTATAATAAAATTAGAAAAGAATCAAAACACATTTATTTATTTTAGCTCGAAAAAACTCACTTTTTTATATCTTTCTCGATTATAAACGTTTTCTTCAAATAATTTTATTTATAATAATACGAAATAAACAATTTAAATTAACCATAGACAGTATTAATCTAATTTTTTTAAATCATTTTTAAGCATGTAAGTAATTATAATATATAAATTCATATCGTATTCAGGAATATTATAATTTAATATTTTTTTTAATCAGTTTCTTTTTAAAAACCTGGGTTAATTATTCTTGTGCCCTTGCATTGAATAGCTAGCTATGTGAAACCTAATTAAAATAAACCAATATGCATATTAAAATGTTAATTAAAATCAGAGAAATAAGGTTTATAAAATCCTTTGAATATCCAATTAAAAATAATTAATAGTAGTAAAAAAATACAATTGAATCTACCATGCAAGCTCTATTAAGAAAGAGATTAAAAACCTATATTCGACATTTACACATCCTCACTCAAGTGACAAAAAAACATATCGAATACGTTTGTTTTAAAAAAATAACTTCTTTTTTTTATTTTTACAAATCTCAATCTAATTATAAACCTTAACTAATAAGTGATATTTATTTAAAGAAAATATATAAAGTTAATGATTTTAAAAACATGCAAACATGAGCAGTCTAATCCATTAGTTCATGAGGTTTATTCCTTATAAATTTTCTAGTCTGGTTGGCTACGTCAAGGAGTCGAACGGCCTCAGTGTTTGTATGCCTTTGCAGTCTATTTTGATAAGTTGCTGTAAATCGTTGAATTTCTTTTTTTACTGTCTCTATCTTAAGATCTTGGTGAAGTTCTTCATTTCGAATATACCAAGGGCATTGACAATGGCCCTTAGTATTTTGTTTTGGCATCGTTGCTCTTTGCAGCACAGCCCTAGAGCTGACTACCATAGGTCCACACTGGTTTTAGGACCTGTTTATATAGCAATAATTTGCTATCAATAGACAGGACTGAATGTCGCCCCATTAGCCAATACATTTTTCTATATTTGATATTAATTTCGTCTCTATTTTTTTTGACATGAGTTTTCCAGCGTAGCCTTGCATCTAGGGTCATTCCCAAGTATTTTGCTTCATTGGCATATGGAATGATTTTGTTGTTGAGTATTATCGGCACATAATTTATTTTTCGGTTGGTGAAGTTCACATGTACCGATTTGGTCTCATTTAAACTGATCCTCCATTTTTTTGTCCATTTTTGGACCTTGGTTATAGAGAGGTTCAGTTTCATTGCCGACTCTTCTATGTCATCTTCAATTGTCAAAATTGCCGTATCATCCGCAAACGTTGCAAATATATTATATTTAAACAACAAAATATTATTGCCTGCTTGGTAGTCAAATTTGAATAAGTAAAGAAGAAATTCAACTTAAAAAAAAAATAAATAAATTTTAAAAAATTTAAATTTTTATTTCATGAAATTTAAATTGATTTGCTATATTACAGAAAAATATATATTAAATATTGAATATCAATATAATATATGCAGGACACGAGTCTAGAATAGGAGAGGAAAGAATGGCGAAAAATATATTAGTAGGAAGACCGATTGGGAAACGTCCGCTTGCAAGACCAAGGAAACCACAGCTCCGGTGGGTGGGCAATTTAGGAAGGGACTTGAGAGAGATGGGAGAAAATAGGAGTTGGATGGGTGTAGCTCACATGATAGGTATACTTGGAGGAATGTGGTTACTGCAGCCAAGAACTTTCGAGTTCCGTAGAGGAACAGAAATAGATAGATAGATTTCTATCAATTAAATATTTAATTTTAATAATTAAAATAAGTGTTGAGATAAGAAAATTTGATCAAGTGTCTGGCATTTTTCTAACCTTGAGAAATTCCCTGTCATACTGATGATACTTCTCCCACATATATTATTTACCCCCTAAATTTTATGGATTTAAACTTTATTTGACAAAAAGTTAGATTGCTATCGGTATATCCATCCATTCATTTATTTTTTAAACCCTTCTGTAAAATCAAGGAAATAGTAAAATCATTTTCTTTCAAAAATGATTATATTGTAAAGCTTAAGTTTAATGAAATAATTAATAATAGAGATTAATATTTTAATATTTTGAATTAGAATATTGATGATCTTTTTAATAGGAACATTTGTGAATTTCAAATAGTTTCCGAAATTTGTACCTAAATCCTGCATTGCCGTCCCTCTATTCTTAATTGGCCCTTTGCTACTTCCACTAGCATATCCTTTATAATGGCTTATTTAGTAAGGATGAGTAAATTGGATTATATCTTTTCATGTCGAGTGTGTTGGGTCTCTTTGTGAAGTAGGCAGTGGACTCGTTAGACATTTAGCTAGCTCGTATGTAAATGAGCCTAGATTTGCTATCTTGAAGCAACTGATTCTCTATGACCTTTTCGTTCTAACTTGTCTCCTTGGATGGAGTATATTTAAATGGATAATATCTATGTATATATTTGACAATGGACCTAGTTGCGGTCGGTTGGGGTGTGCACCCCTGAGGCCTTTCTCCTATATGTATGTCGCCATCCAAGTTTCAAGGGTTGGCCGCAAAGCTTTTGCCACAAACCAAAAGTGTCATTGCACAATGCCCAGGAGATATATCAAGACAACAGGAGAGAGAACAGCTTCATCTCCTCTCAAGGGATTCATTCTCTTCCACGATATCTTCCGGCTCAATCCTTTTTTAATCCAACATAACAGTATTTAAAATTAATCTTGAAATCTCTATAAATAAATATATTTTAAAAAAATAAATTAATCCCATATTATTATACTATACAATAGATTGTTATTTAATTATTATACAATACAATTAACATTTGTTTATTGATTAAGAGCTTTTGACATGTTGACGATATTATGTAATTTTAAATAAATAATTTCATAACAAAATAAATATATTATTATTCCATACATTGAAAAGATTTTGGTTTAGTATTAATTGATAGAGGGTATTATGCGGTCATTTGAATAACATATTACCGGACGATTGAATAACATTATGATTATTGAATTAAAATTTATTTGATTTTTACGGGAGGAATGATTGTATTAAAAAAAAATGTTTTAGTAAAGATATTATAAATTTCAGAGTTGTTGATTTCATGAAAAAAAGGTCAACGAAAGTTATTCAAGTATCCTAATTATTTGCGTTTTTTTTTAAATTTTCCTTTGTGATCAATTATTTTAAGGCGCCACAGGGTGAGAGGCTAGCGTCGCTAACTCACATTCTCGTGGTCCCGGGTTCAAGTCCCGGGCCTGGCAAGGGAATTTCTCTAGCTGGGGTGTATGGGACGGAGTCAACCCAGCCTCCGGGATCAACATTGGGAAGCTACTTGATAAAAAGTAGCGCTTCCGCTCAAGAAAATCAAAGTAAAGGTTGATAGGACCCTATCTACTGATCATAGGAGACCTAGTTGATATAACCGACTTGATAGGCGTTGTCCTTGTGTAGAACTTTCAAAAGACAGAGATTTGATCAATTATGGTAAATAATTAATATATTAATGGTACATGTAATTTTTGTCGAAAATTTACTTTCTATTATTTTTAAAAAGAATATCATTACTTTAAAAATTCAGTCATATTGTTAATATTCATATAGAGTAATAAATTATATTTAATTAATAATAAAATTTTTGATTTAAATGATTATATATTTTTTATTTTATTTCTTATTATAAGTAAATTACTCTTATAATACAATTAAATTTTATTATAAATTTAATTAAAAATTATATAAAATATTATAATTATTTTATTTTTACTTACTACTTGGAATTAATAAATCTCAACTATATTACATAGTTAGATGTTTATAAAAAATTTAAAAACAATCATAAAATGAATTCTTTAAAATGTAACTAAAAAGTACGTACATTATTAAAAATATCAATATGTACTTTTAATGATCCTATTTTATGGAAATTTATGAAGTTTTTTTTAATTTTATGAATTAGAACATCTTGTTTCGTTCTCATTTGATATTTGTAAAATTTAATGATCTCTTTGAAATTTACTAGATCAAAGGAAGAGAAACAGGATAGTAGGAATATACATAGAATGATTTTTTTTTAAAAAAGATCAATGAAACTATAAAAAGAGAATTTATTGTCTGAAATGAAATCTTTTCTTTTAGTGGCCTAATAATTTATCGTTTGTTTTGAAAACATTTTTTAAAAATCAAATCAAAATACGAAATGTAAAATTTTAGGAAATGTAAATAGGAAAAAAATAAATTAAACCTAAATAAAACTTACCATTCAATAATTTATTTCATAGAAATTTTATACATTACTAATTTTAATAGAATACTTAAATATAAAGTGGTTATTCAAATCTTCAGGAAATTATTTATCTATTTTTTATTTTGAGATTTTGCTAAACTCCCATTCCTTGTCTATTTTTACTTTTCCTTATCTAAATATTTTATTTATGGAATATCTCTCCCAAAGTAAATAGACGAGTACAATGTAAACAATATAAAGGGAAACAACACCAATAGATGCATATTTTATATCAAGTGCAATATGTATATCTATTCTGTAGGAATAAAAACAAAGATTTATTTATCCTTTGTTAAAGGATATTTAATTTTTATTATTTATTATCCTTTTATATGCAAAATGCAAATAATAATATATAATATTTTTATATAAAATAAATATTTAATTTAAATAATAGTAATTGGTAAACTTGGTTTAATACCTATAATAAAATAATCAAATTTATTTTATATTAATAATTTTTTTTTATGATTAGAAATTGGTAGACAGACATTAAGAGGAAATAAATATCAGTTATCTACATTTACAACAACATTTTAACGTTTCGGTCTTTGATCAAGACCAACTTCAGGACTAAAGTGTTATTTTTGATCTGAAGAGCATATCAAGTTCTGAAGGTGATTCTGATCAGAAAATGAAACGTTGATTTTTATATCTTACTTTTATTTCTTACAGGCTCTACTGCTCTGTAAATTTGAATAATTCAATATTATTTAAAATTTAATATTGAGATTTTAGAATATATTTTATTTATTATTTTCGATGCATTTTACTATTCTATTGATTTCAATAGTAATTTGAATGTGATAAGACATAAATTCAGTGAGAATTGTAAAATTAGTTATTTATAAATATTTATAACATCATATTTAAATTCAAATGTTATTTTCAAAAATAATTTCTATATTGAATAATTTATTAAGTTTTTTTCTTCTCCATTCCTTTAAATAATATGAATATATATTTAAAATTTATCTTATATTTATTTGGAAAAATGAATTATGTGTGGTGTCATGGGGTCTTCAACCTATTAATGACATCCGCTTATCTACTTTGGAGTCATTTTTGAGCTTGTTGGAATTTTTTCATCATTTGATACTATCTTCACAGAAATCCTTCTCGCCTTCGTATGGGTCTGTTAATTTTTTCTCAGGCGAAATAAATAAGCGCCAGTGGATCTCATGAATAAAAACCACAGGCGATTAAGCGGTTTATGCTTAACGGGTACCCGGCTTAACAACTCCCATCCCATTATTCCAACCCTCCTTTTGTATCGGTGACAATATCCTTAAAAACGAAACAAAACCCGCAGTTTAAATCTGATCTTAACGAGCATACTTAAGCTGATAAAAATATCATAACTATACGAGCTTGTATTTTTGCATTTAACCTAGATTCACCCTTAATATTATCACCATCCCTTATGGAATATGATCTATCTCATCTTTATAACTTAAATTAATTAATTATGGTTTAAAAAAAATACTCGTTTTTAAAATAATTAAATGCATTATGAATTTTTATGGAGGAAAAAGTTACAAAATACAATTATTATTATTTTTTTTTTTTGTAAACTTTGAGTTTGATTAACAACTCTTAACCCAAATTCGATATGACACATTTTCTTGTAATTTTTAAATAATACGAGTACCTATATATGTTATTTACGTAAAAATCTTCTGAAAAATTAAGAATCTAAATATTTATATAACATTTAATTAAATATCGTTTATTACTGATTTCTATATCAAATCCATAAAGACTAAAAAGAAATGATCACACATACACATTAATACAATTTACTTTGAGTATTTACTTAAAATATTTTTCAAAATTATTTATCTGTAAATGATCAACACATTTTGTTTCTTCTTTTTAATTTCACAATTTTTTTTTCTTTCCACTTATTATCATTTTATGTGAATTGTACGTCAATGAATAGTAAATTCACTCAAATATTCAAATTATATTAATGCATATTTTAACTTTTTATCATTTTACAAGAAATATTACATAGCGAGAACAATGCTCAAAAATGAAAGGGAAAATAGGATGAGATTTTAATGATGGTGTCAATATAAAAAGATAGATGATCAAAATAGTATTGTAATACATTAGCATAGGTTTTAATTTCACGATTATACATTATACAAAATAGGATAATGGCAAAGTGGAACATGAATCAAGAAATATCATTCATAAAATAATAAATTAAGAAACAAGAGATGAGCAGATTACTATCAGAAAAAGAAAGTTGAATAGGATAGGGTTGAAACTGTAGATGCTGCGGTCAATAACTTTTTAGTTCGATTGGGCCTCAGAATATTCAGATAGTAAGTAAAAATGATATAATCTCTCTCTCTATCTCTAAATATATATATATATATATTATAAATTATGAATAAAACTTAAATTTATAGTAAAAATTTAAAATCTAAACATTTAGATTAAAAGTTTTAATTAATATAAATGTCTAACACACAATATTAATGAGAAATTCATACATTTTATGAATTAAATAGAATTATTTATTTATAGTATAATGAGTAATTGAAAATTATATGTAATAATTTAATCTTAATAATTATTATTAGCACATCACACAAATTGTAAATTTCATACTTTAAATAAATTTGAAATAATTATAAAAGGAGGAATAAAATTGAATGGTATGATCTTAGGGATAAAAGAAGAAGGGGGAGATATAATGTGGAAGGGATTGAGCTCTACAAAAAAAAAAAAAAAAGAAAAAAAATCATATTGCTATTGGATTTTATATTTACATCATTTTTCACTTCATTTAATATCCACATACATATAGGTACTGAGCCACACGACTAGATATGAAAACCATCGGATAGAAAGGCCTCTAAAGTATTAAAAAATATATTTCTTTGGGAATATATTATATATATATGTACTATATATCATTATATAATGGTAATTTATTTTTTATCTAAAAAGGTTGACTTCTTGTCGACCGTCAGGAGTAACGTAAAATAACTGATGAAATTAATTGAATTTACTAGCTAAATAATTATTATTCTCGATTAAATATATAAATTTAATACATTTTTATTAATTATAAGGAATTTAGCCATTTGAAGACTAATACACTGTTCAATTTTTATGTTATAAATTAAATAATTAATATTTGTAATGAAAATTTTTATGATAATTTTAAAGAATATTGTAGTTTCTCATTTTTTAAGTGAATAATTATACAAAGTATTTAATGAAATAGTAAAAAAAAATATTTTTATATTGTTAAATTTTTTTTTAATTTTTAGACTAAAAAGTTACGCATCCAAGTACTTTTTAAAAATAAACATTCATTCCTGAGACCTTGATTTACCATATTACGTGTCTACCTAAATATATACAATATTATTTATTCATTTAAGATGTAATTAATTTATTTCTTTTTTATCAATTAGATCAGTGCTCCACAACCTTTTCTTACCTACGGCACACAAAAATTGTTTCTAGAATTTTTCGGCACATCAAAAGCTGAAATATATATATATATATATATATATATGTAGGTTTGTATGTAGAAATTAATTTAATACGTTTGTTTACGCGAGTGTGTTATAAAGGTGACAAGCGCTTGTATTTATAATCTCAGAAAAATGACACTAATAGAAATGACAATAAACTTACATATAAAATTATGCGGATTTCTAAAAGTTTCATTTGATCGCGGCGGCACACCTGTATCTCCTTTAAGGCACACCAGTGTGCCGCGGCACACCGGTTGCGGAGCACTGAATTAGATAACAATTTTCAAATTTTTTAATTTATATTTTTATAACTTTATCTAGGCAAGAGAGATATATATGATTGGGATATTTACTATATTTATTTGAAAGTATTTTTATTTTCATCACCTCTTTGCTTAAAGCCTAGTTTACACGGGCTTAGTTCTTATCATTAGTTACTAGTCCACTTTCTTCGTGCTTAGCTAACTAAGTCATTAGTAGTCGTTTACACGTACGCTACATGTAGCCAGGTTATGTTAGTGTTAGTATATAGTAGGCTACATGTGGCCAGGTTATGTTATTGTTTAGTGAAAATCTGACAGTCATCTGTCATCATGGAAAGCATAATTGTTAAACGCCGCATTATAAATTATTATAAAAAACTAATTATATCATCATTAATAGAAGAACTTGAAGAAGAGTTAAATAAAAAAAAAGAATTTGGACTATGAATTGGTTGCTAAGGAGAGATACGCATGGGTGTTCAGCAGGACTTTTAAGAGAATTAGCAATTGAAGATCATGAAGAATTTAGACAGTGTTTAAGAATAACACCAGTTCAATTCGAAAGTTTATTAATTTATATGAATTCTCAAACGTCTACACAGTTTCCTGTACGACTTGCCTATGCAATGTCCATTAACAAAGCAAAGGAACAATCATTGCAAGTATGTGGATTAAATTAGATAAATCCATGCTTCTCACATGGACAGCTGTACGTTGGGTGTTCACGAGTTAAAAAACCATCAAATTTATTTGTTCTTGCACCAGATAGGAAAACAAAAAATCTTATATATTTAGAAGCACTACAATAAAAAATATAATGGCAGAATATTTTTTATATCGAGAAGTAATGAACAGGTAAAATAAAATTCACCATCAATATTTTAATAGTTTAATATATCATGGAATCAATTATTTCTCTGTTCTTATTGATTTTCTTTTGCAGATTTCATTTCATGTTGATATTTAATAATTACAAAATTATTGTTCAATTGAAATTCGTTTGCAATATTGTTTAAATCACAAGAGAAGAAGCAAGTTGATTCTACCAACAACTATGGATATCTATGTTTTGTACAAATTACATATGTATAGGTAGAGATAATTTTATTGTTAATTTTCATTTTGATGTATTGTATAAATTTCATCATTAATAAATTATGTTTGATGTGCCAAAATTGCCTTTTTGTTCAGATTTTTAATTAGATGCAAAACACGTCAACTCGTGATCGGGTACAGCGAGTTGTTTTATATATTTTAATTGTGATCCCCTTTGATAATAATTTTGACGAGATTAGCCCCTTTAGTGCTTGATAACAGACGTTACCCGATTTTAGCCTCCATTCAAATTCTTTTTTTGAATATTATTATCCTTCGTGATTACAGAACCTAAATATTTAAATTTTTCTACATTTTTAAAATCTAAGTTTCGTATGTTAATACTATTCCTCTCTGCTACTAAATATATTTATAGTTTAACACTATTTAATTAAATAGAAATTAAAATAAAATATAGCAGGAATTCTAAATTATTGATCTAAATTTCACATAAATATTATAAATAAGATATATCGTTAATATTATATACTCTATTATGTATTTTTTGCTTACTTTTAATTTCTTTTTATATGGATCAAAAAATAACAATATACATATAAATATTAATTTAATAAATTTATTGTCGAAATTTACAAATCAATTGGCAATTATCTTGGTACATAATCAAAATATTTAAAATATTCCATTTTTGGTTATTAAATTAATATATTAATATAAAATTATACTATAAAAACTAGTATGTAAATGTTTTATTAATAGTATCCATTCATTATATTGTATTTTGAAAACAGCAACCCATGGAAAAAATTTCTTAGTAAGCATTTGCCTTTCACAGCTGAAATCACAAACGAAAATATTAAATAATGTATAAACTTTTATAAATATAAGTACATTTATTTTAATTATTTTAAACAGAAAAGCTGATTATTTTTTTTTAATTTTATAAGTTGGATTCAATCTTATTTATAATTCATCTTTCATCTTCTTTCATTTAATAAATATAATTAGATTATATGAGCATACAAGCAGGTAGCATTTGGCAAATGAGGTAATTTTGTTTACATATTCGAGTATCGTAGATAGCCTGTTTATATAATTAGAATAATTAATTGAATATTTGATAAAAATAAAAATTTGGGGTCAGAAGAAGAATATTTGAATGGATTCAATTTTACATTTATAATTTTGTTTAATGTAAAAGGATTAAAGAAATAATAAAATTTGTTCATATTTACCAAATGGAAACCAAAAAAAAAAAAAATTAATTGCAAATATTAAATGCTGTTTGAAAAAAAGATTCAGAAATTATGATATATTATAAAAATTAACTGCAAATCTTATCTTATTATGCTAGCTAAAATTGTTTGTATATATATATAGTCATGGGTTCTCAAAAACCGCTTTAAGGATTTTTTTCAAATTCACACTAGATATAGTATTTATAAAGAAAAATTGAGTTTTATTGTTTACATCTCAGGAAAAATACATCTTCATTAAATTTTTCTTAATTTAAATTTATATATGGATGACAACACAAATGACATCCATATTGAAATTTGACTCCCGCCTTTTTTTAAAGGATATTGTATTAATATTTTTTTTATATTTAAAATATTTTAAAATTTTTTATTTAATTTCGAAATAAAATTAAAAATATATATTTTAATAATATTTTTTAATTATAAATTACGATATATATTTATCATTCTTCCAATAAAAAAAAATATTCATGCACTTAGAAACATATCTAATAATACATATTTATGTATTATTGAGGACCCCAAGTTCCATTCATTTTAATCAGATTGATGCAATGATGCAACATTTAATAATCGTAATAAATAATTAAAGAATTGTATATCAGCTCGGTGTCTCAAGTATTAATATTACCAGCCAAACCCAATAATAATGAATTATTTTTTTTTAACTTAATTACCGAGCCGAGGCTCGGGGTCCCGGTACTAAGAAATTTAAATGGTTAGAATGATTTGAATTTGTTCATTTTTACGATTAAACTTAATTTAAATTTCTAGATTACATATATGTATATTGAAATAATTGAACAATTTTCAAGATACAGATGATCTTTCATTTGGAAAACTTAAATAGGAATGATCAATATTTTCGTTGCTAAGTTCAAAAATCAGCAGGAATTGAATAAATTTTGGAGTGGGAGTACCTACTTGTCGCTACTAACTAGAAAAATAGAAACCATTTCTCAAATTCCAGAGTTAAGATTCAAATATTTCATTATCCCTTTAGTATAATAATAAAATTAATAACAAAATTGAATATCGCTTTATTTTATATAACTCTTTTTTAAATATTCAATTAATAATCTCTTTTTTTCTTTAAATATATTTAAATGTAATCAACGATTTTTTTATGCTTAAAATTTCAATAAAAATATATTTCTTTTATTTATTTTTTTCCAACTTTCCTAGTATTCTTTTTTTCCATTTGCAATTTTTATAGAAAGTAATACAGGTGAATACAAATATTATTTTATAGAATATATAATCACTAACATAAATGCTTTTTAAATAAACATTTTCAAATAACATTGCTATTATATCATAGAAAATCATAAATGGAAATCTCTCCCTCTGGATGAATATATTTTTAAGATTAATAGACTTCAAATCTGTTTGACCGATCACTATGAAAGTTTACTCATAATTTTTTACATGGAAGTTTTTATGGTATCTACTCTATTGAAACCTTCTTTCATAACAACGATTATTTTTATAATAATGTAGATATGTCAATAATAACAAATTGTTATTATGACTGATAAGTGTATAAAATTATTTTCAGTGGAATTATCTTGAGTGTTAGACATTGATATAAATTATAAATAAATAATAGGCTTTGTTTCATTTTTCTAAATTTTTGAGATAATAGTTTGTATTAATTTGTATAGATAAAAAGTATATTATATAATATAGACAGAAAGTAAATCTTAAAAAATTAAAAAATTAATGATCTTTATTTTCTTATCTATCGGCAACCAATTAATATAACCACAAGATAAACTCAGCGGATTATATTTAATGAATACTTAATTCTTAGACTTTTGACTTAAATCATTAATTAAAAATTCAACAAAATATGATTTTTCTGCTCAATTTCTTACTGTTAAATTTATATATTTTTTTTTCAGTATATGTGAAAATATGTTATAACCAATATTTTAAAAATTAATCCTCATTTTATGGATACATTAAATGTTTTTTTTTTATTCTTTTTTTAATTTATAGAACGTTTATGGTTTTCAGAGAATGACAAATATTAAAAGTCTAAGTGCTTCTAATAACAAGAATCTATAAAATTAATTATGAATGAAACAATTTTAGTTGTATTCATGACTATCATTTTAAAAGGTAGTCTTTCAAACTATAACTATAAATTAAAATTATTAAAATACTTTATAAATAATATTGTTAATTATTGTTTGCAAAAATTTTCCGATGGATTAAAATGATTCATTTTACATTTAAAAATTAAATAAAAAAAATAACAATATCAATTTATCCAATTTGGAAATTAAAATTAAAAATGAACAAAAGTGTATAAACAAATATTGATATAATATATAAAAGGTTTTATTTTGTTTATGGTAGGTTTTTTTTTATGTTTTTGTTGAATTTATTTGAAATTGTATTTTATTTTTTTTAACAATGACTATTTTCTGCAATTTCGACTACTAAGAAAGGATGAAGAAAGTATTTCCAATTGTATTTGCAGCAGTTACAAAGTTTATCCCATCCAAATGATACATAGAAAGCCCCGCGATTCTCTTTAGCCATAGAATGATAATAAAATGGCCGAAGCTTGGGTGTCCATTAAATTAAATCCGATGAGGTTCCAAGTTTATCTTTGTCCTAACCTCAGCCCTTTATTTTCCTTTCGTTCCGTTTCGCGCAATCCGAATTCAATCCAATCACATTTCTTATTCGTTTCTTTACTTAGACTTCCAATCCGAATTTAGTGATTTGATTCGACAGTCCTCATGAGAAATCATTAATTATTTTGATAAAACCCCTTTAAAAAAATCAATATTCTAGTTCTAATAAATCAAGAAGTTGAAGTTGGCTGGTATGCCATTAATAATTATATTTTCTGAAAATTAAAATAAATACATTTATATTCACTTAGATATTAAAAAAAAATTTATTTATATTTATTTTTATTCTTTTTATTGGAATTATTTAATTTATAGTATATTAGAAATTGCTTTATGTATTTACATTTATTCAATTCAGATAAGTTTTTCTAAATCTTTTTCTATTAGGGGGGAGTGAAGGTGCCCGTTTGCCTTTTTAAATTAATGATATTTTCAATACTATTATCAATTTTCTTTTAAATTATAATTCATAGATACAAATCCCATCAGTTTCATAAAGTAGAAAGTCTACAAAATCAAATTAAAATTTTTTTTCCTCTTTCCTGCAACTAACCATCCACATTTATTAATATTATTTCAGATATATATAATAAAAAATTGAATCTTAAAATATATTGAAAAAAATTTTATAACATAAATTGTTATTGATTTGATATATATTTCATTATAGACAATAAATTAAATTATTGAAAATATATCCATGAAATATTCTTGTTTATATAATTTATGAAAAAGAAATATAAATTTCTTATTTCATATATTCGTATATATAGCCATAATGTTATATATATATATATATATATATATATATATATCAATTTTTCAATTAAACTTATTAACAGTAATATTTTTCAAGTCCATAGTATATAAAACAGAAAATCCAATTCAATTTCAACGAGTTATAAACTTAATATATAAAATTATATTGGCATAGTACAATTTATTAAATGAAATATATTCTGTGAATTTATATTTTTGAGCTTGTGAAAATTTAATGAAGTCTGAATATTAATAAAATAAGTTACGGATAATAAAAGTTTCTCAAATCGGCGAAACCATTTCAATCGAAGAAATAAGGATGAGAGATAATGATCCGTGAAAGGAAGCAAAAACTATTTCAATAGAAAAGGTAAAAATGGAAATGAATAGGATATGAAATACAAAACACACTTAGCTATACATCTTCCTATTTATTCATATATGGATCGTTGAATTTGAAAGTTTTAATGTAACTACCAACATCCGTTTCTTCATTCGTGTGTTGGATTCTCGAATGGACAAGTTAATATATATATAATATTTACTAACCTATAAATCCACAAATTTTATTTCAGTAATAAACAAGCTTTTTAATATTTCAGAAAATCATAAAGAAATAATTAAATTTTTAACATTTTTCAACTTTAATTCAATTAATTTAACGATAAATTAATAAAATTCTAAATTATTCTAAATTTAAAAATTATATATATACTAGCTACTCCGAGCGCCTTCGGCGCTCTCCACACCTAGACGGGGGCTCCGCCCCCTGTACCCCCCCGAGTGTCCCTATTCTGAGCTATAACCATCTAACTCCTACCCTGTCCCATCTCTCTCACATTCCTTCCTACATTGTCCAACCTGTTCACAATTGGTCTTCCAAACGGACGTTTTCCAATCGAACTCCCCACCAATATATTTTTCCTCTCCCATTCTAGCCATGTGCCCTGCCGATCCCAGCCTTCCCTATTTTATGACCTATATCTAGAGATGCATAGAGGTCATGCAATTCCTTGTTATGCAGTCTCCGCCATTCCCCGGTGTCCTCATATTTCTTTGGCCCATAAATGCTGGGTAGAATCCTATTCTCAAATACTCTGAATCTACTCTCATCTCCCAGGGTTATAGACCATGCCTCCCACCCATATAATACAATTAATAATTTAATAATTTTGATCCCCTTTGATAATAATTTCCCGATTGCAACCTCGATTTAAATTCTTTGCAAATATTATTCTCTCTGATAATAATTATCAAATTAATTAATTTCAAACCCCATCACTTTTCCTGCCTCGATTAATTTTTTTATGCCTCTTTAAATGTTATTAATTTATTTTAAAAAAAATAAAGTAAACAAAATAAAAATAAAATATAAAGAAATTAGCATAACACTAAACTACTATAAAAATAATATTAAAAAATATATATTAAAATCTTACGTGAAAATCGAATTATGAGATCAAATTTTCTTAATTAAAATGATTTACTCACATAATCTTAGAAATTAATAGTATTAAATTATAGCCGTAATGTGAATGTTTTCAAAGTTTAAAAGGCCAATAAGATCAATTGAGATATTGTAAATATCAATAGATATATAAAAAGATTTTTATCTGCACATTGCTCAGAATTTAAATTTTTTTGCGTATATTCGCGTTTCATGTCCTCTAGAATCCAAAAGTGACTTTAGAATTTTTCATTTCTGTTCATAGACTATAAATTTTATTAATATCTAATCAATAACCGCAGAAATTAATTTTTAAAAATTTGATATAAACATGTTGTCATTTAGCAGCGCAAAGAATACAATAAAAAAGATGTTTTTAATATTTATATTTATATTTTTATTTTTCTACTATTTACAATATTTCAATTAATCATATAGTTTTTTATATATGTTTATTTATGCACAAAAAATTAATTGACATAATTATTAATTTAATAAAATAAAATTTAATAAAATAAAATTTAATTTAATAAAATATTAAAATAATAAAAATTAATAAATTTGTAAAAAAAAATATATAATACTTAAAAAAAATGTACCTTTGCGAGTTTCGAACTAAGAGTGCAAAGTCATAAGATAACGCCTTAGACCGTTGACCCATGAAACACTTTGTTTGCAAGTCTACTATTAGAATATATAGACATGTCAAATTTTCGCCACCAGCGCCTCTATGATCTAGTATGGCAACTAAACTAATTTTATTTAAATTCCACCCCCTGGACACACCTTACCAATTAGCGGTTTTATAAAGGAAGTCTGACATGCCCTGAGACCTACTGAATATACATAAAAAATTTCATAAGAATCGGTCCAGCCGTTTCGGAGGAGTACTTTTTCAAAGTTTTGTGACACGAGAATTTTATATATAAGATAATAGGTTAACCATACATTTTGATCTGGACAGTGCCGTTTTTTCATTCGTATGTTCTTATTTTGTATTGCCTCAAGACTCCAGTCTCCAAAGAAGTCTCCATTGCTCCCTTTCATGCTAAGTGTCGACACTTAATAATTAATAAAATTTGCAATTGCTAAATATAAATTAAATTCCATTTAATTTATATTTATATTTTTACGGTACCATTCAATTTCATATAATTACTTGTTATCTATTTTTGTAATATAAATTCTTATAGTTTATTAATTACATAATTTTTAGTTATAATTTAAATATGCATTTTTAATCTGAACCTATTCAATTTTATTACTTCTCATATCAACCTTCGCGGATTCAATAATAATTTATTATTCTAAATTTAACCAGAGTGCTACCAAATTAATTTAAACTTATTTTCAACCCATTTTTACTATCTCGCCAGAGATAGTATTGCGATCACGAAAATTTTCGATGTTGAGATTTTGATGTTTTTATACGTTTTGAAGGTTCCTGAATCATTTTCACTAAGGTTGAGAAAAATGTCTGTGTGTGTGTGTATGTATGTAGGCAAGATTACGCAAAAACGGTTTGAGCTAGAATGATGCAATTTGGTACATGAGCATTATTCAAAATTCATAGTTTTCTATCAACTTTTGAGAAATGTAGCTCAACCGGAAGAGGGTCATTACCTACAACGTTTTGATTTTTTTTCCTCTAAAGTGACCGTAAAAATGAAGATATATGTTTGATAATTTTTCACATGATTAATAATTGTATAAAACTGCTATATATAGAATTTCAGCTTGATTGAATCGCTGAAAGTACCAGAATTAATTTTTTAACACTGCAAATTTCACGCGCTAACACGTGCCATGGTGCCATCAATAAAAAACCAAACATGCGCTGGTTTAATATTTATTATTTATAATTTATAAATAATTAAATTTAATTTAAATATAATATATTATGTTATTTAATCCAATTCAAATTGCGAGATAGTCGAGTGGAGACACTCCAGCTTATTTCTAATAAAATACCGTACCTAAGTCCTCCAATATACAATATATATTACTTATTATTATTATTTACAGTGAGACCCTGAGGATCACGCAGAGCTTTAAAGAGAAATGAAAGCCCTGAGTCGAGTCTTCAGTGTGGTAGACTGTCGTGCTAACCAGTAAACCTCTGCAGAGTCTATATATATATAAATTAAAATTATGTAATCGACTCAATGATTGAATCCAAAACTAATATATACATTTTTTTATTTTTAAATTTATCTAATTTTATCTTTAAGTATATTTTTACTGTAAATAGCATTGAATAAATCATCACAAATTCCTCCCATTTCATTTAAAGAATTAAAAAGTCGAATTGGCAGTCGTGGGACTGGCCGACAGAAGTGAAAACTTGTGCGTAAGAAATTTGAAAGCAGACGGAATGCGCACCAGCTTCACGATAAAAATGAAATTTATATACGTATATATATATATATAAAATTCATAATTATTTTTTTCAGCAAACTGATTATTATTACAAAAATATTAAAAATACGATGTGTATGAATATATATATATATGTCTGTCTGTCTGTCTGTCTGTGTGTGTCTGTCAAATACTCAAAAACTACCCGTCCGATTGCGATGAAACTTTCAGGGATTGTTGTGGGCGTCCCATGGAAGGTTTTAGTGTAGTTAAATCCAAAATTAATTTATCCAAAATTAATTTAAATAGTAATATTTTGGTAAAAGTCTATTTATGGTTACCATGGTTACATTGAAAAATTTACAATAAAATAAAAATAATTGGAAATCTTTTCAAATTATTATTTTGATAAATTTTATTAATATTTTTAATTTTTTTTAAACTGCCAAAAATAACATACCCATAATAATAGTTGTAATAAAAATAAAAATATAAATCACAATGTAAGTAAAATATTGAATCGTTTTATTTATATTGTTTCAATTATTGTTTGAATATTTATTAAATTTATATATAGATTAATTTACATGTTTAAATGTATATTTAATAAATTTATTTATTGATTCTTAATATTAATAATTCCAATTACTTTCTTGAAAATTTTTTTTATTTAAAAGCATATTCAGCATATCTCGCAAATTTGAATTGGATTAAATAACATATATTAATTTAAATTAAATTAAATTAATTCAATTATAAATTAAAATTAATAAATAATATTTATTAAACCAGCGAAAGTTTGGCTCTCTTTTGATGGCACCACGTCACGTGTTGGCGCGTGAGATTTCCAGTGTTAAAAAATTAATTCTGGTACTTTCAGCAATTCAATTTTCGATGTTGAGATTTTGATGTTTTTGATGTTATAAATAATATTTATTAAATTATAATTTAATTAATTTAATTTAATTTAAATTAATAAATATTATTTAATCAAATTCAAATTTGCGAGATAGTCGAGTGGATAGTGGAGTGTTTGGCTCTTTGTTGATGGCACCACGTCACGTGTTGGCGCGTGAGATTTCCAGTGTAAAAAAATTAATTCTGGTACTTTCAGCGATTCTATCAGGCTGAAATTCTATATATAGCAGTTTTATACAATTATTAATCATGTGAAAAATTATCAAACATATATCTTTATTTTTACGGTCACACACACACACACACACATATTTAAAAATTAATTTATTAAAATATATATTATATAATATATTATATATAGTATATAATTTAATATATATATATATATATTCTGAAATTAATTTTAAATTATATAAATATATTAGAAATTAATTTAATATAATTTAACACATAATAATGTATTAAAATATTTTATTTTATATATACATAATTTAGTAATACTGATTATTAATGTAAATATAAATAATAATATTTAATATGGCAAATATGTAAAATTTCGTAAAGAATGTATCAGAAGTTTAGTGTCTAACATTCTGGCGTATTGCGCATGCGTATATCGGTCGGTCAGTCGGGTCGGTGTTCAGTCGGGTCGGTGTTCAGTCGGGTCGGTGTCGTTTTGGAATCTCACGCGAAATCTATATTTTTTCCCCATCCGCAAAAGTGCTCAACGCCGCTAAAGAAGTTTTCACTTCAAAAAAAATGTATACTAAGGCAATAAATAATTTTAAAAAAGTCTAATAGAAGAAAATTTAATAATAAATGATATAATCAGAGGAACCAGAGTTTCTCGGCCCTCATCACTCGTATTTCGTTTCATTGGTCTGACATTACAGGGGGCGGGAGATGGATTCTCTCAGCTGGAATGGCAATGCCCTGGAGACCAGGACCCATTCCAAGGATCGATCTCGTTCTCTTTGGGCTCGAGGGAAAACCCCGGAAAAATGGTGCCCTTTACGGTCAGCTCATTGATGGTCCTAATTGTTTGAATTGCCGACTGATTACAGACTGTTGAGGAAATCGAAAAAGAGCTCGAGAGACAAAGGGGGAGTTTGATCAAACTTTCGGATTGGTTTTCAACTGCTTATTTTTTTACAAGACTTACTATTTCAGTTTGAAATTAAAATTTACCAATCTATAGTTTGATGTTAAATAAAAAAAAATATTTTAATGACATTAAATATCTTTATTTGCTGTTTAAAATTAAATTAAGTTGTAACTCATAATTAAAATTCACCTGTAATATTTTTTTATTTTTTAAGCATATTATCTCAATATTCTAAATATTAACTCTTAAGTAAAGATTAAAAAAAAGTGTGAAAAATGTAAGCATTTTACTTTTGATATAAAATATGAAATGTGTTGGGCGGATTTATCTTGAAACTCTATTTCTAGCTTATACTATATCTTTTTAAAAATAACAATTTACTTTTTTTAGTTTTGATCATTTATCTCTCTTTGCATAGATGATGTTTTGACATCCTTTTCCTCTATTATATTTATATAAAATGCCTCCAATTGAGATGATATTTGTAATTTATAAGAGTTAGTTGTCGATGCATTAATCATAAAAAATATATAGATTTAATTTTAATTTATTAATAAAAAATACAATGGAATTTACAAATATTATTATTAAGAAACTAAGTAATTGAATAAACATTTGAAATTTTAAAACTTTTTCAAGTGATTGAAAAAATGTTGCCATTAAAATATTATTGTTAACTTAAAACGAACTTTTCTCAATTATTTTATTTAATTATTTGAAAATCTTAAAATAGTCTAATGACACAGAGATTAAGTAAAGATCATGTGAATGGACTTGGGGGATTGCCCTTTTCATTTTTTTATGCCTTTACCCCTTTCTTTTTCGTTCTATTGCAATTTCAACTTTGAACTAATGGTTTGAACTAGTGGTTTGGCTTTTTGGTAACCCTATTTTTGAATATAATACTATTTTAAGGTGTTAATAAATTGTTAATATTTGTTTAATTATTGGTCTCCAGTTATTTATTACATTAATAAATAGTTTTGTATTATTTTAAATTTGTTTACTTATTTATATATTTATTTGTGGTCCATTGATGAAGATATTCTTTTAGAACAGGGGTGAGCAACCTTTTTTTACCGACCAACGATAGTAAGGGAGGTATTGTTTTCACACCAAATTTCACATGTGGAGATTTTTACATATCTCCACGAATCATGCATTTTCTTAGCAGAAAAAAGTATTTTTAGCATGATGTCTGTCCGTCCGTCCGTCCGTCCGTCCGTATAGATGTGTACAGCCTGAACGGCTCAACCGATTTTGATGATTACTTAATGTATCAGTGGGATGAATTGATCAACTTTTGGTGCAATTCCGGAAACCGGAAGTGATACTATACGATAGGAAGGGAAGGGTTATTTTCACACCAAATTTCACATGAGGAGATTTTTTTATATATCACCACGAATCATGCACTTTGTATTGGTTTTATCCTCGAGAAAAATCATATTTATTAGTTTTTTCTTGATTTAAAATTATATGACGTCATCCAGCCATTCATGACGGCACAGCCTGGTCTTACATATATATTATAAATAAAATAAAATTAAAAATATTTATGTTCTATCCATATCTGTTTTTTATTACATTAATAGATATATTCAAATTATTTGAAATTGTTTCTGTAGCTGGAAATTAATTTACTTCAAACCGTCGGTCGGTTCGGACCTGGCCACAGGTCAACTTATTTATCTAAGGGTTAAACGAGATTTCTTGGCGGGCCGCAGACAAAAAAACAACTTAATCAATTAATAAACCTTAAATATTTAAAAAAACAATACATATAATACATACATGCCTTAATCAAGTGGCCCGAAAAAATTTAAAAGATACCAATAAAATCATATTGTACTATTATGCTTGGCATAATATATATAGAGGAGCCCGGGAGGATCTTGATAAGGGGAGGCAATGTACAGACAGATTTTCCCTGCCCCTCTTTGCATTTTTGAGCTAAAATAATTTTGCCATGTCAACATTTTAAAAGAAAATTCCAAAAAAACTTATTTTAGCCCCTTTCTACTATTTTTTAATGTTAGAACGCGTTAGTAAGCGATAATTAAAAAAGTATTATTTATTTATTTTTTACCTCTAGTTACGGCACAAGGTTAATGTTTAAGCTAGTATCTAACAGTGTTAAAGCAGGTGTCTTGCATACTCCTTTAAAGTGAGGTTATTTTTTTATCGATAAACGGTGCCTAGGGGGACCCTGAATGCTTTTCCAAAGCCCCTCATTGTCACTTTGCCTTAAGTCTATTGAAAATTTTGTATTTTCAGCTATTACATATTTATTTTTATAATCTACGAACAGTTATATCAAATTTTTATGTATCAGCGCAAGACCGGGAGAACAGGTTGGTTAACCTTTTTGGAGATGGAAGGAATCATAAACAAGACATTAACAATACTCCATTGTGAATTTATTTATTTTCTATCTTAGAAAAGGATAACTTACCTACTACCTTTGTTTATTTATTATTATTCATGAAAATCATTCTTTTTATTAAAAATATTTTTTTAAGTTTTCTTTATTATTTTGAATATAAAATTAGGTAGTATAACTAAGTGGTAAAATGCTAAATTTTTGAGCTTAAAGTTTCTTGCAGATAAAGGTTCAAACCTGACAAAGTTCACAAAAATTTATATTATAATAATTAATATGATAAATTAAAAATAAATGTGTGAACTAGCAAATATAAGCTTAGATCACTAAGGTCATTGAAAACAACATATTAAATCTCGTAATTATTATTGAAAATTATTTCCTTGTTGATATTTTGTTGATCTATCTATCTATCTCTGTGGCTCTACGAATCTCAAAAGTTCTTTGCCGCAGCAACCACATTTCTCCAAGAGTCCCTATCCTGAGCCACAACCATCCAACTCCTACCCTCTTCCATCTCTCTCATGTTCCTTCCTGCATTGTCCACCCACAGCGTCCTTGGACTTCCAAACGGACGTTTCC
The DNA here is from genome assembly GCA_963082975.1 of Labia minor. Classification (NCBI taxonomy): domain Eukaryota; kingdom Metazoa; phylum Arthropoda; class Insecta; order Dermaptera; family Spongiphoridae; genus Labia; species Labia minor. The sequence continues at coordinate 40,361,133 of OY720344.1, read as the reverse complement.
CAATCGGTCTCCCCACTACTATGTTTTTCGCCATTCTTTCCTCACCCATTATAGCCACGTGCCCTGCCCATTGCAGCCTTCTCGATTTTATAACCTTAACTATATTGTTGATTAAAGATAATATAAAGGTAAATTGTCAAACTAATTTTTGAAGTTATCCGTTGTGTATTGAACAAAAAATAATAAAAATTGGCGTTTTTCTTTTTGAAAAAAAATTTGTTTAATTAACTATCAATAAAATTTTTCTAATCCATTTAATTTAATAATAAAATATTGATCCTATTTAATTATTTGAGATATTTTTATAACTTTTACAATATTATTGAGAATTTTATTTCGAATGTTCATATTACTTTTTTTTAGATTGGAATTAATATAAATAATAAAAATTCTCTTTTCATTTAAATATCGTATAGGATAGATAAAATATTCCATTATTTAAAATAATTTCCAAGTATTTTAGATTTTGAAAGTTTATTATGCGAAATGGATCGATACCAATTAACAAATTTGCAATCGGTCATCTGTATTTAATGAAGGTGATTGGCTCGAGATCCCGATGCATGTACTATTATTATTTTGATTGAATTGAATGGATCTGATGAAATAATCATAGGCGGTCAGCCTGCCTCTCTCCCATTCCTCTTAGCTATTATATGTTCTATAATAAATATGGTAATTTTATTCATACTTTTTATAAATAAAATGATGTTCACTAATGGGCCTTGCCTAAATAAATAATAGAAATGATAAATAAAATTTAACCATTCACTTTAGACATGACATCGGTTACACCGATTGTATAAGTAAATAAACGACTCATTAAAATAAAACAAAAAAATAAATAAATAAACAAACAAGAGTTAATATATTTTATTTATTTTTTTTATATGATTTTGGTATGTATGTTATCCTGAATAACTTAAATGAATCGTAAAAATGAAAGACTCTTAGACTATTTGTGTACTCTTCTGTTTCAAAAGAGAACGTCTAATAAATATATATCTATGGATATTTATCTTATATATTCGAGAATCGTTTTATAATTCTATTAAAGATCGAGTAAAATCTATTTTTTTTAATTATATTAGCTCTTTAACATAATCTTCTTTGAGAACGAATTCATAATTTTTTAACAGGGAAAGGAGATAAACTCAGAGCTTAAAAAATATGCTCATATGTGCTCATAATTACAGCGAGAATTCCTTCAAAGCGAGCTAAATCTTCAAATTTGGACATTAAAAGAAGTAAAATCCGGTGAATATGCTGGATGAGAAAGCAAATAATAACTTTCCAGGCCCAACGTCACAAAATAAACTTCTTAGAGATTTATAAACTTAGCATATGACAGACTTATGAATATATATATGTATATATATACATGTATATATATTTTATTATCAACTCTATATGACTATACTTTTTGAAAATAAACAAATATTATAATATAAAAATACTATTCAGTTAACTACATCATTCATATCATCAAAATAAATAAAAAAATAAAAAATAAATTATAAAGAAAATTACATATATTGAAAAAATATTTATTCAATCAGAAATTCATTAATAAGATAAAAACAAAGGGTAATTTGATATGGAGAAAATAAATATATATATTTAGAGAGAGAGAGGTGATAAATACTATAGTAAGTAAGGATCTCGTTTCGCAAATAGAGATAAAGAAAGAGAAAGAAAGAGATCCAATGTCTATTAATGTGTCCATTAACAGGACTTTAAATTCTCTTAAGCGGAACATTTGCTCTCATATCTATTAGTTCCAAGTCGTAGCTTTAATATTTTGGCATCAAGTTTAAGATCGAAAATGGTTCCCATCTTTCTCCTTCTCATTTCTCCTTCTTTACTTTAATGAAATTTACATGCCACACTTTGACACGACCTAAGAAATAGTTTGAAATTTAATGAAATCAATCAATTTTTAATAAATATTTTATACTTGTGTTCTTTTTATAAGTATAAAAATAATAAAATTGATGAAAAATTCTTACACAATCAGAAATAACAATCAATCTTGGGGTAGGTTGATCATGAAAGAGTAAAAAAAAATGTATTGATCCCTTAGTCATATTGACAATTTGGTGAAATCTACTGGGCATGCCAACACTTAAATACAGAAATGTAAAATGGACTTCTCTAAGAAGTCAATTTTGGAGACAAAAATATAGACAAAGGAGTTTAATAAGAATAAATATAAATAATTAATTTATATATTCTAGCTACCTCTGGCCCGAATTACTTATTATGTGGGAGGTGTTTTCATAAAAAAATGTCTACATATTTAATTGTTATGTTGGGCACGATGCAGAAAAAAATCCTCAGTTTTCTAAAATGAAGTATGCAGCTTACTAATTCTTTTCTTGATGATGTATTAATAGTATAATTATAAACTTGATTTGACTAAAACAGTAAACACTTTTTTCTTAATATCAAATATCACTCTCATTTTTATTATTTCATGTATGTAGGTTGAATGTTTTATTTTAAGAATCTCTAAATGCTGACAGATACATAAGGGAAATCCTTGAGTAACGCCTTTTGCTCCTTTCATTGGAGATTTCTTTTTTACCGACCGACGATAGTAAGGGAGGTATTGTTTTCACACCAAATTTCACATGTGGAGATTTTTACATATCTCCACGAATCATGCATTTTCTTAACAGAAAAAAGTATTTTTAGCATGATGTCTGTCCGTCCGTATAGATGTGTACAGCCTGAACGGCTGAACGGATTTTGATGAAATTTGGTATATTTACTTAATGCATCGGTGGGATGAATTGATCAACATTTGGTGCAAATCCGGAAACCGGAAGTGGTAGTATTAGCGATCGTCGATAGGAAGGGAAGGGTTATTTTCATACCAAATTTCACATGAGGAGATTTTTTACATATCATCACGAATCATTCACTTTGCATTGGTTTTATACTCGAGAAAAATCATCTTTATTAGTTTTTTCTTAATTAAAATTATATGACGTCATCCAGCCATTCATGACGTCACAGCCTGGTCTTACATATTCATATATATATTATAAATAAAATAAAATTAAAAATATGTATGTTATATCCATATCTGTTTTTTATTACATTAATAGATAAATTAAAATTATTTCAAATTGTTTCTGTGTATCTGGAAAAAAAATTTATTTCAAACCGTAGGTCGGTTCGGACCTGGCCACAAGTCAACTTATTTTAACATGATAATGCTCGTCCTCCTACTGCTCATGCAGTAAAAAATTCTTATAAGAAATTGATAATATATCATTTCGTACAAAGAACTTCTGACCTCACTCCAATTGAACATTATGGAACATAATAGAGATACGCCTAAGAAGTTGAAGTCAACCCGATTGGGCAATGGAACAACATCTCTCAAGAACAGGGATGGGCAACCTTTTTGTAATGCGGGCCAAAATTGAAAACAACCAAACTTAAGCGGGCCATTAATATTGGTTTTGTAGGTAAATGAAAATTATGTTTTCAGAAAACGGTGAAAAAAATTTATCATAAAAGAACCACAATTGACAAAACAATGATGTTTTTGGTATGTTATTTACTTTAGTAATGAATGTCATTAGAAATAACTCAATATTTTGATAAATATCATTAAAACATTAGAATAAGGGCCGGCCACCATATAAATTTTAAATAGGTTCGCGGGCCGCAGTTTATGTGCACGCGGGCCGCATTTGGCCCGCGGGCCGCCGGTTGCCCACCCCTGCTCAAGAAGAAATCAGAAATTTAATTCTATTAATGGAAAAAGAATCCAAAAGGTATTAAGTGCAAGAAGATATTGCAAAACTGATTTTTGATCAAATGAAAGTAATTTTCAGTTTTCCTTATTTTTTTTTTTTTTGAAGTGAAAACTTCTTTAGCGGCGTTGAGCACTTTTGCGGGATGGGGAAAAAGTATAGAACTCGCGTGAGATTCCAAAACGACCCGACCGGTGAGATCCAGAATGTTAGACACTAAACTTCTGATACATTCTTTACAAAATTTTACATATTTGCCATATTAAATATTATTATTTATATTTACATTAATAATCAGTATTACTAAATTATGTATATATAAAATAAAATATTTTAATATATTATTATATGTTAAATTATATTAAATTAATTTCTAATATATTTATATAATTTAAAATTAATTTCAGAATATATATATATATATATTAAATTATATACTATATATAATATATTATATAATATATATTTTAATAAATTAATTTTTAAATATGTGTGTGTGTGTGTGACCGTAAAAATAAAGATATATGTTTGATAATTTTTCACATGATTAATAATTGTATAAAACTGCTATATATAGAATTTCAGCCTGATAGAATCGCTGAAAGTACCAGAATTAATTTTTTAACACTGGAAATCTCACGCGCCAACACGTGACGTGGTGCCATCAACAAAGAGCCAAACACTCCACTATCCACTCGACTATCTCGCAAATTTGAATTTGATTAAATAATATTTATTAATTTAAATTAAATTAAATTAATTAAATTATAATTTAATAAATATTATTTATAACATCAAAAACATCAAAATCTCAACATCGAAAATTGAATTGCTGAAAGTACCAGAATTAATTTTTTAACACTGGAAATCTCACGCGCCAACACGTGACGTGGTGCCATCAAAAGAGAGCCAAACTTTCGCTGGTTTAATAAATATTATTTATTAATTTTAATTTATAATTGAATTAATTTAATTTAATTTAAATTAATATATGTTATTTAATCCAATTCAAATTTGCGAGATATGCTGAATATGCTTTTAAATAAAAAAAAATTTCAAGAAAGTAATTGGAATTATTAATATTAAGAATCAATAAATAAATTTATTAAATATACATTTAAACATGTAAATTAATCTATATATAAATTTAATAAATATTCAAACAACAATTGAAACAATATAAATAAAACGATTCAATATTTTACTTACATTGTGATTTATATTTTTATTTTTATTACAACTATTATTATGGGTATGTTATTTTTGGCAGTTTAAAAAAAATTAAAAATATTAATAAAATTTATCAAAATAATAAGTTGAAAAGATTTCCAATTATTTTTATTTATTTATTGTAAATTTTTCAATGTAACCATGGTAACCATAAATAGACTTTTACCAAAATATTACTAATTAAATTAATTTTGGATAAATTTATTGTTGGAGTTTTAAATGTGTTTAATGAAAATGCACTGTTCGAGTTTGAATGTGTTTTTAATACAAGGTGAACATTTACTCTAAGGTCATACTATAAATATATATACAGGTAAGAAGGTGCAGGGTTACCAACTTTAATATACTTTAACACACCCCCTTCAAGTGAATAATTAAAATATAAATAATTACAATTTTACAATATAAACATTTTTTTTTTTAATTAATTCATTTGCTTGAGTCTTCTCATACAATCTTCTTGCTTGACCTTTGAGACGGTTTTCGTGAGAAAATCAGCAGGCATATTTTCAGTGCTTAAATACTTTAATTTTATTCTATTTTCTTTTATTAGATTTTTTATAAAATGATGTTTAATGTCAATATGTTTAGTTCTATTTTTATAAGCATTGTTTTCTGCAATGAACTTAGCACCTTGGTTATCACAATATATTGTCGTGCATTTATTATTTTTCTCGATATTTATTTCTTTTAGAAAATTTTGCAAATATATGGCTTTTTTGGCTGCTTCGCCCATAGCCATGTACTCTGCCTCCGTGCTTGAGAGTGCGACTGTGTTCTGCTTTTTGGAGTTCCATTGGATCACACCCCCTTTAAACGTAAAAGCGTAACCTGTTATGGATTTTCGATCTATTATTGAGTTCCCCCAATCAGAATCAACATATCCACATAATGGAGTACTCGACCCGTCAAATTTTAAACCAATATTTTTGGATCCTTTTAAGTACCTTAAAACTCTTTTTGCCGCTATGAAATGTTCCTTATCGTAACAGTTGTTAAATTGACTTAAAAAGTTCACCGCATACGTTATATCTGGTCTTGTGCTGATTGATATATAATTCAATGATCCTATTAATGATTGATAAGGATATTTATTTAAGTTTTCTTTATTTTCGGATTTGTGCAATTTCAAATTTTTCTCAATCGGAGTTGAAATTGTTTTGCAATCTTCCATGTTAAACCTTTTTAACAATTCATCAATATATTTGGTTTGATTCATACTTAAGACGTTTTTATCTCTATCGTATTCAAACTTTATGCCTAAAAATTGATTTATTTCTCCCATGTCTTTCATGTTAAAATCATTAGACAAATTCTTTTTAAATTCATTAATATCCTTTTTATTTGATCCTATTATGATTATATCATCCACGTAAATGATTAATATTAATACGTTTTTATTATTATTATTATTATTTTTAATATATATGCATGGATCACTCTCCAATGGAGACATTCCTAAATTTTTTAATTTTATGTCTAATTTTTTGTACCATTGGCGTCCGGATTGTTTCAATCCGTATATAGCCTTTTTTAATTTTAATATATTTTTCCCTTTTTTAAAGTCTTTTATCATTTGTAATGCAATCTTTTTTATATTTTCATTTTCATTTTCGACTAAATCTTTCAATATGTCGTTAAACCCTTCAGGACATTCCATGTAAATGTTCTCTTCCAGTTCACCATTTAAATACGCTGCCTCCACGTCCATTTGTTCAATGTACCACTTTTCTTCTATAGACTTAGCCATTAGTGTCCTCACGCTGCTCATTCTGGCGACAGGTGAATAAGTATCAAAATAATCTATAGAATAAGTTTGGCTATATCCCTTGGCGACTAACCTGGCCTTTTTAGTATTATCATTTTTGGTCGTTAAGACAAAACGACTACCCACTATATTTTGATTTTCGTGTTTCCTGACCATTGTCCAAGTATCGTTTTTAATTAATGTAATCATTTCTTTCCTCATGGCTGTTTTCCATAAGTTCGAGTCTTCTTGCAATAGTGCATCTTTAATTTTCAGTTCTACATTAAGTCCTTGGACCTCTCCTTCGGTCGTTTCTATCGAGAGTTCATCTTCTGAACTTAAGACATCACTGTCTCTAGAGCTGGGAATTGTTTCTTCATCATTTTCACTTTCGGATTTTTTGTATTGATAGACTTTTCTGGGTCTTCCCCTATTTCCACTTTTAATCATTTTAGGACGTCCTCTTCCTCTCTGTTGGTCAATGTTATTTTCGTCTATATCACTTTCTAAAGATACATCATTATTATGTTTATCAATCATTATGTCCAAGCTGTTGTATTTTGAATTTTCTTCTAATAAATCAGTATATTTTAAATTATCTCCATTTTTATTATGAAATTCGTTTATAAATTTAATATCTCGAGTAATATGTACCCTTCTGGTCATGGGATCATATACTCTATAAGCTTTGCTTTCCTCGCAATAACCTATAAAAATTCCTTCAATTGTTCTTGAATTTAATTTATTTTTATTATTTTTATTTAAAAAATGTACTCTCATACCAAAAGTTCTTAAATGTGAGACATTAAATTTTTTGTTTGTAAGGATGTTATAAGGTATTTGTCCCTTTAAAGATGATGTTGGGCTTCTGTTCCTTAAATAACATGCAGTTATTACTGCTTCTGCCCAAAAAGAATGTTCTAGGTTTGCTTGTATTAACATACATCTCGTCATCTCCAATAGAGTCTTGTTCATACGTTCAGATAATCCATTTTGTTGGGGCGTATAAGGAACTGTTAATCTTCGCTTAATTCCTGATTTTTTTAAAAAATTATTAAATCTATTATTAATGTATTCTTTTCCATTATCTGATTGCAAATATTTAATCCTTTTATCTGTCATGTTTTCAATATAATTTTTATATTCAATAAATGCTTCAAAAGCTTGACTTTTGTATTTTAGAAATTTAACTTCGCAATATCTGCTTGCTTCGTCTATAAAAGTAATGAAATATTTATTTCCACCGATAGACGTGGTTCTAAATGGTCCACAAATATCTGTATGGATTATTTCCAATATTTCTAAATTTTTCTGTGAATTTGAATTTTTAAAAGGTGTTTGAGATAATTTTCCTTTAATGCATATTTCACAATTATTTAAATTTTCATTTAATATACTTTGGTCTAAACCGAAAACTTGATCTGATTTGGTTATTAGTTTTAAATCTCTTTCATTTAAATGTCCGTATCTTTTATGCCATATGTCTAATTTTGATAATTTATTTTTGTTTAAATAATATGAAAAATCATTTTTATCTTTATTTTTAATATTTTCATTTAAATAATATAATCCGTTCTCCTTTTTCTTAGCTGTAAACATTAGTTCGTCATTATTCGTTATAAATGCATTATGATTTTTAAATAAAACTTCAAAATTCTTATCAGTAAATGACCCGACAGATAATAAATTCGTTTTTAATTTGGGAACATATAGTACATCTGTTAATTCAATTTGTCTATTATTTATGTTAATAATCATATCACCAATACAATCAATATTTATTTTACTGTTATCGGCTAGTGTTAAACAACTTAGTTTTGGATGTCTTATATTTTCCAGTAATTCTTTATTATTTATCATGTGATTTGTACAGCCAGAATCTAAAATCCAATCATTTTTATCATCAGTGACTTTTAGGGCTAACATATGAGTCGACTTAGATGGACATTGAGAAATTTTATGGCCTTCGCCCTTACAACGGAAACATATAATTTTATTTTTAATTTCATTATTTGAATTACTAAATTTATTATAATCAGTTGACCTTTTATCCCTGTTGAAAAAATTATGTTTTTTATTCGTATTATATTTATTATTATTATTTTCATTATATTTATTTAAAGAATTATTTTTGTAAGGATTATTTTTAAAATTATAACTTTTATTAATAGGTCTATTTTTATTTCTATTTTTAATAAAGTTACTTTGATTTGAGGAATCGCCTTGACTTCCCCGACATTCAAACTCTTCCAATAATTTTATTTTTAAATTATCTAAAGATGGCAAAGTGTCCCTTGTTTCTATAGCACATCTAAAATTTTCATATTCGTCTGGTAGACTATATAATAATATTATACATAATAGTTCATCATTTATTATAAATTCAATATCTTTTAATTTTTCTATAATTTCACAAAATGTATTTAAATAGTCATCCATATTATCACTTATATTCATTTTACTTAAAATTAGTTTCTTTAACAAATAAGCCTTTTTGGCTGGACCTTTACTTTCAAAGGTTTCCTTTAATTTATTCCATATTTCACTTGAGCTATTTAAATTTTTAACTATCCTTAATTCTCTAGGTGTTATTGATAAAATTAGATCAGACTTAGCTTTTTGGTCCAGGAGATCCCATTTTTCAATCCCTTTCGTATCTTTTTCATCAATATTTGACCTTTTTTGGTTTCCGGAGACTATGTTCCAATATCCATTTTTTACTAGGATGGCTTCCATCTGAATCTTCCAGGTATCATAGTTGTGTCGGTGTAGTGGTTCAATTTTAAGAAATTCCATTTTTTAAAAAATCCTTTTAAGATTAAAAAATATTTCCAATTATCACCCAATTACCCGCAGTGTTCACCTGGGCCCATAACCTGTTGGAGTTTTAAATGTGTTTAATGAAAATGCACTGTTCGAGTTTGAATGTGTTTTTAATACAAGGTGAACATTTACTCTAAGGTCATACTATAAATATATATACAGGTAAGAAGGTGCAGGGTTACCAACTTTAATATACTTTAACATTTATTTTTGATTTAACTACACTAAAACCTTCCCTGGGACGCGCACAACAATCCCTGAAAGTTTCATCCCAATCGGACGGGTAGTTTTTGAGTATTTGACAGACACACACACAGACAGACAGACAGACATTGCTTTTTATATATATAGATATATATATATATTCATACACATCGTATTTTTAATATTTTTGTAATAATAATCAGTTTGCTGAAAAAAATAATTATGAATTTTATATATATATATATATATATACGTATATAAATTTCATTTTTCTCGTGAAGCTGGTGCGCATTCCGTCTGCTTTCAAATTTCTTACGCACAAGTTTTCACTTCTGTCGGTCAGTCCCACGACTGCCAATTCGACTTTTTTTTTATTAAATAAAAGATAAAGATATTGGTATTAATTTGAATATTTAATATTTTTTATTGAGTTTTTATTAATTCAATATGTAATACTTTTTAAGTTTTTGTATTTGTAAGAGAGTTATGCACTAATTTTGAACATCAACATATATATATATATATATATATATATATATATATATATTATTTTATTAATAATTATCAATTATTATTATTAATTTATTATATATATATATAATTTTTATCATTTATACAAAATAATAACTCAATGTTTCAATGTGTTAGATCTAAATAATGAAATGCTATGAAGGCATATACAACATAACAAAATCAAAATCTCATAAATTATCTAAAAATCATTAATATTCAATCATTTATTTTGTCTCATTGGTTTTTTTCTTATAATTTCTTCATTTGAAATATATTTTAGTTTGTTTTTTTTTATTAAATTTATTTTTATTTTATAAATTGTTTTATATAAAAATTAAATTTATGTTATTTTATCTATTAATTTTATTCTTGGGTCATCATTTTTGATAAAAAAAATGTCTAGATAATCCTTTTAACCATTTAATATTATTTTAATCAAGCTTTTTTTATCCTCATTTTTTTACTCATTTATACATTAAAAATAATTTATGAAATTTTCGATTCAGACAATCTAAAAATTAGCATAAAATAAATTAACTTTTTTTCAGATTAATTTTCGCTTGTATTCATTAGATGTGATATGATAATAATGTGCAGCTTTAATATTCATTGAAATAACTATTTCAATATATATATTCACAAATTAGATTGGAAACTATTTATTGAGAAAAAGAATGAGTTTATTATTATCTCTCTTTTCTTTTATCTTTTGTGTGTACGATAGAAATTTGTCAAAAAATCTATTTATAACATCGACCCTAATTTCAAAATAAGATCCTATTGTAATCTCAAATTAACGGCATGGATATAAGCAAAGGATCTTATCAAAACAAAAAATCACACCTCAATTTTAGGTTAATTCATCCTCTAATTTGAATGTTTTCGTGTTTAAATAACAATAGAAAAAGGGAAAAAATTAAGTTAATCTATATATATGGAGAAAAATAAATAAAGAAAAAAAAAAATTTCTGAATTCGAATATTTATCCAATCCGAGATCTCATTTAATTAACTCCAAATGTGATTCGTTCCCCGCTAAAATTCACAAAAGCACTGCTGGTCATTTACAAAGCCACAAAATATAATGCGTTTCATTGTAGCCGACTGAGTGCGATCCTAGCAAGTTAATCGAAAAGATAAAATAAAGAATTTACGATTTGCGTGTGCATATCTAATAAGCTGAAGAAGTGTAATGGAATATTCAAGCAGCATCCAGGCTGTGGATTAAGCCCCCGATAGAGCCAATGACTCCCGTCATTCGCCATGGAAAATCGCCGCAAAATGAAAAAATAATTCACTGCTAAAAAGCCAGTAGGGTTGTCGACGCGGATTTTTGTTCAAACCCAATTTACAATTTCACTCGTAGCTTATTTCCTTTTCTTACCTAATCTTTTCGTCTTTTTTTCTGTGTTCAAGGAGGTAGACGAGAGTTTTTTTTCTTTTTGTTTTATTCTTTTTTTGCAATTGGATGAGTCGTCAGGGGGCTTTTGGATGAAGGGGAACTGAAGTAGAAGGACTGGAACAGAGCAGGTGGATTCTCACCAATAAACTGTCTCATTTGTAAATTCTTAATCTCTGTAAAGTAGGGTAGAAAGATAAAAAAAACAGGAAACATTTCTTTTTTATTTGAGATGAGGAAACGTGGCAAATTCATCAATTTTTTTTTCTTTATACTAAATGACGAAAAGAACATTGAAATCCTCTTTAAAAACAAACATGAACATTTGACAACCAAATCAATTTCTCCAATAATATAAATATAAAATTTTTTTATAAAATAACGTTTTTCCAATGGACTAAAAAGAATAAAATAATTTTTCTATAAGCCTGACAAAGTTTATGGATGAATTGCTTCATATTCAACTAAAAACGTTGGGCGCATTTAGTTTAATTTATTTATATGAACAATCAAGTCAAATTTTTGTAATAATAAAAATATTATTAAACACATAAACTGAAAAATTTTTTTTATCATGTAATAAAATTGATAGTTTAAGAGCTAAGAAATTAATCTTTTTAATTTTTCACTGTAATATACTTATATCAAAGTATGGATCAAAATTTAAAAGAATTTTTATTAAATTTACATATTATCAATCAAATCCAAAATGGTTGGTTACTTGTTAATTAAGTGTTTTAGTGTGGTATGTATCTTAGTATATATATATATATATATATATGAATTATAGCTCTATAAAGGAAGTTAATTGCATAGAACTAAATGCGCCCAACGTTTTTCGTTGAATATAAAGCAATTCATCCATAAACTTTGTTAGGCTTATAGAAAAATTATTTTATTCTTTTTAATCCATTGGTAAAACGTTATTTTATAAAAATTCTTTATATTTATATTATTTTATTCTTTTTAGTGCAATTTTAACCCTTTGAACTCGTATGTCCCCGTATAGGGGACATCAGTCGTTTTACCGTTGCACTCGTATGTCCCCGTACAGGGGTTGTAAACAGGGATGAAAATTTTGTATTTTGAGATTTGAACCATCAAACCTTAAAGTTGAAAAGTAATATGTTCTCATAAAAATAATTTTATCCTAATCGATTATGAAAAAAAATTCCGAGTTGGTAGGTACTCTTCTCAGAAAAAATTCGAGTGCAAAGGGTTAATTTGATAAATTTATTTAATATAAGAAGAGAAATAGAAAAGATGAAGTTATACGAAAATTTACCAATTGAATAAACAAAAAAATATATTAATCTTCCAAAATTGATTTTATCCATTTATGTTATGTAAATGTTATTATTGAATAATATTTATTATATTATATTTATAAATAAATAATCTTTATTAATATGAGATTTTACAAATGTATATATATATATATATATATATATCTTCTTCTTCTTCTATTATAGGCCTAAGGCCTGTTCTTCACTATCCTCAGGTCTTTTTTGGGAAGAGTACGCCCAGCAGTCAGCCCATTTTTTCGGTGGCTTGGTCTCTTGTGTTGCTGGCCTTCCATCCCGGGCTATATTCTCAAGAGCCCTTCCGCGTTGGCTCTTCCTACGTGTTCGTTCCATTTTTACGGCGAATCTTAACCCATTTGCCGTAATAGGTTCGTTGCCGTGTCGTCAATGTGTTAATCATTCCAATTTTCGAGGCTGTGTGTGGTTCTTTGAGCAATTGTGATTTGCGTCTCTTGAGTAGATTGCTAGTCTCATCTCCGAGACGTGGATGTTCTTAGTTAAGTCGAAGCCCCCCAACACGACCAGGTGCCATCCATGGTGGGGCTTGTCGGAGGCAGCTGATGTTAAATTAAATTGAAAATTTTTGTTCTTAGTTGGAATCGAACGGCGACTTCTTGCGTGGAAAGTTGGTATCCTACGCTCTCGGCTACCCTGCCTCCATATATATATATATATTGTAAAGGTTTTCTTGGGTTTATAGGGGGAAAGTGGAAGGGGAAAGAAAGAGGGATGTTTGTAAAAAAAAGGTGGGGAAAGAATCAATTAAAAAAATTTAATATAAATAATTTCTTTATTTAAATTAATATTTAATTTAATTTAAATTACATTAATTAGTTTAGAATTAATTAGATTATAATTAATATTGATTTTAATAAATTAATAAATACATTAATTAATTTATTAAATTCAAATCAATTAGTAATTATGATTTAAATTACTAATGAGCTTTTTTAAAAGATAATGAAGGTAGGAGAAGTGGGGGAAAAAATATGGCGTCCTTCTAATTCGACAAGGGTTGTGAATGAAGGAGGTAATTTTAATTTGTGGTCCAGATAAGGATGTAGCACTCAGATAACAATGATTCCAGCGTGAAATAGAGAAAGAGTTGTACAATAGAAGAGAGTGATTAGATTATTAGATGTGAACTTTTATAAATTTTATTAATGTAAAAAAATAACGTTAGAAAATTTTCTGGTAAGAATCTTTGTTATTTTAAGCAATAAATCATATTAATTAGTTTTACAAATGGTAATAGAAATAATATCAATTCGTAACAAGAAGTTAAATTATAATAAAACAAAAGGAATGAAATAAAGTCTTATCCGTGTCGTGGTGTGGAAAAGGCGGCGGACATATGATGTCGTGATGATTTCCAAGAGGTCCAGATGAGTAGATTTTGTGAGGATCGAAAGAACCAGGTTGTCTTGTGTCTTCACGGGTTGAGATCACTTTTTTCCAATTTTATGGAAAAATAATTAAGGAAATAATACTTTTTTTGTTTTCTATTTTAATTCCAATATTTAAATATTTTGTTTGGAAACGAATGAGATTTTAAAAAGCATTTAGAAACGCATACATTCTATAAAAGTTGATTGAGCAAAATAGAACACGTCTGTTCTCTCTGGTGTCTCGATAAAGAATGATCTTTTCAACAATATCAATAAACAAATTCAACACCCGGATAAATTAACTCACCCTCTCACATAAACACACACAGACAGGGAGTTCTTCCTTCTCTTTCTAATTCTATTTACAAAGTTGTATTTTAATTAAATAATTTATTTTATAAATTAACTAATTATATCTCTAAGTGAGATCACATTTCAAATTCTTAGAACTATTAAATTATATAATATTAAAATACATAAAAAGAACGGGATAGAGATATTGGCATTAATAAAAAAACTTAAATATAAAATACAGAAATACTAAAAATTAGGGACTGAATTGAAAATATCAGTACAATATATATATATATATATATATATATATATATATATACATAAATGTATATTTTAAAAATATATATATATTGTCTTCGTAAAAAAGGTTATTCTATTGTTTTGTTTCCTTTCTATCGGGGACATATAATATACAATGTATAAAAAAAAAAGATATTTTCTCTATACCATCTGAGGGGAAGAAACCCCTCCGCATTGGTGATATAACTGATTAATAAGAATTCATCATTAATTTTAATGCTATGAAATATTTTTAAATACATTCAAAATGAAAATCTATCCTGAAATCAATATCGGTTTTCACAAAAATTAATCGGGTCAATACAAAAGGAGTTAGTTATTAAAAGTAATTAATCGCTAATTAATTACAATTAATTAATTATAATTCAATTATATTTCTTCTATACCTTCTAGGGATTCATTGAAATATCTATAGAAATTTTTAAAAGTCTCGATAAAAAGTCGATGAAAAATCGATTTCAATTTGTCAAAAGAGAGAACAGACAGAGAGACAGATGCCAAGTGAAGTTAAGGAAAACTTTATAAAAATAGAATCTCATTCATTGTCTGTTAAATTCATGTTTAAATGTTTACACTTAAAAAAATAATAACAATTCATTCGATCTAAATAAAATTAATATACAATTTCAATTATATATAATCATTTTCTAATCAAAAAGTCATTCTATTTTTTTATAAGTAATGATTTCTGTTTCCAAAAATTGAAATATTTTAAAAACAATAATCTAAAAAGATCTCGTGATAGAAATAATTGTAAATAAATGGATACGAACGATTAGTAATTAAAATCTTCTGTTAAATATGGGATTTGAACTCTGGGATGAACTAGCCCCCTCCCCCGTCAGCAACAAGTGTTTGTATTCGTAGCAACTAGTTCATCTAATTCTTTTTCAATTACCGAATAATCCAATTCATTTTTCCTTGGTTGAGATACTACATAATTTTTCAATACTTTTATAGAGATGGTGCGATTCATGTTATTAATTAATTTGAACTGCTCCTGAGCATGATGTATAATATTCTCTCCAACAATAAAAAAGGACGAACTCATTTCTATAGGTGTGAATATCGCCAAAAGCTTGCTGAGTACTTGGTATAATAATAAATAAGATTAATTCCAGGACACTCTCCCCATATGATAACTCCTTTATGCCTACAAATAAACGAATTTACGACCAGCCATATGGTCACGATAAGTTTGCCTTAAAGCCGGATTTTATGTGTCGAATCTTGTTTCAAATGTAAGGGACATTAATCTGATATCCCACAGACACGAACCATCCGTGTTTAAATGTCTTAAGTTAGTTCTCAAGTTATCTCTCCCACAATGATAGCAAATGGAAACATCAACCATGGTAGACCACCCCAACCTCCATTCCAGCCAACTGTCACTTTAAACATGTACCAAATGAATAATTAAAATTCACATTGAATTTTAATTAACTTTTTTTATACTTATTGAAAATATATTCAAAAATATAGTATTTTAAATTTTAAACACTAGCTTAACAAAAACAAAACTACGCAGAATATGAAAAGGAAGAGAAATCCAACTTTTTATAATTAGATTGGAGTATTAAAATGTTTCAAAGTGTTATTTTTATAATTATAGAGGACTTTTATTAATGAAAACTTTGGTCACTTATAATTAAAGAAAATCTCTTTTAAAATTAGCCATATAAAAAAATTACGAGGTGTTGGTTTTTATGACCGTTTTAAAAACTACCCATTCCATTAAATTACTTCACTCGACCCTCCTCTCCGATTCTCACCCATTAATGAATGATCTTCTCTAACTTTTTGCATATTCTTTTGATCTTTGGGATAATATTTTATTCAATCAATTCGATCCACCTCTAAAAGATCAAACAAAGCTCTAAAAGGATGAAGTTGAAAAGGCTTTACCGGCTCTGATTACCTTCGGTGCATTCCCAGAATTTATTTGAACAAATGGTAGCTTATCAGAAGGATTATAATTTGAAACAGAAAACTGGAAATGAGGCAAATTGAATAACAATTGTTATAGAAATTCGATTTTCAAAGAGAAGAAATTCTTTATAATATATTTTAAAAAATATGTTATTTTTAAACAAAGATTCGCTAAAATTGTCTTTTTTTTACAATGATTAATCACTCTTTTTTTTATATTTATTTTGGTTTATTTACTTATTAATATTGATTGATTATTTTTTTTATAATTCTAAAGGTTATTAGAATTATATTGAATATAAGAAACTCATTTTTAGAGAACCTTTTAATGGTTTTAGGTATATCTAAAATTAATTTGTCGGATTTTTTGAAATTATATTAATATGTTCTATAGGCAATATGAACATATGAGCATATATTATGTTAGATATGTAACTTCACAATATTCTCAAACTGGTACGATAAAATTTTTTAACCATATTTGTATTCTTCAAAAAATTAATTGTGAAGATAGGAAGATAAAAAATTTGATGTACAACATATAATACCAATATATAGATCAAAATTGAAAAAGGTTCTATTGAATTCTCTCAAATAGCTTTATTTCAAAATTATATTATAACAGAGAGAGAAATTTTCACAGATGACCTATAGGAAAATTTAAACTATAATAATTTAATGAAACATATACCTATCTAGAAGGTGAAGAGGTTATAAATTGATGCTTTTAAGTTCACTTGACCCTCCAGGCTATCCATCAGAGTTCCAGTTGGACCTCTCCTTTTAACCCCGCCTAATAAATATTCGTAAGACCACCCCTTAACTCCAAATCCAATGCCTTCTTCACCCTATACCTTAATTCATCGGGGCCACTTGAGCCTGTTAATTCTCAGACCAATGATTAACCGTGTCAGAGCCAATAGGGAGCAATAAAATTCAACGAAAGACGGAATCGATGCTACTTGCATGAAAATTAAACTTTTCGTCTCAATAAATAAATACATACTCATCAGATACGGAATTCAAAATATCTGAAAATTATATTAAAATTTTATCTGTTTTTATCACCCAACCATTCTAAGTTAATAAAATCTAATGTAATATTGAAATAAACCGAAGAATAAAATATATCAAATGATAATTTTAAAATTTTGTATTATCTGTGATAATTAATTTTACAAATTTATATTGACAAACATAATTTTATTTATAAATCACTTTATTATATATTTCTTGAGCTGCCTCGTCCTTCCCTCATCTAGAAACGAAAAGTACAATAATAATTAAATGGTTATAAAGTGATGAAACCTTATAAAATTAGGTGAAAAGAGTGATTATAAATTGCACCACCTTTTAATTTTCCCTTCACCTAATTTCGATCCTTACGTTACTTCATATTAACATTATAAATAATAATATAATTATTATTTGGGATAAACTTAAATAAACATTATGAGAGAAAGATATTTGTTAAATATAAATAAGTTTGTTATATTTGTTAAATTAAAAAATTAAATTGAACACAATATTTAATTTTGTCAACTTAAAACATAAATTTCCTCGATTTCAATATTGACTTTTATTATTTTGGTTGGAATTTAATAAAGACGAAGAATTTTTTATGAAATGATAATTTTTTGAAATAGTTGGTATATATTTATAAAACATTTTATTTTAATTAAAAAAAATAATTTAAATTGTATGCTTCGACGAGATCCCGATCGCATTAGACCGACGTTCTACCAACTGTAGCCATTGCAAGACACATTAATATCTCACTAAATATCTTAAATAAGAAAAATCTTTTTCTGCCATATTAAACTAAAATTAATTAATTAAATTTGAAAAAACTGTATTAACATCAATTATCATCAATTACAAGTTTAATAAAATGTATGTAATTTGAACTTGAGTGAATGAATAATTATTATTTTTTTAATGATTGAAAATTTGTTTAATACAAGAGGAGTAAATAATAGGGAGATGTGTCCCAAAAGGAGGAATTGAAAAGGTTTTTGGAGAGTTCAACAGTAAACTTTAAATCCTGAATGTCGTAGTCCTGGCCAAACTAAGCAGAACAACAGTTCATGAGAGCGGGGTTAAAAATACAATGAAATCAATTCTTTGCCATTCCCAACAATTGAACTTAAGTTGATCTTCAGAACGAAGAATTCTCTGATATGATGATTCATTACGAACGATTTCACAAGCAAAATTATTTTCAAAATTCGATGAGTTTTTTTATTTTCCAATTAAGATCTACATCTGCCCTTTCTTTGGGCAACAATAAATCGTTTACAATATAATTACAATATTATTTACAATATAATGAAAAGGAGAAATAGTGAGTATTAGGAAGTACTCGGCTCGGCTATTTGCCCGATAGAGTAGGACAGGAGGACATCTCTCAATTTAGGGTTGAGTGAAAGAGGAGGGAATAGGATAGGAAAGAGTAAAAGAAAACATGCTGAATATACAGATTACAAAAGGGAAATAGATGGGAAAACGAAGGGAACTATAGCTGAGATCAGAGTAGGAATTATAAGAGGTCGATTGGTTTAAGTCGTTTACGTCTTCGTCCGTTAACCTCGTTGATAAGTAGTTGTCTGGCTTTGTCGTTTTGGTGGTTTGTCAATTTCTTTCGATAATTTGATCAGGTTTTTTTTAATACTTCATCTACTGTAGAGACTTTAAGGTCTCTATGTAGAATTCTAAGAGGTAAGTCCTGAGGCGCATTGGTCATTATGCGTAAAATGTTGTTTTGGGTCCGCTGTATTTTGTTTAAGTTAGAAACACTATCGGAGCCCCATAACTGAACACCGTATGGCCAAATTGGTTTGAGGATTGTCTTAATTATCTTAATTGTTATTCAACAATTGGCTCCCAAAGTGTACCTTTAATTTTTATCCAACTATTATATTGACTACCCAACGTGGAACATTTATAATCAACTGATTATATTGACTGCCCAACGTGGACAATCGAAATATTTATCAATATATTAAAAAATGTAATATATCTTTTTGATACTACATAACATGACTGAATTACCATACAAATAAATAAAATATTTGTTTGTCTAAATCTTGTTATACATATATTTATAGGATTAATTATTGGAAATTCAAAATCTGTCTTGAGAAAGAAATGATATTTGCATATTTAAATTCAACCCGAATGAAACATGCATGCGATGCAATTGTGATATATTCCATTCACCGCTCACATACAGCGCTATCCCCTCTCCAACTTGTTTGGCTTTCTCTCACCGCTATGCTTAAATAGTCAAGTTGAATGTTTTGTTCATTAAGGACGATATGCAATGCATAGAACATTCCAGTTTCATTTAATTAAAATAATATGTGCAAATTTATACCCCATCATGCAACGTTTAATTTTATCCACTATAAATTGTCTCTCAAATTAATCGATAAAAAAAAATTTTTATCCATTAAACTTTATTACTTTGTCGAATTCTAAAATATTTTTTTTAATAATATAATATTTAATTGTAAATAAATTAAAATTAATAAATCTATTTTCTTGTTTATTTATTATTAGTTTATATTGTAACATTATATATTTTTTTTTTTGTAGATTTATTTGAAACATTTAAATTTTGAATATTTTATTTGATAGTTTATTTGCCCTAATAGATAACCAGTTATCCAATAATTCAATCTTTCATTAATTATCCAAATGAACGGAGCCATCATAGGACTTATTGCCTAAGGATTTGGCAAAATATTTACTATTAAATACCAGAGACAAATACACGTATCTAATCTGTAAAAATAACATTGCTAAATTTAGTATAAATTATTAAATGTTAAATAGAATTATTTTAAGTACAAAGTTTATTATTGATCTTTTTATTATTGAAATAATATCTAATCATTAATTATTAACTAATAATTAACTAATAAAGGTGTTGAAAAGTGAATTTTAATATTTATATTCATTCTCTGAACTAAAATAATTTAATAAATAAAAATTATTTAAGAATTATGGAATTAACAAAATAATATTTCTATATATATATTAATTTTGATCATTTAATTTTTGTAATTTCATTATTCTCTTCCCAATTCATTCCAAATGATTAACTTGATGGCTTTCTATTCATCTTCTGATAATCTAATTCGACCGAATTTATTCAATTTATTCCATTAGTATTCGTTTCATTCATTAATGCTTATTTATTGTCAATGAGTAAAAGCGTGATTAATTTATTTACTTTATTTGTCATTTATTTGTGTGAACTGTTTAATCGCTTTTCGAATTTTATATCATTAGTTTCTTTTGAAAAATATTTGTATATACATCCATAAATAAATAAAATAAATTCATTGTCATTAAAAAAAAATGTTTAGAGCGGAGCAACCCACCTGAATTATATTCAATCAAACTCTATTAGATTGGGATTTAAGTATTTAA
This sequence comes from Labia minor, assembly GCA_963082975.1. Taxonomy (NCBI): domain Eukaryota; kingdom Metazoa; phylum Arthropoda; class Insecta; order Dermaptera; family Spongiphoridae; genus Labia; species Labia minor. Next base: position 40,339,796 of record OY720344.1, on the reverse strand, counting down.
ATAAATTTAAATTTAATATAAATATATTTATTTAAATTATTTGAATCGAAAAAATTGTTCTCCTTAAATTTACAACTCTACTTAAATTGAGTGAGAGTAAACTATTTTCATTTTAAATCTCTCATTTTGTGTAAAAATTTTATGTCACTTTTGCAAAATATTTTGTATGGTGTAGTTGTAATACTATAATATTTTATTAAATCGGCTGTAAACTATACATGTCTGATATTAAATTATTAAAATTTTGGCGGTTATGTTTATTAATAAAAGAACTTTATAAATAACACCACACATAATTATATTTTACTGCACTTTTATTAAAAGACACATAAAAATACAACGTTTCGATTTCTCATTCCGCAATCGTTATCAAGTAACTACACTCCCCGAACGTCCAGTACTGACATCAGTATGTAATGATGTGGTGTTATTTACAAAATTATTTTATTATATATCAGATTTTCATAGAATTATGAGAAGTAGAAAGTTAGGAGCACTATATTAAGTTTATTAAGAACTTGTTGTGTCAGCTATGTTTAATAAATTTAGATTTTATTTATTTTATATTTTGGTCTAAGAGGCGGTGTCATCTATATTATTAAGCAAGGGGCTTTGGTATATATTGTATATACATATATAAGTATATATTGTATTCTCATATCTATATATTTAATACGATAGTGTCCGTCTGTACGCAAAAAACTCCAGAACCTAAACTACAAGGAGTAAGGTAACCAAATATTTCTGAGGTGAAGGGTACCTCAAATGAGATGAAAAATAAAAAAGAAATTAGAATCTTAGGTAACTCCTGAGCTGAGCTGCGGGTGTTCCATTTTCCAGAAATATATATAAAGGAGAGTGTTTCTATGTATGTAATTTGTTTACTTTTTTGTGCTGTCATAGAAACAGATATATATATATAATTACAACCTCTCTCTCTCCCTCTATTTAAAATTTTAAAAAATGGAGTGTTCTAGCCAAATTAAGAAATTTAAATTCCTTATGCAACATTGAGAGGTAAATGAATTGGACTGGAAGAGGAGACATATGATTAGAGAAATTGGGGAAAAATCAACCGAAATGTAATTAAACAAAAAAATTCAAGAATTATGATACGGATACGACTTACATACAATTAACATACAAAATGTAGAATTTGAAAAAGTATAAATATTTAAATACTTAAGATCTCTAATCACGAAAGATAATAATATTCGAGAAGAATTTAAATCGAAGTTGTAATTGAGTAACGCCTGTTATTATGCAGTAAAGGGGCTTATCTCATCAAAGAGGATCAAAATTAAAATATATAAAACAATTATTTTTCATGTTGATCGATGACTAAGGTTATGGTCACCTTTCGAAAACACCAAACTGGGACAAACGGTATTTTTTAGAACTAAATTGAAAAAACAGTAGGGTGTCCCGAAGACATTTTTGGGACAGAGCACCTAAAGACGGGGCGTTTGGTCACCCTATCGATGACTCTGGGAGACGAGAGTAGATTTGGAGTATTTGTGAGATTAATATTGTTCGCAGCATTTATAGGCATTTATAGAAGATGAGGTCACAGGGGGATGGCGGAGATGGCATAACGAGGAATTGCATGATCTCCAGATATAGTTAAGGTTATAAAATCAAGAAGGCTGGGATGGGAAGGGGACATGGTTGGAATTGGAGAAACTAGAAATTGGGAGAAACCGATTGGGAAACATCCGGTGGAAGACCAAGGACCAAGGTGGGTGGACAATGAAGGAAGGGACATGGGAGAGATGAGACAGGGTAGGATTTGGTTGTAGCTCAGGATAGGGACGCTTAGAGAAATGTGGATGCTGCGGCTAAGAACTTTCGAAAACTGTAGAGACACAGAGTTAGATAAATACAATAATAATATATAATTAATTTACTGATTAAATTAAAATATATTTTACAAGAAAACAAATACATGTCTTATCTGCTTATACTGATTGAAACAAAATGGATGAAAACCTTTTACATACAGACTTTCAACCAAATACTATGTATCACTCGGGGGTACAGGGGGCGGAGCCCCAGTCTAGGTGTGAAGAGCGCCGAAGGCGCTCGGAGCAGCTAGTTTAAATTAAATTATTAAGTTTGTTATTATAATTTGTGATGTGTGATGTGTTATAATAAACGAGATTTTTATATTTTTGTATATTTTCAAAAAGTATCAACATTAATATTGTAATAATATTATTATTTATAACTAAGTACCATCGTTATTATTAATTGCTAAGTTTATAAAAAAATAAATATTTGTCTTCTCTAATATCTTAAGAAGAATTGAATATTAAACATTTGAAAATAAATGGATTCAAATCAATATTGTGATTCTTATGTAGGTGTATATATATATAACTATGTACTAAAAATATAAAACCGAAAAAGAAAGTTCTTTATTTTTATTATCAATTGATATTGAAAATGTTTCTAGTTTTATAGTTATCCAACGAGTTTCGCATCAAGCCAACCACTTTCTTGATATTTGCATAGAGGATCTGATAATAGATGTCGAGGGACCACCTGTAGAATAGCACTTCGAAATTTTTTCATGAGACCTCCATCCCCACCCTCGGTGTTGGTTACCAGTTTATGACAGAGTTGTCTCTAATAAAATGCATCCCAGGTAGGCTGAATCCAATTGCCAACTAAATGGATTGAAAATAATTAAATTTTTAAGATGCCAAAGGGAACGAATAATAAAATATCGATGGAAAGGAAAGAAATAGAGAAAAAAATGAACGAATAAGAAACTGAAGAAAATTAAATTCGTTCTTGTCAGAACAATTCGATTTAATCCATTACGGTAGGTATTTAAATTTCGTTTCTGGTTTTTTTATAAAAATAAAAAAAAATATTATATTAAATCATTTACTAAAAATATCGATTTATTTTAAAGATTTAAATAAGACATATTCATAAATTTTATATATACAGGTAGAACAATTGAACAGATAATATTATAGATGATGAAAAAAGATTTGAATTTATAATTAATTTTTTTTTTAATAAAATTTAAATTTTTCATAAGATGAGGAGTTTTCCAGACTTTGTAATTCAAATGTTTTTATAAGATTAGAAAGGGTTCAAAATTAATTTAACCAAAAAATGTAAATTTTTAGGTTTGTTTTTTACTATATATACTTATGTACCTACATATATACATTTATAAACTATTCATAAATATTAAGAATAAATATAAAAAGATGAATATTTTTCCATTAAAAAATAAATAATAAAATATTTTAAAGGAGGATGTTTTGTTTCAATCCACTATTTTATATACACAATAACAATTATCAAAAAATATTTAAAATTTATTTATTTTTTTTATTTATTGATTCTTTTCTATCTATCTACTATGCTATATAATTTTCTGCTAGTCTAAGATTAATTTGAATAATAATATATATATTAAGATTAATAGATAACATTTGATTGTATATAAATGTATTCCATAATCTATTTCTTTTATTGATTTATGGGAATATTATTATATTTTCTACAAATGATGAAAAATGACAATTTTAATCATTTTAACAAGAATTTATAATATCATTTGAATGAATATATAATTATTTTTTTTTAGAAAATTATTTAAAAGTAAAGGTAATATAACGGGTTAATTTTTTTAATTATTTTAAAAAAACTCATGTAAAAAAATTTTTTTTGAATGTAATCTAAACCCCACTGGTTTATTGTTAACTAATTAAATAAAAAAAAAAGTGAATACAATTTATATCATATTTAGATATGTAAATAATATTAGAGAATTATATGAAACTAATAATCTGGAATAATATTTTCAAATATATATAATATATATATATATATATATATATATATTTAATTTTATATGAAATAACCTGCAATTTTTATATAAATTGAGTTTATAAATCATCGATGATATATGACTCAATAAATTTCCATAAATTGTGAACACAATAAATCGTTGATATATACGAGTGAGAAGATATAAATTTTCAAGATTAATTTTTGAAAAATCGGTACATAATTCGAATCATATGCCAACAGTTGCAATGATTGGAGAATAAAAATTCAATTTTGTTATTTTTTCCTTTTATTTAAATTATATTTTTTTAGATTAACTGATTTTTTGAGATTGATTAATTTTCCAATTTAGTGTTCGTATATTTTTTTCCTGAAGTTAAAATTAAAATAATTAGCTGGAGTGTCTCCACTCGACTATCTCGCAATTTGTATTGCATTAAAAAACATAATATATTATATTTAAATTAAATTTAATTAATTATAAATTATAAATTAAAATTAATAAATAATATTTATTGAACCAGCGCATGTTTGGTCCTTTGTTGATAGCACCACGTCACGTGTTGGCGATGAGATTTGCAGTATTAAAAAATTAATTCTGGTACTTTCAGCGATTCAATCAAGCTGATATTCTATATATAGCAGTTTTATACAATTTTTAATTTCAAACCGTTTTTGCATAATCTTGTTTACATGCATACATACACACATAGACATTTTTCTCAACCTTAGTCAAAATGATTCAGGAACCTTCAAAAAACATCAAAATCTTAACATTGAAAATTTTCGTGATCTCAATAATATCTCTGGCGAGATAGTAAAAACACTAAAATATTTAGTAAAGGATAGGAATAAGAATACAAAAATAGATTTGGAAAATGTAAATAAGTTATATGCTTAATTACTATTTTCAGTAGATAATATATAGAAGAATTTAAATTATAGTTGGTTTAAAGATGCTTATTTTAACATAATTATTTATTATTGAAGTGAATAAAATTAAAATCTATAAACTATATATATATATATATTTATCAGTCTGATTATTGGTTTATGAGTGAATTTGATTGAACCCCATGCCTGTATGGTAAAAATTTTAATAACTGAATATAAGTACCATATGAATGATGATAAATTTAGAAAGGAAATAAGTATAAAAATTATGTTGTGCCTATCACAAAGATGGAATGACAGAAATTATGTATACATTGTATAGTATATATTTCTCTTAATGAAATAAAAAAATAAAAACAATGGGATGTGCTGAAATTAAAAGGCATATTTATATAATTAATTTGTAAATATGAAAATAATTTTCTAATTGTGATCAAAATCTATGAATTGAACGTTAAAAATTGTGTAATCTATCCCTAAAAGATTAAAGAATCATCTTTTTGGTTTATTTAAGAAGAAGAAGGAATTGAAGGTGATAAACACCTGAAAATGAATAAACAAAATTCAACATTATGAAAAAGTTATTGTTATAAATATCTTGGAGATTTTTTTAAAGAAAAAGTTCGAAATTCAAATCAAGCTTACATTTTGAATAATAGAAAAAAAATATTAATTGTTCTCTTCTCTTTTAAAAATATTAATTTGTTGTTTTTTTTTGCCCATTCATTTTATTTAATAATATAATTTATTATTAGAATCTTATATTTAGTGTCATCTTTTTTTTAAATTTTAATTATTTCAAAAAGTGGTTAAGTCTAAAAATGTACGCATTTTACTGGTAAAGGTCAATAAAACAAATTTATTATCCATTAACCATCACAAATGATATATGTTTTTACATGAGTCTAAGAGGAGAATTCTGTGAATGTGAATGTGGAATGGTGGAATGGATGTTTTTTGTGTGAATAGACGTCGTAACTTCTAGCAAATTAATGCCTCATGCAAATTGACAGATAGACTCTTCTGATGCTTGTACACACCCGGAGACATCTTCTACCATTTCAATTTCGTTGGGGCTGTGTCAGGGGAGGGGGCCTGGTTTCGGTGAATACAAAATCGACTACTACCAAAACTCCAACCCCATCCTCTCCCTTACATCCCGCTGCAATGCTGCGTTCAACTTGACAAACTCTCTTACTCACAGGGGACTCTTCACAGAATGTTATTAATTGTTTTTATTGATTAACAACATTGGTGTCATTTTATAATAGTAAGAGGAACTTTTGTGAATTAATCTTTAAAAACAACCTGCTATTAATCTTAATTTTTATTATTATTAATAGTAGCACACACATTTAAAGATACTAATAAAATACAAAATTACATTCTTTCAATATAAGTTTAAAGAATTCTAGGATGAAAAAAAAATTAATTGAAAAATATTTTCCATTAATAAAATTATCTTTTGAAATTCAACGGAAGACAATAGACTTTCAAATAAATTATAAATAATTTCTTAGAAAATTTTAAATATATCATCTTTTAAATGACAGGAAAACTCATCTAAATAATTTATTTAAATCTATGTTTTCTTATCAAATAAAATAATTTTAATAAATTTTTTTCCACAAGTTGTCATTAGTTTATTGTAATCATTTTAGGCAGTAGACCCAATCGAATCACTGACATTTGCTCTAAAAAAAATGGCTCCATTTCACTTCATAAACGATTTCACCAAAAACGAAATGTCCCTTTGATGGACTTTAAAATTTTATTACATATACTACATATAAATGGTCACTTAACTTTTTTATGTCGTCAGAATTACAAGAGTCGTTCAAAAAGTTCTCAAACTGACAATGTTTTTTCACTGTAATTCACTTAGATTGCGTGCATCAGACATGTGCGTTTAGATGTTTGTTTGTGGTGATCGAATGAAGTTAAGAAGTTTACACATTTGACACAATAGTAGTACAAAGTAGGTGTTGTAACAAAAAGTAAATTGTTATATTTTTAAAATTAAGATTAAATATGCTGCACAATATTTTTTCTAGGAATAAGAGGTGAGAGAGAAGTTCAAATAAAATGCAATTTTTTAATAATCCAGTAATATTTTGATACTTTCAAAATAAAAATGTTCTTAATTAAAATTTATTAAAAAAACATTTCCTTCTCTGGGGATAGGAGTAGACTTTTTCCAATCTTAATGTCCAAGTTCAAAATGAAAAAAAATAATTTTATTTTGTTAAAATTAATCTACTATTTCACAAATGTTTACAATTAGATAGATATCTTTTAATAAAAAATCAAAATCTCTTCTATCAATTGTCTCGAGGGAAATCAATCAAAAGCCTTTTAAATTATTTAGTTTTATGTTTTACCCTTTCAATTAGGTTTTTTTTGTTTCTTATTTTTGACCCTCAGGTGAATTGGTCGTTAGGCTGCAACATTGGTTCTTCATTAGCAGTCTAATCGATATCAATTAAGATCGACTCGAGGTCAGACCCTGCTAATTAATATTTCCATTTAAATCTTAACTACGCAAGAGGTCAATTAGATAGATGACTGACGAAAGGAGGAAGGGATTACTACTAGTCAACTGCCTTTTCCATTCCTTTTTCTTCTCTTAAAAGAAAAAGGAAGATTTATTCATTATTTTTTCTAGCATTGGTCTGAGTAATTAATATGCAATATGATTAATTGATAAAGCTTAGCAACATAGTAAGCTTACTACACCATCAACAAAGCGTGAGGCGTTGGCTAATTTGATGCCCCTAGAATTTTGGCAGTGATTTATATACATACAAGCAAAAAATATGCAATGTTTTTTTAATATAAATTCTGAATAATCATTTAACCTCGGTAGGTTTGAAAAAAAACACTTAATATACTTCTGGTCTCTTAATCTAATAATATCATAAAATAAATAATAATTGTAATATCTTACAAAATAGCAGATCTACATAAAAAACTCAAACATTCATCAATAGATAAATAAAAAAATGGTAATTATTTCCTAATAAATAATAATAAATTAAATATTTTTTTCGTTTACATATAATTATGATTTTTTCTTTAAATTAAAATGAATTAATATAAAACATTTGTATAAATTGGATTATATTTTTTAATATTTCTTTGAGTACAATGTCTTAAATAAAAATAGTGCGATGGTACCTTCAATTTTAGACTTTTAGTTTATACTAAATTTTTCTAACTTTGGCTATAAAATGTGTTGGCTGACAATTTCATTTATTAATTGAACATTAAAAGAAGTTTTCTAAATGAAAATATATATTTTATGACTCGTTCAAAACAATCATAAGTGAGACTATTAAGAAGTGGTCAGTGATGTTATTTTTGGCGCCTTTCGAAATAGCCACTTTAATATTGTTTTTTTCTTTTTTTTTAATGGCAAATAAAACTAATCTTCTTAGCCAGTGGCAGATGAAGTTCAGAGTAATAAAATAAAAATATGAACTCTTTGAAAATTTCCTATTAATTTTATATTTTTCCATGTGACAATCTACGATATTAATAAAAAATTTCAAAACCTTTTTTTTCTTAGAATTTTATCTATATTTTTTAATAATTATTAAAGGAATTTTTAGTAAAGAACCACATATATTTGTATAATTTATTTATTGAATCAAATAAACGTATAACGTTTTGACTGCTTATTTTGCAGTTATTATCAAGTACCGTACGCTTGCTCTGTCTGACTCAAGCGGACTGGAGTAGTTTTTTTGATAAAATAAATACAATATACAAATATGTGTTCTTTCACTAAAAATTCATTGAATAATTATGAAATAAACTACAAAAGTTTTAATCAATATATTTTTTTTATGTTTGTTTTTTCCACTTTTAAAATTAATAAATTTCAAAACACCTAATACAGGATTCGTCAATGAAACGGGATGATTGTAGGTGACATCAGTGGCGTACCTAGAACTTTTGCCGCCCGGGGCGATCTTCAGTTTGCCGCCCTTTTTATTATAAGTCAATCAAATAGTGGTTTTTATAAATTAATACACATAAATAAATTATTAAGTTATTTAATCAATATTAATTAATACACAGAGTAAATATTTTTACACATATTTGTATGCACTCGTAAACATATTTATATAATATTTACTCTTCTAGCTTTCATACTAGAAAAATCGTGTATGCTCTAAAAATTTATATTATATGTAATTTCTTGTTCTATTGACAATATTGCAAGATTTTGTAGTCTTAATTGACTCATTGTAGAACGAAGATAATTTTGCCGAAGATGCGTTTACGAATTCAACGAATTTTAATGAATACAATAAAATAAAATTATTATCCTGTTCTTGGAATTAGAATTCAAAATTTACACTAAAATGCATTTATATACACCGAGGAATAATATTAGAAATCATATAGTTGATCATATAATTTATATAAATCAAATAGTACACTTATAATAATCATAATAATAATTTATTATCCAAGAAAGAAAAAAAAATAAATATGAAATGAATAAGTTGCTTTTTACAACTATAACGAAATATAAAAAATGCCGCCCGATGCGGACCGCACCCCCCCCCCCCTTAGGTACGCCACTGGGTGACATTGATACAAAGTTGAGAGGAGATGGAGAGAAGGCAACTAGCGTCTCACACCCTGCCTAATCTACATGGAATTATTATTAAAAATAAGTTCTTTTTTAATAAACTATTACATTGGGTAAACTTAATGTACTGACATTATTTTTTTTTAATTTAATTTAATTTTAAATTTTTTCACACAAGTATTAGTTATTTTTCTAACCAATCTTCGCATTTATCCGAAAGGAAAGCAATCGACTTTTGACCTCTTCACAATAAACAGTTTGCCCATCCCTACTTTTATAAGTGAATTGGATGTAGGAATGTATTTGCTGTTGCCTTGATCTTTCAAATTGAATAGAATAATTGAGATAAAAAAAAAAATCAATAACAACAAATCTTCATTATGATACATGGATATATTTCCAAAAGATTTTATAAAATTCCCCCTTTTCTTTTTGGCAATTAATTCTGCACGTAACTACCCCTTTAATAAAACATTAATTATCCCTCAGGAGGATGATATCGTGTACTTTATAAACCAGTGCTTTAAACGATATTTTTTTTATTTATATTTGATCCATCAAATCTTTCCCATTTTTGCTTTCCTCACCCTTTCTTTAGGTTTCACTAACACAGCACTCTGAATGTAAATTTGCACGAATTGAAAGTTTGTTTGTGTAATCGAACATTTTTTTTCTTTTCCCAACCTGACTATTTGAAAGAATGTTTTTTATGTGTGGTTGAGACAGAGATAGTCGCCACTGGCACAAAGGGAATCAGCCACCTCTGCATAATCAGCTCCTTTCTAGTCATGATCACGTCGAGACAAAACGTCCCTGCTGAGAGTTTTCTTCACTCCCCACAAACAAATAAATTTTAAAATCTAATATCCATTAAAAAATAATATTATTAAAATTCAAATTGATCACCTTTATTATTTTAAGCTTTGTTTTTATCAATTAGTTGATATAAAATTGTCAGCTATAATTTTACTTTAAAAAAATAAATATTCTTTTTAAGACTTTCTGATATTATTATTTGGACAAAAATTTGTTATTCTAAGCAAACTCCTACTATAGTTGTAATAGAAACCAATATTACGTTTCTATTTTAAATTTTATTTAAATTTTATTTAAAATTAAATCCTTATTAAACTTTAATCAAATTTTAATTTTCAATATCCTTGGTTGACAATTTTTTCAATTTATTATGTTCAATTTTAATAAAACATTAAGTTGAAGGCTTTTTTGCAATATTCTTATTAATACTCTCGAACAAATATAGAAGTTAAATATATAATTTTTACTATTTAATATTAACAAATAATTTTATAAATTGATTTGCATTGTTGTTAAAATTTAATGAAAATTATATTTTTTGTAGACTAATTGAGAGGAATTAGGTTATGTATCTATATCACTTTAACTCTCTAACAATAAAAGTATTATATATATATATATATATATAATCAGTAGCACATTAAACATTCAATTAGATATAGAAATGATTGCCTTTTTTTGATTCTTCTGTAATTATATTTGTGCAATGTTTCTCCTCTCTCTGATTCCATTGCAGATTCATATAAATTAAATGTTGACTTTTTGTAATGTAGATTTTACGAACGTCCAGAATATTTCTGTAAGTAAAAATTTACCCGTCCAATCCTCCTCTAACACTTGGCCTCTCAGACCACAAGACCCAGAATCCCGAAATTCCCTTCTCCTAACTTGCTTGAAAATAGCACCAAAGTGGGTGACACAATTAAATATGAAAATAACCAGGAAATTACTTCTTATAATAATAAAAAGTTTCATGGAAGCCTAAACGAACAAATATATATCTTATTTTTATTTATTTACTTATTTTGAATAACCTTGAATAGGGTAAATTATATTTAAAGTTATTATTCAAATAAAGATAACTACTGAAACATAAAAATAAAATGTATATTTAAGCTTAATTACTTACAATACATGTCGAGGGTGAAGTTTTTAACCATCACCGGCACCAAAGGGGTGTTGGATGCGCGACAGGTGAGTGGCGTCCCAAGATGACGTCTTTCAAGACTCGCCAGTTTTAATACATTTCGGACGCGATCACCCGGCGGTAATGTTTCCGCCGAGTCATCTAAAAGAGCATCCCCTTCCCACCATGAGACTGTTGGCGGGGGATGACCTAAAAATAAAAACATGAATCACTTCGAAAGTCCTTAAATAAATCAAAAATTTGCTGTAAAAGATTGAAATGAAAAAAAATGTATATTTCCTAATCGGAGGTGTATCTCTTTAAATAAACTTTCTTTTGTTCATAAATATGAATATTATTTATTGAAAATTTGAATAATTATTCTAAACATATATTTTTAAACTTTCTGTAAATTATTTCTTAATAATATGAATTCTAATAGATTATTGTTTATATAAATATTTATTTTTAGTTTTATATATGTATTGAAGTGTGAATGAGTCATACATGTTAATCAAATTTACTTCTAGTTCATTTTTTTCTCTTTTATATGAACTGATTGTAAATATATTTAAAATAAAAAATATATATATATATATGTATTGGAAAATAACTAAACAACTTTTAACAATAACCACCCTCAATTGAGACAAAATCATATTCTTTTTTAAAGGGATTACAAACAATACTCTTATCATAAAAACACTTAAATTACAATAAATTTCAAGTTATGTGAACTAAGATTAAACTTAAAAATATACAATTTAATAAGAGTAATTTTGAATTAAACACTCGGTAATCAGACGCTTTTTTCTTCTCTCTTAAAAGAAAGTTTCTTATGAAGGTATAACACCCAAAAGTACGCATAAATATATTCATAAACTTGAAACTTCACCGAATGTTTAATTAAAAATGATTCCTATTATATTGTATTTTTATTTTACATATCAATTAAACATGTTTCAACTAGTGCCTCTAATTAAATCTATTAATTTCACAATAAATTTTCATTTAAGTATTATATTTCCTAAATTCACATTAATTTTTGCTTGAATATATTCCCTCGTTCTATTTTCATTAAAATATTGTTTAACATAATAATAATAAACATAAAATTTAACTATATAATAGTACCTTGTTTTGTTTAAGTTTATAATTAAAAGTTCCCCTCAAGGCGCTTTAAATTTTTTAAATAGAAAATATTTTACGTTTTTAAATTTTCAGTATAAATATAGATAATTAATGTAAATATTAGGTATAATTTAATTAAAGCATTAATTTCATTTAATTATTTTTTATTTTAAAATTATTTTAAAAAATAGAATATTTTGATATTTGCTATTTCCTAATTTTCTTACCAACACCTTATCATTTTATTCGTTCTGATTTATTAATCACTTCTAATTTCAATAAATAAAAAAATTATAATATTGCAATCGATATAATTAAAGAAATAAATCAATTATAATTATTTTTAAGGATTTATTTACTTGATTACTTTGTTATATATACTCGTTTATAAAAAAAAATATTAATTGAAATTAATGATGTCTTTTTCAAGATAGAAATCACATATTGTGTGACCTTTTTGGTCCAATCGTGATCGGAAATAAAAATGACGTATGAATTCACCCGCATATTGGCTGGGCTGAAGGGAAAATGCGGGAAAACTCAATCATTGTCATAAATCAAATATCAATTATCCGGGTCGCAATTGGATTGAAATTATTACACCATAATGATCTATGAAAAAAAGGAAGGGAAAAAACAGCAAAGAGTGCCATTTATTGGATGGAAGAGGTTTGAATGCGACGGACGTCAAGGGTGTAGCGTCATCCGCATGCCAAGAGGCAGCTCACAATTCTTGTAGTGAATTCGAAAATAAAAAGACAAAATGGCTCTGAATTAAATTCAATTAAATGTCAAAATGTGAATAAAAGAAATAATTGAAATCGTTGCTGAAATTTCTAATATGGCTCAATAAGTATATAATATATATAAAAATAAACTTTAATTATATAAAATATTAAATTTTCAATTTGATATTTAAATTATATCATAATATAAGTATTCATAAAATCTCTATTTATAAATATTATAAAAATAATATTTTGAATTACTTTTGAATATATTTATATATAAATATAAAAATAAGAATATATATTTTTAATCATTTTAACTGTTAAAAGAAATAGTTTCTAAAGAAATTCATAGATTTAACTGTAGGCAACATTTTAATACTTTTTGCAAACTAAAATTAAACTTAAAAATAATTACGTCATTTAATAAGAATCATTTTTAATTGAACACTCGGTGAAGTTACAACTTTATTAATCTACACTGACATGAAACAAAATCCAAACATTAAGGAGTTATCCTAAGTAAACATAAATATAAATTGGATGCTTGAATTTTTTCATGAAATGTATTTGTTTTATGGACATTTCGGTAATTAAACTTAAAAAATTTCCAAATAAAATATTTGTAGCTTTTATGACACTGATTTTTTAAAAATAGGATGGACCAGTCAGTAATTAATCAAATGTACCAAATATTGAGCCATAGAAATAGGAATTTTACCGCGGTTAATACAAAATATTTTTGTATGAAAATTTATAAATCTACTGCACATCATTTCCCGCTCTCTGATACAATTGATGCCATCTATATATTTTTGAAGTTAACGAGAGTGGATATTTTGCTTTGGCGTCTGTAGAACAGTCAGTTAAAAATTATTTTATTCTATCTTTCTTATTTCAAGTGATATGTTTATAGAAACGAATTTAATGCATTTTTAATGAATTTTATTTTTAATAGTAGTTTTTGGATTTTTAATTAGCCTTTGTTAAAGACATGAAAAATGGCTTATCAATTACTGGTTTTATTTAATAAACGAATTCCAGTAGTTGATCGTAGTTGATCTGGACCTAAAAACTCATTCATTTCTTGAGAAAAATTTGAAATAAATGTCTTCAATCAACCGTAACATGGTATCCGAGAAAGTACAAGACTGCACCTACTCCTCCAAATAATCATAAGACACTAGGTTCTTCCTCATTGCTTTACTCATTTTTAGGTAATAGTGACAGTGTCATTTTCAACCAGGAGGACTCGTTAAATGTGATCACAGAGGTAATAACTTCAATACCCAAAACCCCTAAAATAAGTCCAGCTTTTGCAGAAAGTATTTTATGACTCTACGAGTCGCCAGACAAAAAAAAAAGAGTTCAAGAAAACGACTACCTTATGCCACTACGTCGAAAGTGTGGATGATGTCATTTGAAGAGAAAGAAAAAGAGAATAAAGGCAGAAAAAAAAGAAAACAATTGGGACGATAAAAAGTAGAAATTCCAATAAAACAAAAAAACAACGGATAAGTTACTCAGACGGCAGTGGGTCCAGTGTTGAAGTTTCGTATAGTGAAAACACATGAGTGGAATCAGCCAACGAGGCATTCTAAAGACGAACATGTTGCTGTTAAGTATGATGGGAAGTATTTTCCTGGCATTATCCTTAGCACGGACCCATACGGAGCGTCAATATCGTCGATAGCATTTGGTCGCCTATGAAAGTAGCCGAAAAAGAAAGATATCTTTTTTTATGAATGGACTAATGTTGCATCACATATAGAAGAATTAAATAGAACTTGCAACTTTTTTGGTTCCTGAGTTGAACTTCCAATATTCTTACAAAATTTATAATTTTTTTGTGTAATAAAATAAGTTTAAAAAATTTAAAAATTGTATTATATTTTCCCTTCTTTGTTCAATAGAAAGAAAAAAATCAATAAGTAACTACTGGAATGCCATTGATACAAAAACAGATGGGCTCGATCAACCACAATAATACTTCAAAAACTTTTTTTTCCTTTATTTCATTTAATAAATAGAGGAGCTAAATTTTTCCCTTAATAGGACATAAATAAGAAATTATATTATAATTAGTTTACCATTACGACTGAACCTGTCTGCAGTATGAAAATTATTTCGAAGCATGGATTATATTTGATCAACTATTGGCTGGGTCACCCTATATCTATTATTAATAAATTTTCAATTTTGTGATAATTTATTGTAAGTACTACTATAATTTAGTGTGATCTGATTTATTTTGTAAGTTTTTTACTAAAGTGAGAAAAAAATATTTAATAAATTTATAGGTTTTAGAAGAGGGATGCAACTTGTATAAATTTAAAATGAAAATGATGGTTTGTTCTTCTCTTTTTGAGTCCAATAAATAATTAATATTTTAATTTCTCTTTTTATTATTATAAAAATGAAAATATCTAAATTCTTTAAAATAATTTTCAAGATTTAAAAATATATTTTTTTTAAAAAGATCATTGAATTAAAGTAATATATTTAGATTAGTGATATTTCTGAAAAATATTTAATTTATGGGTTCAAAAAATTAAATGAATTGATTTTAATTTATTTTTGATTACTGCAAACAAGTTTGTTGACATTTAAATCAATTATGCGAGTACATCAAATAAAAAAAAATGAATAACATTAATAATATTAATAATAAAGACACAAATGGGTTAGCTATCCATCAAAAATACCTGGTAATTCTTATGAGGAATATTACACAAAAGGAGTAGAAAATAAGAGAATAAGAGAAAGTGAGAAAATAGAAATGAGAGAAAGAGCGACATGAGGAAAGAAGGGTGGAGGGGGGGGGGGGTAAAAAAATGGCATTAAATCGCTTCGGATTTAACAAAGAGACAGATTTGAAAAACGATCGGCAAAAAAGCCGAGGGCAACACCTCCAGAGACGCTGGCCATATTCCCTCCCGAAGCTAATCGTCGGAAAAAAGTAACGATCGCTGGTTTTTATCACCAAATGTAATATAAATAGAACCTGAGGAAAATTCATAAACTGTTCTATATTTTCAGCGAAATAAATCAATTGAATACCAAATAACAGAATTTTATCCGTTCATTGTTTTGAAGGTGATAAATAATTTCCAAATTATTAATATCCTAATACTGGTTAGTAACTGAGAGAGGATTTATAAGCCCTTTCTAATAAAGATATAATAATTAATAAAATTTCTAATAACAATAAAGGAGCATAAAATATAATTTAATGAGATCTATTATTAAATTGAGTCAATGCTTAATTCATGAATTTCATACGATGCACTACATTCAATATGAATAATAATACCATAGTTAAAGAGTAACTAATTTTGTAATGAAACGAACATTTATTGATTAGTATAATTAATGATTAAATTAAAATTGAATTGAAATTAATATCACAAGAAACATCAACAACAATATATTAAACCATCCTACAATGTAAAAATTAAATCTAGGGGTAGTAAATAGCAAAGGTAACCCTACAACCTACAACTATCTAAAGCTCGAATTTGCAGTAACGTTCCCTTTCATTTGATGTTTCGTGGTGTTTGTCTAAGTGTCATTAGCAGGGAACGGTAGCATTAAGACCTCAATAGATGATACCCTGAGGGAGGGACCAACCATTTCAGCTCAACAAATTTGTTGATAGGAAAAATGAAATAGCAAACATATTCAAAGCTCTATAATTGGAATAATAAAACAAATATTAACGAAATGATAAAATAATATAACAAACATAAAACACCAACAAAAATAAACAGAAGATGTTTTGTTGATTCCCATGTTCATCGTAAACATATCACAAATGAATTTATGACCCCAAAATATAATGTTCATCATTTATATTAGTTTAAAAGAGGAAAAAGACCACACATGAGTTTTTTACGAAAAAATTTTAACATTTTATTTGAATAAAAAGAAGTTGATTATTTTTTAAAAGAGTTTTTTCTAATTATTAATAAATTATTTTGAAAATTTTGGTACAATTTATAAGTACCTGGTTCACAGAACCGCCGCTCGGTACTTTATAAAAATTATTCCTTCTGAACTATGAATATTTAAGATTAAGATTATTATTTGAAATAAATAAAAGACAAAATATATGAAACAATTTCAAATAATTTAAAAGAACATAAATTAAAAAACTAAAATAATCATAAAACATACAGCCCTTAAACTTACGTATTAATGCACTGAAAGACAGAAAATTATGGCCTGTGGATATAACATAATATATATTTCGTAATTTGATTACAAAATATTATTAAAATAAATATTTTTAATTTTATTTTATTTATAATATTTTGTATTTAAGGAAGCGCTGTCTGGTGTTACCCGTCGCCATTTTTTTATTATTAAAATTCCTATTTTAAATTAAGAAAAAATTAACAAAGATGATTTTTCCCGATGCTGAATGAAATTTATCGTGTGAATTTCAAAAAATCCTTAGAGCACTTTAATATTTCAAAAATACAAATATATATTCAATTTTTGCTAATATAATAAGATAATATAAGATATACGATAATATATTAGTAACTCTTCCTATAAAAGAATTTATTGAATATCATTTCATGAGATCAATGATGTTGATCAACCATTATTAATTATTTATATGTCCAATTATATTTATTTTTAAATATCTCACACCTCTCAGTTCTTATTGGCAAAAAAAAAAAAAAAAAAAATAAATAAAATAAAAATATTGAATTATAAATCAATCAATCAATTGTCATTTCGGTTGATAAACCAATAATACAAAGAATTTATTAATTGTGATTTTATTTTATCATAAGAGAAAAAAAGGTACAACATTTCA
Source organism: Labia minor (assembly GCA_963082975.1). Classification (NCBI taxonomy): domain Eukaryota; kingdom Metazoa; phylum Arthropoda; class Insecta; order Dermaptera; family Spongiphoridae; genus Labia; species Labia minor. The sequence goes on along the minus strand of OY720344.1, from coordinate 40,321,857 downwards.
CACCACCGATTACTGCATTTGACCATTCTACTTGCTTTTGTTGTAGAAGTTTATCAGTAACAAACAAACAAATGTATAAATCAATCATCCCCCTCTCCCATACCATGTGGACCCGAATAGGTCTTTGTTTTTTTTTTATTATTTATTCAATTTAATAAATAATTATTTAAAAAAAAGCATTACCAGTTCTATTCATAAGTACTCGGGCAAAGTTTTCAACCCCTTAACGAGCCCAATTGTTTTTGAAAAAAGATGGAAACTTATAGAAATTTTATTCGTATGGAACTTTTATTGCGCCGTTCTATTCAATAAAACATTTTTCAATTGAAGGGGTGGTATTTAGAGAATCTTGAATGTAGTACTAGCATTGAAAAGAAGATATTTTACTTGAGAAATGAATGACTTATTATATAATTCGAATCTCAATCGAAAAGTAAAGAGAAGCTGAGATTCTTTTTGACAAAGAAAGAGAGAAAGAGAGATTTGAGTTCATGACAAATGGAGATGCCGAGAAAGAAGGAGAGAGAGAGAGTGAGATTTTGACATCGATTTGAAAATTTACTCAATGACTTTTAAACAAGTTTTGTAAAAGATTCCGACGACCAAATTAAAGTTTTGTGTGTTTTGCTTTTTTTATTTGTTTTATTTAAAAAGTTAAATAAATAGAAGACTTTTTTATTAATCAGTGTTTGTCTTTTTTTTAATATATATACTTATATTTCTTTTTGAATCACTGTTTAAAAAAATAGATATTAATATATGATCAGAGACAGAATCGTATTAATTAAAAACTTTTTTTTTTTGGAAAATGATGTTCTTAATTTTTTAGTTTTTATATTATTTTGTTGTTTTAAAATTAATAAACTATTAATATATATCGGAACACTTTATTTATATAATTATTTATAATTTATTATTATTATTCATAATTTTAGTATATCTTCAGGAATATCTTTAGATCCGCGGGAACAGTGCAAATAATCTTGTATTTTTAATGTTGTTTTTTTAGATTGGTTATTTTTAAAAAGACCTTGTTACAAAGAGGAGATCATGACGGAAGGGTATTTTGTTGAGGGTAAGAAAGAGAAGATACGAGTGATGTTGCCGGGGGGTTGCTACGAACAGCAGCGGGTGGACATGGTAAGTCATAGGAGTCGCGGGTTACAGAAGAAACGTTTCTTGGCGTACAATATTGACGACCAAACGTTTTTGAAACCATTAACAGGTGAGAGTGTTTTTATAATAGAGAACTTTAAAAGGTGTATCTCTTTGTTAAAAAACGATCTGATCTTAATTCTACCTATAATATATTTAGTATAAATATAAGTAATTTCTAAATATATTGTCGTATATTGGAGGACTTGGGTAAGGTATTTTATTAGAAAAATTGGGTTGAAAATCAGATTAAATGAATTTGGTAGCACTCTGGATAAATTTAGAATAATAAAGGGTTATTGAATCTGCGAAGGTTGATTAGGGAATGATAAAATTGAATAGGTTCAGATTAAAAATGCATATATAAAATTAAACTAAAAATTATATATTTAATATAAATAGAAGAATTAATATGATACAATAGAAAATAATGAAATTAATAAGAAATTGAAGAAATTGAATTGATTCATTAAATGAAATTTAATTTCTATTTGGCAAATTGCAAATTTTATTAATTACCAAGGATCGATCACTTACTCGTATTTAAAAAAAGGGGGAATAGAGGATTCTTTGGAGACTTGAGTCTTGAGTGTCGTCCGGCGGATTTATCTGGAACATCGCGTGGGCAGCAACATTTCTCAAAAAGGGGTTGTGGATGGATGTCCTTCCTGCCAGGGAAAAAATGTTGTCTCCTCCTCCAATTCCTGATCAAGACTGACTAAAATATGTCAAAGCCAATCATCTCCTCCAATCAACTTGGCAAAATTGTCCACCCCTCACTCCCTCTTGGGCTACGAATAGGTACATCATATGGTGAACATCTGGGGTGCATTTCTAGAATTTTCTCTGACAAGTGCTCGATAAATAACCTCGCTCCCACCATTTCATACCAAAATGCACATTTTATGCTTATATATTACAATATATATCTATTTAGATAAGTGCTATTTAAAATTTACAATAATTACCTTTATCCATTGGATAAACCTTTTCTTTAATTCATAAATATCACTTTGAAGTGTATAATAGAATAAATTACGATTTCAAATTGAATTCAGTGTGATGTAAAAGAAAATGAATAAATACAAAAGAATGATTTACACTTTTATCATTTTTTATTCAATTTCTTTCAAATACTAATCGACATAAAATGGTAGAAAAGTTGACGGAGAGACTTACCGCCAGTAACAATGCAAGCGATTCTCGCCCCTGACCCTTCCGTGTAGGGTCCGATTGTGTGTCTCTCGAGGCCGTTGAGACCCTCATCGATCACCTCCATGGACTGCGGGGGCACTAGAAACAAGAACAGAAAACAACCCTTATTATTCTGTATCAAAGAACATTTCGAGTTTATAAATGAATTAATTTAAATTTATTATTATAGCCATGTCATTTAGACAATATGGATTTAGATTAAGAGGAGATTACTTGCTAAATTTAAAGGATAATTACTTTCGAGATGTCGTTCTAGATTCAACATTTAATTAGTTATGGTAAGCGTTTTTAGCAGTTGTTTTAAATTTTATATTATTTTTTTTTTATATTCTTATCTTTCAAAAGATATTAATATTATTCTAGTTTTTAAAAATTATTAAAAATGTCTTTTTGTTTTTAAATGAAATTAAAAAGTATAAAAACACTTCTCGCAAATACATACGTATACCTACATAATATAATTAAATTACAAAGTATTTAATAATTATGTGATTGTAAAGTTAACTACTAAATGGACATTAGTTTGACAGCTTATTTATTAGCGAAGTAATTTTATTTTGTTAATTGGATGTTAGTATAAACATTCTTGGTAGAGGGATTAACAGTTAAAATTTTAAAAATAGGTATTGTAATATATATATCATATAACAATATACAGAGGCGTGCCTAGGGAAAATGGCGCCCGCCTATTGCAAACATCGATCTAAGGCGATATGTAAGATTTTTTTTTGGAAAAAGATTTTTCATCTTACATTTTTTCATTCTCATAATGCCTCTCTTATGTAGTTATTTGATACTCCTATTTATATCTATATAATTATTTTTACTTAAGGTGCTTTTTTGTCACCTCTCCCCTTTTAATTGGTGTCCATGGCACATGAAATGCCTGCCATACCCTATTATATATAGAATATATATTAAAATTCAAAATTCTTTAGATTTGGGAAAACATATCCAGTGAAAACGTTCAAAAATATTCTCACAATATAAAAAAGTTCATATTTAAAAAAAAAATAAAATAAAATAAAGAGAATAGAATGAATAAATAAACAATCATTGGACAAGTGAAGTGAATTCATAGAGATATAGTATTACGTAGATACTTGTTTATTTTTCATGAGAGAAATTTTGCAATTTTTATGAGGTGCACCGCTTGTGATAAAAAAAGATAGCCCGAATAAATATCCCATCAGGAGTAGATTCAGTGTAGATCCCACTAGATCCCTAACAGAATTTTAAAAAGGGAATTTTAAATTTGACTTTAAAACAACCAATAAAAAAAAAAATAATTACTACAATATTGAAATAATATCACATCCTATTTACTTTATAAGTTTTTATTGGGACATTTATGTATAGATATATTTAGTAAATCAAGTTATAACGTTGATATAATTAAGTATATCATTCAATATCTCAAATACAATACTAATAATTTCCTTAAGTATTTTTTCTTTAAGTTATTTAAAGTTTTCTTCATCATAGAATATTTATTTATGATGATGATGTATTAAAATAGATTTTCAAAACTGAAAATAAAATCAGAGAGGTAAAAAAATAAATTAGTAATTTTTACTTCTTATTAAATATAAATTATATAATTAAATGTTATATAATATAATGAAGTAGTTAAGTTTATTTATTTATTTGTTTTAAATATTTATATATTTGTTAATTTGTATTATTATTCAAAAATGGACAAAATCCCAACTCACCCTTTAATTGTTAATCATATGAATGAATATATATTTTTATAAGAGGCGTAAATGGTTGAGGTGGCCTTCATATAAAAAAAAATTCGGACTTTTGTAAGTCCTACACAAGGACAATGCCTATCAAGTCGGTTATATCAATTACGTGTTCTATGATCAGTAGAACGGGTCCTATCAACCTTTTTCTTGACTTTCTTGATCGCAGGCGCTATCAAGTAGCTTTCCCAATTTTGATCCCGGATGCTGGGTTGACTCCGTCCCATAGACCCCAACTAGAGAAATTCCCTTGCCAGGCCCGGGACTTGAACATGGGACACGAGAATGTGAGTCAGATGCGCTAACCTCCCACCCTGTGACGCTTTTTTTAATTCATATACCAATAATAATAATAATAACATATTAAACATTATTAAATAATTATTTTTTCTAGATAGATATGATAGAGTTTAAGAAAATTAATAAATCTTTGGATGATCTAAATTATGATTTAAAATAATAAAATTTAAAAACTAGATTAAAGGGATAGTACAGCAAAAAATAAATGTATTTCAAATTATATTTTATATAACTGAATTAAATTTATTTGAAGTATTTTCAAGTGAAAAATATCAAAAGAAAACCAACACTAATAATTTAATCTGTATTAAGAGACCCCATTAGAACTTTAATCTTTATTTTATTTTTCTCTCTTCCCTATAAAGTCTTGCAATCTGTTTCTTTATCTTATTTAAGAATCTTTCCCGTAAGACCTTCTCGTAACTGAAACTCATAATGAAACCATTATTATCTTCAAATGAGTACGAAGAGCGTAATGAATACAAATTCTTGGTAATTTGATATTTTACCTGATTTTCTTTAAACTAATTTGATAATATTTTATCAAAATTTTATAACTCAATTTTGCAATTCACATAACATATCAAGAATAAAATAAAAACACTTTAAATGTTATTGTTTTTAAATAATTGCATTTCAAGAGAAACAATTTTGAATATAAATTGTTTGTTGTTTTCTCTGAACGATGCTTTTCTTTGGAAGTGGAGTGCTTTCGAAATGGACTCCCATAGAGAAGCCCCAGGTGGTAATATTCCTTATCGACAGCCTTTGATCCGATATTCCATTCTATCACTTTTTATATCAATTTTAACAATTTTTATGAATTTTTTTTTTATTTTTATATCAATTTTTGAATTCTTTACATTCTTCGATTACATTTTATTTTCTATCTATTTTCGAAACTATAATAAAATTATAGTAGATTAATTAAGTATTCATATAAGTATATAATTTTAAAATATAAAATATTGATACTTATTTTAAATTTAATAAGTCTTTAAATAAAATTATTATTAATATTTTTACTATTAGAATATTTTCATTATTCATATATTTTTGTTCACCTGGAATTCAATATTTTTTCATCAATTGTATATTCATTTTAACATAATTTCCAATTTAATTAACAAATTCTTTATATTTTTTTTAATTAAATTTGATACTTAGACATTCATTACTATCCCCTACTTTAGTTAAAAATAAAATTCTAAAAAATAAAATGAAAGGATAAAAATAAGTCATTTATTTTTATATTATATATAAAATAACTTCTAATATTTTTTGTCTAATATTTTCTCATAATTGATTTAAGAAAGATAATTGCAAACTCTTCCTTCGATCTTTCATTTCTATTAATTTTTTTCACAGAAAACTTAATCTCTTTAGTTGGATATTGTAGTTATATTATATAAATATATTTTTATAAATATATAATTATAAATATATAATTATAAACATTTAAAAAATATAATGGAATGCTTTTATAAAAAAATACAAATAAAATAAGATCTCAAAATGTTAATTTTTCATGTGGAAATATAATAATTTATTAATTTTCTGTTAAATTTTTAAGATAAAAAATTAATATAATTTAAATTCTATTGAAAATCGATTAAATAAAAATAAATAAAAATATTTGTGAAAATTTATTTATAATTTTTATTATTTTTGTAAAATTGTATCTATTTACCCGTTCATTCATATGAAAATCTCAAATAAATAAATATTATTTAATTGATAGTAGGTTCTTTCAATTTGTTTTACATTCCCATCATATCAATTTGAATGGATACAATTATCTCAGTAAAATATTCATTTAACATGAATAGTGTCTTTTTCATTTTCAGAACGTATGTCTCTGTAATTATCAAATTATTTAGTGGATAATTTGATCAACCGATGTGACTACGACATTGTAATTAAAAGCAACCTCGGATGACATCATTAAATTAAAGAGATGCGAACGCTAAGGAAGCTCCTTGAGGGCGCTAAATGTGGTCATGAAACAGACCGAAAGGGGAAAATGAGATTCAAGCCCTTACCAAAGGACCAGCCAACGACTAACAAATACGGATAGTAGATTGCAATTATTCTAACTTTTGCGGGGAACTAAATGAGGTCCAGCTTACACGCCATTTTCCAATTGATATAATAATACCCCTCAAGAAATTTTATCTTGGTTTTTATTTTATACCCAAGATAATAAAATTTACTTGAGTGAGAAGATTCATTATTTAAGATTTTATATATTTTAATTAAAAATTTTATTAATCTTAAATGGGGATTTAAATATAAAGTAAACAGTTCTTTTTTTATATACTATTTGTTTATAACATTTTAACATAAATCTTAATAAGAATAATTTTTTAAAGACATACATATTTCAAGTTGATTGATATACTTACTTATTTGCTTTATGCACATTTCGGTTAATACACCATAATCAGAAGCTTTATTCTTCTGAGTATAAATCTTCACCCCGAGTAATAAAAACATATATAAACAAATAAATTAATACAAAATTATTTTTACTAAAATTTATATTTTGAAGTTTAATTTTAGTACGAGGTAGGGTCAAAAAGTTCGCGGAATTGGTTATTAAAAATTTATTAAAAATATTTATAACATTCTTACATTATTTCCCTTCAAAATACTCTCCTCCTGCATCTACACATTTATTCCACCGTTCATATAATTGTTGGAAACACTCTTGAAAGCCGTTTTTTGAAAGTTCCTTCAGACGCTCCGTCGCATTTTCAATCACCTCTGACGGAGTGCGACCGTCGCGAAAACGCTTATGCCACTCGTAAACTGCTGTTTTCTTCATCGCAGAATTTCCATATGCTTTTTTTAGCATCTCAAGAGTCTCCGAGGGTGATTTCTCCAGCAACACACAGAATTTAATATTGCCACGCTGCTCTAATGACGACATTGCACAATCCGACGAAAGAAAGAAACTACGATCTACAATATTAAACACCGAACGCACGGAACCAGCTACAACTGCCTGCTAACCTCAAAAGCACATTCACTATCAGTTATGCCAACCTCACAAACAAAAATTTCCCTTTCAGCTAAGAAATACTTGACTATAAGCGACCATTCCGCGAACTTTTTGACCCTACCTCGTATATTATATTGTTATATATTAACCAACTTGAAACATGTCATTAAAAAATTATTCTTATTAAGGTTTATGTTATTAAGGAGAATAATGTAATCACTGTACTCTGGAGCGATACATAGTATTTTGTTGAAATCTAAATGTAATTATTTTAAATTTTGTTAATATTTCATTCAATTTATTAAAACCTTTTTATGTTTCTCTCTTCGAAAATTTATCAATCTATTGTTATGGCGTTACCAAACTCAAAAGATAACACATTCCTTCACTTTCTACCCTGATGTCAAATCTGAATCATATGAACGTAATCCCTACTAAAATTAAAATGTTAAAAAAATTATATTTGTTTAAAAATGAAATAACAAATTTCATAAAGTACGTTAATTAATAAGAATGCTAATAAATACAAAAGTTATTACTGAATCTTTGGTTAATTATTAATTAATAACTAATTGACCTGTTTGGATTGTAACAGGGTTGGTTGATGCATGGAGAGATTGACGGCTGATGGCCCGTAACCGACTGAACGGCCCAGGCGACTGCCAACTGCTCCCCTCCAGTTGTAATAAAGTACCGTTAGCATAGTCCTTGAAAAATTTACTTGATTTATTCGTGTTAAATCTTATATATAAAATTCTCGTGTCACAAAACTTTGAAATCATACTCCTCCGAAACGGCTGGACCGATTCTTATGAAATTTTTTATGTATATTCAGTAGGTCTCAGGGCATGTCAGACTTCCTTCATAAAACCGCTAATTGGTAAGGTGTGTCCAGAGGGTGGAATTTAAATAAAATTAGTTTAGTTACAATGCTAGATCATAGAGGCGCTGGTGGTGATAATTTGGCGGTAATTTAAATTCTGAGCAATGTGCAGATAAAAATCTTTATATATATTGATATATATTTTAATATTTTATTAAATAATTTTATTTTATTAAATTAAATTTTATTATTAAATTTTATTTTATTAAATTAATAATTATGTCAATTAATTTTTTCTGCATAAATAAACATATATAAAAAACTATAGAGATGGGACAGGGTAGGAGTTAGATGGTTATAGCTCAGAATAGGGACACTCGGGGGGGTACAGGGGGCGGAGCCCCCGTCTAGGTGTGGAGAGCGCCGAAGGCGCTCGGAGCAGCTAGTATATATATATATATATATATTTTATAAATGATCCATGATCTATTAAACTATTTTGTTAAAAGCTTTCAAATTCATCATCGACATAGATTGAAAATAATTTCCTCTAAATAAATTATTTTTGTTTATTTTCCCATTTCAAAATTATAAAAATATCCAACAAGATTAAAAAAAATGCAAAAAAAGACACAATTATATGAGAAGGATTCGAGTAAATTTAGATGAGAAAAAATGAGTTGGAATGGCGGAATTACTGAAGTTTTGATAAATTGCTACAAGGAAATGTAGACATTGGTTGATGGGCTTTCCACTTCCAAGACAATCCATGAGTCTTCTTGAAGTTAAGTGGATGAAAAGAACCATCCACTTTCCACAAAAGTGGAATGGAGCAAGTTAAGAAGAGCTAGAAACAAAACTAATTATCAATTTATTTATGTAGATAGATAAATGAATTTTGGAGGAAAAAAGATTTAAAAAATTAAATTTAAAATTTTATTAAAAATATCAATACATGATTGTATAGTATTAAAAAACCTATAGCACTAATACCTTTAATAAATAATGATTAATTAATATTATCTTCCTCTTTTGAGAAAAACGTATTAAGTTAATTATTTGTTATTTTCTCTTCTCGAATTTATTTTTTCTTAAAATCGGTTTGTTTTATATTTCTCTTATGTATAATATACCTAGACAAAAAAATATTTATTTGATTAAAATATTTATTGAGTAATTAAATTTTTATTAATAATAAAATCTATATATTTTTCTTATATCTGTCTGAGACAAATTTAATTAATAATGAAAATAACTTAAATTTTTTTATAATTTTATATATATTTTAAATAAAACTTGAATTAAAATTTATTTAAATCAATATGTATAATTAATAGTAATTTTTTGTAAATTCATTTAATGAAAACAAAAAGTAGGATTTTTTTTCTTTTGACACTTAAATAATTTGCCAAAGTAAACCCAGTAAGCATTTTATTACATTAATGGAATATTATTTGATTAAATTTTTTTTATTGGATTAAAAAGTCCAAATAAATATCTCTGAAAAATGTGATCTAATCCAGTGCTCCTTTCTCGCTTTTAAGTACTTGTATTTAGTTTTTTCTGAAACACATTACCTTCTCATTTCTTTTTACACCCTTTCCTTTATTTATATGTTTCCAATTATCCTCATATTTAATTAATTAAACATGAAGACTGTTGTACTATTTTAGAAAAATTATAATCCCATCAAAATTCACCTAAATAAGTTGACCTGTGGCCAGGTCCGAACCGACCGACGGTTTGAAGTAAATTAATTTCCAGCTACAGAAACAATTTCAAATAATTTTAATATATCTATTAATGTAATAAAAAACAGATATGGATACATAAATAATAAATATTTTTAATTTTATTTTATTTATAATATATATGCAAGACCAGGCAGTGACGTCATGAATGGCTGGATGACGTCATATAATTTTAAATCAAGAAAAAACTAATAAATATGATTTTTCTCGAGGATAAAACCAATACAAAGTGCATGATTCGTGGTGATATGTAAAAAATTTCCTCATGTGAAATTTGGTGTGAAAATAACCCTTCCCTTCCTATCGTCGATCGCTAATACTACCACTTCCGGTTTCCGGAATTGCACCAAAAGTTGATCAATTCATCCCACTGATGCATTAAGTAAATATACCAAATTTCATCAAAATCGGTTGAGCCGTTCAGGCTGTACACATCTATACGGAAGGACAGACGGACAGACATCATGCTAAAAATACTTTTTTCTGTTAAGAAAATGCATGATTCGTGGAGATATGTAAAAATCTCCACATGTGAAATTTGGTGTGAAAACAATACCTCCCTTACTATCGTCGGTCGGTAAAAATAATTCATTCAAAAGTTAATCTAAAATATTTGATATAATATTTTTTTACTAAATTAAAATTAATTATCAATATCTATTTATAAAATATTAACAAAGATTTTTTATTATAAAATTTTTTATTTATTCTAAAAGAGTTAGTGGAGTGATTGCCAAAATGAAAAAGTTTTGGTTATTTATTTATTATTTATTATTTGATATTTCTTGCACAAGTAAAAATCGATAAAGAAATGATTGGTTATCTTGTGTGTTGTTTAGAAACTAAATTATAAAACAACCCCCGCCTTACCGTGTATATTTTACCAATGAAATTATTTTTCTATAAATCATTTAAGTTTTAATCTTTCGGTCTGTAATTTAGTATGTGCATGAGGTAGATTTTGTATCTGATTGAAACCGCCCTTAACCTCATTTTATATAATTGATTTAGTAAAGTAGACTCATACAATTATTCGTTTTTGATTATAATTTTGACCAGAATAATGAATTTAGAAATTTACATGAAAATATATATATATATTAGACTAAATGAAGTTTATTTTCAAAAATTTCCTACTTCATTTATATTAATTTCATTATTTTCCCCTGAAATCCTGATTAATTAATTGCATACTTGTTTTCCAACGGTATATAATTGATTAGCAGTAGTAAACTCGATCGTGCATGTCTTAATCTCTTTTCAAGCCTCCCATATCAACAGGCATTACTAGTGTATATTCCGGGTGCGCATCCCTTATAAAATTGACTCCTTTTTTCTCTTTAAAAAAAATCTGGAGTGTCTCCACTCAACTATCAAGCAATTTGAATTATATTAATTAACAAATATTATATTTAAATTAAATTTACATTATAGTATTGTTATTCAATTAAATTAATTAATTAACATATATTAAATTTTAATTTGAAACTTTTACCTTCATTTTTAAGTCAAAATTTTAAAAATTAATTCAGGTACTTTCAGCGATTAAATCAAGTTGAAATTCTATATAAAGCAGCTTTATACAATTTTTACCGACCGACGATAGTAAGGGAGGTATTGTTTTCACACCAAATTTCACATGTGGAGATTTTTACATATCTCCACGAATCATGCATTTTCTAAACAGAAAAAAGTATTTTAGCATGATGTCTGTCCGTCCGTCCGTCCGTCTGTCCGTCCGTATAGATGTGTACAGCCTGAACGGCTGAACGGATTTTGATGAAATTTGGTATATTTACTTAATGCATCAGTGGGATGAATTTATCAACTTTTGGTACAAATCCGGAAGCCGGAAGTGGTAGTATTAGCGATCGACGATAGGAAGGGAAGGGTTATTTTCACACCAAATCTCACATGAGGAGATTTTTTTATATATTACCACGAATCATGCACTCTATATTGGTTTTATCCTCGGGAAAATCATATTTATTAGTTTTTTCTTGATTTAAAATTATATGACGTAATCCAGCCATTCATGACGTCACAGCCTGGTCTTGCATATATATTATAAATAAAATAAAATTAAAAATGTTTATATTTATTATTTATGTATCCATATCTGTTTTTTATTACATTAATAGATATATTAAAATTATTTGAAATTGCTTCTGTAGCTGCTAATTAATTTACTTCAAACCGTCGGTCGGTTCGGACCTGGCCACAGGTCAAATTATTAATTATGTGAAAAACTATCAAACATATATATTTATTTTTAAGGTCAGTTTAGAGAAAAAAAAATCAAAACGTGGTAGGTAATGACCCACTTCCGGATGTGCTACATTTCTCAAAAGTTGAGAGAAAACTACAAATTTTGAATAATGCCCTTGTACCAAATTTCATGATTCTAGCTCAAACCGTTTTTGTTAATCTTGTCTACATACATACACACACAGAGAGAGAGAGAGAGACCGCCATTTTTTTACCTTCAAAACGTTTACATCAAAATCTCGACATCGAAAAGTTTGGCGAGGAAGAAAAGGAAAGTATAATTTGTTTTTAAAATTGTTGAGTAGTTAACTGTTTCGAGAATTTTTTTCTGCCGAAATTTGATTACTTTTCATACTAATCAATGGATAGTTAAAAAAAAATTCATTTAGCCCCGAATTTATTTTCACTTTTAAGGGCCGGGGATGATACACAACATCCACCTATCCAGTCTATTGTTTTATACATACATCATGATATCAACTTGAATCGTTTTTCACTTTTATCTTTTTTATGATACGTAAAATAAACTCTTATGGTTATTATCATAAAGATTATATAAATAAATTAAAAATAATAATAATATGTAAACAATTTTTATTGTTTCTTCCTTAAATAAAAACAAACAAAAAAAATATTCATTGTACGAATAGCCTTTTGTTCTATTAAGTTTAAAATAGGGGCATTAATAATACAGTTTTTCAGTTTAAATATCTCTTCACTAAGGATTCCATATCATATAAAATTAAATCTATTCATTAATTATATCGCATTTTAACACTTTGGTATTCTTTTTAAGTATTTTTAGATACATTTAATATTTAATTCTTAGATTCTTTTAATAAAGAGATTTTTTCGCAGGTTAAGTGGTTAATTACTGAACTTGAGAACGAGAGTTCAACTCTCACTAAATTCAAAATTTTAAAAATTAATTTGAATAAATAGCAAACAAAATTTAAAATCTCTATTATGGTTGAAAAAGATTTATGTCAGAAAATTTATTTAATGAATAGATGATAAAAACCTTTCCTAGATGTCTGAGAAATATAATTATAAAAATCCCCCCCCCTGCCCAAAAAATAATATTTTATTATTAGAAAATATTATTTTATTGTAATAATTCCTATTATATCATCTTTAAAAAAAAATTAATAATATCTTAATTAGTTAAATTCCAAGTGGAAATGGAATCTACATTTTATCTGAGGGAGACATACCTTAGATTGAAATCAATTTAGCTTTATTATATTATACTTTGTCTGGAAATGAAGATTAAATAGATGAAGACCAACACCGTGTTTATGCTTCACAAGGGAAAAGTATGAGTGAATGGGAAGAGGTTGGGGTTGAGATCAAATTGAATCTGTATCGACCCTTTAGCGATTAGTCGATTACAAAGTTAAGATAATCCATAGCCGCATTGCAAACACTCAGACAATTGTGTATTGTAAAATAGATAGCAAGTTTAGACAATTAGCCATGTTATGTCTATCTAGTAATTTAGATGATATCTGTAATGACCTTGTGGTTCAGCCAACAGAGAAAATTTTATTACAAGAATTTTCACCCAACAAAAGGGAATATTATCCAGAAGGGTTGCCGCAAATTGGAGTTACCTATAGTTTATCTAAACTCATGGGAAATTATCGATTTGGAAATCAATTCAATTTTAATATATATGGATATATCTATTTCATCTTATAATAACTACCTAAATTGTATGTATTTCTGATCTTGAAATTTTATAATATTCATGTATTAAGGAAATGTTGAGGTTAAGTTTAAAATAAAAAAATAACTAACTTTTGAAAAAGTATATTTATATTTGTTCGTTTAGGTTTCCGTGAAGATTATTATTTTCATGAAAAATTATTTTAGGGTTATATTCACGTATGATTGAGAGATTTGGGCCTCGACATTTCGGCGCCAATTTTGCCGGGATTTTCAAGAGAGTTTACTTAAGTGGAAATATTTTTGGGATTCTGGGTTATAGTCTGTGTCATATATATATATATATATATATATATATATATATTTATTTATCCCAATATAATAGGTTGGCAACTAAGTAATTGAAAATAAAAGACAATTTTTTCATCGAACGAAATAATTTTATTCTGTAATTTTGAGCAATGACCTTTTGCCATCTTTCAGGCAGTATCATAATTCCACGTTCATAAAACTTCTGTTTTTTATCAGCAAAAAACAGAGCCAAGTACGATTTGACATCATTATCATTAATTATTGAAATTTTTACCATTCAAGGAGTTTGCAAAGATCGAAATAAAAAATAATCAGATGATGCAAGGACAATAAGAATTCTTCAAACGTGGTATTCATGCGCTTCCAAAGCGGTGGAACACTTGCATAACTCGTCAAGGAGACTGTCGAAAAATGATTAGTTTTTCTTAGTTGTCAAAATAAATCATTTATAGTACTTTTAAGGTTTTAATTTGATAATTTTATTGAAATCTTTTATATTAATAATATGATATATGACATTCATACTTTCCAAATTTGATATTGTTTTTATTATAATATTACCAAATTTTGGTATAAATTATGATATAAATCACTAACATAATAAAGTAATTTTTTAACATTTTTTATTGATAATTTATATTTGATAAATTATTAATTTATTATTAATTCTACTATAGGCTCGTTCAGACATCGTAAAATATTTTTATTTTTGCTGAAAATCAATTTCAAAGTAATTATAATATACGAATAATCTCATATGATTTATGTAACTGGAAAGGGTTTGCTTTTACAATTCTATGGAGTATGGAGATAGATGGTTTGAATTTCGTACCGAGACCCCCAGTCATCTTTATTAGTGCTTTATAATTAACATTGCTATTACTGGATTTTCAATTATACTCCATCGCACTCCATTCTTATGTTTTGATTGCCCTTCTATTGTTTACTTTGTTAATATCTATTCTTGAATATTATATATGTAGCAAATTCTGATCATATTTTATATTTATTATTTTTTTTTTAATAAAATAATTCATATGTATTCTCATTGGGAATGTATTAAATTTTAAATGAAGATTAAATAAATTTCGAAGTTTTTATATTCAAAAATTAATTTTATTAATAAATTATATTTTAAGAAAAAATGATTAGAAAAATAATTCATTGAATAATAATTTATAGAAATTGAAAGATATAAATAAATATAATGTAATGATTAAATAGATTAAGTGTGATTAGGTTGAATACCTTAATTTTTAATTTATCTTATTTAAAAGGAAGCATTATTTTTAATTTTCATTATAGATCATTATGAATTATTTCATCTAAAAAATATATATTTTTATATTTTATATTTATAATTATTGTGTTAATAAAAATTTTATTTATCAAATTTGACCAAATACTTTCCAGTATATATATATATGTAGTACCTGATTCGCCGAGGCGTCGCTCCGTACGTTAAAAAAATATTCCTTATAAACTATGAATATTTAAGATTAAGATTATTATTTCAAATAAATAAACGACAAAATATATGAAACAATTTCAAATAATTTAAAAGAACATAAATTAAAAAAAAAGTCATAAAACATACAACCCTTAAACGTATATATTAATAGACTGAAAGACAGAAAAGTATGGCCTGTGGATATAATATAAATATGTTTAATTTTATTTTATTTATAATATTTTGAATTTAAGGAAGCGGTGTCCGGCGTTACCCGTCGTCATTTTTTTTTTATTAAAATTCCTATTTTAAATTAAGAAAAAACTAACAAAGATGATTTTTCTCGAGGCTGAATGAAATCAATACAGATTGAATTTTCTTTATAAAAATTATCTATGGTGTGTGAATTTAAAAAAAAATCCTTAGAACGGTTTAATATTTCAAAAATACAAATATATATATATATATACACATATATTAGTAGTATAATAAGTAGTATATTAATTTTTGTGTAGGATATAAATATATATATATATATATTTTCTAAAAAAATTAATTTTATTTAGAATAAAAATGCTAATGTTAATATTCTGAAATAAGTTACCAAATATTTTGATATTAATACCATGATATAGTATATGTAAAATTATTAAAAAATAATCATAGAGGAGAAAAAATGAATATGAAAATATTAGTTTGTTTAGGAATATGATTTAATATGATAATTTAATTTAATATAATAATAAAAAATAATACTAAAAATAATTAAATAAAATTTACGTTCATTTAATTTATAAATAACTAAGTCAATCGTGTATAAATAAAATATGATATAAATAATCAACATGTATATAATAACAAAGCATTTTTTTAACAATTTTTATATATAAATATTTTTATCTGATAAATTATTTAATTCAAATTCCACTTATTACAGTTATAATGATCATTTAGTAAAATTTTAAATATCAAAGTTAGTAAAGTTTTATTTTATTAAACAGGTATACAATCTTATGTTAAAATGGAAATTATCTTGTAAGCAATCCAACGTGATAACGATAAAAATCACATAAAAATGTTGCGGGCCATTTAATAGTATTATAAACTTTTCCTTTGCGACGTTGGCGAGTTTTTGACATAGGAGGCTTAAAATACAATTTTTTTGGATTAAAACGAGCGAGATCATTTGTTTGTTTGTTGAAGTTGGCTTTAGATACTGGTCCATAGATTTCATAAACCTGGTGCAATGGATGCTTGACTCTATCATTTATAATTTTCTGGTAATCGACTCCTTGTAGTTCTCCATTTTCATTATAAATTCCTCCATCTCTTTCGATTTGAAATGTTTGCATCTGAATAAACTCTTCGATAATTTTAATTCTCAATTTCCAATATGACACAATAGCAATGGAGAAAACCAAACCCACGACGAATTGAATTTTAGGAGTTTCCACTATTTCATTGAGCACGAATTTATATAAACATATTGCGTTCACTTTTAAATATGGACCTATTATTCGGATGGATGTTATATCAGCATCCAATTTAAAAAAATACATTATATATACACAATTTAAGAAACAAATTTTTCTCAAACAAAATTATTAAAGAAACTAAAACGTTTTTATTTTTAAATTTTTCTATTTGAGTATAATCCGATTGAAAAATATAGGAGGAGAAATTAAATTACTTATCCCTTCCATATTTTCAAATAAAATTAATAGGAAAATGGTTTAATAAATATAATTCATGACTTTTAAATAATATTAATAATATTAATTTTTAAATTTAAAGTCTATTTAAAAATATGTCTTATTGAAAAAAAAAATATTTTAGGTTAAAAAAAGACAAAAAAAAAACTTGCTTTTTTAACAGAATTTTTATAATATTTCATGAAAAACTAAAAAATTTATATTCTAGGAAAAGAAAATTTGAAAATCTTAGTTTGGTTTGCTCACTAAATACCAAATAAACTTAATTTAATACTCCTAATGTTCAAACAACAGGCTTCAAAAATTTCATTACGATGTCATTTAATTGAAAAATTAAGGTTGTTTAAAAGAAGTTAAGATAATGAACCGAGTAACAAGTTGATGAAAACAATGGCTAAATTGAATTTATTATGATTCATATTAGTTTGCCACCTATCGTATCGTATAATCCAGACAAATACTTTAATAAATAAAATACTATATCAGAATGATTTACTTAAATTAATAATTTTTTTTTTTAAGTTGAAGCTTATTTTGTAAGAATAGATTAATTCCACAAAAACGGCATAAAGTGATGAATGTTTCATTCTTGATGGGGAGAATGTTGATGAATAAAGATGATTTTTACCAATCAGAACTCGGATAAAAATTATTGATTTTATTGTATAAAACGATTAAATACAACAAGAAATTAAGATCTAGAGAACATAATACAAACAAATCAAAGTTCCAAAATTTAACCTGAATAAATATAAAGGCTGATCTTTTTAAATAAGTTCATAAGAATTTATTTATATGAGTTCAATACCTTCAGATGATAAATTGTTAAGATTAAAGGTTCGTAGACATTGTTTTCTTTATAAACCACTAAACTTTCTATAAAAATTAAGGAAGAAAATTATTTCTCATAATTGATCTCTAATTTTACCATAAGTTATCATATATTATTTATTTAATAAGATATAGCTGGTAAAATATTTATAATTTTTAAATATAATTTGTAATATTATCAAAATTAAAAGATATAATCAATCTTTTTAAATATTTATTTATACTTGTCACTGCAAATATTACGAGCGCAATCTGATTTTCATTCAATAGACCAGCTTGTTGTTGCTTAAAGAGTAGAAAATACCCATTAAGATTGCTAATGATATAATAAATAAATCTTAAAAATAACAAATTATGAAATATTTATAGAAACAGGTAATAAATTATGATAAAGAATCTTAGAGAAAGCAATTAATACTATTATAACTTATGTAATTTTTTTTTAAAGCATAATCTGATAAATCTCAAACTTAAGGGTAGTTAAATAAATTTTTATATTGTTTTTTATTTTATTATTATTATTAAATGGAATTATTTTAAAAATTAATTAGTTTTAAATAAATTATAAGTTAATTGAAATTTATGAATGTAGGATGTTCAATAAATTTTCACGGAAAGTACTGAATGGTAGTATAGAGTTGTGTTAATGGTGTGTGTAGGAGTAGAGTATGTATCCAACCCCACAAAGGCTCTTTATTTAATAACAGAGACTTCCGAAAAGAAATATGGAGATGGAGTGCGAATGGACGCGTTGTCCTATTTCGTTGCATATTCCACTCCCCCAGGCGGAATACATTTCTTACTAAGAATATATATTGTTTTATATATTAACCATAACTATGTGAAAGTAATATATGCTAAATTTTGAAATATGCAAAGCTTGGTTGTTCATATATATATATATATATATATATTCAAGTATATAATAAAGAAATTGTTTTTTAGCCTTTGTAAGGGGCTTAGCAGAAAATTATTTCTCGAATACAAAGTAAAAAAGTTCATTCTTATTTTTATTGTTTCTATAATCAGATTAGAAGAGTTCCAAGTCAACAATAAATCAAATATGATCACCTCCCACTATATAAAAGTTGTAATAATGGTCTATTTATATTTTTTTTCTCGACCTTAAGATTTTTATTAGTCTAACGTACGAATAATTAATTAATTTTAGAGTTTTTATTTTGTTTAATTTTATTTATATTGTTACTACTATATTGCCGTTGTTGTAATTGTTATTTAGATTATTTATAACCTTAAGCAATTGAATTAAAATAAGATTAATTCGCGCGTTACCCCAATAATCATTTCTTTATATACTAACGTACTTTATTATACGCTGTTTCATTGTTGCTGTATATCTACTCTAGATACAAATTCAATTTAATAGTTATTATTATTTTGCAATTCAACATAGAAGATTAAATAAATATTGGTACTCTAGAAAAAAAAAATTAAAATGAAAAAAAAAATGTATATTAAAGAGTCCGCCAACTAAAGCAAATATGTTCATCATTTGTAAAAATGAATGCTTATGTAAATAGGCATAGTAGGAAGTCAGTTCTATCAAATATAGTTGTAATGTATTTATATAGAAAAACGTTAGAATGAATAGGAGATACCCGTATTAAAATTCATCTCCCGCTTTCCCTCATATATACCTATTTCATTATTCTTAACATAAAATATATGTTCAATATTTATAAGACATACTTACATAAGCTTTGAAATATATAATATATACATTGAGGAATAAGACAACCATTCATATATCATCCACCTCTTAAGTGCAAGTGTAAAACTTTTATATGAAATTAAAATTGTATTATGTTTCTTTTTGAAAACAAAAGAATAAGAGTCTTTGTTCGATCTCTAGAAAATAAATAAGTATTTGAGCAATTTGTATTCAGAATCAACTTTAAAAGGAGTAGCTTAGCAAAGAAAAGAATTGAAATTAAAATTGGAACTGAAATGTTTTTTAGTTAACATGCGTACAAACGATTTTTATTTTACAAATGTTTGGGATTACTTATTTTTACCTTTTTTTTTGTTTAAATAAGAGTTTGTCTTTGTTTTTCAAACGTTATTAAAAAAAAATATCTAAACAGAATTAATACTCAATAAATAAAATTAAAAATATTAAAATATCTCAATTAGAAGAGATTTGTCTGAATTTCGTGCTTCATGAAGTGCGATAATAAAAAATTTGTTTATCAAATAATCAGAAATTATCTTGTTTGTTTTTTAATGAAGTGAAAAAATTTCTAATTTAACTCTTAAAATAAAAAAAAAAAGTTTTCAATGATTAGAAAAAGACGAGGATTATTTTTTTCTTATCTTCATCGTCGTCCCTTTTATTTTTACATTTCGTACAAAAGCGCCGATTAAGGAAACGTCGGGCGCCAGGAGCAGCTGCTTCTGGACTTCGCAAACTTCCAACTTGGGCCACATCTCTATGTAAATTTCTCTTCATTTTGTATAGAGGAAAGTTTAAAGTTCTACCATTTTTTGTTTAATGAGACAATAAAGTTCAATCTCTGATTTAAACGGATTTTAATTTATTAAAGCTTTTTATTTAAGAAAAGGAGTTTTTTAGTCTAAGGATTTATAAAGAAGTAATTTTTTTATTGAAATACCAGCATAATTGAAATTCGCAATTATTTTTTTTTTATATATATCATTATATTAATTTAAAACAAAGAAATGTTGGTATCATGAATTTGAAGACTTCATTAAAATATTTAATAAGATGTTCGGTAATATAATCTGATAAAATATGAATGTAGGTATATAAACATAGACAGCAGGGAAGTGTCGAAAATGAAGATTTGATCAAATCCCTAAGAAAGATAATCAATTGTCGGAAAATGTACGGTGATAAGTGATTTCTCTGAAAAAATAAAAAAAAAATGAAATCAAACCCGGTTTTTTAAATAAAGAGAAATACTTAATATTATTTAGATATTAAAAATATTTTATAAATTTCTTACAAGTGTATTCAATAAAATTAAATAATATTAAATTAAATTTATATGAAATTCAAATGTAATAATTTTTTATAAGATTTGAATAAAATAATTTAAATATTTTTGTTGAACTATAAAATAAATAATTGTAATTTTTCGTCAATGTAGAAATTATTCAATTATAATTAACTTTATATATTTTACTTTAATTATTGAAAGAAAAATAATTTTCAATTTTATATAAAATCTTTTATAAAAGTACTTATATGTGTATAAATATATGTATTTTTAAAATAAATAATAAAATATTATGTATCACAAAATTTTCAATAAAGTATCATTTTGAAGATATTCATTAATTAATAGATAATACAACTAAATAAAGTCTAAATAAATAATATATGAGACAGAATAATTTAGTTTCTTTTATAATAATAATAATTAATACATTGTAAAATTTTATTTGGTGAATAAGAAAAATTACTTGTATTTATGGATCAAATTAAACAATGAATTGTGATGGAGAGCAAAGGAATTTTATTAAGCAAAATTGCAGGATGTTTGCAATGTAAATAAGATTCAATTAGTTTTTCAATATGTGGGACTGATTTTAAATTTCTTTAAACCCAATTTAGTGAAAATACATTGAAGCCCAAATTATTCGAGGAAGAAACCAGTTTTCACAACCATAAGCTACATAATGGTAATTATGCTGGTTTCTTGTCTAGCAGTGACGATACGATGATTTCTTCCTACAGTCAGATAAACATAACACAACAAACTACAATATAAAATTTTTTGAACTTTTTTTCTCTTTAAAATGAACAGTACCTTTGATATATCAAAATCAAAATTTTTTCTCCCATATTAATTTTTCCATTACATAAATGAGAGTAAAAATGTATTTTTGTAGATCTTACATCTAGTTTCATAGAATGAGTTTTCAAGGAGAGAATAAAAAAGTTTTTTCCCTTTTAAAAGATTAATCTAAATTCTCTTCATAAATAGCAGGGAATGCCGGAAATTTTTTGTCTAATGAACATTCAAGTGTTGATATACATCAGTCCTTGACAACTCTATTTTCACTAAATTAACTAGCGCCATTCTATTTAGTTTCATTTTTCATGAATTTCTAGGTTAATCCACAAAGACTAGATTGTTTTATCGTTCAAGGAAAAAGATCTTCTCATTATATCCTTTTGTTTTTAAATTAATTCTAGAGATAAATCTTTTTTTTTAATCGCACATCGCATGCTGTTTGTAAATATATAAAATACCTTAACAATAAATATTTAATTTATTTTGTTTTTTGAAAAAAAACAAAAACAAAAAAACAAAGAAGAATCCGTATTAAGTCTTCGTTCTGATCTCATTAACTGTTTGTCCCGGTAGCCGGAGGGAATATTTCAAATTCTTTTAATTCAACAATTTGGATAACTCAAGTTTATCTACTTATTTATTAATGTATTTTATTTTCTTAAAAAGAAAAAAAAAACTTTTCTAATTAAACAATT
The DNA here is from genome assembly GCA_963082975.1 of Labia minor. Lineage (NCBI taxonomy): Eukaryota > Metazoa > Arthropoda > Insecta > Dermaptera > Spongiphoridae > Labia > Labia minor. The sequence continues at coordinate 40,299,143 of OY720344.1, read as the reverse complement.
TCTGTTTTTAATAAAATAAAGAACAAAGAGCATTGAAAATTATACTAGATAATCTCGAAGAATCAGATTAAAATAATTATTATTTTAATATTTAACTCTGATTGGTCAGAGACTGTGAGATGAATGAACCTTTTAAGCTCAATATTGGGTTCTAATATTTAATTTTTTTGGTATTATTTATTAAAAACCATTTTAAATCATCTTATTATATATTTAGGATTTTGGAAGTGATAACTATTTTTAAGTCAAACCAATTTAAATTAGTAATCATTATTATTTTGTATTAATATTAAGAATTTATCGACTCTAATATACCTACAAAATAAATACAGCATAACCCATTTAATTTTAATTCTTTTTTGGAGTAAGGAAGTTCAAAAAAGGTATTAAATAAAAAAAATTGCTTGATAACCATTAATCTAGAGACTAAATATAGTCTTCCTAAGTTATACGTAACTACACATGTATTTTTTATGATAATGAAGAAAGAAAATTTATTTAGTACTATAGAAAATCTTTTAATCTTGCCACACTATTTAAAGAAGTTATTATATTGCATAAAGAGTACTAAAGCTTGACAACAAAGGTAATTGAGTAGAAAGCCTTTTTAGACTTTATTGTTGATAAGTGTATCCTATTTCATATGACACTAAAATTCAATGAAAAAGCAATTATTTTTCTAATTATATCTTTTCCTGAAAGCCAATAAAATCATCGAACCTGTAAAATTAAGAATATTTAATATTAAAAGGAAAATATTTTCTATATTATAATTAACACTCAAATAAGCTAATAATAATATTGATTAAATAGTTAAAAAAAGAAATTTGTTCATATTGTTGTTGGCTGTCATCTCTGAAGGGCACTGACAATAAAATTTGTAGACGCGGTGCTATAAGCTGAGGAAGTGCCTTAACTCTGCCTCCTTTCGTTTTTATAGGTCAGTAAAGCCTCCTAGGAAAATACAGGCACGTGGGGTGCATTTGTTCCCCGGGCAATTGGGCAGGTGGGGCTTCGTTTTCAGTTGAGCTTATTAGAGTCATCTCCCGCAAAAGCACTCAGCTTGCCTGCCGAAATTGGGCCTCAAAAGAGCCCGGATTAGATCATATTTCATTTAGAGTTGATCTCTGTTCGTCTGTCTCGCTCTTCTTTACAAATCCTCTGTAAAGTCGACATCCAAAGGCAGAGACCAAGATTAAATTAAAATTTTTCAATATCATAGAAATCTTCATATATATATATATATATATAATAAATTTTTTTATATATATCTAGATCACGTGACCCTCATTTATTTCCCTCGATAATTAAAATGAAATGGTGGTGAAATTGGACAATTATATTTTAGACTCATCGACATCCTTTTAGACAATCAAAATTAAACTGATTTTATAACCTTATTATTTCTTATAATAATTATTATAGATTTTCACATTGAATATTCAATTTTAATATTCATCAAACTATCTTCATTAATTCAAGAAAAAATTTTAAAATGCTATAATAAATTTAAAACTTATCTGTATTTTATCGGTATATTTTTTTTAATGAAAAATTTAGTATTAATTTAATTTTTAAATTATTTTATATGCTAATATTATAAATGTTTTCGAATTTATCGAAGATAAAAAAAATCCTCTCCAACTTCAAAATTAATATATTAAAATTTGTATTTGATATAATAGACACATACTATTATTTTAAGAAATAATCCAAAAAACTATACATAATTATTTACTATCTTTTTTAATTATTTCTTATTTTATTTTCATTTTATTCTTATTTTATTTTCATTTATTAATAAAAAAATATGAAATATTTTACAAAATCTTAAACGAGTTTTTAATAACTTTTTTAATACAAAAAATAATTTATATAACAGTTAAACCTAAATATTTATATCATATATCATATACCTAAAATATATTAATAATAAAATATTTTTATCCCTTTTGTATTAAAAAAATTATTTTTGTACTAAAACACACATAGATACTTAAATTACTCTTTGAAAAACATGAAGGAATTTGTTTGATTATTTGACGCATTGCATACTGAGTGCTATGGGGGAATTTTAAAGATACCATATATATATAGCCTTCTTATAATATATAAATAATAATTAGCAAATAACTTGAAGAAAATATTCATTGGAGTTGAATAGTGTATATTCAAATATATTACCAAACATGGTAATAATACTTCTTTTAGAAATCAGTAACTGATTACTTAATCTATATATAACACAGTTTATTTTATATTCATTTATTTTTATTTATTATATATATTCATTTAAATAATGCAGTAGGAGATATTTTAAAATCTCAAAAAATAAAATAAAGTCATGTAATTGTTATTTTGTTGAATTTTCTTTTTCTTTTGAAGGCTTTTTTCCATCATCAGCTGAAATGTGTGAAGATGAACCCTTTTTTATATTCTTATTTTCCATTTCTTTCTTATATTGGATTTTGTTTAAATATTTTCAATATTATAATGTTAACTGTCTTATTTTAAGAAATTATTTTTAGATGGATTTTAAAATAAATATATGTATTTTAGATTATATTCTTAGTTTAACTCAATTTCTTGGTAGAGGTTTATGTGTGTTCTCTTTTCAAGTTTGGAAACTAGTGAATATATCCATATTTGGATTTTATTATTGTACTTATTTTTTAATGGTATTAAAGAAACATTTTCTCATTACTTGAGCTTATGAGCTATTTATTTTTTTGTTTAATTCTCATTTTGATGCAATACGTGATTAGATATATTTTGAAATCATAATTGAAATTTACATAAATTCAGCAAGATCATGAGAATATTTTAATTTGTAATTGTTTTTATTGTCTGATAGTCATCAGATAAAATGAGGTAGAGAAAATTATTTATGTACATAGCCCTTATGTGGTTATGAAAGGAAATATATGAAAATGGATTAGATTTGGTTTTCAAATGAGCAGTCAGATGAAAAATGTTTTAAATGAATTGTCAGAAAAAATTAATTAAAATTCAAATAGCTTTAGTTGTTTTTTCATTTATTTTATTGGATTCAAAGCAAGAAACCATTATTATTTATTAAGAGTTTCTTTTTGGTGACTCAAAAACTTAAACAGTAATACATAATCCATTATATATATATTGAAGCTGAGTTTAATTAAGAGAGTCGTTAGAAAAGTAGGTAAATTTCTAAGAAGTAATAAATATTTTACAAGCGTAGAGACAGCCTAATTTTCTGCATGTCGCTTGACCAAATTTATGCAGATTATGTTGAAAAGTAAAGAAGTATAACATATGAAGTAGTAAGAAAAATTGATATTCCATAATGGGAACCTCCCCTTATTTGGAAGTTAAAAATAAAATTACCCTAATCATAGAACAATATTAATTTATACATATAAAAATAGTGTTTAATTCTGAATAATATAAGTTGTATAAGATATAATCAAAAACTAGAAAACAAAAAAAAACTCATCTCACACATTTTAAAAAACCTTTAGAGCAAGAGAGAGAGAAGTAAAATAAATTATCATGAATTATTTTTATTCCAATATATTAAATTTATTTAATCTTTAAAATATTATAATTTATATAACGATTATTTTACGAATGTATCTGAATATGCATAAATATTATCCATTTTATTTTCCATATTTTTTTCATCGATTGATTCTTCTTCTAAGATCAATCATGCTTTCTTAAAAGGCTGATTCAGAGATATGTAAATACCTTCATCTATAAAATTACGCATATCTTCTTCAATAATGAAATTTTATAGAAGTGGAGGAGCAACTTCCTTTAAATAAAAGTATACTATTCCTACCCCAGTCCAATTCAAGTTGCTTAAGAAATAATAATAATCATTTAATATTTATATTTTAATATTATAATTAAATATTAAAATTTTAAATTATTATATTGGAACTCATATTTCTGAATTTAATACCAAGTTGATTTTTAAAATTTTCTATTTGATTTGATTATTTGTATAAAAATTTAAAAATCCTAATATTCTAATTTTTAAATTTATAAACAATTTAATATTATTTTCTATTAATATCACATCATAAAAAATAATTTATTGAACATAATAATCATTTTCTTATATTTTTTTAAACAGATAAAATTTACATCCTTCACTTTTAAAAGAAAAGAAGAAATGTTCAAATATATTAAGAATAAATATAAAATAATTTAAAATAAATATGATCTAAATGTTTTATCAAATTAATTTAAATGAAAACTTTTGGAATCAATTATTTAATTGAAATTATATTTGAATATTAGAAATTAAAATAAAAATTTAAATTTATAATTAATCTTGCTAGAATTATTAATTTTATATTCATGGTCGGAAATGAATCGACTTCTTCACTGAGCCACGAGAGACTCTGAATGAACAATATGGAGTATTATATACATTTTTAAAAATTAATTTAATATAATTTCACTTAAAGACAGACAAACAGACACACACCCAGAAATAGAAATAAAAAATTCTAAAGTCACCTTTGAATTCTTGAGGTCATTTTTAAATTCTGAGCAATATGCAGACAAAAACTTTTATATATATATTAGATGATTTTGTTTTCAAATATTTTTTATTAATAGAGATCAATTTTATTTTTATAATAAAATAATTTCTAATGACATTAAATTATGAAATTTTTTCGTAAATTAGATTTAATTTTTTATAATATCAAAATTCTTAACCTTGAGAGGAAAATATTTAAAATAATTCACTCTCTCTATATATAATATATATATATATTGGTATATATATATATATACGAGATATATAAACTTACTCATTAAATACTTTTATTTAAGTTATCAGGCTAGAATAATTGATTAATAAGTCTTTTTAAAAAATGTTTTTTAAGCAATACAACTTAATTAATTAAATAAGTTTGTTATAATTTTTGTATAATCTCTCTGAGTTTCCACTCTAATAAGGTTTATAAATGAAATTGAAAAAATAATGGAATTATATAATAAAATAGATCATGCATCTTTCATATTCATCAGGTGGCCGAGAGAAATTATTTATTTATTTTATGTTAACTTGATTACTGTTTATTACTTAATTTAACTACTTGTTAAGATTATTTGGCTGCTTACAGAATTGCATGTCTGATAGTTCTTTTTTTAACTCGTCACTAAAATCTTTTGCAATTCTAATGAACACATAAAGGTGGACTTCTCTTAAAGATTAATCAATCTACTCTACCTGAGAATGTCAAGTCCATTGGCATGCCAATCGTGTAATAAATAACAGCTCTAAAAAGACTTCTCTAATATAAAAACAAGAAAATTTTATCTTTAATTACCTGGTTATATGTTAGGTTTTTTCATATAATATATAAATAAATATATGAGTGAAAACTCACTCACTTCTAAAAATAATATTAATTTCAATTCTATGAAAAAATTATATGATAATATAATATATAAAATCCTAACTAACATAATTGTCATTCAATGCTTTGAGATATAGAAATATTTACATTTTTATAAAATAAAAAAATAAATGAAATAATGATGATGAAAAGAAAATTGTATTTTAAAATTGACAATTTATACTAGTATATATGTATATGTTTTGTTTGTTAATATATTATGTATATATGAAACAATGTATATGCACGTACTCGTATATATATATATATTTTTTTTAATTCAATTCTGAACTTTATGAATTCATTATATAACGAAATTAATGAACAAAAGGAATGAAGAGAGAGGAAAGAGAGATGAGCATAATGTTTGCAATTGAATTCCTCATAAATGATTGAGCAAACTTTAGAAAAAAATTAGCTATAAAAGAAATAATTATTTAATCTAATAATTTAAGTATAATTTGAAAAGAAAAAAATAAATAAATACCGAAATTGTATGAAATTCAAAATATTAATCTACACATATTAAAATTAATTATATATTAATTGTATAAATTTAATAATATTAATAATAATAATAATATTCTTATTATTGAATCTTAACTTTTCTCATTAAATTATTTGATATGAAAATAAAGTCAAATATAATGATATTTTGATATTATTATTAATTTTTTTTACCGGATCTAATATTGTTTATATATAATAAATATATATTATAAAAATTAAACTAATTTTGTTTTTGATTACCTATTCTATTTTATTTGCATCCAATATTTTTTTAGTAGTGTATTTAAAAAGTATATTATTAAAGGCCCAAAGTGCTATTCCATTTATTAAATTCAATTTATTCGATGTGTCGAACATAAAAAAAAATTATATAAAATAAATCTCAATATGAGTCATTCAAAAATATTTTCAATTATTCAATTAAATATCGATTTCCCGAAAGCGTAAAATATATGACGTAATTGAATAATAAAAACATTACCTCTCCAAATATGCGTTGACATTCTTATTCAATTAAATATATATAAATTATTCTATTGTGTTAATATTTTTTTTACCATTTTTTTTTTATAGGATGAGCACTGATTTCTATTTAGGGCAACTATACCATAGGGGCATAGGGAATGTATTTATTTCAATGTTTTAATTTTATTTCTTTAAACTAATATCATTTATCTAATATTAATAATAAAATGCTTTGCTAATTTACAATATTATTATATAATTTAACAAGCTAATTTTTGAGCTAATTATTTTATAAGATAGTAAGAGATTCAAGAAAGTCTCTTTGCCCCTAAAACTTATATGACCATCTGACTTTGAATCACGCTTGGTTATCAGACATGCATTTTTTTTTAAATTTTTTATTATACTTACAATTAAGATATTTATTTCTTCATTTATATAATTTAAAAGAATATAAACCATCTCTCCCATTTTATAATAAAAATTTATTTTATCAAAAAATATAAAAAATAGACTTGCCAATAACAATAAAAAAATGTTAGAAAAGAGATGTGAGAAGAAGATTTAAGTAGAAAATTATCTTAAATTTAATAGCTGTTGCTAAAAATATAGTGAAAGCAAAATGAAAAGGTTTGATTGAATTTTAGTCAAAATAATGAATAGCTAAATTCTTTCAGATATGAAAATAAATGCGCCAAATGTTCTATGGCTACTTGAGTTTTAATATCATATTGTTATGGTAATAAGAATACAAATAAGATGATTTAAACCGTGAGATTAATGAAACACTTAAAACGAGTAAGTACTTAATACTAGATAAACAAAATTTAATATCTTCGATAGTAGTGAAAGTTTAACAAGCACACGGTCTGTTGTTTATTATGTTTTCGGTCAAGACCACGTAATTAGAAAATTAATTAAATTTCCCTTACATCACATAGAAATAAATGGATAAGCGAATGATTAAAATATGAATGGAGAGAAACGTCCTGATGCTTTGATGTGATTATTTTCGATTAGAATTTAAAAAAAAAAAAATTAATAATAAATTCTTTTATTGTCTGTAGATATTTCTAAAGTAGATAAATCTGAGAATTGTTACCCTAATTTTATATACTATAAAGAGATAGAAAATATCTATATGATTTTTGCCGAAGGTAGAAACTTTTTATTTTAAAAATATTTTTTTATTTTTTATTTTTATTAAATTAAATTAATCTTTCTGGGTGATAAATATGAAGGACTCAATTGTTATTTATTGATAACTTGTTAAATATATTTTTTTTTATTTTTAAACTAAGCAGAAAATACATCTTCGTACCAAATTGTAATTTTTAATTATGAAATATAAAATAATATTATAATATATGAAAATTGAGTTTATCAATATATTCACATGATTATTAATTTTCTAAAAGTTATAGATTATTTATGAGAGTCAATAAAATATTTATTTTAAATATATTTTAATGTTACAGTAATAATTCTAGATTCATATTTTATAAAAAAGTCAATAATAAGAAAAATCACACTCACTCAAAATTCATTAATTAATTAACTAAAAAATTTATAAAAAAAAATATATTACTTATTTTATTTTTCTAAATATATAAATATTTTAATCTAAAAATTAAGAATTATATGCTGTTAAACATTTAGTCTATTCACTTAGGTATTAAAAGATTTGATTTTCATACTTGGTTGTTTTTCTTAAGTTTATTTTAGCATGAAGCTCAGTTAACGCTTGTAATCGACAAAGCTTGGGCTTATAAAATAATTATAAAATAGTAATTATAGGTAGAAGGCTGTTTTCTTTCTAAAAATAAAATAAATTAAATTTACTTATTTAATAACATTTTTATAAGATTAATGAGATCCTTTGAAAATATAATAATAAATAATTTATTACTAATATTATTTAAATATATTTAATATATATATGTACAATACAGAGAGAGTATATTTTTCATTTATTATATTCTTTAAATAAATAATTGAGCTCCCCTCCGGGAAAAAAACATTATCATTTGATTAATCCTTGTCAACTCTAATTATAAATAACAATAAAATATCCCTTAGTGGCTGTTAATTTAAAAAAATCATTAAAAGGAGGCTCTTCATTATGTTTCCGCTCGTAATTACCCCGTTACATTAATAATACGTAGACTTGTCTTTGTAGGTGTGAATTCATCGCAAAATAAACAAGCAACCTAGAAAAAACGCCCATTCATTTGATTATGATGGTTTCAAAAGATATTTCGTTTCATTTAAAAAAGTGAACCGAATGGTTGGTTGCTCGTCTATTGAAACGATTGCGAAACGTAATCTTTCTAGTGATTTAGAGATAATAGAGATAAGCATAGAAAATAAAATATTGGTGCAATTCGGACCGATCTCTGCCCTTTTAATCGGGGAACGGAAATGAAAATAGGACCGAAGGGATCCCACCCAATCAACCCTCACCTCTAGTGATCAACAATCCTTTAGTTATCAAACTATATGTGGATATATATCGTATATATCCTATATATCTATTAAAGCATTCAGAATGATCAAAAATTGAGCATCTTGATTGAAATAAACCAATCAGCTCTTATAATCAATAAATAATTTAATCATAGAATGTGTATTTTCCCTAAATTGTTTAAATCTTATTTATTGCTGAAATATTTAACATAACTAGTAGAAGTAAATAAAAAAATACACTACAAACATTTAGCCAAGTTAAATTGAATTGTATTTAAAATTAGTTGAAAATATATTAGCTTTTTGAAATGGAAATTACAAACTGAAAGTTTTATAGAAGGGTATATCTTTAATCAAATTAATTAAAATCATTTTTATTTGCATTGCTAGTACAATAGGTTGAAACATTTTTATATTGAATTTCAGAATGGTACTTTTATTTTATTGTAAAATTCAGAGGAACGTGATCAGGGAATGAAATTTTCTACTATTTCATATTGTATCTGTTGGCTCACCTTTAAAACCTTAATAAAATTATGTTACAAAATGTATTTGTATTCTATTTATCTCGGTGGCTCTACGGAACTCAAAAGCAACCACAAACCATACAACTCCTACCCTCTACCAGCTCTCTCGTGTCCCTTCCTACATTATCCACCCGCCGTGTCCTTGGTCCTTCCAAGCAGACATTTCCCAATCGGTCTCCCCACCAATATATATTTTTCGTCATTCCTCCTCTCCCATTTTAGCCTATCGCAGCCTTTTCGATTTCATATCATGAAACTATGTTTGGAGATGCTTAGAGGTCATGCAATTCCTCCGCCATGTATTATCCGCCATTCGTTATGTATTATCCGCCATTCCTTCTTTGGCCCATAAAAGTTGCAAGTAACCTATTTTCAAATATTCTAAATCTATTCTCGTCTTCCAATATCAAAGACAACACCTCACACCCGTATGATACAACCGGTAAACTAATTGGTTTATATATTTTAATTTTGATTACCTTTGATACTAATTTTGGCGGCTTAAGTCCCTTTAATGTATGATAACAGGCGTTACGCGATTGCAACCTCGATTTAAATTCTTCTTGAATATTATTATCCTTGGCGATTATAGAACCCAAGTATTTAAATTATTTTACACTTTAAATTCTACGTTTTGTATGTTAAGTTTTGTTGTGTTAATACTATTCCTATCTGCTACTAATTATTTTGTCTTATCACTATTAATTTCAAGCTCCACTTCTTTTCCTGCCTCGATTTATCATCATTAATTACAATTCCCCAATCTCCTATTATATTTAAGTAATCTGCGTAATCTATTATTTGAATTTTTTTGCCTAATTTTATTTCGTTCGATTTCTCTTCAATTTGTGTAATCAAGTATTCCAGAACTAAATGATATAGAATTGGTGATAGTTGTTTTAACGTATTCCGAATTTCGAAAGTTTCTGATTCCGTCATTTTACTCTTCCTTTATAACCTTCAAGACAAATTTTAATCATACGTACTAATTTTTTCGGAATTCTGATTAAGATCAAAGTTTGAAAAAGTTTAACCCGGTATATTGAGTTATATGCTTTACTAATGTTGATGGATTTGGTCTGAATTCTCATTGATATTCTCCTAATATTTCCTCTGCATATGGTTGTCATTTTAATAAAAAAATATTCGAAAGAATCTTATACGATGCCGTCAAAAGAGAAATTCCCCTGTAGTTATTGCAGTCCTTTCTAATCCCCAATAATAATTACCTCGTGATATTCTAATGGGATCTTTTCCTTATGCCAGATTGAAAGAAATAATTTGTACATATACTCTACTAAAGGTTTCCCACTAAATAATTATGCAGGTATCCCATCTATTTCCGGTACTTTATTATTTTTAAATTTTCCCATTATCATTTCTATATCATGTAACATCGGTTCAAAATAATTTCTTCATCTATTCTTAATTTGTCTGTTATTATAATCTCTAATTAAGTTTAACTGTCCTTGATTACCCTTTTTAATGTTTTTAATTCCTATGTAAAAATCTCTGCTATTATTGCAGCTACTTTCTTCCATTTTTAATATTTTATTTTTTAGAATTTCTCTTTTTACCGACCGACGATAGTAAGGGAGGTATTGTTTTCACACCAAATTTCACATGTGGAGATTTTTACATATCTCCACGAATCATGCATTTTCTAAACAGAAAAAAGTATTTTTAGCATGATGTCTGTCCGTCTGTCCGTCCGTCTGTCCGTCCGTATAGATGTGTACAGCCTGAACGGCTCAACCGATTTTGATGAAATTTGGTATATTTACTTAATGCATCAGTGGGATGAATTGATCAACTTTTGGTGCAATTCCGGAAACCGGAAGTGGTAGTATTAGCGATCGACGATAGGAAGGAAAGGGTTATTTTCACACCAAAGGAGATTTTTTTATATATCACCACGAATCATGCATTTTGTATTGGTTTTATCCTCGAAAAAAATCATATTTATTAGTTTTTTCTTGATTTAAAATTATATGACGTCATCCAGCCATGCATGACGTCACAGCCTGGTCTTGCATATATATTATAAATAAAATAAAATTAAAAATGTTTATATTTATTATTTATGTATCCATATCTGTTTTTTATTACATTAATAGATATATGAAAATTATTTGAAATTGTTTCTGTAGCTGGAAATTAATTTATTTCAAACAGTCGGTCGGTTCGGACCTGGCCACAGGTCAACTTATTTTTATTTGAATGACTTTCCTCACTATTTTCCTGCTTTTAATATACATATTCTAACCTATCGACTTCGCTTTTACTATTAACCCATTATAATTTTGCTTTTTATCTAATCTCTATTAATTCTAAACATTCCTCATCGAACCATGGTTTATACTTTTATTTATTATTTATTTTTTTCCCATATTTCCTTCCTCTCTCTCGTCATTTCCTTAAAGGTTAAAAAAAAGATTAAAACTATTAATCTATTTTTGATTTTAATTTGGAATCTTAATTTATGTTCCTTGTTTTTAAACCTATCTAAGTTGTATCATTTTTGGTTTCGTATTACTCGTAGAGAACCGTTCTCTCAATTTTATAATAAGCAAATAATGATCGGAATCACAATCTACCCCCTGACATCTAGAATATTATACTGGCGTCTCTTGTCTACCAGGACATGATCAATTTGATTACATGTTTTTTCGTCTGGTGAATTCCATTTACCATTATGAATAGCTCTAGGTCTAAAATAAGTGCTTTTAAATATTAAATCTTTTGCAGTCGCGAAACTTATTACCATGAATACGTTGTTGTTGGGGTAATAGAATATTATATATTAAAAATCTAAATTATTATTACATAACCGTAATGAAATAGATAAAATTAATCCAAGTAAGAAGAGATTTTACTAATATTTAGGAAAAATCTTATTTTTTCTTTTGTTAAATAAAAATTAATTGTTCTTTTAAATATAATATTTAAGTAAAATTATATTATATATAAAAAAAAAATTAAAAAAGTTTATTATGTAAAACACGTAAAAACAAAAATATTTGTACTTTTTACTACAATTTCCTTTTAAATTATTAATTATAATAATTTCCCTTTAAAATTATATGCATGTTTATGTTTAAGAACATTTAATTATCAATTTATTTATTTTCAAATATAAAATATTTTCAATTTGATTTTTATAATTTTAATAATTTAAATCTTAAGAAAAACTGGAAATTTGGAAAATAAATGATTGAATTCATTATATATTCATAGTATTGGTATTAAACATTTATTTGATAAATTTAATACTATAAATTATTTATGTTTGTGATTATATATATACTTTATATTCCACTCAATTTTTACTTCCTTAAAGATCTAAATTCCACTAAATTAGAAATCAAAGAAGTTTGCTCGGATCAATGCAACAGTGTTTAATTATTTATTTATTTTTTGAAACGAAATTCAATTAAAAAAAACTCAATACATAATTATTTCGCATACTAAATATAAATATTAATATAATTCAATATCCATAAAAATAGATATAAATTTTCCACTATATTTTAAATATGATTAGAAAATTCAGATAATCGTGATCAGGAAATGAAAAGAAACTAGAGATAAGAGAAAATAACTGCAACTCCATCAACGCTATGACTTTAGATGAGTTGTTTAAAATTGTAATTTGCATTCTGTCCAGAAAATTTGAAAGTTCAATATCGTTCTATCTAGGTAGCGAGTGTCATCTTTTATCGTGAATGTCTAGTTCATGTGGGAAAATATAACTTACAATACAGAAATTGTTTAGGAAATGTAAAGCATTACATTTCTCATTTTATATATATAAATATATATATATTATATTATTATATATTAAGTTGCATGTGATTATAATCAATATAGAATTTGTAGGAAAAGTGAAAAGGTTTATTATACATAAAAGATAATTATGCTTAACTGGTTAGATAAATTATATTATAAACAATGTTATGTTATTATACATTATTTTGATGTACAGTTGACAGGGACTTTACTAACAAATTAACTCAATTCAAAAACACTCAAAATATTAACTAATTGTCCTGTCATGTAACCATCAAAAGGCTCTTAATTATTTTACTATATAATAGAAAAACGCCATGACAAAATTCTAAATAAGAATGATATAAAAAAATTCTTATCAATTTTCATCCAATATTATTTTAAATTTGAATGGTTTCTAAAAGAAAAATAATATTTCACTTTAATAATAAAAAAATACAATATTGTTTTTTTAGTTTGGAAGATATTAAAAAAAACTCCAATATAGGAGTTGGAGCTTGTTAACCCGGGCTCAAGTCCCGGGCTTGATAAGGGAATTTTTCTTTGCTGAGGCCTATAGAAACAAGGTCCACCCAGCTTACGTGATCAAAATTGGGAAGGTATTTGAAATAAGAAGAAGAGCTACCGATCAAGAAAATCAAGATAAAGGAAAAGTGATTCATACAACACCTCTACTTAATAAGCGATGTCATTTCATAGGATTTTTAAAAGATAGAGGTATCGTTTAATATAATCGAATAAATGAATATATGACCTGCTGGTACTGTTGGGTTGTTATAACCCTGGTCCACCGAATTTGAGGTTGAGAGATTTAAATTCCCCTTCTCGCCCAAGTTCATTTATATTCTTTAATTAATAATTAAATTTCATGCAATTGTGTTAAATGGATTAATAAGAGCAAACAGCAGATTTGATATAATCAAAAATACATACTATTTTATTTATATATAGGAAAATGTTGCTATAGATGGGTCGCTTAAAGGAAATTTGTAACAAAATCCAATAATAAGCTAATATATTTATATATATATTTAAATATTGCTATTAATTTAATTGTGAAATTAATTATTAATTGAACTTACACTTGAAATGTTTTTAAATTAAATAATTCTCGTTAATCTTTATTCGATTATAATTCAAGTGGTTCTTTTTAATTTCTTTACTACGAATCTCGATAGTTGTGAAAAGGCGTGTAGACTCATTTAAGGCAACTAGCACGGTAGTTCTTAATAAGCCATACACAGTTTAGGTCAAGTAAATCTATATTGTAAATATGAAAAAATACGGATAATTGATAGAACTTGAAAATATTGCCTGCATAAATTCAATCACTATTAACATCTTGCTGAAATGTTTTGTTATTTAAAACTATTATAGTAAATTAGAAGAAAGAAGTTAAAAATCTTAATTTCAGTCACAGTTTCTTTCTGCCTACTTGAAAAAACACAAAACTAAATTGTCTATCTTAAGATGGGTTACACTTATTGACCATTTGAAGAGGAGTAATGTCTACATTGAATGAGAAATAAAGTAAGCCAATTTTAGGAACCGGACCATCAATACCAATCTAAATAAACTTTTTGCTGTAATATAATTGAATATATATAAATATATTTTATAATAATCATTTTTTAGAAACGTAATTAGTTATTATTATTAATATCAATATTATATTAATTTTATATTTATTATTTTTCCTTTCAGAATTTATTCTTATTTAATAAATGAATCTATAATAATCCAAAATAGCGAAAAGGGTTGGTGATTAAGAGTAATTTCATTGAATCATCCCTTTGAAATTAAACAATAGTGAGTGTGACCCTTTTTCGTATAAAATAATTGTTCAGAAACTTCGTCAAATCGTTTTATCGATTTCAAAATTGACTAATAAATATAAAAGTATTTTTAAATAAAATCCAATTTTTAAATAAAAATTATTTCATTTAATTTAAATTTCTATAATATAATTTAAAAGTTTTTTTTTAATTCTTGGTTTATTAAATAAATAAATATAAATTGATTAAATTATAGTAAATGTTTCGTAATACTATGAAATATAAATATTAAATAACTAAACTTTAAAAGACTGAACAAAGCAATTAATTAAGTTTAGTTTGAATATTTTTTTTCCCTTCCGTTTGCATTTCAATTCAATTTCAAGTGTTATATTTGGATTATTGTTTTTTTTTTAAATTGAAGCTTAACTTTCTATATGAATAGTAATGGTTTTATTTAAACATATTTGACAAAAATAACATGGAATATATATTTTTTTTTGGTCCTTTGTTGGTTAACATTTCTTTTTTAATAAATAATTTTGAGTCCAAGTGAGATCTTTTAACACGTAAGGTGGACGTGCCATTTTAGCAAAAGAAGCCTTGAAGCAAAGGCAGATAGCAAGTAGAGATCATGAAAATAAACTATATACCTTTAGGAAGACTTTTTAGAAAAAATATAATAATCTATAAACCATACAATGAAATCAACTCAAAGATGTAGAAAACTTTCTTCTGATCCATTCAGTTTGGCACACATACACACACACACAGACACTTTTACATACAAACAGGGAAATATTTTTTTATATTTAGGATTCATTTCATTCTTTGAACCTTTGATTCATTAAAGAATATAAAAAGTAACTTGAAATTATATTTCTGTTAGGTGTTTGTCCTACTTCATTTATGAAAAGTGTTAGTAAACTTTAATTAAATACGTATATCATTAAAAAAATTTCATTCATTTAATATAATACTCTAAGAACTGTTTTTTTATATATTTTAAAAAAGTATGCATCTTTATATAGAATATATTAATGAACCTTTATATAAATAAGGAGAGGCTCTCTTGTATATACATTTATGTTTATAAAAAGCGGATACCTACTGGAGGGTGAAATACTATAAAATGTTGACATACTTGTTATATTTATAGTAATATAATAAATTAAACATTCATAATAATAAATTGGAAGTTATTTCTTATCATTATTTTCTTTTTTACAAATGTTATTTAATAAATATATTATATAAATAAATAAAATAAAGTATAGAAAAGTTATTTTAAATTGAATTATATCTTTCTATATTATAACTATTTATTTATTTACAATTCTTTTTTTTTATTTTACCAGACTCCTTTTATAAAAATACAAAAAAATTCTTTAAAAATCTTAATATAACTTAACTGGTAATGTCGTGTGAGCAAAGAAACTTGAACACGAGATATCTCAAGTTAAATAATTTAAAAAAAAAATTCAAAAATATGAAAATAAGATTTATAATAGAAATAAAAATTTCTAGTATGGCTGAAATAAGCTTAGATTTCAAAATCTCTAAAAAAAATTTTTTTAAATAATATTCATTCAATTTCAAAATTTTTATTTTTAATGATATTCAATATTTGATTTATAAATATGAGAGAGTGATTTTTCAATAACTTACCAATGATAGTTAAATTGACTAGATGATTACGAGTTGGTGAACGTCGGAAATCAATTCGACACCGATAGGCGCCGGCGTCAACCGTCCGAACGCTCTCTACCGCCAGGTGGGCCAACCAGGCGTGGTCATCAGTCACCTTAAAAAAAGCCCGACCACCAAGTGTTCGTTCATCGGCCCAATGACTAGCCTGGCTAAGCGATCGTCCTCGTACATCCAAACTAGAAACAGAAAAAAAAACAAATTAAATTGTAATTGTAATTGTATCATTTTGCCTCCACAACATCCAAATACCTTCTAAAAGACAATAAATAGACTCTAAAATGAAATCTAGATTTTGTATTAGTATTGAAAGATGATTTCAATCTATCTATTGACCTTTGACCCATGTTTTATTGGTCCTTTTTTCATTGATAAATCTACAGAGAAAATTAAATCTTTAATCCCTCTCTAAGCTCCTCTTGAAGTTATTAAGGTATTTAGAAAGACTTGACATCTCTTTGAGAAAAAAATGAAAGGTCAAAAAAAAGCTAAATGTATGATATATAAAAATTAACAAAATATATATAATATCCATAATTAAATAATAAAAAAAATAATATATTCTCTCCTTAAAATAAACAATTATTTCACTCTTTCATTTCTAAAAAACCTCTGACTTTGTCCGTCCTACGAAAGGATAACGTCTATCAAGTTGGTTATATCAATGAGGTGTCCTATGATCAGTAGAACGGGTCCTCTCAACCTTTACCTTGATTTTCTTGATCGGAGGCGCTATCAAGAAGCTTTTCCCCAATGTTGTTCCCGGAGGTTGGTTGACTTCGTCCCATAGACCCCAGCTAGGGAAATTCCCTTGCTAGGCCTGGGACTTGAACCCGGGACCATGTGAATATGAGGCAGGTTTGCTACCCGCACACCCAATGGCGCCTCTACTCTCTCATTTCTACACAAATAAAGTAAAAAGTAAAAGTTGAAGTAAAAATTGTTAAGAATTTTTACTGCAGATATGCTTGTAACAAGATTATACTGGTATATCATTATGTGCAGATTTATACAAGTTCAAAATATATTGCGACCACAAAGTGTGAATGCCTTCAACCTACAACTTACACAATTTTATAAACATATATAATACATTTTTTACTTCATAGGTACTTTTATAAATAATGTACATGTCTTTAGCGATTATAATATAAGATAGTATAATGTAAGTAAATAGGTACTATCGTGGACCCCCATTTTGATTTCATGGACCCCGAAATTTGTTTTCGCTGACGTAAACCCCTGGGTTTCGATATAAACCACTTTGGGAATCACTGGTCCAATCTAAGGGAATAAATCGAATTTAAGTTAAATATCTTCCAAGGAATTTTTAACATTTATTTTAAACTTCTTAATTTTATAATTTTCCGTATCTAAAGTTTACTTTTTTCAATAAAAATTTTAATAGAGTACTTTTTTATGGTCCGAAGAAAGTAAAATCATTGGAGAATGGCGGAATCAAGGAATTGTATAACCTCTTTGCATATCTAAAAGAGTTTGCGATAGGCGAATATGATTGGTGAGGAAAGTCTAGGAATTTGGTCTGTTAAGCGACCGATTGTTCGACCAAAAACTCTCTGGACATACAATATAAAAGGGTACGTAGGAATTGGATGTAGATGGCTTATGAAATGGACAGTTTGCTGATGTTTAGTCTTATGATTTTAATATTTATTGAGAGTTTTTCAAATTAATTTTTATTAATCATATTTTATGACTTCCTATAAAATCTTTTTTTATTTTCCCATTTAGATTATAATTAAAAAATAAGAGTTAAATTTAAAATAAAATAAATATATTTCATAATTAGATTAAGGGAAAAAGTGAAGAATATAATAGTATTATTTAATTTTAATGTATGTATATTTTATATTATATTGTAAAAATTTTTAGCGGAAGCTCTGACAAAAAAAAAATAAACAAAAGATAAAATCATAATATAATCTTGTTATTGATTTATTAAATATTGTTTTATATTAAAATATAAATGACATATTTTTTTTTATTATTGGTTAACACAAATAAAAATAATATCCTCCATTATATTTTTTAAATAACAAACAAATGAAGTCATTTAATTATCAACGCATTCTTTATTGCAGATCATTTTCTTATAACTTTTTTTTCCTGAAATGATTAATTGAATATCTAATTTACTTTGTGATGTAGAAAAAAAGACCTGTATGATTACACGTCTTTAAGTCAACCCAGTTAGAACTTAACTATAGAAGGAAATAGCAGAAGGCGCCTTGGGAGGCGTCGTATAGAAATGACACAAGAAGTTGGTTGGAGTTATGAAAAATTGTATTTCCCCTTGAAACTGTTCTACGAGAAAAAATGCCTCAACCCTTCAACGCTTGTTATTTTTGGCTGTTTCCGTTCTACCCTCCACTCTTCTCTTCTCCAACAGCACCAAGAATACCAGCACCTCCCACTCCCTACGCCTAACAACTGCGTTCCTTCCTTTTTCTCTTTTTTGGACGAAATTGCACACTCAGCAATATTGAGTAAAAATACATGGTGAATGACAAATATCTTGTTAGAGTATTGCGTGGTTGCGTATTTAATCATAAAAATTTAATCATAATAAATTTTATGTTTTTAAATATTTCTTACTTTATATTTCACTTCAATGTTTAAAATAGAATATAATATTTTACACTCGTTTGTTTTTTTTAAATAAAATTTAGAATTTCTATATATATATAGAAAAGTCAATCATTTAAATTGGAAACTTTAATTTGAAAATTATTATAGAAAAAATATGAATCGGAACTAAAATTGTTATTACATTTTTATATATATCTATATATTTAATACGATAGTGTCCGTCTGTACGCAAAAAACTCCAGAGCCTAAACTACAAGGAGTAAGGTAACCAAATTTTTCTGAGGTGAAGGGTACCTCAAATGATGAAAAATAAAAAAGAAATTAGAATCTTAGGTAACTCCTGAGCTGAGCTGCGGGTGTTCCATTTTCCAGAAATATATATAAAGGAGAGTATTTGTATGTATGTAATTTGTTTACTTTTTTGCTGTCATAGAAACAGATATATATATATATATTTAATTAGAACCTCTCTCTCTCCCTCTATTTAAAATTTTAAAAAATGGAGTGTTCTAGCCAAATTAAGAAATTTATTTCCTTATGCCACATTGTGATAGGTAAATGAATTGGACTGGAAGAGACATATGATTAGAGAAATTGGAGAAAAATCAACCGAAATGTAATTAAACAAAAAAATTCAAGAATTATGATACGGATACGACTTACATACAATTAACATACAAAATGTAGAATTTGAAAAAGTATAAAAATATTTAAATACTTAAGATCTCTAATCACGAAGGATAATAATATTCGAGAAGAATTTAAATCGACTTTGTAATTGAGTAACGCCTGTTATTATGTAGTAAAGGGGCTTATCTCATAAAAGAGGATCAAAATTAAAATATATAAAACAATTATTTTTCATGTTGATCGATGACTAGGGTGACCATATTTCGAAAACACCAAACCGGGACAAACGGTATTTTTTAGAACTAAATTGAAAAAATTTTGAAAAAAAAATTACGAAATGTCCTAAATATTAAAAAAAACGGGACCGTAGGGTGTCCCGAAGACATTTTTGGGACAGAGCACCTAAAGACGGGACGTATGGTCACCCTATCGATGACTCTGGGAGACGAGAGTAGATTTAGAGTATTTGTGAGATTAATATTGTTCGCGCAGCATTTATAGGCCAAAAGAAGATGAGGTCACAGGGGGATGGCGGAGATGGCATAACGAGAAATAATGTCCAGATATAGTTAAGGTTATAAAATCTAGAAGGCTGGGATGGGAAGGGGACGTGGTTGGAATTGGAGAAACTAGAAATTGGGAGAAACCGATTGGGAAACATCCGGTGGAAGACCAAGGACCAAGGTGGGTGGACAATGAAGGAAGGGACATGGGAGAGATGGGACAGGGTAGGATTTGGTTGTAACTCAGGATAGGGACGCATAGAGAAATGTGGATGCTGCGGCTAAGAACTTTCGCAAACTGTAGAGACACAGAGTTAGATAAATACAATAATAATATATAATTAATTTACTGATTAAATTAAAATATATTTTACAAGAAAACAAATACATGTCTTATCTACTTATGCTGATTGAAACAAAATGGATGAAAACCTTTTACATACACACTTTCAACCAAATACTATGTATCACTCGGGGGTACAGGGGGCGGAGCCCCCGTCTAGGTGTGAAGAGCGCCGAAGGCGCTCGGAGCAGCTAGTTTTATATTAATAACAAAAGAATATAATTTCATTTCATTATGCTTAATATTACAAAAATATTTAATTTTTCTAAAATTAATATTACTAAAATTAAATTTAAAATTAAAATTAAATTTATATTTAAAATAAAAACATGATTGGTTAAATAATAGTATTTAAACCAGGCCTGGCCAACCTAACTGACTCCATGGCCTCTGATTAGGAGCAATGCTACAGGGGCCTCATTTTAGGGAAACGAATTTATAAATTTTACAATGTATTAAAAAACACTTAATACTTTCTTGATGCTTAATATTTAATGTTTTTATTTATTATTTTTCGGCTACTTTTTTAAAATAAAAATTATAACAATTTAAAATAAAAAAATATATTATCTATTAATTACTATTATTTCTAACTTTTTTCTTCCTATTTATGGAATCAAATATGTAGTTTAAAAATTCTAGGACATATTTTCAATAAAAAAATGAATTAATTATAATTATTTGAATGAAAGTTACAAAAGAAATATAAAGTTAACTGGCGGGCCGCACAATTTTTCACGATGGGCCAGGCCTGATTTAAACCCACATATCCAAAAAATAAATTAGAATTACAATTGTTAGACTAGTTATTTATTTTATTTTAGTTCGTGAACCCATGTTAAATTCAATATATATTTAGATTTATAATATAAAAATGTGAAAATACCGGTTGAAACTTTATTTTGTATTCTTATATAAAAAAATATCTCTATCGCTATGATGCTTTTAAACTCAAAAGTTCTTTAAATAGGAACTTCCATCTCAATTCATTAATAACCCAGTCCCTAATATCTTCATTTGGTGAACCTATTATGTCTTTGGTCATTATCCAATTGATTTCTGCAAAATCCTCCAAATAAAAATAAACGAACTAAGTTATACTTTTCAAAAATATACATATATAAATAATATATTTTCATAAATCAATAATATTGTTTAAAAGAATGGCATGTATTTAAAAATAATTTCAATTATCTCTATTATTACAATATATGAATAACAAATCAAAAATTTTAATTAAATATTCATAAATATGTATATGAATGTGGTGGGTAAAAATAAATGAATATTATAAGAATTTTTAATATTAAATATATTTGTGTCATTTATTTTAACAAAAGGTCCAATTTCAAAAAATAGATATTAATTTTAATATTTCAATTTAATTTTTTCCATGTATTTATTATCATGATTATTTTATTTATTTTACATAATCAGATTTTTTTTTTAATTAATTTAACTGTTAACTCGATCTGCTTATTATGGCTGCATGTACGTTGCATCAAAATGAAATACAAACTAAAAGATTTTGTCTCATTATTTCTTGGATATAATTCCAGATACTTATTTCTTAAAAAATAAATAAATAATTAATCAGGAATTGATTGCAGAGGATTGTAATATTGGAGAGATTTTCAATATAATGATATTTTTTAGAAATAGACACTGAATAATTTTAGTTATTATTGATAAATTCGACATTTGTTTAATTTACTTAAAATATAAATATTTTTTTTTATTTTATTGTACCAATATGTTTTCAAACATCAATGGAGAAAATTTTTGAAATCAAATGTTTCTTTTAAGGCAAATTAAATTTAATGATTAATTAAAAAGATAGAATTAGTCAACATATAATTCCTTTCTAAAAATTAAATACATAAATAAATAGAATGTTGGATTATTTTCTGATAAACAAAGAAAATAGGCCAGAATCTAGAATAGAAAAAAAATAGAATAGAATAGAAAATTCATCATTGTCTCTAATAATGTCTTTTTTCTGAACAAGTTTCTACAACACTTTATTTTATATATATTGAATTAATATTCTTTTCTTTCCAGAAATATGAGGGAAAAAATTGAATATACCATCAAAAGAATTTTGTGAAAGTAAAGAAAATTTCTCTATTTTACAAAATATTAATGTTAATAAATCATTGAGAGAACTAAATAACTGGCTATAAATTCAACTCTCACTCAGAGTGTTTTACACGATAGACGATTTATTTTTTTTTCCTCTGGTTTAACTTCTTCTAAGAGAGTCATCGTTGACATGGAGAATGTGTATAAAAGTTTTGATAAGCAGATTCTCCCTAGTATCTGAGTGTATATAAAAATATCGATCGCTATTTGGTTTATGATAAATTGCTTATGGAAATAGCGAAAGGTATGGGTAGAACTGCTCTCGGATTTAACCAAGAAAGAAGACAAACTTCGAAGACGACCAGGTGGGTGGACGTGTTAAAAGGACGACTGCTTTCTAGCAATCTTAAGGATACCTTTGATCTTTCGGTTTGCAATTAGTGTCTATTGCTTAAAGACAAGTATCAAGAAGAAACTGAAACACAACTCTGGACATTTGGCAAGGAAACACAATTCCCAGGGCAAAGAAAGTCAAGAGAAAAAGTGCCCAATACTTACACAACAATTTATCTACTTTTGATAAGAAAGAAGGAAGGAATGTCTAAGAATATATGAACTTTCTTTAAAGTGAAGTTCATTTAAAAGTTTAGTAAAAGTTTATTTTCATTTATAGTAACTATTCGAGCTTGGTACTACCAAATATAATTGTATCATCAACATAGACACAAATTGTATTTATTTATATAAAAAGAAGAAAAGTAAAAAAAAACTCAATTTTTTTCTATCAATAAATACTACACATATTAATTTTAAGTCATAATTAATATATCATAGAACTGTTTTGATATTTTTAAACTCAGGTAAGAGAGTTAGCACAGTAATCATTTTTAAATATTTTTTTTGGTAAATAATATTTTATAAAATCAAACATATCTCTTTAGGGATTCCAAAAAAGTAAGACTAGTTCAATAAGTAGTTTTGGATTTATTTGTTTTTCAAAATAATCTCCCTATATTTTTCTTTGCGTTTCTCTAACATTTTTAAAGCCAACCAAAAAGATAGATATTGAAATGGAAAAATGATTTTCTAGCAAATTAAGCTATTTTTTCATATTTCAATATAGAAAAAAATCACTAGGAGCCAAAACTGGTGAATATTGTAATAATTTGAGGCATTTTGTAATAATTTGATTTTTACTTATATTTTTTTTTTATGTAAGAGAACCACGACAATCATTTTACTTATATTTTTTTCAAAAATTGAAAACAGTTGCAAACATAAGGACTATAGTCGGGGAGGTAGAACACATTAATAACACGACCCACTAAACAGAGAAACAAACAATAGAGTAGCGTGGTGTGGTTTTGAAGGAATGGAATAAGGGCAAGCGCGAGAACTACTTGGCCGAGGGTGGGGGTCAACCCATGCACCAACTCTTACCTCCTCGACTATAGGCTTAGATCTATTTCATTGAAAAATCTTTTAAATGTGTTTAAGAACCGTGCTATATTTATTTATTTTCGTTTTTTATACAAACAAGTTAATTTCTTTGAAAGTTTTTTATAATGAAATTACACAGCAAATATAGTTAACATTTTAAAAATAATTTAGTGAAGAATGGAGGATACTAAAGAGTAAACCTTACTATGAGTGTTATCTTTCTTATTTTTAAGGACTTATTGTCCCTCGAATTATATTGATAAATGTATATATAATTACCTCAAATGGTGCCGTGGTGTGAACCAAACAAAAATAAATATAACAAGCAGTGAAAACATTAGGAGGCTAAATGATAGTCAAATTAAATAAAGTCAATATTATTGTATTTATTATTTATCTGATAACCTTGTACTTGATTCACAGATAGAATGATTTTACTTAAAATGAACGTTCAGCTCAAAGGAAAATCAATTTCAATAAAGAGCCTTAGTTAATATAAATAACTGACGACCCTTTGGGTGAAACAAAGGGTATATCGCTTCTGAAGGGCCTCTACCAATAATCCTCGGTGATTAATCCTTTAATCTTTATCCCTTTGTTTATATCAAAAAAATAAAGAATCTAACATTTCAATCAAATGATTGAAACATTGAAATTGTCCAGAGAATTCGGAGATAAATTGAAAAAAAAAATAATTTTAATGTGTTTAAATAAATCTGGATATATGAAAGAGAGAATTATTCCCATATTTATTTATCTGCCTGTTGTCTCTTTTTAAATTTCTTTGTATTAATTCAATATTTATAGATATTTAAAAGAAATTATTTTTAACCTCATAATTTATTAGATTTCTCAACATTATATTTAGAATTATGAATAAAAAACAACTCTCATAATAATAATTAATAAAAGTATAACTATAATGAACAAGTATTATTTGTTGTAAAATTAGATAACTTTTTGCTCCTGTTTAATGTATCGAATCTTGTTGCCTGGTAAATTTGATTAAAATAGTTTGCTAAAAGGATTAAAATCACTCGGCATGCAAATGGAAACCAACTCTAAAAATTCATCAATCACACACTGTCAAAGAATAAAGGATTTGCTCTTCCATTGCTGTGGATTTTTAACATGATACAAAATTTTCTAATTTATTTAACAAAAGGTTTATTTTTTTTTTACCATAATAAAAAAAAATGAAATATATCATTGCTTATTATTATTATTTAGAGACTAGCTCTTAGAATCTTCAAGAAAAAATCAATTATAAGATAAGATAAGTTAACGATGTAGAAAAATGTAAAAATGAAAAGATGATATCGTTTTTTTAATGAAAACACTAATTAAAAACTAGTGATACTTTAATTTACAGTTAAAAGTTTGTAAAAATATTTAATATTAAAATGATCTGTTAAAACGTGGTGATCCAAAAATAAAAAAATCTGGAGTGTCTCCACTCGATTATCTCGCAAATTTGAATTGTATTAATTAACATATATTATATTTAAATTAAATTAAATTAATTATAAATTATAAATTAAAATTAATAAATATATATTAAACCAGCGCGTGTTTGAATCTTTGTTGATGGCACCACGTCACGAGGTGGCGCGTGATTTACAGTCGTGTTAAAAAATTAATTCCGATACTTTCAACGATTCAATCAAGCTGAAATTCTATATTTAATAGTTTTATACAAATTTTAATCATGTGAAAAACTACCAAACATATATCTTTATTTTTACGATCTGTTTAGAGGAAAAAAAATGTGGTAGGTAATGACCCTCTTCCAGATTTCTCAAAAGTTGATAGAAAACTACGAATTTTGAATAATGCCCGTGTCCTATTCTCAAATACTCTAAATCTATTCTCGTCTCTTAAGGTCATAGACTATGCCTCACACCCATATAATACAACCGGTAAAATAATTGTTTTAAATATGTTTAACAAAAGCTATTTTATACTTATCTAAAATACTTGATTAAATTGATCATTATATTTCAAATGAAACTATTCTCCTTTATGGCGAAAGGGATAAAATTCTTGAAAGAGATATTACTTGAGATAAGTGATTGGACTTAAAGAAGAAGAGGGCTTGAGAGTCGATTTGTATGGTGAAGAATGGATTCTTACAGCTGATGGCTCTCTTGCAAGTTAAATGGTATATTCTCATTGTTTCCATTAAGTTTTAATCAATTATTATTTAAAAGGAGAAGGAAAAAGTAGTTCAATCAATTATAAAATTGAAATTTTAATAAATTACATAGATAAGAATTTCAATATTCTTTTGACTTTTATATTATTTTATTAAGATTTGCATTTATTATTCTACCGTTATTTTATTTTATTTTTTAATTATGCCACAAAAAAAATGTCATATTGTTTGTTGATTTTTTGCATTAAAAAGAATCTCCTGATAAGAGGATTAAATAATTAAATGTTCTAAGCATATAAATATAAATGAATTTTTTGTATGGCGGCATCTGGGCAGATGCATGCCCTGGAAATTCTACTCCAGTGACACAAAGAACAACCATTCTGGAAACGACACTGACTAATGACCAATGTACACATCGCAGCGTCGCTGATTAATGGCATCCGAACAAGAAATTTTCTTATAATTTTATCTCCCTCTCGGAGCATTTCTGAGCAACACATGTTATACTAATTAACAGAAAAAGAACTTCCCATGATTATCAGTGCTTCTAGTTCACGCTAGAATCTCATCCATTTGAAATGGAGTTGGTGATTCAGAAAAGTTATTTAGATTCACCCGAAAGCATTTCATTTATGCATAGCAAAGCTCATTCAATAAAAGTGAATATTAGTAAACTTCTTATTTTATATTTAGCAATAATTAAATAGATATAGCTCTTATAAAAAAAAGTATATATTGATATACAATAAAATAGAATAATATTATTATCAGAACTGTTATTCCCGTAATTTTAAAATCACTCTGCAATCCAATTTTTTAGATTATTTTTATTTAAAGATGATTTACATGTATTTCACAGACGTTCACACAGAAAACTGTTTCAAGCAGCAAGCTCAATGTGGCAGTAAAATGCAATTGAGCAACAACTATCTTCAGTTCTGTGTAATAAGAATGGCCTGACAGAGCTAATGAGCTGGTATCCCATGTATTCAAACAATTCGTATTTCATCTTACTTAATTGGATATTTTTTAGAGCCAAAAATTTACTTTTTTCTCAATAAAAATTTTATGGGAGTACTTTTTATGGGTCAAAGAATGAAATTATTGGTGAATGAATAAAAAAGAATTGTGAATCCTCTATGCATGTTATAAAATCGAGAATTTCGATGGGCGGAGCTTGTGACTAGAAATGGTGAAGAAAGAGTAGCTAAAAAAAACTTGGATTGAGAAGTAGGTAGGTGAGGTAGACCAAGGAAGACAATAATACGTGAGATGTGAGGATATTGGGAGAGAATAAGTGTTGGATGGAGGTGACTTCTATATGATCTTGGACTCGGATCAATGTGGTTGCTGCATATTCATTATATAATATAAATAATAATAATTTAGTGATTAAATTAAAAGATAAATAAGAATACAAAAAGGAAAAGATGTTTTAATATATTGATTTAAATAAATCTTACATATATTTTTGACTTAATTTAATTAAAATACATTTTCTCTTTCTAATATTTTAAACTTGAAGGAAAATAACTTTGACAATGGACTATGAAATATAGGTATATATATTTTTAAAAATAAAAAAAATTTATTGATAAAATGAATTAAAGTTAATCACACGACAAGTTATAATCAATTATTTAATTAAATCATAAATTTGAAATATATATTTTCTTATCGATTAATTTTACTCTCAAAAAAAAAAAATATTTTTATAATAAAATTAATTAAATTTAATGCTCGTATGTCTTTTATAAACGAGAGTGTAGATTCGCAATGGGCCATTCTCTTTAAATAAGCCTCTTTCTATTCTTTTGCACAAATCTGAAAACAAGGATTGGCAACCGCTTAGTAACCAAACCGAGCAGCTGTGCTTTAAGCTGGCACACCCAAGTGAGGGTGGAATTGTTTTACTGGTGGACTAACAAGAAATTATTAGTGAGAAAAAAATATGACAAGTAGAAACTATAAATTCTATTATTACTATCACAGATGTAGAAATATAGCATGAGGATATTTTTTTTATCATCGAGAATAAATTTTTATTAAAAAATGTAAAGCTTTCTAAAGGTATTACGTAAGTATACACATAATCAGTGGCGTACCTAAGGGGGGGGGGGGTCCCGCACCGGGCGGCACTTATCTTGGGGCGGCATTTTTTATATTTAGTTATAGTTGTAAAAAGCAACTTATTCAATTCAAATTTATTTTTGAAGTGAAAACTTCTTTAGCGGCGTTGAGCACTTTTGCGGATGGGGAAAAAATATAGATTTCGCGTGAGATTCCAAAACGACACCGACCCGACCGATATACGCATGCGCAATACGCCAGAATGTTAGACACTAAACTTCTGATACATTCTTTACAAAATTTTACATATTTGCCATATTAAATATTATTATTTATATTTACATTAATAATCAGTATTACTAAATTATGTATATATAAAATAAAATATTTTAATATATTATTATGTGTTAAATTATATTAAATTAATTTCTGAATATATATATATATATATATATATATATATATATATATTAAATTATATACTATATATAATATATTATATAATATATATTTTAATAAATTAATTTTTAAATATGTGTGTGTGTGTGTGTGTGTGTGTGTGACCGTAAAAATAAAGATATATGTTTGATAATTTTTCACAGGATTAATAATTGTATAAAACTGCTATATATAGAATTTGAGCTTGATAGAATCGCTGAAAGTACCAGAATTAATTTTTTAATACTGGAAATCTCACGCGCCAACACGTGACGTGGTGCCATCAACAAAGAGCCAAACACTCCACTATCCACTCGACTATCTCGCAAATTTGAATTTGATTAAATAATATTTATTAATTTAAATTAAATTAAATTAATTAAATTATAATTTAATAAATATTATTTATAACATCAAAAACATCAAAATCTCAACATCGAAAATTGAATTGCTGAAAGTACCAGAATTAATTTTTTTAAATCTCACGCGCCAACATGTGACGTGGTGCCATCAAAAAAGAGCCAAACTTTCGCTGGTTTAATAAATATTATTTATTAATTTTAATTTATAATTGAATTAATTTAATTTAATTTAAATTAATATATGTTATTTAATCCAATTCAAATTTGCGAGATATGCTGAATATGCTTTTAAATAAAAAAAAATTTCAAGAAAGTAATTGGAATTATTAATATTAAGAATCAATAAATAAATTTATTAAATATACATTTAAACATGTAAATTAATCTATATATAAATTTAATAAATATTCAAACAATAATTGAAACAATATAAATAAAACGATTCAATATTTTACTTACATTGTGATTTATATTTTTATTTTTATTACAACTATTATTATGGGTATGTTATTTTTGGCAGTTTAAAAAAAATTAAAAATATTAATAAAATTTATCAAAATAATAAGTTGAAAAGATTTCCAATTATTTTTATTTATTTATTGTAAATTTTTCAATGTAACCATGGTAACCATAAATAGACTTTTACCAAAATATTACTAATTAAATTAATTTTGGATAAATTAATTTTGGATTTAACTACACTAAAACCTTCCCTGGGACGCCCACAACAATCCCTGAAAGTTTCATCGCAATCGGACGGGTAGTTTTTGAGTATTTGACAGACACACACACAGACAGACAGACATATATATATATATTCATACACATCGTATTTTTAATATTTTTGTAATAATAATCAGTTTGCTGAAAAAAATAATTATGAATTATATATATATATATATATATACGTATATAAATTTCATTTTTCTCGTGAAGCTGGTGCGCATTCCGTCTGCTTTCAAATTTCTTACGCACAAGTTTTCACTTCTGTCGGCCAGTCCCACGACTGCCAATTCGACTTTTTTTCTTTCTTAAATCATAAATGATTATTATGATTATTCTAAGTTTACTATTTGATTTATATAAATTATGATCAACTATATGATTTCGAATATTATTCCTCGGTAAATAATAATAATAATAATAACTGCATTTTAGTGTAAATTTTGAATTCTAATTCCAAGAACAGGATAATAATTTTATTTTATTGTATTCATTAAAATTCGTTGAATTCGTAAACGCATCTTTAAGATTTTGTTCGGCAAAATTATCTTCGTTCTACAATGAGTCAATTAAGACTACAAAATCTTGCAATATTGTCAATAGAACAAGAAATTACAAATAATATAAATTTTGAGAGCATTATACACGATTTTTCTAGTATGAAAGCTAGAAGAGTAAATATTATATAAATATGTTTACGAGTGCTTACAAATATGTGTAAAAAAATTTACTCTCTGTGTATTAATTAATATTGATTAAATAACTTAATAATTAATTTATAAAAACCACTATTTGATTGACTTATAATAGAAAGGGCGGCAAACTGGAGATCGCCCCTGGCGGCAAAAGTTCTAGGTACGCCACTGCACATAATAATATATTATTCTCTCTTATCCGAATCAATCACAAATTGTTCACACATTTAATAAATTTCTTAATATATGTACCATATATATACGTAGGATTGTTTCAAATAAAACAAAAATAAATGTTTATTTATTTAAAAAAAGCTATTATAAATTTGAAAAAGGAATAATTAATAGATCAAATAGATCTATATATGTATTTTTTATTCAATGGAATTAAAAGATTTATTAGCAAAAAAGGTTCCATAAAATTTTTTAAAGATTTTAGTAAGATTAATTTAATTCTTATTAAAATATATAAAAATCTCAAATATGAAGAAAATTTATATACTTATATAGTTTTATTAAAAACCCTAAATTTATAAATAAAATAATATGTTTTCATTTTAAGAATCTAATTAATTTGATTAACAAAATATTAATGAAGAATCTGTCTTGTATTCAAATATAAATTTTGTTATAACTTTTTCAGAAAGGAGTAAAGACCAGACCAAATACAAATTTAAAAATTGAAATGGTAGTTTACTTTTTACTTACTTTTAAATTAAAGAATATTTTTAGTTTTTGTTAAGGTCAGTAGTGAGCGAGCATTGTTATAAAGAATGGACCCCTTTCTGGTAATCAATGACAAACATCTTCACTGCAATTTCTGAAGCATTTAGTCAATTTGTTGATAGTACTTCATCACTATAATTGTATTAAATGAAAATGAGTTTATACGATACGTTTGAGAGATTGAAACACATGCTTGAAAATCGTAACGGTACATCAACATATTAAAAATTTTATAGAATATTTATTATTAAAAAACCAAATAAAAAAATTCGAAGCAATTTCATGAGTACCTAATAATTTCAGTAGAAATAAATTAGTAGTAATCGCATGGATTTTGTAAAAATAGATAAACAAAGATTTAGGTGCTAATAAAGTCACATCACATCAATCATCTCTTTTCTAAAATTAGGTTTTATATACATTTTTATGTTTATTTAACGACACTTTTATTATAATATCTTTATTTAACGGTGACTTTCTGTTTTTAAAAACCCATAAGCTTGTATAAAAATATCACTTGCATTCCAAAACATCCATTAGAGCAGTTTATATTAAATATTAAAAAAAAAATATCAATACAAAATTTTCTTAATTTTATATTTTTTTTTTTAAATTGATAACTGAGATAACTCAATATATTCTTTCACAATAATAGTCTTCCACGATGCTATCATAGCAGAAGAATAAAAATTCAACTTTCATATCCGTTCTATTACAATGCCATTTTAAATAAAATATAATTCAATAAGTAACTTCTATTGTCTTAAAAACTTTTTCCGAAAAGGACTTGCACACCTGACAAAACTAGAACAAATGATTTAAGAACATTATACAAGTGTTTGTAAAATCTCAATTTTTTTTTGAAAATTCTACAAATTTTAAAAATGATTTATTTATTTTAGGTTTATTTTCATATTTACTTACCTATATATAGGCGAATTTGAGCCATCTTTATACCAAATGACTAGTGAGACTTGGTCCTCAGCAAGTGGTGGTTTTAAATCACAAGGCAATGTTGCTACGCCACCCTCAACAGCCTCCAAACTGGTCATGCTCACTGTAACAGGAAAAAACATGACGTTGATTAGTAAAATATACACTTATATTCAATGAATAGAATGTAATAAAAAGACAATATTCCAATAATTAGAAAATTAGAAGATTGAAAAAAAAAACATGTGACGAGGGTAGAGAAAGGAAGAAGAAGAAGGGATAACATCTAACTCTAACGAGATTAACAAGAAATAGTTGCCAGAGTTAGTCAAGAGACAAGGATTTTGGAGAGGTGTGATTAAATAGACGAATTGCAAATTTTGGAAGATCACCAACAAACATATACAAATATATTGGAACGATATATCATTCCAGAAACAATGAAACCACAGGCAATTGTTAAATATTTGTTTATGTTTATATAAATAATAAATAAATATTTTTTTTAAATAATTAATCAATTATTTTTTTATTATCTTATTTAATTTACAATCTGTTATTTTAACAATAAGTAAATCTTATAATTAATTAATAATGGTGAACTTAGGAACTAACCCAGCGACTACTTCCTTTCTGTTTATTTATTACATCTTAATAGAAACAAGATCTAATTAAATTGTTTGCATATTTAAAAGAAAAAAAAAGAAAAAATAAAATTAAATTAAATCAAATTATAATTACAACTGTAATAGTTGAATAGAATCACATGGAAGTTTTTTTTAAGTCTTCTTACATCAGATGAGACCAACAAATTTTTAATTAAGGAACTTGGATGATTATCTAGTTTATGTAAATATTGCTTTACAATATTTTGCAATTTCACTTTTAGCTGTGATGACTTTCAGGATTCGTGAGATGACGGCGTTTGGGACGAACCAGGGAGTGTTGATATTATACATTAAATTTTGGATTGAAAACGTTCGAGGATTTCAATAATGTATTCTCATAATTGTAAGCCATAGGTTCAAATAAGCTCAGAAATTAACAATTTATTTTCTAAAATTAACTTAGATTTTCTTCCAATCAACCAATGGTTTTAGAAGAAGTCCCAATTGCTTCCTTTTGTTAGAAATATGTGTCTTCCAGTTAAGTATACTCTCGGAGGTGTATCTCAAGATATTTTGTATTTTCAGATTGGAAAATTTCTTTATTATTATTTCTTTATTATTTATATTTGAATTGGTGAAGATGCTCCTCATCTTTTGAAGAACAATACTTGAATTGATTTATTTTCATTTATTTTTGACAGCCAAATTTGGATTTTATTTATATTTCTTTATAAAAAATTTCAGTAGCTATTTGTATATTCTGAGACCAGAATAGCTGAATAGTCTGTAAACGTAGCTGTAGTAACTCCTTGGGGTAACACCAGCATGGATAGGAAAATGAGATTGTTTTACATAGAAATATCTATCACTAAGGTATGATTTTAGTATACAGGTAGTTCTTTGTTTATTTTATATAACAATCCTGCATGTCAAACTTTATCAAATGCTTGTCTAATATCTAAAAACACTGCAGAACAGGGTTGTCTTTTTTTATAGAATTTCAGTTATTTTATATCTGTGTAGCTGTTCGGACGTTTCATGATAACTTCTAAATCCAAATTGATGGTTAGGTATAATATTTTTAGCATTAATAATTTCTTCAAGTTGACTTTATAAGAGTTTCCTCTACTATTTTATCCATTATTGGAAGCAAACTAATTATTCTGTAAGAACATACTTCTTCAGGCGGTTTTCCAGGCTTTGATATTAAAATAATAGTTGCTGATTTCCAATAAAGAGGAAACTATGCATGCTTGATCACAACATATATATATATATGTATGATAATAACTTTATGGCTTTTAAAAATATTTTAGAGATCATATCGCAACTTAACCAATATATAAAATAAAAGAATTAGGATTATATTGGGTTTGTAAACTTCATTAATTATCATACAGTGTTGACATTTAAACTAATAATTCTTATTTAATTATTGATTAAGTTCACTTTCGAGGTTGTTTCCTTTTTTATAGTTAATATTTATTTTATAAAAAAAAGTTACTTTATACTCAAAAGATCCAGAATTTACACAACCATCTATTCTAAACAAATAATAATTTCGGTAGACAATATGTATATATAATGGTTTATAAAAAAATATTATCCATTTTAAGTCTTTTGTTTAAATAAAGAATTATAAATATTACTTTGTTTGTAAAATATATATATATCTTCGAAATACGGCCACGATAAAATAATGGAGAAAAACCTCAAAAGAATTATTATTCTTTTTTTTAAATAATAAATAAAAGAAAATGCTTGTTCATTTTGGTCTATATTTTATATTTGTTGATAAGAGATTATTATTTGCGATAATTTAAAATTATTATATCGAGTCAAAAATGTAAAATTGCATCCAGTCACCTTCAAGATCAAACATTGTTGGTTAAATTTGTTCTTATCTTAAATATATATATATATATATATATATATATATAAATCATATTTAAAAATAAAAATTTATTCAATTAAAAAAATTAAATTTATAATATTTATTATCTTTAATAATCTGTTTTGTTGTGATATATTAAATGAAAAGAAGGAGTGGTATAACCTTGACTTCTCGGGAAAAAAATATACCACCCCTTCTCATTCATATATTATTATTAATTTTCTAAAACTAAGAAAACAAAGATATAAAATGGCCCCAGGATAATATTTCATTATCTAATATATATATATATATAGATTTTAAGCGAAAATGCGAAGCCCGGAGTATTAATGTTAGACTAAATATATGTATAAATACATTCAGCAAGATTTACAGACAATATAATGATTTAAATGAAAATGTATTATTACCTACACAAATTAAATTTGTCCTTTAATCTTGGGATAATATCACGAAATTCTAGCACTTTTCATTCTCTGACTTTCATTTCGAACGAAATAGGGGATCAATTTTTTTCTCTCTTATCATTACTGACAAAATAGGTTAAATTAAATTTCAGAGGAATCAATAATTCTCTGCCAAGATGGGATCTTTCCTATTTCTCGAAATTCATTTATTCAGCCAAGGAGGCATCCATTATCATTATCTCACTAAATCTAATCATCAGAATAAAGAGTACTTAGTGGGATCTTAAAGGGATTTATTACAGATTCCAGACTCCTTGATGCCGTAATTGGAATCTTAATAGCATGATGATTTCCTGATATTTCCTTGTTAACATGATACTGTGGTAAATCAACCCGGAAATGACTTTTTAATATCCCGCCCTTAATTGTTAAATAACGTGTAAGTGAAAATCATTGTATCTATTTTTAGTGAGCGATTTAGTCTGGTGTGATTGCATTGTCCAAACGTGTTGCAAACAAAATGAAGCGAAATCAAAGTCACATGCAAATGGAAATCAATTTTAATGGGAATTCGCTAAAAATAAAATGACGATAAATAAATTTAGGATTAATAGAAATGAATGCCATTTTCAAAAAATAATGATTCAATTATTCACATAAATTAATTCTATTGAATAATTAAAAATTATTGCCTTTGAACTAGAAGTACAAACTGATAGTATAAAAATGATGAATAAATTAAATTAATATAAAATATTGCAATCTACTTTGGTCAAAAATGCATATTTACACATTATGGAAAAGGAAATTATAATTTTAACATAACTCACTATATTTATTTTATTTTCATTGGTTTAACTTTTTGATTACTTAATTCATTAATTATGAAATACTTCAGATACATTACTGAAGATTTACCTTTTTTAGTACTTTCCATTATGTAGAATGTATAAATTCCAATCTTAAATGTTATAGGCCTGAGTTGAATTAGGGTAAACGTACCAGAAGTTGACCACTGTGCCAGTAATTTGATAGATATTTTATCAAAATAAGTTTTTTAATTTCAAATTAAGCTCGAGATATATCGATAAATATCAAGAAGAGCTTATTCCGAGAATTGCTTAACAATGAAACAGAGAACAATCACTGCATTTATATTATAATTATGAATCTTTTAAAACACGAGGTAAGCGTTATTGCATCTTAAGGTTAGTTTCTTATGCAAAACGTTAAGGATAGGCTTCATTTTATTTTCAATATATTATGTTTTATTTTAAAATAATTTCAAACCAAAAGTTCAGTTCAATAGTTGAGACTACAAATTATATTAATCAATTTGAAATATTTTCTTAATGTGAACATTAACAATTATCAAGGGGGTGGTCCATTACATCCAATAAATATCACATTTGTTTTAGAAATTGACCGGGTGTGGTCAATTACTTAAATATTCGTATTAATATAATATAAAATATCTTTTATTAAAGTTATGTATTATTTAAATAACAAAAAAAGAAAGAATAATTAGAAAATATTAAAAATGATCAGCTTTACAGAGGCAAAGGAAAAAGAAATGAAGGAAAAAATGTGTTAGCGAAAAAAAAATAAAGGTAGGAAAGACAGTTTGTAAGGAACTAGTTAATAGTTCTGAATATTCTGACTTCAGTTTTAAAATATCACACAGATGAAAATAATTATCTTGAAGTCAATGATGAGGATCAGAAAAAATTCAATACTTGCATGTCCAAAAAAAGATAAATAAATACTTGGTGTTTTTTATATGGGAGATTACTTTCCCGAAAAAATCATACAATTTACTGAAGAAGATATGATTTCATCTAAGGAGAATTCAGGATTTAGAAATGTCCAAAAACTGCTGACAACCTTGATTGATTGTAAGCTCATCATGCAATTAGCAAAACAAGAAATTTTAACTAATTCCCGATATGAACTGTAAATATAAAGAATAATTAAAATAAATTATAAGAAATTATATGTAAAAAATATTAATAAATATCCTTAGTATATTTTTTTCCATTTATTTATTTTAAACCCATTTTAGGTTGATGGTCAAAATCTGGATCAAAATATGTTCAATTACTAGAAAAAATTTTTAAAAAATATTTAAATATACATTAACCGAATACTTGTGTAATAGTGATAATTAAAAATAGTTATATACAATATGTTAGCACTTGTTTTGTTGTTATTCTCACTTTTGTTACAGAATAATAGTGTTTTTTTATGAAAATTTATCTTAGGGTGGTCAACTACTGGTACATTTATACTAATGAATAAATATATTTATTATTCACACTGCCAATGTTAATATAATTTAATTAAATCAATTAAAATATTATAAAATATTTGAATATTTATATATTTTAATTTTCAGGGAATTACTAGAATCAATATTTTTATATTCATTGTTGAGCAAACAAACTGGGGTGGAGGGATTGGTTGGGCAGCTATACATAATCAAATTGTGAAGATGTTTTTGAATAAATATATTGATTGATGAACTATAGATTAAGCACAATCAGCATAATCATATATATAAAGAAGAATTTAGTCATAATAAAGGAACGAGCCAATAGACCAAGATTTATAAAATATATTAAATTTGAATTTAAAAAAAAAATGTACAATATATATATAGTTAGATATTCATTTTTAAAATTTGAGAAAATTATCATATAACATAAAACAGAGTGTAAGCCTTAGATAAACAAATTATTAAACCAAATGAAATGAAAACTTTTTTTATGTTAATTTGAAGATAAAAAAATTAATAGTATAAAATTAAATATATATTTTTAATAAACTTTTATTAAAATATTTTTGTATAGTGCCAGTTTGAAAAAAATTTAAATTCAATAAATAATTTGTATTCAAAAAGTCTCTTGATCGCAAACATCTACGTAGCATGATTGAAGAGTTGTTTTAAACAAATAGAATCATAACTTATATATAGATTTTTTAAATTTTTTTTTTACTTGTAAAATTTTTATTATAATAATAAAATATAATTCAATTGTTTAAATAAATAAAGAATGAGAAAATTAATTTTAAAACTTATTTTTTATTTTGATCTTGGAAAACAATTCTTGAAATTATATTTGGTTATCATCTATCATATTTTATTATGAAAAGAAAATACAGAAAGATTAAAAGTTTATATAAAGCCAAATACCTAAATATATATATCAAAGATTTTATTAATAATAAAAATAAAAGAAATATTGTTTCAAACAATCTCGAGAAACGAGAAAAAAATCCATTGTATAAGAATAAAATATTTCTATAATATTGAATTTTTATATTAAAAAATAAATGCAAAATCTATTAAATTAGTTTAAATTCAGTTTATATATGTAAAAGATAGATAAGTTTGATAAATCTTTTATAAATAATTATGTTAATTTATTAAAAAAAAATGTTCATTAAAAAAAAAAAAAATAATAAAAATTGCACCCTTTCGGCTATTCGTCTTTTTATACAAATATAACAAAGAGAAAGAAGTGGAAATTAAATATTTAAATGAGCGGTTTCCATTTCTTATAGGCGCGTGACCGGTTTTTGACTAACAAAATAAAAAAAGTAAAAAAAATATCCCCTTCTTATCACGTTTTGTCCTTTTTTTATTATTTCATAATCGTGACAATCGGTATGAAATCTTTTTTATATTTAACCAGTGATAAATTTATCTTTCCGAGTATCAGTTTTCAGGGGACTAATGACTTTCTATTAATCATACTAAAATATGCTTCCAAAATTATATATATATATATATTGATTAATGATGATGATTATTAATATAATGATCTTAGTAAATGGATTTTTTCTATTATTATTAACCAACCTATCTTATTAATAAATCAATAGATTATCTATTATATATATATTTAACACATATTCACAAGTTAATGTATTAATAGTTTGTTTTTTTGTTAAATAGTTAGGTTACAATCCAAAATATTCATCTATACCCCTATTTGTCCATTAATAAATTATCAATATCTGTTCAAAAAAATCTCGTAAATAATTTTTTTTATGAAAACCAAATATCGTGATTTAACGCTAATTAAAATGTCTAGATTCAAATTTGTTTATTTTAATTATATTAAAACCTTACAAGTGAAAATTATTTAAATATTAACTAATAAATTGAACGTATGGATACACATAAGAACGTATATTCTTATTTCCAAAATCATCCAAAAATTTCACTTTTAAAAATTGTGTAGTTTTAAATTTGTTCAAAATCATAATTATTGTATTCCATAAAATAATTAAATTAATTTCAAAAGCGAAATTGAAAAAGAAAATTTATCAAGCACCTTGTGCATTTAAAAAAAATGAATATAGAATTTTGAAAAGTACGATTTTTAGATAAATTTGAAAAAAGCGATTAAATTTATTAATATCTTTCCTTTTTTTATATGCTTAATGTTCATTTTTCATTTTTATTGACAAAAAATATTAAATTTATTATTATAAAAAATTTAACCTTCTTTCAAATACAATTAATAAATTTAATGTACGAGGACAGGTCAATAAGTCGGTGACTTTTTAAATTTCTCATCTCTTAAATGAAATGACAACACGGCTTCTGTCAGTACGCAACTATCAGCTGATTCCTGTCGAAATTTGAACCAGTTGGGTATTTTAGTTTTTGTTTGACATCCATTAATAACAGACTACCTCCTGATATAAGAAGAAAATGGAAAAAAGTAATTTCCATGAAAATCCATGAATGGGGATACGAATTGGTCCTTGATGCGTCCTATTCTCCGGATTTAACCCCGAGTGACTATTTCTCATTTCCAAACCTGAAGAAATGGCTCGGCGGAAAGTGATTTGACTTCAACGATGAAATCATCTCACAAACAAATACCTATTTTGATGTCTTCGACAAATCTTATTTTTTAGAAGGGATAAAAAAATTGGAGAAACGTTGGAAGTGTCAAAGGAACGTTAAAAAATAACTTAATTTTTTATCCAAAAACCTGTTTCGTTCAAAAAGTCACGGACTTATTGACCTACCCTCGTAAAAAATAGTAAAATCTTGAAGACGAATTGCAAATAAGAACCTATATTAAAATTAATAGATTGATATAAAAGTAGTTTAAAAAATATTTTTACATTTTAATTTTTTAACTATTCCGAATGTGCCAATTTAGGTGCCTCAACTGATGTGTGTACTCATTTATTGCAAAAAAAAATTAAATTTAATTTTCGTTTAAATTTTGATTAAATGAAATAAATTAAAGTTAAAAAAATCAGTTTTAATTGTATTTTTTTATAATTACCTACCTACGTATATTATTTGAATTGTAATTACAGTTAAAGTATAATATAGGAAATTATAAAAAAGATCAATCAATTTCCTCAGAGTCTGTTTTTGATGATATTATTTGTTTGTCTTTTATATTTTAATGGATTTTTTTTATATGAAAGAATATTTTGTTCTATTTATTATTTTAATTAATATGTATTATATATATATATAAAAAAAATTAAATTTTTTTCTTTTTTTTTCTTTTTGTTATTTTATTTTAAGATACTCTTATTTAATCGTATGATATTTATGTAATTTTTGTTATCTTACTTTTTATCTTTTTATATATAAAATGTTTCTTCACCTCAATTATTATTTCTATGAAAGCAAGGTTATGTAGTACTTATTGTATGGACCCTAGGGGCGTCCATTAAATTTTTACGTGCAATGGTGGACGTCTCGGACTTTTACAATTACTCTGGAGAGGGACTCTAAAATAAAATTGCACATTCTAACCACTGTATTTTTCTATTAGTAAATAAATCTTTCTAAATGAGACATAGATGGATATACTAGTAAATTTAAAAGCATTAAAGAATATTAAAATAAAATATTTATAATATTAATTTAATTATTTTATAATTTAAATTTATTTATTAAAAAAAAATCAACAATTAATTAAATCTAATTATTATTTCAAATTAATTAATAAATAATTTTGGTTTAATCATTTATTTATTAAAATGATATCATTTTGGTACACCCTGTAATAAGCATTCATTAATTTAAACATAAAATTAATTTGCCTTTAAAGCATCAATAATATCGTTTTTTTATCCTTATCAGGTAAATAATTTATTTTAGTTGTACATTTATATTGATAATGTTACATTATTGTCTCATGTGACATTTCTTCCGTTTCCTTTCACCGATTTTTATCGAATTTTGGACAATTTCATCAGACCAAACCTAATAACGGATTTCCTTATGAATGCCGATAGATATTTATCTATCCGATCCCCCGCTAGTAACCAACGAAAAAAGATCTTATCTTAATTGAAATCGGATTTTGTCCGATTCTTTTACTGAAGAAAAATGGTTTAAGGTAACCAGAGAATTGATTTTTGTAATCGTTTCACTTTTCTTCAGGAATCTCATAATCTATCATGAATGTCAATAAACGAGATTTATTTTTTTTAATATAAAATTGTTCATTTTATAAATATAGAAGCTATATATAGATGATCATTATACAATATTATAATGTTATAAAATAATTATAATATTAAACATTAATGTTAAAATGCTATGTTATGTAGATTTTAATGATTTACAAGTATTTTAGACAGCAATATCATAATTATACATTCTATCATATTATTTTATTAAAATATCAAACTTGAAATATTTGAATTAATATATATATATTAATTATATGAATATGATATCAAATATTCAAAAACAAACAACTAACAAGATTTTTATTAAAAATTTTTCCTTTGAAAAAGTAAATTATTCTTATGTTGAAATTTATACGTAGATTGTGAAATATTCTTAAAACTTTGATTTAAAGTAAATAATAGATACAAAACACAAGTATAAGTAATGAAAAATTTAATGTTATCTAAAGCAGCGGTCGCCAAACTTTTTGACCTCACGGACCAGTTAATTCATAATTTAAATCCCGCGTACCACTAATAGGATTTTTTAAGTGTTAAATATATTTATAAATAAAAATTGTGATCAAAGAACACATAAACATTGAGTTTTTATAACTTATCACGTATTGTTATGAATTGAATCATGTTTTAATGCATCTTAAAACATAACTTAACATGATGAGTAAGTATATTCCACATTTTTCTGCGGACCAGCGAAATTTTCTCGCGAACCACCACTTTGGCAACCGCTGATCTAAAGTATGCTCTTATAAATATAATATTATAATTCTATGAATCTATATAATTAAACGACTACGCAATCCTAAACTCCTTCTAGACGGCTTTATGGATCTTAATGGTTTGGGTATCATTAGAACCGCCATGGTCCAAGGATAAGGTATAAGGTTGAAAATTTCGAAAAAGTTGATCCGTTTCAAAATAATATTAGTGTTTTGGCTGGATTAGTACTGCTATCTCTAGAAAAATGCATGGAACTAGTTGCAGACAGTTATTTGGAATTAAAGAAAAGGCAGTGTAACTTATTTGTTTGATGATCCCGATGTTTGGAAAATTTCAAGTTCAGAAAGTTTGATTTTTACTTCACAAATTTTACTCTGTGTTAGGTAAGTAACATTTGATAACACATTTTCCAGTTGTTATTTTAAGTTATTAAACCAGGCTTTACTTCATGTTTGAAATATGCTAAGTCTTATTTTCCGATTAATGGCGTTGTCGGATAACACCGGGAACTTGACAGTCAGACAGAACCGGGTAATACCCGGTCAGATAACTTTTCTAAACATCCCCAA
Organism: Labia minor; assembly: GCA_963082975.1. NCBI lineage: Eukaryota > Metazoa > Arthropoda > Insecta > Dermaptera > Spongiphoridae > Labia > Labia minor. The sequence continues at coordinate 40,256,135 of OY720344.1, read as the reverse complement.
GAGAAATAAGGCCTCCCTCAGTGCAAAAAGGCCCAAGGTATGTGAAAAAGTTCAACAAGCGGCGATGAAAGACAGTAATTTTTACTTCTTTACCTTAGTTAGAACTGGAGCTTGAAGAACAAAAAAAAAACCACTACAACAAACACATTACCACAGAGTATTTGCAAAAGTTTTATTGGAAATGCAAATTCTCTGTCGTAATGTGGGAGGTACTACCACTATTTGAAAAAGTTTTATTGGAAATGCAATTAAATACACTATTCAGGAAATTACCGTTTTAAAAACAATTGATATTGAAGGTGAGTAACTTGGCGGGCGCCAAGCTTTGATTTCACTAATTTTTTTGACAGACAACTTTGCGGGGCCCTAACTTTTTTGATTTCCTAACTTTTTATGGCTCACAAATTGGCGGGGATCCGAATCGATTTTAAGAAGTTTTGATCCTTCCGAGTACTTTTAACGATGTCTTTGCAATGCTCAATTCGATTAATTTTTTGGTCTTCGGTGAGTTTGTGTGGTACAAACCGCGAATTAACCTTCTTAAGGACCAAAACTTCGGTCAAAATGCGGTATGTGGTTGTTTGAGCTCTTTGTTTGAAACTCATTTTCCGACCGATGTACAAAACACACTGACATTTGAAACGCAATAATTTTTGTTGTATGCATCCAAATGTCATGAAATTTATACCAGTTATCAATGAGGGACTAAACCATCTACGGGTAAAATATTACAATATGGCATTAATGGTACTATTTTTTTTTAAAGTTTGGTTTCTTTTGGAATGGAGGGTGTATATTTGTTCATTTAGGTTTCCATGAAAACTTTTATTATTATAAGAGAAATTATTTTCGAATTATTTACACATTTAATTGTGAGATTTGTGTTTCAACGTTTTGGCGCCCATTTAGGCGCCTTTTTAAAGATAATTTATTTAGGAGGGACAGTTAGTTTCGGGATGTAGATGGGAGCAGACGTGTGTCAATGCTAGTGTGAGTGTCAAGGATTCCAAAATCACCTACCTATTCAACGCAAAACCAATTGACAAGGATTTTCACTTATAATCAATATTTATAATAATAATAAGGGTGAAGTCTCTTTCCACATGAAATGAAAACCAGTATTAGAGCTGAAAGAAGAACTTGAGGAATAATAATAACAATACGAAAAGATAAATTTTACACTGATTTCGAGAACATAACTTAAGTTTTTATAGAATAAACCCTGAACATTATGTTATTCATAAATGATGATGAAGGGATATCTTCTCGAAATTATAAATATATTGAATTATTGTGTTTAATCAGATAGTACTTTATTTTATTTATTATTTATGACTTTATATATGTATTAATAGATTAATGCTTAAGGGCTTAAGGGAGGGTGAGATTTACTGAAGGGAAAAATAAATTTATTTTTTAGAGATAATTTATGTTTGAAGAGATATTTGAAATGAAAATAAATTCAAAATCAGACCTATAAATAATCAATTGTGTCAATAATTGTAATATAGTCACGCGAACAACATTTAAAAAGAATTTTATGAAGAATTTATGTTATTTAAAAAAAAAAATTAAATACCTATATATTGAGAATTTGTCTTGAGATATAAATATTTTACATCTAGGAATAGAATATAATATTTAATTTAAATATTCAAGACTTTTGAACAAAAACAAAACTAATCATTTGTATTTATATATATATATATATATATATATATATATATATATATATACCTATGTATAAGTACGCGTATGTATATTATATATTCTCTGTTATACATATGTATCTACTAACAAACAAATATTATTTTATTTTACTGTTATTATGTTTCTGAAAATTGATACTAAATGTATTTGAAATTTTGAATTCATTTCAATGATTACTTATTCAATTTCTACACAAGAATATAGTAGACAAAATAATCCAAGCTCTCTAAGTTTATATAACCCGTAATCACATTTAGTTAGAAATGTATAGGGAAATTTAGGCCAAGAGATCTTCTCACTATAATGATGTTAGTCACGGAACCTCATCAAAAGTGGATTTATTTTGGATTTTTTCGATTGAAATAAAATATTTAAATTATTCTTTAATAGTTTAAAAATTTTAAGAATTAAAAAGAAGAGAATACAATTTCAAAAAATACATCACAGAAAATGAATACGAATGCATCCATTAGGTTTCATTTTAAAGCAAAATATTAAAATAAATAAATAAATGATCTTTTTAATTATGAATCAATTCTAGCAATTCTTTGTGATAGTAATTTTTGATATTCTTAATATTACATTCTCTCTTTTAGGAAATAAAAAACAGAAAGTAATCAAATACATTTTAGAGGAGTCCTCAATCCCTATGCCCATAGAAAATCAAAGACCATATTTGAGATTTCTTCTTTAAATAAAGAATTTTTACATATTAATTTAGTAATTATTGGTAATAAGATGCGTTTTTAAGTTTAGGTTTCTATATTTTTACTATTGCGATCACGAAAATTTTCGATGTCAAGATTTTGATGTTTTTATACGATTTGAAGGTTCCTGAATCATTTTCACTAAGGTTGAGAAAAATGTCTATGTGAGTGTGTATGTATGTAGACAAGATTACGCAAAAACGGTTTGAGTTAGAATAATGAAATTTGGTACACGGGCATTATTCAAAATTCGTAGTTTTCTATCAACTTTTGAGAAATCTAGCACATCCGGAAAAGGTCCAATCCCTACCACGTTTTCAATTTTTTCTCTAAACTGATCGTAAAAATAAAGATAAATGTTTTTCACATGATTAAAAATTGTATAAAACTGCTATATATAGAATTTCAGCTTGATTAAATTGCTGAAAGTACCGGAATTAATTTTTTAACACGTTGACGGGCAATCACGCGCCACCACGTGACGTGATGTCATCAACAAAGAGCCAAACACGCGCTGATTTAATAAATATTATTATTTAAATATAATATATGTTATTTAATCCAATTCAAATTGCGAGATAGTCGAGTGGAGATAATCCAGATTTTTAAATACGAATTATTATTATTAACCATGACCAGTCATAAATAGACCTTGAAAAATTAATGCTAGCCGCTGCCTCTCCAATATCAAAAGAGCAAAAAGATTAGGGATTGCTGTCTTAGGGTAACGGGTAGATCCTTCTTAGTGAAACGAGATTTACTTCTGAGCGTAGCGTATCTATCTTCATGTAAGTTCAATTTCTCCATCAGCCCTTTTCAACTCTTTACTTGAAGAAATTATATCTACTTCAACTCGCTTTACTTTTTATTTAATATTCTGTCTAATATAAATAAATTATTATATAATTTTATGTTAAATATTTTAAATTTTATATTGAAGTTTCAGAGGCATAAAAAAATAAATAAAACTAACAATAATAAAAAAAAGTTACAGAATAAAAATGGATGACATAGATCAGGGGTGGAAAATTTTATTTTGGCCCGCGCGTAAAAGTATTTGTCCACCCCTGAATTAGATTGAAAATTAAATATATAAAATCTCAATTCCTTTTTTTAGTATTGGTATGAATAGAAACCTATAAATATTTAAAGTTTATTCATATTGTATTATATTAAAACAATAGTATATGGTATATTTTATTTTTATATAATATTATGTTCTATTAAATTCCCGAAATATTCAAAACTTGTTTTTTCATTTTGATTAAATAAAATATTACGAATTAATTTGCAATTTACCTTAAAACTTTAGCTTTTTCAATTGTCAGAATTTCTGATATAATAATTCGAGCCTTTTCTAATTAATTAATAACTAGCTGCTCCGAGCGCCTTCGGCGCTCTTCACACCTAGACGGGGGCTCCGCCCCCTGTACCCCCGAGTGATACATAGTATTTGGTTGAAAGTCTGTATGTAAAAGGTTTTCATCCATTTTGTTTCAATCAGTATAAGTAGATAAGAAATGTATTTGTTTTCTTGTAAAATATATTTTAATTTAATCAGTAAATTAATTATATATTATTATTGTATATGTTATATTTATCTAACTCTGTCTCTACAGTTTTCGAAAGTTCTTAGCCGCAGCATCTACAATTCTCTAAGCGTCCCTATCCTGAGCTACAACCAAATCCTACCCTGTCCCATCTCTCCCATGTCCCTTCCTTCATTGTCCACCCACCTTGGTCCTTGGTCTTCCACCGGATGTTTCCCAATCGGTTTCTCCCAATTTCTAGTTTCTCTAATTCCAACCACGTCCCCTTCCCATCCTAGCCTTCTTGATTTTATAACCTTAACTATATCTGGACATTATTTCTCGTTATGCCATCTCCGCCATCCCCCTGTGACCTCATCTTCTTTTGGCCTATAAATGCTGCGAACAATATTAATATCACAAATACTCCAAATCTACTCTCGTCTCCCAGAGTCATCGATAGGGTGACCAAACGTCCCGTCTTTAGGTGCTCTGTCCCAAAAATGTCTTCGGGACACCCTACTGTTTTTTCAATATTTAGGACATTTCGTAATTTTTTTTTCAAAATTTTTTCAATTTAGTTCTAAAAAAAAGGTATACCGTTTGTCCCGGTTAGGTGTTTTCGAAATATGGTCACCCTAGTCATGGATCAACATGAAAAATAATTGTTTTATATATTTTAATTTTGATCCTCTTTGATGAGATAAGCCCCTTTACTGCATAATAACAGGCGTTACTCAATTACAACGTCGATTTAAATTCTTCTCGAATATTATTATCTTTGGTGATTAGAGATCTTAAGTATTTAAATATTTATACATTTTCAAATTCTACATTTTGTATGTAAGTCGTATCCGTATCATAATTCTTGAATTTTTTTGTTTAATTTCATTTCGGTTGATTTTTCCCCAATTTCTCTAATCATATGTCTCCTCTTCCAGTCCAATTCATTTACCTATCAATGTTGCATAAGGAATTTAAATTTCTTAATTTGGCTAGAACACTCCATTTTTTAAAATTTTAAATAGAGAGGGAGAGAGAGAGAGGTTCTAATTATATATATATATATATATATATATATCTGTTTCTATGACAGCAAAAAAGTAAACAAATTATAAACATACAAACACTCTCCTTTATATATATTTCTGGAAAATGGAACACCCGCAGCTCAGCTCAGGAGTTACCTAAGATTCTAATTTCTTTTTTATTTTTCATCATTTGAGGTACCCTTCACCTCAGAAAAATTTGGTTACCTTACTCCTTGTAGTTTAGGCTCTGGAGTTTTTTGCGTACAGACGGACACTAGCGTATTAAATATATAGATCTTTATTTTTTATATATAGAATAAATATAGGATTCTTTCAATTTTTATTTGTTTGAATGATTTCTTGAATTGCTCTGATTGTATATATATATTCTATATATAGGTATATATAGAATCAAAAATATCAAAAGACTCCTTGTATTAAATGGCTGGTTTATTTTGATAGCTTGACCCCGGGTAGAGGAGGAAGGAGGGTGCGATTGCATCTCGGCAGCCCGATCTCGACCTAGTGGCGTTACGCAGTGCGGTACCAACCCCGGGATCAATTCCTCGACGTCTAGCCGACTCGGATACTAAGAACACTTTAATTATTATTGTCCCTCTTCTTAGGGGAGTGATAAAATGGAAACAACCCACCATTCATTACTTTTGGACAATTCACAAAAGAAATGAAAGAATGAGTTGAACGAATTTTATTAAAATTTCTATTTAATACTCTTTATAACTCGTTTAAAAAATAAATTATAAAATCATAACAAAAGTAAATAGAAAATAAAATATAGTTAAATAAAATTAGATAAAAACCAATTGCTGTAAATTCTAAAATTTGTAAAAAAATAAAAATAAAAATAAAAAACAATCCAACTCAAAATGTACTTCTTAAAGACATAATAGCGAATAAGAGATAAACGAGGTAAGAATCAAGACGTTTCGTATTTTGGCATTGCAAAAAATTTATTATTTTAAAATTTTGAATAAGTAAATAGATATTTTTATAAGAAATAGTTAACAAATAGGTCATATTTAGAGATGTAAGTACTTTAAAAATTGCAAAATACATACCAATACATATATGTTTATATATAATTAGGAATATATGATAATTATATATAATTTAGAATTTTTAAATATAAGTATTTATTATAAATATATATGACATTTAATTAATGTTTAATTATTTTTGTTAATGTTTTTGCTTTTCAATCGTTAATATTTGATTGCCAGATGCTTATTTTCCTCCTGTAAATTATATTTAAATAAGGTGAAAGGGGTAGTTCTTTGATTTTTGAGAGAAATCGTTGAGGAAAGGATGTTTTTCAAATATTACTTTCAGTTTTATAGAATAGTGGGGTTTTTGTAATATTGATAAATATATTTTTCTGGTGGAATATATAATTTTTGAAATTTTTTTTTTTTAAAAACGTTTTTATCAACTACACTTCATGTCTGTCTGTTTGCTCAAATGAAAAATTGGAATCGATTTTTCATCTATCTTTAAATTGAATTAGGCTTCAAAATTTTTTTATAGTTATTTAAATGGTTTCTACAAATTATAGAAAAAATATAATTAATCAATTCAATGTAATTAGCGAATAAAGTAGCTCCTTTAGTTTTGGGGCGTTTAATTTTTTTAAAGCCATCTGAAGAATTAATATCGCTTTCAGGATATATTTTCATTTTGATCATAGTTGTAAATATTTTGTAGAATTCAAATTATGGATGAATTTTTATTAATTTTCAATAATCAGGTCGAGCGTCAGTAGAGAAGGGAAAGTAGGGAGTGTTTTTCAAAGAGCATGTAAAAGAAAGACACGTTTTTATAACGTTTTTCTTAACTTCACTTGGCGTCTGTCTCTATCTGTTCGCTCTTTTGACAAATTAAAATCGATTTTTCATCGACTTTTTATTGAGATAGACTTTTGAAAATTGTTATAGATATTTCAATGGATCCCTAGAAGGTATAGAAGAAATATAATTGAATTATAATTAATTAATTCTAATTAATTAGCGATTAATTACTTTTAGTAACTAACTCCTTTTGCATAGCCCCGATTAATTTTTTTTCAACGGATTTTGAAACATAAATATTGATTTCAGGATAGATTTTTATTTTGAACGTATTTAAAAAATTTTTATAGCATTAAAATTAATGATGAATGTGCCCAACGTTTTTCGTTGAATATGAAGCAATTCATCCATAAACTGACAAGGCTTATAGAAAAATTATTTTATTCTTTTTAGTGCATTGGAAAAACGTTATTTTATAAAAAATTTTTATATTTATATTTTTGTTATTTGTCTCCGCCATCAGAGAAAAACGCTCGCGCAAGCGGAGATGAAAGTTGAAGATTTAAATCGGCCAATAACCAGGAATTTTGAATTAATATCCATTTTAAAATTATTCTAAAAAGTATAAAATATACAAAAAAATTAAAACAACATTGATATAATTTGAATAGTATAGAAATAACATAGAAAGCAAATGAAAATTAAATGTGCTCAACGTTTTTAGTTTTATATGAAGCTATTTAATCATAGACTTTGTCAGGCTTATTAGAAAAATTATTTTATTCTTTTCAGTTCTTGTTTTATAATTTTTTTTTATATTTTAATTATTATAATCTTTATTTATGGGTAGGAATAAACTGTTATATATATAATTCATGTTTATTCAATATTTAATTAAATTAATTATTCAGTTTAATATAATTTCAAATTTAAAAATAAATATAAACATGAATATAATATTGAAATTTTTTTTTTTTTAATATTCAAATTCAAAGTGCACAAATACTATTTTTATAATATTTGTTATTATTTTATTTTGATCCGCTTCTGAAGACATATTATAAATACATTCATATGTTTTTTATGATATTTATAATTAGAATAAGAGTTAGAATAGAATAAAATATGTTTAAATAAATATATGATTTGAAAAATTATTTTTTACATTAGTAGATCTTATTTTTCTTATCGATATAATTATTTTATTTTGAGACGGAAAAAAAAGATTGAAACAAGAAAAACTTATTGTATTTTTTTTTTATTCTTTTAAAATACACAATTGCATTTTAGATATAAAAAAAGTTATATTACTTTTTCTATAACTTATTTGGCATGCAATAATTTTTCGGAGAACTACTTAAAAGGTCATATTTACGCTAAGTAGTAATAAATAAAAAAAATATATAAAAATTAAAGAGACATTAATCAGGGAACTTAAAAGTGAAATACACCGAAACAGGAAGGAAGAAGAATGGAAAAATAAGAAAATAAAGACATTTGAAGAAATTTTGAAAAGATAAAGTGAAAACAATTAAATAAAAACTTTTTTTTAACAAATATTGATTTTCAATTTTAGTACTACCATAAACTTGAAGTGATAGTGAATATGAATTTTGTAGTTTTTCCATTAATCTCATTTTTATTCCTTTATTTTTTCTTTCATATATAGATATATTGATTTTTGATTGATAATTATTGCTCAACCTATGTATATTCTATATTTAGGGGACGGTTGCTATTGATGAGCTGGCTCATCAAATGGGCTTGCTTAATTTCTCATTAGATATAGACATTACACGTTTTCATGGTCAATAAGTGTTCTCCGTGTTAACAAAGGATAGTCATTTTAGTTTAGTATCAATTAGGCAGAAAGAAACTGTGATTGAAAGTAAGATTTTAACTACTTTTACTTTTACTAGTGTTAACGAAAATTCGATCAATTGTTCGTACTTTGTCATATTCACAATATAAGATTACTTGCCATAACCTGAGGCTGGTTCTTGTTAGGCGAACCCATGCTAGTTGTCTTAAATATGTTACTGTATTTGGGTGGTTTTCGTAGCAAACAAATTAAAAAGAAACAATTGAATCATATTAAACAACTGAATAAAAATCATCCAGAATTATTTAGTTTAATAACATATATAGTGTAAAATTAAATGAATAATTAATTTGTAATTAAGTCAATTATAATTAACTTTAAATTTAATTATATAATAAATTAATAATAGCCTATTAATTATAAATTCATATTGTAACGATAAGGTCAGCGCGTCAGTTCTCATTTGTCCCTTGGAATACGATGGAACAGCCACCCCAATTTAGGAAACCAGACGCCTAAAATTAGCCCATGACAAATTTTTTTATTATTCTAATATCTTATTACCATTGATTATTTATTACTTATGTGTCTACTATAATGGCAAACAATATATAATGTATCTATTGCATTAATGTATATATATATATATATATATTACATTGTCCATTGATATATATTAATAATTTAGATTTTAGAAAAAATATTATATATTAAAATCCCTGTTTAATATCTAATGTTTAAATTGTTGTTCTAAAAGGTAATCGATTTTGTTCATGCATAAAAATAACTAAATAATTTAACAAAGTAAAATAAAAAAATACTGAATCCAATCGCAGAATTGGATAGCTACAGTCAAAGTCACTGAGCCCCTAACAAGAGTTCCAAATGTCATTCGGCTGACCAGGTCACGCATCTCGCACTGAAATAAGCGTGTCGTGGGTTAAGTCACGTTAAATTTTGTGGGAAAGTCATAATTGCCTTAACGACTGTTCTGGCGTGTGTTTATTTCAGCGGTCGGGCAGTTTAGCGTGTCACATTGAAACGATCGGCCCTCGCCACCTCGCTTGGCCGCTCCATGGAGCATTTCCTTCGTAGTTTCCATTTCAGAGCCGGAGATTTTTTTTTCAATTTAATGTCAATTACTGAAAGGAAATATCTCTCCCTTGTCCACTCACTTCAATATCAGAAATTAAATTATAATATTCAAAATTTGTTTCAATTTGTAAAATCAATTTACTAAGTTATTTAAACCAATTTTTAATTTTCATTATATTTTCACCAACAATAGAAGAATTAATTCATTTAAAATAATTTTTTAAGCAATCTGTTTAGTTTATATTTAAATTATATATAATTAAATATATTTATGAATATTAAATTTAAATTTAAATTTAATAAGCAATTTAAATTTAATTATAACGCAGCTAATAAATTGTTTTAATGAATTTGATGAAGTTATACTATATGTATATAAGTAAATTCGTTTTTTATATATATCTATACTTATATATCAGATTGATTAGATAAATTAAATCTAGTATTATTATTAATTATAATTAAATTAGATATAATAAATTGATATTTGAGTTTATCACTATTATACAATAAACCTGAATAAATACATTACACTTAAATAAATAATTAAATAAATTTTTCACTTTAATATTTAATTAATATAGAAAGGTATTTTATGGGCTAAATAATATTTGAAACTAATTTATATACAATAATATCTTTTCAACTATTTCATCTTTTCTTAAATCCAATTAGGATAATTTAAAAATTGTTATTAACCGTTTAAGCCAAGTTGAAATGATTCAATGCCAATACACCAAATTAAAAAACAATATAAATCAGATTTATTGAACCGAACAATCTCTATAAAAACTAGTTGAATCCATATCAGGATTTCAGATATAATGGGGTCTATCATCCATATCGTCATTTGTACCTATTAATTTGTTGATTGACTTGGAAAATATTTCACTGATTAATTTGTCATTCGATACCAAAATCTCTTGTTTCATTTATACCGAGGTAATGACATAAACACAATAAAAGGTTAAATATACAAATTTAAAAAAAAATATATCATTCCCACTGTAATTGAGGTTGAAAATATATTTTTATTAGCAGCAGTATTTAATTATTATTTAATTTTTTATATTATTTATAATCTAATTAAAAATAGACCGGCTAAAATATCTATATATTATTAAACTTATATTTTCAACAAAATATTATCCATCTCTGTGAAAGAGCCTTTCTGTGTAGGTGCGAAGAGCATCGAAAACGGTCTAATCAGTTAGTATAAATATAAATAGAGTAAGAAAATGTATTATGATAGATCAAAAATTTGAATTCGTGTTTTTAACAAAACTATACATTTTAAGGTCCCCTAACCTAAAAAAACAAAGTCGAAATTGATAAACATCAGTAGGGTGACCATATTTTGAAAACACCAAACCGGGACATTTTACCTTTTTTACCGACCGACGATAGTAAGGGAGGTATTGTTTATTAGACCCAAAATGATTTAGAAATTTAGAAAAAAATTCGGAAATGTTTAAAAGCTCAGTCCAGAAAACGTTTTATTTTTTTTATAACCAAATTGAAAAAATTTTGAAAAAAGTACGAAATGCCCTAAATGTTAAAAAAAAAACGGGACAATAGACTGTCCCGAAGACATTTTTCTGGACGCCGGGACAGAGCACCTAAAAACGGGACAATCCCGGAAAAACGGCACGTTTGGTCACCCTAAACATAAGTCATTTTATATTTTTTTCCATTTTTCTCTAAAATAGCTCTAACGATTTTGTTTAAATTCGCTCAATCAACATCAAATAAAACATATTTTTAATAAAAGGAAAATTTGATTCACTGTGAAATACTATGAATGGAGTTAAATAACGGAATTTTTAAATATCAACATCCAGTTTCTTTAAAAAGTTATTTATTATGTTAAAATTCGTTTAAGAAAAAATTTGTGGGAATATTGGCTCAACTTATCGTTTTTTATCCTTTCTTCAATTAATCAAATTTAGTTGTAGTTTATATTTATTAATTTAAATATTCCGTTTACGACCATTCATAGTATTTCAGAGTGAATAAAATTTGATAATTGAAAAAGGGGTAAAAAACGTTAAGTTGAGCCAATATTCCTCCAAATTTTTTCTTAAATGAATTTTAAAATAATAAATAACTTTTTAAAGAAACTTATTAGAAAAATAATCAATTAGAATAAACACTTCCAACCAAGAGATAAATATCAAAAAAATTACTTGAAAGAAATGCAATTGATATAATGAAGATTGAGATTTAATCGGAGATTAAAAGCAAATCACCCATATGAGAAATTCAACATCGACATCAAACAAATTCTAATTATATTGGCTATGAGAAAAAAAATCAGCTAAGCAGATAAAGGCCTAGTGATAAAAGAATCGGTGTCCCGTATCGAATTCATCCTGAAAATAAAAGAGAATGGATTCACTCGTCTATGTTATAATTTCAACAGATTACTCTCCATCACATCTCTGTTTGATCTCCATGATAGATCAACATAAATGTGAGAGATCCCTCATGTCAAATCCATTAATGCAACATGAAGTAAATAGGTGTCACTCCTATCAATATTATACTGTTATGCTCTACAATACAATTTGATATTCCCATTCTTAAGTGTTTGATTATTTTTGATGACATGAAAAATGAATTCGAGAAATTTTGAAAATAAAATAAAAAATTTTAAAAATTAAGCAATTCTCTCATTCAATATCCATCTTATTGACTTTTAAACTTTGACGGAAAAATGTAAATTCCGGGGCGCTGTTGTCGAACATTAACCTTTCTCAACCAGTTGATTGCCCGGCAATAGCGCCCTTATGGCGTTTATATTTTTCTGCCACTATACAACTTATAATCAATTCAAAATGATGAAGAAATATCATCTGCTGGCTTCCAATTATTTTTGAACAATCTATTTAGTTTTATTTGAATTGAATTATTGCCATGTATAAATATTATGTATTATATAAAAATGAAATAATTAAAAATATAAAAACAATGTTCCGGACATGGCAAGGAAATTCCTCTTGCTGGGGTCTTTGGGACGGAGTCAACACAGCCTCCGGGATCAAAATTAGGAAGCTACTTGATAAAAAGTAGCGCCTCCGATCAAGAAAATCAAGGTGAAGGTTGATAGGACCCGTTCTACTGATCATAGGACACCTAATTAATATAGCCGACTTGAAAGGCGTTGCCCTTGCGTAGGATGTACAAAAGTCAGAGGTTTTTTTTATAAAAAGATAAAAACAATATAAAAATAAATTATACATGTATATCTGAGAGTAGAGTTTAAAAACAATGTGGGTTCTCTTATTATATACTCTATGTTTGAAATTAATTAAAAAACCAAAATTAGAAAAAAAAATATTTTCCATAGAAAAAATTCCAATGTTAATTGAAATATTCAGATTCTCTAATGACTTAAATTTTTTCCATTTTTCTCGCAAAAATTCGCTTAATTTTAAGATGAAATCAATAAATGGCTAACAATATCAAAAGTCAATACAATTCTAAAAAAAAAATCATCTTTATTCTTTATTCTATAATATATTATATAAAGTTATTTAACACTTAACTAATAATCCATTAAAAATAAATTACAATTCATATAAATATTGTTCAATATAGATATCTATTATCAAACAAAAGAATATTTTAATAAATTCACTTTTGTTGAAATTGGGTGAGTGTCATAGAAGAAAATTGAACATTTCTTTGACCCGTCAGCTGGCAAATTCGCCCTTTACTATGTTCAAAGTTTATCCCCGTGCTCCATATCCCAATATCCGTATCAATCTATCAGAGAGAGAAAAATAATACTGACAATGCATTTATTTGTCAACTAGGGAGTTTTTTTTTTTATTATTTTCATCGATAGTTTTCTTTTTCTTGTTTTCTTGAAAGATGTAATATATTATAAAGTACGATATATTTGTTTATAGATTTTCTTTGCCATTTTTATTGAATCTATTCTATTTATTTATTAATATAAATATTGTAAAAATTTTCTTAAAAGTATTAAAATGAAATGATAAAATATTAATTACTAAATTTTCTAAATTTCCAATTGTTTGTTTATATTATAATATTATATAGATAATATAATCTCAATTTATAATATATTGTTTCATTATTGAAAAATATTTATTTTCTTTCTTATGACTGTAAATACATATTGTTTTTAAATTCAAAAGTAATTTTTATTTATTGTCTTGGTATTTGTTTTTGATTATAAAATAAGAAAATACAAACTAGAATGAAATTTAAATTTTAATATGCATGTTTCTCTAATAGTAAAGAAAAACAAAAACATTACTTGTCCTTTTTTCTGTTCTCATTTCAATTCTATATAGTTTGTATGCAAATAGAAAATAATTTAGACGCGCTCAAGGCAAATCTAATCTTGTTGAAGTGAAGATTGATCTCTTTTTTATTACTACCTGAATTATTACTTTTATTCAAATTAACTAATAAAAATTATTATCATTATTTTATATTTGGTTTACTTTCTATTTATTTCATATATATTGTATATATATATATATATACGAATATTATATATATATTATTTATATTATTATTATTATTATTATTATTATTATTATTATTATTATTATTAATTCTGAGAATATAAAAAAAGATATAGATATAGTAAATACTTAGGGACTAAATGATAATAAAATTTGTAAATAATTTAAATTAAGGATGCAAAAGAATGTTATGCTTCAAAAGGAATGATTTCAAAAAATTATTATCGATGGATGGCTAAAATTTTTATTTTGCCGGGCGGGATTATGTGATTATGAGGCGTAGTCCATGACTTTGAAGGACAAGAAGAGATACACATTCATATATTTATTTAAATATATTTATAATATTTTATCATTTTAATTAGTCTTTGGAATTTGGATATTCTGATATAAATAATAAAACGTCAGCTAATTTCATAAAAATTCCACCAATTTGCTAACATAATATATGACATATTATATTGCTTATAATATAAAAATATGTTTTATTTACAATTAAATAAGAATTATTATATAATTAAGTAAATTTGGTTAGCCATAGATTAACAACATATTTTATTAGATTTTGATATTATGTTATATTTTCTTTAAATAACTTTATAAATAATATATTATAAATGTATACGTAGAAAAGGTAAAAGGAGAGTTCAAAAGACCTTTGTTTAATTTGAGTGTTATATAAATTTGATCGTATAATTTATATAATAAATAAACCAACTTATTTATTTATGAAAGTTGAGAGTTCTTCATCCTCTTTTCGATTATGTAGACAAAAAATAGACTGAGATATTATAAAATTTCTTTGGAAAAATAAGAACAATGTTTTAATTATGTAAAATAGCACACATGATGAAGTTGTGAGAAAACATGATTTGATTTTTTCTTAATTGTTTTACTTATATTTGGATAGTTATGTAATTGTTTCATATTCAGACTGAGAGGTTCAAGTTGTAATTTATGTTATATCCTAAATATGTTATGAATCTACTTGAATAGAAATTGTGTCCAGGGATTTTCCATTATAATACAATAGCAAATGTTTATAACTTGTTAATGCCATATTTTTATTGTCTAGTTCAGTGGTTCTTAAACTGTGGTCCGCGGACCCCTGGGGGTCCGCGAAGCCTTTACTGGGGGTCCGCGGTCCTCGGAAAAAAATCATCGTAAAAATATATACATATATAAATATTTAAAGTTCATTGTGTAACTATATCCTCCTAGAGAATTACGGCTATAATTTAATACTATTAATAATACTATTTTATTTTATTAAATTGATAATTATGTCAATTAATTTTTTGTGAATAAATAAACATATATAAAAAACTATATATAAAATTTGAATTTTCATCCATTCATTCATTTAAAATCATTTTTCGATTGTTCCTTTAAAATAACCCCTCTTAGGGGCTCGGAAGGGGAGGCATATAAGGGAATTTTCTTTCACTTTGTTATTGGGGAAAACCAGGGGAGGGGACAGTCTTACCCGGAAAAACCCAAATTGTCAGCGTCCACTCTGGGGTTTTAAACAGTTTTAAAGCAAATGTTAATTATAAGTTCATTTCTCAACGAGTTATATCTTTAAATTATTTTTATTAATTTAATTAATTATAATTAAATTATAGCTAATAATAGTTTATTATAGCTAATAATAGTTTATTATAGCTAATAATTTTTTTTAATTTTTAGTGTAATTTGCATGATCATTATTTTATAAAAACACTAAACACATTTTGCAATTTCCCAGAAAGGCTGTTTTTGAGAGTAAGTATAAGTTAGTTTTATGAATAAAAAATATTTATTTTAATAATATTTTAGAATCAAATTACGAAATTAATAATATTTTAGAATCAAATTACGAAATTAATAATATTTTAGAATCAAATTACGAAATATATTTATTATATAAATTAATATTCATTTAAAATGATATTAAATCATTTATTTAAAATGATTTAAAACATTTATTAAAATGATTTAAAACATTCATTTAAAATGATATTAAAACATTCATTTAAAATCATATTAAAACATAGCTAGTAAATAATAATTCGTTATATTTATATTATATTTATATTATATTTATATTATTGTAGTTCAATGTTAATAAATTACTCCATAAAATGGATCGTTGGCTACAAACTGGTTCAACACAGAAACGGAAAGAATCAGATGATGAGGCATCAACAGCAAACTCTACCAAGAAACGCAAAACTAGAAAATATTCGGATGATTATTTATCATTTGGATTTACTTATATTTGCAACAATGATGTGGAAAGACCAGTCTGCGTTCTATGTCAGGAAAGTTTATCCAATGAAAGTATGAAACCTGCTAATCTCAGACGTCATTTACAAACAAAGCACAGCGAGCATGTTAGTAAGTCTATCGAATTTTTTAAAATGAAAAAAGAAGAACTTAATTCAAGTCAGAAATTGATGGTAAAGACGGGATCTGGTGGTATGAGTAAGAAAGCAGTAATGGCATCATATGAAGTAGCTCTACTTATTGCTAAAGCAGGAAAGCCGCATAATATAGCAGAGCAATTAATTCTTCCTGCTACAAAAGTAATTACAAATATAATGTTAGGAACTAAAGCAGCAAACGATATAAATTTGATTTCATTATCAAATGATACGGTTAAGAATAGGATTGAAGACATGTCATGTAATATAAAAGAAGAATTAATATCGAGAGTGCGCAAAAGTCACTATTACTCATTACAATTGGATGAAAGTACTGATGTCACTAATAATGCCAATTTGTTAGTTTTCATTAGATATGAGTTTGAAAATCAAATACAAGAAGATGTATTGTTTTGTGATTCACTACCTTCACGAACGACAGCTAATGACATATTTAACAGTTTGAATAATTTTATAACCGAAAATGAAATAGAGTGGCCAAAATGTGTTGGAATTTGCACTGATGGTGCTCGTGCAATGTCAGGTACAAGAACTGGATTGATTGCTCTTATTAAAAATGTTGCGCCTCAGGTTGTTTGGAATCATTGCTGCATTCACAGAGAATCATTAGCAGCCAAAAATATGTCACCAGATTTGAAAAGAACATTAGACGAAGTAGTTAAAATTGTCAATTTCATTAAGGTTCGTCCACTTAATTCCAGAGTTTTTAAAATTTTGTGTGAGGAAATGGGTAGTCAACATACACATTTATTATTACATACAGATGTACGTTGGTTGTCCCGCGGGAAAGTACTCATTCGCCTTTTTGAGCTTCGAGATGAAATACGATTGTTTTTAATAGATGCGCATTTTGAACTGACCGAATGTTTCAATGATTTTATCTGGTTAGCTAAGGTGGCTTACTTGACTGATATTTTTACAAAATTGAACGAACTTAATTTGAGCCTGCAAGGTACTGTTGTAAATATATTTAAAGTTGAAGATAAAATAGAAGCAATGATTAAAAAAATCGACTTGTGGTCGAAACGCATCCAGAACGGTGTATATGAGTCTTTTCCAACTCTCAATGATTTCATAGAAAGCTCCAGTGAAAAATTGCTTAATCAAACGCGTCAATTATTTGTTGAACATTTAATTACTTTGAAAAGCAACTTCAGGAAGTATTTTTCTACTCCTGATCCTTGCAATAACTGGATCAGAGATCCATTTAATATGGAAATTACAAATACTAAACATTTATCTGCACCTGAACAAGATATTCTCGTGGAATTATCATGTGATACAACTTATAAACTAAAATTTAACAAAACTGAATTGAGCAACTTTTGGTTACTTCTCAGGTCAGATTATCCTGCGCTTGCAAATAAAGCACTTCAACACTTGATTCCATTCTGCACAACATATTTATGCGAACAAGCTTTTTCGGTACTATTTTATATTAAGTCTAAATATAGAAACAAATTAAATGTAGAGCCGGATCTTAGATTAAAAGTTTCCAATATTAAGCCAGATATTGAGATTCTTGTTTCAAGAAAACAACTGCATACATCTCATTAAATATGTAAGTTATATTTAATGAGATAGATGCAGTTATTTTTTAAAATATTTCTTATTTAATATTTTCTGAAAAAAATTATAAAATATTTATATGAATTTAATGTAAGTACCCATTATAATTTGTGAGATTTGTTGCTATGACAATGTTTGTATTTTCTTTCTTCAATATTATAATTTCTAATAAAATGTGTTCTACAATATGCAAAAAAATCGTTATTCACCAATCACTGTTAGAAATATTCATCATATATCCTTGTCCTTATGAGATCGTAAGCCAGAAATTAATTAATAAAATGACGTAAAGTACCTAAAGTTGTGATGGGGGTCCGTCAAAAAAAATTTTTTCAAGTGGGGGTCCGTGGAGTACATAAGTTTAAGAACCTAGACTCTAGTTCCTTTGCAAATGGATACAATAGTCTTAAGTTCACCCTGTTGATTCACTCACTCTCAAACAGTTAACATCATTCAAATATGTAAGGGAGTTTACATGGAGTTGGTTCTGTTCAAAGACAAAGTTCAAATGACATGTTAAGTAATGTTAATTGGAAAGGAAATGAACGAACTAATAATGGTAACTTAGTCAACTTGAACAAGCGAAATTCAACTTCATTCTACAGATCGTGCAATCGTCAACATTGATTATAATATTACGGGATGCCGTGTAATTTGCTTCTCCGCTGTTTATTTTCTATTTGTTTTAATCTCTTTGGATATTTAACACTGTGAAAATTCATTCACCTTCTCTACTCAAAACCATCAAAGTGGAAGGGGGTTAGGCAATTATAATAAGTGTGTTAAATTTTCATAATTCATTCATATTCAATTAAAATGAAAATCCCTCTTTACTTAATTTATATGAAGAACTAAAAATCAACATTTGGAAGAGTTTTTGTAAATAATAAATATAAATAATTTTGTTAAAACCTATAAAGAAGGGATCAAAATAAATAAATATATATATATATATATATATATATGTATATAAATAATTTTCAAGGAGAAACTCAAGGAGACGGTCCATTTCTATGTCTTCAAATTATATAGGATAATAAATTTATAACCCAAAAAACATTTCATTCCAAAACCTTCATATAATTAAAGTGTAATTCAGACATGGAGTCATTTCCTTTTTATTAACGATGAAGATCTTTAAACTCTCATGAATAAAGTATTACAAACAGACATTCCTTATTTGAGTTGGGCTCAACCCAACCATATTCTTCCTTTAATCTTTTATCCATCAGTTAAATTTTCTAAATCTACATGATGTAGAAATAATTAAATATTTAAAATAATAAACTAGAATTTACAATGAATATTGAATCCTCTTTTTTGTGCAATGGAAATCTTGTATAAATTTTAATATAATCTCTAAAAAGTGGTATGTATTTTTTATGATTTTTTCATAAATTTTAAAATATTTTGATAAATTTATTTTTTATACGTTGTGATTGAAGTATTGAATTATCCAGAACTATTTATATATGTTACGGTAAAAGTATATATTGTGGCAAATGTACACATTTTTCGGTAAATGTGCACATTAGCCTCCTCATTTGGGTAATGTGCATTCAACTAACATTTACAATTTCAAATTAGGGAAATGTACATTGAATTCACAATGACCATGTCGTTTTGGTAAATGTAAATTGATCGTGGTAAAACGGATCCCAAAAATTTGATTTGCGTTGTTTTGTCTAGAGATGACGATAAAAATTTATATAAATTAGGAACTAAACAGGGAATTTTAAAACAATCTTATTCTAGGCATGAATTCGCCATTTGTGAACAAAAGTTTATATCATACGAAGATGTTCCTCAAGATGTTGAGAAATCGGTAAGAGAAATTATAGGAATGCAGTCCCTTACTGGTGGCCAAGGTTTTAAAAGATGCATCTGCAAAGGAACATGTTCCTCAAAAAAATGCAGTTGTAAAAATGCTGGAATATTATGTAATTCCAAGTGCCACAATAGCAATTCTTGCTCAAATAAATAGCACTTTCTTCATTAAGAAATTTCTATATGTTCCTTTATAATTTTATAAAATTTAATTGTTATAATAAAAAAAGTATATAATTATTTGTTTGATTTCCATCGTATTGGTTCTAAAAAACTAGGACGAAAATAGTATTTATGAATATTGGGATCATAAGCTACGACATATTATATGTAATAAGTATGTTTTGTTTCTCATTCACATTTTTGAATTAAAATAATTTTCGTTATTAAAGCTTTTTGTATTATGTTTATTTAAATAAAATTTTTTTTACTGCAACATTTTTAATTTACTTGTATTCCACCTTTCCTTAAAATACGAAGGTAAGGGTATACATTTTCCTTCTGTTGTTTCTTCTTGAGATATTGCTGGAAGTTATGTCCTGATACGATGGCAGGAATTTTTTCTTGGGTAGTCCTCTTTTTGGGGGGAACTTTAGTTTGTTTTTTAAAAAACAAGTGTCTCTTGAATGGACTGGGTATGTCAGTGACTGTATGAGCTGTAGAAGTTCCTGGTTGACTAGAAGCTGGATCAGTTTCACAGAGGAAGGTCTTCTCAACTGGCATGTCAACTAGTGTCAACTACTCAATACATACCATTCATTCAGCTTCATTAGTTGACACCCCACGCTAAGAATGATCTTTTGAATATTTATGTACCAAGTTCACAGAATAATAACTCTTTAACATTTCAAACCCCAAATCAATCAAAACATCCCCCAAAATGGTGAATTAATAAGTGATTTCAATACTTACTTTGAAATGCGATGCTTAACTCAACTCTTAAGGAAAACAAGCGAAATTAAAAATTCACAAACAGCCACCGATTTTTTCGTTTCTCACGTGGGTGACTGCCGGCAAATTGCGGATCATAGTTTCCAGTTCAGTTGCCAGGAAGAGACACTTGACGAAGCTGCTTGTTTAATTTGATTCCTTCCCTCCAGTTTCTTATTATTTAGAATTTTTGAAAAAAGTGTCAACTATTGGTTGAGTGTCAACCACTGGGGGTTTTACCTTACATTATATTCAGTTTATTTATACCTAACTTTTGCCACGGTAAATGTACAATCTTGGGAAATGTACACATTTTACGGTAAAAGTGTACATTTTCCAAGATTGTACATTTACCGTAACATATATATACATTATATGATTTTAAAAGATTAATAAATCTTTTTAAAATAAATTTATTAGTTTTAAACATTTTTAAATATTAATATTTTTAATGAAGGTATGCACACAAATACATCTATGTTCCTGAATAATATACATCATAATATTATAAATTTTATTTTATCTAAAGAATAGTTAACATTGTATATTTTTGTTTTTCATATAACAAAATATACATACATTATATTAACTCTATAAATATTTTTAAGATATTATTGAGATAAATAGATTTATTAATCCAAACATCCCCCCATCTTCCTATTTTGGAGATAGGTTCCCAATATCAAAGAACACATAAACATTGAGTTTTTATAACTTATCACGTATTGTTATGAATTGAATAATGTTTTATGTGTCTATTTTAACCTCCAGGGGTCCACAACAGCGAATAACAAATTTGGGAATCCATGAAATGAAAATGCTATTTTGAATATGTCTCTAAAAAAAAAGGTAAATCGTTTATAAAAAATCAAAATCAATTTAGGGAGTCTACCCAAAAACAAAAAACATGGCAAGGGGTCTACATATTTATAAATAAAAATTGTGATCAAAGAACACATAAACATTGAGTTTTTATAACTTATCACGTATTATAACTTATCACGTATTGTTATGAATTGAATCATGTTTTAATGCATCTTAAAACATAACTTAACATGATGAGTAAGTATATTCCACATTTTTCTGCGGACCAGCGAAATTTTCTCGCGAACCACCACTTTGGCAACCGCTGCTCTAGAGTAAAACCGATGACACTGTATTTTCTACAGATCCTACACATTCAGATTTGAAGGTCAACAATCTATTTAATTTATTTATTATAAGATTATGTTTTGCAATTTTCAGTATCCAATATTATTTTTTTTTTAAATTTATAATTAATATTCTCCAACTTGGATTTAAAAATACATATTCAAATCTTTTAAAATTATTTTATATCTTGAGTTCATATTCATTAAATATTTAAAATAAATTAAACATACCATTAATAAACAGAAGTGAACTTAAAGTGGGCTTGAAAGAAACAAAATGAAGAAATGAAAATGTATTTTTTTTTTCTATAGGAATTAATTCTTTTTCATTAAGATTAAAAACAAAAAGCTAAAAAATTTAGGGCTAATGCGAATCGTCAACATTCATTATTGAATTGAAATTATATAAGTCCGAGCCAAAATGATATGTAATTATGTAATGCAATTCGTATGAAGTGAAGAATATATTGTAAGAAAGATAAAGTGGTATTTTCCTTCAATGTAATAATTTATGGCGTGATATGAAAGAGAGGTGGAAGGAAAGCTTAAACCAAACCTATGCATCATTTAAATTGGATACGAGTCAAAAGCAAGCGAAAAGGAAGAAGTTAAATTGAATCGCTAGGAACGGATCCGCATTAGCTAAAGAATTTACTTAATAGAATACTATTTTATTAAAAATAAAAAATAATTTGGATTGAATCAAAATATTTTATTCATATATTCCACATTTTTTTGGAACATTTATATAATCTATCGGAAACCACTAATTATTGTGTAGTTATATTATTTTATATTTATTTTTTTTAATTATTTTTAATATGATATAATATAAATATATATCTCGGAAAGTTTATATGTAAAATGTAAAATAATAATAATTATGATAAAAGGTATTAAAAATATACAAAAATAAAATATGTAAAATAATATCCTCCTCCCCCTCTTTAGCATTATGAGGTTTTTCATAATTAAATCAGTTAATTTTTAATTTATTTTTTTTTTTGTAATTTAAATGGAGATCAGAAATATATTGTAATAATTACCGTTATGAATTAATTATTTCTATTTTTTGTGAAACTTTATATTACATTTTATTTTGTTATCATAAATTGTGCTTTGTCAAATTAAAATAAAAAAAAAAAATAAAAATTATAAAAATAAGTTATATTAATCTCTCTCCCTACCTATTTTTCTACAATGTTTACTAGCAAGAACTGAATCTAATTTTAAGAAATATACTACATTTAGTCGAGACTATAAATTCTAGATTTTATTAATTTATCTTTTAATAAAGTTTTCGATTTTTTTAACTTGTTAAATTCAATCAATCTCGCCACCAGTTATTAATATAGTTATTTTATTTCTAGTTTTTATCTCTCTGAATTAGTTATTTATATAATATTTGTATTAATTTACTTTTCTTATTATAATTTTTTAATTTTAAACAAAATTCAAATTTATTGACTTTTGCTTTGACTGAAAAGGAATGAATTGAAATGTTGAATCATGACACAATTCATTTCAATCTAAATTATTTTTATTCTTATATAATCAGGCAATTTATAAAAATTATAAAGTAGAAAATAATATTAAGAATTTTATTAAGAAGTTTATTAAAATTAAAATTATCCAGAAGTACAAATATTTCTTTTAAATCAATTTTATATCTAAACAAAAATAATTGTAACTTATTCGATATACATAAACTGTGAAGGCGTGAGAATAACCAAGAAATTATAAAAAATAAAGGACACATTTAAATAGAGTTAACAATAATTTAAAAACCAAAAATACTCAATATTCTAGTACATTTTATGAATGGGTCACGTTACTCAATGGAGGAGAAACAGTTATTTAATATATATCATCTATTAATATTAAATTAACCAAATAGCATTAACTTAATCATAATGTTAACTTTTAACATAAAATAAATAATTTAAATTAATTTAGAATAATTTTTTTTTATTTTAATAATTCTGAGTATTGCTAAAATTAATATTAACTTTATTTTCATTGTCGAACGGGGTTAGGAAGGTTCTACGAAATTTTTAATAAAGTTTTTTTAATATATAAATTGTTTGATAAGTTATTTATAGATTTTATACAAATATATAGATTGGTTTTATATGATAAAACTAGCAGAATGTGGAAAATATTCATAACAATATATCTATCTCTGTGACTCTACGGAACTCGAAAGTTCTTGGCCGCAGCAACCACACCCCTCCAAGTATTCCTATTCTAAGCCACAACCTTCTAGTTCCTATCCTCTCCCATCTCCCTCACGTCCCTTCCCACATTATCCACTCACCGTGTCCTTGGTTTTCCAAGTGGACGTTTCCCACTCGGTCTCCCTACCAATATATTTTTTGCCATTCTATCTTCTCTCATTCTAGCCACGTGTCCTACCCACCGTAGCCCTCTCGATTTTATAATTCTAACTATATCTGGAGATAGTTAGAGGTCATGCAATTCCTCGTTATGCAATCTTCACCATTCCCCACCTTTCTTTGGCCCATAAATGCTTCGCAGAATCCTATTCTCAAATACTCCAAATCTACTCTCATCACCTAAGGTCATAGACCATGCCTCACATCCATATAATACAACCGGTAAAATAATTGTTTTATATATTTTAACTTTTATCCCCTTTGATAATAATTTGATGCGATAAGCCCCTTTATTGCATGATAAGAGGCGTTTCCCGATTGTAACCTTGCTTTAACCTCATCTCGAATATTATTATCTTTCGTTATCACAGAACCTAAGTATTTAAATTTTTCTACATTTTCAAATTCTATAACTTGTGTGTGTTAATACTATTCCTCTCTGTTACTAAAGCATTATTAATTTCTAGTCCCACCTCTTTTCCTGCTTCAATAATTTTTTCTACACTATCTATAATTGCAATTGGCGAATCTCCTATTATATTATAAGTCGTCTGCGTAACCTAATACTTGAATTTTTTTGTTTAATTCGATTCTCTTTGACCTCTCCCCAATTTGTTTAATTACATATTCGTGAACTAAATTAAATAAAATTGGTGATAATGCGTCTCCTTGTTTTAACCTATTTCGAATTTCGAAAGTTTCTGACAATTGATTCCCGCATCTTACTCTTCCTTTACTACCCACATGACAAATTTGAATCATACGTACTAGTTTTTTTGGAATTTCCATTAAGATCAAGATTTGAAAAAGTTCTTCCCGATCTACTGAGTCATATGCTTTTGTAAACTCTACAAAAAGCTGGTGAACAGAAACATTGAATTCTCGTTTCTTTTCTAATATCTGCCTTAATGAAAATATTTGATCTAAAGTCGATCGATTTGGCCTAAACCCGCATTGATATTCTCCTAGTATCTCCTCCGCATATGGTCGTAATTTTAATAAAACAATATTCGAGAGAATCTTATACAATGTCGTCAAAAGAGAAATTTCTCTGTAATTATTGCAGTGGGTTCTATTTCCCTTCTTAAAGAGTGGGATAATAACTGCCTCCTGCTATTCTAATGGCATCTTTTCCTTATGCCAGATCGAAAGAACTAATTTGTGTAAACACTCTACTAAAGGTTTTCCTCCATATTTGAATAATTCTGCCGGGATCCCATCTATTCCTGTCGCTTTATTATTTTTAGATTTTCCTATTATCATTTCTACCTCATGTAACATAGGTTCTTCGAGATTAATTTCCGCTGAATCTACAGTTAAGGTTTCTGATCTATTACCTAGATTCGAATTTAATAATTTTTCAAAATAGAGTTCCTCCATATATTTTTAATATCGCCCGCGTCTGTTTTTAAATTATTATTAGCACCTCTAATTAAGTCTAAACGTGCCTGATAACCTTTTTTACCGACCGACGATAGTAAGGGAGGTATTGTTTTCACACCAAATTTCACATGTGGAGATTTTTACATATCTTCACGAATCATGCATTTTCTTAACAGAAAAAAGTATTTTTAGCATGATGTCTGTCCGTCCGTCTGTCCGTCTGTCCGTCTGTCCGTCCGTCTGTCCGTCTGTCCGTCCGTATAGATGTGTACAGCCTGAACGGCTAAACCGATTTTGATGAAATTTGGTATAATTACTTAATGCATCAGTGGGATGAATTGATCAACTTTTGGTGCAAATCCGGAAACCGGAAGTGGTAGTATTAGCGATCGACAATAGGAAGGGAAGGGTTATTTTCACACCAAATTTCACATGAGGAGATTTTTTTACATATCACCACGAATGTATTGGTTTTATCCTCGGGAAAATTCATCTTCATTATGTTTTTCTTAATTTAAAATTATATGACGTCACCCAGCCCTTCATGACGTCACAGCCTCCTTATTATGATCTCGGGCAACGACGGCTACTTCAGCTATATATTATAAATAAAATAAAATTAAAAATATTTATGTTATATGCCTATCTGTTTTTTATTACATTAATAGATATATTAAAATTATTTGAAATTGTTCTGTAGCTGGTAATTAATTTATTTCAAACCGTCGGTCGGTTCGGACCTGGCCACAGGTCAACTTATTTAAATTTTTTTATTCATAGCAATAGACCCAACAAATTTATTAATAGATATTCACGAACAAATATCTAAATACTTAAACAGTTATAAAAGAATACAGTTTGTAAACTACCGACCGGCTGCTCGGTGAAACAGGTACTTTCAATAATATTAATAATAATAATTGATCTATATATATACATATATATATATATATATATATATATATATATTTATACATATATCCATCGAGCCTAATTATTATTCCATTTATCTCTCTTTCTAATTAAGAAATTTCTAATTTTGTTAGACTAAGAAAGGAACAATATTTTGATGAAAGACTAATTTAAATGAATACTGACTTATGAATGCTAGAAATGGAACAAGACAAGAGATAATTCATTCGCTCCTTTTCTGCGGCATCCAACCCTCTGTTTAAATTCTTCAAAAGATATGGATTAAAGAAGAATGTATATATAATTAAGTCGAACATATTTCACAATCTTTTTACATGAAATTAGATTCTAATTTATGACGATTGGTCTGGCTGGAAGAAATTTATAGACAGAAATCATATCAGATTGCATGCGACAGGAGAGCAAAATACATGGTTTAGACTCATGTGTCAATGTCATCAGTTTATTTCTGACTCTGTAATAAAATTGAACTTTTACTTTCATTGATCTATTCTTTTCTCATGGATTTTTCTTAAATAGATTCTTTTTTTTAATTAGTTGATTCGTTTTTTGATAGCATAATTTTTACCGACCGACGATAGTAAGAGATGTATTGTTTTCACACCAAATTTCAAATGTGGAGATTTTTACATGTCTCCTCGAATCATGCATTTTGTTAACAGAAAAAAGTATTTTTAGCATGATGTCTGTCCGTCCGTCTGTCCGTCTGTCCGTCCGTATAGATGTGTACAGCTTGAACGGCTCAACGGATTTTGATAAAATTTGCTATATTTACTTAATGCATCAGAATGATGAATTGATCAACTTTTGGTGTATATCCGGAAACCAGAAGTGGTGGTATTACCGATCGACGATAGGAAGGGATGGGTTATTTTCACACCAAATTTCACATGAGGATATTTTTTACATATCTCCACAAATCATATACATTGTATTGGCTTTATCCTCGGGGAAAAATCATCTTCATTAGTTTTTTTCTTAATTTAAAATTATATGACGTCACCCAGCCCTTCATGACGTCACAGCCAGCGCCTTCTTATATATTATAAATAAACTAAAATTAAAAATATTTATGTCATATCTGTTTTTTCTAGCATTAATAGATATATTAAAATTATTTGAAATTGTTTCTGTAGCTGGCATTTAATTTATTTCAAATCGCATGTCGGTTGTGTGCCTGGCCACAGGTCAACTTATTTTAAGATTTGTTATCGAAATCATTTTCAATCCTCTAAAAGTATAAAAATCAACATAATTTCATGAAATTTTTGTAAATCATCGGAGGGCAGTTGAGTGGAACAAGGGCTTGTTGAGAGAGATGCTTTGATTGGACGCCAGATCCAGAATTGCGTCCATCGCCCGGGCTATAAGTGCTCTCCAAAGACCTCTTTACTCAAAACGACTATTATAAATTTTTACAAGAAAAATAAACCTTTCACAACAAACCAAGTTAATGGTGACTGAAATTCAACAACATACCCATCAAAATTAACCACTTGAATTTGTATTTATTACAATATAAATATCAATGTAAATGTAAACAAATCAATGATCAACATGTTGAAAATAAAATTAAATTGTATTAAAAAAAATAATTTATTTATATTCAAATGATTGAATTAATTTTCTTTTAATTATTTAATTAATTTCTAATCTTTATTTTCATAATTTATTGCAAATAATTATCTA
The DNA here is from genome assembly GCA_963082975.1 of Labia minor. Classification (NCBI taxonomy): domain Eukaryota; kingdom Metazoa; phylum Arthropoda; class Insecta; order Dermaptera; family Spongiphoridae; genus Labia; species Labia minor. The sequence continues at coordinate 40,227,630 of OY720344.1, read as the reverse complement.
GCAAATGAAAAATATACAACTTACCAAGTTCAGTTTAAAAGTTGAAATTTATGATTTGATTTTAGTGAATATAGTAGTTATTATGATGTCATTATTTCACATATTAAATGTAACCTTGAAACTTTAAGTAGATAATTTCATCTCCCTAATCCAATTATTAATTCTTAAAATTTTATAGTTTATATTTATACATAAATATAGTTTATACATAAAATCACGTATTAATTATAGTTATATAGTTATAAGAAATAATTAATTTGTTTACAAACATTCAATTTCCTTACAAAAATCTTTATAATTATTTAGTTTTTACTATATTTCTAATTATTGATTCCATATCTACCATATGTATTCTAGGCATATTTTTTTTTAATAAATAACAAAATATAATCTCAAAAACAAAGATATTGCATAGAAGTAAAAATTCATTGGAGGGTATTTAGTAAGGCTGAGTTTGGAATGAATTTCACAGAAAATAGAAGTTAATATCCCGTATGGTATTTTAACCTATGTAACTTAATTAATTATTTATGCAAAGACATGAAAATCTTATAGCGATATTTGGTGATTTAATTAAAAAAAAATCATTTTACTCTCTATCTAATTGATTATCTTGTTTTATTTAACTTTAGAATAGATTGTTTTATTTGTGGTTTGAATTTAGAAAAGACATGTTTTTCACATGGTCAATTATACGTACCATGTTCACGGGTCGGAAAATCATCTGCTTTATTTGTACTTGCGCCTGATAACAAAACGGAAAATGTCGTATATCACAAGGTGCTTCACTGAAGAGTACAACCTATGCACCAAAATACAAGGCCAATAAAGCAAATGTCTAGTCTGTAACTGGCTTCTGAGACAGAAGAAGCGTGTGTTTGTTGATGACACCACGTCAACGTGTTAAAAAATTTATAAAATTAATTCCAGTACTTTCAGTGATTCAATTAAGCTTAAGTTCTATAAATAGCAGTTTTATACAATTTTTAATTATGTGAAAAACTATCAAAAAATATCTTTATTTTTACGGGCAGTTTAGAGGAAAAAATTTAAAACGTCGTAGGTATTGGTCCTTTTCCGAATGAGCTATATTTCTCAAAAGTTGATAGAAAACTAAGAATTTTAAATAATGCCCATATACCAAATTTCATTATTCTAGCTCAAACCGTTTTTACCTAATCTTGTCTACACACACACACACACACACATCCATTTTTCTCAACCTTAGTGAAAATGACTCAGGGACCTTCCAAACGTATAAAAACATCAAAATCTCGACATTTTAGTGATCCCAATACTATCTCTGACAAGATAGTAATAATAGAACTAATAATTTGGAATTAATTTTAAAATCCAAAATCTCCTCATTCATTGACTGTAAGTAGAACGAAGTTTTCCGGGTCAGTATATATATATATATATACTTATTTATATATATATACTTATTTATATATATATATATATATATATTAGAAAATCATGAATTTAAATATTTGAGTAAACAACATAATATTGACATGATTTTTATCAGGATAATCTGTACATATTTGAAATTGTTTGCTTGAAAATTATAGATCGAAAATCTAAGAATCTGTCCCAATTATGGGTTTTTTTTTTACTGGTCTTTCATAATAGATTGCCATGAGAGCAGTCAGGTGAGGATTGTTTAGCCAGGCGGTTGGGGTGGCCTGGGCAACCACAGACCACTTGTGACACGAATAAAGCCTTTTTGTTCGTACTGTGTGATGATCATGTTTTGAGCAGCTGAAACCATATGCGCAAATTAGAGAGAATAAATAACCCCCTCACTCTCCATTCGGGTAGACTTATTAGCATAAACATAATGCAAACCCTATTAATTGATGACGATATTGTTAGTACGGGAGCATTATCAATGATAAGAGGAAATAAAACCAGCATGATAACAAACCTTTAGTTATGGCTATAAATTGAATGGCTGGTAAAATTAATACTAATTTATCTAATTTTTTAAAAACGTTTAAATCCGTGACATTTTTAATATTTTATAAAAACTTTCATACAAAGAATCTTATTTCAATCTTTTTTTTTGGTTTTTCAAGAAAGAAGAAAATAAAATTATGATTGTTTTATCTCTAGAATTACAAATAAGCACTTTGATATTGATTTGATTATTCAGAACTGCCGACTTGTTTGGCATGTTGATGAATGAAAAATAATTAGAAAAACGTCAATGTTTCAAATAATAAATTGAATAATATATTGTTATCATATTTTAATCATAGATTATTTTTTACACAAATTTATTAAATTTATTAAAACAGGTAAGAAATATGTTGTTAAAATGAAAATTGGAAAGGAAGGAATATTATTTCAATAAATCAAAAAATTTGAAATCATTGAAATATAAAATACAACAAAAAATAGCTAATAATAAGTATTTTAAATAAATTAAATGTAAACTCTTGCTAAAAACGGCTTATTGATGGATACTTGAAAATATCTACGAGGATAGATCAATAAGACCGAGACTTTTTGAATTTCCCGTCTCTTAAATGAAATGGCAACACTGCTCTTGCTCAGCTGATTCCTGTCGAAATTTGAACCAGTTGGGTCTTTTAGTTTTTGTTTGACATTCATTAATAGCAGACTACCTCGTTATTTGAGAAGAAAATGGAAAAATAAAATTTCCATCAAAATCCATCAATTGGAATACACATTCCTCCCTCATTCGCCCTATTCTCCGGATTTAGCCCTGAGAGACTATTTCTCATTTCCAAACCTGAGAAATGGCTAGGCGGAAAGTGATTTGACTCTAACGATGAAATCATCTCACAAACAAATACCTTTTTGATGTCCTCGACAAATTTTTTCTTCATTCAAATTTTTGGTATATATATATATATATATATATATATATAAGGCCAGGACTGAAGTGTTTCAGTTCTCAGTCTTCTTTTCTTCCCTATTCTCAATGAACAATGACAGACATTATTTGATCGGATCGAATATCGTCACATATATATATATATAGTATCGAGACCCCGAGCCTCGGCTTGGTAATTAAATTAAAAAAAATGATTCATTATTATTGGGTTTGGCTGGTATTATTAATACCTGATTCACCGAATCGCCATTCAAATAATAACATACAAACGGAAAAGTATAGGCCTGTTGATATAAAATATACCTGGGACACCAAGCTATCTTTGAATTAAAACAATATGCATAATTAAATAGTGGATAAATTCTGTTATTATATATCAAAACCTTCCTTTTCAGTCACTCTATCTATTAAAAAAAAACATCAAAATCCGTTGCCTAGTTTTAAAGATTGAAGCGTTTATAGGGACAGAGAAATCAACTTTGTTTTATACTATGTAATGATTATGAAAAAAATTTTAAACAAATGTATTTAATTGAATTTAAAAAATATTAAATTATATTTAGCTTAATTATAAATATTAAAATAAAAAGAAATTACTTTAAAAAATTACACTATAACAATAATATTAAAAAATATATAAAATCACCTAAAAATAATTAGATATTTATTTGATAAAATTAAATTTTTAATTATCTTAAAAATTAATCCAAGTAATATCGTCTATTTCTATTCGACTCTATTTTCAGTTATGAGATGAGAAGGGATTCACAGTCGGGGTAGAGAGTAAAAAAAATTGTAATCGAAGAGGCTGCCGTTTTTTAAAATAATTAAATTATTTTATAGATTATAAAATAAAAATTATTGTACTAACATTAAAAATATTGAAATAAAAAATAATAGTTTGATTTAATAAATAAAAATATTATAAACATTTTTGGTGGGAATTTCTCAGGGAGGTAGGGAGGTCAGATAGGCGACAACTTTTATTCCAAATGTTCTCTCCCTACCTATGACGTCATGAAGGGCTGGGTGACGTTTAAATTAATGAAAAACTAATGAAGATGATTTTTCCCAGAGAAGTGATCAAAAAAACTCGATTTGCTTTATAAATACTACCTATAGTGTGAATTTCAAAAAAAATCGATCTAGCGGTTTCTGAGAACCCATTTACAAATATATATACATACATACATACAATTTTAGCTAGCATAATAAGATTAGATATATATATATATACTTACTAGCTGCCCCGAGCGCCTTCGGCGCTCTCCGCACCTAGACGGGGGCTCCGCCCCCTGTACCCCCCCGAGTAAAAGGTTTTCATCCATTTTGTTTCAATCAGTATATTACATAAAACATTCATTTCTTTTTGTGTTCTTTTATTTAAAATACATTTTAATTTAATCACTAAATTAATTATATATATTATTATTGTATATGCTATATCTATCTATCTATGTGACTCTAAGGAACTCGAAAGTTCTAGGCCGCAGCAACCACATTTCTCCAAGTGTCCCTATCCTGAGCCCTTGTCCCATCTCTCTTACGTCCCTTCCTACACGTCCTTGGTCTTCCAAGCGGACGTTTTCCAATCCAAAATCTTTTTCCTCTCCCATTCTAGCCGCGTCCCCTGCCTATCGCAGCTTTTTCGCTTTTATAACCCTAACTATTTCTGAAGATGCATAGAGGTCATGCAATTCCTCGATGTGCAGTCTCCGCCATTCCCCGGTGACCTCATCTTTCTTTGGCCAATAAATGCTGGAAAGAATACTCTGGATCTACTCTCATCTCCCAGGGTCATAGACCTTTCGTCCCACCCATATAATACAACAGGCAAAATAATTGGTTTATATATTTTAATTTTGATTCCTTTTGATAATAATTTTGATGAGATAAGCCTCTTTACTGCATGATAACAGGCGTTTCCCGATTACAACTTCGATTTAAATATATATATTCTTCTCAAATATTATTATCCTTCGTGATTACATTCAATTTTTCTACATATTCAAATTCTACATTTTGTATATAGATTTTGTTACTAAATATTTTTTCTTATCACCATTAATTTCAATCTGAATTAAAAGAAAATTATAAATTACCTCCTCTTCCAGCCCATTTACCTATCCAGGCATCTTAATTTCTTAACACTCCGTTTTTTTAAATTTAAAATAAAAGGAGATAAATAGTTTTAAATTATATTCGAATGGTCTATTATATTCTAGTACCGGGACCCCGAGCCTCGGCTCGGTACTTAAGTTAAAAAAAATGATTCATTATTATTGGATTTGGCTGGTAATATTAATACCTGGGACACCGAGCTCTCGCTCTACCCTTTAAAAAATATTGATACACAATTCTTTAATTATTTATTACAATTATTAAATGTTACACATTTGCATCAATCTGATTAAAATTAATGAACTTGTGCTCCTCAATAATACATAAATATATAATATATAGGTACATATATTTTTTTTCTATAGTGTTTTTTTGAAAAACTGTTTAGCGCCCCAAGTGGTTATAAAACAAACTAAAGACAAAAAAACGTGCTTTGCAGCTTTTCGGAATTAAAAAAGCAAAATTGGCAGTCGTGGGACTGGCCGACAGAAGTGAAAACTTCTGCGTAAGAAATTTTAAAACAGACGAAATTCGCGCTATTTCACGAGAAAGATGAATTTCATATGCATGTATATATATATAACTTATATATTATTTTAAACATATATTTTAAACAAATTTGTAACTTATATTTATATATATATAAATACACAACTTTGTTTAAAATATTGCAATACGAACTGTTTTATAATTCTTATCTCTAACATAAAATATATATTTATTATGTGAAGTTCATTTCGTATAATTTTGATTATATATGTATATATGAAATGAACTTTACATAATAAATATATATTTATATGTTAGAGATAATTTATAAAACAGTTCTAATGACAATTCAAATTTCGCGCTCTGTTATAAGAAATTTGAAAGCAGATGGTTTCATGGTGTTGGTCACGATCACGCGAGTTCTATACTTTTTCCCCATCCCGCAAAAGTGCTCAACGCCGCTAAAGAAGTTTTCACTTCAAAAATTATTTAATATTTGGAAATATATCTGACTTATAGAAAAAATGAATATTAATTAAAGAAAGAAATAGTTTTTAAAATATCCTGAATAATATGTAACAATTTTCAAGATAGAAATTTATTACAATATTACAATTATTAACTGTTGCATCATTGCATCAATCTGATTAAAATGAATGGAACTTCGGGTACTCAATAATAATAAATAAAATAATATTAATAAATATATTGAATAATATTTTATTGAAAAAATATTAAAACTTATAAAACTATCTAAAACTTTATTAATAAAAGAACAATGAATAAATAAATATAGAATAGTAATTTATTAAAAAGTAAACAATAGATAAAAAGAAAAAAAAATAACAAAATCATTATTTTCATTTTTAAATAACGATTCACCCGGCGAGTTTCGAACCGACGAAATCCACTCGTTAAAACATCAGTCCAACCGCTGGACTATATGTATTTAGATAAAAAATTGTCATTTTTTTACTGTCTTAGCAGGCAGTATTAAAAATTTTGACGTTTTCCATATATAATTTTCAATTAAGAAATTAATAATGAAGCTGTATGTTTCAAGAGATATCATCAATAAAACTTAATTTTTCTTTATAAATACTATATCTAGTGTGAATTTGAAAAAAATCGTTAGAGCGGTTTTTGAGAACCAATATATATAGATAAATACATATATACAATTTTAGCTAGCATAATAAGATAAGAGTACCGGGACCCCGAGCCTCGGCTCGGTACTTAAGTTAAAAAAAATGATTCATTATTATTGGGTTTGGCTGGTAATATTAATACCTGGGACACCGAGCTGTCGCTCGACCCTTTAAAAAATATTAATCTACAATTAATTATTTATTACAATTATTAAATGTTGCATCATTGCATCAATCTGATTAAAATGAATTGAACTGGGGTCCTCAATAATACAAACAAACAATTTTAGCTAGCATAATAAGATTAATCCAAGTAATATCGTCTATTTCTATTCGACACTATTTTCAGTTATGAAATGAACAGTCAGTAGAGAGTAAAAAAATTGTAATTGAAGACCGTTGTTTTTAAAAATAATTAAATTATTTTATAGATTATAAAATAAAAATTATTGTATTAACATTAAAAATATTGAAATAAAAAAATAATAGTTTGATTTAATAAACTAAAATATTATAAACATTTTTAATGTGAATTTCTCAGGGAGGTAGGGAGCCCAATTCATTTAACCATCCATGTTGTATAAGGAATCTTAATTTCTTAACACTCCGTTTTTTCAAATTTAAAATAGAGGGAGAGAAAGAGTTTCAATTATATTCGAATAATCTATATATTCTATATATGAGTATTTTTTTTCTTCTGAATTTAATACCAAGTTGATTTTCAAAATTTTCTATTCTTTATGCATATGATTGATTACATGTGTTAAAATTTAAACAAATTCAAATATTCTAATTTATAAATTTATATAAAATTTAATATTATTTTTTCGAGACTAATGGCAAATACCGGTGGCCCTAGTCAGAGCAAGAGAAGACTCCTTTTGGTAGCGGCCCAGTCGATGATGTTATATGGATCGGAGATTTGGGCTTTACAACTATATTTTAAGTGAAAAAATGATTTCTTGGTTATATAAAAATTAAAATATGATTCTTTATATCTTTATTATACAGAAAAGTAGGCGTGTTAATATAAAATATATACCTGGGACACCGAACTATCACTCGACCCTTTAACCAATTTATACAATTTATTTTTATATACTTTAAAAATTTTACAATTTTTTAATTATTTATTATAATTGTTAAATGGGATTTCTAAAAATGACCCATTAAAAATTTGTTTCCTAAAATGTTTCAAATTAATTAAAATAAATTGTATAAATGTTCATTTATAAAATCTATATATCTGTGAGTTTGTTTTTCGATTTTTTAAATTTTGATTTTGGATTCGATTAGAGCTTAAAATGTGTAAATGTAAAGTGGTCTTGGTTTTTTTAAAATTCGTTTGGGAACATGGTCAAATCGGCAGTCAAAGTTGAAAATTCCCCATATATTATAACTACTGTAATTAGTATTATTATAATGTAAAATTATAAAGAAAAAATGTTTAGACATTATTATAGACATTTTCATTCTGTAAATTAAATAATTTTATTTCATTTAAATAAATATCTATTTTTAAATATTTTTTTCTCTCTACATTATTTATCTAATTCTCACAATATATTAAGATCATACCGGGACCCCGAGCCTCGGCTCTGTAATTAAGTTAAAAAAAAAAATTCATTATTATTGATAAATATATATCGTAATTTATAATTATAAAATATTATTAAAATATATATTTTTAATTTTATTTCGAAATTAAATAAAAAATTTTAAAATATTTTAAATATAAAAAAAATATATATTTTTAATTTTATTTCGAAATTAAATAAAAAATTTTAAAATATTTTAAATATAAAAAAAATATTAATACAATATTCTTTAAAAAAAGGCGGGAGTCAAATTTCAATATAAATGTCATTTGTGATGTCATCAATATATAAATTAATAATAAATAATATTAATAAATATTAAATTTAATAAAAGAACAATGAATAAATAAATATAAAATAGTAATTTATTAAAATGTAAACAATAGATAAAAAGAAAAAAAATAACAAATTCATTATTTTCATTTTCATTTTTAAATAACGATTCACCCGGAGAGTTTCGAACCGACGAAATCCACTCGTTAAAACATCACTTTACCATCTGGACTAATATATTTAGATAAAAAATTGTCATTTTTTTACTGTCTTAGCAGGCAGATTTGATGTTTTTTATTTTATTTTTTTTTTTTTGAGAGAGATTAATAAATATCTATATATATTTTATTAAAAATAAATATTTTTAATTTTATTTCGAAATTAAATAATAAATTTTAAAATATTTTAAATAAAAAAAAATATTAATACAAATAAAAATGGAGGCCAATTTTGACGTTTTCCATATATAATTTTCAATTAAGAAATTAATAATGAAGCTGAATGTTTCAAGAGATATCATCAATAAAACTTAATTTTTCTTTATAAATACTATATCTAGTGTAAATTTGAAAAAAATCGTTAGAGCGGTTTTTGAGAACCAATATATATAGATAGATAGATATATACAATTTTAGCTAGCATAATAAGATAAGATATATCAGTATTTTTTTCTGAATTTAATACCAACTTGATTTTCAAAATGTTCCATTCGTTATCCATATGATTGATTACATGTGTTAAAATTTAAAAAAATTCAAATATTCTAATTTTTAAATTTAAATACAATTGAATATTATTTTTTATTAATATCATATCAAAAAAGAGAATTTATTAAAAATTAAAAATAAAAAAAGAAGCCTATTAATAAAAAAATATAATAGAATACAATAATTTTGATTTAAAACAAATTTTAATTTTAAAAAAAAAATACTCAATATAAAAAAGACATAAATTTAAAACATCTCGTAATATCATTTGTCTAAAAAACATATTTTAATTAACCAAGAAATCATTTTTGCACTTAAAATATATTTGTAATTAATAATTGAAACAAAAACAAAAATAATAAAATTTTGTCATTTTAATTGAAGTTTTGAAAATATTTTTGTATTGATAAAAGTTTAAAAATAATATATTCAGTTTTTTTAAGCTTTCACTTTCAAATAGAAAAGAAGAAATATTCAATTATATAGAAAGAATAAATAAAAATTAAGTTAAATATGATCTAAATATTTTATTAAATAAATTTAAATGAGAACTTTTAGAATAAATTATTTAATTTAATTGATATTTAAATATTAGAATTTAAAATCAAAAGTGAAATATTATAATAATTTTTAAATTCTGAGCAATATGCAGACAAAAACCTTTTTTTATATATAGATAGTCGAGCTGGGGATGGCATTATGGGTTTTTCCAAAAAGAGAAAGTTACCTCCCCCCCCCCCCCCCCGAGGCCCTAGTAGGGATTAATTTAATTATTTATTATGTTTCAAAGGAATATTTTAATATCATTTTAAATGAATGAATGAAAATTCAAATTTTATATAGTTTTTTATATATGTTTATTTATGCAGAAAAAATTAATTGACATAATTATTAATTTAATAAAATAAAATTTAATTTAATAAAATAAAATTTAATTTAATAAAATAAAATTTAATTTAATAAAATAAAATTTAATAATAAAATTTAATTTAATAAAATATTAAAATAATAAAAATTAATAAATTTAAAAAAAAAATATATAATACTTAAAGAAAAAAATGTGCCTTTGCAAGTTTCGAACTCAGGGTTGCACCCTGCACCCTGAGTCATAAGAAGACGCGCTAGCTCGCTCGGCCAGCAACCGCTTTTGTTTGGAATCTTCTTATAAGGGTATATATAAGATTTCAAATTTTTGCCACCAGCGCCTCTATGAGCTAGTATGGTAACTAAACTATTTTTAATTAATTAGCATTTCCTGGACACACCTTACCAATTAGCGGTTTTCTAAAGGAAGTCTGACATGCCCTGAGACCTACTGAATATACATAAAAAATTTCATAAGAATCGGTCAAGCCGTTTCGGAGGAGTATGATTTCAAAGTTTTGTGACACGAGAATTTTATATATAAGATATGTAAATACAAATACGCATAAGTTATGTGACCCAGGTTTACGAATTTAAAAATTTGAGTTTTGACAATTTTTTCATTACCTGAGCTTATTAGATGTGTCCCAAAAATTTATGTTGTCTTTATAAATTATTATATATATAAAATAATTGTTGTGTTTTTGTTACATTTTTAATAAATAATAATATATTTTTTCAATTTTTTTCTTGATTCTTTAAAAAGAGAAATCATAGATAAAAATATATTAACTTTTCTTCTTTAATAGTTTCATTGTTCACAATGGTTTCAGTAAACGACTTTTTTATCTTCTAACTCGATATTTCTTCAAATGAAAGAAAAAATCATTACTTGTTTGATTGAATTTAATCTGTAGATTTAAAGGAATTTATAGTGTGAGTTTGATTTGTCATTATTAAATAAGAATCCAAAAATAAATGTTGAAAATCAGTTTTCGATTTTTTTTGGCAACACCTTTTGTTTATAGAAAAATAACATGTGAAAAATAGTCGAAAACTTTTTTTTTTTTTTTAAAAAAAACACGTTATGATTGATTGACTGTCAAATAAAGGAAGAAATGTTATTTTTTTAATAACGATTACAAGGAGAGAAATAACAGGGGACGCGTGAGAATAATATAAATAGATAAATCGCGAAAAGGAATTCCCTCGTTGTAAGAAAAACAGATATATTGGAGGTGGAGAAAGATAAATGAATAAACTGGACACGTGTGAATAAGAGAAAGAAGGAAAAAAATGACATTCGAATCTTTAAAGACAATCGAATTTAAGAACGTGAACAATGTGCTGAATCGTATTTGCCACCTGGAATAAATTCATCCAACAGGACCAACTTGAAGACACAAATGAATTATGAAGTTAGTTGACCTTTTTGACACAAGCACAATTATTCTAAGCCAAGAACATGAGACAAGACTTCTGACAAGAAATATTTCCGACTTATATTTATGATTCTATACAGATTTTGGAATTTGGAAGAAAATAGGAAAGGTAAGAGGAGTTGTAAGAAAGTTGCAAAACAGGCGGTCTAACATATAAAATACATTTCATTGGAATTATTTTTCAAAATTTTATAAATAGGTAAAAATAGATAAATTATACCAGCGGTCTTGAAATTAGGGTAAGAATATTCTTAAACTACACAGTTCTAAGGTCTATGTCTTATTTCTCATCAAAACATTTAAATTCCTTCTTCCTTCAGAAAATTATAACTGAAAAAGAAAATTTCCGCAAAATTTTATATTTTACTTTATATAGATATAATCTTACAATATATAGCTTCATCAATCTGTGTGAAATAAAATGACTGAATCACCTTCTCAATGAATTGTTAAAAATAATTAATGACATATTGTAGTTTGTGGTTTCATTTAAAATAAATAAATAACAATGCAATAATATTTGATTTTATATATTTTACCTTATTATTTTCTGTAAAAAATAATTTTTAACAAACACAATATAAGGTAAGTTCGGTGAAGTGCGCGCCCATTTTTTTAAATAACATTTTCGTGAGACCTTGTATCTGTAAATATTAATTATGTGGATTCAAAATTTTTATATCATATACTTATGCTATTGTTATTCATGGATCGAGAAATAAAAATATTATAGTATGAATAATATATTATAAAAGATTCAATGTATTCAAACATTAAATGGTAGTATAAATATAAAGATTAAGCTTATAGGATTGGCTGTAGATATTATTAAATGTGTAAAAAGTCCATTTCTGGCACTGAATACACCTTACAATTAGCTCGATATCCCGATATTTCAGTACATTTGGTCTGTCTGGCCATTTCCAAAGGCGACCAAAGCTTTCCATAGAGGAGATGGTGACTTCATTGTCATCAATCTCAGTTATTTTTCCTGGGAAGAATAAATTCTTGTTTTTGAATATGATGTACTCGCCGACAATTTTTCTGAACGGCTGACAATTGTATTCTCCTTCCAATTGCGTGATAACGTACAAGATAAAATGTTTATGTATGCTTGCAGACATATAACTAAGTATTTATTATTAAGCTTATATGAAAACTCATAAAAGACTTTTTGGGAGCAAATGCGTGGAGAGGGGCGCGCACATACCCAAGCTTGAGCCACGCACTTACCCCACCGGGCAAAAATCCCGGGTAAGTGCGAGCCCCTCTCTTAAATTGAAACGAAAAGTGTTTAAGATATAAATAAGGTTTACAATCACTAGTTTTTAAACAATAAAGTGATAATAAATCGAAATTTAAATAATAAAAACAACTGATTGAGAAAATAATTTAGGTTTAAAAGTATCCTCCTATCTAGTTTGATAACCGTCAATGAATGTGTGTCACATAAACGTCAATTGCCTTGATTTGTTAGGGGTTCCAACAGATTGCTTAGCTGTCATAACAAGAAAATAACCAATGAATGCATAAGATTCGTGCCAAGTTTAAGACTTCTGGAGGCATAACTCGCACTTACCCCGTGAGCGCACTTCACCGAACATACCTTATATAATAATATATATATATATATTTTGTTAGATGGTTTATTTTGATGTAAGGGTAAGTGATCTCCAAACGTGTTAAAATATTATCTCAGAAATAAATTTGAATGTATGTATATTATCTCATTATATGTAAAATAATATAATTATAAAATGTTAAAAATAATAAGTGAATTTGTTATGTTGTGGATGTTAGAATTAAAATCGTCCACTGGGCTTGTCTTAATCTAGTATGTCATCCTTATTAATTAGACGAGAACATGTTCATTATTATGACTCTATTATAGAATATGAGGTGCTATCTTTGTTTACATGTAGGCTTATGCATTTATGTAAATGGGTTAATCTGCTTGAACTACCCATCCAAAGATTGATGATTGCATTAGTTTACATTGCTTTATTACCTTAATTATTTCTAGACGATAATCTTCAGCTATCTTATACGTTCATGCCTCTTATCGTCTACTTTTAGATAATAAATATTTTCTTTGAAAACTTAGAGAATCATTTCAAGTTAAATATTTTCTAACCTCTTATAAAGAAATTAATATAATTTTTTATTTTCTTATAAAAAGGGCTTTATCATATGAATAGAATAAGAAAGTAAATTCAACTTTTAAAGTATTTTTTTAACAGAAATCAATAAATAAGTAACATTTTAGAAATTAATACTTATTCATTCCTTTATTTGAATTTTCAATTTTATTTTTGTTATTGATATATTCTTTGATTCAATTTTTAGTTCTTCTTTAACTTATTGAATACTAGTTAAATAAATGGTCAAATCTAGATCAAATAATTTGAATTTAATCTCTTGGAAATGTTAAAATTTCTACTCATAAATTGGAAAATGATCATATCAGGTCTTTGTTTTTTTGTTTTGTTTTTGTCCATTTTCCATAAACCAACTCGTAAATAGAAGGTTATCATCTGAATGAAAAAAAAAATAGCGATACACACACTTTAATTTTAATGTGTTGGAATTTATTGCATACCTTTCTTATACAGAAATCAAAACTAGATAAAATCAATAAGCGATCTACTTCTACAAGTACTGGTATAGAATATATTATATCTTGAGTTAACTTAGAAAGGACGTGAATGAAATGATAACTGGACCATAACAAATGAATGGCGTTTCATAGAGGGAGAAAAAATAAATAGATGACCCGGAACACATGAAGCTAATGGATAGCATAATTTGAAAATTAGAATATTTAATATTATAATTTTATTGTAATAATGAATAATAAATTAATGATAATTTTGATTGAACTAATAAATGAATTCCTCTGTTTTTCTTTAATATTAATCACATATTTTATCATAGGCACGTTAATTGATATTTTTGATCATGGATGCTGTCAACGCGAAGAAATGCCCCAATTCTGATTGAAGGATGAATGTAGAATGAGAATTGAAGATAATACTATAGGCTATATTGTCTCTGCCCAATGCATGTCACACTTTTTTTCTCTAAATATCTAAAAAAAGTGGAATGTCAAATAATAAATGATTGCGGACATTTAACAAGACAGGTAATTTTTTTTAAACAAAATTAATTCTCATAAATAAATCAGTTTGGATTTTTGTCAGATGAGATGGAATTGTTTCCCTAATCTTATGACTATTTATTTCAAATTTTATTATAAATTTAATCTTACCAAAATAAAGAAAAAATAATAATAATATAATAATTAGATTAATTTTTTCTTTAACTAAATTCAATCAATATTATTAAACAATCTGTATGATTGTAAATAAAGACCAAAAACAACAAATTACTGTTTAAGCCATTACTTCATAAGTAACTAGCAACCCTCTCTGTCAGAGTATCTAAGAGGGCAATAAAGTAGTCACATTTGAAAGATGTTTTTTTCTTCATTTAATCTCTAACAAAATTAGAACCAAATACTTACAAGAAAAACCCATGATTTATCGTTATAAGTCTTTGTAAATATTTTTTGTTAATTAAAAATAAAGAAATAAACCATTTATGTACAATAAAGTGAATATTTTAGATAAAAATAAATTAATGATAGCCACAGAGTATTAACACTAAAATTATATTTTTATTCATATATATATATATATATATCCTCTAGGCTCTATTAACTCTAATCTAGGGCCCATTATAATTATGTCAGGGACTAGAAACTTATAAAGAATAATTTTTATTGATACAAAATTAATACAAAATTTAATTTCAAATTAATGATTTAAGTTGTTACCATTACTTTAACTATAATAAAATAAACTATTACATGTAGAACTAAAAAAATGAATATTGTAACGGATGTATATTTATTATATATATATATGACAAAGTCACCCCAGGCGCTGTTGCATGACTGAATGGCAACGTCTAGGGAATTCCGACGACGGTTGGTGACTTGGACTTATATAGACAGTCGGTTACCAGCGTTCTTTGTGTAAAGACGTGTTATCTTGTCTCCACGTTCTTTGCATAAAGACGTGTTTTGATGATCCTCCATGCTGGATGGATCTTTTGTGACTCCCATGGTGGAGAAATTATATTATAGTATGATCTCCACGTTCTTTGTGTAAAGACGTGTTTTGATGATCCTCCATGTTGGATGGATCTTTTGTGACTCCCATGGTGGAGAAGTAATATAATATTTCTTATAACTTATAATTATACATTTTCTTTTAAACAACCGTTTTTCAATTTAACTTAAACTACATCCTTATTGACCAGTCTCTCTAAAATCTGCTTTACCTCTGAGTATAGCATGGCGCCCATTTAACCTTCATCTCCGCTGGACCACTGGAGGAAAGGCAGGTTGTTCTCTGCAGCTGCGGGTAATATTTTCCCCCTTCAAGAAGATATCCACCTGTTTACCTGTGGAGACCTTAAACTCCTTTTTTCCCTCTCCACATAAGATCCATTTTTCCCTCTCCCATTTCCCCTCTTCTCTCTTCTATCACATTTTCCCTCCCTTCTCTCCCCCTTCTTCCCTCCTCCTTGTAAGGGGCCTGTTGGCATCCACTGTGGGCCTCCCCCCTTACAAATTGGCACCCAACGTGGCCCTCCCCTTACAAATTGGCACCCAACGTGGCCCTCCACTTACAAATTGGCACCCAACGTGGCCCTCCCCTTACAAATTGACGCCCAACGTCGAGGCCTGTTTTCCCCACCCCTGTGAAGGCAATAAGTGATATTAGTGCAAATAATTTGTGAATATTAATCAACCATATGGTGACACTCGCCCTAAGGAACAACCACACTTAAGTACATTTATATATATTTTTTTTTCTTTTGGTTTTAAAACCTATGATTTTTTTTTTATTTTTCTTTCTATTATTTATACTTTGTTTGAGAATTGAATTTTTTTTTTTTCTCTCTTTCTCAGTTACATTGACATTGTATTATTATTATTATTATTTTTTATTTTTACTTTCATTGTATTTATTTATTATTTAGTTATTAGGATTTATATTTAATTTAATATTCAATTTATATATTTTTATTTTTATATTATAGTTTTTTTACATACAATTAATTAATTATTATAATTAGTAGTATATTGTGGTATATAATTTATTGTTAAGAAATGGCTTTCCTCACTAGAGCACGTAAGGAGGATTTAATAGTTTTGGCTGATGAATTGGGCATTGAAATTAATAATTCAATGAAAATTATTCAAATTAAAGATGCTATATTAGCACATGATGATTTTGATGATGAGATAGCTCAGGGTATCCTCAATTCTATTGTAGAACAGAGAGTTGAAAGGCTAGAGTTAGAAAAAATTAGACTTAACTCACCTCATCACAACCCTCCACCTGTAGGAGCCCCCTTTCCCCAAATAGATTTAGCCAATCGCCTCCCAAAACTTAATAAAAATGATGATATTAATTCATACTTAATGGTCTTTGAAAGACAGATGAATTTTTTTAAAATACCTCAAGAAAATTGGGTATCTTATTTATCTACAACCCTCCCTTTAGACCTAGTAAGGTTGTTATATAGAGAATCGGATAAAAATTTAATGGATTTTAATTATATTAAAACCCTTTTGATGCAAAGATTTAAAATCACTAAAGAAAAGATGCGTCAATTATTTTACAACAGTAAAAAATGTCCCACTCACACGTGGACTGATTTCTATCATAGCTTATTGGTTCATTTTGAATCATGGATAAAGGAATTGAATATCAATAACTTCGAGGCATTAAAGGATTTAATTATTACAAATCAATTAAAAACTCACGTGTCATCACAATGTCGTGAGCACTTTTTAGATGAATGGGAAACATTAAATAAGCCTCTTGAATTAATAAAAAAACTTGAAAATTATGACAACCTCCGAAATACGGATGGCAAAATTGTTAATAAAGTAGCCCCCCGTGGTACTGATACCGTTTCTATGGAGAAACCTGTTAAAAATGTAAAAAAATGTTATGGATGTGGGAAAATAGGTACTATTAAGCCCAAATGCACTGATTGCAATCCCCAATTAAAAACTAATAAAGTAGATCCTACTTTTAATTTTAGTAATACTATCAAAATATCTTCAAATGAACAAAAAGGATTTCTCCCTCTCCTCCCCATTCAAATAGGCGATGCCACGGGTACGGCATGTGCTGACTCTGGTGCCTCTCATTCCATAGGGAGTGAAAAATTATATAATATTTTAAAAAATAAAAATGTTACATTTTATAATAAATCAGTAACTATTAGTTTAGCTGATGGCTCTAGCCAAGAGCATCAAGTAGATTTAATTGAATTACCTATAAATATTAAAAATAAAATAGTGCCCACCAGGCTGATGTTTTTTCAAAATCAAAAAATCCCGAGAACTTTATTGGGAAATGATTTTTTAAAACAGGCAAGATTAATTATTGATCTTTGCTCTAACCAGTGGTATTTTAATAATGGAATGAAATTAAAATACCCCTTTGAGAAAGAGGAACCACTTATCGCCTCTGAACCTCACAAAATTAATTATTTATCGGATATTTTAAGTAATAACAAGATTTTAAACGTCTCTCAAAGGCAAAAATTGAATTCTCTATTGAACGAATGCAATAATATCTTTACTGCAGGGGGAGAGCCTACACCTTTTGGTGAGCACATAAATGGACAGGTGATTTACAATGACAACTTCGTCCCAGAAATCACCCCTTATCTAAAGAGATTCGGAAATAATTTGAAATTTATAAATGAAAGAATCGAATCTAAGCAATTAAAAAATAAGAATTGCAATGATAAAAATCTTCAACAATTGTCATTTCCTATACAAACTTGCTCTTGGTATAGGAGATATATTCCTAAAAAGAGAGGTCGACCTCGAAAGGGTGACTCTAATTAATTATTAAAAACTATTGTATATTTTTCTTTGATTTTTGTGAATTTTTTATATTATTAATTGTTTAATTAAGTATTAAGATTATTATGTGTTTTTCTTAAATTTTTGTGAACTTATGTATTATCCATTTTTTTTTAGTTAAGTATTATATTAAGAATTATTATATCTTTGTCTTTAATCTTTATGAATTTTTTTTTTGTTGTATTATAAATATTGTTTTTCGCTTTTCTCTTTTTCTGACTCCTTCGTTGGGACTTCTTCAGGAGTCAGAGGGGGAGGATGTAACGGATGTATATTTATTATATATATATATGACAAAGTCACCCCAGGCGCTGTTGCATGACTGAATGGCAACGTCTAGGGAATTCCGACGACGGTTGGTGACTTGGACTTATATAGACAGTCGGTTACCAGCGTTCTTTGTGTAAAGACGTGTTATCTTGTCTCCACGTTCTTTGCATAAAGACGTGTTTTGATGATCCTCCATGCTGGATGGATCTTTTGTGACTCCCATGGTGGAGAAATTATATTATAGTATGATCTCCACGTTCTTTGTGTAAAGACGTGTTTTGATGATCCTCCATGTTGGATGGATCTTTTGTGACTCCCATGGTGGAGAAGTAATATAATATTTCTTATAACTTATAATTATACATTTTCTTTTAAACAACCGTTTTTCAATTTAACTTAAACTACATCCTTATTGACCAGTCTCTCTAAAATCTGCTTTACCTCTGAGTATAGCATGGCGCCCATTTAACCTTCATCTCCGCTGGACCACTGGAGGAAAGGCAGGTTGTTCTCTGCAGCTGCGGGTAATATTTTCCCCCTTCAAGAAGATATCCACCTGTTTACCTGTGGAGACCTTAAACTCCTTTTTTCCCTCTCCACATAAGATCCATTTTTCCCTCTCCCATTTCCCCTCTTCTCTCTTCTATCACATTTTCCCTCCCTTCTCTCCCCCTTCTTCCCTCCTCCTTGTAAGGGGCCTGTTGGCATCCACTGTGGGCCTCCCCCCTTACAATATATAATAATTTTTTATTCTTTTGTATGAGTATTAGTTAAATTGTGTTTTTTGTTATACTATTTTTTATATAAAAAATTTTTTAATAATATAAATCGGACTCAAATTTTAAAAAATCATAATTGATAGTTACTCTAATCATGTAATTTTTATTTATATTTATAAATATTATAAGAAATTATTTCAAAAAGATATTCAAATTTAAGGTTTGCCTAGGACCTAAAATATTGAAATTTAAGCCCTGTGCATATAATATGTATACCTATTTTATCATCTATCATTTCTTTAATATTATTTATCTCTAAAATCTATTTTTTTTAATAAAACAAGAAAAAATACTATCTAGAAAGATTTAATTTTCTATTTTATTTCTAAAATTCTTTTTTAATATATTTATTCATTCTCTATTTTTATCTTCATTATTTAAACAGTTCATTGCTTGTAAATTTGTTCATCCCCAAGATTGTTTTAACGATAAATTAACTTTATTTCCGTAAACGTACTATTGATAATTAAATTCTAAATAAATAATAAATTAAATGGAAATAGAAACTTTTTTGAAACAACCAAATATTTAAAACATTAAATTTTCAGTAATAATGTTAAAATGTAGTATTTAATATTATACTTTAAAGAAAATTAATATTGATTTTAATTTTTTGCTGTTTAGTATATTCTTTCTCATGTTCATGAGTTCAACATATTATCACTATTTTCTGTTTAGTAAATTATAATAATATATGTTCCGTAACCTGCGTTATTTGTTTAAATTTAAATGAATAATTTGTTATTGTTAAATTTGGGGAATTCTGCCACTGGTATTGGCTCCTAAGAGGTGCTGTCCTGACAACCTAAAACCATGAAGGGATTTCCAATATGTGTGTGACTTCAATATAATTTTCATCATTCTCTATTATTGTACGCAAGGGGTGTCAAGCGGGCCGCAAAAAGTCGGAAATTCCGATCGCGAAAAACATTTTACATTTTATTTTTTTTTTAGAGAGAGACAAATTGAAAATTTTTTAAAAAAATCTAAAGTTATAAAATAGTTGTCGCGGGCCACAAAAATACTTGTCACGCCCCTGTTGTACTATATAAGATAAAATTCAAAATACATTTCTACCTCTAATATATGAAGTTAATAACAATAACCTAAAATCAACTAAGGATCACATTATCAAATGTTTTCAAGGTTTGTAATTATATTAAATTAAATCATACAAAATAAAAAAAATATCAAATAAAATAAGATTGAATTAAATTTTATTAAGTCGTTTATAAATAATTTAATTCATGAATATTAATATAATAAATTTTTTTCAAAATTTATACTTTAATATATGTTTTCTTTATAAATATTGTTAGAAGCAAAAATAACAAATATTGTTATATATTATTATAATTATTAAATATAATAATTAATTATAATTACCTACCCATGAAAAGGTAATTATGTAATATATTTTCGTAAATAAAATTTATATTAACCAAATGTGTTTATGTAAAATTCGTGTTGAGTACCACCAGGTTTTTCAAATTCAAGCTATTCTTGTTAGAGATAAATGTAAGATAATCATGAATGAAATTCGCCAAGAGAGTGTGAAGCCCTTAAATCAAATGATAAGCATCGAGTTTGAAATGCAAGGACTATTCCATGTTTGGACCTCAGGTCGTTAACTTTCAACTATATTACATCAGGATCAAAAATACTTTGCAAACGTTAGGCTAATAAACAATTGTTTAGATAATATCTGCCAGTTAACAAAATTAAGAGTTGATCGTATTTAAACAACGCTAGACCTCCTGAAGAGATGGAACTTGGCTGCAAATTGAATGGAAAAGTTTAAAGGAGGTTTTATTGAAAATAAAGAGAACTTCAGAAATTATGATAATAAACGAAAGATTATATTTCCATTCTCTTATATTTAACTTTACTTCTAATCAATTATGGAAGTATAAGAAAATTTATATGATTTATTTTTAAAACTTCAGTAATAATATTATAAGTTGTAAAATTTAACTTATTTTATTATTTTTTTATTTCATTTTATAAAGAACATTAAGACCATTTAATAAAATTTAAAAAAAAATCTTGAATAAATAATGCTATAATCTCTTATTGTAAATAAAACCACATGCTATAAATTATAAAAAAATTAGCATATTTTTACTTTAAATTTACTCGTATTTCAAAATGAAGATCATTCAGGAGTGTAGGAAAGATTGGTTTGTGAATCTAATGTTGAAAGTTATTAGTCTGGAGATGTAGAAAAATTTTCCAATATATCTACAAATATGTATAATAGTTCTAATAGTATAGTAAAAAAATTGATTAACAAACAATAATTTTAAAAAATGATTCCTTAATTTATGTTTATAGTTATTGATAATAAGAATTAAATTAAAGAAACTAACTCTTTTTTTGTGAAATTAAAAAAAAGTAAATTAATTATTTTTTTAAGAATGTTCTTTCATGATGTATGGGCCAATTAAAAAAAACAAGTCACTACTCATTGAATATCGTTTTGTATCTAGGTATACAAGGTACAAGTATGTTGCTTTGAGATTTGATAATTTAGACCACCCCGATACGCATCTTAAACCAAAAGCAGACGGGACATGAATTTCGTTTCGAAATAAGATTGGATCTTGGAAGATCCTTTAGCTTGGGTCAGACTAATGGCACTCGTAAATCTGAATGATGCGACTCCAAAAGAGCTTAACTCAAGGCTCTTAGATCTTGTTCAAAATCGACCCAAAAACTCACTTCCTACATGATTCGAGTCGTGGAGGAAGGGTGCAGCTGTCGCCAGAGTGCCATTTCGAGCCGATTGCCAATGCCCATGATCACTTTATAATAAGATTTCTTCTGTATTCAAAATTATTTTTGCAATATAGGTATATTTATTCAATCATATTAAAAAAAAATATTTATTTATTATTGAATTAATTATAAACCTGCAATATTCAATAAATTCTCTAAAATAAATAAGTAAGAAAAATATTAGTTAAATCGTTATCGAATAGGGATGTACAATTTGGTGGTATAAAGTAGAAATCGGATTGGCAATGAATACACTCGTGGATTTGCAAGCAATTAACAAAATACTTGAATCACAATCGGTTTAACCCTTCAAAAACAAACATTAATCAATATTCTAAAACAACGAAATAGCTATCTTAGTTTGCACACTCGATACTATAAGTGGAATTTTAACTGGTTACAAATAATAAGGATTAACCGTTAAGTAGAATTAAAATCGTAAAAATAAATTCAATATTACCAAAATTTAAGTTCTATTATATTAACTTTTACAATTTGATATAATTATTTTCTTTTATTTCCTTAACAATTAATTTTTATAAAAAGTTTATATACAAAAATAAAAAAAAAATAATTCTAAAATTTAAAAAAAAATAAAAAATTAATAAGATGAAAGAAACAAATTTGACGTAGTCTAACTCAATAACAATATCAACTAAATTTAACTTTTGGCAATGAAGCAGCATTTAAAGCCCCTGTAATTCGCTGGTATACTGAATTCAAACGTGGACATGGTTCGCTCGAGGATGAAGTTAAAGAAGGACATCCAAAATCAGTCATTGTTCCGGAAAATATTGATACTGTGCAAAAACTAATTGAAGAAGATCGTCATGTGACATATCAGGAAATCGAGAGATGTTTAAACTTTAGTATAACTAGCATACATACGATTTTGCACGAGCATATGTGCGTTTGCAAGCTCTGGACGCGTTGGATTCCATATTTGTTGAATGATGCTCAAAAAATTTCTCGTGCCGGTTGGTACCGTAAAATGATTACAAAACTGTGGTATACAACATCATTCGACAAAAGTTGTTCGTTTTCGAAGCGTTAAGAAGCAAATGGTGGCGTCTTTCTTCAAGGAAACTGGTACTGTGGCAACTTTGGCTCTCGAAAATCAAAGGCCATTTGTTTACCTGAAGTTTTCGGTAAATATAGAAAAAAAATCTAAAATGACGAAACATTTTGCATCATGCCAATGCGAGCTTACACACGAACGAGTATTTGAACATACATAAAGATCGAATTGATGGTACATCCGCCTAACAGACCCGGCATGGCACCGAATTACTTTTTCTAGTACATAATTAAAAATTAATTAAACTGCGTGGACAATGATTTTCATCGCCCGAAGAAGCGGTTGAGACCTTCAGAACGCATGTTTTAAAACTACCATCTTCTTTCTGATTGGAAAAAATGCTTAGAAGGATGGTTCAATCGTATGAAAAAGTGTATAGATCTTAAAGGCGATTAATTTGAAAACCATAAAAATATTTTTAGTAAAATTCACTTGTTTATTTTTTCTATTCTCAATACATATATAGTAGCCCTTGAATAAGAGAATTTAAGGCAAAATAGAAATTGAATGGATATAATTTAGTATATGGACGGTGTAAAGAATGTGGTTGTTACACCTAATACTTTTGAGTTCAATATCATTGAAAAGAAGATAGATGAAAAAAAAAATATTGATAAATATCATTTTATTAATCATTTTTATCTTATCAGCTTGAAATTTGAGTTTCTTTTTAACTTTTTATTTTATTTTAAGAGGAGAATATTATTCTCTTACATTCAATTTATCTGAGTATATTTCTTACAATTCAGTAACATCAATTGATATTCATTTTCTCGTTTTTCATTTATTCTGAAAACTATAGAAAATTTATGACATGTGATATCTTGAATTAGAAATTCCACTGCGAATATTTTATGTCAGCTCAATTTTCTCATCTTCATCTAGCATATTTTGTTTTGAATTTTTTTTTTCCTTATTTTAGAACGTTCTGAGAGCAAAAGTGAATGAAACTTTTTTGATTGCTTTAGATAAAGGCACAAATCGTGTGATTTGAATATTTTCATCTACTCGCATCGATTAAAGGATTTGATGAAAGGAGAAATGAGATAAAAAAAAGTTCAATCAATAAAGGATTTATGGCCATTGTGGAAAAAAGATATTCGGTCACTTTCCAAAGACATTAATTCGTCAATTAAGTTTTTTTATTCTATTCTTTTGGAGAAGATAAAGGAATACTGAATAAGAGGGTGGGACTAGGGCTTACAATACCGAACTAAAATCCGAATACCGGTATTTTGTATTTGAAATTTGAAATACCGGGATACCGGTATTAATACCGGTATTATTAATAATAAATTTACTAGCTATATTTCTTCTTACCTCAGTTGTTATATTGACTTTTTAACAAATAATATATGAAATCCAATAAATATTGTTCTGAAATGAGTAGATATTATTTATTTTATTACATAGAGAGAGTAGGAGTAGATAGATACAAAAAAACGTGCAAGTGTAAAATAAAGTAAATATTAAATTCTATGTTACATTTTACATATAATAGGCTCGTATGGTATTATATAATTAAAGAATTAAATATAATTAAAGAAGTAAAAAATATAAAAATATAAATTGAAAGTATTTAATATTAATAACTTGCGTTTTGTTTATTAAAGTATGCTCTTAAAAAACACAACGAATCAAGCGTTTCATCATCAAGCGAGGACCGAATTTTCGTACTAATATAACCAGAGGCCGAAAAAGCTCTTTCTGATTCTACACTTGTCGGCACTATTATCATTAAAAAATCATACACATTTTGTAAATTCGTAAATTCGTAATACCAAAATACCGGTATTTTTACATAAATACCGGTTTTTAAAACCGGACAAAAATCGTCCGGGATCCCGAGATCCCGGTATTGTAAGCCCTAGGTGGGACAATTTCTTTACTTTCTATTATTAAATGGAACCCAGTGGCTTTTATTTTTTCATAATTTTTTAATTGTTATTAATAATTTATTAAAAAATATATTTTATTTTACCATCCAAACTCAATTTTATAATAAATAAGTATATATTGTTTTATCATGAATTAATTTGAAAATTCAACAATACAGTTTCTCATATACTTACCTATAAAATTAAAATTTATTATAAATATTATTAAATAATTATAAATAAAATAATATCAAATATAGGATGAAATGACAATAAAATGATATGAGAGATTAGGGAGAAAATAAGAATTGGATGAAGATAGCTAGGGATATGGACATTTGAAAAAATATAGTTACTGTTTTTGAACTTTAGTAGATTCACAGCCATAACTTGTTAGTAAGTAATCTATAAATATTTTTTCCCTAAATATACAAATATTAAAAATAATAAGCTGGATATTTCGGTAAAAAAGCTATTTTGAAATAAAATTTAACCCCTGATTTTATATTTTTCTTCCGTTATTTTTTTACTTTAAAAAGATATACCAAGTGAAATTAAATATTTCTAATATAAGGTGAAACCCCAATTGGCCACCCGCCAGTAGTTGGCCACTTTCCTGAAAAATACATAAAATAAGAGTTTTAAAAAGAATTTTCAATCTATTGTTAGCTTATGAGATAGTTCAATCATCTGTGAGAGTGTCAATAAATCGCACGCATATTGACAGCCTTTAGTTCCATGATGGCTCATCTTGGCTTTAGACGGACCTCTCAACACAGCTAATAAAGGTAATTTCTTAAATGATATAGTAAGCAAATAGTTCTGGTATGCAGCACATTTTGAAGTATATACTTATTTTTCTATATAAAATTATTTTGTACTTCATTTTGTGAGGTTTTAGCAAACCAATTAACTAATTAAATATGCATTGTTGTTTACAATGTGATCAATAGGGGAGTGGCCCACTACTAGCATCTATTTTTCAAAAAAA
Organism: Labia minor; assembly: GCA_963082975.1. Taxonomy (NCBI): domain Eukaryota; kingdom Metazoa; phylum Arthropoda; class Insecta; order Dermaptera; family Spongiphoridae; genus Labia; species Labia minor. The sequence goes on along the minus strand of OY720344.1, from coordinate 40,201,391 downwards.
TTTAGTAGTTAGTCAGGGTGGCAACTATATTGGCTATTTTATATATTAATTTTAATTTGTTCTATTCCTTTTTATTGGGACCGAAAAAAATTAAGAATTGAAATGGCTTAAAAATATTTGTGTTGCCTTGTTTTATTTTAGTAATGGGCCGGGGTGGGCGATTACTGGCCTTTATTTAGGCCAACTACTAAAACTTGGAAATTATTGCTTAAAAAAATATTCACGCAAAAACGGTTTGAGCTAGAATTTATTCAAAATTCGTAGTTTTCTATCAACTATTGAGAAATGTAGCTTATTCGGAGAGGACCATTACCTACCTCGTTTTCATTTTTTTTCCTGTAAAGTGACCGTAAAAATAAAAATATATGTTTGATAGTTTTTAACATTATTAAAAATTGTATAAAACTGCTATATATAGAATTTCAGCTTAATTGAATTGCTGTTAGTACCAGAATTAATTTTTTAACACTACAAATCACGCCTAACACGTGACGTGATGCCATCAAAAAAGAGCCAAACATGCGCTGGTTTAATAAATATCATTTATTAATTTATAATTTATAATTAATTAAATTTAATTTAAATATAATATATGTTATTTAATCCAATTCAAATTGCGAAATAGTCAAGTGGAGACACTCCAGCTTTTTTTTTATCTCTGCTCTTTATTTTTATAATATTGATCCATTTACTTTTCTGTAAATTCTGTCAAGAACAATATAAGGGTACAAATAGGGTATATTCACCTGTGAATTTCTAAATAAATAAGTAAATACATAAAATATGTCATTCAAACTGGATGGGCAATTATTGGCGCAGTAAGTAGCCATCAACTAATTTCATAGTATCCAGCCAGTAGCCAACTACTAGCGCAAAATTTTTTTTTTTTTAAATTTTCTTACTTAGACTTCTTATAGACTTTTTGAAAATAAAGTTATCTGTTAATTGTTCATAATTAATTGGTGTTTAGACTATCGATATAAGTTATCACCCAGCACATACACTGATAAACAACTTAGCTAGCGTTTAGTAACGGATAAAAACTATTTAAGTGGCCATCTACTGGTGCTTTTACCTTATGTCGAATTTTTATAAAAAAAAATTATTTTAAAGTTTTCACTCAGGTTTAAATATTTTATATGCATTGAAAATATATTTTCACTTATAAGATTATAAATTCCTGAAAAAGATGGTACATGAATTTTTTCTTATTTCCATCTGTAGCCAGTTTCGAAAGTTAGGGGAGGGAAAATCGAATTTTAATCTTTCGTCTATTATTTCAATATTTATAGAAAATGCCACCGCGGTCGTATACGACATCGATTTTAAATTTATCCAGGTAACTGTGCAAAAAATTTTCTTTCTTTTTTTTTATTACTATCAAATTACGATTAGCGGAAAAAAGTTGTAAAAAAGAAAAAAGTATATAATTCAAATATAAAATAGAACATAATAGAATCTTAGATTGTTGATTAAAAATTGATTTTTATAAATTTTTATAGAACACAATTAAATACGATTAAATTACACTTTTATATAAATATACAAATTTAAGAGAGAAATTACTAGGAAATAATAATATTATAATATTCAAGGGGAATGAAATGGAGGTAAAATTAAATTATTATATATGGGATTGAAATTAAAGATTAATATTAATAATTTTTAATATTATTATTTTGAGAATTAAGTATATTTAAATTCTTTCATTTTGTAATTTGAACACATTCTAACGAGAAAAAGGATAGCTCTGATGTTGGGATATTATGTAGTAACAGGATCTTTTCAATTCATTAAACTGTCCCACTAAATGCGGATAGAATCAAAAAAGATTTTACAAATCTTGTTCTTCATTTAAAATAAATGTTAAATGGTAGAGCAAAAGAGAAATGTTGATATTAACTAAAAACACTTAACTAATTCAATAGCAAACATTTACTACTGAGCTAAATTATGCCCTCCGGATAAAAGCCAATCAAAATTTAATATAAAAAAATCTTAAGTGGGTAGGATGCTCAATTTTTAAATCCTTTCGAATATATCATTTTATTAAAAATGAACTGGTGCCATTCACATTTACTTTTCTAATTAAATTTTTAATTTAATGTTATTTATAATAAACTTTTTTTTTAAAAAAATAATGTTTATTTGCTTATAAAGTTCAAGTTATATTAAGGAATTTTCCGAGACACGTAATTTGTCATCACTGTCTGTTTATTTTTCTAATATATATTTTTTAATTCATTTCAATAGAATCAGATAAAATGAGATGATTAATGATATTTTGATGAAAATTTAATAATGTGTATTTTGTTTAGTCAGATAATTTTACGAGATAAAATAAATAAATAAATAAATAAAAAGATAAACGGATTCTTAAGATTTTATTATTATGAACATTTCTTTAACAATAAATTGTTACTCTCTTTTAAATATAATATTTAAAGAATTTATCTACCTTAATGCCTTAACAAATTCAAAAGATGCCACAGCAACCACTTTGCTCCAACTGTCTCTTTTCAGGTCCACCTTCATTTACTATGCTCAAGACATACCTAAATCTTATGAAGGAAATCCCTTTTAAAATTAAAATTTAAAAAATATTTTCCGATATTGAAAATATAATCCTTAAAAAAATATCAGTAATATTTTATATCTGATTAGAAGTTTTTTTTATAATTTATTTAATAGTTACGAATAGAATTCATATTTGTTTAAAGATGAAAAAAAGAATTTCTTCTCAAAATAAATTTATAAAAATTCCAATAAGTAGAAATTTCAATTACTGAATTGATTGGGTTGTAAAGGAGTGCATGGAGAGGTTGACGATTGACGGCTAGAAACTAACTGAACGGCCCAAGCCACAACCAACTGTTCCCCTCCTCTTGAAATAAAGTACCATTAGTTTTCCCCTTGAAAAATTTCCTCGATTTATTTATGTAAAAAATCCATATTTGCATAAATTTTCTTGTTATGATGATTTTTTATGATGCTATGGGGTTTAATGACTCTAGTGGAGCCGTAATGTGGGTGGCCTAACTATTTAGGAGCTGTAATTCAACTTAAAAGCTTGAATATCTTTATTCTGGAGCAGTTAATCCAATTTTTATATCTTGTTCTCTCAATATTACTTATAATTTAGGAGATTAGGAAGTTTATTTTATAGAATTATGTTAATTAAAATTTGTGTAAATTTTTTCTTTTAAAAAAATAAATAGATAATTATTATTTAGTGATTCTTGATAAATTTTCTTTGGTCATTAAGAGTATATTTTTATTTACAATAAATTTTAATATTTTGATACCTCTAGATAATGATTGCAACTTTGATTTAAATTTTTCTTGGATATTATTATCATTCGCGATTATAGAAGCTAATTTTTAAAATTTTTTCTAATATCAAATTCTATGTTTTGTACGTTAATATCTTCTGTATTGATTCTATTCATTTCTGATAATAAAATATTTAAATAAATGAAAATAAATTATTAAATATATAATGATTCTATCTATGTATGTTGAATTAAAATTGAAATATGTTTAACAAATTGTAATTATTTATATAATTATAACACAATAACGAAAGTTTTTGAAAGTCATGAGCCTTTGTTAATATTTTTAAAATGGTTTCATTCATTAGGATGGAAAAATAAATTTATTACAGAGAATTTTGAATTACAAAAAAGATGTATTCGATTTTTTAAACAATCCAACATCAATAATACGGTGACACGCTATTTTATAAAATTGTTGTTAAGGTCTGATTCCTATTTGAATGTTACAAAATAAATAGGTACAAAAAAGAACTCTTTATATATATACGAGGGTGGGGTGAAAAGTTTCCGGCCCGGCCAAGGTCTACTTTTGGAGTGGTGTCCTACAGTATCATTCCTACCGAGCTTGTATGTACAGTTATAGTTTGCGTTTGAGAGCACATTGCGAGAGACGCTTCCGTTGTTTTCGTGAAAATTGAAAAATTGGAAAAAAGTCCTGTCATCAAATACTTCTATTTGAAAGGTTTTACACCAAAACAAATAAAAGAAGAGATGGATTCAACACTAGGAGATTCCTCCCCATCATATTCAACTATTAAGCAGTGGGTTTCTGAATTTAAAAAGGGTCGTGTGAGTACCTCTGACGAGCCTCGCTCAGGACGGCACGTTGAGGTCACAACTTCAGAAATGATTAAGAAAATCCATAAAATAGTGATGGAAGTCCGCAGGTTGAAAGTGCATGAGATAGCTGAGACCTGTACGATGTCAGCTGAACGTGTGAGAAATATTTTGCACAACCATTTGAACATGGAAAAGCTGTGTGCAAGGTGGTTGCGTAAGTCATGGGGTGGTTTGCTAACGTTAGACCAAAAACTGCTTCGAAAAACCATTTCTACCGACAATTTGGCGCTGTATAGGCGTAATCCAAACGAATTTTTTAGACGATTCATAACTGTTGATGAGACTTAGGTCCACCACTACACGCCTGAAAATAAAGAAAAGTCAAAACAGTGGGTTGGAAGCTGTAATTCAGTATTTTGAGGAACTTAACGAATCCACGTTTAAAAATGGCATAACTAAATTAGAACACCGTTTTGAGAAATGTATCAGTGTTGTGATGGAGGTTATGTTGAAAATTAAAGCAAAAAAAAACATCGTTTTACTTGGCAGGTCGGAAACTTTTCACCCCAACCTCGTATATATATATATATATATAGGTTAGTAATATATTCATATATATTTCCTATAGGCCTTTAATTAAGAATTCAATATTTACCAATGAAAAAATAGAAATCGGATAAAAAATAGCTTCCAGGTTTAAAATTACATTGGCTATGTGTTATTTTCATTCTGGTTAAAATCTGTTTTCTAATATATATATGCACGACTGGATTTCTATGTAGGTATATATTGCCACACCTGTTAATCTTAGGATTATTTTTTATAATTAAAATGAATAACCTCTAAAAATAACTGACACGATTTTATATTTCAGGCTTAAATCGATGTTATCGAATAAAAATTGTATTTGAAAATGCCAATAAGTTAATTTATGGAAATTGAATTCGATAAGTCATTGATCTTTTGTGAAGTGAAGAAAAAAAAACATTGGAAAAAAATGTTTTGTTATTAGAAAGTTAAAAAAAAATTGAAAGAAATTGGATGAATTGATTTGATTTAAAACAAACGAATGATCCGCTCAAGAGATCTGATTCTATTCATTTTTATTTGAAGCTTATTCTTTTTTTCCCCTCTCTCTTTGAAGGGATGAATTATATTTGTAAAAAAAAATAACAAAATCACTGATGGAAAAAGAATTAAATTGTATTTCAAAATATACTTTTTTTGCCTTTTTAAAACAAAGATATCAAATTTACTTAATGGAATATAATTTATATATATTTATAGTATAATATTTATAAATAAGGATGCGTATTATATACCGATTATATATATATTATATTTCAAAAATATCTACCAGCTCAAAAAAGTTAATAATAAATTTAATATAAATATCAAATATATATTATATTATATAATCAAAGAGATAATTAATATAATATAAAATTAATCTCTTATCTTCATCCCTCGTTTTAAATACCCTTTAAATATGTCAGTTAATAAAATATCTCTCAACTTTAAAATTAAAAGCTTAAAGATTGGTATTTATATAGACAAGTCACATTTTATCTTTCCTTCTGCCTTTAAAAGGTTTTTAAATGAAAAAAATGGCTTGACAAAAATACCAAAAACAAATACTCCATTAAAATATAAAAATCAAGTCTACTTATTATATCATTTAGATTTTTTTATATTTATAAATAATAATTTTTTTAAGATAAGTTTTAAGTAAATGGAAAAGTAATAATCATATGGGTTGCCAAACTTTTTTTTATTATCGACCCTTATATAATTTTTCGAAATCTCCATCGACCCCCATAAAAGTAATTTTCTGTTAATTAAAATAAAACTCCATTAGATACTGTTTTTTATTTTATATTTTTAAAACATTTATTAAAGTAATAGTACCTTGTGTAACAATAGTTTGATGAAAAATATATTAATGTTAAAATTTAAATACCTTAATATTTATTCGGCCCCTGGCTCAGATTCGATTTTGTTTAACAGACCCCTGGTGGTCTATATAGACCATTTTGGCAACCGCTGATATAGGTTTATTTAATTTGTTAGAAAATACTTTTAGTAACAATTTAAATTAAATAAATCCTATTTAGAGATAATTTAATAATTTAATTTTTTTTTAATTATTTATTTATTCATATTTTAATAAAATAAAGTAAAAAATAATAGATTCAAGGATTTAGAATGTGTTGTAAAAGTTGTGTGAGTGTGGAGTATAATTTCATTAAATAATTTTATCTGGTTATATATAAAGTTAAGATATACTTAGATAAATTATTATAGGTATTCTAAAGAAGTTAAGTTTTAAGTTTAAAAGACAATTGATATCAGATTGGAACGCAATGTATTTATAAAGACGGTTAATTTGTAAATTCCTCAACTTTTGATGGAATTTATAGCACCATCTCTTTCACTGCAAATAAAAGATCTCGATTGGCTTGTATATAAACAATACTAGATAATTTCTAATGAAATATAATATTTTTCAAATAATCCCTTCTAATACCACTTTTATTATAGTATAAAAGAAATAAGTTAACGTGTGGATTAATTTTTAAGAGAGTTCTAAGTCTAAGAAGAAAACGTAGTATTCTTGTAATTATGTATTAGTAGTGTTATTTTTTTATTTTAATCTATAAAATATGTAAGAGAACAATACAAAATCCAAAAAAAAATTTGTCTAAAATTGATTACAGAATAAAAGAAGTAGCTAATATAAGATTGTCATTAAGTGACCCATTGATTACATCGAGGATGAGTATATATATATATATATATATATATACCACCACTAACAAGCATGATGAGATCGTTGAAGGAATAGCGGTCTGAGTACTTCAGCAACTTGGGAATTCGATCGAGGTGGAGGATGGATAATCGCACAACTTGAGAGTCATTTTCGTTTTAACTAATAAATAAAGACGCAAAGCAATTTATAGAAGGCTTACTTTAATTTCTCTTGAATATCAAGGACGGGGAACTATTCATAGATCTCCACTTGAATTCATTAAGTTTGGTCATTTGAATGTTGTATATTAAAGGAAAAGGAATGAAATTCCGTTTACAAATATTCATTTAATGATAATTAAAATATATTTGCGTATAAGACAAAATCATAAACTTTACAAAAGCTAAATAATGTTTTTAAAAAAGTAATGAAATAAATATTCATTTTATAATTCTTTGATCGATGGTAAAAATTTAACCAATTATATTATTAAAAGTTATTTAACTCTGAGGTGCTAATAAAGTTTTTGGTTACACTAACCACACTTTTCTTTTACTGAGCTTAATTTCTTATTACCTTCTAATTCCTTCACATCTATTTTTATATTCCCAGCCCATACCGTCCTTAATCTATACACGGATGGTTTCCAACTTTAATATATAGTGTATATATGTAACAGCGCGTCTGATGGCGAAACATTGAACTAAGAAAATATCTTATCTTATCTTATTATGCTAGCTAAAATTGTATATATCTATCTATCTATATATCTATCTATATATATTGGTTCTCAAAAACCGCTCTAACGATTTTTTTCAAATTCACACTAGATATAGTATTTATAAAGAAAAATTGAGTTTTATTGATCACATCTCTTGAAACTTACAGCTTCATTATTAATTTCTTAATTAAAAATTATATATGGGTGTGACGTCATCAATTTTACTCCCGCCTTTTTTTAAAAGATATTGTATTAATATTTTTTTTATATTTAAAATATTTTAAAATAAAATAAATTTCGAAATAAAATTAAAAATATTTATTTTTAATAAAATATATATATATATATATATTTATTAATCTCTCTCAAAAAAAAAAACAACAAAATAAAATACGGTTGGTTGACTCCCGCTTTTTTTTTAAATGAATTGTATTAACATTTTTTTATATTTAAAATATTTTAAAATTCATTATTTAATTTCGAAATAAAATTAAAAATATTTATTTTTAATAAAATATATGTATATATTTATTAATCACTCTCAAAAAAAACAAAAACAAAAAAACATATAATTCTTGCTAAGAGAGTAAAAATTGTCATGTTAATTAACTAAATATATCAGTATATTGGGTAAAGGCACTGTTTTGAATAGTCAACTTCGCAGGATCGAAACCGGCGGAAAATAATTTTTTTTTTTTTTATCTATTATTTTTTAATAAATTACTATTTTATATTTATTTATTCATTGTTCTTTTATTAAATTTAATATTTATTAATATTATTTATTATTAATTTATATATGCACAAATGAGACAAATATTGAAATTTGACTCCCGCCTTTTTTTAAAAGATATTGTATTAATATTTTTTTTATATCTATATATATAAAGGAGAGTGTTTGTATGTATGTATGTATGTATGTATGTATGTATGTATGTAATTTGTTTACTTTTTTGCTGTCATAGAAACAAACAAAAAAGAAATTTCCTACTTAACCGACACTTTACCGGTAATTTAGAATTATGAACATCAAAAAATAAGAAACGATTTCTATGAAATTACATCACAATATTCTTATATATCTCTATGGTAACATAGGCTATAGATTTTATTAATATCTAATTCTAATCAATAACCGCAGAATTTAATTTTTTAAAGTTTATATAGTTCTCCGTGTTGTTCATTCAAGAGCCAGGCGTGGCCCACTGACTGGCGGACTCATTTTACACAATGTATATAACTAGCAATCAAAGAATTATTATAATATTTAACTTTTTATTTTAAATTCTAATATTCAAATATCATTTCAATTAAATAATTTATTCTAAAAGTTCTCATTTTAATTAATATAATAAAATATTTAAATCATATTTAACTTAAATTATTTTGTATTTATTCTTTCTATATTTGAATACTTCTTTTATTTTAAGGGAGGGAATTAAAAAAATTAATAAATGAACTTAATAATAAAAAATCAAATAAATCCATTAATTTAAATTAATACTATTAATGAATGTATATATTGTTAATTTATCTTTAGTTTTATCAATACTTTTATACCGTTAATTTTTATAAATTGTCTCAAGTCTCTAACTTTGCATTTGCTCAAATTTTATTATAATTAAAAATAATCAATAAAAATCAAGCAATGAAATTAAAATATCGAAATGAAATGATCAAGAAATATTATACTCTATTATAACATATACAATACTTATAAACTATAGGCGGAGGAAATATTAGACGATATCATTGCGGGTTCATGCCAAATCGATCAACATTAATTAAGATATTTTCATTATGACAGATATTAAAAAAACGGCGAATTCAATATCTCGGTTCACTAATTATTTGTAGACTTTAGTAAAACCTACGCATGACTCAATAGATCCGGATAAACGTTTTCAAATTTTGATCTTAAAATTTATCTTGAAGGTAGTAAAGAAAGAGTAAGATGTGGAAATCAATTGTAAAATATTAGGTTACCCAGACGACTTAAATATAATAGGAGATTCGGCAATTGCAATTACAGATAGCGAGGAAAAATTAATCGAGGTAGGAAAAGAGATGAGGTTTGAAATTAATAATGATAAATAAATATATTTAGAAACAAACAGGAGCAATATTAACATACAAAATGTAGAATTTGAATATGTAGAAAAATTGAATGTAATCACGAAGGATAATAATATTTGAGAAGAATTTAAATCGAAGTTGCAATCTGGAAACGCCTGTTATCATGCAGTAAAGAGGCTTATCTCATCAAAATTATTATAAAAGGGAATGAAAATTAAAATATATAAAACAATTATTTTGTCTGTTGTATTATATGGGTGTGAGACATGGTCTATGATCTTAGGAGATGAGAGTGGATTCAGAGTATTTGAGAATAGGATTCTCCCCAGCATTTATGGGCCAAAGAAAGATGAGTACATCAGGGAATGACGTACGAGAGATGGAACAGAGGCTCAGGATAAGGACACTTGGAGAAATGTGGTTGTAGCTGCCAAGAACTTTCGAGTAGATAGTTATAACATATTCAATAAAAATATATATAATTAATTTACTGATTAAATTAAAATATATTTTAAATAATCACACAATAAGAAATGAATGTTTTATGTTATACATTGATTGAAACAAAATGGATGAAAACCTTTTACTACTTTCAACCAAATACTATGTACCACTCAGGGGTACAGGGGGCGGAGCCCCCGTCTAGATGTGAAGAGCGACGAAGGAGCTCTGAGCAGCTAGTTTAAAATATTTTAAAATTTTTTATTTAATTTCGAAATAAAATTAAAAATATATATTTTAATAATATTTTATAATTATAAATTACGATATATATTTATCATTCTTCCAATAAAAAAAAAATATTCATGCACTTAGAAACATATCTAATAATACATATTTATGTATTATTGAGGACCCCAAGTTCCATTCATTTTAATCAGATTGATGCAATGATGCAACATTTAATAATTGTAATAAATAATTAAAGAATTGTATATCAGCTCGGTGTCTCAAGTATTAATATTACCAGCCAAACCCAATATAATAATGAATTATTTTTTTTTAACTTAATTACCTAGCCGAGGCTCGGGGTCCCGGTGTGATCTTAATATATTGTCAGAATTAGATAAATAATGTAGAGAGAAAAATTATTTAAAAATAGATATTTATTTAAATGAAATAAAATTATTTAATTTACAGAATGAAAATGTCAATAATAATGTCTAAACATTTTTTCGAGCGACAGCTCGGTATCTCAGGTATTAATATTATCAGCCAAACCCAATAATAATGAATCATTTTTTTTAACTTAAGTACCGAGCCGAGGCTCGGGGTCCCGGTACTATTAATTATGACTTATCTAAGGTACAGGACTTTGATTACCTTCGTTATTAAATTAAATTAATTAGAAAAAACTATGAAATTGGTTTGCATCGAATAAGGACTTTAAAATCGATTTCTCTGCATTTTAGGTGGGTCTATTATATTATACATTTTATGTACATTTTTGTATATTATAAAATTAAATTAATAAAATTCTCTGCATTTTAGAGTAAATCGGATTCCTAATTTATAAAAAAACCTAACCTTAAATAATTATAATAAACATCATTATATATATAGATAATTAAATAAATAAATAATAAAGAAAATAAGCTGGAGTGTCTCCACTCGACTATCTCGCAATTTGAATTGGATTAAATAACATAATATATTATATTTAAATTAAATTTAATTAATTATAAATTATAAATAATAAATATTAAACCAGCGCATGTTTGGTTTTTACTTTCCCGCATACTTCGTATAAGGGAAGTATTGGAATCGTCAAAAATTTCGACTTCGAGATTTCGATAGATCTTGACGTTTTAGACCTCCCTGAGTCGGAAAATACCATTTTTCGAATTATGTCTGTGTGTGTGTATGTATGTATGTATGCATGTATGTATGTATGTATGTATGTAATGTCTGTAAGCAAATTTACTCAAAAACTAATCAAGCTAGGACTTCGAAATTTGGTACACCGATATTATTCACAGTTTGTAGATTTCTATCAAAATTTCGTCAAAATCGGTTAACCGGAAGTGGTACTTTACCTACACTGGTTGCGTTTACCTTTCAAGTAAAGTACCAGTTTGCTTCGAGATATTTGCTTCATATTTTGTATATAGATTTAAAAATATGAAAAACATTGAGATACCAAATTTCATCATGATCTTACTACCGGAAGTGACATTTTACCTATATACAAGTAGCGTTTCTTTTTTACCGACCGACGATAGTAAGGGAGGTATTGTTTTCACACCAAATTTCACCTATGGATATTTTTAGGTACATATCTCCACGAATCATGCATTTTCTTAACAGAAAAAAGTATTTTTAGCATGATGTCTGTCCGTCCGTCTGTCCGTCCGTCCGTATAGATGTGTACAGCCTGAACGGCTCAACGGATTTTGATGAAATTTGGTATATTTACTTAATACATCAGTAGGATGAATTGATCAACTTTTGGTGCAAATCCGGAAACCAGAAGTGCTAGTATTGCCGATCGAAGAGAGGAAGTGAAGGGCTATTTTCAAATCAAATTTCACGTGAGGACATATCTCCACGTGTTATGCACTTTGTATTGGTTTTATCCACGAGAAAAATTATCTTCATTAGTTTTTTCTTAATTTAAAATTATATGACGTCACAGCCAGCCCTTATATATTATAAATAAAATAAAATTAAAAATATTTATATTATATCCATATCTGTTTTTTTACATTTAAAATATCAGTTAACCGGAAGTAGCACTTTATTCTATATATATATATATATATAAATGTTACCAAATATCAAATTTGACACCAATAAACTAATACGAACTGGCTCTTTATCAATACCAAGTTTACACATTCTAAATATTCATTCACAACTCTTTATACCTATTTATATGCGGGAAAGTCTAGGGGAGGACACTCCCGCTTATTTATTGATGGCACCATGGCACGTGTTGGCGCGTGAGATTTGCAGTGGCGAGATAGTAAAAAAGGCCCAACATATTGTTATTATGAGGGAAATTTGGATAACGTTTGTTTGCCAAGTCATTTGCATTCAATTTATAGTAATGAATAAATTGATTGAAACGCAATGTAATATAAAGACGGTTAATTTGTAAATTTCTTAAAATATTCTTGTAAATTGTTCGTATATTAATAAATACATCTAAAGAATTTGTTAATTAAAAAATTAAGGTGACAAAAAAGAGAGATGTGATTTTTCCAAACTGTCACTGTGTTTTCCTTCGGAAGTGAATAATATTGGCCAAGATAAATAATCACTGCAGAGAATGAGAGAGCTGTCGCTCTTTACTACCCGCCCATTCAACGCCCTTTCCGGACGCCCTCCATAATTTTAATAAACTCAACCCGTTTCTTGCTCTCTCCAATATTATAAAACAAATATTCAAAATGGGCAAAAACTCCCTGGATAGCGCCCAAGTCATTCGTTTCCTTTTGATTACGTCACGTCTTGAATGACGACCCGGGAGAAGAGAAAGATGAAAACGTCGCATCTTTTATTTATGAAAAAGAGAGATGAGTGGATTATTCGTTCTTGCAATTAACGAGAAAATCCCTCGAAATTATTTAATTAATTGATACAATTTCTTCTCTTATTAGGTATTATATTTATTTTAAGATCTTTATTTTATAAAATAATATTTTGAAACGAAAAGTCATTATGAAAAGTGACTCCTTTAAACTTGTATATTTAGATAACAAGAGGTTTAAAAATAATACTTTTATAAAAATAGAAGAAAAACTTTTAAAATAAGTTGACCTGTGGCCAGGCGCAGAACCGACCGACGGTTTGAAATAAATTAATTTCCAGCTACAGAAACAATTTCAAGTAATTTTAATGTATCTATTAAGTAATGCAATAAAAAACAGATATGGATATAAGAAATATTTTTAATTTTATCAAAATCCGTTGAGCCGTTCAAGTTGTACACGTCTATACGCACACACAGACGGACGGATGGACAGACATCATGCTAAAAACATTTTTTTTTTCTGTTAACAAAATGCATGATTCGTGGAGATATGTAAAAATCTCCAAATGTAAAATTTGGTGTGAAAACAATACCCCCCTTACTATCGTCGGTAGCTAAAAATCACAACATGGTGGTGCGATATAACAAATTTCGAAAAATCAGAAACTCAGTTGAACACTGTAATTTTTGATTTCATTTTTTTTTGTTTCCTTACTATTTATATATTAAATTTAATAATTAATTTTTTTTTTTTAAAAATTAATAAATAATTAATAAGTATCATACATATTAAATTTAATCAAAATTAAATAAAAAGAATAAGAAATTAAAAATTAACATTTAACAATCAAATTTTTTTATAATATTTATTTTATTAATAAGAGTACTTAATCTCATTTTTTACGCAATATTTTATTTAAATTTTTTTTATCCCTTTTTTCAACAGTAGATAATTAATTCCCTATCACACAAAAAACACTTCTAATTTTTATTATGCCTTCTTTAATCAAACAAACAATGGTATTTAGATAAATCTATGTCTACATTAATATTTTTGAATGACATAAGATAAAAAACTATAATCCACTATAGGTATTCCAGGGCATTCGAAAAATTATTTTGCTTTTAGATCATGTCCCGTATTTATTTAATATTCATTTATTGTCATAAGATTTCTAATTTTTTTTTAAATCTTACATTGTAAATTCTAAACTAATAATAAATAATAAATTTATAATGACATATAAATCTTTTCCAAGAAAGTTATTTACCATATTTCTAGTTAATATCATATATTTATCGGATTAATAAAAAGAAGAGAGTAATTGAATATTAATTGTCAGATAACCAAATAGATGATATTGATTGATATTTAATACAAATTTTGATTTTGTTTATATGACTATTCATGTTTATTTGTTTCATTAACCTTTTTTGTAATTCTCCATTTATGATTATAATTTGATAATCTCTCCAACAATGAGAATAATTTTATTTACCGTTGTATTAGGGTAAAAAATAAGTATAATGATATTTTCTTTTTTTTTAATTCAAGTATTATTTTATAGTACGGAGGCAGGTCAATAAGTGCATGACATTTTGAATGAAACAGGTTTTTGGATAAAAAATAAATTTATTTTTCAACGTAATCTTCTTTGAGCTTTATATTTTTTCCAATTATTTCATCCATTCCACAAAATAAGATTTGCCTAGGACATAAAAATAAATTTGTTTGTGAGATGATTTCATCATTGGAGTCAAACCTCCATTTCTTCAGGTTTGGAAACAAATATAAATAGTTACTCGGAGTTAAATCCGGAGAATAAGACGGATTTGCATGAAAATTCACTTTTTTCCATTTTCTTCTCAAATAACGAGGTAGTCTGCTCTTAATGGATGTCAAACAAAAACTAAAAAACCCATATGGTTTAAATTTCGACAGGATTCAGCTAATAGTTTCCTACTGACAAGAGCAGTGTTGCCATTTCATTCATGAGACAGGAAATTCAAAAAGTCACGGACTTATTGACCTGCCCCCGTATCTTTATTAAGCATATATAATACCAATAATAAAAAAAATTCAAAATAATTCCTCATTCTATTTTTTTAAAAATTATATTTAGAAATTTATTTAGTTATATATTTAAAAATCAATATGATTGATCATATAAATTATTATGAAAAGATCGAGATTATAAAATAGAAAAAAACAGTTATTTAGGGCGAGTAGATGTTGATATTTGACTTGAATGCCGATTAACCGGGGAAAGACATTTCATTAATTCATGACTGTGCGATAATTGAATCTAGATTTCGTGCCCACAATCCATATATGACCTGTCCACTCGCGCTTAATACGAAAAATAGAAACAAATATTCACTAATGTGATATGGAGAATGGATAGAATAGATTACAGTCAAACCCATTCATATTGATCGTGGATATGGAATTACACGCAGTCAAGCTTGTGAGGAATATTTTTTCAAAATATACTCAGATTGCGATGCAAATGGATTGCCTACAATGATCTCTGATTCATTTTTGATAGGAAAGATTTAAAATACATATAATATCCAATAGTTGGTAATATAGGTATGATAGCAATGGAATGTAAATTTTAATCCACGAAAATAATGACCTTTAGCAAATCCATCATTGTGATTGTATTCATTTAGGGTTACTGTGAAGGAAAGAAATGGAGATCAGGGAGAGATGATTATGAAAAGCTGAAATTTTCATTTATATAATATTATATGTTAATAATAATTTTTTCACTTCTTCAAGAATTTATTAAATAGTATTTATAAACATATTTGAAAAGTATTATAAAACTTCTATTATAAGAAATGAAATAAAAATTTCGATCAATCGGTCAGTTCTAGTTATATAGATACATGGATCGCTAAACATTTTTGATCATCGACCCCTATATAATTTTTCGAAATATTTATCGACCCCCATAAAATAATTTTCTATTAGTTAAAATATAACTCCATTAGATACAAACTGTGTTTGTACATTTATTTTATATTTTTAAATACACCTATCCCCCGATTTACACGGTACTTGTTTTACACGTTTTCGCTTTTACACGGTTTTCCAAATAAATTTTTGTTTTTGTTTTTACCGCACTCTACTAAATGCTACTGTGTTCGAACACGTGCGCTGTGTACACATCTCACGGGGAATCCCGAGCTTATGTGCTGACTTGGTGCACATGCACACTGTGTCTGTATTTCTTCGCATAAAATTAAAGTTTTATCTACGGAAAATTGTATTTGAGTGAAAGTATCACAGTTTCAGAAAGATTTAATTTTCCATATTCGTAAATTACAAGTGAGTGCATAATTTAGATTATTATAAATTAACATAAATTAAAAAAAATTATAGGCTTATAATGTCGAAAGAAGTTAAAAGAAAAGTTATTTCTTTAGAAACTAAAATCGAAATTTTGGATCGCTACCGAAAGGGAGATAGAGAAGTAGATGTTGCAAAATCATATAGCATGAACGAAGCTACAATAAGAACTATTAGAACAAATGAAAACACAATTAGAAAGAGTGTTGCAGATGGCAATACCACGAGTATGGGCACAATTGTTAATAAGCGATTTTATTACCACATCTCAGAATGTAAATATTTCTGCTTCAAACATCGAATCGGCACAAATAACTTCGAGTGATGAAAGTAAATTCCAACCTTCGATTCCGAAAAAAAGAATGAGAGTAATTTCTGATAGTGATGAAGGATAATAAAACACCTTTGGTTTTATTTTTTGTTCTTCTGTTTAATGTATTGTAATTAAATAAAAAAACAGTGTTTCCGTAATATATTACATATCTTAGCCTGTCAATGCATTTTATTTTTATTTCTGTGTACACCTAAAAATATTGAAAAAAATCACAACTGTTAAATAGTAAAATTATGCATTTTCTGCAAGCTTTTCGATTTACAAGGTTTTGACTTGAAAATTTTTAATTTTCGATTTACACGTTTTTCTCAGGAACGTATCTACCGTGTAAATCGGGGGATAGGTGTATTTATTAACAATAGTTTTATGAAAAATATATTAATGAACAAAATTAAATCCCTTAATACCCATTCGACCCCTTCGCACAGATTGACATCCGCTTTTATTAAATAGACCCCTTGGCGACCTATGAGTTTGATAAAACTAAAGGACATGATTTTTATTATTTTATTTTTACAAAATGAAATAAAATTTTTTTATTGTTTGGCAGACATCATTTTAATAAAAAAAAAGAGTTCGAAAGCATGCTTTCATTCGTGTCAAATCTACATCACAAAAATAGGTGAGTTAGTAAATTATAAAATTTTTAAAAAAAATTTTCGTACACATTATTTTTTTACAGCTGCACCCAAATATCAACTATCAAATAATCTAATCTAAATATTAATTAATAAATACTATATACAATATAATTTGTTCATTGACCTAAACTGTATTACTCTTCATTATTAATTTTATTCCAAACTTAATATTTTATTTAAAAAATAGGAAGTTCAGTTATTTAAAAATTAGTTTAAAATTTCTAAAAAAATTTACATTCATAACTAATAATATTTTGAAATTACTTTTTTCTTTTACTCTTTTATATTTTAATTTTATCAAAATTAAATTATTTCACATTATAAAATATACAAAAGTATTAAAAAATACAAAATAGTAATCAAATTAAATGGTTATTGAATAAGTAGTGGAGGAAGGGTGAATTGACATATTATATTAAAAATATGAGGAAAACCGAGATAAAATTCTTTAGATTTCTTTTAACTTTTTTACAACTTAAACATTTTTTGTTTATATTGTTAAGTTATAATGCATTAAACCGCCATTTTTTGTTTCAATTTCAAATGTGTTTTTCTCCTCCCTTAATGTTTCCAAAGGACCTTATCCTTACAATAATATGAATAAATAAAATAGATTTCCTCAATTCACCACCTCAATTTAGTAAAAGTTAATAAAAATTGTTTTATGTCAGTATATAAAAATAAAAATGGCAGTAAAAATATGAGTTAAGAAAAGTAACTTAGTTATGTTTTATTAGGTCACATTTCATTTGAATTATTAATGTATAAAACAAATTTTATATTTATTTACTATCCAGGTTAAATCTATGTAAAGAATGACAGACAAGTAACTATTTACTATTCAAATAAAACAGGTGAATGATATACAAGCACTGCGATAATTAATTTTTTAGTACTTGTTATTGTTAACGCTCTATGTATCCAATGAGAGGTGAGTGGTAGTTTTCCTCTAGAAATACGAATAATAAGGAATAAATGGTTATAAAATGTTAAAATGAAACCAAATATGGTGTAATCACTAATACAACGCTGCTTTAGTTATACGTAATTTTTTAAAAATTGTGGTTTCATTATGTAGTTATATAATGTTTTAATCGGGACATCCAATCCCCCTCTAGTTTTAATCTTGAATACGATCCTGTAACGCATATTAAATATTAAAAAATAAATTTTATAATGGATTTTAAGGGTCATTTGTCTAATTCCATTTTAATCTTATATATTTTAAATAAAAGCTAAAATGGTATTAATTTAAAAGATATTTTTTACATAAAGTTGATAAATTTTGGTGAGAATCGATTTCAAATATAATAAAAAATATATATCTCTCTCTCATTTCAATGAATAACTAAAAAAGTTTAAAATATTTTTCTAAACGGTCAAATAAATATACATATATTTGTAATTTAAACTTTTTAAACAATATATAAATTAAAAATAAATATTTTTAATTAAAATAAAAATCATTGTTAATCGGTTTAATAATTTTTAGTTTCATTTACATACCAATTCTTCACATGAATATTGAAATCTAAGATTACGAATTCAAAATATATTCTGAATTTTAAAATACTTACATATAAATTTCTGAAATTATACGGTATAAGGTCCAACTTTATTATTTATTTTTATATTAAAATTAGTTATTTATTAATTTTAAAAAAAATTTATGAATATATTCTTTATCATAGAAACAGCATCAACTTTTTTTATAAATATCAAAATAAATATTTATAGAAATATGTAATCTAACAAAATTTCAAATTCCGATTTGTTAGAACCTTTACAAATAATTGAAATGCCAATAGAAGCTAACTGTGGTTTGAGATAAAACGACAAATGTTTAGAAACTTGAACCACAATAACTTAAATTGAATAGATAGAGAAATTCACTGGTCACTATTGTAAGTAATAACCAATTGACCGATGTACAAGTTCATTTATGTATGAGTAAGATATTCAGGATTTCTCAGGAGAATTGATCCTCTTTCATATAACATAAACCAAGAGATATCCATCTTTGGACGTAACTTAATCATGTTTTGTTTTTAACTTATTCTATCTTTGATTTGATTTGATTTTTTCTTCTCGTTTATTATGTTTTGAGAAATAGTTGTTTTTGTTATTCTCCAAATCTATTAAAAATAATAATAAATGAATATTAATTAATAATTTATGGTAAAACATTTCAAAACAAGAACATTAAACAAATAACATAACGCATTTATTAACAGTTGTTTTTAGAATAATTCATAAATGATCTATTTAGGCAATCGAATCTATTTATATTAAATTATAAATATTATAATTCTCCTATTTTTAGTGAATAATTGAATGTATATAAAAAATCAATAGTTAATTAACTAAAGGACTATGTGAATAAAAATAAATCGATTTACTGATATTCTTTAAAAATAGAAATTGCACAACAAATTAACTAAACAGAAATAAAAAAAAAAAACTTTCCATCAATTAACCCAATCAAAACAATGGAGACTAAATCGATCAACACACTAACGATAACACTGGCCTTCTTGAAAATATCATCAAATGAGTGAGAAATGTCGGATAAATAACTTTACAATAACAAACACAAACTACTAATAAAATATCAAACATAAATATGTATATAATTGAGAGAAATAAAGGGTTGTTAATTTATTATTAAATTTATTTATGATGAAGTAAATGAATTGAAATTGAGTATATTTTTACTACCAGTTCAACAGATTTCCAATTAAATAATAATAAAAAATTTCGAAATTTTTTTAATGATTATTTCAAAAAATAGAATTTTATTTTAATATGTAGAAATAGAAAGTATTTTCAGTTGGAACTACGTATGATACATATTTTAGAATCAATTTTTGTTTTTTATTTTTATTAAATATAGTTATATATATCTAAGTATATTTTTTCTTTTTCAGAACCCCTCTGAGCTGCTATGAATGTGATATACACTTAAGTTCGATTGAAGAAAAAATTCCCAATTGAGATATTTGAAATGAGAAATATGTCTTAGGGGTGTTCTCTAGACCTAGACATTTGATATTCTCCCTAAATATTTTGAAATATTAGTCAAGCATCGCCTATTTTATATTTTAACATGCAATTCGTTTCTATGTGAAGATGATACAATTTATTAAATAACATTTTTGAAAAAATATTAAAATCGATTCTATAAACAATTAATTGATTCTTTTTAAAATTTGCCAGTTGTTTATACTCCATTTGATTTCAATCTATCATATTAATATTAGAAATGAAATGAATTAATACATTTGTAAATAAATCTAGATATATTTATTCTCGAACAGAATTTTGTTTTGCATAATTCTTCCAGAAATATTAACCTTGCTAAATGTTTAAGCAAGCTTTATTTCAACTTTTTTTTTCAAATCAAATGAAACAAAAATGTTTCAAAAAAATCACAATATGGATTATATTACAAAAATAAATAAATACGGATAGTAATATATATATATATATATATAAACTAAATGAATATTGATTAGTCAACATTCTTTACTCTTCAGAATCATATAAAAAACATTCTATCGTGAAATCTCTTTAGTTAAACTTAAAAAAAGAATAAAATAAAACTTTTCCACTTGTTGAGATGGAGTTTCTATTTGAAATCCTGCCTATTGTCTGACGCAAGGCAATTCAACATTGAGGGAACCTCTTTCCATTTGGGTTAATAAACCTACAAATCATTAGAAAAGAAAAGCTTCTTTTATAAAAATAAATACTAGTTTAATTCTTATCAACATATCGATAATAATGAAGATTTTAATTTGAAAAAATCGTTTATTTAATTTCTGTAAATTATGTAGTTATGTAATTGTTTTTAAAAATTAAATTATAACATATATATATATATTAGATGGAAGCATAACTATGATAAAAAATCACTTTGTGTAAACACGTCAACAGGTTTGTCAGGAAAATTTTGTCAATCATAATCAAATCATTCATTTTGCAGTCAGCTTTATTCATAGATTACTAATTCAGAACATTTACATTTTAGATTAATTTGGAAAACTTAATATTAATTCAATTATTTTATATGAGTGTTTCCTGAATGAGAAAGTTCAAAGCCAAGGGTCACTTAAAATACATATATACTTAATAATATGTATCATACATTATCGCTCTCCATTTGAAAAAAAATAAAAAATCTAGTTTTGAAGAAAAGTCGAAACGTTGTTTGAAAAGAAGTTAGAGAATTTAATTTCTAAACCATTATTATTTTTTATTATTATTTGAGGATCGAGGCATTTGTGCTTTAAAGAAATCATCCATCGGACAAGATCAATTTCATTTATCTCCAAGCAATCCCTACA
Organism: Labia minor; assembly: GCA_963082975.1. Taxonomy (NCBI): domain Eukaryota; kingdom Metazoa; phylum Arthropoda; class Insecta; order Dermaptera; family Spongiphoridae; genus Labia; species Labia minor. The sequence continues at coordinate 40,179,576 of OY720344.1, read as the reverse complement.
GGGAGAATTTCATCTTCTTCGCCGGGGCACAGCCAGGCATACAGTAAATTACTAAATCCTGACCGATTCCATTGTGTCAGACTCAATGCTCCCCGGGTAGATCACTTGGAAAGAATGATTTTTCCTTTTAGACCAAAAACAATCTATTCAATAATTAACCAATCAACAAATACAATATACAATAAATAAATAAATAGCAATAAATAAATAATCATAATAATAAATAAATAAATATTATATTTTGTATAACAATCTGATCCTATGTAGAAACCTAAACAAATTCTCAAAATTTTCAAACTTTCCCAATAGATTACTGATATTTCTAAAACATCTATTTGCTTTTGACTGCTAACTGATTAGAAGGATTTGTTCTGAAATGTTATTGAAAGAACGAAAATGCCATATAGAGTAAAAAGCCGCTAGAGAAGAGAATTCACATAATCGCCACTGGAACTCTATGGTGATAGAAAAGACTATTTCTAACACCTGCTCTTCTATTCTATGGCTCTTGAATGTATGTTTTTTGTTAACGTTCTGGTAGGTTCCATGATCTTGCAGGTTGGTGAATACTTTTGAATTCCCTTCTGTCTAGTCATTGCACATCTTTTCGGTCTTCCAATAACATTTCAGGACAAACCTTCTTTCTTCCAAGCTAAGTTGTTATGCTGTTATTAATTAATTACATCTGGAATTAAAATAGACAGTGTCTTAGCGTCAGTTAAGTTTTGAGTAAATTTTCTTTTTCTCCTTATTTAAAGTATGAATACATTATTTGAGAAACCATGTATTTGGATGTTATTGGAGGCATATTTTTCTAACATTAATACAAACAGGGGGCAAAAGAGATGGTGTGAGCGAGTACTAAAATATGAATTATTAAGTATACGTACAAGAATTCTTATTTTAGGTTTGAAGATCCTTTCAATTTTAAAATTAAATTTAAATTGTTAATTATATAAAGTAAAGATCCTATAGTTATAATTAATTAAAAGTTTATATACTTAAATCTTTCATATTAAATTTGCATATATTATTATTTTAAATGTAAAAAATAATATAAAATTTGATTTTGAAATTGGAAGATAATGAAAGGGAGATAAAGAGTTGTGAATCAAAGTTAAGGTTAATTCTCAAGTTTTCTTTGATGATGTATTTCATAAAGCTATTTTATTATATTACTTGGTTGGTAGGTAATTTGTTGTTATAAACTTTGTCACATGTTTTTTTTTCAAACAGGGTTTAAATTAAAATAATGTCATGTTTCTTTTTTGAATTTTTTTTTTATTGATTTTAAATTTTCATCAATATGTAATCCTAATTTGGGAAGAACAAATAACAATCTCATTTAAACAGAGATCTCATTTATACTTGATGCATGTTCTTGAATTTACGATTTATTCACTCTCTTCACCCTTACTAAAGCACGACAATCTTGCCATCAGCAGTTACACACTTCTTCAAAAGTTTATTCTATGACTCGGTTTTCTTTCTCAATTCCATTTACAGTGAAAACAATTGGTTTTTAACTAAACACAATCATAAAATTTTATTAAACAAAATTTTAAACATAAATTTATGTTTTTAAATAGTAAACAACATTTTTTTATATCACTTTTTATAACATTTGATTTAAATATAAATTCTAAATTCTATCAATTTATTTAAATTATAATAATAATTTATATAAAATTTATTATAACCAAAATAAAATTTGACTAGATATAGACTGACCTTTTCATTAGGTCATAGTACAAAAGATAAACGTTGCTATGGCTCAGTCTTGTTAAAAGTGAAAAAAAAATTAAAGTTTACGTATTTGATAATTTTTTAATACTTGAGGGAAGGGTATAGAAATTCTTTATACTTCCTTTTCTGAGCTAATTCTATTGAATTAAGAATAAAAATATTTTGGTTTAGAAATAAATTGTCAAATCAATATTCATTAAATGATTTTTAATTTTGATATTTGACAGTGAATATGTTTCCCTATTCTATCCTCTTGAATTTGATTTTCTGATTGTTTTGTCTGCGTGTCTTTACTCCTTGACGGAATTGATTAATTAGGTAATGTAACGGCTATTAAATGTCCCTCCTCAGCCGTAGTTTTGAACTTAACTACGTCCCGCTAATGGCATACATGTATGTTTTGTTTTTGAAATTATATTTTTATTTTTGATAAATAGTTTTTTCAAAGGATAGCAAAAAATTAGAAAAAATTAATTATTTAACTATCTTATGCTTTCCATCTTAAAATGAATATGTGGTTATTTAATTTATTCTTAATCTTTAATAATGTAAAAATTCGTTGCGATCAACTCAAAATTATCATTTATCCTATTTTGTACAATTTTTTCCATTTTTTTTTTTGTAGTTTTTAATTGTGTTAATTTTATTTTTCGTTAATGTGTTTAACCATTTTGAAATACTATTAATAATGTGACAACTATTTTGAAAAGTCGACATTTTATCTTTGTCATATTACTTAGAAGTAAATAAAACCTCTTAATATTATAAATTTATTTAAAATCACTAAATAAATTTTTGAGAAAACTGCAAAATAGTGTAAAATGTAATGCAAAAATGACATTTCTGGTTGCCAATTTTAGAAAACATTCCAATCTTAAATACGAAATCTCCGTTTTGAGCACTTTTCTTTTTTAAGCTATTCTTAGATCACACCTAAACATCCATACATAGCTAACAAATATCGTGATTAGATCAGGAGGAAACTGTCGCTTGGTGGGAGAATTTTTTACCTACTCATGAAACTCCCACCCATAGAAATTATTTTGTGGACCTTAAATCGTGATTTCTTTTGACGATTTGAACTCAAATTTTAACGAATATCTTATTTTATATATGTATATACCACCTATATTCAATATTCTTTCTTTCTCTTTGATGTTTAGAAATGTATTATATTTCTTTGATATTGTATACAATAAATTACACAAATTCTTATTGATGGTTATTACAAAAAAATAAATAAATTCTGGTTTTTGAAAAAAAAGAAAATTTAGATAATTTAAAAAAAAATGAAATGCAGGAGATTTAATATTAATTGACCCAGATAATTTATTAATAATCTCGGATAAAACCGCAATAAATAATTTTAAAACAATTTTTAAAGTTCATAAAGAATAAATTTTTGAAAGTATCATACAGGGGCTTAGTGAACCCCAATATAAGTTCAAAATATTTATATTCAATATTATTTTCTTCTCTTTGATGTTTGGGAATGTATTTTTTTGTGAATGTATCCGATCCTTTTTTTTACATTAAATATTCAATCAAGAATGAAAATCTTTTATCGTTTAAATGATCTGCTATTTTGGTTATGCCATATAAAATAAGTGTACGCCTATTTTCATTGGATATTTGATTTTCATTATATTCATCTTTCTTATTTAAGAATGTCAAATATCAAATGATTTTTTTTGAAGATATAAATAAATACATATATGTATATGTATTCATTATCAGCAATGAAAATCGGATGTTTCCCTTTGAACATTTAACTTCAATGTGTTTTCATAAATATATATTTTTCTACTTATATAAAATTGAATGTAACTAAATAATATTAATATAAAATGTATCTAAAAATTACATTTTGTAAACATCATATTTTTATAATTAATTTCTAACAATGTATTTATCTTATCTACCCTCATCTACGAGGACCGGTCAATAAGTCCGTGACTTTTTTAAAAAATGAAACAGGTTTTTAGATAAAAAATTATTTTATTTTTCAACGTAGTCTCCTTTGAGCACTAAACACTTCGTCCAACGTTCCTCCAATTATTTTACCCCTTACATAAAATAAGATTTTTTGACGACATAAGAATAGATATTTGTTTGTGAGATGATTTCATCGTTGGAGTCAAATCTCTTTCCGCCGAGCCATTTCGTCAGGTTTGGAAATAAATGTAAATAGTCACTCGGGGCTAAATCCAGAGAATAGGACGGATGAGGGAACAATCCGTATCCCAATTTATGGATTTTCATTGGAATTCACTTTTTTTCATATTGTTTTCAAATCACGAGCTAATCAGCTATTAATGGATTTCAAACAAAAACTATAAGACCCAACAGGTTCAAATTTCAGGATTCAACGATAGTTTTCTGCTGACAAGAGTTGGGTTGCCATTTCATTTAAGAGACGTAAAATTCAAAAAGTCATGGACTTATTGACCTGCCCTCGTATATTAGATTCAAAAGTGTTTTAACCAAATTCCTTCTCCTCTTCTCTTTATCTCTCTCTCTGAATCATATCTTTTTCTGTTTTCACATATCGTTATTTTTCAATTTTTTATATTTTATTTTAATTATTATATATATTATAATATAATGAAGTGTAGAATCATATTACTTTTTATTTTAAAATCGAGGTCAAGGTGATGTATTTATTTAATTATTCAAATAATAATAATAAATAATTCATGTTTATTTAAGGATATCTTCATAAAGGGTATATTGATATTGAAAATAATTATTTCTATACATTAATAATGTTTGACAAAAGCAGCACATTTATTGTTATTAAATATTTACAATATATTTATACTTCGAATTTCACAGCTGTTACTAAATTTAATATTTGTTTATTAATATAATACGGAGATGAAATAGGAGGGGAAAAGAGAAGGTAAAGAGTGAGATGAGAGATAGAATGAGATTTAATTGGTTTTAATTAATCGTGTTAGGTGAGCGCAGCAGACAAAACCACAAGCAATTAAATTGGCTCTGAGTTCTTGTGTCGGTTGACAATCCATAATTATAATTGCAAAATGCATCGGGCCTATTGGCGGAAGCAGCTGACAGCGGACTGCATATTAACCTCCACAAGGCAAATGCATTAGCATGCGTCTCGTCGTCTCCCGGGTTCCGTCGGATGGCGGAGAGTTGTTGCAAATGGCAAATGCACCAAGAATCCTCTTCTATTTAGATAGAGCGAAAGCTATCATTCATCACTCATGCTACTTAGTTAAACTACATTTCAATGCTCTGAATGTGAGATCCATTTACTACACATGGACTACTACTATATCCTATATAACGTAATACTATACCTTGATCTTCCACCATTTCAGCCTTGCCTTCGATTTAACAAGGTTAGCAATGTATTTACGAATATAATTAACGATCTTTAGAGGAGAAATGTTATTCATGCAAAATAACAAACAAATAGAAATTTTGATTTATGTTACTATTCATTCTGTGTCTGCTTACCTTTCTTTCTACTGTCAAGTCATATTTTATTAAAATTTTCAGTATTCAAATGTGAGATTACCTTTGGCAAAAGTCCATGGATTCTCTACATCGATTTTCGGTGTTTACTATTATTTCAATGACAAATAAATATATTAATATAATTATTCACATTTATTATTTATATTTTGTTATTTTGTTGTTTGGAATTTTTCTTGATTTTAATTAGAAATTTAAAAGTAAATTTATTATTTTACAAAAAATTTAATTGCATTTGAATGAAAAGAATGTAAAACTTTTTTTTGGATTGTTTTTTGTCCTCTCTTGATATCCAATCCTAAAACGGAAAGTACGTTTAAAGGATTTCGGTAAGGCTAAGCAAGCTGAATTTATAACCTTTAGATTGAAATGGATTAAAAGAAGATTCGAATAATACAAAAAGAGAATTTCAATACCAAAAAGTCACACGGATTTTTTAAAAGATTTATGAGTCATTAAAAGAAGGATTTTAACAAATTGGAAATTTCCGTTTGTGTTTAATATAATTGATTTCAATTAGAAATAATCTATTTTTTAAATGTTTAATTTATTATATTTTTATTATCTACCTAGAGAAGTACTTCGAAGTTCATAGGTGTAACATAAACCTTCTTCCCTCCCATTCTATGTCATCCAGGCCCTTATCTGCTAATCTCCCCTAAGTCTATTTTGATGTTATCCCCTAGGGCATTCTTCATCGTCCTTCATGTTTCCTAGTATTTGAACACCCTTCCTTCCTAATCTATCCTCTCTAACCAAAAGTCCTGACCCACTTATGTTCCTTCTAAAATTATTATGACGTCTACTTTATCGTTCATTGTAGAACTTTTGATTTATCAAAAAGCGTTTCAATCCAACACCCACCGTCATCTTTGACCTATTCTGATTAATTAAGTAATATTTTGAATATTGTAATTTAAGCTCTTTAATATAGAAACAAATTGATAACATTTAAGCATGTTATTTTAAATTGTTTTTATTGCAGAATTCATTAAAAAAATTGAATAATATATTATATAAAAGTAATAATAATATAATCTCTAATAATATAGATATGAGGAGAAAATGTTTTGAAGGCTAGAGTTCTTCAAATTTTTCAGATTTGAATAGAATATTTTTTTAAAAATTTTTATAAATGAAGCATAAAAATTTACTATGAATTGTATTAATTTATATTAACATCATTTTCTTATCCATATATCTGTTGGTATTTGAAAAAAGTTTATTAAAAATGTATGATTCTATTCTAAACAATAAGCATAGATATATCTTATATATATATATTATTATTATTATTAATTATAAAGTGCTTCTTGATTTAATAAATTGTTTTATCAAAATATTACATATATTTATTATCTTATTCTTTCAGTTGTCTGTGTTTATTCATAGTATTAATAATATTTAAATAAGGAACTTTTCACAATCTATATTATATATATATATATATATATATATATATTGTTTTGTTTCATTAGATATCATTTTTACTTTCCCCTATAAATGGGTTCGTGATACACGCTTTACAAATGCCTTCCTTAAATGAATTATAAATATTTATTTTATTTATTTAATTATAAATGTTTACTAAGTTTGAAGCGAATAGAATGATAATTCTATTATTAGAATTAAGTGGATTTTCTGATATTCAGAATTGGCATATGCCTAGTCTCTAGTTAATTAAATTAATCTGTATTATAGTTTTTAATAATATCATGTCATAACTATTTATGCATCTATAATATATATTAAATATAATTTTTTTTAAATTTATTTCAATATGTTTATTTAGACGAAAAAATATGAAATAACAGTGGATTGGCATGATCTCTATAAATTGAAAAAGATAGTTGTACAATCGAAGAGAGCAACGAGATGAGCACTTGTCATATGTCGAATTAGAAAGAAAAGGCTAATCAAGGTTGATTTTTAGATAAATCAATTGGAGAACACAACAATGGGGAGAACAAAATTGGCAGAAAATATAATTGAAACTGTGAGAAAATGTAAGAGAAATGGAATTAAATGAAGGTACGTTTATGTTTTTTTTTTAAATTTTATGGAAAAAATGTACTTAAAATTCATGTTATAAAATATAAAAAAATATATTTAAACAAAATAAAAAAAAATTCTTCGTAATAAAAATATTCTCAAGAGTGCTTTAAAACTATGAGAAATTGACCAAAAACCGTGGAGGGATAACCCACACTACAATTTCCATATTCAATAATTTCCATTTGCATTTTATAACCGGCGATCTTTGTTTCCACCTTTCCACCTTTTCTATTATACAATATAATTAGCTCAATATAATGGTTGTTTCAGGATGTGGGCTCAACCGCAATGGAAGACAGACATTTCCGAACTCTCTAGTTAATCACGTTTGCAAGTATTTACTCTTAGTATTCAAATACATCCATTTGCAACTGATACATTTGTGGAAAGCAAGCAAAGGATCCTTCATTAACAACAGGAATGAAAATGTATTGGAAAGCTTTAGTAGGTTAACAATTTTTTAAATTTATTTTCTATTAATATATATGAAGCTATTAAATTTATTATTGTTACAATGTCACCATTAATCATTTCAAAATAAATTCCAAATTTATATAATATATTTTACAATAAAGAATGAACATTCAAAATTCTTAATTAAACGGTTGCATAAATCACAGGCGTTTCCATCAGAATTATTTATTATGTATATTTTTTTTAAACTGATATAAACATTGTTAGCTTATTTTTGCTATCTATCTATATGTGGCCCTATGGAATACGAAAGTTTTTGACCGCAGCAACCACATTTCTCCAAGTATTCCTATTCTGAGCTACACCCATCCAACTCCTATTTTTTCTAATCTTCCTCGCATCCCTTCCTGCATTATCCATTCACTGCGTCTTTGGTCTTTCAAATGGACGTTTCCTACAAATATATTTACGCTAGTCTATCCAACGTTTCTCCAATTTTTTATCCCTTCTAAAAAATAAGATTTGTTTAGAAAATCTTTCACCGCGAGAAACGCAAAGTTTTGACTGCTGATTGGTATCTGGTGTGTTGTGTTGGATCCACGTTTCATCCACGGTTACGAAACAGCGCAAAAACTGGGTTTCAGTGATGTCTTTTTTCCGAATAATTAATGTTTAATGAGCATATGCATTCAATTTTCTTCTCAAATCACGAGGTAGTCTGTTATTAATGGATGTCAAACAAAAACTAAATGACTCAGTTGGTTCAAATTTCGACAGGAGTCAGCTGATAGTTGTCTTCTGACAGGAGCAGTGTTGCCATATCATTTAAGAGACGGGAAATGAAAAAAGTCACTGAATTATTGTCCTACCCTTGTATTTTAATAATAGGAAATTTTTAATGTGTTGTGAGGGAGAAAGAGATCATCCCGATTCATGCAGATATACGATCATTTAGATAATTTCTTTGGAAGTCCTAAGAGTACTGGATGGCTACTTCAAGTCGCGCTTATTATCATGTCGTGTAAATGGCATAGACGTTCCTTGTGTCCAATAAAGTATTTGTCCTTTATGTTTAATTAATTAGAAAATTAAGGCTTTTTACTCTATTTAGTTTATAATTTGTTTATTATAAATTTCTTTCCTTTTTTTTAATTATAATAAATTTATTTTTGTTATAATTGGTTCTTTTCACTTTTCAATTTCTACTATTAGATCCCACTCTTCTTATATATAATTATTTTCAACCGTTAAAAAAAATACTTTTTATTTATTCACTCAAGTTAAAATAATACATTTTTTTAAAAACTTATTGTGGATGACAATTGAGTAGAATTAAAATTCTCTCTTACAGATGAGTTGGATTATGTTGAAAATTATATTTAAAATTTAATTATAAATTAGAATTATTTCTAATTTGATTGGAATAAAATTTACAGAAAGCACTTAATTTATTAAAAATGATCAATAAAATAATTCTCAACCCACCATAATTCAGAAATTTTATAAAATTAATACAAAATCGTTTAGGCGTATATATTTATATATGCTTATTCATAATTATTTATATTATTTCAAATATTTCATTATATCGATATGCATATGTTATTAAATCTATAAAATATTTGAATATAAAATATATTTATTATTTATTAATTCTTGTTAAATACATATTATATATCAGAGAATTTTTTGAAACTATAGGAAATGAAGATTGATTATATGTTCGATAAAAAAAACTGCACGATGAATTTATAATACTATAATAAAAAAAATAATAATATAATACTTATTTAACATTTATTTATATATTCTTAATCATTTGAAAATACGAATGATAATAAAATGGTAAGATCTTATCGCTTTGTTTTTTCAGAAACCCTCACCATTTGATTTAAATAACATTCAAAATTGGTAGCCGGAAAAAACATCGTTTCATTTTATTGATCCTACCTCGCTCTTGGCTTTTATTATTTTTGAGTTATCTTTTGAACTATATATATTCAATTTATTTAAGATCTTTTAATCCCTTTCAGGCGGTTCAAATGAATGAACTACTACTACACATAAGTGTAGCCTGTATTCGTTTGCCCGACTGACTAGATTCATTCGAATGTATTATGCATGGATGAAAAAGTTTTCAATTTATTTTGTGCTCTTGTATTTCTAGTGAGGAAGACAATTTGATGGGATCAAATTGAATTGGGAAAAAATTAAATAGTATACCATTAATAGAAAAAACAAACTCACATGAAATATAGAAGGAAATTGTTGCAGCGCCTCACTTACCTGTAACAAAAAATAAATATATAAGATAAGAAAAATAATTATTCAAACTTCTTTCTAAGAAAGATAAAAAAAAATTATTGGAAGAATTAAAATGATACTATTATTGTCTAATATTATATATATAAAAACATATATTATAATTGTAAATAAAACAAAAAAATTATTATAATAATAGGTACATTTAATAATTATACCTAAATGACAATCTATAATATAAATTAAAAGAATTAAAATATATAATTTATTAAAATATGAAAATGTAATTCAATATAATAAAAATTATTAAAAAATTAATGCTAATGTTTAAATATTAAATAAATACACACATATTTAATTTTTTTTAATTTAATATAATGAATGTAATTAAACAGAAAATTTCATAAAAAAAATTTTGCGATAATTTTTTAAAAGTAAATGTAATTAAATGTTAATGAATTTAATCATACATGGTATATTATTAAAATCGCTATTATTATAAATAATTGATAAAACATTAGTTCAATTTAAAAGATAATTTTTTATTAAATTTTATATATTTTTAAGAGAAAGAGAGAAATAGAGAGAGAGAGAGAGAGTGGTATGTTTGGATAGATATATCTTCATTATTTATTTATATATTTTTATGTGAATGCATATAAATGAGGCATTTCTTCTTAAAGGGAGGAGGTGGGAGTATTTCTTGCGTCATACAGTCTAAAATTATTCCCGGCTCTAAGCCTATAAAAGCAGTGAGTGAATTATATACAAAGATAAATCCTCAACAGAACTTTGTGAAAGTTTAAAAGGAAGTTGTAGAACTTGGTAAGTCAGAATTTTCTTAATTTCCTTTCTCCGCAAGTGATATTGAGAAAATCTTGGAAATACCCTTTGCTCTGGCTAGATTCGTAAAGATGTTCATTTGTAATTGGCCATCCTCTCAAATATTGTTCTAATGTTTGTGATGAACGTTTCAGATTTTAATTTAAGTGAAAAAAACAAACAATATCCATAATCTCACCCAAGATAGACTTTTAATTGAATTGACACTGATTAAATTAAATAATAATTATAAAATTAATGATAAAACAAATAAAAATTCAATTAAATTAGAAAAATATAATGCTTGTTATATATATTATATGTATAGAGGTGGAGATCCTGAAGAAGAACGCGTTTAGCATTCGAAATGTGGGCTAAAATAATAATTTCCTAAATATTTCGTCTGTCAACTTCTTATAAATATATTAATTTTTTATAAGTTCTTTATAATAAATAATACTTGTATTATAAATTTATTTATGTGGTGAATATAGATCCTGTTACATAATACTAAATAAAATAAATAATTTAAAAAAATTAAGTTACAGTGTTTTATTTATAAATGCACTAAAAACTAGAAAATAATTTTTCTCTTAGCCTCAATAATAATTTTTAATTTTGTCACCATTTTTAATTTAAATGCAATCGTTTTATTTGAGAGATCCCTAGAAAATTAATTAACTAATTCATTTTAATTAGGCTCTTTATTCAAAGTATCTAGACCATTGTTGTTGAATGCTAATTAGGCGGACCATTGTACAACCCCATCATGAAGAAGAATATACTTATTGAGGCCAAGAGAAAAGTTATTTTGTAGTTTTTAGTGCATTTATATATAAAACACTGTAACTTAATTTGTTTTTTAATTATTTATTTTTAATTTTTAGTAAATAGATTTTTAAGGTTTTAAGTTTTATTTGAATATACTTTGAGATTATAAATGATATTTAATGATGGGTTAAAATTTATTAATTAATCCGTGCGATTGGTGTACGTAGCCAAAACTTTATCTCATATTCATGTATTGTCATCCAAATCTGAAAAGTGTGCAAAGTTTTAGTTCGATTGGTCAACTGCAACTGTATTAAAAATGAGTTACTAGATTTGAACCATACAGACAACCAAGCAAGTTAAATAAAACACGGTAAAAAAGAAACCAATTTAAACAAAAATATAAGGTGTCTATAAATGAATATCGATGTTTTAACGCTTTATAATATTTAGTATATTAAACTAACAGTGATAAATGATAGGTCAAATGAAAGAGCAACTCAAACAGTTTCCGCTGCAATCCGCTACGGTAGTAGCAAAGATGGCAACTTGAGAACCGAAAGCGTTTTGTGTTTTGCAAAGACCGAATCTGTAATTACTGTGAAACGTGCGTTCCGTATTAATTTCTCGGTTGTGATCCTCCAATTGATAATAACATCCGTAGATTGTATCATCAGTTTCAAGGTACCACTGCCTTTGTAAAGGGAAGAGCACAGTACGACGAAGAGTTATCAGAGAGACTGTTGAGAGAGTGAGAGAGTCTTTCACTCGTAGCCCAAAGAAATCGGTTCGGAAGGCATGTCGTGAATTTGATCCTGTGTCAACTGTGTGGAAAGTTTTAAGGAAACCATTACAACTACGCCCTTAAACGCTACTGTACCGCTGGATTGATCGCATGGGGGCTAACGACAAAGCTTGCTATACATGCATGGCCTCCACGTTCACCCGACCTGACGCCAGGGGATATCTGTCTTTGGGACTTCATCAAGGATCGCGTGTATGTGCCTCTGCTACCAGCAGACCTCCCTAATTAAGAAACAGGATTATAGGATCTGTTGCAACATTTACTGAAAACACACTGATCAATGTTTGGAAAGATCTCGATTATAGACTTGATGAGTGCCGTATGACAAAAGGTGCTTATAAGGTAGGTTCTGGGTAAAACTGTTTGAGTTGCTCTTTCATGTGACATTATTTATCATTATAAGTTTAATGTACTAAATATTATAAAGCGTTAAAACTTCGATATTCATTTAGAGACACCATGTATATTGATTTCCTAAAGAATAAGTTCTCTCTGGGATTTTTAGATCAAGCATAGAAAATAAATATTTAATAATGTACATAAGAATGTCATTTATATTAATCCAGCTTCTTGAGTAGAATATTTATTTAAAGCTGATTGGTCAATAAGTAAAATATTTGTTTTTATTATCAAAGAGAATATCCAAACAGATGGATATTTTTAAATATTTAAGTAAATCGCATGACTAGAAAGCTTTTAAAAAAAATAATATTATATAAAAAATTTTTTACGATTATTTAGAAGTTTACAAATATTTGATCTAGTATTTAGAAAAAGAATTCAGTTTTTTTTTTAATTATAAATATTTATATCAATATATATGGTCAGTATATATTATTCAGCAGCTTGTATTGAATCTCTTTTCCATTCCATTTCATAAAGGGAAATAAAAAACTAAATATTATTTTAAATTATTTTTCTTCTAATTACTTACATATGTTTGTATCTTGTAAATGTAAATTCTCTTTGAAAATATTGACTATTAATTGATTATTAATGATATCGTTACGTTTTTTACCGACCGACGATAGTAAGGGAGGTATTGTTTTCACACCAAATTTCACATGTGGAGATTTTTACATATCTCCACGAATCATGCATTTTCTTAACAGAAAAAAGTATTTTTAGCATGATGTCTGTCCGTCCGTGCGTCTGTCCGTCTGTCTGTCTGTCCGTCCGTATAGATGAGTACAGCTTGAACGGCTCAACGGATTTTGATGAAATTTGGTATATTTACTTAATGCATCAGTGGGATGAATTGATCAACTTTTGGTGCAAATCCGGAAACCGGAAGTGGTAGTATTAGCGATCAACGATAAGAAGGGAAGGGTTATTTTCGCACCAAATTTCACATAAGGAGATTTTTTTACATATCACCACGAATGTATTGGTTTTATCCTCGGGAAAAATCATCTTCATTATGTTTTTCTTAATTTAAAATTATATGACGTCACCCAGCCCTTCATGACATCACAGCCTCGGGTAACGCCGGCAACGCCGGCTACTTCAGCTATATATTATAAATAAAATAAAATTAAAAATATTTATGTTATATCCATATCTGTTTTTTATTACATTAATAGATATATTAAAATTATTTGAAATTGTTTCTGTAGCTGGAAATTAATTTATTTCAAACCGTCGCACAGTGGTATGAAACGCCAAAAAAGCTGGCCAAAAATCGAAAATTGAAAATTTTTTTTTTTGCATGTCGTTTATGGTATTTTGTTGAAGACATATTTATGTACGAAAAGCTGAAAATGTAGAGCACTACCATGACTCTACGAGTTTTCCGAACATCTCAAAGTCAGCTGTTTTTACTTTCTCCCGAGATTTCCCAAAACGTCTGAAATTCGAGCTCAGTCAAAATTGGTGTTTCGTTTCATAGAAAAGTTTCATTTGCAACTTGCGACATGGAAACTGTTGCTGGAGGTACGTACATGGACTTTTTTATTTTGTTTGCTAGAAATGCATGTATTATATTGATATTGGCTGATTTAAACCGCTTGTGTCAGAAAATGTAACCTGACGAAAAACTTTTCAAAAAACATTCCGCATTTTTTACATTGGTGACCATTGGTGACAATCTCATTTGAATCATAAAGATAAAGGTCTATAGATAAAGAATCATGAAGAAAAAATTGCTCCTTTTTGCCCCATTTGTTCCTATGAATTTTTTTCCGAGCGCGCGAACGTCAACAGACTAGGGCCTATGGGACCCACAGGTACCTGCAGGTTAGCGCGATTAATACCTCGTTAAGGTGCACCTGTCACTTTTCAAAAGAAGGAAAGATATTTGAAGTAAAATCAATGTAACAGCTCACCTTTTCTCGAATTCCGTCGCCTATTTGAGATGCATAATATAGTTGTTCTCCTTTTTCTCTGCATGACGTCATTTTTTGAAAAATCAACACATCATTTGAAATTTATCATTTTTTTTCGTACAATCTAACTTCAATTTCGAAATTTTCGGCTCAAAAAATCCCAGAGAACATACAATTGCGAATCTGACGTCACTTTTCTAAAAATCTGTCCGCCATTTTGAATTCGCCATTTTTTTTTGTCAAATTTAAATTTCCTGACTCTCAAAACTATTGCCTACAAAATTTCAAGCTGTTTCACCAACATCTTCATTTTTGGCCAGCTATTTGGGCGTTTCAGACCACTGTGCGTCGGTCGGTTCGGACCTGGCCACAGGTCAACTTATTTACTCATATCCTCATTCAAAAGCATCACTATATTTTCTTTCAATGAAAACTCTAAATTAATATTTAAATCTTCAATTTATTTGGGATAGTTCTTATCTTGAAAAATAATTAAATTTTTTTAGAAATATCAGGCAATTTTGGATCATAGTATGTTGGACACTTTCTTTTAATTACTAATATTTTAAAATGAAAAATTTTATAAAATTTCATAATAATTTTAAATTTATGAGAGTGTAAAATTTTGAATATGTTATTCCTAATATATAAATTATTGGCTTATATTATCGAAATTTTATATAATTCAGCCTTTTTTGAAATTTATATATTTTCTCGATAATGCACACTCGATGAGAACCCATCTCAAATTTTATAATATCCTTTTGATTAATAACATAATCTGTAAGAATTAATAAAAAATATTTTTTTCTGTTATATGAATTGAACTTGATTGGCCTTATGAAATTAAAATGTTAATTATTGACATGAATGAGTATAAATTTTTTTTAATTTTAATAATTTATTTCATATAAACAATAAACTCATTTATATTTATATACAATCAAACAATTTAAATACTTATTATTACTCCTATAATCCTAATTTAATTTATTTTTAATTATATCATTATAAAATGTATCTTTTTCCAAAATTTTTGAGAACTAAAAATTAAAAATATATATATAAAAATATTATTTCAAATCGAACTAATTTAAAAATTTTGTCAAACTACTCTTTTATTTAATTTTAATCATTGACCCATCTTTTAAGATTTATTAAAACATTTTCACAATATAAATCGAATTAAAACAATTGTGGAGTTATTTAAATTTCCATCAAAATCCATGAATTGGGATACTAATTACTCTCTCATCCGCCCTATTCTCCAGATTTAGCCTCGAGTGACTATTTCTTGTTACTAAACCTGTACAAATGGCTCGGCGGAGACAGATTTGACTCCAACAATGAAATCATCTCACAAACAAATACCTATTTTGATGTCCTCGAAAAATCTTATTTTATGTAAGGGATAAAAAAATTGAAGAAACATTGTTGAAAATAATTTTCAAAAAGTATTTTTTTAATAATCGTTTAAATGTATCTTCTTAAAATAATTTCATTAATTTATAATTCTATAATCGTAAGTTATAGTTAAGTAAAAGAAAAGGAGAAATTTTCCAACATAATAAAGTCTATCTCTTTTAAGTGGTTCCCACAACCAACTAAATATACAAACCTTTCTCTACTCAGCTTGGTAACATTGTCTTGTTTTCTCATTAACACCTGGCAAGTTACGTATTTTATTAACCTAAGCGTGTGGCGAGAGGTGTGCGCTGTCAAGTGGAAAGCTTTGAACTCAGACATATCATTTCTTATTTATTCTAATTTACTTAACTATTGATTTTGAATTAATATACTAAAATCCTCTCAGTACATTTTATCATATTAATTAATAATTTTTGTTTAATGTTTTTAAAGATAATTTTTTTAAATTGAAAATAATTTTCAATATCTATGATTAGTGTTTAATAATCAAATACCTCCACTAGTCTCTGAGTTTGTTTTATTTTTAGATAAAATACTATATAATTTTTATTTCTTTAGAAATTATAAATTAATGTTGTCAATATAGCCAGTGAAAACATATACTAGTTGCTTGAACTAAATAATTAAGAGAAAACATACAAATAGATTTATGAATACTTTCACTAGTTAATGTCCTAGTTAAAATGTACTGTATCTTAGTATTTTAATTCGAAATCAATACAAGAAATCGTTTGTTATAGTATAAGTTAAAATATTCCGAAGATTAATTTCTTATAAATCGAATACAATTGAAATATATTTAATTAATCTTCATTTATTTTTTATTGTTCTACAGTCGCATTTAATTTATACTTCTTTAACATAACTGCCGTTTTATTAGAAAGAAAATTAGCTGGAGTGTCTCCACTCGACTATCTCGCAATTTGAATTGGATTAAATAACATAATATATTATATTTAAATTAAATTTAATTAATTATAAATTATAAATAATAAATATTAAACCAGCGCATGTTTGGCTTTTTATTGATGGCACCATGGCACGTGTTGGCGCGTGAGATTTGTAGTGTTAAAAAATTAATTCTGGTACTTTCAGCAATTCAATCAAGCTGAAATTCTATATATAGCAGTTTTATACAATTATTAATCATGTGAAAAATTATCAAACATATATTTTTATTTTTACGGTCACTTTAGAGGAAAAAAAATCAAAACGTTGTAGGTAATGACCCTCTTCCGGTTGACCTACATTTCTCAAAAGTTGATAGAAAACTATGAATTTTGAATAATGTCCATGTACCAAATTTCATCATTCTAGCTCAAACCGTTTTTGCGTAATCTTGCCTACACACACACACACACACACACACACACACACACACACACACACACACACACACACACACAGACATTTTTCTCAACCTTAGTGAAAATGATTCAGGAACCTTCAAAACGTATAAAAACATCAAAATCTCAAAATCGAAAATTTTCATGATCGCAATACTATCTCTGACGAGATAGTAAAAATTAGAAATTGAATCTGTAAGAATACAATGTTATTGTACTTAACCTCACAAATAGTAAGTTAATATATGAGATGCAATTTCTACTTTAACTTTAACATATACAATACTTCTTTTTTAACCTATATAGGTATAAGTATATCTTTAATTTGAAAGTTATTTTTATTTATTGGACAAAAAAGAAAACAAGCAAATTGAAAAAATTTATAAATGTTATCTCATTTTCCTGCACTAACTGAAAATATTTATTTTTAAAAATACTATATTTATTATCTTGGAATATCTTATTTTTAAAATAAAATCCAATTGCCGAAAAATAAAAGAATACATCTAATCTTGTTAAACAAAAGAAAATTGCAAAATAAGATAAGTATATATAATGTATATATATATATATATAGAATAATTCAGTTAGTGAATAAATAAATTCAATTTATTTTTGGAGTTTTTCCTCTTTATTTCAAGTTTATACTTATCAAATTTTCTGTAAACGAAAATAAATAAATGAATTTATTTATTTACCTTTAGGTATACTAATTTTGTTTTTAATTTATTTTATTTTTTGAATATCATGCTTATAGTTTATTCTAAATAAACAAAATATTTATTTTATTTTTTATTAGTAGATATGATGCATCAATTCTCGTAAAGTCAATAATTAAGTCAAACCGTAAAATGAAGGAAATACGGATTTTCAATTATAAGTCCATTATTTCAATATAACATATTAGTTTCATTTTAAATATTACTAGTATGATTTCAAATAAAATTATTTTGAAAATCAATTATAAATAATATTTATTACAAAAAAAAAATCATTGTTTATAAAAGGAATAAAATCTTGAATAATTATACTTTATGTAAATTTCAATCACTCTAAATTGAAATAAATTAACCTTTTTTAAACTCAAGAACAATTTACAAAAATATATGATTACGAAATAAATAAAATATAAATTCTGTATTATCATTTCAAAATCTCTTTAATTGAATGTGCCATCTTTTTAAATCACTTATTATATTAGAATTATTCCTCTTTATATGATTTATCATAAAAATAGATCTTATCTAATAAATAACAGTCAGTTGATTTTTGTGAAAAAAAAAAATTGAAATTTATCAAAATCTTTTATCATTTGAATAAGAATGAACGTTAAATTTTTAATCGCGACTCGATTGTGAGAAGGATTCATTAATTTCTTATCTTGTTAGTTATCGTCAATTTATATAGGACTAAAGTTTCATCTACAACATTATCTAGTGAAAAAGTAATATGAATTCAAGATGATAATCTCCGTTATTAGTATTTTATCTTAATTTCATTAAAAAAAATAATGACTTGACTCGTAAGTAAATCGAGGAAATGTTTTTAGATTGTTCTGTTTGTACTGGACTAGGCTAAAAGACATTAATGTCCCTTTTGCGCGAGCGTTATAAATGGCACGGAGCTTAACAGAAGCACTATCCATGATTAGGCTAAACAGCTGCATGCGCGCTTCCAGTTAATTGATTCTAAATGAAATTTAAATGGAGCCTTCTGCCCTCTCGGCTTGGTTTAAAATTTGCAAAGTGCTCCCAGACATTTATAGGTTTTAATTTCAATCAAATTGACCTCAGTGATAGCGACAGCAATTAATAAAATAACAATTAAATTCCAACTAAAAATAAAACACCCGAGAGGTTAAATTATTTTTATTGTGGAATTTATTTATCCACCTCTTGTCTCAATAGGAATTTAATTGTAACTAAAACTTTCGATTTATTAACAGTTCAACTTGAAATAAGACAAAAACAAATATACCATATTAGTAATTTTATTTAATGACATTACATTAAATAGATTGTGAACCGATTAAAGATGTTGACATTTAGAGAAATTTAGAGATATTAACTATTTAAGTCAAAAAGAAAACGATTCTGAGATTGAAAAAAGCTTGAAAAATCCCTTCTGGGCTCAAAGAATATATTCAAAGCCGATTGCAACACATAAAGAGTCCTCTACATCTATTTAATACCTTTCAGAAATGATTGAATGGATATTTACAAGGGTAAAAAGAGTCATTGGATTTAGCTCTATAGTACAATAATACACCATATCGTGTATATTCATGTTTTATATATTTTAAATAGCGAATATTAATAATAATAATACAAATGTGCTTAAATTAAATATAATAATTTCATCATACTTATATACAAACAGCAGTAACAAAACCTTGCCCGTCCTTGTCCCCTCGGCACACAAATCACATCGAATTTTTGTTTTCAGCAACAATAGAGAAATCCCGTGTCATTCGTTCATTACGAAGGATCTCACCTTCAGTGCGTTAGCGAACATTATCATCATTAGTAGCATCCTATGATGTTTGATAAACGATTGAAACATCGAACTAAAAATAAATTAAATATAATTAAATTTTTATAAAATATATAAATTTACTAAAATAAAACATATTATTATATTGATTTTTATTTATGTTTATAGCTTCATCAACTTGTATAAAAATATTATTATTTATCTTTTCTTATGATTTTTTATCATCATCATTCATCATTCAAAATTGATTGACAAATAAAATGGTTTTCATTTATTTATTTATTTTTTTTTTTTTTTTGAAACTCCATTGAAATTATAATATAAATTATTAACATTTTAATATTAAATGTAAATTAGACTAAATGCAATGCAATATTCATCAATTGGTTAGGTTTACCCCACAACAGGACATTTCAGTTCAATGGCTTGGAAAGAGAGATCAACTGGAATCTATTGCCGACAAAGGTAGAATTTTAATTTCATATCTATTATTTTGACTATTTCTCAATTTATATTAATAATTATCATATTAAATAGAATATGCTAAAACAACAAAAATGCTGTTATATTTATTGTTCATTTGTAAAGTTACATGGTAACATGTTTATTATGTAATATATTTTAATATATAATGAGAATTGTTTTCTCTGCTTGAATACTTTTTTCAACAGCTGTTTTTAATTTATTTTAATTCAATATCGAAGTAATGAGGAACAGGAAACATTTCGGTTGGCGCTCTGATAAACTTGATTGTGTATTATTAAAAACTAGATTTTGTATGTTTCTTATTATATAATGTTAGAAAAAATATTTTTTGACAATAATTTTTTAAATAGTCTGTAAAGAAATAATTAATAAACAATTAATTTTAATTTTTGTAAGGATATTAGTTCTATTTATAATTAAAATAAAATAATATATTTGTCCACTTTCATACAGATATAAGAATGGAAAGGCCGAATTCAAAAAAAAGACGCTAAATAGAGAAAAAAACTCATATTTAAACCCACAAAAAGATATTTAAAAAAATACGCCTATGGATTCCACGCAGGCAGTGGCGTACCTAGAACTTTTGCCGCCCGGGGCGATCTCCAGTTTGCCGCCCTTTCTATTATAAGTCAATCAAATAGTGTTTTTTATAAAAAAATGCCGCCCCTAGATAAGTGCCGCCCGGTGCGGACCGCACCCACCGCCCCCCCCCCCCTTAGGTACGCCACTGCACGCAGGCAACAGCAGATAGATTAGAGGAACCAACAAATGTTAATCTTAGACATAAACTTATCGACAAAATAAATACTAATAAATCACCATTGGAATATGAAAAATATTATTTTCAAAGAACTTCTTAAATAATTACTGCATTCCACGATAAAATCATTTTAAACTGAAATTGCAAACACCGTTTGCAATGGGTTCGACTAGTAATATTATAAAACAGATATCAAGATAATATAGAAAACAATGAAAAAATATTAGTTATTTATTATAAATTTCTATCTCACTATAGACATATTATATATACAATTAATTGTATTATCGTACAGTCATATTATATCTTATCTTATTATACTAGCAAAAATTGTAACTAATAACTAGCAAGATATATCAAGTTAGAAATGGTGAATTGTCTCATTAATTAAACTTAAGTAATAATTGAATAATTTATAATATATATATATACTATTTTTTTATATTAAAAGAGTATATATCTGGTAATATATAATTTCACAATTTATACCATTAGCAGTAGTAATCCTTGGATGAAACAATATATGTTGAAACAAAATGGATAAAAACCTTTTACTACTTTCAACCAAATACTATGTACCACTCGAGAGTACAGGGGGCGGAGCCCCCGTGTTGGTGTGAAGAGCGCCGAAGGCGCTCTGAGCAGCTTGCATTTAAATAAAAAAATAATATATAATTGTCTGTATATAAATAGAAATTCAATAGACTTACAAGTGATAATTGAAAAATTGAAAATAAAACACTTAAAATATTACCTAAATGTATATTTAGCAATACATAATGGTATAACATTTAAGAATTACGAATTTTTCTATTACTTATATTCAAATTTAATTCAGCATAGAAATTCTATTTAACTAAAATATTTTATAAATTAACTGATCAGATGTTTTTTGTGTGTAATTATAAAAAAGATAACATGAAAATATATAAATTAGTTCAATAGCTCTTGCTTGAAATCAAAATAAGAAAAACAAGTAAATATATTGGGAGTTGTCTCGAGATATATACAATAGAATATAGAATACGAGTAATATATAATATATATAACATAACGCCTAGGCTGTTTAGCTAATAGAAGCTTCCGAGCTTTAAAATTATTTCCAAATTTATAATTAATTCATTCTAATAAAATATCTGCCTTTATAATCAGTTGTATTTTTTTTAATGCAGATTAAAAATACTTTGAAACTGTTGTTAATCAATGTATCACATATTAATTTTTCGTTATTACAACTCTTAATGAAATATTAATATTTAGATATATTTCAAAGACACATATTAAAATTCTTGTTTAATGAAGAAAGTATTAAAAATTGACCATTTCTATTATCTATAATTAAATGAGAATGTTAAAATGATTTCTATTTAAATTTCAATTGATTTTTGATTTTGATAATCATGTAGAATTCTCAGAAAATAACAGATATTGAAAGAATAAATATTTATCAGAATTTATCATTTTTTAGATAAATTAAACAGTAAATTACAAGATAAAAGAAAAAAAGAAAATAAATTAGCCCTGCCGTTTGGGCGTCTCTAGAATAAATGTCACTTCAAATTGAAAATAAAAAAATTATATTTACTTAAATGAATAATAATATCCAAATATATATTAAAAAAATTAACTCATATTGAATAGAAAATATTAAAAAATAGAATAATAATAATAAATAGAAATATATATACCAATATATATAGGGTACGATATATAATATATCCTATTAAATTAAATGACATGAGAAAAATGAAATAGAAAAAGAGATTAATTAGAAGAAAATAAGATATATACATTTTCAAATTCTAATAAAATGTGTAAATAATTTTAAGTTAAAGTTTTGAGTAATGTGCAGATTTATCACGTTAAATATATATTTAATAAATAAAATATCATTCATAATATGAATATGAAATAAAAAACAAATATGATATTTTTTACTTTCCCGCATACTTCGTATAAGGGAAGTATTGGAATCGTCAAAAATTAGGACTTCGAGATTTCGATAGATCTTGACGTTTTAGACCTCCCTGAGTCGGAAAATACCATTTTTCGAATTATGTCTGTGTGTGTGTATGTATGTATGTATGTATGTATGTATGTATGTATGTATGTAATGTCTGTAAGCAAATTTACTCAAAAACTAATCAAGCTAGGACTTCGAAATTTGGTACACCGATATTATTCACAGTTTGTAGATTTCTATCAAAATTTCGTCAAAATCGGTTAACCGGAAGTGGTACTTTACCTACACTGGTTGCGTTTACCTTTCAAGTAAAGTACCAGTTTGCTTCGAGATATTTGCTTCCTATTTTGTATATAGATTTAAAAATATGAAAAAAATTGAGATACCAAATTTCATCATGATCTGACTACCGGAAGTGACATTTTACCTATACAAGTAGCGTTTCTTTTTTACCGACCGACGATAGTAAGGGAGGTATTGTTTTCACTCCAAATTTCCCCTATGGATATTTTTAGGTACATATCTCCATGAATCATGCATTTTCTTAACAGAAAAAAGTATTTTTAGCATGATGTCTGTCCGTCCGTCCGTCCGTCTGTCCGTCCTTCCGTATAGATGTGTACAGCCTGAACGGCTCAACGGATTTTGATGAAATTTGGTATATTTACTTAATACATCAGTTGGATGAATTGATCAACTTTTAGTGCAAATCCGGAAACCGGAAGTGCTAGTATTGCCGATCGAAGAGAGGAAGTGAAGGGTTATTTTCATATCAAATTTCACGTGAGGACATATCTCCACGTGTTATGCACTTTGTATTGGTTTTATCCTCGAGAAAAATCATCTTCATTAGTTTTTTCTTAATTTAAAATTATATGACGCCACCCAGCACTTCATGACGTCACAGCCAGCCCTTATATATTATAAATAAAATAAAATTAAAAATATTTATATTATATCCATATCTGTTTTTTTTTACATTTAAAATATCAGTTAACCGGAAGTAGCACTTTATTCTATATATATATAAATGTTACCAATTATCAAATTTGACACCAATAAACTAATATGAACTGGCTCTTTATCAATACCAAGTTTACACATTCACAACTCTTTATACCTATTTATATGCGGGAAAGTCTAGGGGAGGACACTCCCGCTTATTTATTAAAATGATTATTAAAAAAAATCAGTAAATCATTTGAGACTTTATTACAATGATGGTAGAGGTGATGTTAATTGATCGCTTTATATTGGTGAATTATGATAATTTCAATAGAAAATACACTTACGCTTTTGATATAGTAGAGAGAGAAAGAGCGGCATCGCCGCCCGCCTGGTTTGAGTTGGCATGCGCACTCACACAACGAAATCGACTGACTGACTGAGCGAGCGTTCACTCGAATAGGAGCCCCTGGCATTTAGGCAACCAGCAATACAAGCCACCCAATTTAAACTTGAAATATTTAAATAGTATACTCTATTATTAATTATTAATCGTATTAATTCTGCATCTAATATTTCCATAAAAATTTTTAATAAGCCTGCAAAAATTTTAAAATAAATTTATATATATTAATTGAATTTTCTAATATAAGAAACTAATGCTTATCAATTTTAATGGAATTTAGAAAAAAAATAAACAAATAAAATTTTAAAAGAAACTATTGGAAAATAAAATATGATTTATAGTATAATATCAAGATAATATCAAGATGATAGATATATCATATATATTAAGTTTTTTTGGAATATTGTTTTGATATTTTCATAAATGGGTTTAAATAGAATTAATAAAAATAGAAAAGTAAAGAGCTATAAAAAGATGATTTAAATACGAGATAAAAAAGAAAATTTAAACAAAATTTATACAAAATTGATTAAGGTACCAGTCTATGCCAGTAGGTATAGATGATTATTAAGAATAAGTAAATTTGAAAATTTACTTTATTTAATAAGTTAATTAGTGTTTCATATTTTCTCTCTTTAAATGACAGTGGGGTAAAAAAGATCATCCACCCCCTTTTGTATTGAATGAGGTGTGTGTGATTCTATCTAATTCCGATCATAAGATTTAAAGTTTTTAACCGTAATTTTCACTGATAACATTTTGTTGAAATAAGAAGACTTTTTGGATTAATACTATATTATTGTAAGTTTAGCAAATTTATGAAATGTATTTGTTTTCAACTGCTTTTAGCTTCAATGGTCCCTTTGCGAATGAGCTGCATTTGTCAAAAGTTGATAAAAAACAACGAATTTTGAATAATTTCTCAACCTTATTGAAAATGACTCAGAGACCTTCAAAACGTATAACATCATCAAAATCTCGCCATCGAAAATTTTCGTGATCACAATCTCTCATCTATATATATGAAAAAAAGTTTTTGTCTGCACATGCTAGAATGGGAGAGGAAAAAGATATTGGTGGGGAGCCCGATTGGAAAACGTCCGCTTGGAAGACCAAGGACGCGTAGGAAGGGAGGTAAGAGAGATGGGACAAGGGCTCAGGATAGGGACACTTGGAGAAATGTAGTTTTTGCGGCCAAGAACTTTCGAGTATCTTTGAGCCACATAGATAGATAGATATAACATATACAATAATAATAATATATATAATTAATTTACTGATTAAATTAAAATATATTTTAAAAAAGAATACAAAAAGAAATGAATGTTTTATGAAATATATTGATTGAAACAAAATGGATGAAAACCTTTTACTACTTTCAACCAAATAGTATGTACCACTCGGGGGTACAGGGGGCGGAGCCCCCGTCTAGGTGTGAAGAGCGCCAGGCGCTCTGAGCAGCTAGTAATTAGAATATAATTAATTGCGATAAAAATCAACAAAATCTCTTTAAAAGTAATAAATAATTAAACTATTTTATCTAAATACATTCCTAAATTTATACAAGAAAACAAGAAATTTTAGGGTTTGGAATAAAATTAACTTTTACTCAAAATTCAATGTTTGAGAGAGAGAGACGCTGGAGAAACTGGTATTTGCCCTTGGCACACGCGAAGAGCTTTAAAATTATTAAAAATATTTTATTAAATTAAATTGAAATGATTTTTAGGGTAAATAATTTTTTTATAATTATTATTTATAAGTATTTATGTATAATGTAGAATAGTATGTATATAATTAATGTTAAAGGAGATACAAAATTATGAAATCATCTTTTAATGGTAGAGCAAGTATTGAGGGAATGAATGTCAAACTTCTCATGATCAAGTCTCTATCAAAGGGATGGATGAGAGTTAAAAGTGTTAATGAGTACAATAATCTTGAGGAATAGCGCTTTGAAGATATATATAAGAAAATTATTAACAGATAACTAAGAATTCTCTCTCTCCGACTTATCTAATAAATAACCTGGAGTAATTATAATATATACAATAATAATTTCTAAAATTTATAAATAAATTTCATATAAATAATTATAAATTTGCTTCTTTATATCGAGAATATCAAAATCTAAAAAACAATATTATATTGCCGATTTTATTGTATGTGAGGCGTGGTTCATGACTTTAAAGACAAGAATAGTTTTATGCTATTTGAAAATAGAATTAATGGACCAAAAAAGAATAATTTGCATAATAAAATAATTTAAATATTTTATTCGTTTTATAATTGTTTTTTATCATTTAATAATACTAAAATAGATCTTAAGTTGGCGAGGCAAGTAAAAATATTTAACCTTTATTACTGAAATGGTTAAGAATTAACTTAATATTTTTTTCTTTTTTTGTCACATTTATATTTAATCATGTTTCCCAACTCAATAAAATATCATATGACCTTTTGCGTGTCTTAAAATAAAAATTAAAATTTCTAAAGTAATGTTTTTTTTTTTACTCATAAACAAGTCACGATAACAATCAATCGTTAGTCGGCTTGTAATTCTTTACGAGATTTCTGATGAACGAATATAGGTCGGTGGTGTACTCCAAGGGGTTTTAGGGTGTGGGAGCCAAGTTCAAATGTGTCCAGCTGGAGTCTGGAGTGGCGTGTTGCGTGTACCTGACACGCATGTGCTGGGGTCACGCGGATAAAGCCTTGTAATTGTTCCCTGCTAATCCAAACCGACTCGGCTGGATAGATTCGAATGAAATCTACCATCACAGGATGTTAATGACACATCTCAATCAGGAGCAGTTGAGACGTTTTCCTTTGTCTAGTCAGGTGAAATTAATTAATCTATTTTCGATGAAACCAAGAAAGTTAAAACATTTAATCTTGCACAATGATCACCTAAGTTAACTCTCCTTGTTGGTATTTGAAGGGATACTATCCTTCTTTTGTTCATTACAAAATGTTCTTTTCCTTTAATTCTTGCAAAAGCAACTTTGTTGGTGGTCAAAAATGGGGTTGTTTTCAAGTTTGACCATCCATTAACAGACAAAAATAGACTATTCAACCCAGCAGGTTAATTAAAAAGATTTCTCACTATTTTTTGATCCAAGAATGAAAAACATAAAAGAAAAAGTAAATTAATATTTAGAAAGTTAGTACACGTAATAATTGTAACTTTTTTTAAGGAAAAATAAATTTCGTATGTTATTTACTGTTTTGAAATGATCATGTATTTCAATTATTTTTAACAAAGAAATTGAAAAATACTTAAATTGTTGTTTTGCTTTTAAATTTTTTTTTTTTTTTTATTATCTATCTTTATGAATTATTTATATATTATTTCTAATATCAAATTATATAGATAGTATTATTAATAAAATAGGATGTTCTATATTTTGATCAATTCTATTATTCCTACTTGAGAGAAGATAAGGATTAAGTATATGTTATTTGTACTCCCCTTGACAGGAACCCATGTCAAATCTATTTCTGTCAAAATGACACTTCTGTATCGTCTAAGAGCTATTATAACTTATATTTGTAAAATACTAGATAAAGTCAAGGGTATCTTAATTTAAATCTACAAAGATAATTTACAAAAATTATCATAAAATATATTGATTTATCATGTAAAATTAAAATGAGTAAAATTATTTTACTATAAATAATTATAAATAATTATATTTTTGGTTGATAGCAAAATTAGACTAATTATAATACTAACGTACACTAACATAAGTTAAATATTACCTATGATGAATCCCAAAATTTACTCCCAAAAACTCTCTTAGTGGCCACCGAAACGTTATTATTAAACAACCCAAAATTAACTTTTTACATATAACTATATACATATACATTTTTATGCAATTTTTTATTTTTTAATGATATTAAGTTCTTTCTTCTCAAATTAATTTATGAATAAACTGATGACTATCAACCCATTAGAGCAATTTTTCAAATCTATTTTTCTATTATATAATAAAAAGAAAAAAATAACTATTTTTTTTTTAATTTAAGTAAAATGTATATGAAAATAATAATTTGTACTATTTCCAAAAAAAATATTCAATTCGTATTTTCTGATGTTTCAATGATATTACGAAAAATAAAGCTATAGTAGCATCCTACTTTTAACAAATTCAAAGGAAATAGTAATTTCACAAAATATTATTTTTATTCATTTTTCGAATATTAAAATCGTACTAATAATAAAGGAAATAAATTATTCAATAAATTCAATTTGTGTTTTATTTTATGATCAAAACAGTTTCATTTGAATCATCAAATCATTCCAAAGTTTATATATAATTTATATTTCTATAATAAATATTATACCAGTACTATTATTCACGGCACAATGTTTATCTCAAAGTATTAAATTTTTCTCTTTATAAAAGAGTGAACGGGGGCTGCTCTCTTCCCAATTAAATAATTGCTAGCAACATACTATAAATTTACAACAACAGTATATAAATTGTTTGGGAATTTTATGATCTGAGAAAGGAAATTAAAGTCCCATTTATTTTCCACCCGGTAAATAAAATAACTTTGATGTTCGTTAGTCTAAACTGAATGCTTAAATGCAAATGTCAGTTGTTATTTAATCAACAATTCATTGAGCAAATTACAAAAAAAAAGAAAATTTAAAAGAAATTATTTTAAGGACAATTCATGACCAAAGAAGCGATGGATATTTTTATTTATTTATTTTTTTTTTTTTGTTTGTTTATTAAATCTTAAAATCTCGCTTAAAAGATCGGGCATGTTTTATCTTTTTTTCCATTGAAATGTTTATCAAATGGATGCTCTTTCTCTAAACTCTAAAGGGTGCATTACATATTAATGACTTGAAGTAGTTGCATGAAATACGTAGTCTTTTTTTTAAGTCAAGAGTGAGTCTCATTCTCTGTGTGCGTTGGATCTTTAATGAACGTTCTCGATGGGCTTTGTTCTTAAAAATCACTCCAATGATTTTCTTTAATATTTCTTTATAAAAAAGAGTCATAAAATCTTTGATAATAAGTAAATAAAATACTATACTACTTACTTAAGAATAAAATGATTATTAAGTTATAAATTTTCCTCATATAAATTTATATAAACAATAAATTAATTTAAAAATTTAAAGGAAAAATGATAATATTAGATATTTTTAAAATAAATTATTCATTTAAGTATAGTAATTTGTTGAAATAATTAAAAAAACAATATATTTTATAATAACACCAGACAAAAAAGAAAACATATATTTCGAAGTAATATCGATTTGTTTAATAAACTTTTGTGCTCGCCTGTATAAATTGTGAAAATAACTTTTAAAGTTCTTCAATGTTTTCCTGAAGTCATATTGATTCAACAACTACAAAGAATTTTCTTTTGATCACAGTTTTGAGTTTGAGAAACAAAAAGAGGTATGGGGACCAAGTCAGGAGAGTATGGCGGATGATGCAGTTCTCCGACCTCATGCTGTTCACTTGTAACGGAATTTGAGTTGCGATATTGTCATGAAACAAAAACCAACACCCATTCTGTCAAAAGCTCTGTGAATTCTTTGTGACTGTGTGACTCTGAACAAAGGAACACGCTTTGTGGATATTATAATATTTTATAATAGATGAAACTAGTTATATAACAGGGCTGATCAACAGATCGATCGTGAATATGTTTTTAGTAAAACACAAATCGATTATAGATTCTTATTTAGGCATTAAATCAGTCTGTATAAACTATGATATATATTTAACATAACTCAACAAATGTTAAAAATATAAGATCATACTCTCATTTATCAACCTATTTTTACCGACCGACGATAGTAAGGGAGGTATTGTTTTCATACCAAATTTCACATGTGGAGATTTTTACATATCTCCACGAATCATGCATTTTCTTAACAGAAAAAAGTATTTTTAGCATGATGTCTGTCCGTCTGTCCGTCCGTATAGATGTGTACAGCCTGAACGGCTTAACGGATTTTGATGAAATTTGGTATATTTACTTAATGCATCAGTGGGATGAATTGATCAACTTTTGGTGAAAATCTGGAAACCGGAAGTGGTAGTATTAGCGATCGACGATAGGAAGGGAAGGGTTATTTTCGCACCAAATTTCACATAAGGAGATTTTTTACATATCACCACGAATGTATTGGTTTTATCCTCGGGAAAAATCATTCTTAATTTAAAATTATATGACGTCACCCAGCCCTTCATGACGTCACAGCCACCTTATTATGATCACGGGTAACGCCGGCTACTTCAGCTATATATTATAAATAAAATAAAATTAAAAATATTTATGTTCTATCCATATCTGTTTTTATTACATTAATAGATATATTAAAATTATTTGAAATTGTTTCTGTAGCTGAAAATTAATTTATTTCAAACCGTCGGTCGGTTCGAACCTGGACACAGGTCAACTTATTAATTTTTGCAAATATCTCTTATCTCTTGATAAAAATCAAATTTTTTATAAATCAAATATTTATTCATATTTTATTTCTATAAATAATGTATTTAGAATTAGTTAATTAAAAAGTCTTAAAAATTAGTTAATTTAGTCTTAAATAAAAATTTGGTTTATTCTATTTGAGTGCTTTAAAGTGAATAGTCTTCTTAATATTAAAAATAAATTTATTTGATGAAACAATTTTTTTAGTAATCATTAGAGCAATTTTTGAGAAAATTGTAAAAGTGTAAAATAAATGATTAAATGTATCAACTTTAAAAAACGACATTATTAACCGGAATTATGTGATAAAAATTGATTATTATAAATATTTATTAATTTTTGAATAATTTTTCTAAAATTAAAACATTTAAATTTAAATTTAAGATGGAATATAAAAACAAAACATGACATAATATGTTTAATAAGATAAATCAAAAAATTCTATATTTTACTTTATTATTTGAAAATTTCCATTCTTTTAATATTTTCATCGAAAATTCAGAATAAATGTTATTTCAAGAAATTTATAAATGAAATAGAAATAGAGAGATATATAGTCATACATGGATTGGAGAATTTAATAACATTGAAGAGATTTGTTGCTCTTTTATTAACAAATCGTTCCAACAAAATTTAAACAAAGCAAAATTTCAAACAAAATTTCTAAACTATTTTATTCAAACCAAAATAAATAATCAAATTTAAAAAAAATAATTTAAGATCATTATTTCAAGGAGTAATTTGGAAATAAACCCAGGAGCAATTCCCGATATTATCAAGTTATTAATTCACATATTCAATTTGCAATTTATTTGTATTATATCCTGTCAATGACTATATACTTTATTATTATATATTGTATATTTGTGCTACAAAAGGTTGAGTGCTGCTATAATATAATATTTATATAGTACTTATAGTTGTTAAAGTAGTTATTAACTCAATAATTCGCATTCAAGATTGAAATGTAAATATATGCTTTACATCTTCTGAGTACAAAAGGATAAATGTAAAAATTTGTTCTGCAAACGTATTCTAAATGATATCGTGCTGAAATATTGAAGATATATTAATTAAACTATACTTACAAGCTAAAACAAAATGAAATAAACTTTAAATAAAGATTTATGAAGTCAAATAAAAAATTTTTTGAATCGTTTTTGTATCACATTAAAAGAGCCCCTTTAAGTTAAACATATGTAAATATTTGGAACTCGGACTGGTCTTTAAAATATATAAATAAAATGCAAAAATGGCAACAAAAGTTTCTTCCAGGCAAATCCGAAGGGTTGATTTACAAATCTTTCCTTTGATCTTTTCTAGAGAAATTCAAACTAAACATTTATTGGAGCAGACTAGGAGACCTATTATGTCCCGATTATTTGCTTTTTCTTGCTTGATTTGTAGATAACCCTTTTGAAAGTTAATACGACCAAAGCAATTCTGTCAAATCCATTCAAATCCCATTTTAGAATGTTTTTATATACAAAAATATATAAATAAGATTAAAGAGAAACATACTCACAATGAACTGAAAATATAAAAGTAGATATCACGGAATTGGAAGAAGATAGGAATTTGTAAAAGGGTATTTAGGGTACGAACAGTTGGAGAATGCGGTTGCATTCATTAAAAACTTGAAAATGATAAAATTAATGATGAATGTAGGTGTTTAATTATACAATTTATCTTTAAAAAAGTAATGTGTTTTAGTCTTTTAATCTCCAAAGCACTGATCATTCAGTTCCTTCTTTTAACTCTCTGATTTATATTGAATATGTTATTTTATATATCTTTTTGATGATCTATGATGTCACGTTGATAAAAATATGTTTAACTTGTTTTCTTAACAAAAATATTGATGTTTTTTTAAATTATTAATTTCCTTATCTTTTAATGTTTTTTTAAAGACCTTAATTAAAGATTAAATCATTATAATCATTATAGCAATTATCTATTAAATTAATTGATTTTAAATGATTGCTTTCATAAATAAAAGACATAAATTTTATAAAATTTTCGAAGGTCTTTAATATTGGTTGAAGAGGGTTGAGAAAATCAAGTAATCATTCCTCGTGTTTTGGCCCATTAGCCATACAAAAATGTCAAATAACTGAAAAAACCACAGATAAGGATATCCACGCCCTACTTAACTCCACGTTTCACTTATTTGGAATTGGAAATGTATATATATAGATGTTTGTTTATAACATCTTCGTTGACAAGAAAATACAATTTAGTAACTGACAAAGATGGAGATAAACTTTGACATTTGTTGAAATTTCATCCATGATTGCTTTCAATAAACATGTCATGACGGATTCGTTTCAGGGTACCAAAACATTATTAAATTTTAATTTGAATATTTTGAAAATGAGACTTAATATACAATTATACAAAATATACAAAATAGCTTAGCATTATGAAATATAATATTAACAAGCACTGTATTTATTTATACCATCCTTAGTATTCAACTAAAAGAACTAAGAAATATTCATAAAAGAAAATTAGGTTGAATAACACATTGACAGGATATTTTCATTGTCATAAACGTTTTCTCAATAATAAGTTAAAGTTATTCAAGCATTGTAAAAGATTTTTCAAATAAATTTATTATTACTATAGTAATAGGCAAAGTTCAGAAATTTATGATTAATAAAAAAACTATTATTAAAATAATATTTTTTCATTAAATTTAAATATTTTTAATAAAATATAAAATTATTATTTTACTACAAGTGTATTGTTATTTCAAGTTTAATTTTGTTAATAATTATTAATTATTCATTTTGGTAAAAGAGCTCAATTCATTTATGGATTTATGATTTATCATTTTTAATATTTTAAATAGATTGATTTCCTTGATCATGCATTCATATTTGAATTTAACTGAAAAAATCTAGTTGATTTCTGTTTTTAATTTCATTGGTTGTTCTTTATTTAAAAAAGCTTGAAATGTTTTTTCAACCTCTTGATTTGACTGTGATTAGCAATTCTTTTCATAAATACATTTATGGAAATATATTGTATGTATTTAAAGAGTATATGGACATTTCCATTGCAAAATAGATCATTTTCAAAAAATATGTTTATAAATATGAAAACTATTTATTTCCTTGCTATTACATGTCAAATTTAAATGTCTCAATTTCTTTGTAAGCGGTAATTATTTTGTTAAGGAGATCAATACTATATGATAATAGTAGAGATCCATCATCTTTATTAAAAATTTTATATTTTTAATTATTTATTTCAAGAATTGTTCTTAATTAAATACGAATATATTTTTTTAATATTATTCACACTTCCTTGTTATTTTCTCTTTTACAAACTAATTAAAACCATTTTTAAGAAACGAGGAAAAAAATAAGTATACACTAATTATAAATAAATTAATTGTACTTTTCATAAATATAAATAGAATATGTTTTATTCAGTTTATCTATTAAAAATTTATTGTTAATTTATGGAATTATCGTTTTTTATTATTTTATTATATTCTGTTTTTAAATGTGTTTACTTATAGTTGTAAATATCGATCTGCTAAAATATGATTTTAAGATTTTTGACTAAATTAAAGAGAAGCTTAGTAAATGTTAAACTAAAGAACTCGCTTATGTAGGATCAATAAACATCAACATGCTAGCATAAATTTCTAATATAATTTTTAAATTAATGTGTTTAATCAATTCACATTAATCTGTAAACTGACTCTAACCCTGAGTGACAAAAACAAATTTTAATTAATATTATTCCTATTTAATCTATATTATGTCCAAAAATTAATTTGAATTGATTTGAATTAAATAGTACACACAGTTTTTAGACTTTAGATTTAGTTATTTTTTCTTGAATTATAAAGTACAGTACCGGGACCCCGAGCCTCGGCTCGGTAAATAAGTTAAAAAAAATGATTTATTATTATTCGGTTTGGCTGATAATATTAATACCTGATTCACCGAATCGCCATTCAAATAATAACATACAAACAGAAAAGTAGGCCTGTTGATATAAAATATATTCCTGGGACATCGAGCTATCTTTGAATGAAAACATTGTGCATAATTAAATAGTGGATAAATTCTGTTATTATACATCAAAACCTTCCATTTCAATCACTCTATCTATTAAAAAAAAACATCAAAATCCGTTGCGTAGTTTTAAAGATAATAGTTTGATTTAATAAATTAAAATATTATAAACATTTTTGGTGGGAATTTCTCAGGGAGGTAGGGAGGTCAGATAGGCGACAACTTTTATTCCAAATGTTCTCTCCCTACCCGTGACGCCATAAAGGGCTGGGTGACGTTTAAATTAATGAAAAACTAATGAAGATGATTTTTCCCAGAGATGTGATCAATAAAACTCTATTTTTCTTTATAAATACTATCTATGGTGTGAATTTCAAAAAATCGATCCAGCAGTTTCTGAGAACCCATTTACAAATATATATACATACAATTTTATCTAGCATAATAAGATTAGATAGATAGGTCAGGGTTAGTTATGGAATTTCACATCGGGCATATGGCCTCCACAGCTTTGATGGTACATGCCCACTCTTTTGCTGAAATTTACTGCATAATTGTAAGCCTATAAGATAAGTTATAATGCCAATAGAACAAACAATAAAATGTTAAATATATAATCAGGTCTCTTTCTTTAGAATTTCTTTATATTTCATTATTCATTAAATTTTAATAAAATACATTTTAGTATCATACTAGATTTATTGCTTCTGTGTATAGTTTGTCAGGACAATCAGTACCAAATGAAAGCGAAAATAATTTAAATTAGAAATAAATATCAAATTAAACATATTTACAGTTTAATAGGATTAAACAAAAATGGAAATTGTATGTTACATTAATTTTTTTAATTATTGAAACTTCTTAAATTTCTTATAATTTCATTCATAATCTAATTAATGATCTTAATTATTTATGATCCATCAAAAAATACATATTACCATACATTTTTTCTTATCTAAAATTTATATAGATAATCTTTATTTTTTTATATGTACAAATTTCCAAATTTGACAAGGGGATGTAAGTATCTCTCTGATAGATTTTATTTAAATCACTTGAAAGATTCAGAGTTCTGGTCATAGAATGTCTTTGAGTTATATATATATATATATATATATATATATATATAGAGAGAGAGAGAGAGGTTAAAATAAAAGCTCTTTAACTCATATTCATATATCATATATTATTCCTCAATTTTTCCCTTGGTTGAACTCATATGTAGATATATATATCTAAACTACACTTTTTTAAAGATTCAAATTTCAGAATTTTTCAACTTGATTTATGTAAATCATATACTTTCGTAAAAATTCAAATTTATTTAAAAACTGATGAATTTGAACTTACATTTTTTCATAATTAAATACAAGTTTTGAATATCTTTCTAAAATTAAAAAAGGAAGATGAAAGTAAAAAAAATCATCTAATCATAACTAAATAATATAATTAATGAGTAGAAAAATAATTTATTATAATATATTCACAAACAAATTTTAATATTAATTTCAAATTAATTAAACATTGATAAAATAGATTAGAAGAAGAAGTCTGAAAATAAACATATTTTCCACAACAATAATCTAACCGTCAAAATTTAAAATCTAAAAAAAGATAATTCCTATTTCATTTTTTTTTTATTAATTCAGAAAAGTAAAATTGATATTTTTCTATACACAGTTGACCAATCATGTTGCATTTATCAGCCTATCAATTTAAAATTTAACTTTTGTTGTTTTTTGCTATTTTTTGTTTTAGACTACGAAAGGTTTAATTGAAAAATTGTTTGCATATTTAATATGAAACAAATTGTTTCTGCTTTGATATCCGGAGCACTTTCCAAGTACATTGTTGTTATTGTGAATAGTGAATAATAAATTTAAAATACTTCTATACCAGAATCGGGAAGGTTTATATAGAAAATTCAATCAATTTCACGATGGGCAGCTTAAACAGAAACAAAAAAATGAATCATAAAAATACTAAATAAATAACAAAATTGGTTTTCGATTTTTAATTAACAAGGCGTAATAAACACAAAAACAAGGTTTTATGGAATAATTTAAAAATTAAATTAATTTTTTTTAAGAAAATGTTTGGACCTAATTGTTTTCATGTTTTTTTCATGAAAAAATGTCAAATGATCAAAAATTATTATTAAAATCTATAAGAGAGAAAAACCTTAGCCAAACTTTACAAATGTACTCAAGTTTCAATATTAATATTAAAATTGTGTTTTGAATAATTTTCTAAATAAGATGTTTTTTGTATTACAAGTTTTTGGTTTCCAAATTAAAAAAAAAAAAAACCTATTTTTTATTTGTTTATTAAAAGAGGCATTTTTTTTGTTGACATTTTATATTTTAATATTTTATTTCATGATCTGTGAATTTTTTTAAAAATTAATTGGGTAAATTCCACATGTTGGTGTTTATTACTCTCTTCTATTAAAAAAAATAATTAATTGGCTAAGGGGGACTCAAAGTAACTCTAAAAAGGTATAATAATATAAAGGCACCACACAATAATTCTAAAACAATTACTTATTTGTAAATTATTATAAAATACAATATACTTATAGTAATATATTTAATCTAATTACATGAATGATTTTTATTATAAGTAGAAAGGTAATATTAGGACGTATGATGTTTCTGATCTGGATTGGAAAAATAAATATTCACATTAATATATTTATCTGAAAATAGGCGTTCTTTCCTTTCATAATAATAATAATTATTATATATAACATATTTTAAATGAATCATTTTACAATTATTTTGTATCACTGATTCTCCAGTGTGAGAGTTCGATATACCTTCCGTATGCTCACTTTAGGTTTCTCTAGCCGTATTTTTAATATTTGATTTTATAGCAAGGGGACAATAAACCCCAACGTGTGGGATTTACCCAATTAATTTAATCTGGCATAAATGTTTACTTTTTTCTCCCCTTCTCTTATTTTTATTTTGTCACGTATTAATCATTTCATTAAAATAACGCGATTAAGGGACTTGGCTAATATTTATTTGTTAAAGTACTAAATTTTAAAATAATTTATTTGAAATGTTACTAAATTACATATATACCTATATTAACAATATAACCTAATTTTAAAGAATATATTGGTCTCATCCCAATCGACGACTTTCATTTACTAAAAGCTTTTTTTCAAATTTATAAAGGATATAGACAAAAAGAATATAATAAAGAACTGTACAGTAAAAAAATATATAAAATAATTGAAAAAATTTATCCCTATAATAGTATATACTAAAATTTGTCTCTCTGGACATGTATTCATTCCCACTCATCTTTATTTCATTTAATTTTTATTTTACAAATTGAACTAATATTTTCCTCTTTGAAGAAAAATAAAAAAAGTTTCTTTTTTATTAAAAGATATAAATTTTGATTCTTTGTGCCTTCTTAAAACAATCCGGGTGTCCCATTTTCGGGGTGGCGGAGTACGAACGTAGGGTCTAGCAGCCAACCCAGCTGCCTTTGCCTTGAGCAAACACAATTATGCTTCACGTAATTCAGTTGAGCGTGTCGCCCGCCAAGCTGAATCTACGGGTTTTGTTTGCACCGCGATTACAGATAGAAGAGGATGGTAAAACTCCCCCCGGAGTGCTATCTTTTTGGAATTTTCTTACACCTTCTCTTTGACAGCATATAATGAACAAATAGATTTTTGGTTTGCATTTGTAATCAAGTTATTTTGGAATTAAATATTTTAATATTATATTAAAAACCATAATATGAGATTATATTTAAATAATAATTTATTTAAATTACACACATGATAATTTTGTAAAAAATGAAATGATCGAATAAAATTTATGAAGTTAGTTTTTATATTTTTTTTTTAGATAATGGATTTTTTTATATAAAAATAAATTTCATTATAATTAAATTAAATTTTATATTAACTGAATTTCTTTTAATTCTTTTAATATAAACAAGAGAAAATTAATATTTCTTATCTATTATTATAACCCCCATTCAAGAGTGATTAAATAACTACTATATTTCTTCATTTAGTAAAATTCCCGCCACCCTCTTTGTGAGGTTTAGGCTACATTTAACTATTATAATTAGCAGTAAATATTAATTCTAATAAGATAGAAGAAAAATATTAAAATATTACATCGTACAAAGATAAATTTATATAGTTCATTTTTCTTTTTTAATTATTTGAAGAAACTCAGATCATTTAGACTTTATTTCGAGGTTAAATTGGTCTATTCATTGGTAACTTTTAGAGTGGGTAAATAACTAAAATATTAATAGAATCTATGGAATAAATTTTAAATTAACCTTTCTAATAATTAAAATCGATTTAAGAAAGACATATTATGTCTATTCTATTCTTATTACTAATATACTAACAAACTACATAAATATATAATATATATAAAAAAATAAAAACAAAAAAAAATTAAAATGCATATGAACATTATTTGCATTTATAATTTGTTAGCTGCTGAGAGCGCCTTCGGCGCTCTTGACACCTACACGGGGGCTCCGCCCCCTGTACCTCCGAGTGGTACATAGTATTTGTTTCAATCAGTATATTAGATAAAACATTTATTTCTTTTTGTGTTCTTATTTAAAATATATTTTAATTTAATCAGTAAATTAATTATATATATTATTATAGTTTATGTTATATCTATCTATCTATGTGGCTCAACGATACTCGAAAGTTCTTGGCCGCAACAACCACATTTCTCCAAGTGTTCCTATCCTGAGCCCTTGTCCCATCTCTCTTACTTCCCTTCCTACGCGTCCTTGGTTTTCCATGCGGACGTTTTCCAATCGGTCTCCCCACCAATATCTTTTTCCTCTCACATTCTAACCACGTCCCTGCCTATCGCAGCCTTTTCGCTTTTATAACCCTAACTATTACTGAAGATGCAGAGAGGTCATGCAATTTCTCGTTATGCAGACTCCGCCATTCCCCGGTGTCCTCATCTTTCTTTGGCCAATAAATGCTGGGAAGATGCTATTCTTAAATACTCTGAATCTACTCTCATCTCCCAGGGTCATAGACAATGCCTCCTACCCATATAATTCAACAGGCAAAATAATTGTTTTATATATTTTAATTTTGATTCCTTTTGATAATAAATTTGATGAGATAAGCCTCTTTACTGCATGATAACAGGCGTTTCCCGATTGCAACCTCGATTTAAATTCTTCTCAAATATTATTATCCTTCGTGATTACATATTCAAATTCTACATTTTGTATATTACTGTTCCTCTTTTTTACTAAATATTTTTTCTTATCACTATTAAGATCAAACTCCATCTCTTTTCCTACTTCGATTAATTTTTCCTCGCTATCTGTAATTGCAATTGTCAAATCTCCTATTATAGCCGTCTGGATAACCTAATATTTTACAATTGATTTCCTCATCTTACTCTTTCTTTACTACCTTCAGAAAAAGTTTATCCGGATCTATTGTGTCATATGTATGTAAATAATTAGTGAACAGAAATATTGAAGTCGCGATTTTTTTTCTAATATCTATCGTAATGAAAATATCTTAATTAATGTTGATCGACTTGGCTTGAACCCGAAATGATATCCTCCTAATATTTCCTCCGCCTATAGTTTGTAAGTATTGTATATGTTATAATAGAGTATAATATTTCTTGATCATTTCATTTTGATATTTTATTTTCATTGATTGATTTTTATTGAATATTTTTAATTATAATGAAATTTGAGAAAATGCAAAGTTAGGGACTTGAGAAAATTTATAAAAATTAACGGTATAAAACTATAGATAAATTAACAATATATACATTCATTAATAGTATTAATTTAAATTAATTGATTTATTTGTTTTTTTATTATTAAGTTCATTTATTAATTTTTTTAAGAGATCATAGTTAATTTCCTCCCTTAAAAGAAACTTATCTAATTCTGTGGTGCTAGGAGATTTGAAAATTATTAGTCGCAACATGAAGATTTCTCTTACAGTTTCTGTTCTGTCCGACCTCCATCCAACACTTATTTTCTCTCAAGTTTCTTGCTTCTCTTAATCATGTGATCTATATATTTAATTTTTTTGATTCATTATATAATAATAAAATTTAAATTAATAAAAATTTTCACTTTGTTAATATATATAAATTTCAATTTAAACTAATTGTGAGTCATACGCCTTGCCAAGACTCTGAATAATTTGTGTACAGAAATATTGAATGTTCTGAGAGAGATTGAGATTTGATATAATAGTGTCCGATTTGTTCTAAATCTGAATTAGAAGAAAATTATAAATTGCCTCCTCTTCTAGCCCAATTCATTTACCCATCCATGCATCTTAATTTCTTAACACTCGGTTTTTTTAAATTTAAAATAGAAGGAGAGAAAGAGTTTTAAATTATATTCGAATATTCTATATATTCTATATATCAGTATTTTTTTCTGGATTTAATACCAAGTTGATTTTCAAAATTTTCCATTCTTAATGTATATGATTGATTACATGTATTAAAATGTAAACAAATTCAAATATTCTAATTTTTAAATTTATATACAATTTAATATTATCTATATATTTAATACGATAGTGTCCGTCTGTACGCAAAAAACTCCAGAGCCTAAACTACAATGAGTAAGGTAACCAAATTTTTCTGAGGTGAAGGGTACCTCAAATGATGAAAAATAAAAAAGAAATTAGAATCTTAGGTAACTCCTGAGCTGAGCTGCGGGTGTTCCATTTTCCAGAAATATATATAAAGGAGAGTGTTTGTATGTATATAATTTGTTTACTTTTTTGCTGTCATAGAAACAGATATATATATATATATATATATATATATAATTAGAACCTCACTCTCTCTCTCCCTCTATTTAAAGGCCGGTCCAGACGCTCCGTTTTGCACAACGTTTTAAATCCGCGCAGTTTTAAGACGGAATGAAATCGTTGCAACTTTGAGCGTCCAGACGGTGCAGTCTTGACGGTGCAGTCTTGTATTTTCCGCTCAGTTTTGTGTGATATCGCCATGGAGGAGGTTCTCCTGTGGTCAATTTTCGCCTGCTGTATTGTAAAAAAAAAAGATTGGAACACATCAAAGGAACCGTTCGTTCAAAATGGTCACGGAAATGGCTTTTAAAAAGGCGGGACTTTTCCCATATAAGATTATTGCGTGAATTACGTGATATAGATTTCGCGTGAGATTCCAAAACGACCGACCGACCGACCGATATACGCATGCGCAATACGCCAGAATGTTAGACACTAAACTTCTGATACATTCTTTACAAAATTTTACATATTTGCCATATTAAATATTATTATTTATATTTAACAGTAGGGTGTCCCGAAGACATTTTTGGGACAGAGCACCTAAAGACGGGACGTTTGGTCACCCTATCGATGACTCTGGGAGACGAGAGTAGATTTAGAGTATTTGTGAGATTAATATTGTTCGCAGCATTTATAGGCCAAAAGAAGATGAGGTCACAGGGGGATGGCGGAGATGGCATAACGAGAAATAATGTCCAGATATAGTTAAGGTTATAAAATCAAGAAGGATGGGATGGGAAGGGGACGTGGTTGGAATTGGAGAAACCGATTGGGAAACATCCGGTGGAAGACCAAGGTCCAAGGTGGGTGGACAATGAAGGAAGGGACATGGGAGAGATGGGACAGGGTAGGATTTGGTTGTAGCTCAGGATAGGGGCGCTTAGAGAAATGTGGATGCTGCGGCTAAGAACTTTCGAAAACTGTAGAGACACAGAGTTAGATAAATATAACATATACAATAATAATATATAATTAATTTACTGATTAAATTAAAATATATTTTACAAGAAAACAAATACATGTCTTATCTACTTATACTGATTGAAACAAAATGGATGAAAACCTTTTACATACAGACTTTCAACCAAATACTATGTTTCACTCGGGGGTACAGGGGGCGGAGCCCCCGTCTAGGTGTGAAGAGCGCCGAAGGCGCTCGGAGCAGCTAGTTTTTTATTAATATCATAACAAAAAAAGAGACTTTATTAAAAATTAAAAATAACAAAAGAAGCCTATTAATAAAAAAATATAATAGAATACAATAATTTTGATTTAAAACAAATTTTAAAAAAATACTCAAAATAAAAAAGACAAAAATTTAAAACATCTCGTTTATATCATTTGTCTAAAAAATCATATTTTAATATTTTAAACATAATAAATAAAAAAAAAACATTTTAATAAATTATAATATAATATAATCATCTGGATTTGAAACAAATTTAAAAAATATACCCAATTTAAAAAAGTCAAAAATTTAAAACAAACTCCTTTATATCATCATATTTTAATTTTTATATAATATTTAGTAATTAAATTAAAATCAAAAACATATGTAATATAATTTAGTCATTTTAATTGACGTTTTAAAGATTATTTTCATTTCATAAAATACTAAATAATATATTTTTTTTTAGACATTGATAAAATTTATATAACATTATATATTATAGAAAAGAATAAATAATCGAATAAATAAAGAATAAATAATAAATAATTTAAGATTAAAATATTTTATTAAATTAATTAAAATGAGAACTTTTAGAATAAGTTATCTAATTGAAATGATATTTGAATATTATAATTTAAAATAAAATATTATATTAATTCTTTCTTTGGGACTTCCTATAATAATTAATATATACACATTATGAAAATGATTCCGCTAGGGTCAGTGGGCCACGCAAGGCTCTTGAATGAACAACACGGAAAATTATATAAACTTTAAAAAATTAATTTCTGCGGTTATTGATTAGCTATTAATAAAATTTATAGCCTATTTTACTATAGAGGAATATAAGAAAATTTTATGTAATTTCATAGAAATCGGTTCAGCCAATTCTGACTCTATAAAATAGTTATTTTCCGAACAGACAGACAGACAGACATGAAAAATTCTAAAGTCACTTTTGGATTCTAGAGGCCATGAAACGCGAAGATATGCAAAAAATTTTAAATTCTGAGCAATGTGCAGACAAAAACCTTTTTTTATATATATAGATTAGATGGTCAAAACATAATTATATATATATTAGAAAGAGATGTATAGATGTATAAAATATATGTATTTTATTTCGTGCATTTATTACTAATTAGCCCATTACCCATTTATTATATATAGTAAAATATAAACTCCACCAGGGCTACTTACAAAAAATGAGCTAATAAATTAAAAAAATGATAAATGAATATAATATAGATACCTATTTAAATTAAAATAATCATCCATCCAATAATATATTCATATGTATTTTGATTTATTTCATTTAAATTATTTTTCATATTTATAGAAAAAAAAATTATAAAATAATTTCAATGATGAAAAATTTATGATAATGATACATTTTTCTTTCATGAAATTTAAATTTAAATATGTTTAATAAAAATCAAAAATATAAATTAAATTACATGAAAGTTGATCCCATTGTTTTCTATCTCTTGATAGAGCTTAATATTAATATTGTTTTCTTCCCCAAAGTCGTCAAGTCAACAATAAATATTACTCAATCACTAAACTACAATCTAAATAAAGGCATCCTATTTTACTACTTTATCCTAGAAAAGTAGTCATGTACCTCCTCCTCTCA
Organism: Labia minor; assembly: GCA_963082975.1. Taxonomy (NCBI): domain Eukaryota; kingdom Metazoa; phylum Arthropoda; class Insecta; order Dermaptera; family Spongiphoridae; genus Labia; species Labia minor. The sequence continues at coordinate 40,134,908 of OY720344.1, read as the reverse complement.
ACACTAACATTAGATAAATACTAATAATATATATATATATATATTATTAATATTGTATTTATATTTTGAAAACTTTCATAAAGGGTGACACAAAATTTTATGTCTTCAATTACAAAATCAAGTTTCTTCATAATTTAAATAGATAATTTGGAAAAGAGAATATTAATTTCTAATGTTCCATTTATGCAATTTGTTTAAACAGAAATGAGATTAAAGAAATTAAATTTTCACTGAAAGTTCAGAAGTGACAATTCAGACAGCCTTTTCAGGAATAAACTGATGTGATTTCCCTTTTATTTCAATTTATTAATGTAAAATATAATTTAATATTAACTATGCAGGTCTAATTAGATCGAGGGGCAGATGTCGACTATTGGACTTCATGTTTATTAAGTTGTAACGAAATTTGGCACATGAACAACAAAGCATATTGCAAAAGTTTAAATAAGTACAACCGAAATACTCAAGGGAAATAGGATTTGATTTGTTTGTATTATAAATATACATTTGTCTAAATATATACTCGTATTTACTTGCATATAAAACAAATATCACTTATTCATCCACTCATCACGTTAACCCTTCAGCATACATTTTATCATTTTTTTATCCTTTAGAATTTTTATTTATTAAAAAAAGATTAAAAAATGATGCCCACATATCATAAAAGTAGAATTAATTATTATTTAATCATCAAAATCATAGAATAAATGAGGTTAAATTTCTATCTGAAAATACCGAGTTATTATTATCATTTTATTTTCTTCTGTATTGAATGAAATGACACAAAAAATTCATCCTCTCTCCAATTAAAGAATCTATTTTATAAATAGTATTTCTATATGGAAACTAATAATTTTTATTAAGTTTCACTGAAATTGTATTTAATTAACATGTTTAAGTTTAAAATTTAAAAATGTAAAATTTATTTTTGGATACAATTAATAACAATTTTTCAAATTATTCACATGTAGGTATATGTAAATGGATATCTTTTTTGTCTTTTGATAAAAAGGCATATAAATAAATTCAAAGGAATATAGCTTTCGATTTTATACTCTAATTCTTTAAAGCAAATCAAATGATTTTAGTTAATGAAATTTAGTTACAACAATAGCGGTATTTTTTGTTGAGAAGTGACTATGTTGCCAGTTTACAGAATTTTCAAATCTATCGTTATTCATTTTAAAATTTATTTTACAATCAAATCTAGGGTTTCCCATAAAATCCACTCCAATCGCATTAGGTTTAACAGTTCGAAGTAAAAGGTGAAATTTCGTTAAAAATGACATACCGAAAAAAGCTTTTGAATATAGAAACGTTATTATTGAAAAAAAATAATACATTTTTCCTGAATGAAAAAATATATTATTTTCATTGTTATTATTTAATTATTGTTTAATATTTTCTTTTATTTTATTGTTAAGAAATGACTGCCCGTTTAAATTTTAATATTTATATATTTGTTTATTTTTTAACATTTCGATTTTATTGTTTTATACTGAAGGTATTTCACAACGAAACCTATGAATACAGCAATTTCTTTTTTTGTTTTTGTTTGCAGTAATGTCTAAAATGTGAAACTTCGTGTAAAAAGATAAACCGGAAAGGGATTCTATATAAAGATACTTTATTATAGAAAATATAAAAAATTTATAATTGAAAATAACAATTGTTTTTTTAATTATTGTTTAAATTCTTATAAAATTTTTCATGAATGAATATTATTCAATTCATTTAAAATTATACAAATAATTTTTATTTTTTTTTAAATTTTATGAAATATTCCAATTTTAAGGTTTTAATTAACACTATAGCTCTTGAAATAATTCTCGATAAATTGTTTTATATAAAATTTCTCTATATTAAGTAGTTAAGAAATTGGAGAGTTTAATATTCCTTTATTTATATTTTTATTTATTGATAGGTTTATATCTTAAAATTTTTCCTTGATACTGACAGTATCATAGCTCGAATAATAATAACAGATATATTTTTATAAAAATAGAAAAAATTTATTTAAATATAAAGATTCAGTAAATGATGGGTGATGATTATCAATTCAAATTTCAAATTTGTTTTCTTAATGAGAGAATGTCAGTTTGAACAAATTCCACTTGGCATTGATCTGTATATGCTATTCATCATGATTCACAAAGGAATAATAGGGCTGGACGTTCAACAATTTCTCCCATTGGGATTCATCGAGAGGCTCTCAATCTTCTTCCCTATGGCCCATGTACTTTCGATTAGTTGTTGGAAGAAGATATTTAGCTCATGTCAGATCATTAGCATCATTTTTAATGGTTTAAAACCTGAACGATGCTCGAAAACTTTTCTTTAACTTTTATGTCATATTATAAAATCCAAAAACTTATTATCATTTTTTTTTTCTCTTAAATTATATTGCTCATTTGCAAAGTTTTCTCTATTATCTCTTTGCGAAAATTAGAAAGTACACTGAAAAAATCTGAAATATGCGTATAGAAAAAAAGAAACGAAACTCTGGCAATTCTCTCTTATTAATTTAAACATTGCATCATTATAATTTAAAGTCAGGAAATTTTATACTCGGTTTTTGCTAATTAGTCTCTGGGCAGCTTTTAAAGCGTCATCATTAACAAAACCAGGGGAGAACGCCGGGACAGAAAGTTGATGTTTGTAAAAAATTACTTGCTGTTTGGTATTTTTTTTTAAAAACAACTATTAAAATAATAATATGTAAAACATATATTTTAATGTTGTACACCATTTCAACATAATCAAGATAAATAATCGAGTATTTTTGTATATTAACAAAATAAATAATTTAAATACCATGGAATAAAAAAAAAATATATTAAATAATAATAAATCTGAAGAAAATAGAAAATTGAAATAAAATAAAAATAGAATATTTAACTTCAATATGATACAAATAATTTAACTTTCATTTTGCCATATCATAGTTATTGAATTTTAAAGTAAAAGTAATAATTTTTCGCTATAAAAAAGTTAAATATGATAAAAACAAAATATGAATGTAGATTTGATGTCGCAATGGAATGGATTAATTAAAAATTTTCACAAACTAAAGTAATTAACTATTTAGATAAATAAACCCGCATCGAGTTAGTAGAGAACTTAACATGCTGTGTGCATAATAGAAGAGAAGTAAAGTTTCATGTACAACTTGTTTTAGAAATGCAAAAAAGCTTTTCACACAGGAAAATAAATAAATAAAATAAAATAAAAATACATTATATAAAGAAGAATAAATAAATAGATCAATAGATCAAATAAATGTGAAACCCATAATACAAGAGGTTGAATTGAGGAAGACTATTTTTCCTCGAGAAAGATAAATAAATTGTTGGGTTAAAAGCAAAGTGAAGAGAAATCGGAGACGCTCCGCTTTGGTTTCGTAATTTTGATTACTTCCTTACATCTCAGTTAGAATCTGATTCTGTTTTTGTTATCCACAAGCAGGTGGATTGGATCCTTGAGTTTAATTTAAAGCAATTGTTCAGAGAAAACAATGTGGTTGGTTGAGAAGTTTCTATTTATTTTCGGACTGATAAATTAAATCTTCTAGTCGTCCCTACCACTGAAATGTTAAATAATTTTTTATTTAGGTAGAAACAAGGGTTTATGTTTCCTGACTCTACTTAACTTAATAAAACTTTAGATACCTTATCATTCTATATGTAATTTATTCTTTTCCAAAATAAGATCAAACTTTGTGGTGTTTAGACTTCCTCAATGATTAAGTTATCTGGTAACACATTTATAATTCTTCTATTTTCAAAATAACCTTTGGTTGGAATTGTAATGGTAGAATTATTTATCGATTTAAAAATAAATAATTTTATTTTTGATATTTTCTACCTTTTTGTAAAAATTATTTAATTAAAAAAAATGCGTATTAATAAATAAGTTTATTATATTTTAATTTTTCCTAAAATTTGTTTTCAAGGTTCTAAATAAAACAAAAGTACAAAAATAATTTTAGGGATTGATGATAAAATAAATACAAAATTTATATGATGTTTGAATAGTCTTTAGTGTATCACCAAAATCAAAATCCGGTAAATCACAAATACACTCCTCCTTCCATTCAATTCAAAAGGGGTTACGAAGTCAACACCTGTCATAACCTCAACTATATTTTATTCGATTAATATAGTATTTTTAAGATAAAATAAAAACGTTAAAAATCTATTAAATATTTATTGTAAACTGTACAAATAAGATTAATCTGTAAATCAATAAATACATTATTTGTTCAATAATTAAAAATATTTTACTAAATATTTATTTTCATTATTATTGTAATAAATATGCATCTTATTCTCGCATGTAATCTAGTATAAATAATAAAAATCAATTAATTTTTAAATAACCAAGAATTCTGAAGTGTTCATTGGTGGATATATTTTTGATAAGCAATCAACAATTTCACTGATTTTAAATCAATCCTGTTAATCGTTAGCAATAAATTGATGTTCTTGTTAGTTAACATGGACGGTGTCCAGAGGATTATTGCAGTTGGGAGGGTGCTAATGGGAAGCGAACTCCCAGAAACCCTTCAATGTCTGCTAACTCTCTATTATCAAGGACGGTTCTGTAATTGAGATCGCGTTGCATTAAACAACGAGGGAAGCTGACCAGATGATTCCATCCACCTAATCACTAAACCACAGTTATGCAGATGCCAATGTAAAACAGGAAGAACATATTTCAATTTATTGCAGAGGGGAAAAAATAGATTCGTTTTCGATCAGGATAAGATATTCTAACAACAATATGTCGAATGTCTATTTTTCGTAGTCTGGTTATTGGATTACAACAATATTCTATCTAACTTTTCAATATAGAGAGCTTTATGTCAATAAAAAATGTTCCTTTTGCTTTTGTTATTATATGTCTCTATCGTTGAGGATATTCGTTTTATTTTCATTGTAATCACATTCAATTTTATTATTATTATTATTTTAATAAAAGAGTCTGCATATAAATTTCTAACTATTTTTCTATAAAAGAATTATTGGAGCGTGGCGTGCATCGCTATTTGTATCTGAATATTCTGGTCTTTTGCATCTTTGCCCTTTTGTATTCATTGCTGTAACCAATTAATTAACTTTAACTACATTATCCTCAAATTGTTGAACAGCTGTAACTTACATTAATGAATCAAAATCCAATCACACTATCCACTCTTTAAAAACAAAATATTCAGATTAATTATTCCAAATGTATTTCATTATATTATTTCCAATAAATTAATCTTATTGCATATATTATAATTATCTCGAAAGTTTATTACACACTACTATAAATAAATATATTATAAATATATACCATACATATGCACACGGACACACACACATATATTTATATATATATATATATAGTAGTATATACTATCTTCCATAAGTTTGAAATACCTGATAACAATATGAAAAATAAAAAATATGCACTAGGATTAATCAACTTGATTTATAAATAAATTTTTGACTAAATAGATAAAAAATAATAAGCCTATATATGTTTTTTTAGTAAAAGAAAGATTTTATATATATATATATATATATATTCTTCGAAATAGTCACGCTTTGCCTTAATGATTTACTTGCATTACAAAGAATTTCTTAAAGATAGGATTTATTCCAATCTTTATTTTTTTAGTTTTAACAAAAAATTGGTCCATTTTATAACATTTTATATACCTTTTTAGGCGTTTCTAATCTTAAGAAAAGGTACTATATATATTTAAAGATATTAATTTTTATAAGCAAATATTAATAACCTCTGACTTTTGTACACCCTATTCAAGGACAGCGCCTATCTAGTTTGTTATATTAATTTGATGTCTTATGATCAGTATAACGGATCCTATCAACCTTTACCTTGATTTTCTTAATCGGAGGCGCTACTTTTTATCAAGTAGATTCCCAATTTTTTTCCCGGAGGTTGGATTGACTCCGTCCCATAGATCCCAGCTAGAGAAAATCACTTTGCCAGGCCGGGACTTGAACCCAGAACTACGAGAATGTAGATTAATACAGTTAATCACACCCTATGAGGCGTCAATATTATTAACATATTGTTTAAACAAATTATGTAGTAAATAAATATAAATAATTAGAATTTAAATGATTAAAAATTTATAATAATAAAAAACATTTTTCTTCTTTTCAAAATGATCCTATCAAATATGAAATTTGTCTAAATATGGATAACTTTTATAAAAAAAACATATTTTATTTATATATAGAATATATGGTATAATTTAAATAGTATAATCATGAAATAATTATATATTTTATGAATGAAAAATAAATATATGATTTTAAACGCGAAGATGTTTCCCTTTTAGTATTGTATTATTTCATATTTATCTTGATTTTTTATTTGGCAACAAATTGCTGGATTTATTTTTAACAAAGACTTTGTTATATTTGCAAAATGAAAATCTACGATGCTGTCATGCGGTCAAGCCCTTATTAGGCACATTTATCATCTGCGGGTCAGAAGAGCAACGTATATAAAAAATTGAAATACTATTGTTATTTAACAGGTGAATTATGGAACAACTCGAGAAATTGAATAAAAAATAAATAAATAAATACAAAACATAAAACCGTTCTAGTAAATAGAAATGAAACATGAAATGTTGTTTGTTTGCTAGCATTTTAATACTATTATAAAGAATTTTGTTCCTAGGAAAATAAATCACAGGTACGATTATATTCAAGATTTATCATTGTAAACATTATATCACTTCGTATAATCTATCCATTAGGAATGGCCAACGAATCAAAACCATCTCCATCGAATAAAACATCAAATCAAAACAATGCTGATCAAACAATATCAGCTTTAGTTAATTGATGTTCGATGATTTAATTAGAACGATCATTCATCTAAACAAATCAAAGCGAGTAACTTAAATTAATTCTAGCATAAAAGTTCTTTCGCGAATTATAAAAAAGGGAATTATTCTTTTGAATTATTCAAGTATCATTATATGAAAAAAATCTTATCTTTATTTTTGATATTACATGATACTTTTAAGGAATGTTTAGATTTTTTAATGTTTCATTGGAAAATAATATAATTATTCCAATTAAAGATATTTAGAAGTAATATATATATAGCTTATATAAATTGTACTTACGTATGGATTATGATTTGTCAAATTACGAGTCATTTAATAAGTAAAGAGACAAATGGCAATAGTTAAAAAATGGTTTATCTGATTGTTACAAAATTCAGGCTATTTTTCAACATAACTACCCCCAAAATTATACCCTTGTCCCATCTTCCTAATTCCCTTGACGAAGAATTCTTTCGATTTATCCCGAAACCACATTTACACCGCTTTACTAACCACCTCATTGTTATCAAATCTTTTTTCAAGTAGATCGTCTTTGAGTTGTTAAGCAGATAAAAATCAGATGGGGCAAGGTTGGGACTGTAGGCAGGATGTGGTAAGATCTCCCAACCTAATTTTTGAAGTTTATCACGGGTCAACTGGGCAGGCGTTATCGTGCTGAAGAATGACTCCTTTTGACAAGAGTCCACTGCTCCTGATAGCTGGTCTAAGCTTGTGTAGTATTGGTTATTGATAGTTAGCTGATTTTCAAGAAAAACGCAAAAGACTGGATCCTTCCACTGGGCGTCCACATCGGGGTTCATCACCTACAATTGTTCGGCCACTTTTAAACTGATGAACTCACTTGTTGTACTGTATCAATATTCTAGAAAAAATTTCACTTCACCTTCTGCAACTAAAAATCTATTGGTGAAATCTTCTAGTTACTTGCCATGGAGAACTGAAAATTTTGGGGTTATGTTGACATAAAATGATGAAACAGCTAATCAGAGCATATCCCAAGGTTGTCATCTAACACTCCTAAAAAGATAGTACACATTCATTGAATAGTTTTAAAATCATAAAATTTGTTTCTTTACTTATTGAATAGACCTCGTATAAATTCTTAAATTAATGAAAATGGAAAGGCCGACTTATTGGTTTGGTAAAAAAAAATATTTTTAAAATTTTTCATATTTGATAGATGAAAAAATTGATTTTTTCATATTTTTTATTATTGGAATAAAGAATATAGTAAATTTTGAATAAATCGAAATGCAAAAATTAAATTTCATATTTTAAAAATTTAGAAAATATTAAAAAAATTATATTTGACAGTATATATATATATATATATATATAAATATATATATTTAGTAACATTCTATTAAAGGTGACAAATATATTGTACCATGACACGAAAGAAAATTTTGAATGCAAGCACTAAAAAATGAATTAATTTTTTTATTAATCATAACGAAAATGTCCTTGATAAATTATAAAAAATATAAAATATATATAATCTTAAGGCAAAACTATTTCTATTATTATAACTTGATAATTATTTTTATTTCTTTGTCACATTAGTTATATCATAAAGTTAGTAACACGGGCAAGGAAAAATGATGTCCACTCTGCTATTTTATTATAGAAATACTCCTATAAATTCTCTTATTATAAAGATTATAAATATGGTATATATTGAATTAAACATTATTAACTATAAAATTAAAATAAATATATAATCCTTTTGTCTAGTAAGACCATAGCAGCCAGTTAACATATTTATTTATTTTGATACTATCTTATTAAGAATTCTTAAATTTTTATAAACTTGGAGAGTGTTGAACTTTTTCTCCCAAAATGAATAGTTCAGCATTTTATCACTGAGCTACGCTTTTGTGATTTATATAATACTTCAATTATAATTTGTACAATAAAGTTTTATTCGTCAATATATATGTATGCATTGTTAAATTTACAATATATCAAGTATTATACTATATACCAATATATTTGATCAGTGATTTTAGTTTAAATATTGACCAATATTCTAGGAACAATGCCCTGAAGAAATGGTTTATCTAGTAATCTATTCAGGATGCTTTGGTTAACGATTTAAATTAGTTATAATACAATATTATACATTTTTAAGAGTTTTAACCACGGCCAACAAAAGATTATCTTCAATGGAAAAGAAATGGTTTATTCATAGAGATCAAATGTTCTTTATTTTTTACTTTTCCTCTTCTCATAAAACCCGAGCATTATGTAACCTAGTCTTTTTCTAATGTCCAGTAAAATAGATTCTTTCATTTTATTTCGTTTCTATTTGGGGGCGAGAGGGTGAATTTAGTGATGTCTGCAATGCAGAAGAGTATTTCTGTTTCGTGAAAATAAAATTCATAAAACGTTAACTGAAATGGATTTTAGAAAATATTGTTTGGCTATGATTATTTATATTATTGATAAAATAAATAAATGGTCGGTGAAATCAGGTCATGTTAATTTGTAGTTAAATGAGTATTATCGTGAATATTTAGAGGATCATAATTTTTTTTAATGAAATAAAAATAGAAACCACAGAGAAATAAACTCTATTTTATAATAAATATGTTCAAGTAGATAAATATATCTACTTTATTTGATATTAAATAAATATTATTAACATTATCAAGTGATTCCTGAAAATTTTTCTTTAGGGAGGGAGGGAACACATATTATTTTAAACTAAAAATGTAAAAGAAATTATAATAGATTCAAATTTGAAATTTGGATACTTAGAAGAATCTATGAGCAGAAAAAAAAAATGAAACTTATTATCTCTATGCATCTCAGAAAAATAAGAGATCAGTATGAACGAAAAAATTTATAAATCAATAACACCATCATACAGATAATTAATATTATATTAAGTTTTGTACACTAAAATTAAACTTAAAAAATAAACAACTAAATAAAAACAACTTATAATTAGAAATTTCAATTTGCTTTATGCGCATTTCTGGTGTTGCATGATCTGCTTTTATTCTCAACTGATATTTATTGGAAAGCGCAACAATTTAAATATTATTGTATATACATATGAATAAAACTTGAACAAGTATTTAATTAAAAGTATTCTTATTTTTTTAAAGATTTTTTTTAAATTTAATTTTTTTTATAAAAAGGTTTTATTTCATGTTTCCTTGTTGCTGCACTTTTGCTAATTGTCTTTCTAAAAAAAGACTGATGAAGACTGTCAAAAGAAAAGAAGACAATCGAGAAATCATACATATGTTCATAAAGATAAAAATATTCCCTTTATCAAAATTCATTGACCTATAAACTAATCCTCCATAATAATTATTTTATAACATACTCGTATAATGAACATCTTCAAATAACAAGTTCAGAATAATATTAAATATTATTATTATTTTCGTCTTGATTTTTATTATTATATTATATTATTTTTATTTTATTATTTCTCTCTCTATTATTTAATTTTCTCTTGGATCAATTAAATTTCCTGGGGGTATATAATAATACATATTATGCATATGTATCTCTAAGTTTAATTTTCTTTAAAAATGTAAATATGATGATTTGATTTAAATTTAAAAATTTTTTTCTTTTTTATTGCACAATATTGAAAATTTTTCTATATCATTAATGAATGATGTAAACAAGAAAAAAAACTTTATTGTGTTATGTTGATGAGAGAGAGAGAGAGAAAGAGAGGCAGGAATCGAGAGGCCATTCATCATCTATTGAAATTCAATTATCTCCCTATTTCCAATCCATATGAACTCCAAAATAGGATTCAATTTGAACTCTAGCATTAAAGTGAGTGCCATTATGTTTTCTGGTGCCACTTTCAAGGAAAATGCTGGCTGGCCCTTGATTTCAAACGAATAAACTTTGCCAAACTGCATGACCCAGAATACAAGTGGCGTTGGTAGGTTTTTTTTTTTTTATTTTTTTATTTTTATTTTTTTCCGCCTTGGTCATTTCCAGTCAACTCAGTAATAACAACACACCAAGCCAAGTTGTTTTTTATAGTTTTAATTTTTTCTGGTGGTTAGCCGCACAATTAGCCGGTCATCCTTCGTTGTAACCGACTCGCTGCTAAGCGAGCGCAAATGCAATTCACATTTCCGGGACACGACACGCATTTTACTTTTCGCGTTTTCCATAGACTGACGTCATACATTAATCAAGTGAGTTAAAAGCTCTCTGTTAGAGGTCTTTGTTATTGACCCACAAACAATATGATAAATATAATTAATTGCACATTGACTGCCAATGCGTATCTCCAGGCATTCCTGTTGGTGGTTGAACATCAATAGACTAGAAGGACTTTGCAATGCAGCAATTAATCATTCAATTTCTCAGGGAATAATTGAGGAATCCACCTTGATTACTTGATCAGAATATCTTATTAGTACTACCTATATATCACAATTTAAGATTTGTCCTTAAAACCATTTATATAAACAACTGAAAATCTACCATGTAATTATATTAGTAAAAATCTGCTACTAATATAATACACAATTTGATTTAATAATAAAAGAGTTAGTTAAAATTAATAACTGAAAAATATGTTTTAATTTCATTAACCTCGCATATGTAACTTAGCAAATACTTCTTCAGAAAACAAATTTTATATCTAAACTATCTATATATCTATCAATAATAGCTATTTATATATGTATATATAATTTCCGGGTTATTTTCAAGTTTAATTATGAAATTTGGGTCTAGAGAATTTAATTAGGAGGGAATTTTTCGAAATTTTGGGTCTTAATCTGTGTGACCAAGAGTCCATGTTGGAATTTTGGGTTGAATACTGCCTCGAGCTGTCGTCAGGAGCAGAGGTGTGTCAGGGATAGTGTTAGTGCCAAGGATTCTTCAGTGCTTCGGAACATAGTAAGTCCAAAAACTTCCACCAGTTCATTTTTCTTGAAATGTTGAAATTTGGGTTTAGTATTTGTTTTGAAAAATCTAAAAAATTTAAAAAATTAAATATATTAAAATTTTAGTTAATATTGATAAAATATTAACATATATTTTATTTTTTCCTCTAAGATTAACATAATTTTATTTAATTAAATCAAACTACTAATATTGTATTAATTATGTATATAATAAATAATGTTTAATTTGAAATTTGTCACATGAACCGAATATAATAATATCGATGATAGTACATTCTGCATGCTTGAATAGACAATTTAACTATTAACATAAAAAATTTTATTATTATTCAAGGATTTATTAATTTATCATTTATTATTTAATGTTATATTATTCACTACAATAATTACGATGTATAGTGTTAATAAACTATATATCTATATACAAATATAGAGAGAGATAAATAGATATATAATATAACGCAATTGGAAGTAGATGTGTTTCCGAAAAAAAAGGGAAAAGAATAAAGAGAGAGATTTTTAACGGGTAGAGACCAAGATAGAGAGTCCCGCACACCGTCCATAAAGGATTTTTCCTTTAAAAATAAAAAGAAAAAAAGGAATTGAATGGATAGAGACAATTTAAAAAATGTGGCTTCTGTGGTTAAGTAGTGCCATATAAATAAATAGATAGATCATATTTAAAAATTAATGATTTCAGAAATTTAAATTTTAATACTTTTATATAGTAATTAGAAAATATATATTTATATGAAAGAGAAATTCTCCAAAATTTCCATTAGAAAAATTAAAATGTTTCTATTTTTAATCAAGAATAATAATAAATACCATATAGGAAATTATATATATATATATAACTTGTTTATTGTAGATATTTATCGCCAGACCTAAATATATTTTCGATTGACTTCGATTCTGGATAATTTTAATTTATGACTTTGGATAGTATAGGGGATGATATAAATTAAAGTCACTTGCGAATTTATCGAGTGCGATGATTTTATAATCATATAAATATATAAATTTTAATCCGTTTGAAAGATAGCAGCATGTATACTAAATTATTCTCAATGAAATTGCATTTCGTTTTTATTTCATATTTATTTAAAATAATATTTTATATAAAATACTTTCGGATTATCAAGACTCAGGAGATTATTCAGTATAATATTATCCTATTTGTTTGTTTTGTTTTATTTAAATTGATATAAACAATTTGTCGACATATTATTTCAAAAAAATGTATTAAAATATTTACAATAAAAAATTATGTTATAAATTTGTCAAAAAGAAAATGTGTATTAAAAGAAAAATATTTTTTTTTAATGAATAAAATGTTATTAAATTTATTTAAAGTATATAATTTACATTTAATTTAGTTATAATCCAATCCAATCAAGGCATTTAGTATTTATATATGTTTTTTTTATATAACGTTGAATTTTTTAACATTTATTAAATTAAAAATTGTATTTACACATCATATCACCTTTATTTTATAATTATCGGTAACAAAATTGAGGAAAAAATAATATAAATATTTAAAATAAATATTAGTTTACCCTACTCAATTACAATGTGCATTTAAAACGATCATAATATGAGAAAGGAAATTGACAAGAAAATTATTTATTGCAAAAGATAACTAGATAGGATAGAGAGAATTATTGATAAGGTTTTATAAGCAACCACACCATAGTAGATTGGAATATGAATTTATGCAGTCTTCCCGGAACACTCCAATGTACAGCTTCAAATACAAAATCGAATATGTTATCCTGACCAATAAAATAATGAAAATAAAGTTGTTAAAATCAAATCAATATTTTTTTCAATAATTTTATTATTTCCCTCCTTTTCTTACTTCATTTTATATACCCACTTTTATTTAATTAAATATATTCAATATGAATTTTCATATTATATAAATTATAAAATATAATCTCTATATTTAATTATAGAAAAAACTATAAACTTATAAATTATATTAGTTTCCATTTGACGAAAAATCTTTATAGTGGGAACGATAAAGAAATTATAAAATCAAGTGGTGGACAAGATATTCTTTCATAAGAAATCTAATTAGTAAATATAAATACAATTTTCCAACTTAATTCAAATATCTAGTCAGAATTATTTTGTCAGGCAAAGTTTTTTGTCACAGTAATTTTTTTAAATTTAATTTTAGTTTTCGTTTTGATCTGGAATGGGGAACCTTATTCAAGCTATATTTAAGGAAATTATATGTGAGGTCAGGGGCTGAACCACCAAAAGACAAGACTGTGCAGGTTCGTGCTTAGTTTTCAACATGTATACTCCAAATTTTGATTTTTTTTTTGTTCGAATTGAACAAAAAAGATAAAAAGTTTCAGTTCGTTAAAGGATAATAGTCTAAATGTGAATCTGAAGTAGGTTTCAGGAAGGACCACTCAACTATTTATAAACTTTTTATATTAAATACGTTAATTGAAAAAATTTAAAGGTAAGCTATTCATATTGAGTTGATTTTAAAGCCGTTTTTAAAAGAGTAGATATAACATTTTTAATAGAAAAATATAAGAGAAAGGAATAGAATATATATTGTAGTTTAAATGATGGAAAGTACATATTTATAAGCTGATTAGTTCATGAGGATAGAACAGGAAACAGATAAAAAATTTTAACAGACAATTAAGAGAGGGATTTCTGTTGAGCCCAATATTTCTTAACCGAAAGAGCTGATGATGTGGAATAAAATGATAGGATTAATAAATTATGAAATTACAGGAAAACAATACTGAGAGAAATAAAATAATAGTTTCTATAAATATCTATAAATAATAGTTTTATAACCTTAAGTATTAATTTTGAGAGAATAATTTGAATCTGTTTATAAATAACATGTGTTAATAAGAGAATAATGGATTAATTATTTTTTTTAAATTTTGTGCTTATAAGGAAAATGATTTACTTATACCTAAAATTATTTAAAAAAAAACAGATGATCAATTGTTATTTTTCTCATTACATTAATTACTGTCAAATTATTTTTTTGTTTAAACCACGTTTAAACTAACCTAACAGTATTGATGAAAAGACACGGCTGCAAAAATAACTTTATTTTATTTTTTTTATTTAATATTATTAGAGATGTTTAATTATCTAGAAATATTTATTTTGGAAATATAATTAATAAAATTCTCAATGAATTCTGTCCTTATTTTAAATAAGTAAAAATATTTTAAAACCCTCTTGTTAATATATTTGTTGAAATAGTTCATCTCCACCCAAAGATCATTAATTGGGATCGCCTGTGAAATGTTAGATATACAACCGTTCATACTCTTCTGAAAGGAGAAAAAAACTTCTAGGAAATGAAACATAAACATCAAGATCAATTAGGTATGTATTAAATAAAGTGAGGTTTTTTTCATGAAATATTTATATATATACCTATATACTTCATATTGTATAATTTTAATTTATTTTTTAGGATAGAGGACATGATAAATCGAATTTGATATTCGAAGGTGAAATTTTGAATTCAAATTATAAACGAGGATAATCCATGCATATATAATTCAATGTTCTTATTAATCATTTTATACATTTTAAGTAAAATAACTCAATATCAAGTTCATTTAGTTATGATTAATCATTATGGAAAGAACATTTCTCATCTATCTTCAATTTCATCCATCATCTATAGTAAATCTAAAACATTAAAACAACTTGGAAGATCGAGACTGAATGATGCATTTGAATAAAGATTGTTTTTAAATTCTTCAATTATATATTTTAATCTCTTATAATTATAGTAGAATGTGTATATATGAATGTGTCTATAACTAAATGTTTTTTTTCTTTGAAGATCCATTTTGTTTGAAATTAATCTACCAGAGCCACTAATTGTGATGACATACTCAAACACTGTTGTTATTCGGAGGGCAGTTGTTGATGTTGTTGCTGTGGTAAAAATAAAAAGCGAGTTCTGATTATGAAACTCACACCGGTCAGATGGCAGGGACCGTTGGGGCTGTAACCTCCATTCATAGACCATCATTGGGTTTTATTTTCTCTCGAAATTTATCACCCACTTTGCGTTTAATTGTACATTTCTTTATTTTATTTTTTTAGCTGGACGTTGTTAAAAAACAACTCTTTCACCAAAAACAAATTACTTTTTATTATTTCTCCTTCTTCTTTCACTTCCGCCCCTTGATACATAATTCTTTGTTATTTATTTTTTTTTGAATTTTAAAAATATGTATTCAGGTCAAAAATATTTATTATCTATTGAAAGGTTAAATTCCAATTCATATATCAATTGTAGATCGATAAAATATATTTAACTCCGATTTTATTCATATCTAAATTATAGATATACGTTCATTGGAAATGATTTTGAGAGAAATAGAAATCAATTCAAATCACATCCCACATTTCATATTCCTACCATGTTGTTCTAATAAATAACTATATAAACATTGTTTTTGCTATTTAATTTAAATAAATTCTTAAAATTCTTTCTATAAATAATGAAGAGATAATATTTATTTTACTTTTATTTAAAATTATTATGTATTTCAATTTTTTGGATTATTATTTTTATTTTCCTCCCAATTTTTTTGTTTTTATTTATATATACTGTATATATCTTTTTTTTCCTTTTTTATTCAAATAAAAGATATTTTAACTCTTAAATTATAATTTTTCTATTTATTTTTTCTATATATTATGTATGTAAGTATATACATCAATATTATACATAATTCAATAAAAATAAATAAATACAAACATATCTAGAGATTACATAAAAATTAATTGTTACATTATTATTTTATTGAATTAGATATTTTATGAGATGAAAAAGGGAAATGTTTGTAAAAATAAAATTTTAATAGCATTATCATATTATAATTGTTTAAATAAATAAATTTCATTTAGATATCTAATTAATTGTCTTTAAATTTGATAAAAAATTTTTTATGAAAAGTTGAATTAACTTTTTGATCAGAAGACACATGATAACAAAATGTCATCTGCATAGGTTTTTTTCCAATTCCAGTCATGTATCTCATTGGAATAGATCAAAGATTAAGATTGAATTTTGTGATCATCAATCAAATTCAAATCAGGAATAAACAAGAACCTGTATCTGAATAATTTAAAGTATCCACTGAGTTACTTTAGTGACTTTTTACAATTGCATTGCATTTTTTAATAATTGTTTTTTTTTTAGATTTAGATTAGTTTTAATTTAAATGCAATAGCATCAACAATCCATTCCACTATTCAAGTTTTTTATATATTATGATTTAATCTTTTTTTTTAATTTGAAATTTACTTTTGATGTTAAATCATCAAAGAAAAAGAAATAATATATTCCGTTGTCAAAATGAATGGGATTTTTTTTTCAGAACCAATGAGATAGGCAACTAACTCCCTGTTGATTTGCCTTTATTCATGAACTGAAATATACCTCGCATTCCTCCCAAAAGAATTACTTTAATTAAGTTTTTTTTTTGTTTGTTTGTTTATGATTTGCACTTTTGTTGGTATTCTAATCTGCTAGAGGAGATAAATCCTCTGCACTATTATATAAATACGTATATGTATATAGAAATATTTTATATAGGTGAATATATATATATATATATATATTGTTACGACTCAAATATTTTATATAAAAAATAGCTTGGAATTCGGGAAAGTATAAATTGACTGTAAATAATATATATTTATTTTATGGTAAGTTTTATCTTTATGTATATTATCATTTTTTATTTTTTATTTATTTTTTTGAGCAATTGAAAAATCTGGGAAAAATGTTTTTATAAATATATTTTAAGTTTGATTGCAAAATTTTAATTAATTAATAGCCCTTATTTTACAATATTATCTTTTTGGTAATAGAGGTAATATTTTTTTCTAATTTTTTTTCACCCAAATTAAGATTTATAGTGATTGGTTTTATTAAATTTACAGTTTTCAACATTTTTTATTTATTATTATTGATTTCAAATAGTTTTACATATTTGGTTTTTGTGTATAAAAAATATTCACTTATATTTAAAATTTTTTTTTTTTTTTTTTTTGAAATAACATATACTTATACTTGAGATATTTTATTTTAATGATATATTGTCTTTTTTCTATTTCAAAAAAGAAATTTGATATCAATTAATTATTTATTTATTATATATATATATATATAAATTACATTTTAATTAATATTCAGTTTGCATTTGTATGATCATATTTGATATAAAGAAAATTTTAGAAATTAGCCCTAAATTTAAATTTGCATCTGAAATTATTAAACTTTGATTAAAATGTGTACATCGATGATCGGGATGCAATTTCAATTACTCTGTTTTGTAGCCTATTTATTAGATCATTAATGAGGCCAGTTTGGTTGAAGAGGGTTGGCGGGGGCGCGAGTCTGTCATGTCCTACAGCTTAAATGGAGGCCCGGGGGCGGTCGATGCAGGGGCTGAAAACACAGGGCGCGCGAGGCCCAAAGCCATCAGCCATTCACTGCATCCGCCGTTAACGCTGACTTTCTTCTTCAATGAGTTCCTTCGCAAATGGAACAATCGATCTCGGCGAATCATCTTCACACGCACTTTCCACAGGCAAATTTATTCTCTGCCTCTTTACCTCTTAAAGTATCATTTCTTTTATAAATAACGCTCATTTTATTCAAACTGTGATATAAATTCTCTAAAAAATAGAGTTTTATTTTGAAAGAAATAAATGATAATGAAATTCTAAAATAACTTCTCCACGATAAAATAATTAATTAAGTTTAACAAAGAATTAATAAAATTTTGTTAATTCTCATTTTCCCTAAAAAAAATTTAATAAATTAATATGTATATAAATGTAAAATATTCAAATGCCTAATATTTACTATATTCACGTTGGCATCTTGAACATTAGATAATCCCACTAATAAGTGAATAAGTGAATTTTTAATTTAACTGACTTACTTTATTTTTAAATTATATTAAAATTAAATATTATATTTTATTAATAATTTAAAAAATTTGGATAATAACTATAAAAATGAGCTGAGGCCTGGCTCATAACCATAAAGTATAAAAAAAAATATTTTTAAAACTTGAATTAATATGACTAACAATAAGTTATATAAACTTGGTTTTAATTTTAGTTTAATTACTCAATTATTAATTACTACTATATTTTAGGTGAAAATTTTCTGACAATGAATATAAAATTAATACTTTGTAAACTTCCATTTCCGGTTTCTGGATATACACCAAAAGTTGATGAATTCATGCTACTGATGCATTAAGTAAATATCAAATTTTATCCAAATCAGTTGAGCCGTTCATGTTATACACCTCTATACGGACAATGGACAGACAGACGGACGGAGAGACATCACGTAAAAAGTACTTTTTTCTGTTAACAAAATGCATGATTTGTGGAGATATGTAAAAATCTCCACATGTGAAATTTGATGTGAAAACGATACCTTCCCTTCCTATCGACGGTTGATAAAAACTATTTGTAATTTTTTAATAGGTTATTACTTTATTTTTAAAACTATATTTTAATTAAATTGTAATTAATCAAGAATATAATACATTTTTTATTTTATAAGACAAATTATAAAAGTACCTTAAAGAGCATTATATATTTTTATATATTGGAAGAATTAAAAGATATTGTTTTGATTTAATAATGTATTTGTTTTTTTGGAATTAACAAATGTTAATTAGTAAATCAAGCCTCTCTCCTTTTAGGTGTGAGATAAGAAGGATTCATCCATGCTGCTTCCCTTTGATCAACGCCAAGCAACGTAGACTCAGAGAATATTCTCTTATCTTTTATCTTATTCCATGGCAATTCAATAAATTTTCAACAGGATTTTGGCTATTCGTTTATATCTTCAAATTAAACTTGAGAATAATTTATCGCTTACTTCAAACAGCATTAAAATTATCATTAATGAATTATTAATCAAAATATTTCTACAAGATTACGAAGTTTTCCTTCATTTTCATTCTCTCGTTTCACTTATAAACCCTCGTCTTGAATTATGATCATAAAATGAATTATAAACAAAGAAATTCGAGTTGTTGGTCAATATTGAAATACTCCATTCAATGTTTAAGTTATTCTTTCTTCATATTTCTTTTTCTTTAATCAATATTGTTATAATGATTTTTTTTTTTATTTTCTCTTTTAATTAATAATAAAAATAATATTAATATTTATAATAAAATATTAATTAAGGAACATTTAAAATATTTGATATTTGAAAAATTATATTAAAATATTGAAATTAAATCAATATCATATTGGGATTTATTTTTAATTAATATATAAATTTATCGGTATCGAATCTTTAATTTTTTCCCCAATTTTAATCCAAATTATAATTTTTCTTTTAACAATTTGCATATTCAAAGGACACGATGACGTCTTGAGCTTGGCCATGTTCAAGCGGTAAGCCCAAGAGATCCATGATAGATTATCATAATCAAATTCGATGGACATTCTATTCAAATACAGGACAAGAGGCGCAGAAGGGAAGGGTCCGCCGACAGTGTGATTGTACATCCCAGAGCTAATTAATTAACTAGTTAATCACGTATCCCTGATGTCAAATTATTCCTTATTTTATTCTTAATCAATTTTTATCAATGAAAGAGTAAATAAAGAAAACAGATGCAATTTAACCTTAATAATTTAATAATAACAACGTTACGTTATATCAAGAAACATATTTTAAGTAATGTATTTAATTATTTATTTTTTCAATAAATTTGAGCCATTAGTTATCATATTATTATTTTAGTTTTTAATTAAAAATTCAAATTTATAATTACTTAAATAAAAATTTTAATTACGTATTTTTTATCTCTTAATTGATATTGATTAAATTTCTTTATTGGGATAAACAATTTTAAAGAGCTGAAATTTGAAATCTAACAAAAATCATTTGCATTAGGCAAATAAATTAAATCATTCAAAACTTCAATGAATTATATAATGTTTAGTTTTAATTTTATAGATAAAATATTATTAACACATTTACTTATCAATAATTTAATCAAAAATGTTTATAAATATAATTTGATTTATTCATTCATTTATTTAATAATCATTTTCAATTTTAAATGCATTTTGTAAATTTTATTTTATATAAGTTTTTTATTTATATTTAAAAATATGTATTGTGGTAATTTTATTATTTATAATAATAAGAATATATGTATTTTAAATAAATCGGTAACAAATATATGTTCTGTAATTTGACCTTTTATTATTATTTATAAGATTATTAATAGGGATACTGACAACCACATATGGAAATATACCTAAAGAAATACTTCTCTCAGAATCTAGCATGGGCCCTCTAGGAAGACTAACTAAGTAATCGAATTATATATATAAGGTTTATTCAATAAGTAAAGAGTCAAATGGCTAAAACTAAAAAACGGTTTAATTGATTCTTACAAAATTCAGGTCATTTCTCCCACTATTATGCACTTATTCCATATTTCTTGTAGCTTCCTAAGCTTCAAAAATTTGGTTGATAGTCATTCTGCTTACAATCCCGACCTCGCCCCATCTGATTTTCTCAAAGATGCCTTAAGAGGATAAAGATTTAATAATAATGAGGAGATTAAGGAAGTGCTGCAAAAGTGGCTTCGGGGTAAATCAAAAGAACTCTTCGCCAAGAGAATTAGAAAGCTGCAAGAAAGATGGTACAAGTGCATAACTGTGTGTGGTAATTATGATGAAAAATTGCCTGAATTTTGTAAGAACCAAATAAACCGTTTTTTAGTTATAGCCATTTGTCTCTTTTTCTATTGAATGACCCTCGTATATAACACAATATAAAAAATTATATAATAATCAAAATTTTTATAAGTATAGGAAAAACACTTTTGATATTTACACCCGGTATTTACTTATGTAGGCAAAATCGCGAAACATTCAGTACAAACACAATCGGTAACCACATACAGTTAGTAACCTCTCAGTGAAGTGACGATTTTTTCTTAAATAGTATTATATTTTTTTAGTAATTTATATTAATTTTGATAATGATAACATTGCTTAGAAGAAAGATATTTGATTAATTAACGTAAAGTTCATGATAATATTTTGAAGTTATCCTAGTTGTAATATATTATTTCAAATAGAATTTTATGGAATGTCTCAGCATATAGATGAGAATCAACGAAGAGGAATCTTCTCATTCTCTAGTTTCAAAGTGCTATTATCTAGTTTCTCGAAAAGTATCCAATTCAAAGTTTCAAGAGGTTGCCTAATACATGGCTCTTAATAAATTCAATATCTTATCTTTGTCTCATTTAACAACACGCACAAACACTTTTTTAATAATAATATATATATTATATATATATATTCAATGAAATCTCTTACTTTTATTAATCTATTTACTAATACTTTTATTATTAATCCTGGATGGCAAATTCTTGAATTTTCTCTACATGAATAGGATGTTTTTTTTCGTCCTATAATAACAGTTTCAATAATGGATTTTCACCGTAGTTTACCTCCCCCCAATAAGGAGATGGTATATTTCGAAGAATAACTCTTTTCATCGCCTTTTATGTACCATAAGTTTTATAAGTGATCTTAGAGAAAATTATTTCACCCTTGATATGATTGGTAAACATTATAATTAAAGTCAAAGTTGAATAAAAAAAAACATTTTATCAAAGAATTATTATTTGAGATTATGTAAAAGAATGTGGATAACGCAATATTTTAACATTTTATGGACTATGTGACAGGAAATAATTTTCAAATTATCATATTAAAAATAAAATCCCTTGAGAGAGTGGTTGGCATTTGCATTGGCTGTTTCTTAGAATAAGAGTGTGAAAGAAGAAAGGTAAACTAATATGTTCAACTCGTTTCAATATAAATCTATCTCTTGAATCTTTCAACTTTTAGTTACTTAGTTCTTTTTTTAATTATACTTAGTAAAACGAAAGAATGGAAAAAGAGACGGAAAATTGTTACAAATGTTCTTGGCTGGGTTAAACTTGGCTAAGTTGTTTTTTTTTTTTTTTTTTTTTTTATTTCATTTAATATCTGATTGAGGGTCGAGAAAATCTCCAGGAAGAACAAATGAAGTAGTGGGCGGGTCAAATGACAGAAGCACGCCCCCTCCCCTCCCCCACCTACTTCTCAAGCCGTTTGCCTCAGCTCAGTGTCAAATTCTTTTAATTCAAGTCGAAAGGTTTAAAACACCTCTTTTTAAAGTGAATTAATGTTTACCTTAATGAAGTGTTCAAAATGAAAGTGGCTTCCTTCCACTCAACAAAGCCCCCCCTCCCCCGCCCTCGCCCAACTCTTTCATAATTTAATTAGTTTTGCAACTAAGGAAAACTAATCGTGCAATTTCTTATACACGGGTGATGAGTCAAAGTTCTTTTAATCAACTGATAGTAAGCTTAGATAGGCGATCCATTTAAAATAATCATCCCGAGGAAACTGACGTCACTTGACAAGGTGTATTATTAATTAATAAGTATATAAACCACTAATTATATATAGTATCGAAATTATTCACATCAATCAAAATCATAATCTATAATTTAAACTATAGTCACATTTTATTAATTATATTGAAAATTTAATTGAAAATAAAATCATAACCTCAAATAAAAGAATTAAAATTTTGATTCATTCAATTGGATTTTATTTTAGAAAAAAAATCAATCGTTTATTTAAACAGAAAGATTAAGAAAAACATGTAGATAAATTTTTCCTAAATAAAATTGAATTTCAAAAAAACAATAGAAAAATTTAAAAAAAATTTTTGTTTTGTTTTTTTTTCTTTTGCTTTATTATTTGTAATTAAGTAATTAATTGTCAATAAACTGGCAAAATTGGTGATTAATTGCTTGAAGTGCAATCGGTAGCTGACAGAATTTCTTTTCTTCTTTTGTATCTCAGAAGGCTTATTGGATTTCATTCAGGACACTTTGATCAATTAACTGGTAGACGAAAAGAGATTGGAAAAAATCAAAGAACCCTATTATTATTTAAGAAGAAGATTTAATGTATATACATACACAAACAAGTGTAAATACGTTAAAATTGAATCGATTAAATTTTTTCAAATAAAATTATTCAATAAATGTTAATTATCATAAAAAGAGTAATTTTATAGTTAAATTTCTGATTTATAAATATTTTGTTTTTTGTGAATTATTTTATAGATATTTTTGTTGTATCATGAACATAGTAAAATAACATAAATGAAGCGATTTCAAAAGAAGGCACTGTTGTTTTTACTGTATAAATGTACAACCTGTTAAATCAATTTTATTCTATTTCGATTTAATAAATTAATAGTAAAATAAATTATAACCTCCTTTACTAACTGGTGAACTCATAGGCTCCTCCATCTATTTCTCTATCTTTGTGGAAATATAATAAATACGAAAATTATTATATTCCTCCACCCACCTCGATCCAATTTCTATCCCCTCCCAATTCATCTTTTTAACTATGATTTATTTATCTATATGGGAATATCTTTCTATTTTTAATATTTTTTTTCTTAATTCAGAATGAAAAAATAAAATATTTTTCCCAATAATTAATCATTAAAGAAATTTTTAACGAAACAAATAATTTAACCCTACTTTTATTTCAAATTTATTTAAAAAGTCATTTGAATTCTTAATTGTACACTTTCTGACATAATAAAAATTTGTAAATATTTTAAGGTATCTTAAATTGACTGGAAGACATCAAAGGAATAAACAATTTTTAAACATATATCAAGATATAATATTATAACAAATAAATATTCTCGCAGACTCCTGTAATATGGTACATAGCTAGAATTCGCACAGAAATCTTTGAAAGTCTTTGAAATTCCTTTCATAATTGAAATGTTACATTCAATTCATATCACTTTGTATTTCTCAAAATAAACAACTTTTTCATTGAAATAATATTAGGGACACTGAAAACTCAAGAAACTGAGATGTCACCTCATAACCAAGGCTCGTTGAAATCACATAATATTTATAAACAATAAACGATAAACATGGCTTTTTAGATATTTATTTATTTATTTTTTTCCTATTTTGTGAAAGCAAAAATAAAAACAAAGCAAAAAATAAAAAGGAGAAAAACATTCGAAATTGGCATGTATCTTGTTTGTTGGCATGGCTTGAGTGCGGGTGACGGCAAGTGACGAATGCCAATTGCCACCTTTTCTTTTCGCCTCGGTGCAGATCAGTTAGTTCTTTCATGTCAATTTCGTCTTTGAGTGGGTCTCTTCGTGACGGAACGGAAATGAAACGCATTGACTTCCTTCACTTTCATTGGAAATATAATAAATTGGATGTTTTTTTTATTTTATTTTATTTAGTTATTTATTTTTATTTTTTGAGGAAGAAGTTAAAACGGGAAAAATTTCATAAGGACTCTCTTCTTAGTATGTACTGCCCTGATTTGTTGATTGATATTTCGATTAGCTTATAAATAATACCATACTATCATACTTAACCATAATAAAAGAATCAATGACTTTTTTCTTATGGGATTTACATTCCAATTCTATTTGTATCATAGTAAAGTAAAGAGAATTACAATGACATGTTGAAGTACTTTGTTGCCCCACTTCCCCTACCTACTCTTCAGAGCTCTATTTCATTTCGTTCATATGGATGTAAAATAAGAGCATAAATCACTCTGTTAGGTAGAAACCATCAATTCGCTTGATGTAAGTGGATCAATTCGAATCCGACTATATCGTATGATCAACTCGTTATTTATTTATCGAATTCTAAACACTTTTTTTTTGGATAGAAAAAAGTGTATTTTGTTATATTACCTCTAAAAAAACTCAATTTATCTTTAAATTTCAAAGCAAATGACATTTTGCTTCCTGAATAATCCTGAATATTATAAAAAAATATAAATAAATATTTTCTTCTCTCTTATAAAAAATGTATCATATTAAATTTATCTAAATATCAAACATTTAAATAGGAAGGATATATTAAAACTTAACTATATATTATTAATGTTTTAAATTATTTGACTGAACCATTATATATTTAATAATCTATTAAAAAAATTAATTCTTAATATTATAATGGTAGATTTCATTAAGAAGATATAAAAAATATCAATTAAGTTTTCGTTAATTAAACAATTAATTAAAAATCTTGTTTATTTTACTATAGATTAAGAAGACAATAATGAGTTTAGAAAGCGTGATGAAACGAAGACTTTCGGTTTGCTAGAATTAATTCTTTTAATAACTTCTTTATAATACTATATATTTTTACTATCTCGCCAGAGATAGTATTGCGATCACGAAAATTTTCGATGTTGAGATTTTGATGTTTTTATACGTTTTGAAGGTTCCTGAATCATTTTCACTAAGGTTGAGAAAAATGTCTGTGTGTGTGTGTGTGTGTGTGTGTGTGTGTGTGTGTGTGTGTGTGTGTGTGTGTAGGCAAGATTACGCAAAAACGGTTTGAGCTAGAAAGATGAAATTTGGTACATGGACATTATTCAAAATTCATAGTTTTCTATCAACTTTTGAGAAATGTAGCTCAACCGGAAGAGGGTCATTACCTACAACGTTTTGATTTTTTTTCCTCTAAAGTGACCGTAAAAATAAAAATATATGTTTGATAATTTTTCACATGATTAATAATTGTATAAAACTGCTATATATAGAATTTCAGCTTGATTAATTCGCTGAAATTACCAGAATTAATTTTTTAACACTGCAAATCTCACGCGCCAACACGTGACGTGGTGCCATCAACAAAAAGCCAAACATGCGCTGGTTTAATATTTATTATTTATTATTTATAATTTATAATTAATTAAATTTAATTTAAATATAATATATTATGTTATTTAATCCAATTCAAATTGCGAGATAGTCGAGTGGAGACACTCCAGCTAATTTAAATATAAATATGTGCCATCCTGTTTTGAGCCCTGCTTCAAAGAGCTTACTCACTTTTCCTGTTACTTTTCAAAATTGATAGAATGTAATTCTTTTATTTATTTTTTTTATATTTGTGAAATTTCAACTTTGAAACATCAACTTCATTATCAGTTTCAAAACATGACTTATCTGGTGTGGGAGTATCAATTAAGAGATCCAATCAAGATATCACTCCTTCCTACATAATATCATTTTTTATTAATTTAACAATAAATAATAAAATTCAAAATGTACAAAATTTAAATCCTACAAAACTTTATTTTTTTTTAAACATCTAGGAGCATGTCATTTTATACAAATAGATAAGATAAAGTGACTTTTAGACAAAAAAATATCGCAAACATTAATTAAGATTAAATATGATTTTTTTTTGTAATTCCTTTGTACTAGCATTGTATCAAATAAATAAATAGAATTGTTAAAAAGTCTAGGATCTTATACGAGTAGTATGTATTTTTGAAACACGTGCAACGAATTTATTTTGTTTTCATATTTTTGACTCAAATGACTTTAAATTATAACGAAGACGAAATATTTCTACAGAGGAACAAATATCAGCTTTATCAAGACAAGATTTCATCTAATTTTAAATAAAAAATAGTGAAAATGTTTTATAGCTATTGTTAAATTGTGTTAGTTTGTTATATTATATAAAACTTAAATAAATCTTTGTTTAAATTTAATTAATAATTTTATTTATATTAAAGAATAATTTTATTTATTTTAATAAATAATTTTATTTATATTTATGAATCATTTTCTTTATATTAATACATAACCCTGTAAATTCAAACATATATATATCATATTAAATAATAATAATCCAATCATATAAAAGAAGTATCAATTATATATCTTTAATTTAACTTACATTAAATAATAAAATTTCTCGAATTTTTAAAGACCGACGATAGAAAGGGAGGTATTGTTTTCACACCAAATTTCACATGTGGAGATTTTTACTTATCTCCACGAATCATGGATTTTGTTAACAGAAAAAAGTATTTTTAGCATGATGTCTGCACGTCCGTCAATCTGTCCGTCTGTGTGTCCGTATAGATGTCTACATCTACAGCTTGTATATTTACTTAATGCATGATCAGCTTTTGGTGTATATCCTGTAACCGGAAGTGCTAGTATTACTGATCGACGATAGAGAGGGAAGGGTTATTTTCACACTAAAGCTAAAGGTAGCTGGAAATTAATTTATTTCAAACCGTCAGTCGGTTCTATGCCTGGCCACAGGTCAACTTATTATAAATGTTTTGCACTTTCTTCTCATCTTCAAAACAAAGATTGTTCAGTCAACCTGATAATCTTAAGGCTTGAATGGTTTGTTGTCTCACTTCAGTTTCAATATCCTACTGAAATTTTATTTCTATACTAAGTTATAACGACCAGTTCAATTGCATAGTTTGCGTAGTTTACATCGATTTTTTATACAATAAAAATTAATATAAAGGTCTAATATATTATAATTTAAATTATCTTTCATTACGACATGATGAATATTCCTTTAAACTAATTTGAATAAATCCAATTGATCAACGAATATAATTTCCAGCAAATATAATTAAATGTCAAAGATGAAGATATTAAGTTAATTTAACTGATCACAAAAAAGAAGAAAATTCAAAGATGCTTTTCTTCATTAAAATCTCTTGAAAATCCGTTTAAAATGAATGAAAAGATGTGGTGATCTATTAAGCTGGTTATGGAAAAGAATATCACACGACTTGATTCCAAAATGATTTTATTCTTTGAAATTTCATTTCGTTTCATTTTTCACCAATTGAAAAGAATCACTGCGTGAATTAGAATGAGTTCAAATAGAAATATCAAAGAAAAATGATAGAAAATAGAAATTATATTTTATTTCTAAATAATACGTAGACGCAACGAATCCATTTCTGTTCTCGAACGACCTTTCTTCTTTCAGATAATAAAAAGAGAGAAAATATTGGAAAGAAATAAATAATAGAAAAGATGTAAGAAATAGTACAGTATGGGTAAAGTGAATATATAAGTTGATTTCAAAATATTTGATTGTTTTTTATGTAAAATATTCCACTCGAAAAGTCATAAAAAGAAAATTATAATATGATATTTTCATTAAAATGTTCAAGTGAAGATGTATTTTTTTTTTTTTTTGTCATTTTATTATTTTCATTCCATTGGTTACGCGTTTTATTTTATTTTTATATATTTTTTTTGTCGTTACTATCTTAAGAAAAATCGTGGTTTCTTGTGTTGGTCTATTTGGGGAGGCTAAATAACCCCCGTCCTTCTAAGCCGGCAGCATCTCTCTTCTAAGTCCTCTCTATCGATCTTTCGCCGAGACTTTTCGGAGCCGATACATTAGCTGTTCTCGATATCGGCTGCCAGCCCTTATCTATACAAAACGGCTAAGATATTTTAAACGATTTATCATTGCCTAGTTGAAGAGTGACCATTCCGGTTTGTTTCAAAGAGACAATTCATTTCGAAGCCCATCAACACTCTATACATTTATTTTTTTTAAAAAGTCTATTCGAAACTCTTAAGAAATCGTTTAATATTGAAATTTATTCACATCTTTTATGAACAACAACCTATGGAAAACGATCAACTTATATCATATACATATTTTATTTAATATTTGACATGTTTTAGAAGAGATGAGTTGTTAAGTTAAGAAAACAATCGAATCCTCTTACCTTGGATATAATTCTTGTATAAATTGAGATTATAGTTTATAACGAAATTCGAATAATTTTAAAAAATTTCAAGTTAAAATATTAAGTATATATTTATAAAGATATATTTGTTTATTTGTATATATTGTGTCGATCAAATTAAATTTGAATTTTGAAAAAAACGAATCGCAGGTTGTAATAAATGGAACAATGGATTTTTACCACATTTAAATCATTCTGCCCACTTTTTAACACTATTTTAAGGGACGACTATTTTCAAGTCCAGGTTTTAATGTCAGTCAGGGTTACATCCATTAAAATAAATCGATGATTTTCTCCATTTATCAGAAAAACTATTATATATATATAAGGTGACCAGACGTCCCGCTTTTGACGGGACAGTCCTAATTTTTCACAATTTGTCCCGCGTCCCGCGACTTTTTTCAAAATTCCCGACTTTTAGAATTAAGTTAAATTTTATATTTATGAATCCTTCAATTTTTCTTTTGCGTTCTAAGAATCTACGGGCTATGAAAAATCAAAATTAAGTGTTGAAACTTTGAAAGCCAATTTATGTATCAAATATAATTTGACAAATTCGTGTGAAGATTTTTACAATATTTTAAAAAATGACAACAATCTACTGAAACAAATTCACTCAAATAAAACATATGTCAAGGAATAAAATATACATTTTTTAATATAATGTTAAAACTAACAAAATATTATTTTTATCCTGTTTGAAAATTTTTGTTGATACCCCTGCCCCTCCCTCCTTCAGAGTTGTCCCGCTTTACCCATCTAAAAATCTGGTCACCTTATATATGTGGTATTTTTTAAAATTCTTTCTAATTTATTTATAATAAACTATATATATAATATACATATATATATATATAAAACAAGAATATATTTATCTATTTATGATTTTTTTATTTCTTATTGTGTTTAATCATTTGATAAATAAATCCGTACAGTTAAGCTTCTTTTCGCTTCATTTAATCGTAATCGATTCTATTTTACTATCAATAAAATTGTAATTAAATTATTAATACTGTTAAATAATATTAAATTAATTCAATTATGAGTGTATTTCTAGAAATAAATAGATTCCAAATATTATCCTTCATGATCTAATAAAATAATAGTTTTAAATTGGAAATAGTTTTCATATAAAATATGAAATCACATTATGGATGTAGAAAAAAATATTTTTCCATCAAAATTAAAATAATTTTATACATTTATAATATAAAATAAATCGAAGAAAGAAGAAATATATATCATATATTCGAAATATTATTTTTTATCAATATTCTAAGCATCTTTAAACATGTTTCCTTAGGGATTTTATAAAATTTAATCAATATAGTTAATACCGTTTCAAACTTAAACCAATTTTAAAAGTATCATCACAATTTTAAATATAAAACTCCAACATTGAGCATTTATAAATTTTGCTCTATTTTGTTCGCTCATAAAATTAAGATTTTGGACTTCTGGGACTTTAAAACTAAAATGTTAGCATATATGAATAAATCAAAATAAAAAAAACATTTAAATTTTATAGATAAAGGAAATAAATACCTATATACTAGTACATACAGATATATGTAAATACATGTAATTTGATATTTTCCATTTACTATAATTTGGAATAAGTCCAAATAGAGAATAAGAGTAACCAGCTGGTCAGAGCGCCTTCGGCGCTCTTCACAGCTGGACGGGGGCTCCGCCCCCTGTACCCCCGAGTGGTACATCGTATTTGGTTAAAAGTAGTAAAAGGTTTTCATCCATTTTGTTTCAATCATTATATTACATAAAACATTCATTTCTTTTAAAATATATTTTAATTTAATCAGTAAATTAATTATATATATTATTATTGTATATGTTATATCCAGTTATATCTATCTATTTATATAACTCAAAGATACTCGAAAGTTCTTGGCTACATTTCTCCAAATGTCCCTATCCTGAGCCCTTGTCCCATCACTCGACCCTTTAACCAATTTATACAAATTATTTTTATATACTTTAAAAATTTTACAATTTTTTAATTATTTATTATAATTGTTAAATGGAATTTCTAAAAATGACCCATTAAAAATTTGTTTCCTAAAATGTTTCAAAATAATTCAAAGAATATTTTGTTTATAAGTTTATTTTTTTAATATTTTATTTATAAAACACGAAAACATTTAAAATTATATGAATAATTGATCTCATAATTGGATTTTTCATTTTCAATTGACGATTTGAATTCATAAAATATTAAAAAAAAACTTTTAAAACTTTTTAAATTATATTCAAGTAAGTATATAAGAATATAAGATATATTATGGGTGAATTCAAAATGTATGAAGGGACACATAGATAGATATAACATTTACATATACAATATATATAATTAATTTACTGATTAAATTAAAATGTATTTTAAATAAGAACACAAAAACAAATAAATGTTTTATCTAATTGAATATTTGATATTGTTTGAATATTTAGTAAATAATATTTTATAATATTTACCGGAGTATAATAAATTGATAACGTCATTTAATTCTCCTACTATATATCAAATCGAATATAAAGATAAATCTTCTTTTAAACGTTGTGTGAAACAATTTCAAATAATTTAAATGTAAAACTATTAATGAAATTAAAAAATCAAATATATGAATATAATATAAATATTTTTAATTTTATTTTAAGAATAGATATATATATCTCACAGGCGGTGGTTGTGACGTCATCCATATATTATAAATTTAAATTAAGAAGAACTAATAAAGTTTCGTGAGATGTGATCAATAAAACTCAATTTTTCTTTATAAATACTATCTCTGTTGTGAATTTCAAAAAAATCGTTAGAGCGGTTTTTGAGAACAATGAAACAAAGAAACAAACAATTTTTACTCGTATAAGAAGATAAGATAAGTATTTTAATAAAATTATATTAAAAAATACCAAATATTCATTATAAGGTAAAACCCCTAGTAGTTGGCCACTTTCCTGGAAAATACATAAAATAAGAGTTTTAAAAAGAATTGTCAATCTATTGTTAGCTTATGAGATAGTCCAATCATCTGTGAGAGTGTCAATAAATCGCACACACAATGACAGCCCTTAGCTCCATGATGGTTCATCTTGACTTTAGACGGACCTCTCAACACAGCTAATAAAGGTCATTTCTTAAGTAATATAGTAAGCAAATAGTTCTGGTATGCAGCACATTTTGAAGTATATACTTATTTTTCTATATAAAATTATTTTGTACTTCATTTTGTGAGGTTTTAGCAAACCAATTAACTAATTAAATATGCATTGTTGTTTACAATGTGATCAATAGGGGAGTGGCCCACTACTAGCATCTATTTTTCAAAAAAAATTAGTAGTTAGTCAGGGTGGCAACTATTGGCTATTTTGTATATTAATTTTAATTTGTTCTATAGTAATGGGCCAGGATGGGCGCGATTACTGGCCTTTATTTAGGCCAACTACTAAAACTTTGAATTTATTGCTTAAAAAAATTATTAAAGTAAAAACGGTTTGAGCTAGAATTTATTCAAAATTCGTAGTTTTCTATCAACTATTGAGAAATGTAGCTTATTCAGAAGAGGACCATTACCTACCTCGTTTTCATTTTTTTTTTCCTGTAAAGTGACCGCAAAAATAAAGATATATGTTTGATAGTTTTTAACATTATTAAAAATATGACGAAGCAGCATCATCATAAGTTTCTAAAAGTATTTGATGGACTTCGGCAGATGATTTCTTCAATTCAAACAACACAAATAATGAATGTTAAAATGCAAATTTGAGCGTTCCATGATTAGTGTTTATATACACTGAATAATAATAATAAATGGAAAATTTTTATTTTATGTAGAGAGAAATGTCAAAACCATCAAATTTAATAGTTAAGTTAGTTGGATTGCATTGTTACACGTCGCATCTTTCTTAATAGATGTTACTGATCGAAAAACATCCAGCACCTTTTATATAGATAATGGCATAATAATTATCAATTAACATTTTTATGAAAACTTATTTATGTTAGACTAATTAAAATAACAACTTTTCTATTTTATTTGAAGGTCTAAAAGTATAAAATTAAATAAATGTTTGAATAATCATATAAATATTTATCTTTTTATAATGAATCATCAAAATATTAAAATATTAAATTAAAGAGTCAAAAGTAATTAAAACAAATTTAAATGTTTCTAAAAATATTTGGTTTAGTAACTTTATTTATCTTATATCCATTTTGGGAATCTACTTTAATATATTAATTTAAAGTTAAATAATCAGAAATATTTGAAATATTGTTAGTATTTTTGCTTCTTTTATTCTTTTACTTTTGTAAATTGATTTTTTAGTTTTTAATGTCATAAAATAGGATTTAAGAATAATAATAAAGCAAACACAAATATATATATTTTCTTCTTTAAATATTTCGTCCGTTTATCCGTTAGCAACAATATTAGCAAAATCCTCTTTATTTTGTATATATTATTTATATATATTTATTTATTTTGTATATATACGTACATTAAGATCCTGGAGCCTCTATGAACTTCAATTCCCCCCCCCCAAGATCTATTTTGAGAACTCATATTTCAATATACCCAAGATATAGATATTTTATTAGAGAGATTGTTCATCATTTCTCTTTGATCCTACTATTTTTTGTGTTCACAAATTCTATGAAACTTGCTTTTGTCAAATTCTGTGAATCTATCTCGAACCCAACTTCTCACGTCCATATAATAAGCTCAATAAAATAATAATCATTATTCAAGCCCAGAGGCGAAACTTTTAGATTTTCATATTATCAAAAATTTCATATAGATTTAAATAAATAAATAAGTATATATTAATAAATTCATGAATTAAATATATAATTTTATAGTTCAATTATCATTGTTCAATTTATATTTTAATTTTAAAGAAATAACACGAATATGAAATTTTAAAAAAATGGAATGAATTATTATCAATTTTTGTTATTATATATCAAGTATGGGCCTGAACGCCTAAACTTAAGCTATTCTTCTGTTCAGACGATATTTTTCGATTTCGATTTAATAAATCGCAGACACAACAGGCGACTGGCAGTCCAGAAGGGTCCTTGACTAGCACAACTTGCATAAGACTCGCCGATCGATGCTATAACTCATGCCATTTTATTACACTCTTGAATTTCAAGACGATTTAACACGAGTAATTCTCGCCAAGAGAGCCGTTGAAAATGCGCCTGTGGAGGAAATAGGAAAAATGAGACTACTTGTGATTGGCACAACAAATGGTATCCCGGATGGTCCATGGAGACCCCGGGCATCCCTTTGACAAACATATTAAATAAAAAAAAAAGGAAAAAAACTCCAGAGCCAATATCATTGATTCTAGTATGCAAAATGAAAAACGATATAGAATATATATATGATAGTATATATGATTTCCAATCTGGTCTTCTTTCATTCTTCCAGGCTTTCGTAAATTTCAGTGCATGAAATGAATGATTTCTGATAGGAAAATATTAATATTTTTTTAGGTATTATTCAATAGAGAAAAATCCAATTAAATTCTATTCAATTAAAAACAAATTCTCCTCTAACCTTCTAAATAAAGGATTAAAATATGTCCATTAAAAAATCTACTATCAATTAAATGCAAATTTATGGTTTCGCTTTATCTAAATATATATAAATATATTTCACTGAAATTACAACTAATATTATTAATACATTTTTTTTTCTTTTATTAATTTTTATTTATGTCTATATTTTGTTGTCTATAAAAGTGTGAAAAAAATAATCGCTTACTGTGTACCATTATTTCTCTCCTAATCTCAATAATTTCATAATCAATTTACAATTAAAAGATAAATATGAATAGGTATATTGTGTAGTGTGAAAGTCAAAATGGTAAAAAACCTTGATTATTTTTTAATTCATTTTTGATTATTTTTTGTTAATATAAACATTTTCATATCGAAGAAAACAA
Source organism: Labia minor (assembly GCA_963082975.1). Classification (NCBI taxonomy): domain Eukaryota; kingdom Metazoa; phylum Arthropoda; class Insecta; order Dermaptera; family Spongiphoridae; genus Labia; species Labia minor. Next base: position 40,099,454 of record OY720344.1, on the reverse strand, counting down.
AAATGGGAATTCTCAATGTTTCTTTGTTCTAATTAAGGTTTGGTGGAGTGGCAAATTTTCTATTTGAATGTAGATGATACCTTGAATGGATTATTTGCTTCTGGGTTTTTCCTAACACCTCATATTTTGAAGATTAGGTTTGACTAGTTTATCTCAAATATAAATATAAAATAATTGATAGATAGAATAATACCAGCACAGGTCAATGAGACCGTGAATTTTTCAATTAAACACAGAGGTTCTCCAATTGTTTTTATCCCTTCCAAAAAATAAGATTTGTCGAGTAGATCAAAATAGGTATTTTTTTGTGAGTTAAAGTCAAATCTCTTTCCGCCGAGCCATTTCTTCAGGTTTGGAAACAAGAAATAGTCACTCCGGAGGATAGGGCGAATGAGGGAGCAATTCGTATCCCAATTCAAGGATTTTTATGGAAATTTAATTTTTTTCATTTTCTTCTCAAATCACCAAGCAGTCTACTATTAATTAATGTCAAACAAAAACTAAAAGACCCAACTGGTTCAAATTTCGACAGGAGTCAGCTGATAGTTGTCTGTTGACAAGGAGCCGTGTTGCCATTTCATTTAAGAGAAAGTCAAAAAGTTACGGACTTATTGACGAGAACCCTCGTAAAAAAAATACCGTAACACAAAAAGAACGATAGTAATTCATCAACCAATTAGGTGCATATCTTAAAATGGACCTAATAGCTTAATCAGTAGAATTTTAGTTCCTCCTTTTATTCACAAGTTTCGATTCAAGAACCCAATAAAAACTTATTTCTTAAGTGGTAATTTCGTCACAGATTGTAAAATCTAATTTAATTAATTATAATGAATAATTTGGAAAGTTTAGATAGATAGGTTAATGAAATAAAAAACACCCTACTTTTATAACTCCGAAAATTGGATTATAAACTGTGCCCTGACTAATTATTAACAAATGTATGTATGAAATTAATTTACTCGTATTTAAAAAGTTTACTAAATGTTGAAAATTATTAATAATAAAATTATATAATCCCGTAGCATATATTTAGTCTTTAATTCTCTACAAATCAAATCGAAAAAGTTTCCTTTGATCACTAAATTTGTTGTTATAATATTATTTATTAATTATATTCTTTCGTAGACAATCTTGATAAAATAATTATTTTTAATTTATTTCATTTTAATAAATACATATTAGATATAATTCAGATAGTGTTACAATAATAAAACACAAAATTATGACTAAATTTAGCTACATCAAAAATATTCAACTTGTAAATTGATTACAAGAATTAATTAATAAAAATATATTTTATTGTGATTTGTGGTGAAATAGATTTATTTTAAAAAACTATATTGGTATTCGAAGTAGAAGAAAGCTTCTTTTTATAGAGGAAAAAAATGACAATTAAGAATTAAATTTATATAATGCAAGCTTTTAAAAAGAAAAAAAATTATTTTTTTGTATTTCTTAGAAGTCCAAATTATTTTAAAAAAATGTAAATTCAAGCATTCATTTAATAATTAATGTATTTTAAGATGAGCGAGATAAAGCTTTTTATTTTCTTGCATAACTTAAAATTCTAAATATTGTATAAAAATAAATTACAATGTTTTATGTATGGCTCACTTGAAATCATATTTATTTTTACCGAATTTGTATTATATTTTCTTTTGTCAATGTTCATTATTAACAATAATATTGAATTCGGTCTTCTACAATGATATTTACGAGGGTAGGTCAATGAGTCCGTGAATTTTTTATTGAAACACAGGTTTTTGAAAAATAATTATTTTATTTTTCAACGTAATCTCCTTTGAGTATTTGGTTCAACGTTTCTCCAATGTGAGTTGGAGTCAAACCTCTATCCGCCGAGCTATTTCTTCAAGTTTGGAAACAAGAATAGTCGGGACTAAATCCGGAGAATGAGGGAGCTTTTCCCAAGGATTTTCATGGAAATTTAGTTTTTCCATTTTCTTCTCAAATCACCAGGCAGTCTACTATTAATGAATGTCAAACAAAATCTAAAAGACCCAACTGGTTCAAATTTTGACAGGAGCCAGCTGATAGTTATAGAAACTGACAGAAGTATTGTTGCCATTTTATTAAGATACGTGAAATTCAAAAAGACACGGACTTATTGACCTGCCCTCGTATTTATTTTAATGATTTTGGATATATTCATAAATAAATATATATGGATAAAAATGATTATTAGATATAAATAAGATGGACATAAAAGGCTTGTATTTCGGTCCATTCTCTTTGAATAATTTATTCACAGCAGTAAACCTAACATTAAACAAAAGTTTAACATTATACAATAAATAAATCAAAATAAACACAAATAATATAAGGTCGTTATTCCGAAAAATTTAATACAAAAAAAATTTATATTGTTCGATCTACTTCAAATTTAATTCATTTTATTATATTTTACCATTATTATTTATTATTTACCATTATAAACATGGATTATATTTATTATGCATTGTGGTAAATGAAATTATTTTATAATGATAAAAAATTGTATAATATGTTTGAATTTATGTTTTAGTGAAATTAATAAAATTAAATATTTGCTTTTCACTCTCCAAATTAGTATAATAATAAACTTTTTGGATTTCCTACTATATACAATATAGCATTTTTTTGCCCTCAGTTATTCAACATTCAACAAAATAAGAATTTAATAATAATTTCATAAATCTATTATAGTATTTATTATTTTCAAAAATATTATTAATTTACATATTATATTATATGAGGATAATAATAGCCAAAAACAAATGATATTTGAAATGTTATTTAATCAGAAAATCGATGTGAAGGATCAAACAATTAGTAGAATAATCAACGCCAGAAAAGTAATTAAAGAATTAATTATTTGTTGCATCTTATCCCCTTTATATTGCATTTCTAAAAGTTATATTTTTTTAAAAATAAATTTTTATGTTATTTAAAGTTGTTTTTATTCCATAAAATTTTAAATTATACCAGCTAATTGCCTTGGAAAATTCACCATTATTTTTATTTTATATTTTTTTAATAATTATTTATTTTCAGTATATATTATTTGAGCTTCTCTCTCTCTATCATTTTATGTATACTTCTGTTGATTCATCTACTGTTTTTTATATTAATACTATTTTCTACTATGCCTTAGATATTAGATTGGAACTTCCAGTTTCCAAATTTCAAATTTTGACCACGTATTAAGAACCGATGACAATTCAATAATTTATGTTCTAAAAGTATATCTTGATAATGAATTCAGAATTATTCATATGCGGCCTACATTTAAGAATTTAAGGAAAGTAATTAAATAATAATAAATTAAACTTTATATTATTAATTAAATTATTTAATGTAGGAAATTATATATATAAAATATAAAGTATTATTTGTACCAATTCATACAATAATAATAACAAGATAATAAGTAAAATTATAATATTTATTTTTAGAAATTTTAAATTAATTATTATTATTATTATTTTATTAGTGTCTCAACCCTCAAATCTCAAATTCAGATTTCATTTATATTCTTATAAATAAACAGAAATTTAATATAGGTACACATACTATCTATAAATGGAATATCTCAAAAATAAAGTAAAATAAAATATCCTAAGTGTAACTGACAAATTATTTATATTTTTTTTTATTTCATTTTTTTTATTATTCTTTATTTTATTTTTATTTTTTATTTTATTTTATTATTATTTTAAGCAAGTTTATAAATATGATAAAGAGAAGGAAAAAGAGGAACTAAGTTATTTTCTCGCCTAATCTTAAAATAAAATGTATATAGATATATATAATATTTCGGCTAAGGGGAGGAACAATCTCCCTCCAATTGTATAATTTTTGTCAATTGAGAATTTGCAGCAATTTGCAGTTGAAAAAGACATATCATCCTGATATGACCTTGTAACTATCACGTTCCGTGATATAATTATTGTTTTTATAAATCATCACACCCTGTGATAACTATTCCTATTACTCCCTGTAATAATAGTGAATTACATTATCTAATTTTTTTATTTAAATTTCTTATATTTAATTTGTTTACATTTTTTTTATTAATTAAAGTGTATTAGTGTGAACATTAATTTTTTTTTCCTTTCCCTTAATTTTTTTAACACCCTTTTGTATTCTGGAATAAAGACAATTTAACCAAAGTTTGGCGCCCATAATTAACTTATTATAATACAATTCACAGCCATCGTGGATCATTATAAATGCACCATAGTTTGATCTATTACATAAGTAAATATAAAAATTGCAACAAGTAACAACAATCGTTGCTTTCCAAAAGTGAATCTATTCTTAATATGGATTAATTCCGAGTTATTCCGAGTTATCCCAATCCATTACATGAAAATAGATAATTTACTAAATCCAAAATATGTTTTTTTTTTAGAATATCCATTAAAATAAGAAAAGTTTCTTTTTACAAGATATTTTTTCAATGATACCCTTTACCAATGTATATTTGTTTGTTTTCACAAACACAAACATTTAAGTACTTGTGTATTCAATGGAGCGTTGGTATAATCTGTTCAGAGCTTATTTACATTTTGCCTATTTCATCCTTCTTCACTTCCAGATGTATACACTCCTTTTTTTTCTATATTAAAATCGATAAACTTATATATATATATATGTTATGTTATATATATAAAATAGCAGACATAAATTAAAGTAATATTCTTATGACACGAATTCTATGCATTTATATTGGGTGAGTCTGTGTATGCTGAGTGCTTTTCCTCTAATATATTCCTGGCACAGTTCCCGAGATCTATCATATGAGCAAACTCAAGACGAGCGAACCTCTTTCTTAGTTACTCTTTTCGATCAGATGGCTGATTAGAATATGAAAATGTTCCATCATTAATTTCTCAAAAACCTACTATGCATAGAAACATTTCAAATAAACAATATCTACACTTTATATATATTTATAGAAAAGATTTTATATAATTTTTAAATCTTTATAATTAACAACAAATCTTAAATTAATATAAAATAAGTATACCATAGAAAATGAATAAGACAACAAGTAAAGAAAATGAAAATAAAAGCTAAGTTTTCTCATTAAATAAACCAGTTGAAACTTAAATTGGTCTTCAGAAGAAACAAGTAATAGTAATTTAGAGTGGTTTGATGGTTAGATTGTCTGTTGATAGCGATACAATGTGGAAGAAAAAAGTGAGTGTCTGTCGATGGTAGTTTTCCCGTAAGGCAGCATATTGCTGGCCTGGAGCCAGTGTTGGAATCTAGCCAACCAGATTGTCCATTAGGTGCTGGAAGGTTGGCGGCCTTCCTCCAACCCTACTCTTTGTAACCAGGCGTCTCCACCCCTAAGATGATTTCCTGTTTGTGTTTGAAGGGAACCAAATAAACACGAGACAATTTCAAAGGATGATCTTTAATAAAATGGATTAAAAGAAATGCCGATATTCAAATAATCATATAAAAATTAATAAATAAAATATAAACAAGGAAATAAGACAAGAATAAATAAATCAAGTTTTATTTAAAAAGCAAAAAAGAAAACAGTTCCGAAATTTTGACGGATAGATATTTTATCGGTTGTATATTTCAAATATAGAAATATTTTTATATCGTTCTGATCATTCTATATAATTTATTTTGATAATCAGTTGCGACACGTCAAAACGACAAAGTAAAGAATGGATTATTTATTTTCTAAAAACTCTTAACTCTAACCAACAATCTCTTAAAAATTGTGAAAAAAATTTGAATATTTGTTTATAAATTTATAATTTATGTAATATGTAATATTTTCTGAAATTTGGAACAGAAAAGTGATTAGTGATGATATATAATATATATCCATTATTAATTTGAATCAGAGTGAATTGCTCAAATAATCAAATAATAATAATTAAGTTTTTGATTATATTGACCAATATAGGTATAGATTTATTTTTAAATGGATAAACCTTTAAACCAATTTCAAAATCGAGTAATTTTTCAATTGTATGTACATTTGAATAATCGATAATATTAATAGAGGCAGATAGAGATAATGTCTAAAAAACTAATTACTATACATGTATTTGAGAGCTATTTCAAACTTGGTCCTACTTTCTCCCATGTTCCATGAAATAATAAACCATTTCTTCTCGTTAAATATTTGTTTGTCTTTGAACAAAAATAACAATCTATTATTAGAATGATATTAGAAATATATTTTAATTTTTTAATTATGAAGTGTTAATTAATATTCGGATTCACCATAATAGATCGCATCTCGTGACATTAAAAATTTATTGAAACTTTTCAGATCATCAATTATTCTCTTTCATTATTGGGAAAAATAAAACAAATTCATAGTTACTCGAATCTTTGTTTTTTTTTGTAAATTTGAGTTTCAACACAAAATTTTAGTTTTTGTATGTTCAAAAATCTAAAATCTAAATTATGTTTGATCAATTTCCTTTAAAGATTAGGTATTCAAATTGAGGAAATAGAGGAAAATATACTTTTCTTTTATAAAGAACCGAAGTAACAGTATTATATCAAATTTTAAAAAAATATATAATATTATTTGCATATATATATATATATATATATATGTAAATATATTTCCAATTCTTTCATTATATATATATATAGGTATATAAAATTTAATTTCTCAGAATAAAGTTAAAAAAATTTATTTATTGTATTTTTTTAAAATATTAAGTATATATTAATAAATTTAATCATATCAGTTTCTAAGAAAACTACTTCGTCATCCGATAATTAGGTATATATATATATAGATATATATAATTTTATATATATACTTTATCTAATATTAATTATTCTTTTAAAGATAATTTTAAATTTATTAAGATTTTTATTAATAATAAAAAATATTTATTTTTTTATTATACGAAAATTATTTGTACAATTAATTCATTCAATTATTTCAAATATCGATTTTGATATCAATTTTCTTTTTTTTAGTTTTTTATTTATCAACATTTATTCTATCATTAAACTGGATATTTATATCTATTAATTAAATTTTCAATAAACAAGACAAAAAAAGATTGTAATTATTAGTAATAAAATTATTATAGTAGCGATTATTCTCTCTTATATACATAAATATATATATATATATATAATATACATATACTTATAAGTACTTATATACATATGCATATCTGATCTATATTAGACTGTATAATATTACAAATTAGTTTTGTTGAATTATTATTAATATTAGATAGGAGTAGATGCAGGCATCATTTACACTTCGTCGTTATAAGGTTTATCCATAAAAAATTATACAAATAGTAAACTAAATAAATAAATAATAAATATTACTAAAACTATTGAAGAGTGTGAAAGGGGGCCCGGACTAGTCAATAATAAATAAATAAATATAACCTTATTTCAAAAAAAAATACAAAGTTGTTTGATGTTAATTTAGACATGATCAGAAGGTTCCAAAAAAAAACTATAATCATTATTATTAACTCAATTTTAGGAGTTTATATATTATTAAGTATATCTATAGTCATTTACGCTAATATCGGTCCATTTCTGTGACGGAAATATTAAGTTTTCAGTATTTTAAATATTTTTAAAATTATTATACCTACCTAAGATAAGATAAAGTATTATATTTTTACCTTGATTTTGTTATTTAATTTTTTAACAATGACAAACTTTATTTTTATTAACAAAAATACTTTTTTAAAAAATTCTATCAATTTTGAAGAAAATAAATTATTTTTGGATGGAGTTATTTCCTTCTTAGATAGACTTGGATTTTCTTTATATGACTTTCAAAGGTCTAATTTTATCTTCTTTTAAGTTGTTGCTTTTTTATACTCACGAACCTGATAAAATTTTTTTCTAAGGCACCTGAATTTAATCAAACTATATAAAATCACACACATATATTATATAATATATACTTGATAAAATAAAACATCTTCTTTAAGAGATCGTGCTATTTATTTTAATATCTTAATTCCTTTATTGGTAAATGTTATTCATAAATTCAGTGATACTAGAAATTTTTTGTAAATATCGAGGGGGAAAAATGTCAATGGCTATAAAATGAATTGAGTATAATAGAATTTATATTTGTTGGCAAATGCATTTCGTTCGTTGCGACTTTGAATTTAATACTGAATAAGTCAGTCACAATCTATTTATTCTCCACGGGTAATCCCGAATATGAAAATCTTTAAAAGCTTAAAAATTGATACGAGGATTTTTCCAGAATCTATCGTTAGGAGGATGTCGCATCTTAAATGACTATTGGCAAGGAATATTTATTTTAAGGAGAGAATATTAAAGAGAAAATTTTATTGAGAGGAAGAAATCGATGCCCAAACACGATTCCACATTCCCATTATAGGAATAATTTATCATTTTTAGTGAGCTTAAAAAGCCTCCATTAAAGGAATTTATATTCTTAGAAGATAATAATAATCAGGCAACATGTGGACTTGGAAGAAGACCGATCAAATTGGATCTATTATTTATAAAAACTTTCATTTTTTTTCTTCTACTTTTTAAAAGACTATTTGAAAGTTTAGAGATAAATTAAGTATAGCAATATTTGTTTTATGACTTGGAATTTAAGAAATATGTTGAATAACAGTGAATTTCAAGATCAAAATCTTTTGAGCACAAGAATTTTCAAAAATCATTTTATCTTACAAAAAAAAAAATTTTATTTTTATTTTTTGTTTTTATGATTAGTGGTAAAAAATTATAAACAAAAGCTTACTTTTGATAAATATTAAAAATTTAAAATTAAATCTTAAAAAAAATTGCAAATAAACTAACTTGAAAATAAATAAATACAAGATTAATTGCATGTACCTCACGTTGATATTAATTTTATTCTCTTAAGAGAAAAAAAATATTATGTCGAGGTTAACCGATATTTATTCATATAATATGTGTTTATTTATATTACATTATTATTATTATAGCCTTTTTTAAATTGTATATTAGTAAAAAAACTTATGAATAGCTCTAATCATTCTATTAATATTTAAACTTTTTCTGTGTCTAATGAATTCTATTTTCGAGTAACAGAAACAACTGATAACATGATATATTTTCGACATCCTATTTAATTTAATAATGAAATATAAATAAGAACAAAAATAGATTTAATGAAATGTAAATATATTTTTTTCATATATGTATTTGATAAAATTTAATCATTCAATTATTTTTTTTTTAATGTGAATTTTAATTATAAAATTAAAAATATATTTGTATCATTAAGAAAATATAAAATTGATAAATGATAATTTTTAATTAAATCAATATTTAATTAAAATAAAATATATAGAATTTCAAACATTTGTGAGAATTAATTATATATTTTAAATTTCAACTGTTCATACAAATTCTTGAAAATTGAATTTTTTAGAGAGATGTATAATAAACCAAAAATATACCAACAAATAATTGGTCAATTTAAAATAATTATATATTTATAAACACATTGTACAAAATTTGATGAATCAATTGTTATATAATTGAATTTGATTATACATATAATATTTTTTTAAAATTGTTTAAAACCCCTCTGATATTATTATAGAATATTCAATTCAATTTATCTTTTTTTTTATGTAAAGAGTTTGTGTTTTAGAATTAATCAAATACTTGAAGGGTTTTGTGAATAGGGATTTTTTAATTTTCCTCCGCGATGTCTTTTAAGTTTTAATGCCAACATCACTTAAGAGGCGAGTGAAAAACACTTTGAATGAAAAAGAAAATATTTTAGGATAAAAATAATCTAAAAATATCAAATAATTAATTTTTTATTAAATATGATAAAAACTCTTACGAATAAATCCATTATATTTAATCAAAATATTGAGATAAAAGGGTCTTTTTTTATATATGAAGAAGTTTCTATTTGCGAGAATAATAAAATGAAATAATCTTCTATCTCTTGTGCTTTGGTCAAATTTAATTACCACCTTCTATAATTTGTATGAACAAAAATCTAGCGCAGCGTGTTTCTCAACAGCATAATATATGAATCAAAATTATAGAAATTACTTTTCAACACCATAAAAACATAAATCTATCAATCATTTTAAAATAAATTGGTATTAAAAATTATTTGCTTTAATTATGATTAATATATTATTGCTGTTAAGAAAGGCGCTGCGCTAGAGTGGTGTTCTCTTTTTTCTGTCACTGAATATAAAATGAAATGAAATAAATGAATGAATTTATGAAAAAATAATAATGGATAAACTTTTTCTGTAAAGGATATTTTATAAAAAACTAATTATTATGATTATATATATAATTATTTTGTATCTATAATATATATATATATATATATACCTACATAGTTTAGGTATTTGTAAATGTCAGAAATAATATTGTATTTAAATTAATTATCTAGGTGAATTTCAATCAAACTATTAATATAATAGAGGTATTATATAATAATTAGCTTCATGTCCTGATTAAGATCCCCACCTCAAAAGCTCTTTCAATATTATCGAATTTTGCTGACAGGTTTGAAGCCTGAATTAGATCGCTCAATGTTTAATTCGCTATCAATAGAAGACTACCTTAAAATTTATGATATTATGTAGTCATATCTAGGAGGATTATTTTAGATGAAGGGGAAAGATAAATATTACTATGTAAATGAGATGAGAAATTAATAATTAATTTCTCAATTTATTAAAATCTCTTTTAAATTTAGTTGGCGTGATGAATACAAATTCTAAAGAAAATTGAAACAATGCATTTCATTTCCATGCTAACAATATAGAGATCGTTTCCAATTGATGTGCAATCATCAATTCATTATTCATGTTTATATATCAAATCGTCCGAAAGATGAGATTTAAAAGCATTAATTATTATAACTGTTTTGCTTAAATGTTTCGGAAATTTTGTCTTTTGATCATTTAAAGTTGGGAAATTATTCATGGAACCACACAGCAAAACATTCCAGTGGAAATATATGGATGTTTGGGGTCTGGCGAAACTTAATCCATTTAGGTTGTAATTAAGTATTTGAGTAATTTGGCTGCTTAAAGCATAAACCTTAGCAATCAGACGGGTGAACCGGCGGCATTTCTACAACCACCTTAAAAGTCACTGTTATTCTAATGATCCCCATCATGAAAATGACACGCCCCAACTTTCTATACAAACTTTCTGAAAGCTGTGTAATCAACTTTAAAATAATCTCATTTATTTACCTATATTTTTAACAAAATTGTTGCTTTATAAAAATATTTTCTCCTACTTTTTCTTAATGAAGAAAAATATGTGAAGTAATTTCATATTAGAAGGATTCTTTAGAAAAATAACCAACAAAGATCTACATATTTTTTAATTAATTAATTTTGTTCATATACCCTTTTCCACCCTCAGTTCACTTATATTCATTTATTCTTGAATACTAACTGACTTTAATTAAAAGTAAAAATATATTTCCATATATATTTAAGATGCCATAATAAAAAAAAAACACGTAAAAATCTCTGGGAAAAATTCTATGAGGAAAAGAGATAATCTAATATATAAAAAACATTAACCAAACTAACTTTTTACAAAATAGAGAAGTCAACTCTATTTTTAAAAAATAATTTAGATATACGTTTCTATACAATATATAGATATAAATAAATTCATTAAATATTCAATGAATCTTACTGTAACAATTATTTATATTATAATGTATTTTATCTGAAATATATACAAAAGACTCAGGGAAACTTTATTTAGGTACTTGAGTTCTCCTTTCTTCACAATGTTTCTCATATTTTATTAAAAAATTCTCCAAAACAAAATTTGGTAATTATTTACTAACCAGGAAGCTACAGGGATTTGGATGAAACTTTGTCAGTGGATTCCCTTTTTTAATTCCAAAGAACTTTCCTTATGCAATATTTCTCGGTCTCTTTTAGTTTACGAGGTAAAAATTATTAAAGTTTGCATATAATTTAGGTACCATGTTTAATTTAATTTAGGTACCATGTTTAATTCATTTGGCGAGCAGATGGTTTCACTAATTTTCAGTTTTTTTTTTCATTACGCTTATTATTAATTAATTAAATAATTTTCCTATATCCAAACCGAACCGAAATAAACCGAAAATTAATGAATAAGTGAACAATTAGTCAATAAAACATTAGTAAATGGCTTCTTATTCATAACTAGTTTACCTACCTGTCAAACTTTAATAATTTTTATCTCGTAAACTAGGAGAGACCAAGAAATATTGCATAAGGAAAGTGTGTTTGGAATTAAAAAAGTAATCCACTGTCAAAGTTTCATCCAAATCCCTGTAACTTCCTGATTTGTAAACAATTACTAAATTTTGTTCTGGATTTTTTTTTTATTAAAATATGAGAAACATTGTGAACCTCCCGTTTAAGTTGTTGGCGTGCAAATATATGCCATAGTATAGATATTCAAAGTTCATCAGAAAACCTGAATATATTACATTTATGAATTTTAAAACATCCCCCTCCTCAACTCATTTTATTTTAATTAGTAGCTTCTTATATATACATATATATAATTTTAAATTCAAAATATTATGTAATACAACCATTTTTTGAGAGCAATCAATTATAATATAATGATACCTCTCTGGAACACCTTCATCCAATAACCTGATTTTTTGAAGGATCAAGGGAGGGGGAAGAGTAAGAGTAATGGAATGGATTGAAAGGAGTCAACGGGTAAAGAACATGATTCTCCTCCTATGCACGAAAGGAATCTTGAGCTCACGTGAGGGCAGGGACGCTACTCCCTGAAGTAGAAATCTTTTCTATTAGCATCATAGGATCGTTCCCCGTCAAAATCTTTCTAATAAGTCTTACTATATATTTTTTTTCTATTCTATTGATATTTTTAAGAAATAATAATTATTTTCTACTTAAAAATTATGTTATAATTGTTATATTCTTTTGTTTAAACCTTTTGTCTATTAAGCTACTTATTTAATATCTTTTCAGGTTATACTTTAGCTTTACCTATTAATCTCTCAACTATCTATTACTAATTTATATATTTTATCTTTTATGATTCTAGGATAAATAGTATAAACCAACAAATATTTTTACCGACCGACGATAGTAAGGGAGGTATTGTTTATATACAAATAATAAATACATAATTATAAAAAGTAAAATAATTTTTGTATTATATTAATTTACTATTATCACATATATTTAATCTTATTATACTTGCAATATATATATTTAGTACCTGGTTCACCGAGCCGCCGCTCGGGACTTTAAAAAAATTATTCCTTATGAACTATGAATATTTAAGATTATAATAATTATTTAAAATAAATAATCGACAAAACATATTAAATAATTTCAAATAATTAAAAAGAACATAAGTTAAAAACTAATAGTCATAAAAGATACAGCCCTTAAACTTAGGTATTAATGCACCGAAAGACAGAAAAGTATGGCCTATAACAAATATTTTTAATTATATTTTATTTATTATATTTTGTATTTAAGGAAGTTCTGTCTGGTCTTGCTCCGTGCCACTTTTAATTATTAAAATTTCTATTTTAAATTAAGAAAAAATTAAAAAAAAAATGATTTTTCCGAGGCTGAAACCAATACAGATCGATTTATCTTTATAAAATTGTTTATGGTGTGAATTTCAAAAAAATCCTTAGAGCGGTTTAATATTTCAAAAATATACAAATCTATATATATATATATATATATAATATTTGCTAGTATAATAAATTAAGATTAAGAAATAACTTTGATTATATAATTAGCCGACGTTATTTTTATTTAGGGTAGTTTTGAACTACATTTATATTTTTGAGAGTTCAGTCTTTCTCTCAATATTCAATATATCTTACAATCTAATTCTCTTTTTTTAATAATAATCAATTTAAATTAAACTTCATAACATTTAATAAAGTTTTTAAATATAATCCACTATATTATCAATAAATTATTTCTCTCTTATAATGGCATACGATTATATTATAATAAAAAAAATTGTTATTGTGATTAAAACAAATATTTTAAAATATCATATAAAAAAATAATAATATATATCATTTAAATAGTTTATTTGAATATAACACATAGAATTAAAACAAAAAATACGAATAAAATGAATGTAAATTGTTTAAATTATAATTACATTAATTAATATTATCTTATTATATATACAATAAAATCAAATATTAAAATTACATTAATATCAAACTAGTTTTGTAATTAATAATAAATATATAATGCAAGTGGATGCATTTGTATATTAAATAATAAATAAACGATAAATATAATTTTTATTTCTTTAAAATAAATGAATTATATATATATATATATATATATATATATATATATATATATATATATATATATTTGGATGCTTGATTTGTTGAAGTAAATGTTGATTTTGCATAAAATATTAATTAATATTAACTAATAAAATACATATTTAAAAAAAAGTTCGGAAATATTCATTTATATTATCAATAGATTTATCGATGTACTTGTCGTTATTTTTTTATTTATATTAAAAATAATTGTTGTTAGTAATACATTTTTGGTTTGTATAGGAGTTGAAGAGGTCAATCACGTTTATTAATATCAAATATTAATTTTATTTCATTATTATACCCTTCAAATAGTTTTAATAAATTCCAATTCATTGGGTACAAATGATTATATGAGACAAAAAAAAAATAACCATTTTAATCATAACAAATAAATAAAAAAATGTTAAACTAAATAGGGAAATTACAATTCTTGTAATGATTGTTTATTAATGTCAAGTGCATATATGGAGGTTAATTTGAGCAGTGGTTTTCCACTCAGATCTTTTATATTCAGTAATAAAAAAAAATCATATTATATCATGTGATGCTTTTTAGACTTCTAAGCCCTTGTCACGACAGTTTTCTCCTTATATCATATTTAAGCTCCACTCTAGAATCAGAATGAATTGCGGTTCCGTTCAAAAACAGCCGCTTTAAGAAACCAAAATAAAAAGTAAGTTGGCATTTAATGGGGATGCATTAGACCTGGTGATTCCGCCAGCCACCTCGCATATTTAATACCAACCTCATTTAAGATTCTAATTTCGTACTGAAACTACTCTACTGGATGAACGTCTAATATTCACTTGGAAAATCAACACGTTTTTTTTTATTATTTGATTTCTTTATAAGTAACCAACCAAAGTATATTTATAAGAGAGTAATATTATGAAAATTATAATTAAATAGATCTATAATTCTAAAATATTTTTATTATGATATTTTACTATATTTGGGATTTTTATTGACTATTAGCGACATCCATATATAATAAATATTCTTTTTATTAATGAGATCCCAAAAAATAACAAAGAGCGTCTTCGCCGGGGCACAGCAAGAAACACTACCATATTATATCAGACATAATCGATAGTACCTGGAACACCGAGCTATCACTCGACTCTTTAAAAAATATTGATATACAATTCTTTGATTATTTATTACAACTAGCTACTCCGAGCGCCTTCGGCGCTCTTCACACCTAGACGGGGGCTCCGCCCCCTGTACCCCCGAGTGATACATAGTATTTGGTTGAAAGTCTGTATGTAAAAGGTTTTCATCCATTTTGTTTCAATCAGTATAAGTAGATAAGACATGTATTTGTTTTCTTGTAAAATATATTTTAATTTAATCAGTAAATTAATTATATATTATTATTGTATATGTTATATTTATCTAACTCTGTGTCTCTACAGTTTTCGAAAGTTCTTAGCCGCAGCATCCACATTTCTCTAAGCGTCCCTATCCTGAGCTACAACCAAATCCTACCCTGTCCCATCTCTCCCATGTCCCTTCCTTCATTGTTCACCCACCTTGGTCCTTGGTCTTCCACCGGATGTTTCCCAATCGGTTTCTCCCAATTTCTAGTTTCTCCAATTCCAACCACGTCCCCTTCCCATCCCAGCCTTCTCGATTTTATAACCTTAACTACATCTGGACATTATTTCTCGTTATGCCATCTCCGCCATCCCCCTGTGACCTCATCTTCTTTTGGCCTATAAATGCTGCGAACAATATTAATCTCACAAATACTCTAAATCTACTCTCGTCTCCCAGAGTCATCGATAGGGTGACCAAACGTCCCGTCTTTAGGTGCTCTGTCCCAAAAATGTCTTCGGGACAACCTACTGTCCCGTTATTTCAATATTTAGGATATTTCGTAATTTTTTTTTCAAAATTTTTTCAATTTAGTTCTAAAAAAAAGGTATACCGTTTGTCCCGGTTTGGTGTTTTCGAAATATGGTCACCCTAGTCATCAATCAACATGAAAAATAATTGTTTTATATATTTTAATTTTGATGAGATAAGCCCCTTTACTGCATAATAACAGGTGTTACTCAATTACAACGTCGATTTAAATTCTTCTCGAATATTATTATCCTTCGTGATTAGAGATCTTAAGTATTTAAATATTTATACTTTTTCAAATTCTACATTTTTTATGTTAATTGTATGTAAGTCGTATCCGTAGCATAATTCTTGAATTTTTTTGTTTAATTACATTTCGGTTGATTTTTCCCCAATTTCTCTAATCATATGTCTCCTCTTCCAGTCCAATTCATTTACCTGGCTAGAATATTCCATTTTTTAAAATTTTAAATAGAGGGAGAGAGAGAGAGGTTCTAATTATATATATATATATCTGTTTCTATGACAGCACAAAAAAGTAAACAAATTACATACATACAAACACTCTCCTTTATATATATTTTTGGAAAATGGAACACCCGCAGCTCAGCTCAGGAGTTACCTAAGATTCTAATTTCTTTTTTATTTTTCATCATTTGAGGTACACTTCACCTCAGAAAAATTTGGTTACCTTACTCCTTGTAGTTTAGGCTCTGGAGTTTTTTGCGTACAGACGGACACTATCGTATTAAATATATAGATTATTAAATATTTATAAATATTATCTATAGTGTGAATTTCAAAAAAATCCTTAGAGCGGTGTTAATTAATAAATTAATCGACAATATATATATACAATTTTTCCTAGTATAATAAGATAAGATAAGATATATATATATATACACGAGGGCTGTATGATAAGTACCTGTGTTACTTTTTTTTATTATATATTTCTCAATATAGTCTCCTTTCAGCTCGATACATTTAGTCCAGCGATATTCTAACTTATCCAAAAATGTGATTTGTCGAACTCCGCAAAATAGGCCTCTGTTGTGGGGATGACTTCCTCGTTTTACGTGAATCGCTTTCCGCCGAGATATTTTTTCATGTTTGAAAATAGAAAGAAATCGCATGGGGCCAAATCTGAAGAATAGGGTGTGGCGATTGCGGATGAGTGAGCTGGTGCGTTGTCATAGTGTAAGAGCACTTTTTCTTCGCCAATTGGAGCCGTTTTTTCCTCAATTCAGCATCGAATTGGTTCAATAAATCAGCATAGTACTCCCCCGTGGTTGTCTTTCCCTTCTCCAAATAGTCGGTGAAGATGATGCCTCCCAAAAAACGGTGGTCATGACTTTTCCGGCCGATGGAACCGTTTTCACCTTCTTTGGAGCAGGTTCACCGGGTGAAGTCTACTGTTTTGATTGTTCTTTCATTTCTGGCGTTTAGTGATGGATCCATGATTCGTCGACAGTCACGAAACGCCGTAGAAACTCTTTCGGATTGAGCTTAAACTTGTCCAAAGTTTTCATGCGATTCCGTTTTTATTCCACTGTGAGCAAACGCGGTACCCATCTCGCCGATAGCTTTCTCATGTCCAATTGTTCGTATAGGATATTTAGAACGGGTTCAATTGAGATGTTTACAATGTCAGCAATCTCTCTGATCTTCACCCGGCGATCTGCTAACACGATATCATGGATTTTGTTAACCATATCCTCCGTAGTCACCTCAATTGGACGGCCTGGGTGCTCTTCATCAAAAACGGATGTTAGGCCACGCTTGAATTCAGTAAACCAAGATCTGATGATAATCATCGAAGGTGCATGGTCCTTATAAACGCTATACAACTTCGCTTTGATTTCCTCACGTCTTCCCATCCAAAATAAGAAATCGAATCACTGATCGATATAATTCTTTCTCCATGGTTGCAAACAAACACGAACTTGACGACTTTCAATAGCTATCAAAACAAAACTACTCGATAAATCTGTGAAATTTTGACAGTAATTGTTTTAAAGATGGTGTTAATGATGACATATACATTTTGCGTCAGCGGTGACATCAGTCGCTATAAACACGGGTACTTATCAAACAGCCTTCAGAAAATTTTGACGTTATAGACTCAAAATTGGCTGAACCAATTTCTATGAAATACATCACAATATTCCAATATAATAATAAAAGTAAAGGATATAAATTTTATCTATGTTTGATAAAAAAAAAAATTATGATTTTATTGTTTTATGAAGTCAAAAATATTTTTAAAATGACTAAATTACATTATCTTTATTTTCGTTTTTAGTTTAATTACTCAATTCTTAATTACTACTATATTTTAA
The DNA here is from genome assembly GCA_963082975.1 of Labia minor. Taxonomy (NCBI): domain Eukaryota; kingdom Metazoa; phylum Arthropoda; class Insecta; order Dermaptera; family Spongiphoridae; genus Labia; species Labia minor. The sequence goes on along the minus strand of OY720344.1, from coordinate 40,080,923 downwards.
GAAAAAATAATCATTGATTTTATAAAAATATGATTTTTAGGCAAATGTTATATAGTTTTTTTTTAAATTTTTGTTTTTTTAAAATTGTTTAGATTTTTTAGATTTTTTTTATAAATATAAGATATTTTATATTTTTTTATAAATCCAAAAAATAAAATTATATTCTACAATATATAATGTAAGCGGATCAGACCCCTACTTATTAAGATCAAAAATATCTTTTAAATGAGTCTGTAAGTTTAGTAAACCTAATAAAGTCCAAGAAACCCTTGATTCAGATCAATAATATAGTGATTGAAATTAATTAATTAATTAAAACTTATTAAAAGACTTTCAACCAAATATTTGCATCACTTCCAGGGGTAGAATAAGGCCTAGGCAACCTAGGCACCTGCCTAGGGCCTGCAATTTTTGGGGACCCGAAAATTACGTATCTAAGGCCCGTGTGGTGGCCAAAAAAAAGTAAAATTTTTTCCCGATAGACCTGGAATTACAATGTTGCCTAGAGCCCACTTTAGCCTTAGTCCACCACTGATAACTTCGGGGTTAGGGCAGAGAATATAAAAAACTGTTGTTTTCATAAATGAATATTAATAGAATTGTAGATAATTTTAATTTGTTTTTTCAATTATTATTATAATAATGAAAAGTATTTCATTCAGACAAATAAATCGATGAAAAATTAATTTTAATATTTATTTTAGTGCTTTTTCATTGATGTATCATCATTGTTAGTTTGTTATTGGTTAATAATAAATATAATAATTTACTTTTATATTCTTTATATTTTCACAAGTTTTTTTGGCATTATTTGATTTTTTATAATCAATAGCAAAGTTTCAAATTTCCCTATTGTTATATTGTACCAATTGTTTGTATGACAAATATAAATAAAATCAATACAAAATAAAAATACTCAATTGTTCACGTCTCATCTCGTAGGATTTCAATGCTGCCTGGAAGCAAAGTAAAAATAAAATCCTACGTTTGCTTTTAGTGTTCGTTGGTCTATTGTTTTAGAAGATCTCTTAAAAATTTAATGGTTTGAAGATGCTTGCTTTTCCAGATAGTCTGGACATTTGGCGTGGAAAAACAAGACCCTCGTGGATTACCAACAACTCTCAACATCCAACTAATCCTTTGAGCAAACTCTAAGTATTCTCTTGATACTTTCACAGATTGAATAGAACACAAAAATATTTATACTTTCTCCGATTACTGCCATTTAGTGGTCTCTAATCTAATTATTTAAAAAATTCCTTTAATAATTTTAAAATGTTCAAATACTTATAGAATACCTATATATTTTATATAATAATATATACCACCATGGTACATTATATATTAACTAATAATAAGATTTTATTATATATTAAAATCTAATCAAATTATTTCATTTAATAAAATATGATTTTATGTTAAATTATTTTAACATTAAATACGAATAAACTACAATTTATATATTGTTATTTTCAAATTTTGTATTGTACTTTTATAAAAGTATTTTAAATATTTTATTTATTTTTATATTTTTTTCAATTAGTTTTCAAATAAATTATTTACCTATTCGAAATTCGCTTTATGAAATTCCTAAATAAAATATATTATACCAATATATATTGTTTTTTTTTTGGTAAATTTATAATAAAAAAAAACTGAAAACGAAAATTATACCTAGTATATTAGTTAAAAGTTAAATTATTAAAAATACTTATATATAGAAACATTTTTAAATTATATTTAATCAAAAAAATTGTTATTTTTACCAACTTAAATTGAAAAATATAGCGACCTAAGAGATGTGAATGTTTACTAAATTCGTTAATATTTTTCATCTTAACAAAATTTTCCCATTTATTCATTATATAAATTTTTCAGTAGATAATATAGGTAAATATATATCACCCGTTTCTATAAATATTAAAAAATGCTAGTTAAAAAAATTCACGTGAGATGATTTATTTGGTATGGAAATGAACAGTTACTTATATATATATTATATATATATATATATATATATATATATATATGTATATAATTATAAGTCTTCCAATATGGAATGTCTGATGGGAATGGTGTATCTTGAAACTGTCGCCATCCATCTTTCAAGAAAGACTATTTCCATAAGTCTTAGTCAAACACCAACCCTCTATATCATTTTTATTCTTTCATTTTTTTTTTTCCTTTTATTTGTTTTATTAAGACAATAACTTATTTTACTAAACTTTACCTCTTTTAGTTTCATGAAACGTTGTTTGGTAAACTCCTTAATGTAAATATATTTTAATTTTAATTATTTATTATGTAATTATTTAGTTAGTTATTATACAAGTATTATATTTCATAACCAATTCTACCTAAAAAAATAAATTAAAGTTAATTATGAATTTATTTAATTTATTCAATATTTAATTGTAGTTTAAAGTATGTTTATTTGCTTTTTTTCTTTTTATTTGTATAATTATATACCTATTAGTATATTTGTATATGAAATTAACATTTATTTTTTACATAATACTTATATATAATTGATCACAGTTAACTTAATAAAATAAAATATTATTAGAGGAAAATATTAAATATTTTTAAGCATTTTTAAAATCCATTGTTGTCGAAATTATTTTCAATGCATTAGAGATAAATAAAATATAAATTCATAATTTTTCATGATTAATTAATATTTAGCTAAAAACAAATGACAATTCCATAATCTACATCAATTTAAGGTCTACCAAATCAAAAAATATAAAAATTTTTTAATTTATTGACCTGCCAATAATATTATTTGAAATTTGAAACTAAAAAACTTAAGTAATGATTAAAAAGATTTAGTAGATATATAATATTCTAAAAAAAGGTCACACAATATAAAATCTTTAAAACTTCTAAAAGATATCTCAATTAAAATGAATAAAAGAAACTTAATTAGTTGGATAAAATTTACAGAGTAAAACTTCCTATTGTAAACATTTGATCACTTGTACCATTATTTAATAATATAATTAGAGACCTTCTTTCTCGGTCTACATTCTATCTGTTCGTGATTGTTTTTATAGGTTTGTACACTCTGCAATGAATATTCAAATTGTACGGAAACTAGATGTGAATCCGCTAAATGAAATAATACTAAAAAGATTATTATTAATAAAAAGAACATTGTATTTAATAAAAAGGTGAAATATATAGAGATCTTCCTAAATATTTGTATTAAATTAATATATTAAATAAACTAGTAGGATATACTATTAGTATAACTATTAGTATATTAATTTGGGAGAGAAAAGAATAGCGAAAAATATATTTGTGGGGAGGCCGATTGGGAAATGTCCGCTTGGAAGAGCAAGGACGCGGTGGGTGGACAATGCAGGAAGAGACGTGAGAGAGATGGGAGAGGGTAGGAGTTAGATGGTTGTGACTCAGGATATATAGGGACACTTGCTGCGACCAAGAACTTTCGAGTTCTGTAGAGCCACAGAGATAGATAGATAGTATATTAATTATAATAAATATATATATTTAGCTCCTAGAACAATAATTTTTAATACACAAAATAATATATATATATATATTTAAATCATATTTTCATATATTCTCAAATTTATAGTTATCCAAAAAAAGAAGTACTCTTACAAGGAAGTTTAAAGTTTGTATGATCAAACCTTAATTGTTCTCTTTTCGTAAATATGAATGATGCGACTAATTAATTTAAAAATAAAACAGGTTAAAAAGAGTTTAACAAGTTTAAACCAGAAACTTAGCCGTGTTAGTAATATTATTTAAATGCAAGAAAAAATATATTGTAGTTGAAATATTTTTTATTTTTTTAAATCTAAATAAAATTATTCAATTATTTATATATTCTTAACATAATATATACATAATTTGTTTCCAGTTTTTAGAACTAATCCAAGTTTTTCACTTTTCCGTTTGTTTTCAACTTTTTAGAGAAAAGAAGAGAGCGAGGAAGAAAAAAAATATGAAACGAATTTTAGTATGTTAGATATACGGCTTATGTATTCATAAGATTTAAAATGGATATATATACATATATATATATATATATATATATATATATATATATATATATGTAAAGGAAAGTCGTGTGGTATTTCAAATAAGATGAGATAAATCTAGTAATAATAAAAGTAGCTAAATAGTAGCAAAGTTTTGTCTAACTATCTCAAATTGGACATCCAAAAATGCTAGGCAATAAATTTCCAAATAATAACAAGAGAGACACATAATCATCAAAGGACACAAACATTTCCCCTTCCCTTACTTAATAATTGGATTTTCTTGATAATAGTGATAGAAAATTAATTCTCAAAGTAAAAGATTCTCTTAAATTTACACCAATCCAAAAAATATATATTTTTACAGAGAAAATTTAATTAAGCTGTCAAGAGAGAGAGAGAGAGAGATCAAACCCTAATTCTTGTTGTCTTATTTACTATCAAATATAATATATTACTCTTTATAATAACATTTGAAAGCAATTTACAAATCTTATAAATGTAAATTAGGATTTATTTGACGACATCAAAAATTAAAAAAATATACCTATGTGAATTAGAAACCCTTACGACGAAACAATTAAAATAAGAATAAAATCAAAATATTTTTTTTTATTATTTATCAAAAAAGTCTTCCAGGGTTTAGAAAAAATAGACAAATTGATTGAAATTTTTTCTTCATGTTTTTTTCAATCACCTTTCTTCTGTTCTTTATTGGAAAAATAGAACAAAAAAAGATTCTGTACAGGAATAAAGAACATGCAAAGAGAAGGAAAAATACTTAAATGAAAGTTAAAAAAAAAAACAAAAAAATTACAGAAACATCTCCATAGTGAGGATGAATATTGATTAAATAAGGTAGAAATAAAAAGAGATACCAAAGTTTTAACGAAGAAAAAAGACTTTGTCTAAGTAAATATGTATGACTTTTTAAGATGATATTTTTCATAGAGTTATTTTATTTATATTATTTTAAAAAGAAAATTGTTAAAAGAAATAAATATAAGAAAGGTATTTTTTTCTTAAATTAATTTCATAAAAAAAATTATAATTATAACCAGAAGGTCAAATAACAGCATTTGTTAGTTTTACTTATATAAAAATACAAGTATATATACTATTAATATTACAAGGACATCAGAATTTTACATTAATAAAAAAATAGTAAATTTATTATTCATAATACTTTTTCAATTTAAAAAATAACTGAAGTGAATATAGTAACTTAAATTGTTGATTGTATTTTTACAAAGTGTTATGAATCAACAAGTATATTCTTACTGTCCTAGATAAACAAACATCAACCTTTAAATATTACCCATTGGATCTTAAGTTAAGATACACAATAAATTAATTTTGCTGAACAAACTTCTTGTGCTTTGCCATTTTAACTAGAATAAATATTTATAATAATTCAATATAGGGTTGTGCTGATCATTTCACAGCTTTTCAAAAACCCTTTGCAGAAAAAATTGTCGTCTATAAAACATTCACAGCTTTTTTCACCTCTTCGTCATTGGCAAAAAGATGAATTGTATGGACTATTGTGAAACTTTGAAAGTAAGCAAATTTCTATACAAAGGATCTTTGGAAAACTGTGAAAAGATAAAAAAAATTATACTAGTAGATTTAAGAGGTATTTAATAAAATTGTTGTATTCACACTTATTCATTTTTTTTTTTAAATGGGGTTATTTTCTGACCAAACAATCTTAGTAGGAGATGACATAATAAAGAATATGCATTCTTATAAGTTGGAAATATCACTTCAAAGTCTTTAAGTAAGACAAAATATTTGACTATAGTTGGTGTAGAATATTAGCTGAAAAGTTAATCTCTAGTCTAGAGGAACAATATATAATAAATCAGAAAATCAGAAAATAAATTGAATGGAATTGGGTAATAATATACAAGGTTGTAGAAATATGGTCGTTGTAGCAAATATCTTCAATACAGTCATGAAGATATATAAAGATATAGAAAATATGGTATGGTTAGCAGGTGAATTTGATTTTTATGTTCCAATAATAACAACGTTATTAAACTAAGTACAAAATCAACTTTCTTACAATAAATCAAAAAAAACTAAACAAAAATCAAGATTTGAAATGTATGCTGACCAATCAGGCGACGTGTGACGCAACGGTACCGCCCCGCCTCTTTCTACCACCCGCCGTATCCCCCTCTTCACATATCACAAGAGAATAATATTCAACTGGCACGCGGAATATTATTAAACTAATTATATAATTTTCCTTTTTTTTAATTTGAAAGCACGCAAGGTCAAATAAGAGGTTGAAACATTTCGTTAAAACAAAGAAAAGAAAATTAAAACCTGGAATCAAGTTTCAACAAAAAATGTTAAACATACATAGATAAATATATATATAGACTTAAAGCAAGGTATAGAAAAACAATTTTTATAATTAATTATTCTAATAGATTTTACATTTGAATGAATACAAAATCATCAAGATATTTTATTCTAATATAAAGACAAAATCTAATTTAAAAAACATAAATATATAGTCATTTACAACTTAAAGAAAAATGATGAATAACTTACTGGTTACCATTTAAGAATTTAAGAATTTTTTTTCAAGAGATGTATTCGTATAATAGAATCATATTGTGAAAATTTGATTTTCCTTAAAAGACACCTAAATACAATAAAAAACATATAAGTGAAATATCCAGCTCTCCCTTAATGCGGGAGATCTCGACAGGTAACAATGGGACCCCAATTTCAATTCAGAATAATAGATTTCTAAATAAAAACTAGTACAACAATACATTCACTTCCTATAACTATTTATAAACATTTGTTGCAAGGGAACATGGGTTGGTTGTCCCAATATTTTTCACCGTTTCCGAGATCACACAAGGTACTTAATTGAATTCCTCTCTTATTAATTAATTAAATATACATACACGAGAGACGCTTTGCTCCGACATAATTAAATATCTTGTTCAGACATTATTTAAAATTTACAAATCTCGAAGAACAAGCATGCCAATAAGGGAGAATTCGACTGTTGAAATCGCCCCGAATTATACATTTCTATAACAAATGTCACCATTTCTCTCTAACTATGCATACGATATACGATTTATGTTCCTTATGTCAAAAGCAGTCATTTTCAAATCCGCAAAAATTGAAACCATCGCTAACATTTATTATCATTATCAATGTCAATAATTCAAGTATTATAAACTCTATATAACTTACCAGAACTAACATAGACTTTTAATATTTATTTTCGTGTTCAATTTTTAAATTTCCATGGCTTTCGATTGGCAACCCAATACTACTCTCTCAGGTTCGCCATTCTTTTCTCTCACATTCTAGCCCCGTACCTTATCCATAGCAGTATTCTCGATATTATAACCCTCTCTATGTATAGATGCATAGAGGTAGGGTGACCAAATGTCCCGTTTTTCTGGGATTGTCCCGTTTTTAGGTGCTCTGTCCCGACGTCCCGAAAAAAGTCTTCAGGACAGCCTATTGTCCCGTTTTTTAAAATATTTAGGACATTTCGTACTTTTTTTCAAAATTTTGTGAAAAAAGACTTCAAATTTTAGAGAATACAAATAAAAATGATGGAGAGAAGATTTTTTAAAGAAAATAAAAATGTCGATACATATAAATTACTTCTAAATTCAAATTAAGTTTTAAAATTTAAATGTAATGAAAATAAATGACGAAGTAGGAAAATTATTATTTTTATATTTGGATGTATATATATTTTAAAAATATTTCTTATTATTAGCTATCCATTCAATACTTATACCCAAAGGCAATGATATTTATCATATTAGTTTGACGATACCATTGGTTATTTATTTATTTATTTATTTGGCCTTAGGTCATTGAATGTCATTTAGTTATACTCTAAAATAGAGAAAATTTAACCATATATGTATGTATTATTAATATTAATAATATATATAATATTTAATGTTAAAATTTTCATTATCTAATAATGAAAAATTGATTTATTTAATATAAATAAATTGATAAATGAAAAATCATGAAAATTCGTTCACCATATTAATTCCTTCCTGATAAATATTTGATAATTATTTAATTAATTAAATTTCATTTTATAACTGACAATTTTAAAAGAATAGACAAGTAGATAATATAATAATGCTACTGATTTAAAAAAAAACATCATACTTCGAAATTAGATAAAGAATCAATGATGTTTCTTTTATTGAAAGTAATCCGATTAAATCTTTGCTCTGAGGAAAAAATAATCCTGAATCAAAAAGTCTTTTATCAAATAATCTGCGGCCACTCACAACTTGAAATGGTATTGATAAGATTTCACAGAAAATCTATTATATATATATAATTAATATAATATCAAATTATCAAATTCAATAAATGACATCTTGTAATTAATACGATACATTAGACATTCATTAAATGATAGAGGAGAGTGAAAGAGAGCGTAAAGCAAGAAAGGAGATCTAAAACATTTCATAAAAGCTTAATTTATTAAGTCAATTAAGTTTCGAAATGAATAAATTAGTAATGTTTCATTGCTTGGTGGGGACACGGGCTAATTTAGTATATTTATTATGACAATATTAATAAAAGCTATTAGGATTGGAGATAGAGTGCTTGGGGCCCCTTCAACAATAAAAGTTCTTTATGGAAAGAAATATATTAGATTTGTCGAGATAATTCATGCAACACTACCATTTGTTATTTGACTTTTTTCTAGTTTCTAGGAAAATATTTTAAAATCGGTTTCCCAAGAAACATTCATTATTCTCTTTGATATCTATTATTCGTTTATTCGCGGATGATTTATATATAATGTGTTGTTTTCTTTTCGTTTATTTTTTTTTTATTTAACATTTTATAAATCAATGCTGTTCGACCATATATATGGTTTATGGGAATAAGATATTTTGAGATACCAGTTCTCTTGCACAGTATTTGAAAAAAATAATTATTTTTTGAAAGTAAAAAATTTCATATATTTTGATTGAGAAAATGTTAAAATTGTAAATATATCTAAACGTGTATATGTTGAACTATTGGCTTAAATAAATTCGTGTTGTAAAATCAAATCAATTCAGAAAGGTATAACTTTTATGTGCATGGTATGATATTCAATCTTTAATACCCTTGCTTCATTAAAATTTCATAAAGCTTATGACCTCTAAACTTTATTAAATATATAAATATATAATATATATATAGTATATATAAATTTAATTCAGGTAAGAACATTGAATTAATGAATGGTTTTGTTATAATTTTGATGTTTTAAAGTTTTTATAAAATTAAAAGAAATAAACGATGTTAAATATTATTACCTGAGAAGTCAGAAAAAGGAGCAGCCCGTTTCATTACTAAAATAAAAAGAAAAAAAAAAGAAAAAAATAATGTAAATAAAAAAAATCATAAAATAAATAATAATAAAATTAAATCATAAATAATAAAAAATAAATAATATAAAAAATAACCGATTATTATTTATATCATTTCATATAATATATAATTAAAATAAAAAATAAAATAATAATAAAATAAAAACTAAATGACAAATAATACCATATTTAATACCATATTTTTATTCTAATGGCCAAGGACAGAAGGAATATATTTAAGAATAGAAACTTTAGAAAAAGTTTGTAAAGGAAATTTTCTCACAATAATGTATACAAATAATTAAATAAATAAAAAATATCATAGTTTAAAAAAATTGGTAGCTATATAAAAAGTACATACCTAAAGTTATTAATAATAAATTATTTATATTTTTATCTACATAGGCTTTAAGGAATAAATTTCTCGATTAAGAGAATATATAATTATATATATATATATAGATATATATCGTATATTTTATAGATGATTATAGTCTTTAATGAACCATTAACCAGGTCACATGTCACAAACGGTCGAAACTCAAATAGAACTGTTTGAACCCTTCTACAATGTACTGCCTGTTTATATATATACAGCATATATGCAATGGAAACTATATAGTATAAGGAATCAATTGATTTTAATTTACAAATTAATTTACAACCTTGTCATCCAATAATAATTGATCATTTATTATTTGAAATGAAAATTCAATTAATATAATTGATAATTGATTAATTATTATTTAGAGATAGATATTAATTAATTCCAAATACTCTAAATATATTTGATCAAGTATTTTCATAAGTTTTTTTTTGTTTATGAATTGAAATCATAGCAAAATGAATTTGACGATTAAATACCTTTATATTAAATTAATGATGGTGATTAAATTGTGGACTGAATATTTTTTAAAATAATCAAGTGACACTAAATAAATTTAATTTCCAATAAAAAAAAAATTATAATTAATTTTTACTTTTAATATATTTACATGCTACCATCAAAATTTGCAAAAGATTTGGTCCTTTTAGTAAGAACAGTCAATAAGTCCCTGTACTGACCCGTACTAACCTTCATTAATCTAGTATTTAGTACTTCTTATCATTTAATGGCTCATTTCAAAAATGTTAATTTTGCATTTAGTATGGTTTATATAATATTGAGCTGGTCCCCAGAGACTACTGATAATTTAATGAAGAATTGATTGTCGAAGATGAAGTTTTGGTACGGAATACCGTCTAACTATGTAACGCTGGTTAGGGCTTGGTCAATATTGAGGCAAGTATGTAAAACCGTAGAGGTCCAAAAGGATTTCAGGCCAATGACCATTCAAGGTCTTTAAGTCGTACTGGTACAAAATTAATCATAATTGTACCACGGGATCGTGAGTCAGCCCGATGAGTGTTAACGAAAGGTTTCGTGGGGGCAGATGTAGTATGTGCAGTAGAAAAAGACCCATTCATCACCCATCATTTTGTCAGAGAAGCAATTGGTTGGAGTGCCGAAGGACTCAAGAAAACACCGTGCTTCTTAGTACCTGAATATCTTTGTCAAAGTTGAAGTATTGACAAATCACTTTATTAAAATATGAAAAGGTTTAAAAAAATTTGAGGAGCGATCAATTGAATGTAACACTCTTTAAAAAAGAGGATCTTGATGAATAAAGTTGAATTTTGCCTAAAAGTTTTTGTTTCATTTTATTGGTCCGGAAATTATTGGGATATGTGATATGATTAATTAAATTAAATAGATAAATATAATTTTTCAAGAATTTTTAATTTAAAGAAAAATATAAAAGAAACTATATTTATTTTTTTTATTTCACTTTTAGAATAATATTTCAATATTGTTAACTTTAGAATAGATTAGAAATTATTTGGTTAATAATTTAATATTCCCAGAATGATAAATATTTTGTAATATTCAGACAGCTCGAATTATAAAGAGAATTAAAATGTTATCTCTAAAAAATTATCATTTAAATTAAGTAATCTTAAATCTTTGGATTTGTCTTTAAATAGTCGGTTCGTGACTGTAAATTAATTCATAACTGATTCTTAATATCTCACACCCTTTCTAATTCAAAAACTTTATTCGAATCGTTCATTTACAAATGGTTCTAAATGGTTTTCCTTAATTTATTTTAATAAACTTATAGATAGATAGATAGTTAATGAAAAATTTTGTGATTCTGATGAGAGTAACAAAACAACCTGCAAAGGATTTGATAAATAGTAAATATGGGCGTCAGAAAGAGGAAAGGGAAAGCAAAATCGTTCCAATTAGGCTGGCTGATGTAATCACTTACTGTTTGATGTTAGCCGATTTTATTAATTACACCTCCCTGACTATAAATAGAGAGCCGGGAAGCGATCAGCTCTGTTCACGGAACTCACCTGTAAAACAGGACAAAAAACAGATTAATCAAACGAAAATTAACATCGGTTTTTAATTAAAAATTAAAATTAGAGATATCAATATTTAGGAAAATTAATTTATAAAATGGAAATAAAACTCCTAAGAATTTATTATAATTTAAATATTATAAATAAAATGTTAGGATTATATTATATTTATATTGAATACTAATAAAAATAAATTTTTAGTGAAAATATAGTAGTAATATGAAGTATGAAGAAAATATAGCAGTAGAATAGTATAGTATATGATATTCAAAATAAATTGTATACTTAGTGAGGTATTTCAAAGATTTCTATAAAACAATTTTAAATATTTTGATTATTGAAAAATCATTAAAAACAACCATGATTAAAAAAAATTATTTTAAAAGCATTAACACAGATTTAAAACAATAAAAAAAAATATAAATCAATCACTGGATATTTTTAACATTACTGATTTAATGTTACTCTATTGAATTACAAGTTGATGCAATATCAACAAAACTTTTCTAAGAATTTCAAACTTTAGTGATTTGATCTGGCGGGTGTGACTTAAGTTGACATCCATAAAATGTTTTTTTTTTATTTATTCCTTCTCAATTTAATAAATCTATAAGAGAAAATTCGGGCACGCGGGACACTTTTATTATTATTAAAAAAATATAATTGTAAAAATACTTTTCTTTAATTCGATCACCAAATAAATTATATCAAATAAAGATAAAAAATATTTGTATAAACTTATAAATAATATTGATAAAAGATAAATTAATTTCTGTCTTATATTTAGTTAAAATTTCTTGGTTCACATTTCAATTTTTATGACTATTTATAAAATATCTAGTTCATTTTCAAAATAGAATAAAAACGAGTTTGAAGGTAAATCACACATAATATATTGAAAAATATAATAAAAACATATTTATAAAAAGGCCATTTAATGAAAGAGAGATGAGAAGATGTTTAAAAAAAATGTTAAAATTCAATGTTTTTGTTTAATGAATATTTAATCAAAAAAATAAATAAATATATAAAAATAAATGATAATAATAGATAAAAGCTTTTGTAATCACAATATTCAACTGTCATGTTTGAATATACAAAAAATAAATAAGTAAATAAACTAGAAATATAAAAAATACTTGTCAATATTAAATGGAATTGCATAACATGAATAAAACATTTTTTTTTAATGAATTGATAATTAATTGTAAATTTAATTAAAATAATAGTGGGAATTAAGTTTATTGGTTTACTTTATTTTTGGCCTCATATCAGAATACTCTTTGTAAAATAAATAATACAATTTGATATAATAGAAAGAAGAAAATGGAAATAAGGTAATTATTAAAGTTTGATATCAAAGTTGGCATTACGTTGGAAAAATATTGAATTGACATTGATGAATGGGAATTCAAGATTAAAGAATGGATATAAGATTAAAAATATAATAGGATTTATTTATATGGAATATAAAATAAAAAAACTAATAGTTTAGAAACTCAAAGAAACATATATATAATGGAGAGTTAACAAAATCAATTACAAAAGTATTTATTTATAGAAAACAAATTAATCAATAATTAATATCAAATGGTTTAATGAAACGCATCCGTAGTTTAATTAATAAATGAAAATCTTTAAATATCATATACAATATCAATTTTAATTTATTAGGTAAAATTGAAAAATTTATAGATAGATATTAAATAAATAACAATATAATAACAATATATTTATATATATATTATATTATTTTTGTATACAGATTTTATATACGAATAAAATAGATGTTTGTTTATAATACATAATATTTATTTAACATTTATTACATATTAAAGTTATTATATTATAACTAATATCTACGATCTGATAATAACATATACTTATGTAATAATATAATAATTATAAATTAACAATAAATCACATTATTTTAATAAAATGACTGATTTTTTAATAAATGAGATTTATTATTTAAAATAAAACTAAAAAATGTTACATAATTATAATTATAATGTATTTATATTTTTATAATTAAGTAAAATATTAAACTTAAATTAAAATGTTTAAATTATATTATCTTGGTTTTTATTTTTAACTAGCTGAAGTACCCGGCGTTGCCCCTGATCTTTCCCGAAATCATAATAGAATGCTTCCAGAAGGAAGTCCGAATGTCCCAACGCGCTCATACTGAAATCCTTAGGCACTTAAGGCAGGTTCAGTGGCGTACCTAAGGGGGGCGGTGGGTGCGGTCCGCACCGGGCGGTACTTATCTTGGGGCGGCATTTTTCATATTTAGTTATAGTTGTAAAAAGCAACTTATTCATTTCATATTTATTTTTTTTCTTTCTTGAATAATAAATGATTATTATGATTATTATAAGTTTACTTTTTGATTTATATAAATTATGATCAACTATATGATTTCGAATATTATTCCTCGGTGTATATAAATGCATTTTAGTGTAAATTGTGAATTCTAATTCCAAGAACAGGATAATAATTTTATTTTATTGTATTCATTAAAATTCGTTGAATTCGTAAACGCATCTTTAAGATTTTGTTCGGCAAAATTATCTTCGTTCTACAATGAGTCAATTAAGACTACTACTTGCAATATTGTCAATAGAACAAGAAATTACAAATAATATAAATTTTGAGAGCATTATACACGATTTTTCTAGTATGAAAGCTAGAAGAGTAAATATTATATAAATATGTTTACGAGTGCATACAAATATGTGTAAAAAAATTTACTCTGTATATTAATTAATATTGATTAAATAACTTAATAATTTATTTATGTGTATTAATTTATAAAAATCACTATTTGATTGACTTATAATAGAAAGGGCGGCAAACTGGAGATCGCCCCGGACGGCAAAAGTTCTAGGTACGCCACTGGGCAGGTTCCTATGTAACCGTGTGTTATTCGTATTACAAAATCGTGTACAGATTTCATGTAAGTGACATACCTGAAATTTTATGCGCTGTTGACTCTTCAGTGTCACCAATCTTAAAGACGGGTGTTTATAGCTACCAAAACCTATTGGGAAGCATGCTTTCGGATTGTTATAAAATTATTTCACATTATCAATGCCCTTGGGACATTACAGCTGATAATTATATCTCAGTCTCTTGGATCCCTCGACCAATCAACAGCTGTGTACAAACATACATACATTTCACTTATATATATATATATATGTATAGATATAGATTTAATTACTCAATTATTAATTACTACTATATTTTAAGTGAAATATTTTCCCACAATGAATATAAAATTATTACTTTGTAAACTACCACTTCCAGTTTTCGGATATACACCAAAAGTTGAGGAATTCATGCTATTGATGCATTAAGTAAATATACCAAATTTTATCAAAATCCTTTGACCCGTTCGAACTGTACACCTCTATAGAGACACACAATTTACAGGCGGACAGACGTTATGCTAAAAATACTTTTTTCTGTTACCAAATTGCATGATTCGTGGAGATATGTAAAAATCTTCAGATGTGAAATTTGGTGTGAAACAATACCTCCCTTACTATCTTCGGTCGGTAAAAATTCGAGAAATTTTATTATTTAATGTAAGTTAAATTATAGATATATAATTGATACTTCTTGTACATGATTGGATTATTATTATTTAATATGATAATTTGAATTTAATTTAAAATAAATTCTTCTCTTTTATTTATTATTTATTTGAGTGTAGAAGTTAAACAGTAAATATTTCATTATTTTTCAAATGAGAGGTTGTCACTATCTCCCATTTATACTGTATACCATCATTTATAATTTTGAGCTTAAATAGAGCTATATAATGATAAAAATAAATAAGTACTAAATCTTATTTAAAATGTTAATAAGTAAATTTTTATTTTCATTAGTCTTTAATTAAAATTTTATTTTTCTTGTCTTATAATAAAAATATGCATAATAATAGTAACTATATCTATTAAATTGGGTCAAAAAATTAATGCCCCCACCAGTCGTAGAAGTAACGGTGTATGATCTCGTTAATCGAAATATCCAAAGTCTAATTCCCTATAAAAACACTGTGAATGGAAAAATCCTCCTATTCTAATTGGGTCACAAAATATAATCACAGCTGCGTGCAATGGATAATGAAAAGTGAAATTATGACTATTAATCTGAAGTCAATGGACCATTTGAAATGAAACCCATGGCCGATATGCACATGGGAATTGGTGGATTTATTCCCCTGAAATATGTAAGAGAATTTTCAATGGTATTTGAAATCTTCAAAATGGCTTTTAATATCCCATATTAAAATCTGATGGTATTTATATCTGAAATAGTACTCGTTCAAATTAAAATTTGTATATAGGCACAAATTGTTTACTCAATTTTTTTTTGATCGTTGAATAAACTAAATGAGGATAAATATTGATAAATAAATGATAAATGATCTAGAGCACAATATATTTCTATTTTATAATTATAGTGTATAGAAAAATTAATAAAATAAAGAGAGTTGTAAATCATATTTTAACTCATTTTATTCGAAACCAGAAATTAATTAAAACATCAATCTAATTTGTTTTTTGTTATTTATTGATTGATCAATTCTTTTAATAAATAGAATACAAAAAAAAATTCATTAAAATTCTAAGAAACCTCTTATTTTCATTATTCACCCCACGAATGTTTTTTTTTCTTTTTTTTAACCAATATTTTATTGTTTTTCTTCTTTTTTGTGCCTTTATTCTTAATTTTGTCCCTTTTTGTTTTATTTATATTTTTGTTATAAAATAAAACGAAAATAAACTCAGTTTTTCATTGGTTCAACTAATTTCGTGGAGAAATATATAAAAAAGTAACATAAAAGAAGAATCTATTTGAAAATAAAATGCCACTTCTTTTTGAACGCTCATATATACAAATATGATAGTTATAGATATAGAAATGCATACCAGAAGCAGCTGCGGTGTATGCATGATATTCCAATAAAATCGTGAACAAGAAGAAGATTCCATTTCAAGGCATTCTTTTTTCATTCCTTGACTTTCACGAGTTGGCTATGATAAGCAACGATTTGCTTTCGATCGTTTATATGCGATTGGGACAAAGGGTAGAAGGGAAAAGGGTAGTGAGGGGATGAAAGTGCTTTTCAACCAAATCACATTCAACATAAAAGATGGGAAAATGTTTGTTCATGTTCATAATTAAAACTCATTATGGAACGATTGAAGAGGGGTTGGATGAATGTGGTGGTGGGGGAGGGGGAGGATGTAGAGAAACGAGGTTGAGGGTGGGATTATTTCCTGTTTATCATTATCAAACGCATAAAATTTACAATGAAAATTGATCTAATAATTTTATGTCCTGTTTATTTTATCCTATTAATGCATTGATGTAAGAGAGAGTGAATCTTTAAAGATCTATTACTCGAGTGTTTATTATTTATTGGCATGCTAAGACACGCAAAGTTTATCATCTTTGTTGAGTAGATAGAAATAATTACAATCAACATTACGTCAAGCCATGAAAACAAAATGTTCTTATCAATTTTACAAAGATTATCTTTTATCCAAGACCAATCCAAAATCTTATCAATTTTAATTATTTATAGGCATAAGAAACATAAATTATAGAAAAAAAATCATCAAGTTTTAAATTTTAAATTAATTTATAAAAAAAAGTGAAAATTAGGATTCGGAAGTTGGAACAAATATTTAATACAAATTGATATAGGTTTTTAAAATGAAATAAAAACAATTATTAGGGAATTTTTATTAAAAGACCACATTGTTTGTATAAAATTATTTTTTAAATTAAAATAACTGTACATCATTTCAACTGCATATTCTGCAGTCATTTTCAAGAAACCGTAAGATTGCTCCGATCCAAGCGGACTGACCCACGATGGGACATGTCACCTCTTATATAGGCTGATATTGGCGCCAATTTTTGGCTCCAATTTTCTCCCGCCAATTTTTAATATCACCATGAAGTCAGCAGCCATTGTCAAAGCAAGCGTTTACAATTAAGTAGTATGACAGTGCATTATCTTTACAATAAAGATAGTAAATTATTTCTATAATCAAGATATATACATATATACACATTAGATTATATAACATTCAATCTGACAAATTTTACTCATTCAACACTATGTTCCACATCTTATTAAGTCTATATCCATCCTCTTTATTAATATTGTTGGGATGATTATTAATTTCTATAGATTCTTTTATTTTTATTTTCCTCCAATTATTTTCAATATGAAGTGTTTCTACATTATCTAAATTTATTTATGTCCTGTTTTTAAGGCATGTTCTGCAATTGCTTATTGATTTGGATGTTTCAATCTAATGGCTCTCTCTCTCTCATGTTCTTGTAGAAATCTTTCTACTTGTTTCACCAATGTATACTTTTTTACATTCACAAGTTACCTTATAAACTCCATTATTTTCGTTTTTAATTTTGTCTTCTCTCACCTCAAATATAACTGCAGAATAAGCAGTCGAAACGTTGTACAGTTTTTTAATTTAATAAATAATTTTATACAAACAATGTGGATTTTAATAAAAATTCCCTTAATAATTATCAAAATAACCACAAAAGCTTTAATAAATAAATAAAACCAAATTGCCAAAAATAAATCCTATGGTAAAATCCAAAAAATTACCAGCCGTTCTTTTTGGATATTGTTCCAATTTTCATATTGACATATCTCTAAATCTAAATTAAATTGGTTAAATTGTGTACTAATTAATTTACTTTAATTTAGAGTCACACATATAATTATTATTAACATAAATAGATTTTTTTTAAAGATTAACTAATTATTTAATAATGATATTTAATACACAAATATTTTATGCAAAAAATAAAAATTTTATAATAAATAATTAATTTGGATTTTACTTCACTTATAATTATAACTAAAATAAATAAATAAATAATAATTTTATTGAAAATTGATTATTAGTATTCCGATATATTTCACAAGAAGTAATTTCAAATTAAGATAACCAACCAAAAATAAATATTAAATAAATAAATTAAAAGAAAATCAACTTTTTATGAAAATATTATTTCTTCTAAGAATGTTTTTCATTTTAACAAATGTAACAAACACAAATTCAATAAAATAATAATTATATAAATATTACATTTTTTTATTTTATTCTTCAAATTTAATTAATCTAGTAATTCAATTAATTATAATAATATCCCATTTAGATGGTTGACGATTGGTGATATTAGTGCGGAATTGGTGAGAGGCAGAGGACCAGGACCTGACAGATTAGACCTTCATCGAAAGTTACTTCCTAACTTCCATCTAATTTATGCATTGAGAACTATTAAGAAAAGTTAATCCGATTGAAGGAGTTGGAAATAGGCTACCCAGTAATTTTCTCGGTTCGGTCAAATTTCACTTCCATCGCTTGAGTAACTCAATAGGTCCAATCAGATTTCAACTGATACCATAGGAAATTTCATTCCAAACCCTCCCAAAATCGATTTAAAACATTGATATAGAAAAATTATTTATCAGAGATAGAATATTGTGTTTTTTTTTCAATCAAATAACTTTTCAATTTGTAATAAGTCCTAAATTGATAAATCAATGATCCATAAAAGATTACAGAATTAACAATAAAGTAATAAAAAACAATAATTTTTTGAAATTCTGTTTTAAGCTCATATTAAACTAATCATTTAAAATAAACATAAAATGTAATAGAAAAAGAAAATATAATTACAGCGATAAAATGTGGTTCTATGAATTATAAAGATGAGGAAAATTTTATAATAACTTTATAATTATATCATATATTAAATAAAAAAGAACTCACCCCGGAGCTCTACATTCATTTAACCTTTAATAAAGTAAAAACTATATAATCTTTTTTATAGAGCCATTTGCATAGCATTCTATTAATTGAACTGCTACAAAAGAGACTGAAGGAAACAGGACCTTGGACACTTGTTGAGAATCGAGGGAAAAAAATCTCAGGGGAAAGAGATTAAAACGACATTGGAGTCATTTTGGTGTCTATTAAGGCTGAGAGAATATTTCTTTCCAGTATTTTTCTAAAAGTTATAAAAAAAAATTAAAAAATTGTGTTATAAAATAACAATGAAAACAATACCTCCCTTACTATCGTCGGTCGGTAAAAAAGACAAAAACAAATGCGAAAAACAAGGGCGATTTAACTAGTAAACAAAAATAGAAGAAAATTCAAATTTTCTAAATTTGTTTTTAAAATTGTATTAAATATTCATTTACAAAGAAACAAAAATATTTTTTAAGTCTCTTTGTTTTAATTATTATTATATTATATTTAGTTTATAAGCCAAGCTGGGGTTTATTGGATCGTGATTAATATTAGAAAACTACTTGAATTTAAAAGTACCGACCTCCGATCAAGGAAACCAAGATAATGGTAGAGAGGCCCCGTCGGGCTGATCATATAACACCTCTTCTCTACTTAGGTGGGAACTGACTTGATAGGCGCTGTTTTTCCGTAAGAGCCAGATATTTTTAGTGTATAGAAAATTTACGATATTTAAAATAAGGAAATCAAGGTATTAAAAATAATCACATAAATTAAATATCTTTTATTTCTATAATCATGTATATTTCTTTCACATACCTATATATTTCTATTATCATCTCAAAGTTTCCTTTGATTAATCTAAGCATATAAAATTTAATTAAAATTTTATATCCAATAATCTATAAAATTTGAATGAACTTAAACTGACTGATTAAACTGACCGGTCCACAATTGCTTCATTTAATCTTCAAAAAGGAAAGACGAGTAAAGTACAAAAAAAAGGATAATTTATTTGGTGAATCTCACCTTTCTCCTCGTGTTTTTTGCCGTATACTTACGGCACAGGGAGTGAGTTTGATACATTGTCTAATCACCCGAAAGACCTATTAACACCCACATATCTTCCAATGTACAATTTATCGTTGAGGTCAGTCCGATGTTGGTCGCACTCGCCATTTTTTTTAACAGCCGTTCAGCCACCGAAATTGGTTATATATATTAAACAGATGGAGTACATTCCATGTTGTAGTCCAAGATTAATAAACTTTCCCTTGGAAAGGAAAAATCTTATTAAAAAAAAAGAAAAGGAAAGGTTAAATGTTTTCCCTTTCAAATTTAAAATAGGTCAGCTATTTTTAAAAACTTTCTGATTAAAATTTAAAAAATATTTGAACTAAAAAAAAATATAATCTATTTCTATTATATATTTTCACCATTTAGTTCACCAGGTTTATATGTTTTAAAGTTATGCGAGGAATTTTATTTACCATCATATAAAAATGAAAATCTATGTGATAAGTAAGTTACAAAGTTAATTTCAAAATAAAAAAAAATGAAAAGTTTTTTTTATAAATTATAGTATATTTTCTCCAAGTTTTCCTCCCTAGGCATATTACTAATACTATTACTACTACTAGGTCTCTATTCATAAAATGTAGTAAGTATTACTTTTAAACACGCTTTACTTTACATATATTTTAAACTAAATTTTTAAATAATCTTATCTAAAGAGTTTTCATGCCCATTAAATACTACATCTGTAAATTTTAGATTAGGAATAATTTTATATACCTATGTTATATATTTCATTATAAATTCATCATTTTACCTTTAGTTCATTTACAACCATCATCTCTTTTGCTGGTTTATTAATGATTTAAAAGAAAATATATTATCTAAAGATGTATTTTATGTAAAACTTTTTATCTCATAAAACTAAGATTGTTCATTAATAGAATAGTTAATTAAATAAAGGTGCTCACTAAATTATAAGACTTGAACCGCTCTGAAAAAAAACAATATTTCTCTTTTTAGTGAAAATTAACGTTTTGCAATTACCTCTTTAAATCTTACAAAAAGGAAGTAAAAAGAACAACAAAAAAGAACAATTTATCTAGTGAATATCAGCAATATGTATACATAAAAAAGAGTAGATAGATAGATGTAGGTATAAGATCAATATTGAATATTACAATTAAGAGAAGGTCTTTTTAAATGGTTTTCAATCTTAAAAATACAAAACAAAACAATAGTTATAAAAAGTCATTTAAGTAAACTTGAAAAAAATTTTGTTTTATAATCATAAATCATTCGATAAATTTATATACTCCAAAATCTACCTCAATTTGATTGATTACAATTAATATTTATTAATTTTATAATTGATTTAAAATTAAAAATTATTTTATATAATTTAATATAATCAATTATAAAGTTCTGTGATAACGAAAGATAATAATATTCGAGATGAGTTTAAACTGAGGTTACAATCGGGAAACGCCTGTTATCATGCAATAAAGGGGCTTATTGCATCAAAGGGGATAAAAGTTATAATATATAAAACAATTATTTTACCGGTTGTATTATATGGGTGTGAGGCATGGTCTATGACCTTAGGAGACGAGAGTAGATTTAGAGTATTTGAGAATAGGATTCTGCGAAGCATTTATGGGCCAAAGAAAGATGAGGTCACCGGGGAATGGCGAAGATTGCATAACGAGGAATTGCATGACCTCTATGCATCTCCAGATATATAATAGTTAGAATTATAAAATCGAGAAGGCTACGGTGGGCAGAGCACCTGCTAGAATGGAAGAGGAAAGAATGGCGAAAAATATATTGATAGGGAGACGACCGCTTGGAAGACCAAGAACTCGGTGGGTGGATAATGTAGGAAGGGACGTGAGAGAGATGAAAAGGGGTAGGGATTGGAGGGTCGTGGTTACTGCGTCCAAGAACTTTCGAGTTCCGTAGAGTCACAGAGATAGATAGATTTAATATAATTAAATATCATTCAATAAAAGCCAATTATATGTTGCTAAATACTTCTACTATAAAGGGTGTGATTTATTCATGGCGTTAATCAGAATATTCCAAATGATTAATATAAAAAAAACATGCAATGCGATTTTTAATCACATATGTAGATATGCAATGAATTCATCAAAATAAATAGGTAATATAATAATCCATTTTTATCAATGATCATAAAATGTTTGGATTTAGCATTTTTATAAATTATCATTTGGAACGAATTGTATTACTATTACTATTCAAAAATAAATATAAATATTTTATTTATTTTATATTTTTCTATTTATATATTATAGACGATTCAATTTTATTATATAGAAAATTTTTAATGATATTTTAAGTTGAATAAGTTAAAATTAAAATTAAATAGTAAATACTATTGAAATCTTTTAAGTAATATAGGTATTAAGAATTATTTAAATCATACACAAACCATATGATGAATTATAATAAAGTAAAATAATTAAATTATTTACAAGGTTATATATAATTTTCTTTATTTTAAATATATAGACAAAGAATAAAACAGAATTATATATATATTTATATGATTTTAAGATGAGTTCATTTATTATCTTGGCAAGGTGTTTAAAAAAAGAAAAAGATGAGAAAATAATGATAACATAAATGAAGGAAATAGAATGCATTAAAAAAATCTTCAAAACTTGATTATATTTTTATTCTCCGTTTACAAACTTTCTTAATTAACTTAAATGACTTCCAGACATTTTTCTAAACTTTTGAGCAATCTACATAAAATTATATATATATATACATATATTGAGAGTTAGAGGGAGGTGGCTTTGACATAAAATACACTCAACATTTAATATATTATATAACAAAACGAATAATTGATGAAAGATTTTTCCTTGCCTATATGAATAATTATCTATATTGTTTAATGTTTAGTGAAAATAATTTAAATTTTCTAAAAAAGAAATATAAAAAGAGAAAATCAGTGAAAGAATTGTTTGTTTATCATGTGTTTTTCATATTTTAGGTAATTATATAATTAATTTAGTAATTACCAATTTTAATTAAATTATAATTAAATTATTCAAAAGAATGAATAATTTAACATTTTAATTAAAATATTTTATTCATAAAAAAATATTATAATTACTTTATTAATTTTAATATCTATAAATTATTTTCAATGAATTTATTAGATTTTCAGGTTTGATTTTTTTCCTTTCATTCGAACAAAAAAATTTGAAAAAATTGGTGTTGAACCTTAATTATTACTAAATGATTAAAAAATTTAAAAATGCTAAGTCAATTTAAATTTTTTTTTTTTTTTTGGATTCTAATATGTTATATTATATCGACATATTGATAGCTGTCTGTGAGTTTTTTTTTTAAATAAAACAAGGACAAACATTGGATCATTGAAAGAATTCTAAAAATCGAAATTGTCTCTTGAAAGAGATAGAGTTTCGGTTAGTGTCATTCCCTCTGATGACACCAAACACAAAATAAAAAAAAAGACGGAAATACAGTACTAAAGTATTAAAGGCTAACAATAGGGTGTAGCAATCAGAAACAACGCTGGACAAATTTGTCCCTTTCGCGCAAGTGGGGAGAAAATTAACTAGAGAGAAACAAGGCGGAGAAGCTTAACTAGAAAACTTGGCTGGAGATAGAAGATAGAGAAAGGCCATTAACGGAGCGTCGCTTAACGAGATGTCCCCGGCCAGTTTCGAAACAAGGCAGCCAGCTCTCTCACTCATCCATCAAATTAATCTAACCAAAAACATTTGGCAACCTTAATCCTGAGATCGCACTTCGCGAAAATTACTTGCTAATATTGGATCACAACCACTTATAGCCTCTTTCTTTTACTATACATTTATACAAAGATTCAAAAACGGATTAATTATTTATCTATTTATCAAAAATTTATCTTAAGAATGAGATTTTATTTAAAATTTAATAACATATTAAAACCAAAATATTTAGTTAATAAATAATTCTGGAAGATGGAGAAGGTATAGATATACAAAGTGAAAAGAAAAAAATTAATTAAAAAAATCATATCCCAGGATCGTGCCAGTTTTTATTGACAATTTATTTAGAGAAGAGAAAATTTATATTTGTTTAAAAAGTAGAATGAGGCTAAATGAAGGTGAAACCTTTAAAAACATTTTACAAAATTATTTCTTATTATTTAGTATATTTGACTATTTCTTTTAGGTTATTTCAAAGGTAAAAATAATTAACAAAAAAAATTGAATTAATATACAAAAGTGTAAATATTATACATATTTTTAAATTATCATAAATATATTATTATTTCTACTTTCAGATTATCTAGATTTTCAAAATTTTTACTTAAGCTTCTTTCTTGGAGGGCCGCAGACAAAAAAAACAGCTTAATAAATTATTAATTCTTAAATAATGAACAATACATGTCTCTTTCAAGGTCTCATTGTTATGATGCTTATTATAATATATATTTAACTTAAAAGTAATCAATTGGCCCTCAAAAAGTTTAGAATGCCAATAAAATGATATTGTACTATTATGCTTGGAGGGTTTGAAGTAAATTAATTTCCAGCTACGAAACAATTTCAAATAATTTTAATATATTTATTAATGTAATAAAAAACAGATATCGATATAACATAAATATTTTTAATTATATTTTATTTATAATATATATGTAAGACCAGGCTGTGACGCCATGAATGGCTGGATGACGTCATATAATTTTAAAATAAGAAAAAACTAATAAAGATGATTTTTCTCGAGGATAAAACCAATACAAAGTGCATGATTCGTGGTGATATGTAAAAAATTTCCTCATGTGAAATTTGGTGTGAAAATAACCCTTCCCTTCCTATCGTCGATCGCTAATACTACCACTTCCGGTTTCCGGATTTGCACCAAAAGTTGATTAATTCATCCTACTGATGCATTAAGTAAATATACCCAATTTCATCAAAATCCGTTGAGCCGTTCAAGCTGTACACATCTATACGGACGGACGGACAGACGGACGGACAGACATCATGCTAAAAATACTTTTTTCTGTTAAGAAAATTCATGATTCGTGGAGATATGTAAAATTCTCCACATGTGAAATTTGGTGTGAAAACAATGCCTCCTTTACTATCGTCGGTCGGTAAAAATGAACATCCAAATAGAATAGAAGATAAAAATACTTCAGACCAACTGAAGTAGACTGCCTTATGACAAACCTCAATCAAATTTATTTTAAAACAAATTTATTAATGTTAATCAAGAAAAGCAAGAGGAAAACTAACTGGATTATTCACTACCCAGGAAATAATGGTTTTAAGCAAAATTAGTGTTAATAGATATATAGAGAGTAAAGTTATTTGATTTATTGAACTAAATTTATACAAGTATATACATGTATATAGGTATATACTCGTAAATATAAATATTGTTTTTAAGAATTAATAGAAAATAAATCAAAGATTATTTTTCTTTTTCGAAAATAAATGAATCTTCCTACAATTTACTTAGTGAAATGATATATTCGAAGTGAAGTGTAATTAGTTTTCTTTAAGCGTCGTGAAGTGGCATGGAAGGATAAACACCTCATATCCCACATCCATCATGCATCTATGGATGACTGAGCTTTATCCCTGAATGGTCTTATAGCAGGATAAACACCTCCGTCAATCGTATCCCGCATCCTTCCACGGATCAATCACCATTCCATAAATTTATATCCTCCATTTTCTCAAATAATCAAGATGAAAAGCATATTCATTTATTTATTTTTATTATAAATGGCAAACATAAATATGAAATTTATCAAATAAATATTAATATAATCTATAAATATGGTTAAAGTGAAAATGAACTTATATATCTTTAGGGAAAGAATCAGTTTAATTTGAATAAAATATGCTCTCCTCTCATCTCTTTTTCTTTTCTAAAAATAATTTCAGTCTTAAGTGGTTCTTATTTCTATTTATTTGAATGTCAAACCTCAACCTCCTTTAGCTGAAAAAAAAATTTACCCAGAGTTACTGTCGCTATTGCTATGTTAAGCAGGAAAAAGAATAGCTCTGCAATATCCACTTTATTCAGGTTTTATTTTATTATTTTTTTTTTCATTTGAATTCAACGCTTATCAGCAAGTCAAAAAATGGCGTACAATCTTTTAAATTTATAGAATGTATATTATTGCTACGAGAAACCTTGATGTAGAATTCCAACCACATTCTTCACCCTATAATTTTCAAAATATTCATAAGTATTTTTCGTTTATATTTATTATTAAGCTTTTATATAAATGAAATATAATAAAAGAAAAAAATAAAATTGTCTAATATTCATACTTTATAAGCAATATTAAATAAATTAATAAAATAATAATATTAATTCTATTTTATTTTTGATTATAATGAAATTATTCAAACAGATAAAGTCAAAAGATTTTTTTAATTTAAATATAACTCTCACGATTATAAATTAAAAAAAAAAATATTCAAACCAATAAATGGAATTATTTTAATAAAATTAATACGGAAAGTTTTATTAAATATATATATGGTTTAAATGGGATACATATTAAAGTAATTACCAATTACAAATTTTTAGGGTAATTTTTATTTTTTTAAAAACAAATACTCGTATTTATTTATAAAAACTCTTTTTCATAAATAAATATATATTGTTTAGTTTACTTATAACATACTGTATAAGATTTTTTTCTTTTGAAATTTTGAGTCTTTTTGTATTTCCATTAAGATATTTCCATAAGATAAATTTCTCATAGTTGACACTGTCAATAATGTTAGGTGAGTTGGCATCCAATGAGGTAGAAGAGAAAGCGAAATTGCATATGATAACAATTTAACAATATTATGTTGAATATGGGAGTATCATGATGGTAAATTTAAGATAAAAAGTAAAAATCGATTTTAATATTATAATTCTAAAAAAGAAAATAAAAGAAGATTCAACTGAGTAGAAGGAAAATAGAAGAAAATATTATTAATTTTTTTTATATATAATTTTTTTCCGTTTATGGAAAATAAATACTCATACTCGCAGGTCTGTGTATTTGTTTGCCACGCATATTACTCCTTTTAAAGAATAGACTTCACCAATCAAAAGATTTTAAGTAAGATAATACAACATTACTGACTCATACAAAGGAAACTGAAAACTTTAAGACTTGGTTAAATGGAAATCATTAAACTGAAATAAATTTTAACAGGTCTCTTCAGAAGATAATTAGTATGTTGATTAAAATCTACCCTCCGTGTAAATGATGTTCAGTTTAAGAGTTCTTTCTAGAGGCCAACACAAATAACTAATATGCAGCGATGTGATCGAGGATAGTGCCATCTGCGCAGATGTTTTTGGTTGAATATGAAAGTTAAAAAATAGAAATATTAATATATCATATTATTAATTATGATTAATGAATCATTTGATTTGTCTATTTCAACCTAATCTAAGAGTTATATTCTATCTATCTATCTCTGTGGCTCCACGGAACTCGAAAGTTCTTGGCCGCAGCAACCACATCCCTCCAAGTATTCCTATTCTGAACCACAATCCTCCAATCCCTACCCCTTTCCATCTCTCTCACGTCCTTTCCCACATTATCCACCCACCGCGTCCTTGGTCTTCCAAGCGGGCGTTTCCCATTGGGTCTCCCCCAAATATATTTTTTGTCATTCTTTCCTCCCCATTCTAGTCACGTGTCCTGGCTGGAGTAGCCTTCTCGATTTTATAATTCTAACTATATCTGGAGATGCATAGGGGTCACGCAAATCCTCGTTATACAATCTTCGCCATTCCCCGGTGACCTCATCTTTCTTTGGCTCATAAATGCTTCGCAAAATCCTATTCTCAAATACTCTAAATCTACTCTCATCATCTAAGGTCATAGACCATGCCTCACACCCATATAATACAACCGGTAAAATAATTGTTTTATATATTTTAATTTTTATCCCCTTTGATAATAATTTTGACGCGATAAGCCCCTTTATTGCATGATAACAGGCGTTTCTCGATTGTAACCTCGCTTTAAAACTCATCTCGAATATTATTATCTTTCGTTATCACAGAACCTAAGTATGTAAATTTTTCTACATTTTCAAATTCTATATCTTGTGTGTTCTAAGGGTTATATTATTAATAAAAAAGAGATAGATCTTGAACTTGAATTTAGACATCGATAATTCATTTTTAAAAATCGACCTGTAATGAAATCATCAAGTGTCGGAATCGTTCGGGAATAGTTACAATATTTGCTGGTTTCAAGTGTATGACGGGCACTAATAAAAATAATTTGAGGAAAAATAAACGAAAAAGAAATCTGATTAGAATGATTAAAAAGTTATTAATTAATGATCATAAACCATTTGAACTTACGTTGTTTAAATTGTTTTTTGCGTGAATACATTCAATAAATAAATATTATAATATATTTTTAAAAAATTCAACTTACTTTCACTAAAAATGATATTATAATAAAATATTCTATTTTCAATGATGTTATATTATATAACAATATAATTTTTAGTGAAGGAAATAAATAATAATTGTTTATTATAATACTATAATTTGTTAACAAAACCGTGTACTTGTCAATTAACATTTTCGAATTCAATTATTGTCTTATCTCATTGGTATCCTGTAAGTTGCTGCTTTCTCTCCTTTTCTCAATCAATCCTTTGCAGGAACCTGAGATCCATTGAGGTTTAGTTTGATTAAGGTTTCCAATTGAGGTTAACCACATTTTACTTCTCTAATGCTAAGATAATATTAATATAAAAATAAGATGACTGAGACCCACAGCATTATTTAATTAACATTTTTATTTTGTTATAATAATTTATTATTAATTATATATATTATATAATTAATTATGTTTCAACACTAAATATTATATTATTTTCTTTAGAGGTTGAATATATTGTAGTTATGAGGGAAGGGAGGAGGTAAATGGCTCAACAAGGGTTGGTTGAAGAAATACGTTTATTCCAACAAGCTCTTTTGAGTTCAATAGTGCCATATATATATATATATATATATATATATATATATATATATATATATATGTCGTAAGCAAATGGCAATTTTAGGAAAATTGCATTTCCTGACTAACTATTATTTCATTTCAATTTGACTAGAAAAATAATATTTGCCTAGACAAAAGCCATTTGGCTAAATCTTTGTTGGGCAAATAGCTTTAACTATTATAGTAGCCAATTACGAAATTATTCAAAAAAAATTTGTTCTTTATTGTATATTTATCTAACTCTTCAGCTTGCCATAACCAAAGACATTGTTACCAGAGAGAGAGAGAGAATTCGAGAATAATATTTTTCTAGAATAATTTTGTTTATATCTTTTTTTAAAAATATTCGTTAGCTTATTGAATTGTTTTAATTGATTAAAATATTTTTTGAAAATAAATAATATTTGGGAATTTTTTCTGTTTCTTCTGCTATTTTTCTAGTCAAATAGAAATGAATTAAAAGTTGAAACTATTTGGCCAGGCAAATGCTATTTTTCTAAAATTGCCATTTGCCTACGACATATACATGTATATATATATTAAGATTCATTGTCTGTGTTTTAAACACTATATAGCCTATTGTACTATACTATTGTAGTTTATTTTTAATTTTTTTTAAATTTAATTTAATTATTTGTTTAAAAAAATTTGTTTAAAATTATTTATTTAAAAAAAAAAGAATAAACCTCACATATTCAATTATAATTTACAATGAAATTAACAATTTAATCTGTTCTATTTATAAGGGACGGGGGGGGGGGAGTAGAGAGATAAATATCCAAATTATGTGAACAATGCATTCTACACAAAACCTCAAGACTTTTACGAAAATCCCTTAGAAAAGTAGACTCAACTCTAGATTCGGGTATAGAAACTTGAAATAATGAAACTTGGAATAATCTGAGTTGGTAGATGTATATCGAAGGTCTTGAAAATTTAGAGATTTTACAAGAAAATAAATATTTATAATCTATCATGTAAATTCTTTATAGCTTATTTTTTTATGTTTTCATAGCAAACATAGTTTTTATGTGTTACTAATAAAATAATAATAATATTAATATATAAATGTCTAGTAGAAAAATAAATGATTAAATTCTTAATGGTGAACCAGTTTCCCTTAAGGTGTCAAGATTTCCCTAAACACAATCATATCTATATATATCTTAAATTTTTAAAACTAATAATACTATAATAATTTTTAGTAAAATAAAAGAATTGAAAAAAGTACTACATTTTTTCAACTTAATAATGAATATAATCTGAAAAATAAACTTTAAAAAATATCAATTAAGTCTAAAATTGCATTTTATATCATGGATGTATCGGTCGATGCAAAATAGAAATATTCGTGACTTGGAATTTCACAAATCTCTTTATGAAGTTATATAAAAGCAGTATTTTTTTATATTGCCTCTTTTTAAATTATTCCAAGTTAAATCTCTAGAATTAAAATTCTCTATAAAGTGAGTTTTTGTTTTGATATTCCGTCTGTTTTTGTCATAAGCAAAAAAACTAACTTTTCCCTTTTGAATATTTATGGGGATGTTTGTTTTTTTTTTATTTTATTTTTATTTATTTATTTATTTTGAAAACATGAGTACTTAGTACCATACCCTTTATATAGTATTTATAATTTTATATATATGAGTATATTTTTTTAAAATTTATTATTTGTTAGAATAATACATTTTTCACTATATTAAATGAATTTTAGTTTTAATTTAAGTAATCAAATTATTAAAAATATAAATCTTAGGTTTTATATAATTATACAAATAACATATAATTTAGAACTAATATTAATAATACTACTAATACTAGTAATAAAATAGTAAGCATAATTAAATCGTTTAAAAGAAAGAACTCCTCCCCTTCCTAATATTTAAGGAACCAAATTTTCTTAAATGACTATTATTAGACTAATTTAAACATGTTCACAACTTTACATACGACTTACTCAATTAATGTAATATAATTAATTTGATTAATATTATGATACGATTTTAATTATTGATTTGAAGAAAAGAAAGTATTATCTATTAAAAATAAATTGCTTAAATATTTTCACTTTTTACTGTGTAAAATACTTTACATAAAGGAAAGAGAAACCTTTTTTGAGTGTAGAAAATTAATTTTGATATTAAAAGACTTTGAAAAAAAACAAACTTTTAGTTAAATTGAAATTCGAAGGAAGTGCTGGCTCGTTTTCAGATCACTTCCCCTTTCCTTGCTGATCTACTTGGTTTCAATCTGATACGAGTGTTAGTGACTCCCTTTGTGGGAAGGTGAATCCAATCGAAATCGACCATGGCATTCCTTTCCAGATTCATTCAGTCACATTAAAAGAAAAAAAATACTGTTTTTGAATCAGGAATAAAGTCCATTTGCTCAATCATTGAAAGCATGTGGTACTTAAAAATGAAAAAAAAAAATAATATGAATAATTATTTAAATTTAAATAAACAAAAAATATAATTTAATATAATTGTTTATAAGAGAAATAATATTATTATATAATGTTAAGGATTTAATATTCAAATAAATAAAATTAAATAAAATAAATAATTAAAAAAAAATTAAGTTACAGTGTTTTATTTATAAATGCACTAAAAATTCGAAAATAATTTTTTTCTTAGCCTCAATAAGTATATTCTTCTTCATGATGTGGTTGTACAATAGTCCGCCTACTTAGCACTTCAATAACAATTGAATAAAGAGCCTAATTAACTTGAATTAGTTAATTAATTTTCTAGGGATCTCTCAAATAAAACGCTTGCATTTAAATTAAAAATGGTGACAAAATTAAATAGCAATAATCGGCAAGCGTTTTATTTGAGAGATCCCTAGAAAATTAATTAACTAATTCATATTAATTAGGCTCTTTATTCAAAGTATCTAGACCAGTGGTTCTTAAACTGTGGTCCGCGAAGCCTTTATTGGGGGTCCGCGGTCCTCGGAAAAAAATCATCGTAAAAATATATACATATATAAATATTTAAAGTTCATTGTTTAACTATATCCTCCTAGAGAATTACGGCTATAATTTAATACTATTAATAATACTATTTTATTTTATTAAATTGATAATTATGTCAATTATTTTTTTGTGAATAAATAAACATATATAAAAAACTATATATAAAATTTGAATTTTCATCCATTCATTCATTTAAAATCATTTTTCGATTGTTCCTTTAAAATAACCCCTCTTAGGGGCTCGGAAGGGGAGGCATATAAGGGAATTTTCTTTCACTTTGTTATTGGGGAAAACCAGGGGAGGGGACAGTCTTACCCGGAAAAACCCAAATTGTCAGCGTCCACTCTGGGGTTTTAAACAGTTTTAAAGCAAATGTTAATTATAAGTTCATTTCTCAACGAGTTGTATCTTTAAATTATTTTTATTAATGTTAATTATAAGTTCATTTCTCAACGAGTTGTATCTTTAAATTATTTTTATTAATTTAATTAATTATAATTAAATTATAGCTAATAATAGTTTATTATAGCTAATAATTTTTTTTAATTTTTAGTGTAATTTGCATGATCATTATTTTATAAAAACACTAAACACATTTTGCAATTTCCCAGAAAGGCTGTTTTTGAGAGTAAGTATAAGTTAGTTTTATGAATAAAAAATATTTATTTTAATAATATTTTAGAATCAAATTACGAAATTAATAATATTTTAGAATCAAATTACGAAATTAATAATATTTTAGAATCAAATTACGAAATATATTTATTATATAAATTAATATTCATTTAAAATGATATTAAATCATTTATTTAAAATGATTTAAAACATTTATTAAAATGATTTAAAACATTCATTTAAAATGATATTAAAACATTCATTTAAAATCATATTAAAACATAGCTAGTAAATAATAATTCGTTATATTTATATTATATTTATATTATATTTATATTATTGTAGTTCAATGTTAATAAATTACTCCATAAAATGGATCGTTGGCTACAAACTGGTTCAACACAGAAACGGAAAGAATCAGATGATGAGGCATCAACAGCAAACTCTACCAAGAAACGCAAAACTAGAAAATATTCGGATGATTATTTATCATTTGGATTTACTTATATTTGCAACAATGATGTGGAAAGACCAGTCTGCGTTCTATGTCAGGAAAGTTTATCCAATGAAAGTATGAAACCTGCTAATCTCAGACGTCATTTACAAACAAAGCACAGCGAGCATGTTAGTAAGTCTATCGAATTTTTTAAAATGAAAAAAGAAGAACTTAATTCAAGTCAGAAATTGATGGTAAAGACGGGATCTGGTGGTATGAGTAAGAAAGCAGTAATGGCATCATATGAAGTAGCTCTACTTATTGCTAAAGCAGGAAAGCCGCATAATATAGCAGAGCAATTAATTCTTCCTGCTACAAAAGTAATTACAAATATAATGTTAGGAACTAAAGCAGCAAACGATATAAATTTGATTTCATTATCAAATGATACGGTTAAGAATAGGATTGAAGACATGTCATGTAATATAAAAGAAGAATTAATATCGAGAGTGCGCAAAAGTCACTATTACTCATTACAATTGGATAAAAGTACTGATGTCACTAATAATGCCAATTTGTTAGCTTTCATTAGATATGAGTTTGAAAATCAAATACAAGAAGATGTATTGTTTTGTGATTCACTACCTTCACGAACGACAGCTAATGACATATTTAACAGTTTGAATAATTTTATAACCGAAAATGAAATAGAGTGGCCAAAATGTGTTGGAATTTGCACTGATGGTGCTCGTGCAATGTCAGGTACAAGAACTGGATTGATTGCTCTTATTAAAAATGTTGCGCCTCAGGTTGTTTGGAATCATTGCTGCATTCACAGAGAATCATTAGCAGCCAAAAATATGTCACCAGATTTGAAAAGAACATTAGACGAAGTAGTTAAAATTGTCAATTTCATTAAGGTTCGTCCACTTAATTCCAGAGTTTTTAAAATTTTGTGTGAGGAAATGGGTAGTCAACATACACATTTATTATTACATACAGATGTACGTTGGTTGTCCCGCGGGAAAGTACTCATTCGCCTTTTTGAGCTTCGAGATGAAATACGATTGTTTTTAATAGATGCGCATTTTGAACTGACCGAATGTTTCAATGATTTTATCTGGTTAGCTAAGGTGGCTTACTTGACTGATATTTTTACAAAATTGAACGAACTTAATTTGAGCCTGCAAGGTACTGTTGTAAATATATTTAAAGTTGAAGATAAAATAGAAGCAATGATTAAAAAAATCGACTTGTGGTCGAAACGCATCCAGAACGGTGTATATGAGTCTTTTCCAACTCTCAATGATTTCATAGAAAGCTCCAGTGAAAAATTGCTTAATCAAACGCGTCAATTATTTGTTGAACATTTAATTACTTTGAAAAGCAACTTCAGGAAGTATTTTTCTACTCCTGATCCTTGCAATAACTGGATCAGAGATCCATTTAATATGGAAATTACAAATGCTAAACATTTATCTGCACCTGAACAAGATATTCTCGTGGAATTATCATGTGATACAACTTATAAACTAAAATTTAACAAAACTGAATTGAGCAACTTTTGGTTACTTCTCAGGTCAGATTATCCTGCGCTTGCAAATAAAGCACTTCAACACTTGATTCCATTCTGCACAACATATTTATGCGAACAAGCTTTTTCGGTACTATTTTATATTAAGTCTAAATATAGAAACAAATTAAATGTAGAGCCGGATCTTAGATTAAAAGTTTCCAATATTAAGCCAGATATTGAGATTCTTGTTTCAAGAAAACAACTGCATACATCTCATTAAATATGTAAGTTATATTTAATGAGATAGATGCAGTTATTTTTTAAAATATTTCTTATTTAATATTTTCTGAAAAAAATTATAAAATATTTATATGAATTTAATGTAAGTACCCATTATAATTTGTGAGATTTGTTGCTATGACAATGTTTGTATTTTCTTTCTTCAATATTATAATTTCTAATAAAATGTGTTCTACAATATGCAAAAAAATCGTTATTCACCAATCACTGTTAGAAATATTCATCATATATCCTTGTCCTTATGAGATCGTAAGCCAGAAATTAATTAATAAAATGACGTAAAGTACCTAAAGTTGTGATGGGGGTCCGTCAAAAAAAATTTTTTCAAGTGGGGGTCCGTGGAGTACATAAGTTTAAGAACCTATGATCTAGACCATTGTTGTTAAAGTGCTAAGTAGGCGGACTAAGATGAGCAAGTGGTTCGAATAAGAGAAGAAAGTTTAATGAAAAACTAATTGGTGTAAGACCAAAGAAAAGATGGAATATCAATTTAAAAGTGCATAGATATAAGGGAATTGGTAGAGATGAGAATGATTTAAAATAGGAACAGCTGAAATAATGTGATTATTTAGGCTAAGAACATTTGTGTTCAGTAGCACCAAAGAAATAAATAAATATATATAAAATTGAAATTATATTTCATTCAAATTATGATAACAATAAGATTTAATATCACTTTTTATTAAAATATAATCTTATTTAGAAACAAATGCTCTGTTATTAACATTCCTCCTTGGTAAAATATTATATTTATATTGTAAACCACATTTTCTATTTTATCTATACCCTACAATTATACTTAATTTTAAAAAAAATAACTTTATCAAAGAGAAATATTCTAAGTAATTTATTATATAATAGTATGATTTACAATTTTGAAATCTATTGCAATGTTCATATAAATGGAAATTAAGAAAGCTCGTATAGAAATCCTTCTTTAAGAATCATAATATGTCAAAGAGAGAATTTTGCAATTGTAATTTAATCCAATTTTATAATAAAACAAATTCACCGTTTGATGATGTGTTCTACAAAACGGCCAATTGAAATCGACTTTCGAAATAAGAGTGTATAAGGAAGGAAGAAACTCTCTTGAAGTTCAAGCCTTTTCAAATGGTTGATTTTTGCTGCCTTTGTGTTATTTTCTTGAGACAATAAGTGAACTGGAAAATGTTTTCTTGAGAGAACCCTACCATTCACAAATTTTTAATCTTCCTTTCTAAGAATAATATTTGATTTTCATTAAGATAAATTCCAAATTGTGTTGTAATATTAAACAAAAAAAAAAATTAACATAGAAAAATTTGAAACATTTGAGAAGTCAGAAAAAAGTAATTTAATCCTAAAAGAATGGTTATTACTTGTGTCTGTGTTTTCAATCCGATTTAGATTGCCATCCATTTTGGATTAAATAAAAGGGCTTAAAGTTAAGTAATTTAGAAACAACCCTCTTCAAAATACTGAATAATAATTGGGATGGATAAAGGCCTAGAGATTCCAGTTTTTCTTAGACAACAAATAAATTCAACCCTCTTAAGGAGGTTGAAATTTAAAGACAGAAATACTATCAACCTATACAAATTCCTATTTTGAAGATGTTTTACAGGGTATCATTACTTTTTTTTATCGATTTAATCATTTTATAATAAATTACATAATTTCAATGCAAAAAAAAAATTCCCTTTTTATATTAATATATAAATCCATGTTGAATGAATAGAATAGATTAAAATGCGAATTCAATTATTTCAAACATTTGTTATTTATTAATTATTTAAAGATAAATGCGAAAATTTATACAATAAATTACAAGTTAAATACTCTAAAATTATTTTTGAAATAAGTTTAGTATATGAAGTAAAACTCTATAATATGTTAAGTATACTGAGTATTACGACGAGTTAGGGGATATATAGATGTTTAAGCTGTTTAATGTGATTATGTATGAAATTTTAACTGGCATCGATTGGGTTATAAAATATTACAAACCTCTCAATAGTATTTAAGACAATACAGTGCTAATAGCTGAAAATGATTAAAATATTCAGGAACACTCTGGTGTCTTCATTTGTTTGTCCAGATCTTATAACATGTAAACCCTACATTATGATATCAGGAAGCTATACTAGTCAATAAATGAACAAGATCTCACCGAAGAAATATCGAGAAATATAGGAAATTGAAATTAGATACGGATGGCAGAAGATAAACTTCTGAAAGTTGTTGAAATAGAATAGGATCATAGAAAAAAATGGACATGAAGTTGGTCAATCATGCCTAAACATGAGCAGACTATGAAGAATTTGAACAAAAAGACTACATTGAATTTATTATAATTAAAAATTGATTCAATTTAAATATTTGTTTGTATAATTTATTAATAAAATAAAATTGTATATTATTTTCATTTCGAATTTATTAAAATAAATAAAATATAGAAAGAAATATTTTTTTTTTATTTAAAATTATGTTCCGATCAATAAGGGTGAGATATTTAAAAAAAAGAAAATAATGTGACTGGAGTTTTGTTGTTTTCTTTTTTTTATTCCTTTTTTGTCCAAGTTGAATAATAAATTTCAAATAAAGCCTTCTGAAATTCATTATTTAGAGAATCCAGGGGAAAAGCTCCTCTGGGAAATACCAAAATAAAAGATAAATAAAAGTTAGCAATATATTCTTTAAGAAACGGGGACAAAACCAACTTACAAGACGTTCATATTTTGTCGACAAACGATTCATCAAAATTTGTCTAGTATAATAATAATAAATTGAACCCTATTAAGGTGCGATGATTATAAAGATGGGCATTTTCTTAGGATTTTCGTTCTATGGAAGTAAAAAGTAATTACAGCAAGGGAGGAGGTGAGACTGAAGAAGAAAATTATAAATACTAAATCTCTCACTCATCTTAAATAAAACAAATAAAAAATAAAAATAAAAATTGTATATATATATATCGAAAAAAATTGAATTGAATATTATTTCATACTTTACAAATGGACAATATAAATTTTAATATATAAATTTTCTGAGAGAAATGTTGTAAAATTAAATTTAATTCCACCCCAATCTTAAATAGTCTTGGTACAAGTATACTTATAATAAAATAGGTTAATTTTAATATAAATACCTACGATACATAAATAGTCTATGCTGTTTTGTTATTGAAGATGAGGTCTCAATACAACCCCTTCTATATACAATAAATTTACAAGTTTGATCTTACCTTGTTTCCTAAAAATATAAAGACACTTACAATATCTAGAATATCCATCTATAATAACAATATAAACTGCGGCTTTATTATAGTCTAATAGAACAAGTAATGCTATTTACATACTTTGGCTAAAACTAAAATCTCAGCGAGATCTGGAGTTGGAGGTAAAACAACAGACAATCAAAGCATTGAGAATATTAGGTTGCCTAAATAATACAATCTAGTTAAACCATATTTTAAGAACGAAGACCAAAGTGCGAATTAATAAAACGATGACAAGTCCAATGAAACAAGACCTGGTACAGCTGAAACTACACAGATGTTCGAAATGGTTGAAATCAGGCGACTTAGGGGGATACTAAACACCCGTTGCTAAATAAAATGAGAAGTGAAGATATTCAGAAAGATTGTGGAATGTAGAAAATTGACGACTGGATAAAATGTAGAAAAGAGACTAAAAGGGGAGAGAATCCCAGGTCCCTCCAAAGAAACGTTGAAGGAGCAATTGATACATAACAACCATATATATATAAAAAATGAAGTAA
The DNA here is from genome assembly GCA_963082975.1 of Labia minor. Classification (NCBI taxonomy): domain Eukaryota; kingdom Metazoa; phylum Arthropoda; class Insecta; order Dermaptera; family Spongiphoridae; genus Labia; species Labia minor. Next base: position 40,041,631 of record OY720344.1, on the reverse strand, counting down.
TATATACATATCTACATATAATACTTCAATTCTTTCAATTTTTAATTAACTAAATACATTTTCCTTCAGAGAACCAATATCGAATATTTTTTTATTTTTATATATTTTTAGAATTGGGGTTATTATGATTCAGCCATTGCATAACAGAAAGTAAAAAATTTAAGGATTAAAAATAATTTTAAGATAAAAAACATATATCCATGGATTAAAGTTTCATATACAATTTATTTATAATTATAATAAATATTAATTAATTAATATTAATTAATTAAATGTGTATATCTTAATTCCAAATGGTAGGTATATAGTATCAATTCGTGAAATAATATATAGATTAATTATTATTCCTAGATAAAAAAAATAAAATGTTCAAAAAAATGGAAAGAAAAATAAATCAAGATATTGGGGCACAAGAGGAGAAGAGAGAGGATTAGAAAAAATAATAATAATAAATGATAATAATATATAATTATAATAATAATTATATTTCTATGAACAAATTAATATTCGTTATATTATTATTGTTCTTATGGGTCATGTTAATACCTGTAAAAAATATACTTAAAGCTGTAAAAAATGGACAATATTATTATATATATTTAATTTCTCCTCTAGATTGTGAAGTTTTATTTATTGTATTGATTCATGTAATAAATCCTTTAGAAATTTATTTATTAAATTATATTTCATTCGCTCTTTCTTATAAACTTTATTCTTTATTAAGGAAAATAAGAAAAAAAGAATATATAAGAATTTATAAATAAAAATATTAATTGAAAAATTCCCATTAAAAATTTGTATAAATAATAAAACTTTAAAGAAATCAATTTATAAAATGCCCGGAGGTCTATAAAAGTTTTGAGCGTTTCCGAATATTTAAACAAAAAGAAATAATTTTTTTAAATTTTTATTTTTATAAATTTATAATTGGTTTTTCTTTTATTAACGATGTTTATCATTTGGAAAAAAATATTTATTTATTATTTTCATTGAAATTAATCAACGGTATTGGATAATTACAATATTTTTGGACTTGTAAAATGATATTTTATTCTGGTAGTTTTATCTTTTATCAAAATAAAATATAATAATTAAATATTGGACTTATATAATAATAAATGAAGAAATTCAAATATTATTTTTTTTAGGTAAAAATTGTATAGAGGCGAAATAAGAATGTAATCAAATAATAAGGAATCCATTTTTTTGAATTATGGCAACGTATCGGATAGAAGACCCGTCCCTCTTCAAAGACAATAATTTGTTAAAAAAAATGAAATATCCTCAATATAGTCAGAAAATTAAAAATGTCAATTTGATAAATTAACTTTCGAAAAAAATGTAATATTTATAAAATAATATAATATAAAGTTCCTGGTTGACCGAACCGCCGATCGGTACTTTCAAAAAAATATTCCTTATGAAAATTATGAATATTTAAAATTAAGATTATTATTTAAAATAAATAAAAGATGAAATATATGAAACAATTTCAAATAATTCAAAAAAATTAAAAAAAAATCGTCATAAAACATAGAGCCCTTAAACGTGCGTATTAATGCACTGAAAGTCAGAAAAGTATGGCCGTGGATATAACATAATATATATTTCGTAATTCGATTACAGAATATTATTAAAATAATTATTTTTAATGCTGACGTCATTTAAATTTAATATTTTAAATTAAGAAAAAACTAACAAAGTTGATTTTTCCCAAGGCTGAAACCAATACAGATCGATTTTTCTTTATAAAAATTTTCTATAGTGTGAATTTTAAAAAAATCCTTACAGCGGTTTAATATTTCAAAAATACAAATACTTATATATACAATTTTTGCTAGTTTAATAAGATAAGATATATGTAATATTTATAATATTATATAATTTTAATATTTTTTTCGAACGATTCGCATTAACTCCATTAATTTAATGAAGGTTTACTTTATACTTTCTGAGTCTATATAAAATTTTTTGAATATAGAAATAATTATTTTAATTTCTTCTTTTATTCGTATAACAATTAGTATAATGAATTAGATATTAATTTTTTAAAACTAAGTTAACCAGTCAAAAGATTGACTTATTTTATAAATCTCTTCAAAAAATAAAATTTTACTTTTGCAGAAATGATGGTTATAATACATTATTATATTATAAATTTTAATAGAACATCGGATAATGCATTCACATTTAACAAGTCAAAGACTAAAAATGGTGCCATATTTAGATGATATTTTGTATTCTGTTTCAATAAGTGGAAAATTAAATTACTTAAAACTCTTCTTCATTATTCACTTGAAAAACAATTTTAAAGTGTAATGAAATTATTAAATAAGTTCAAGAGATTTTCAACAACACGTTATTTTCGAAGACCATTTGAAAAGCTCAAAGAACGTTTTTCACAGAGTATTTTTTTTTATTCGTCGCTTAAGTCTTTACGTGACTTAATTTATCTAATGGTTCATGAAATGATTTCCTATACCAGTTTGCTTGCTTTGTAAAACGAAATCTATGTTTACAAATTGGTGAATTATGAAAGAGATTGACAAGTTCTCAGGCAAGAGTAAGTGGACAACACAACAATAATAATATCTTCTTAAAAATTAAAAAATGTGGAGTGTCAGACTATCCCTCAAATTTGAATTGGATTAATTAACACATTATTTATATTAAATTTAATTAATTAAATTATAAATTAAAATTAATAGATAATATTTATTAAACGGCTCTTTGTTGATGGCACCACGTCACTTGCTGGCGCGTGATTGCCAGTCAATGTGTTAAAAATTTAATTCCGATACTTTCAGCGATTCAATCAAGCTGAAATTCTATATATAGCAGTTTTATACAATTTTTAATCATGTGAAAAACTATCAAATTTATATCTTTATTTTTGCGGTCAGTTTACAGGAACAAAAATCAAAACGTGGTAGATAACCCTCTTCCAAAAGAGCTACATTTCTCATAAATTGATAGAAAACTGCGAATTTTGAATAATGCATGTGTACCAAATTTCATTAATCTAGCTCAAACGTTTTTGCGTAATATCATAGCAAAACTTTTAGAATTATACATAGGTTATCGGATGAATAAAAATAAAATATTTAAATTAAACATAATATGTTGGCTGCTATTTTCTCAGTTAAAATACCATCGATTTTCCAGTCTTGTGACATATTTTGTTGTTAATTCATTGTTATTTTAGATGGATGTGGAAAACCACATTGGGAAAAAAGGTTTTATATTATTAAAATTTTTCACCAAGGAACAATTTCATCGAAATAACTTCTTGTTAAAAGAAAAATTGAAACGACACAAAACCTTCCATTTTGTCGTTTTCTCCGAGTTGGTTTCTAGCATAAAAAGATTCTCTCCGAATCTCCATTATAGTTTAAATGAGATTGGAATTGGAGTTTGATTTTTATTTTCGTCCCACCCCCACTTTAGCCTATAAATAATCATTGACTTTCAAGTTCAAAGGAGGAAAGAACGTTTGCATTTAAGGAAAAATCATTACAGAAGCTAGAAGTCGAATTGATCTTTAAGAAATTGATTATTAAAAAAAAAAAAAAAACGCCCAACAAAATGAAAAGAAACAATTATTTTTAATCAATTTTTTTATATTTCGAATTTATCAACAATTGAAAGTACGCGGTGGTCACAAAAAATTGTTAACAAAAGGAACTTTTGGGAAAGACACCTGCAATCGTATGTGTTAATATGAAAATAAGTCAAAATTAAAAATAAAGAAAATAGAAGGAGTGGAAATGTGTGAAATTAAATAAAATAAAAATAAATTAAATTAATATTAATAAATTTTATGTCGCCATTGATATTTTATATAAAAATATGCAAAATATGAAAAATAATGATTAGACTTCGTTAAGGAAAATTGCAAGGGACACGAATAACAATGATATAATAATAATTTATCTAAAAAATGAAAAAATTTACCATTTATGTAATCTATGAGTTTTAAATAATAAAAATATTGAAGTTTGATTTTATTATATGAGAGAAAACAAAAGATTTAATAAAAATTCAAGAATAATAGTAATAATGAAAAAATTTATTCGAACAACTAAGAATTAATTATAATAATAATTTATGAGAAAAATATGTTCAATATGATTGCAAAAAAAAAAATAAAAAAAACCCGTGAAAATTTAATCATTGAAATATTTATAATAATGAAATCGGATCTGTGTAATGAATTGAAAAGTAAAATATTACCAAATATATAAGCCCGTTGTATAATAAATCGAAAGTAAGATTTACTTATACAGAAATTAATTTTAAATAAAATTAATTCCAAATATTATAGCCAAGCAACTCGTCTTGGTTAATGCTTTAATGTACTTCCATAGGAGAGGCTCCACTTGTTAGCGATAAGAAGGTTAAACCAAGAAAGAGACCGAGGACCACAATTTCATATCCTCAGATGAATTACCATAGAATAAGTTGACCTGTGGCCAGGCAAAGAACCGACCGACGGTATGAAATAAATTAATTTCCAGCTACCTTTAACTTTATTGTGAAAATAACCCTTCCCTTCTTATCGTCGATCGGTAATACTACCACTTCCGGTTTCCGGATTTTCACCAAAAGTTGATCAATTCATTCTACTGATGCATTAAGTAAATATACCAAATTTCATCAAAATCCGTTGGGCCGTTCAAGCTGTACACATCTATACGGACGGACAGACATCATGAAAAAATACTTTTTTCTGATAATGCATGATTCGTGGAGATATGTAAAAATCTCCACATGTGAAATTTGGTGTGAAAACAATACCTCCCTTACTATCGTCGGTCGGTAAATATTATAAAAAATATTAATAAAACCAATCCTTAGTGCATTTTAATCCATTTATTTATTTTAAACCCATTTTAGGTTGATTTTCCATTACTTGATCAAAAAGTGGCCCACTACTTAAACTTTCGATTTTCCTTTGACCCACTACTAGAACAAAAAATACCTTTTGAAAAAAATTAAAAAAAAAATATTTAAATATAAATTAACTGAATATTTGTGTTGTAGTGATAATTAAAAATAGTTGTACAATATGTGTTAGCACTTGTTTTGTTGTTATTCTCACTTTTATTACAGAATAATAGTGTTTTTTGATGAAAATTTCTTTTAACATGGTCCACCACTGGTACATTTACCTTATATAAAATAAATTAATCATATATTAACATTTGGCTCAATTGAATTTAATTATATCTTTTTTGTTTTATATTTTTGTTATTTTAATTACTTCTTTATATTTCACACATGAAACTATTTAAACAAAATAACTGATTTGAATTTGTATATAGAATTTCTCCCTCTCTTCGATATTGACAATCATAAGAGAAGGGTCTGGACATCCGCATTTTAGAATAAATTGCGCATAAAATTTACCACATTTTTTTCAATTAAGAAAATTCGCAATTATATTATTTAGATTTAATTTAAAAAAAAATGTGGAAAAAGTTATTTTTAATTGTTTTCTCAATGAAAATTTAGTAGGGATTTAATTTATTAATTTGAATGATTTATCATTGTTTTTAATTTTAATTAAATTTTAATACAATTAAAATGAATACTTATAGGAACTATTTAGGCAATTATTTCCAATTTATTATGATATAAAATCATATAATAATTTTCTTAATATATTTTTATTTTTAAACAAATTAGTTTTTAACCTCATTTAGTACTAACAATATATATATATATATATATATATACGGTATATACTGATATATGTTTTTGAACATTAAAAATATCCACATGACTTTGAAAGGCGAATTAAACTGTTTAAGTCTCATGAGGAAATTCAATTTATGTATTTTTTATTAATTAAGATAAATTAATAAATAGTATTTAGAAATATTACAATCAAAATATTTATTTCAGGGTGACTTAATTATTAGATTTTGGAATATATATTTATAGCATACTATATTTTTTTTTATATAATAATCTCTTAAAAACAATTTTCATTTTTTAAATTGATATTCATTTAAATAGATAAAATTAAAAAACATTAAATCTTAATTTCTATTAAAATATTAAATAAGTTTGACCTAATTTATGAAATAAATTAATATAATTATTTTTAGTATGATTTAAATATTTTAAATCAGGGGTGGCCAAGCCGCGGCCCGCCGTAAACATTTTTGCGGCCCGAATTGAAATAGACATCAGACATGAATTCTTATTAAATGTATTATAATGAACATTAATTTATGTGTGGTTTATTCAAATTATATAAAAACCCTTAAAAAGTGCCATGCATCAGAATAATCTCGAATAAATATAAAAATACATTATATTATTATTAAGATTATCCCAGTATAAAATATAAAAGATAAATAAAAAAAATGTATTCTTATCTAATATATTGAAAAAAGATTTTTATAAGTTTATATAGAACTATATAATTTTATTTTTTTGTTATTTATTTAAATTAAAAAAATATTTTAAATTAATATTAAAAAGAATAAATACATATGGAAGTTATATTATACGTATATAATTAAATGAAAAGAATGAAAAATTATTTTGTGACAATTTTACAATGATAATTGTGAGGAGGAGTTGAGAGGGTTGTAATTGGTTATCGAGTTATAATAAATGATAATAAACCTCACCCCGAGATTGAATTTTGACAGGAACAGCGCCGCTCGCCGAGCTCCCTGGCTATGCGTGCGCACTCACACACCAACACCGATAGACTGACTACCACACTCGAGCGGCTGGCTAGGAAGAGCCCCTTGCATTTAGGCAACCAGCTGCGCTAGTTTCCAAATTTAAAATTTTCATATTTAAAGTACCTGGATTATCCAGCAGCCGCTCAGAAGATTAAAAATGTATACTTTACTAACTATTTTAATAATATTAATTAATTTTAATAATATTCTTAAATTTGTATTAGTAAATTGATTGAGTATATTGATTGATTATGATTATACTCTCTTCTGGTATTTTATCTTACATAATTAAATAATAATTATTATTTATATATATACAATCTATATATTTATTGAATAAACCATAAATTAATATTTATTATAAAACATTTAATAAGAATTCATTTGATGTCTATTTCAATTCGAAGACACTGTTCATGTCATGCTTTATCAATTAGCTGGATTATTAAAATATATAAACTTTATATTAATTTTAATCTTAATTTAAATTATCTAATTTATCATAAAAGTTAATATTTTCATTCAATTAATGTCATTTTATCATAATTATTAAATTTTTTATATGAATTAAGAATGTTATATACATTTATTTTAAATATATATCATTTGAAAAAATAAATTATGTTTAAAAAATAAATAGGTTAATTTCCAATTTAAACCACGGGATTAAATGGATAAGAATTGTAAATATATAGAAACAAACTGTAAATATAAAGAATAATTAAAATAAATTATAAATAAGTTGACCTGTGGCCAGATCCGAACTGACCGACTGTTTGAAGTAAATTAATTTCCAGCTACTGAAACAATTTCAAATAATTTTAATATATCTATTAATGTAATAAAAAACAGATATGGATATAACATAAATATTTTTAATTTTATTTTATTTATAATATATATATATATATGTAAGACCAGGCTGTGACGTCATGAATGGCTGGATGACGTCATATAATTTTAAATTAAGAAAAAACTAATAAAGATGATTTTTCTCGAGGATAAAACCAATGCAAAGTGAATGATTCGTGATGATATGTAAAAAATCTCCTCATGTGAAATTTGGTGTGAAAATAACCCTTCCCTTCCTATCGTCGATCACTAATACTACCACTTCCAGTTTCCGGATTTGCACTAAAAGTTGATCAATTCATCCTACTGATTCATTAAGTAAATATATCAAATTTCATCAAAATCTGTTGAGTCGTACACATCTATACGGACGGACGGACGGACGGAGGGACGGACAGACATCATGCTAAAAATACTTTTTTCTGTTAAGAAAATGCATGATTCGTGGAGATATGTAAAAATCTCCACATGTGAAATTTGGTATGAAAACAATACCTCCCTTACTATCGTCGGTCGGTAAAAAAACACTTCTATAAAAATCATATGATTAGATGAAAATATACTACTCTATTATATATATTATGTAATATGATACTTAATAAGATTAATTTATTTATTTTTATTAATTTATTAATAAATAATTTAAATATTTATTTAATAAACTTTAAAAAAAAATTAGAAATCAAAGTCAATGATAGAAGATAAACTTTTGAGTGAGTTTTATTAAATTCAAAAAAATAAATGGAATTCAAGATAAACATTAAAAAGTTAATACATATCAAAAAAATAAAAAATTATTGATATAAAGATAAATAAAGATAAAAACAAAAGCTTTTCGAAGTAACAACATTTCCAAGTCATGATTTATTAAGCAAATATTGAAATCTCAAAGGGAAACATGATACGCTTTTATGATATTGTTGATTCCTTTGCCGAAAGAAAATATTCAGGTAATAGCATTTGCGTTATGGGCCTTACCAACATCAATTATATGGAGAATGGAAGTTGACTGGAAGAAGGAAATTCTAAGAGCAAAATCGATCAATTTTATCGTAAACTAATAACATCAAAATATACTGTTAAGTTAGTTGTGTGTAACAATATATATTATATATATGAAAAAAACTTAGAATAGTATAATAAATAATAAAGATTTTCTCATAGTGGTAAAAGTAACATGAATCCAGAGAAAATTATAGAAAGAGGTCCATAAATTAATTGCCATTTTTGTCTATTTTTCTAATATTTTTAATCTATATATATAAAAAAAGGTTTTTGTCTGCACATTGCTCAGAATTTAAAAATTTTTGCATATCTTCGCGTTTCATGACCTCTAGAATCCAAAAGTGACTTTAGAATTTTTCACGTCTGTCTGTCTGTCTGTCTGTCTGTCTGTCTGTCTGTCTGTCTGTCTGTCTGTCTGTCTGTCTGTCTGTCTGTCTGTCCGGAAAATTACTATTTTATAGACTCAGAATTGGCTGAACCGATTTCTTTGAAATTACATCACAATATTCTTATATACCTCTAGAGTAACATAGGCTATACATTTTATTAATATCTTATCAATAACCGCAGAAATTAATTTTTTAAAGTTTATATAATTCTCCGTGTTGTTCATTCAAGAGCAGCTCGCGGCTCACTGTCGGCCTAGCGGAATCATTTCAAACAATGAATTATCATAGAGATTCCCAATCGAAGAATTATTATAATATTTCCCTTTTTATTTTAAATTCTAATATACAAATATCAATTCAATTAAATAATTTATTCTAAAAGTTCTCAATTTAATTAAAATATTTATTAGATCATATTTTTATCTTAAATTATTTTTTATTTAATTGAATATTTCTTCTTTTCTATAATATATATATGATATATAATATTTTATCATTGAATAATAAAAAAAAATATTATTTAACCTGAATTAAAATGACTGAATTATATTATCTTTGTTTTTTATTTTAATTTAATTACTCTATTATTAATTACTAAATATATATATATATTATATAAAAATTAAAATATGATGATATAAAGTTGTTTTAAATTTTTGACATTTTTAAATTGGGTATATTTTTTAAATTTATTAAAATGTCTTTTTTATTTATTATGTTTAAAAGATTCATTTTTATTATGTGATATTAATAAAAAATAACGATGCTCTGTGCAAGTCGAATCATGTTGCACATAATTAAATAACAATTGCCAAACAAAGAATATAATATTTTTTTAAATTCTTATATTTAAATATCATTTCAATTAAATAATTTATTCTAAAAGGTCTCATTTTAATTAATTTAATAAAATATTTAAATCACCATTCAATTTTTTATTAATAGGCTTCTTTTTTTATTTTTAATTTTTAATAAATTCTCTTTTTTGATATGATATTAATAAAAAATAATATTAAATTGTATATAAATATAAAAATTAGAATATTTGAATTTTTTTAAATTTTAACACAAGTAATCAATCATATGCATTAAGAATGAAAAATTTTTAAAATCAACTTGCTATTAAATTCAGAAAAAAAATACTGATATATAGAATATATAGACAATTCGAATATAATTTAAAACTCTTTCTCTCCTTCTATTTTAAATTAAAAAAACGGAGTTTTAAGAAATTTAGATGCCATATGCAACATGGGTGGGTAAATGAATTGGGCTGGAAGAGGAGGCAATTTATAATTTTCTTCTAATTCAGATTTAGGACAAATCGTACAACATTATATCAAATCTCGCTAAGAACATTCAATATTTTTGTACACAAATTATTCAGAGTATTGGCTAAGCGTATCACTCACAATCAGTTTATATTGAAATTTATATAAATTAACAAAGTAAAAATTTTTATTTGTTTAAATTTTATTATAATGAATCAAAAAAAATTAAATATATAGATCACATGATTAAGAGAAGCAAAAAACTTGACAGAAAATAACTGTTGGATGGAGGTCGGACATGACAGAAACTGTAAGCGAAATCTTCATATTTCGACGAATGATTTTCAAATCCCCTAGCACCACTTTTAAGGAAAATAACTATGATCTAAAAAAATTAATAAATGAACTTAATAATAAAAAAACAAATAAATCAATTAATTTAAATTAATACTATTAATGAATGTATATATTGGTCATTTATCTATAGTTTTATACCGTTAATTTTTATAAATTGTCTCAAGTCTCTATTTTTGCATTTTCTCAAGTTTCATTATAATTAAAAATATTCAATAATAATCTAGCAATGAAAATAAAATACCAAAATGTAATGATCAAGAAATATTATACTCTATTATAACATATACAATACTTATAAACTATAGGCGGAGGAAATATTAGGAGATATCATTGCGGGTTCAGGCCAAATCGACCAACATTAATTAAGATATTTTCATTATGACAGATATTAGGAACAAAACCGCGAATTCAATATTTCTGTTCACTAATTATTTGTAGACTTTAGTAAAACATACACATGACTCAATATAGATCAGCATAAACTTTTTCAAATTTTGATCTTCAAATTTCTCTTGAAGGTAGTAAAGAAAGAATAAGATGCGGAAATCAATTGTAAAATATTAGGTTACTCAGACGACTTAAATATAATAGGAGATTCGGCAATTGCAATTACAGATAGCGAGGAAAATTTAATGGAGGTTTGAAATTAATAGTGATAAGAAAAAATATTTAGTAACAAAGAGGAAGAGTATTAACATACAAAATCTTAAGATACAAAATGTAGAATTTGAATATGTAGAAAAATTGAATGTAATCACGAAGGATAATAATATTTGAGAAGAATTTAAATCGGGGTTGCAATCGGGAAACGCCTGTTATCTGCAATAAAGAGGCTTATCTCTTCAAAATTATTATCAAAGGGAATATATAAAAAGATTATTTTGCCTGTTGCATTATATGGGTGGGAGGCATGGTCTATGACCCTTGGAGATGAGAGTAGATTCAGAGTATTTGAGAATAGGATTCTTCCCTGCATTTATTGGCCAAAGAAAGATGAGGTCACCGGGTATGAGGGAGACTGTATAACAAGAAATTGCATGGCCTCTCTGCATCTTCAGAAATAGTTAGGGTTATAAAAGGGAAAAAGCTGCGATAGGCAGGGCACGTGGCAAGAATGGGAGAGGAAAAAGATATTGGTGGGAAGACCGATTGGAAAACGTCCGCTTGGAAAACCAATGACGCGTAGGAAGGGACGTAAGAGAGATGGAATAAGGGCTCAGGATAGGGACACTTGGAGAAATGTGGTTGTTGCGGCTAAGAACTTTAGAGTATCTTTGAGCCACATAGGTAGATAGATATAACATATACAATAATAATATATATAATTAATATAGTGATTAAATTAAAATATATTTTTTAAATAAGAACACAAAAAGAAATGAATGTTTTATGTAATATACTCATTGAAACAAAATGGATGAAAACCTTTTAATACTTTCAACCACCAAATACTATGTACAACTCGGGGGTACAGGGGGCGGAGCCCCCGTCTAGGTGTGAAGAGCGCCGAAGGCGCTCTGAGCAGCTAGTATTTTTCTAAACTTGAGGATTTGATTTTTGCATTTAGTATAGTAGCAATAGTAGTAAATCATCAGATTTTTATATAAATATAAATATAAAATAATTTTTCAAATAAATAAAACTCTTCAAGTTATGTCATTATTCAAGATTTAATTTCATATGGCTATTAAAAATAATAAATGATCTCACGGACATGATTTCTTATTCTTATATTAGTGATGTAAAATTACTGCCTATTGTAATGGTAAAATGTAACTTAGACCTCACAAAGAGAAAGGCATGAATCTTACAAAATAAATAAATTATTATAATAAATTCTCATAAATAAATATAAATATTAAAATAGTACATATTTTAAGATATTTTTAGTAAGTATTTCTATTAGTTTTAATTTAATTTTGATGTAAAAGCAAATATATAGTAGATTATATTATAATTAAAATCTTCTTAAATATTGAAAGAAAATAAGATACTTTTCTAAAGGATAAACAAATAGAAAAATAATATAGCTACATTACTTTGTTTAATCAAGAAAGTAATCATAATAAATAATTAAACTCATATATATATATATGTATACACAATCAAATATTATTCAAACAATAATATAAAAGAACATTTTAATTTACTTTTAATTAAAAATATCGATGCCAATTAAAATAAATAAAACTTATTTTTTATAAAAAGGAATTTTTTTAATTAGTTCAATGAAAAAAAACTTAAATAGTTTTTTTTTTTTATTTAAAATAAAACAATTCATGAATTGCTTTACATTTCGATCAAAGATTAATGTTTTGGTCAGGTTTCCTCTTCTTTTGCCGAAAGAATTTCTAGACTACAAAAAACCGTTTAAGGGCTGATGGATTTGAGGTTTTATTTTCGTTGCTGCGTATAATTCTAAATTAGCTGTAGAGGCAAGTCGGAGCGTAGGATAAGAGTGAGGGGGTGGGTACAAATTGATTGCCAGTGCCTCGCAAACTGCAAGTGAAGGGCTTCAGCGCGGTTAGGCTTTTGTTTGTTCACACCTCCGCGTATCAAACCGAGAGAACAATGAGCCAGGCATTTTAATGTTCCGAACGATGATCATCCGTTAGAATCCTCTCTACTTTTGTCGCAATTATATTACAGGCATTCATTATGAAATAAAAATAATTGCTATATTAATTTGTTAAAGAGAATAATATTTCAGAAGAGTGCTCCTTTATAAAATTTACAATTACCATACTTAAAAAAGATATGAATAATTAGTAAAAAAAAAAAATTAACAAAATAATATTTAAAAAGAATTCATCAATACAAAAAAAAAAAATAACAAAATTACCAAACGGAAGTGAATGAAACCAAAATTTTTTGAAAATTTTTAAATTAAATTTAAATATTTACATCCTAATTTTGTTTCATTTTATCACTTTATAACAATTTAATTCTTGTTGAATGAACAACATTTCAAAATACTAATTGTAGGTATTTAATTTGTATCTCATGTCAAGATGAATGTTATTTATTAAAAATTGAATTATTAACAAGAATCAATCGAATGGTGTTATGTGAAAGTGGTAGTTATACATATATTTTTTCCCATATTATTATCATTTCATTTTGTTTTATAAATGATGACAGTTACTCATTAGGGAGTTTAATTGTAACACAGCAAAATAAATTTTTTTCAAAGATCAAATTAAATATTATCGGACCTTTTTCAATAAATAACTTAAATTATTATTAAGTTAATGTGTTTTTAATGTAATTATAATTAAAATTACTTTCTACTTTTTAAAATAATTGAGGATGTTTGTTTGGAGTTTATGCTCAATAGGTAGTTTATTATAAAGTTCTCAATTTTCAATAAAATAAAAAAATATGAGCTGTGTCCAGGCACAGAACCGACCGACGATTTGAAATAACTTAATTTCCAAACAACATTATATTATAAAGTATCAAAAAAAAATATATATTTTTAAAACTCGAATTAAAATGATTAAATTATATTATCTTGGTTTTTATTTTTAGTTTAATTAATTTCTACTAAATTTTAAGTGAATATTTTGAGACAATGAATATAAAATTAATACTTTGTAAACTACCACTTCCAGTTTGTTGAAAATTCATGCTAATGATGCATTAAGTAAATATATCAAATTTTATCAAAATCCGTTGAGCCGTTCAAGCTATACACGTCTATACGGACGGACGGACAGTTTTTCTGTTAACAATTTATGAAGATATGTAAAAATCTCCACATGTGAAATTTAGTGTGAAAACAATACCTTCTCTTCCTATCGTTGGTCGGTAAAAATATATATTGAAATGTTCTTTTTATTTCGTTTTTCTCATTATAAATGGATCAGTCCGTAAATCAATATATATATATATATATATGTTTGTGTGAATGTGTATGAATATTCTGATATCGATGGCATATTGTACCATCAGGTCCATTCATTGACTACGATTGTTGTTTGGGGTCATAAGGGTTGCATTTGTTAGGGGTTGCAACAGGCGGCTACCACTTGCATGAAGGGTATCCTCCCCGTGGTAGAATACTCAGGAGACCATCAGCTGTCTCTGATTGAGATTGTCGTTGGTGTTCCATAACAGTAGGCAGTGAATTAAGTCCAACACAGGAACTTAATTGCTTATCTCCATTGACATCCATCCAGACTGGGGGAGAAAAGTTGGTCGGCATAAAGAAGAACGAGAAAAGAACGGGGAGGTTCATTCAAGATTTATGAGAAACAAAATGAACTCAGTCTCATTTTGCATTTGCACCCTTTCCTCTTCTGCCCATCTTCGCTTGTTTTTATTCAACCCCCTTCTTCCTTCCGCATACATCTAACCGCTCCAAGCGAGTTCACTATGAGAATTTTGCAATACGATTCTAAATCCATTTCCCCCTCCCACACCCTGGATTTTATTTCGCCATTCTTATTCTTAATTATCGCTCAAACAACTTATCTTTCTTTTTTTTATAATTCCTCTACTTTCTATATAATATATATAGGTAGTATATATACATTCGAATCATATAATTAAGTAAAGTTTTCTAATTAAATTTCCGCTGTAAATGAAATGATATCCTGAAAACAATTCAAAGTTTGACCCTTTTACTAAGTAATCACAAAGGTGGTCAGACAAGGTCCATATGAACATCAAACCCCCGGGAACATTAGTTTAAGGAAAGATATTCAGTTAATGTTACCTGAAATATTGAACTATAAACCAAACAAACTCCATGATAGCATCTGAACTTTGTAAATCAATATTCGTGCAGATTTTTTAATTAGAGCTATTTACAAGATTGAAGATTATAAAATGTATTACATATATGAATATATTCAATAAATTTAAAATTTGAATAAATTGAGTTTTTTTCGATAATTCCTTTTCAAAGTCATTTATATAGCGAAGTGGTTAAAAAATGAATAGGATTTTTATGTGAAAGAGTAAAAGGCTATTTAATGTCATAATCGATCCACATAACTTGGCAAAAAGATGGTTTCAAGCTGAGTTAGATAATATTATAGAATGAAAGCATCAATTTAAAAATAAATTTTAAAGGAAAAAATAAAATAGCAGAGAAAATATTATAAAATATGAAAGTATATTCATTTTTAAATTAATTTATTTAATAAATAAAATAATATTTTTCACACATAAAAATGATAAATTGAATTATTTTGTGTTTTATTCACTTTTATGATGTATGTGTATGCTCATATTAACAAACTTTAATTATTAAATATTAAAATTAAGTGAAATTGGTGAGGCTCGATCCCTCTACAGGTAGACCAAGATTATATGTATTATGTTAGCTAATATCATGGTATAAAAATAATCTAATTAATATAATAAATTTCAAAAATAAGATGAATTTTTCTAATTTCTACTATTATTATATTTTAGGAGATTGGAAATCTTCAATATTGCAATAACTTTTTCCAACTATTTGTAAATAAATAAATTATATAAAATACATATGAAAAAACGCTTACTTTAAAAAAAAGATGAAAATATATTAATTAATCAATTTGTACTAATTTAATATTACTTTATTTATTTATTATTTTACAGTGAATTTATTAAGGTATGTATAATTAATCAATTAATCATCAAGTGAATTGATCAAATAGGTCATTTGGAAAATTCCCTGATAAGCTTATGGATGTACTCCTATAGTTATTGTTTACTATCCTGTCGGAAGCTTAAGCGAAAAGTTATTAATTTGTTATCAACTTATTTGTTAATATTTTATTAGAACTTTGGAACAAGTGATAACCGAATAACTTGAAGTAGGGGCCACCCAATTAACCAAAATAATATGGAGAGAAAATTGAATTTAATTAATAAACCGAATGTATATACGATACGTAAATGAAAATTCTAAATATATTTTCAAGAATATAAGTATAAGTAATATTTTTCATATTACATTGAAAAATAAAGCTAACAAAGATTAAATTATTTTTTTAATCATAAAAAATCGTCAAATAATTCGCAAATAGATTTTCTTTAAATTAAATATTTTGTTGTTTTCTAATCCAACTGAATTCAGTGTTTTTCTATATTATAGATAACCTAGTAGTTTTCCTAAAATTATTATCTTTAGTATCCTCTTTTGAATAGTTGATACTTAAACATTTACTTAGACCACTTTATTAGAAATAATTGTTTATTATCTTTTATGAAAAAAACATCAACAAATAAATCTTCCAAAAAAGTATAAAGAAAAAAGAAAGATTTTTCTTTTTAGTTTTTTAGCATTACAATTTATATAAAAATTTTTATTTTCATTTTGCGAAAATTAAATTGAGTCTATAAATTAAAATTAAAATCGTAGTAGTAGTAAATTGTATGTCTGCTTAATAAGAATTTACTCACTTGTGTGTGTTTTTTTTTCGTTGAATCATTTTAAAGGGAAAATAGTGTCATAAAATAAATTCTGTTTTTTATGCAATTTATTCGTTCGTTTTGCAAAGAAAAATCTTTAAGTTTATGGGAAGTCGATTAGGCTCTTCTTTTTTTTTTGAGTCTTTTTTAGAGTTGGAGTTCTGGAAACTTATGACTGCCGACGAAGGTCGTCGAGGTCTTTTTGAAACTGCCTGTTTGGCAATGGACCAACCATTCGGACATTCAGTGATGACATTAAAAAGGATGAAGCCCTCCAATTGTGAGATCAGACTTGGGCAGAATTTGTTTGTATTCGTTGCTATTATATTTTCTTTTAAATAATCAAATGAATAAAATTCGAATTATAATAAAATATTTTTTAAATTTCAATGTTATATAGAAAATATAAGTGATTATTAGAAGAACTATATTGATTGTTGGGAAATTTAATAAATTTTAATTTGAGAAAATAAATTATATGAAATATTTCAAAATAAAATTGAATCCTATAATGAAAATGTTTAATTTACTCATTGATGATAAAGAAGACAGTTGCTGTGTTTTCAACATAAATTTAATTGGATCAATCGACATATTTTTGAAATAAAATTCAAATTAAAAGTTGTTATTCATTTAAATAACATCTATCTAACCCCTCCTCCTCGCCCAATTACATAAACTTTGATTAGATAGAAAAAAATATTTTAATTTAATAAAAAAAGGCGTTATTAAATTATTTTAATATAATATTATATATTCTGAAAGGTGGCCTTTTGAAAATTGTGCCATGGGAGGGGGAGACAACTGGCGCGTCACTACTTGTACAATCAATCTATCATAAGTTTGCAAAAGAAGTTCAATTATTTAGTAAGAAATATTAAAAAAAATAGTTTATTTTTCATCAAACAATTAATTAAATTAAAATCATTAAATCAAAAAATATACCAGAAATTGTATGAATTGAAAAAATTGCTCAAAATTATATTTATGAATTTTTTACATTTTTGAAAAGAAAAAAATGAAAAATATCTTTCATAGTATTCATTAAATTTTTTGCATTTATTCTGAATCATGATCATAACTTTTCATATAATGCATATTATAAAATAATACATTCAATTTTATCAGCAAGATCAGTAATTAAATAAAAAACATCAATCTATAATCAGATAATCATATATATATATATATATATTAATATATGTATGTATTGTATTTATTCCAACACACGATCCACTTGATCATCAAAATACAAATACTCATCGAAATAGTGAATATTAATTAATTAATGCATTAATTATTATAAAACATTATAGAAAGAGTGCTTTCTATTACTTATACTTTATTTAATTATAAATATTTATATTATGAGTGGTGTATTCACGGTGACAGTATAATTTATTTATTTTTCAATTAAAACATTTTAAAATTATAATCTCTTTAGAAGATTCAAATAATAAGAAAGCATATATTGATTTTTTATGTCAACTTCCTGAAATAGTTGTTTTATATGGGACGGACACATTTTCTCATTCTTTTCTTTTATGATCCCATAAAATTATTTCTTAGGAGTCATAATTCAATTATCTACTTAAAAATGAGCGGACATCTTTATTGACTTTAATATCATAAAAATAGAAGTTGTGATTTATTCTAAGAACTATTGCTATCATTTTAGATTAGATATTCAATCAAAGTTCATAGTTAAATATACATTTGTTATATTTTCTTTTTCCTAGAGATAGATGGAAAAGTTCTAAAGACATGGATACTCTAATCCACTTAATAATTTAAATGGATCTACTCTATTACATAATATATATTATTAAATTTGTTTCTTTAGAAACGCTTCAAAATATTTTTAAAATTTATCAGGTTTTGTTATTAATATTGATTTTTTTTTAAATAAAAAATATCTATGTATTTATTTTATAATTAATTATCTACTTCAAAAATTTCAGATTGAAGTATATTTTTTTTTAAATTCAACCCCTAGAATAGTTTTATTATTAATTGACAAACATGTTAGGTTGCATAACTAACATTTCAGAGACGCTTCTATGATCATCCTCTAAAACAGTGCTTCTCAAACTTTTTGAAGTCACGGCCTTCTTGGAACGCAAATTAATATGTCATGGCCCCCCTATTATTTTTTTTTAATTTAGATTGCTTAAATTTATAATTTTAAATTTCTATATGCAAACTTTTACTAGTCAATATATGCAATTACTAATGTTAACAATGATCTTATTTAATTATTATAATTTATGTGTCACATAAATCGGCCCCCCTGCGGACAGTTCACGGCCCCCTAGGGGCCGCGGCCCACCACTTTGAGAAGCCCTGCTCTAAAGAATAGTTATTTCAAAATTTTGAATCAAATTCTTCAAAATATCCATTTCGTTATTTTCACTCTCTAATTCTATATAATATGTTTTATAATAATAAAGTTGATTAAGCTAAATTTTAGGATTCAGTAAACAGAACTAAATTGCCCTTTTCAATAATGTTTTTTAAGGCTTTATATTTATAATAATATTTGTCATTTAATATAATTGAAAAAAATCAAGATTCAAACAATTATAATTATATTTAAATTTAAACTCATTTTTCATGATAAATATTTCACAGCATTTTTTTATATACCATTATAATCTTATTAAATAATTATTTGATGGATTAAGCAAATTAGTATTTAAATAATTATTCAGAAGAACTTTTTTTTGATAATTTTATCATATTAATGAAATATATTATCATACTAATGATTGTGTGGTGGATAGTGAAAGGTTGGTTTTAAAAATAAATGAAAGAAAAATAAATGGGATCAACAGTTTCAATATTTATCCTGGACTAAAACAAAATAAAAATATTAGAATAATAAAAAATATTATTGAAAATTTCCAGGCATTATCTCTCAGTAATACCCATGTACATATAATACTATATATTAAGTAGATGTGTTAAATTAATAAATTATATTTTTATCAAATAAGTAAAATAAGTAAAATAAAATTATTTTACATAGTTAAATAGTTAAATATATGTTTTATTATTAATAAATGAACTTAAAGTATTTCTTCTTTTGCTTTTTTTTATTTAATTAGATAAGTAATTTTGCTTTTATATCTAATTTGAGTAGAATTGTTCTAAGTATAATAAATAAATATAGTTAGAAACATTATCAATTAAAAAACTTGTTTGGCTATGTTACAAATACAAATGAATAATTTATCCTTTTAGTATAATTAAAATATATTTCGATAGGATAAATTCTATCCTAATGGTGTTATTTTTTTTTGTCATTAAAAGATATCAGCTTCGAGCGGCGCCAGAGCTGCAAAATGTCTCATTGTAGCGTGTGCAGACAAAAGTTTCTTTTAACAACGGACGTCTCTTATTTGTTCTACATTGACTTAAGAACTTGTCGTCTCTTGTCACCAAACTGATAAGCTTTTCTAATGGCATTCAAGCCAAATTTTCATATAAATCTAATTTGTCTATGCCCTCAAAGCCCATTAATCAATTAATAGAGTTTGTTTCCTAAATTAAAATTATCAAAATGTTTTATATTTCAAATTTCAGAAAATTAACAAAATGAAAATTTTTGATAGAAATAGGATATTTTTTATTTTCAAAATGCTTCAAACAATCTACAAGGTTTAAAATTGAGATAGTATTACATATTCAGGCAGATGTTTATCAAAATATTTATTCAGAACAGGCATTAGGAAAAAATTGTAATAATAATATTCATGAAAAAAGTTTCGAGATCTTAGTAAATATATATATACACAGAGTGTCCCACATAAGAATGGACCGGCAGATAACATGCAGACATGCACGTATTCTATTATCGATATTATTATATTTGTTGCTTATTTATGCACCTAATAGCCTTTATATTGAGTACTAAACTATATTCCAGGCGGTGTTGAAAGTGATGTCCTTCATAATAAAATATAAATATAAAAAAATTTTATAAAATAACGTTTTTCCAATGGACTAAAAAGAATAAAATAATTTTTCTATAAGCCTAACAAAGTTTATGGATGAATTGCTTCATATTCAACGAAAAACGATGGGCGCATAGTTTTATTTATTTATAAGAAACAAGTCAAATTTTTGTAATAACAAAAATTTTATTAAACACATAAACTGACAATTTTTTTTTAAATAAAATTGATAGGTTAAGAGCTAAGAAATTAATCTTTTATTATTTTTCACTGTAATGACAGTCAATGAGTTAAGGTATGCCTATTTCCAACAGGATTCTGCCACAGCTCATACTGCATATAATTATTTGCAAGACAGAGGCGATTTTTGGTGATAGGATAATCTCGAAGGGATTATGGCCTCCTCGCTCCTCGGATCTTTTGATGTGATTTTTATTTGTGGGAAACCTTAAAAAATAAAAGTTTTCAGAAATAATCCTCACACCATGGAAGAACTTAAAAACAATATCACAACAAAAATTAGGAACATTACGTAACAACAACTTATGCGTGTGAATGGCAATTTCATTAGAATGTGCCAGGAATGTTTGAATGCTGAAGAACACGACTTTCAACATCGCCGTAATAATGTATGATAATTTCTTATTAAATTTGCTAAAAAGTTATACCCTCATGGTTATTTTAAAATTGTTTCAGTGAATTGTTGTGAGCGATATAGCACCATAATTATTTTTTTTATTTAACCCTTAAATGCAAAAATGAAAATGAATTATAATAATCCCCTATGTATTGCCCTTGCTTGAAAGTATATTGTCATGTCCTAACAAAATACTCCACTAATAATTTACCATCATTAGCTTTGAAAATGTTTATTTGTTTATGATTTATCAATTTATATTTCAATGGAATAAATCGGAATCAATGGTAGTGATTTCATACATAATAATATATTATACATTCTGTATATCTCTCGAGTGTATTTGTAGAATGAAATGAGTTTAGACAATGAAAACTAGTTTCTACTAAATAAATTCGAGCGACAATCTCGTTAAAATTGTGATAATTTTAATCAAATAGAAGCCGAAAGTGCGCGGAAGAGAGATTAAAATTCATGGAGCCATAACGCAAAACGTTAATTTGCAAGCAGTGTGATATCAACACAATATATATTTATAGAAATCGTACCCAAATGACAAATATATTTATACTAAAACATTTTTTTTTTTATTATGATAATATTATTATTATTTATTTTTAAAAAAAGGAAATTAAAAATAACAAATAAATTATATAATATTACCAATTAAATAAAATTCAAATAAAAACACAGATATTAAATAAAATATTAAATTAAATTCTTGGAAAATATTTATGAGTGAATTCAATCCATTCTGATAACTAATCACGAAAATATTCTTAGTTTTATTATAACAATTTTTTTCCGAATGATAAACACTTTTTTATATTGATAAGTTTTATCAAGTTTATTCTTCATTTTTCCTCTTTAAACAGAGAAATTTTATGTCCAGTAATAATTCTATTAAATTGAAATTCAATTTTATAATCATCAAGTAGAAATATAAAATCTCTTTTTTAAGAGATTATCTTTTAGTATACCAAAATAATTTAAAATCGATTCAGATATTGGGAATTTTCAAACTATTTTCTAAAGAAAAAATTATAATAACTTACTATTTTTTGTTGTTGTGATGACTATTATTATTAATGTAATCAGTAGCCGTATTTATTTGTTAAGTAATTTATAAAATATTTCGTTATTTATTCTGTCCATTTTTATTCGTAACGGTTTTTTATCTTTCCAAATGAAAAAATACAAAGATAATAATATTTGGGGTGTCTCTCGTTATGATTTATTCCAGGATCGTGCTGAAAAGCAGTTTTGACCCCACCCCCTCCTGTACATAAATTGAAAGAGAGCTAAGTAAGCTTTTCTGAATGGACTTTGTAATCTTGTGTTGAAACAAATGTTTCAATATTTAGATTTTTTTCACATAATATAAAATATCAACTAAACGATATTATAATAAAAAATAATATAATTGACAATAACATTATTAAATTAATATATCATAATTCTAACATTCATATTAATATTTTCTCTATTCTAAAAACAAAAATTAAAATTATCTGTTATTGTAAAATAAAATAATATTGTTTTTAATTTAAACTTTTAATGAACGAACTTTTTAAATTCATATTTATTAATTATTTTTTTCAACATCATATCATAATTTTTTTATAATATAAAAACGATATATTTCTAAATATTTAGGTATATTTTAAAAAATTTTATTATAAAATTTATAATAAAAAAAATTACTTTTTGATAAGGTAATTATTTTAATAAACTGAATGAAAATATAAAAATTTAATCAAAATAAAAAATATTCAGTTTATCATTATTATAATCAATAATATTTATAAGTCTACATTTTAATGATTCTTTTTTAAATCAATCTAGATTATTATATTATAAAAAAACGTTGAATTATTTTATTTTAGTCTATTTAAAAAAATACAATAAAAGTTGCATGTTTCTAGGCTAAAATGGAAAAATAAGTATTTATTATCAGAGATAGATATCAATAATTATTTTTGCTAAATCAAAAAGATATTGAAAATTAAACAACTATAATAATCATAAATATTTTTTTAGTTATTTGTAATTCAAATAGAAAAAAATTATAAAAATAATTTTTTCCCCAAAAATATGGGGTATACAATATTAACTCTATCTATTCACTATTAAATTTCTCTCTAGTTCCTTTTCTTCATAAAAACATGCTATACCAGAGGTTCCCAAACTTTTTCGGTATACGGCTTAATACATCGGATTTTTTCTGCGGCTCCCCCGTTTGGGAATAACTGTGCTATACAGTTCCATGATAATAAATAAACATAAACATTCCATTAAGAGCAAAATAAATTAAGTAATATTAAAGTCAAAATTTTTAACTTCAGGTAATGTTATATATTCTAATTTTTTTAATATTAAAAAACATTTTCTTATATTAGTATAAACAAATTCATAACAACTACTGCTTATTATCTATCTCTGGCCATAAAAATAAAAACAAAATAGTGATATTTACCAGATTTCATGAGCCTAGAAAATAAATAGAGAATAAACAGGTTCTCTCATATTAAGAAATTCCTTTATACTTAAATGATATTTATAGGCTATCATTTTTAAAGAAGGTATAATTAATTTTTAGAAAATGTTATCGTTTGCTATGAATTGATTTTTTTTAATTACATATATTTATACCTAGAAGTATTGATTAAAAAGTATTTTATATTAAAAAGCTAATTCTTGGATAATAGATTCCTCATTAAAGAGGTGAATATTTATATTTATTTTTGCTTTAAATAGTTTAAAAGAAAAATTCAATTATAATAGTAATAGTAATATTAATAATGATATATTTAAGAAGAAATTTAATGCATTTGTTGGAAGAAATCGATCATGTGCAAACAAGTAATTGAATTGGGAAGGAGGCTAAGAAAAGGGAAACATAAAGAATAGCATATGCAGAATGAAATCCAGAGGTGAATCCGAAGGATTTCAACTGCTCGTGTAGGAAATCTCTGAGCCTGATAGATGACCTTCTTCTTTAGATAAAGAACAGTGTATGAGTGGTGATGGAGAGAAAAGGAGGGGAGTTAGTCAAACCAACCTGAGAGATACGAGATTCTGCACTAACATAGAGTTAACATGAAAACTACATTCAGAAGAAGAAAAAGATGAGTGACATGAAAAGAATCAAACTTTTTTTTATCATTTGAAAGAAATAATTTATTATTATAATATTTTGTATTTGACAAAGTTTATGGATGAATGACCTTTTTTATGAATAAATATTTTTTCTAATTTTAAATCAAGTCTCTTTTAAATAAATATTTAGTATTTATTTAATTGAATTTGCAAAAGATGAAAATTTAAATAAATAGATGAATATAATAAAAGAATTTTAAAGAAAGTATCTAGTAAAGTCAATTTGTGAAATACCTAACAAAAATATAATGTTAAAGTTTTTGTGTTGTTGACAGTATAGTAATAACAAAGTTTAAAAAAAAGTAAAAAGTTGAAATTAATTTTTTTTCCTATATTATATTTTCTTAAAAGTCCTAATATTTCAGAAAGAATAAAAAATAGCAAAACTGAAATGTGAATTTAATAATAGAAATATATTCTTTCAACTGAGTCTCACTCTCTACTCTCTCCCTCTCATCGTTATCGATAATTCATTCGTTGATCTCTTAATAGTTGTTCTCTGTTAACTTTTAAATTCTATCTGAGTCATTTGGTGAACATCCAAACAGATAAATCCACGGTTATTGGATCAGATCAAAGATTGCTTTTGGAAACTTTTTAGTGAATCTGGAAAAAGTTTTCCAGGCACGATCCTTTAATTCTTCGTACATGACCACGGGTTTTAACTCTCCGTCTAAAACATTGGCCCCTCCGAATTCGCTAGGCCCACGCATCAAGCCATGTTCATCAATTATGAACTGAGACCGGGTAACCAGGAACAAGCAACCCCGTCCTTCACTACAAATTTAACAAGATCCATTGAATTTACCACCGGAGAAAAAAAAGAAGAAAAAAAGGATTGAAAATTTCAATAGAATGTTCAACAATTAATTAATTATCTCTTATGTAGATATTTTAAGTATTATTCTAATTAATTTTAAATTAAAATATACATACTTATATTCATATGAAAGAATATATTTTTTAAATAAAAATAATAAATCAATCAAATATATTTTATAGTAAATATTATGTAATTAATTTTAATTTAAGTAATGAAAACAAATTATTACAGAAGAAAAAATAATTATTGTATTATTATATACAATTAAAATTAGAACCCCAATAATTAATCAAATTCATTTAATCATCAATATAATAAGTATGTAAAATATAAATTATATTATTATTTATTAATTAGAATCATCATAACGAATTTTTATTGTATATAATAAATAATAATAAAATTTATATTTTCCATAAAATGAAACATTTTGAATAGCAAATTATACTAATTTATATTAATATATGAATTTCGTGATAAATAAAACATAATTCATTATATGAGTATTTTTTTTAATCGAAAGTTTTCACAGTAATATTATTTTAATTTAGTTTTATTGATGAAGTAATTTATTTTGACTAGTAATTCAAAATATTTTTACTGTATTTGTTCAGATTGGTAACAGAGGACCACTTAAAATAATTTTAAATGATAATTAAATTGATTAATTCATAAATAAATTTAATTATTTATATTTTTTTTTTTGTTATTTTATTTTAATTTGTTTTCATTTGCTTTTTGGAATTTGTGCCCATTTAAACAGCCTTCGCATTATATTTATATTAATTTTTTGTGATTTTGGTGGTACTCGATATTTCATAACTCATCTATACCTTTCAATGTTTGATAGTTTATAAAATTATCTCCAAACAGATTTTAAGAGAACATATGTTAACATAAAAACAATTATTTTTTCGGTTGTATTATATGGGTGTGAGGCATGGTCTATGACCTTAGGCGACGAGAGTAGATTTAGAGTATTTGAGAATACGATTTTCCGAAGCATTTATGGTCCAAAGAAAGATGAGGTCACTGGGGAATGGCAAAGACTGCATAACGAGGAATTGCATGACCTCTATGCATATCCAGATATAGTTAGAATTATAAAATCGAGAAGGCTGCGATGGGCAGGGAAGAGGAAAGAATGGCGAAAAATATATTGATGGGGAGACGACCGCTTGGAAGACCAAGGACTCGGTGGGTGGTGAGAGAGATGGAAAGGGGTAGGGATTGGAGGGTTCTGGCTCAGTATAGGGATACTTGGAGAAGTATGGTTGCTGTGGCCAAGAACTTTCGAGTTTCGTAAAGCCACAGAGATAGATATAGATAGATAGACATATTAACATAAATTTATTCACAAATTTTTGAAAGAAATGAGTTAATTCGACAAAAAATTCATATAATCATGTGGAATTTTTTTAGAGAACGTTAAAATATTTAAATAATGTTCTTTAAGTTTCTTAAATTTGATTAAAATTATTTAGAATATTAATCTAGCAAGGAAAAGTAAATGGTGTGGAATAATTCAAGGAATATAATCTGCTTAATCAACGATTTCTTGGATAAGTCATTTCAATATTATTTTTCCTCCTTTTTTTTATATTATAATCGCCCAGATGACTTTGAGTAAAGTTATCAAAAGAATTCTTTACCTTATGTCTAGAATGAATAATGAATATTCCCAATTCTTTTTTGTAGGATAAAGTTTAATGCTTGCTAATTAAAAATCGTTTCAAATAAACATTCCCTTCTTGATAAACTATGTCTCATATATATAACAAACCTATAGATTAATTTTTTGTAAAGTTAGTCACTTATTTATTGGATTAATGATTACATTCTTGAGGTATTTAATAATTAATAAAGTCATAAATGATTCATTGAAGAAAGAGTGACAGGTGACAAGGAATGTGATGTGATCAATTGGCCAATGGTCCGTATTAAGTTTCAATTCCTTCCATTGGGATCAATTAATCAACCGAAGAAGAAATCCAAGAAGAAATTTCATCCGTCCTAAATGAATCACAACAAACTGCCAAAATGAATTGATCTTTAAGTCAAAATCAGATTAAAAAATTTATATTAAATTACTTGAAATTATTAAAGACATAACTATGAACTAATTAATCCAAGTAAAATTAAAATTATATCTCACTGTTTATGGGTATATTAATTATATTTTAAGTCGATTAGTGTCTTATAAAATAAAATAACTTCATGGAATGTTAATAGAAAAAACTATATTTTACTGATTACCAAATCAAATTCGAAGAGCTAATGCCCTTAATCTTAAGTTTTATTACTACCAATAATAAACTTTAATTTCCAATTAACTGCTGAATTAAAAATACTATTATTTTTTCATTAAACATCCTTTTTGTTTCTTTTTGCTACTTTAGTCTTTTTTTCTGTTTTTATTTGTACTGATCTTTCTTTTCTTCCTAAACGTTCAACCGTTAAAAGCTTAAATGTTGTTGATCGATCCCCTCAAATTTCTCAACAATTCTTTGAAAAGGATTAGCTAGGCTTATATGAAAAGGGTTTCAGTTGTATTTCCCTTGGGAAAAGGGATTGAAGGGAGAATTCATAAAAAAAATTATTGATTCTTTCTAAAATTTACACTTTCTTTAAAAAAATACTAGTAATAATAAAAACAATTAAAAATGAGGAAAAATTACAAAGAAGAGAGAATATATACTTTTAAATTGGATTCAATATGAATTAAATGAATATAAATTTCCTAAAATATCTTTGAAGATTAAATTATCTAACTTAAGACAATTTAAATAAAAACTGGTCGTTAAAAACTCATCTAAATGATAAACTCAGATATGACATCCCGTAGGAGATTGTTGGATAGGGATTTATGAATTTGCAGACCCAGGATGTCCCGAGACAAGAAGGATTATCTTCTAGGATGCAAATGGGCCCCAGAGGGAACGGTTGACAGACGAAAGCCTAACAGCATCTTCACTCCAAGCAATAAAATTCCTTATACTTATTATATCGAAAAAAATAACAAATAATTTTTCAAATAATATTAGGTCCTATACTATGTATATTAAAAATTTACAATAATATTTTTATACAAATTGAAATATCATATTTTGTTTAAATTATAATTATATTATGTAATAATGGTAAATTTAATATTTATAACAAATAATAAATTTATTATTTAATCAATTTTATTAATATTACATATATGAAAATATAATATAAATATTTTGTCGAAATATATATTATATATAAATATAGAGAGAGATATGTTTATTCTGCTTATATGTTGATAAATATTTATCCGGTTACAAATATTCGCCCCCAAGATATCATTTTGAATCATTCAACCAAATGGTTCCAAGTTCTAATTTGATTAGAGGCTGTCCAAAGATCTGTGGAATTTCCTCATACATACAATTAAATTTATACCACCTCGGGGTAGACACTTGGTATTTAATCAATGGGGGGATTGAAATTGGTCCAATCTTATGAAGTGTAAACAGTGAGAGTTAAAGCAAACTAATTTCTTAATCTAGGCATAATTAGATTAATTAAAATTAACAGGATAAGGGAATAACATTAATTAAATCATTCTCTGATCATTGAATGAAAAGTTTGCTATGTTATTTGCAATTAATCTAATTTTGTCATTAAATATTGATCATTTCATTGTTTGTTTACTTTTCAAATATTTTTTTAAATGAGAAAATTCGGTTTTATGCCAATAGACCGACTTATTTATAAATTAATAAAACGAAGCTTATGCATTTTATTTGATTACTATTTATAGTCAAAGATTCAAAGATGTCATCTTTGTATATGAAATATTTGGAAATTATAAATTCTTAAAATATTTGAGGTGATTCAAAAAATTTTTACATTCAAACCAACAGATAAATATTTGGTATTGTTTATGAAATTACTTATTTTCATAAAAACAAAAATTAATTATAAAAAAATTAAAATTAATTTTAAAAATAATGAGTGAGATAATCATCATATGGAAATTTAACAAATTCAACAATAAATAACTACAAAAACTCAGTAATATACTTAGTTATTTATTTAATGCTATTATATTTTTAAAAATAGTCGAGTTAAATTTTGCTATTAATAATTACTAAAAAATTATGCATACATTATTGTATAATAGTACCTGGTTCACCGAGCCGCCGCTCGGTACTTTAAAAAAAATATTCCTTATGAATTATGAATATTTGAGATTAAGATTATCATTTAAAATAAATAAACGACAGCATATATGAAACAACTTCAAATAATTTAAAAGAACATAAATTAAAAAAAAATACTTAGTCATAAAACAAACAGCCCTTAAACGCACGTATTAATTCACTGAAAGACGGAAAAGTATGGACTGTGGATATAACATCAATATATATTATATAATTTCCGTCGTATGTATGTGATGAATGTAACATTATGAAGTTACAAATTGTGTTTTGTTATTATTAAATATTGAAAAAAATAAAAAAAATTATTACAACGATTTGAATAAAGTTAATAATTTTATATTTTAAGAAACAAAATATTATTAAAATAAATATTTTTAATTTTATTTTATTTATAATATTTTATATTTAAGGAAGTGTTGTCCAGTGCCCTGCGCCATTTATTTTTATTAATAAAATTCTTATTTTAAATTAAAAAAAAACTAACAAAGATGATTTTTCCCGAGGTTGAAACCGATGCAGATCGATTTTTCTTTATAAAAATTATCTATGGTGTGAATTTCAAAAAAATCCTTCGAGTGGTTTGATATTTCAAAAAATACAAATATATATACAATTCTTTCTAGTATAATAAGATAAAATATATAAAGACATACATTATTGTCCTATTAATATTATTATAAAAATTAGTAAAAAATATTTGAACATTTTGAAGAATGTTATATTCTAACTAAAATAGAAATTTATGTTGAACGTGAAATGAGATATTCATGAGCAATACTGGAAAAGTATTAATGAATAGAAGGAGAAGAGTTGGACGAGAATGACGAATGGTTAGCTCTGCATGTCCTCGCCAGCCCTAAGAGCTGTTTTATCAACATTTAAATGTCTACTTTATTAGGATCCATTGTGCTTGGCATCTTTTCCTGAATTGTCATCACGTTCCACGGATTATAAAAAATCTAAAACAGCAGAAATATGCGGTTGATGTAGGGCGACGTTCATTCAACTGGAATAGTAGGGGTGCCTTCAGGCTTAGATAATTCCACAGTTGATTAATTGGTCCCGGAGGAGTCGAGCTTTCAACTGGATACATCATTCCTTTGACCGGATTTATTGAAACATTTATTTCTTGTAAGTAAAATTAGGAGCTTTAAAATTTATTAATCAAATAGGACAAAAAAAACATTTTTATAACTAGAACCATATCAAATCTATATCAAACATCAATAAATTAAAAAGAAAATTAAAATTTTTTTCATCTTCATTAGCTTTCATTTTATAAACAATTTTACTTTTTGTATTTTAAATATTAAAAAAGTTTTAAATACTAACTTCTTATAAAGACTAAAATGCTTAATAGTATATTTTACACCTATATTTTTTTTAGTTTTAATATATATTTTTTCAGGATAGAGTATTATTAGTTCCCGCCGGTTCCATAATTTGTCTATTTATTTTATGTGGCAGCATAAGCCACCGGTGGTACGTGCCGGCGGGAACGTGTTAAATATAACACCCCTGATCTACTACTGTTTAATATTATTTCATTTTATTTTATTATTATATATATTTAATAAATAATAAATGCATGTGTTTGTATTGGGATTGACTTGAATTTTTTTGTTTGTCGTCCTCGCTCTTTTTGTGCCATTATTATTTTTTCAATTTACAATTTATTTTCTAAATTTTTGGTTTTGTTTAAGTTTGTGCTTTGTGTTTTTTTTATATCACTTCTCTCGAAGTTAATCAGCATAAAATATTAATTAATTTTATTTTAATATAATTTTTTTTATTATATATATTAACTTGAATATTTATATATCCTAAATGACTCTAAATTTTTTAAAAGATAATTATTTGTACTTGGAACGGGCCCAAAGGCATAAACTGACTTTAGAAACTCTTCCAGGTTACAATATCAAATGTTATTTATTAAAGCGTTGCTCATGAAAAAAATTTATTTTGTTCTTCATATAAGCCAAAAGTCAAATATATATATATACTATATTTATATTTTAAAAAACACAATTTAATATATACTTAAGATTCCATTTTCAAAACGTAGCCTAGAAAACTTTTCTATCTTTATTAAAGCTTTGGTGGTTGTTTTTTATTTATAACGGAATTTTGTAAATTAAACCACATATTGATATTTGTTATTGTAAATTTATTCAAAAAATACAAACATATACACAACGTTTCGATTGTTACTTCTGCTACTTCTGCAATCGAAACGTTGTGATTGCAGAAGTAGCAGAAGTAGCAATCGAAACGTTGTGATTACAGAAGTAGCAGAAGTAGCAATCGAAACGTTGTGATTGCAGAAGTAGCAGAAGTAGCAATCGAAACGTTGTGTATATGTTTGTATTTTTTAAATAAATTTACAATAACAAATATCAATATGCTTTTCTATCTTTGTTTTCACTTGATGTGAGTACTGGGATTCCGATTATATGGCATCTTAATATTTTTTTCTCACCACCCACATATGACACCATCATATTCACTTTCTTTTTTCTTTCAACTTTCACTTTTCGTGCACCTGACACCTCCTATTTAGGATTATTAAACACATATTAATTAAGTTTAGGTTTTTATGTTACCGAAAATTCATGTCATTTTATATAAAACACTCCTAGGAACGTATAAAGATGATAAAGTTTGTCTCTTCAACTAATACAATAAGTTTATCTTCAGGTTAATATTATTTGTTTTATTATGATATGTAAAAAGAAAGGGAAAAGTTATTTTCTAATATTGAGATTAGGTGGATTCTCTTGTTAAAGGATATAAACCCAAATGAACTTTGAAAATTTTGTTGTTTTATGAAAAACAAGCGGAGAGTTGGAAAGATTTAACCACCCCCTTTACATGAAGTTTTCAACTAACTTGTTGATGAGTGAGGGAGTGTAGTTCTTGTGTCTCTCTTTTTCCTCTCGACATGTTAATCGTCTTAAATTTCACAAATAGATCAATTCGGTTGTTGGAACATTAACAACTTATAGATGAAAATTTGTTTAAAATAAGAAGCAAAGTCGTTCGAATATCTAAGGTGGAAAATAAAACAAAGAAGCATGAAGGGAAGTTTGCCCATTTGGTTGAGATAGACAGAAAACGGGGAGAGATTTAAGATGACTTGCCAGACTAAGTAGAATGTAGAGTAGAAAGTTTGTTCCCTTCGACTAACTCTTTCATTCCTCTCGTAATTTCAAATATAACAAATCGTTTTTCTTATTATGTAATATTTGTTAAGGTGATTATTTTTTTTTTAAAGTAAATTCTCTCTTTAATGAAATATTTTCAATATGATTCTCAAGAGACGCAAGAGAACATGTATTCAATAAATTCATAACATTAATCAATAACATTAATAGCATAAATAACATCAATAACTTTAATAACTACAAATTTACCAAAACATTTTAGAAAATATCCATAATATTTATCAAGATTATCTTTAATTGTTCATCATTTTATTGAATATATAGTATCTTATACTATAAATTGTTCATTTACTTAATTTAATAAAATCATGAAATAATGATGTTACCTAAATCTAAAAAGATTAACATATTCAATTAATAAACCCTATTATAAATAAAATTTTGAAACTAATTGAGTGATAAATATTTTATTAGTTTTATGATAATTAATAAAATATAAATTAACATCAGGGGTACGAGAATCACACCACTTCACTTACCAAGCTAGTGGTAGTTTTAAATTTTTTTTTCCAGATGTCAATTAATGATTTCGTTAATAGCTTATATTTTATCAACTATTAATAATTTAAGAACATGAATTATACAAAAAAATAAATAAGAGGTACTTGAGAAGTAACCATTTAAAAATTTAGTCTTGTACCTCTCGGCGTACTTCAGAGAGGATAAAATCTTATCGATAGCACTCACAGGCAAACCATTGAATGGGATTATGTTTTTTCAGCCAGCAAATCTTAAAACGTTTTTCTGATGAAAATTCGAAAAATCAAATTTTTGAAATACTTCCCCTTAAGGTAGGTGCAAGTAAAGATCTAATCTTAAATAATTTATATAACCTAGATATAATAAATAAAAAATTTTAAGTATTATTTTTTTTTAATTATTATAAAATTTATTTAAATGAAAGTATTTCCAATGCAATAATCTAATGATTTAAAGGTATATTTTTCAAATAAACATTTGCTATTAATTCATGCTTTATTTATATTTTAATTTATGCATTATAATTGAATCAACTACTCTGATAAATTAAAGAACAAATACTCTATTGACTGAAAAAAATATATATAATAAATGTATTTTGATTAAGCTTATTATGTTTTTAAAATATTTGACTTTTAATTCATTAAATGTATATATTTCTATGCCAAAACCAATTGATCTAATTAAAATTGATTAAAAAATTGAATAAAATAATATACGAATTTGTTTGTGATTTGGGTAATTATTTTGAAATGTGGAAATTCTCTCTCTCAATAAAAAACAGAGATGAACATTCACTTGGCGATTATTTTATTGAATTAATAATTACCATTGTCTACTCGTAACACCAAACACAACAGCCGATTGTAATTAAATTTTTTTATTATAGGCTCTTTTTATTTATTCATTATATAAAATAAACGAGCCATCGTCAATTTGGAAGTTAAAAGTAAAAACCTGGAGTTTATTTTCATCAATTTAATTAATTAACCGGAGGATTAACAATCGTATCAACTTCGTTGCTATTGACTCTTTAGTACATGATTATATACTTTATTATTTAATTTGATTTTGGTTAATAAATATTTTTTAAAGAGCTTTGAACCATCCTATTTAAAATCGGACTAATTTCATCCCTTATGTCTTAATTGATTTAATATATACAATATTTTAAAAATTTAAGGGTGTAAGGATGATCGTTTCAAGTTGGGGTCACTTTGTAGACGATCCTCTTACGTTGGGTGCCAATTTATAAGGGGATCTAATTATTGGGCACTTGTAATGACCCACGATGACCGTGAATTGTTAATTATGTTAAGTTAATGATGGGCGCCAACTTTGGATATCCCAAAGTATAAAAGTGTGTTGAAAAATTAAGGGAAAAGGGAAAACACAATAATAATGTTCACATTAATTTACTTTAATTAAGTAGATAAAAATTAACAAATTAAATATACAAATTTTAAATAGAAAAATAAGAAAATGTAATTCACTATTATCACTGGAATTAGCAGAAATAATTATCAGAGGGTGTGATGAAAAGGATTATACACAAATAATTATATCACGGGACGTGATAAGTATAGGTTATATCAGGATGATATCACTTGTTCGACTGTATCACAGGGTGTGATAAAAATGATTATATACAAAATAATTATATCACGGGACGTGATAAATACCAGGTCATATCGGGATGATATCACTAGTTAAACTGTATCACAGGGTGTGATAATAAAAATGATTATATACAAAATAATTATATCACGGGACGTGATAAATACAGGTCATATCAGGATGATATCTCACTAGTTCGACTCCATTCTCAACTGTCTAAAAATATTAAAACTTGGAGGGATGGTCCTTCCCCTTATGTGAAATATAATATCTATATATATATTACATTTTAAGAATAATGCGACTAAATAACTTTGTTAATAAAATAGGGGAATAGAAAAACAAAATAAACAAAAAAATAGATAAACAAAATAAAATGTATAATAAAAAAAAATAACTAAGAATATAAATACTTTGTCCGTTACATCCTCCCCCTCTGATTCCGAGGTCTTTTGATTGAGGGATCAGCCCTAGGAACGGACAATTTTTGGCCTTCCTCGCTTACGTAGAGGAACTACTGGAGTAGAACGCGTGTCGTGGCTTAGACGCAATGCTGATGTATGAGGGGGAACAAGTCCTTGAGTAAATAAATGTTTTTGAGTTTGTGGTGGCTCCATAACTCCTGGTGGGCCCCGATGGGCTCTCGGAGACCCCACCAGCTGTCCATATCGGACAACAGGATCTTCTTTGCTGACTTTGGTACCGTCCATGGAATCGACGGCCCTTTGCAGCGCATTCAAACAACCGACTGTGTTTATATGATGTTCAGCGTAAGGAGTTGGCTCTCCCCCTGGTTGAAAGACAGTTTCATGTTCTTTTAATAAGTGGGCAAGTTTTATGTTCTGCTCTACAGTTAGCTGAATAGTGTTTTCAACAACAGTATTATTTTCATCAGTGGTGCAGAGATTTTCTCGAATAAATTTGTATTTTCTCTTAGGATAATTATGAAAATACCAGCGATTGTTTCGCATATCTAATACTAAACCTGCTTTTCTGAGGAAGTCAAGACCTAAGAGTGATCTATTTCCACTAACATTGGGTAGGAATATCATTTCTATATGTATTATTTTATTTTTGATTTTTACAGGAACCGTAGCTAATAACACGGAATGTATACGCTTTTTCCCGTCAGCTAGAGTTAAGGAAAGATTATCTACTTTAAAATGTTCTCCTCGTTGTCTTAAATAGCTGAGAAGACGCTGACCGCCAATTGAGCGAGTGGCCCCGCTGTCAACGCAAATAGAACCAGAAGCTTCATAGATGGAGGCTTCTATTAGAGCGAGTTTAGTATCTCCATTTGTAGTGACGTCACACTGTAAGGCTTGTGCGTTGGTAATTTCCTGCTTCGGATTGCAAGTTAGACACCTAGGTTTGGTGACTCCTGGAGTTCCGCAGCCGTAGCAACGAATTATTGAAGAGTCAGTCTCTTCTTTTTGTTTTTCACGAGGGTGTGAGTTTCTAATGGGTTTCCGATCATAATATTTCGATTTAGGGGGTTCGATAGATTTATTTGAAGTAATTGTTTTTGAAAATGGGGCCCTTAAGTTATCATAGGAGTCGAATTTTTCTGCGAGATCGAGGGGATCTCCCAATGTTTCCCAAGAGTCGAGGAAGTGATCTTTGCATTCGGATGAACACTTTCTCTTCATTTGATCAGCTAGGATCAAATTTTTAAGTTGATCAAAATTTTCAATTTTTAGATCGGATAGCCAGGCTTCTAGATAACCGCGTAGATTGAAGTAAAAATCTTTCCAAGTGTTTTCCGATGTCTTCTTGGAGGTGGAGAAAAGTTTTCTTATTTTATCCGTAGTTAATTTAAATCGGTGAAGTAGGAGCTTCTTAATATGTTGATAGTCTTGGGCGACTTCATTTGGTTCTCTAATTATTAGAGTAGTAATATCTGTGGGTAAAACCGAAATAAGATAAGTGACCCATGCATCCTCAGATATGCCAAGAAAATTCATTTGTCTTTCGAAAAGACGCAGATACGTATTAATATCGTCATCGTTAATTTTAAATAGAGGTAAGAATTTCAATATATCTACTTTCGGTTGAAGTGGGGTTGGTGATTCTACCTGGTTCACTACGGTTTGAATTCGGAGTTTCTCTAGTTCAAATTGTCTTTCCTTCTCCTTTTCTTCTCTTTCATCTTTCTCCCTTTCCCTCTCTCTTTCTTCTTTCTCCCTTTCCCTCTCTCTCTCTTCTTTTTCCTTCCTATCCTCTATGATGGTCATAAGTAATTCCCGTGTAAGGTCTTCATCATAATCAGGCAATGACGTGATGTCATTTTTTATATCGATCCTACGAGAATCTAAATTCATAACTATTCCTAATTCCTGTGCTAAAAGGATAAGATCCTCCTTTTTTCCTTTGCCGAAAAATGACATTTTTAATAGGATAATTAAATTTAATGTTAACCAAAGAGAAAAAAAAAAAAATTAATTAATTAATCAAAATTAAAAGTTATTTAGTCGCGTACAATTGAATTATACAATGTTTAATTATAAAATAAGATAATTGTAATATAATTTAAAATATGTAAAAAAGTATTTAAATATTTGAAAATATAGTGATATTTTATCAATTTTATTAATTCATTAATTTAAATATAATGTAGTAGAATAAAATTTAAAAATCAAAAAAAAAAATTTACAAATTAAACATATAAATTAATTAATTATAGCTAATAATAATATTAATATATTCAAACTATTTTTATTGAATTAGAATTAAATAGATAAATATTCTATTTGTTAGATAAATGTGAAAATTAAAAATAAAAAAAATAATTAACAAGTGTTAAATATATTATTATATTAGACAAGGAGATATGATTTATTTAAATTTAAAGTATAAAAGTAAAAGTTTTAAATTTCTATTTTATTAATTAAATATTAAATTGTAGTATAAGTCCGTTGAGATGAAAAAGTGATGATACTGCTCACCAAAGATGAATAATGTACTTTTCTCAGGAGCCGTGGTGTACTAATCGGGCCTCAGGTTGGGCTGCCACTTTGTAAGGATGACTAATCGAGCCAAACGTTGGGCTGCCACTTTGTAAGGATGATCGTTTCAAGTTGGGGTCACTTTGTAGACGATCCTCTTACGTTGGGTGCCAATTTATAAGGGGATCTAATTATTGGGCACTTGTAATGACCCACGATGACCGTGAATTGTTAATTATGTTAAGTTAATGATGGGCGCCAACTTTGGATATCCCAAAGTATAAAAGTGTGTTGAAAAATTAAGGGAAAAGGGAAAACACAATAATAATGTTCACATTAATTTACTTTAATTAAGTAGATAAAAATTAACAAATTAAATATACAAATTTTAAATAGAAAAATAAGAAAATGTAATTCACTATTATCACTGGAATTAGCAGAAATAATTATCAGAGGGTGTGATGAAAAGGATTATACACAAATAATTATATCACGGGACGTGATAAGTATAGGTTATATCAGGATGATATCACTTGTTCGACTGTATCACAGGGTGTGATAAAAATGATTATATACAAAATAATTATATCACGGGACGTGATAAATACCAGGTCATATCGGGATGATATCACTAGTTAAACTGTATCACAGGGTGTGATAATAAAAATGATTATATACAAAATAATTATATCACGGGACGTGATAAATACAGGTCATATCAGGATGATATCTCACTAGTTCGACTCCATTCTCAACTGTCTAAAAATATTAAAACTTGGAGGGATGGTCCTTCCCCTTATGTGAAATATAATATCTATATATATATTACATTTTAAGAATAATGCGACTAAATAACTTTGTTAATAAAATAGGGGAATAGAAAAACAAAATAAACAAAAAAATAGATAAACAAAATAAAATGTATAATAAAAAAAAATAACTAAGAATATAAATACTTTGTCCGTTACAAGGGTGAAATAGAACTTAGCTCCACTTAAGATAAATAAAAGTCCTGAAAAGAGTAAATAAGTCACAAATAAATTCTTGTTGATAATGATTAAGAACAATTTTTTTTATTATTACATTCTTTTTAAATACTTTATTATAACTTTATTATTATGAATGGAACTTCTACCACAACAATATATTAATTTATTATCTAATCCATTAAAAAGTTGATTAATTAATGGGAATAATTAATTAAAAATTTCATTTTGAATAAACATTTGCAAAAGTTTGTTGATTTTGATAATAAATGGAAATATCTTGGAGTGGCAATTATGTTATTGAGAAAAAAAAATTCGCAGTGTGAAATTTATTAATTTAAAAAAAAAATTAGTTTAATGGAAGATACTCACTCATTTCTACTATATTTGATAAAAATAATTTTGTGAGAAATCTGTTTAAAATATTCCATATGTGATTTATGATAATAGCAATAATTGTTAAAACAACTTGTAGACCAAACAATAACGCCGTTCGCCTTAATTATTCAAGTTGAATTAATAATAAGAAAAAAGGGAAGGGCATCGCTCATGAAAGACAATTGATAAGAAAACCACATCAAATGTTAGTGATAATAATATAGAACAAAAAAATATTTAAAAAAACATATAATTCAATAAAGGATGTGTGTTCAAGTTTAGTAAGAATATGAAGAGAAAACTAAATATTAAAAACTATATATGAACTTATAAAAATCTGGAATGTCTCCAACTCGACTATCTCGCAATTTGAATTGGATTAAAAAACATATTATATTTAAATTAAATTTAATTAATTAAATTATAAATTAAAATTAATAAATAATATTTATTAAACCAGCGCGTGTTTGGCTCTTTTTTGATGGCACCACAACACGTCCTGGCTCGTGATTTGCAGTCGTAAAAATAATTAATTCCGGTACGTTCAGCGATTCAATCAAGCTGAAATTCTATATATAGCAGTTGTATACAATTTTTAATCATGTGAAAAACTATCAAACTTATAGCTTTATTTTTAAGGTCAGTTTAGAAGAAAAAATATCAAAACGTTGTAGGTAATGACCCTCTTTTGGATGAGCTACATTTTTCAAAAGTTGATACAAAACTACGAATTTTGAATAATGCCTGTGTACCAAATTTCATTATTCTAGCTCAAACCGTTTTTGCGTAATACACACACACACAGACATTTTTCTCAATCTTATTGAAAATGACTCAGGGACCTTCAAAACGTATAAAAACATCAAAATCTCGACATCGAAAATTTTTTGGCGAGATAGTAAAAAGGAAGAAAAATTATAAACTTTTGAGTAGACATTCTATAATGTAAGATTGAATTTTTTTTTTGTTATATTTTATATTTTTACCGACCGAAGATAGTATGAGATGTATTGTTTTCACACCAAATTTCACATGTGGAGATTTTTACATGTCTCCTCGAATCATGCATTTTGTTAACAGAAAAAAGTATTTTTAGCATGATGTCTGTCCGTCCGTACATTGTGTGTCCGTATAGATGTGTACAGCTTGAACTGCTCAACGGATTTTGATGAAAATTGGTTTTTGATAAAATTTAGTCTACGGATTAATTAGAATAAATAAATTTAAAAAAATGACATCAAATTGTTTTTTTATTAAATTATATTAAAATAGTAATTATCTAATATAACTATTCCTACACTAGATAGATTTATGTAGATTTAAAAAATATTTATTTAGATATAGAAATAATATATAGTATTTATATTCAATTAGAATGAGTGAGATGGATATAAATATTGTCTCTCTCAAGTCCCCGAAACTAGTATATTATTAAATAGTCTGTATATATTAAATCTGTCTATACAATTTTGTATATAAAGTGTCCAAGAATATATTTTGTAGTCTATTAACAAATAATTTTTCAACAATATTAAAATTTTACGTTCCACTTGGGGACAACTTTTCTTATTGTATTGAAAAAAAGAGGGAGAATTTTTTACCATTAATTTTTAATTCAGTTCTCATTGAACCTTAGAAGTAAGCGGATCAGTGTCTATAAATAGTTTAATATATATTTATATATATAATTCTTTCTCATTTCACTTATTCATTAGAATAAATATTTAAAAAAAAAAAATAAAAATTTTTTTTTTTCGAATAGTTTTAAAACAATAAGTAGGGGCCTGGGCCCCCCATCTCAAAATGACATCAAGAAATGTCCCTCCTAGTGTTCAAATATCATCAAATAATGATAATCTATCATCCAACATGATGACAACTGATGCCCAAGAAACAACATCATCGTCTCCAACACCTCAATATTCATCAAATAATGATATTAGGATTGGACTTGACGACTACGATACATCGTGGCAGCGAGTTAAAAGGCGGAGATCAAGTTCAGGTACTCAAAATGCCTCACAATTATCTTTCGACATTCAGCAATCAAATCGATTTGCCCCGCTCTCAAATCACGAGCTAAAAAGAAATATCAATTTAAATAATGAAAATCCTAAAAATAATGATACCCCGAAAACTCCGAAACCTCCACCTATTTTTATATATGACGTCGTAAATTTCTCCGAAATGATTAAATGCATTTCGAAAGTTTTAACTAAAGATGAATATATTTGCAAAGCCATGGCAAATTCTAATGTGAAAATAAATGTATTAACAAGCGATGCCTTCAGAAAGCTTGCAAAATTTCTAAGGGAAAACAATATTACTCATCACACATATCAACTCAAAGAAGATCGCTCATTTCGTGTTGTTATCAAAAATCTACATTATTCTGCTGATATTGAAGATATCAAATTCGAATTAACTGAAAAAGGATTTGATGTCAGAAATATAACCAATGTTAAACATAGAATTTCCAAAGAGCCGCTTTCACTATTTTTTCTTGACCTTGAACCAAATGAGGATAATAAACTTATTTATAATATATGTTATTTATTAAATACTAAAATAAAAATTGAACCTCCGAGAAAAAATAAAATAATTCCTCAATGCACCAGGTGTCAGTCCTTCAACCATACAAAATCTTACTGCCTTAAGCCCTTTAGGTGTGTTAGATGTAGTGGGTCTCATGAATCTACCAAGTGCACGAAACCAAAAGAAACCCCTGCGACTTGCTCTAATTGTTCAGGAAATCATCCGGCAAACTACAAAGGATGTAAAACATACACAGACATTCAAAAAAGAAGGGGAAAACCTTTTAACCATTCCAACATCACAAACAGTCAAGAACATAAAACTCCTCATCCTCAAATACCACCTACTCCACCACCTCCTTCCTCGAGTCAAAACACTCAACACAGATATCCACATGCATCTTATTCCAATGTTGTCCAAAATAAAAATTATAACGACCATCCAAATGACATCAATATTCAGTTAACAACTCTTATCAACGAATTCAAATCTATGTTTAATCAGCTTTTAAATCAAAACAGCATCATCCTTAACTTGCTAACGAAAGTTATAAATAACATGACTAAAAATGGCTGATTCTTTTAGAATAGCACTCTGGAATGCTAATGGTTTAGCACAACGACGTCTCGAATTAGAGATCTTCTTACATAATGAAAAAATTGACATACTATTGATATCTGAAACGCATTTCACAAATAAAAGCTATTTCTCGATTCCTGGATATAACTGTTACACCACACTCCATCCTGATGGTACGGCCCATTCAGGGACTGCAATTCTCATTAAAAGAACAATATATCACCTAGAATTGGAGAAATATGAA
Source organism: Labia minor (assembly GCA_963082975.1). Lineage (NCBI taxonomy): Eukaryota > Metazoa > Arthropoda > Insecta > Dermaptera > Spongiphoridae > Labia > Labia minor. The sequence continues at coordinate 39,998,889 of OY720344.1, read as the reverse complement.
AAAAACTTTCTTCAAGCCACATCAATACAAGTTACTGGCATAAATGGAACACATCTTGTAATAAGCGCTCTCTATTGCCCTCCTCGTCATTCCATCACCAAAGAAAATTTTGAAAATTTCTTTGAAACACTTGGTCCAAAATTCATAGTTGGAGGTGACTTCAATTCAAAACACACATCATTTGGTTCTCGAGTTATAACACCCAAAGGAAGAAACCTGCTTAAAACAATTTTGTCGAGAGGTTACAATATTATTTCTACTGGTAAGCCAACTTATTGGCCCTCAGATCCCAGTAGATTGCCCGATCTACTGGATTTCTTTGTATCAAATGGTTTGACAAATTCATATTACACTATCGAAGAATGTTTGGATCTTAGCTCTGACCACACCCCAGTGATTGCTACTATAAGCTCCATGATTATAAAAAAAGAAAGAACCCCTACAATATGCAATAAAAAGACTAACTGGGCTCTTTTCAAACAAAATCTTGAAGATAATCTTAACACTAAAATCCCCCTTAAAACCGAAGAAGATATTGAACACGCAATTGAATATTTCAATAAAAATATACATGATTCAGCTTGGCTATCTACACCAAAAATAGACAATCAAGAAAAGCGAATAAATTACCCACTGGAGATTAAAGAAAAATTGAAAGAGAAAAGAATACTTCGAAAAATATGGCAAAGGAGTCAATACCCACCAGATAAACTGGCATTCAATAGGGTTTCAAAAGAACTTAAGAACCTAATTATAAAAAACAAAAACGATACTTTGCAAGACTTCCTTTCAAATTTATCTCCTCAAGGAAATAATGATCATTCTCTCTGGAATGCAACTAAATATTTAAAAAGACCCAAGCAATTTGTATCCCCATTAAAAACCGATACAAATACTTGGGCCAGAACAAATATAGAAAAAGCTGAAACTTTCTCTAAACATTTGGAATATACTTTCAATCCTTTTCCCCAAACTTGTCCAAACCATGAGAATCTAGAAATAGAAAACTTTCTGGATTCTCCATTACAGTTATCTCCTCAAATCCAATCATTCTCCTCAAAAGAAATCGAAAATATTCTTAAGCACGAGTCAAACAGGAGAAAATCCCCCGGATATGACCTAATCACTGTTGAGGTCTTAAAAAAACTCCCGAAAAAAGGAATACTTCTACTCACTCAAATATTCAATGCAATTTTAAGAACTCGCAATTTCCCAATTCAATGGAAAATTGCTCATATTATCATGATTCTTAAATCAGGAAAACAAGAGTCGGAAGTCTCCTCATATCGACCAATTAGTCTTCTTCCCCAAACATCAAAAATCTTTGAAAAACTTATTTTAACGAGACTAAAGGCTGATGTCGAAATTGACGAAATATTACCCGATCATCAATATGGATTTAGACGCCAACACTCTACTTCTCAACAAATTCATCGAATTGTTAACGTTATCCAAACAACCCTGGAAGAAAAGAAGATATGCTCCGGCGTGTTTCTTGATGTAAAACAAGCATTTGACAAAGTTTGGCATCAAGGACTTTTATATAAAATAAAAAAAATATTTCCTGACCATTACTATTGGATATTTAAATCATACCTTCAAGATCGTTGGTTCCAAGTTCGGGTAGAAAATGAATTATCTCAATATCATCCAATACGTGCAGGAGTTCCCCAAGGCAGCATTCTTGGACCATTTCTTTATTCTCTGTATACTGCGGACATACCAACAAGTGAAGACTCATTCATTGCTACCTATGCTGATGATACCTCCATACTAGTAACCAGCTCAGATCCAGGTACTGCTTCGAACAAACTTCAAGAAAAACTTGACACCATCCAAAATTGGTTTCATAGGTGGAGGATTCATGTAAACGAGACCAAATCGAATCACATCACTTTCACAAATAGAAAAATCATATGTCCATCCGTTTACCTAAATTCCCAAATCATTCCCCAAAGTAACTCTGTGAAGTATCTTGGACTGTATCTTGATTCGAAAATAAACTGGAAAATTCACATAGACAAAAAGAAGAATGAATTAAACATCAAATATAAAAAAATGTATTGGCTGTTGGGAAAAAACTCACAACTTACACTTAAAACAAAAGTACTGCTTTACAAGTCAATGCTTAAGCCAATCTGGCAATACTCATGTCAAATCTGGGGAACTGCCAGCGAGTCCAATATAAATAAAATACAAAGAGTGCAATCCAAAATACTTAGATGCATAGCAAATGCACCCTGGTACGTCTCAAATGCAAGCTTGCACAATGACCTTCTCGTCCCACCAGTCAGAGAAGTGATCCATCAGTCATTCATCAAACATATTAAAAAACTAGAAAATCATCCAAATGTATCAGCGATTGCTCTCCTAGACAACAGTGAAGTCTACAGGAGACTTAAGAAGACCCACGTTCTCGATATTGAGGAGTGTGCTATATCAAAAAACTGGAGGGTGAAACTAAAATAGGGACGTCGTCGATGGCCGACTTTCTCTTCAAGTGATGTGTGAATGTGAGAATGAATGAATGAATGTATGAGCGTCTGAGTGTGAGAGTGTATGTAAATAAATTATTATCAAATTTACTTATAGCTCCAAAACTGAGCTGATTGTAAATAAAATAAAGGGAAAAAAAAAAAAAAAAAAAAAAAAAAATTTTTAATTAAAATATTTTTTTTTTCAAAAAAAGAAAAAAAACTTTTTTCATTATACAAAGTTGCTAAACTTAGAATTTCTTTCATGTCATCTTTATTGACATGGGGTTATTTTACATGCGGCTAATTCAGAGGATGAAATTTGACCATTATTTTATAATTTTATTCTTATTGGTTTCTCTAAGCAAGATTAAAAAAAAAGTATTTATGTATGATCAAGAAGATAACTTTTGTTATTTAAGTTTATAGTTTTCTATTGGAAAATCTTATTTATGATTCAACCTTCTCAGTCTTTTAAGTTCAATATGACTATCTACACATAATAAAAAAAAATATTGAATATCTTTTCATGTATATCAAATATTTATTTATTATAAATTTCATAATCATTGTTTAGTTTTCTAATAAAATATATTAAAAATTCTCAAATACCAAACTTTAAAATATTTTTGTTTATTATTTTAATTTTGAATCGTATGCTTAAATTTATTGAATAACAAAATATCTAGATTTTACTTAAATCAGAGGTCAAAAAAAAAAAAATTGAAGACAGATAACTTTTGGCAGGACACTTGAGACTTGTGTCTTAGTATAGACAAATAACCGATTGAGATGATGAATTGGGAAGGCTCAAAAAACGATCATCCGTTGTCCGGAAACGACCAAACGAATCAATGATAACGACATTTGAACAGAAGGCCATTTCGTTGGAGGCTATTGATGGAAGGGGGAGGGTGTGTGCTTTTGAAGTTGAACAAATCTAGAAGGCGTTTATTGATGACAAAAAGGCATTAAGTATTTCCAGAACTCAGCACGCTTTTTAATCTCCAACCACATTCAAGATTCGAATCAAAATATACCTAATAGATGAGTAAAATTACTCATAAATGAATCAGAATTTTAGGTTTTGATGTTTTTGTTATATATATCTATATATATTATATATATTTATAATACATAGATCTGGAATTAATATTCTAGCAAAAATTATAATAATAAAGCGGCAAATCAGAATAAATCTCAAATTAATAATAATTTTTTTATTTCCTTAATTTTTTGATAATTTTTTAAAAAGTATAATTAAAAATATGAGCTGTGGCCAGGCACAGAACTGACGATTTGAAATAAATTAATTTCCAAACAACATTATATATAAAAAAAATATCTTTAAAACTTGAATTAAAATGACTAATTTATATTATCTTGCTTTTTATTTTTAACTTAATTAATCAATTATTTATCAATTCTATATTTTAAGTGAAATATTTTCTGAAAATGAATATAAATAATACTTAGTAAACTACCACTTCCAGTACACCAAAAGTTAATGAATTCATGTTACTGATGCATTAAGTAATCAAATTTTATCAAAATCCGTTGAGCCGCTTTCGGAGACACAGACCGACGGACGAAATGCTAAAAATACTTTTTTCTATTCACAAAATGTATGATTTGTGGAGATATGTAAAAATCTCCACATATGAAATTTGGTGTGAAAACAATAACTCACACTATCGTCGATCGGTAAAAATTTATTTTTGTAAAAATAGTATTAGGAATTATATATATTTTAAAACAATTATATACTCACACTATCAATGTCTTTAGAAGATTTTCTTAGAAAACATTTGAATTTCACAAATCAATTACAATTTGATTTGAAAGAATGGTAACAATATATATAATATCAATAGGAAATAGTATTCTACAATATAATACAAACAAGGTTTACAATTAATAGAATATAGAGGATTGATTTAAACATGGAAATTGTAAGACTTTGGGACTATAATGAAAGTGACTAATTCCAAATGAACATTTTTTTTCTCTTTTGGTGAATGGAAAGAGGTGGTGGGGTGAGGCAACCAATATCACTTAGTCGAGCGGAAGAAGAAAGAAAATCAATGATGCTTGTTCTAACGATCGAAATCCTCTGATCAAATAAATATTGGCTTGTCTAAACAGACTCCACCAGGTTGGCAGCCTCCCTTACTCATGTTATATTATGTAAATTTCAATGCGGCCTTTGTGTTGCCCTCTAACATTTATCAATCAAATTTTCCTTTAAATTTAATCAAAATCACAAGGAAATATTTCCTAAGAAATTGAATATTTCTTTCTTTTTTTATAATTACGAATCTAAAATAGGTATCAGAATCCGTTCTTTGAAATAAAAAAAAATATTTTATTTGTCATTCAATTAATTTTTTATAAATAATTTTTTAGGTTTTTGGTCCTTAGATCTTTATTTTAATTTATTTATTATTATATTTTCATTTCAAATTAATTTTAAATAAATTTATTTTTTCCTTAAAAAAGCTTAGATTTTTAATTTTCTATGGATAATATATTTAAAAATTATATATTAATATTATCATAGTATCTTATTTGATATTTCATGTTTTCCATGCCAATTTTATAATTAATCTTTTTTTTCATATTTATTCTTATTCTTATTCTAATACTTTTTAAATTTTAAAATAAGATGACCCTTCATTTCTGTTTAATACATTAACGTAATAATCCCAGCTTCAACGTCGAATGTCTTATAGAGAGATTCTTATTGTCGTTGGAATTATTACAAGCTATTTTCTCTCGAAAATAGCCTGAAGAGAGATAGGGTTTTTGATTCTAAGCGATAGGTAATGGTTAGTGATGGTTGGTATAAGGGAAATACACTCAAATGTATTCTTTTCAGAGCTTTTATTTAAACTTATTCATATATTGATACAAACAGAAACTATACACCTAAACCGGATGGAATCAACAAACCAGTCCCTCGTTAGGTGCGCTAATATGAATAATACTAATATATACACATATACAGTATGAAATTGATACAACCAGGTAAATAGGGCCGGAATTTCAATGCTGCCACGCGTCCAATGCACAGAACTGAGACGCTGCTTCTCTCGTCGACCCGTGTTCGCTCGTTGATGCAAGATTCTTCAAATAAAACTCGATGTTCTTGTGAGATAGCCGTAGTCGAAAAAAGATAGCTCTTGCGGGGAAGGAAGAAAGAAAAGGAATAAAATATAGAAAGGAAGAGTTAGAAGGGATTCAGATGGTGGTATCTTCGAGCAAAAGGATCTAAAACACTTTTCTCAAACAAACTCCTCAAACAAACACTCTTTGCCGTTGATCAAACCACCAAATGAAATCGAAGGAAAAAGCAGGCTCAACGCTGCTCAGAAGAGGTAGAATGACTTGCTCAGGTCAAAGTGGGTCAAAGGCAGGTGAGCGAGTGACCAAAAAGGCCGGGAAAACAGCAAGACTCAGAACAGGACAGGAGGGGGGAAGTCAAGGAAGGGGAAAAGAGATAAGGCAGGTAGGTTGAAAGAGAAAGACTGCCCTCTCGGAATAGCACTATTATCTTTGTGCACATGTGCTTCGAAATGGCTTGTTCACACTCCCCCCCAAAAATCCACAAAGGACTGGATTTTTCCAAATTAAATTAAAGGAAATAAAATCTAAATTAAATCGGGAACAATTATGTGTTTGTTAACGGGTCTGAGGTAAATCCCTTTAGCAGTTTTGACTTTGACAACTCTTACGACATTATCTTTTCCAGGCAGTGTCTCTACGACTTGGGCCAATAGGCCAATGGGAAGGGATCACGTTATCTTCTTTCAAAATCACTAATTGATTTTCGGTTATATTAGGAGTTAACATATTAGATTTATATCGGCTCTGAAGAGAAGAAAGATATTCCCGGGACCATTTGTTCCAAAAATGTTGAACATATTCTTCTGTAGTTGGAATCGCCTTGATAATCTGATGTCTTTGGAGGGGATTTCCGATTCTAAGGAGGGGAGTTGTTTCAAAGGAGCACCGATCATATAATGACCGGGGGACAAGTAGTCAAAACTATCGGGGTCGAAAGTAAGAGGGGTCTGGGAGAGTGAATTTAATATTTCCTCAATTTGGCACAAAATGTTTTCTATTTCAGATATCGTCAATATCTGATTTTTAACAACCCGTTTTAAATGAAACTTGGCGGATTTAACATCCGCCTCCCATAATCCACCGAAATTAGGTGAGTAAGGGGGAATATATTTCCAAGTTACTCGATTTTCACTTAGAAAATCACTTACAATTTTGAATTTAATATGAGACGTTAATGTGTTTAGCTCAGATTGAATTATTTTATCTGCGGATATAAAGTTAGTTCCGTTATCACTATAAATGAGAGAGAGGAGGCCCCGACGGGAAATAAATCTTTTAAAATAGTTAAAAAATGTCTCTGTCGTAAGATCGACCCATACCTCAAAATGCATGGCCTTAGAGAAACATACAAATACACAAGCATATGCCTTCTCAGGGTTTGATCCTCTAGTGAGTTTGAGATGTATAAAAAAGGGTCCGAAGAAATCAATTCTAGTGACGCTAAATGATCTCGAAGGAATCAGTATAGGAAGAATTCTGATAACCCACAATGTACAATACAAACCCGTAGGCTTGTTCGCTAGCATCCGAAAAACCCAAAGCTCATAAGAATCGCATTTGTCACATGTAATTAGTTGAGGAAGAGTAAAATTTGAAATAAGGGGGATTGATTGTCTGAAATGAAACCAAAGGCTTTGAAACGCATCGGGCACCTCATCGTCCCAATCTAGATTCAAACGCCAAAGTTTCAGGAAAATGATTTTAAATGAAATTAAACAAGGAGCAATCCATCCCAGAGGATGATAAACTTTTGCTAGATCTGATAAAATTGATCTTTTCGTTAGCTTAATGGAAGTAGGAATTGTAAATTTATAACCAAAAGTGTCGGTGTCAGTGTCCCACGAAAGTCCCAATATGCAAGTGCTGTCTCCCATTTCCACACACTTTGAGTTATTTGTTAAAATATCCCTTTTTATAAGTGGATCTAAAACGAATTGTGAGTTGGAGGACCATTTATCTAAATAAAAGTGAGCGCTATTTAAAACCTGATTGAGCTGTGTAGTTAATTGTATGAAATCCTTTTTGAAAATGCCATGATGAGGTAAGTAAAATTCCTGACTGTCATTCACCTGCCTATTTGAAACGGGATGTAATTTTTCGATAAATTTCGAATCAATTAGTTCCTTCATATAATTTTTATAAAGATCAAAAAATTTAGAATTTTTACTAAAACGGATTTCTTGGGATTGAAAGGTTTTCAATGCGGTGATGTAAGAATTGCCTAAGTTTGGAGGGTCCTTTTTAAATGGTAAATTTACTTGAATGTGACCATCGGGAAGAATTTGAACGGATTTTTTAAAAAGAGTTTCGGCTCGAGATAGAGGTGTCTTAATAGACGAGGGGATCGGTTCTAATGCCCAAAGCTTTTGAAAGTCATTGTAAATTTGAAGCTGATCGGAAGTGGTTTGTTTAACCTTTTCCTCTTTTAAAATAAAATTTCTATATTTCGCATCTGAAGATAAAGCATCTCCATATACAACCCAACCGAGTGTTGTATTCTGTGCAAGTGAATTTCCATTAGGAGATTTCACAATATCTCCTTGCAATAGTTTGGTATAAAGAGACACTCCAATCAAAATATTAATATTTTTCGGAATATAAAAATTGGGATCAGACAAGGGGTAATTTTCTAAATAATCGAATTGGGATTTTTGCAACGGTTTAGAAGGAATTTTGATATTAAAATTATTGATAATATTAAAATGTTCTTGAATTTTGAATTGAGGATCGATTGGAGAACCAAACGTTAGTAAAACGGCATTGGTCGAATGAGCTAAACAAACATCATGAAGGCCACTAATTTTAGTATTACTTCTGATTGATTTTAACCCTAGAAATGCAACTAAATCCGAGGAAATAAGAGAGACTTCCGATCCTGAATCTATAAAGGCATTTAATGTAATGGGCCTGTTTTCATAATCTCTGGCTATCAAAGTCACTCTGCCAAGCAGGGAAGTACAACCACGATTTAAGGGAAAGGAAGAAAGGGCGTTATTCGATTTCGAAACCTCTGGGTTATTATTTTCTGACTCGCCAGTTTTCTTTCTTGGAGAGGGGGTGCTCAAGTGTTCATTATCGAAATGGAGTAAGGCATTGTGTGACCGTTGGCAAGAAGGGCAATTTTTATACGAACAGGTGGAGGCATGGTGAGCAGGGCTAAAGCATTTGAAGCACAGTTTGTTAGAGGATACCCAAGCGTACCTCTCTCTGACTGCTTTGTTAAGGAATTGGGTGCAAGTGAAAAGCTTGTGGGACTTTTCACACATGGGACAGGGAACTGTTGAAGGCCGGGTGGAGGATAAATTTAAATTATTTCTTAGGCTATGCTGGCTGGGAATTCTAGGAACTATCTCACGCTTTCTCGAAGGTCCATCGATACTTCGAGGTGCTGACTCGCTCATGGCATCAGTGTGCAGTTGCAGGAATGACAATATCGTCTCATATTCGGGAATGTCCTCATCATTCCCAATGGACAGGATCCACTTGTGTCTCAGCTCTGGCGTCATTTTCTGCGTGATAATTCGTGCAATGATTGGATTCCATTCCTTTACATTGCAACCCAGGTTGATCAATTGCATAATGTTTTCCTTAAAAATAATAAACAAATTATTAATATCACTCGCATTATCATGCCTCATCGGCGAACAATTTAACATTTTATCGAGCAATGAAAATATTATGGTCCTCTTTTTAAAATATTTGGATTTCAACATTGTTATAGCTACAATATAATTTTCCTTATTAATTGTAAGGTTTTTAATTAAATCTAATGGTTCGGAAATCAAGCAAGATTTTAAATATTGCAATTTGTCAATTTCGTTCAAAGATCCATTTTGATCTATTGCATTTTCAAATGCTGCCCAAAAAGAACACCAATTTAAAATATCTCCAGAAAAGGTGGGCAATTTGAATTTAGGTAACTCAATGTTACTTCTATAATTTGCAATATTTTGTTCCTGCTTGATTTCCTTTGTACATGGCTCCATTGAATATATGAGATCATTGACTACATCAATATGTCCAGAGGCTTCTTTCAATAAACTATTGCAAACCGGATCATCTTTTAACCCATTCAAGATTATCTCGGTTCGGAAAGCTACCAATTCTTTTACTAATGAAGTGCCTTGGTCCATTAATCGTTGAAAGTGGCATCCTTTCAATGAATCTTTCCGTCTCTGTGCAATTGAAGTAAAATCCTCTGATGATGCCTCCAGCACATACCACCTTGCAGTCAATGTCTCTGTTGTTAAAGCCATTTTACTTTTCTTAAACAAACAATTAAAAGAATTTTACTAATTTATAAATAAAGAAAACAATCAAAAAGAAAGCAAGTTGAGTGAAAGAATTATATATATAAATAGAAATTAAAATTTATGAGAAAACAATTTTTGAACTAAATTAATTGAATTAAAACTAGAAATATATTACAAACAATTTTTATAGAGCTATTAAACAATACAAATTTATATATATAATAATTTAATCTCGTGGCTATCTCGAAACCACGTGGACTCTATTGAACAAAAAATCAAATTTAAATTATAGAAAGAATTAAATTTTAAACAAACAATATTAAAAATCAATTAAAAAATTAATTTATTAGTGTGGATCGAAAATAATTCAAAATTGAATTAAGTTATACTTGTATATATGTATATAATTTCCGAAAAGCAATATGGCGCTGGTCACCTGATCACGTTGTTTACTTTGCCAGCAAGCGACTCGACGCTGTGTTTGCCAAGTATACCAACCAAAGCACACCAACCACCAACAAATCGCTCGAATCAGTCCTTGTTCGAGGGCGCCAAATGTTTAATACATTAACGTAATAATCCCAGCTTCAACGTCGAATGTCTTATAGAGAGATTCTTATTGTCGTTGGAATTATTACAAGCTATTTTCTCTCGAAAATAGCCTGAAGAGAGATAGGGTTTTTGATTCTAAGCGATAGGTAATGGTTAGTGATGGTTGGTATAAGGGAAATACACTCAAATGTATTCTTTTCAGAGCTTTTATTTAAACTTATTCATATATTGATACAAACAGAAACTATACACCTAAACCGGATGGAATCAACAAACCAGTCCCTCGTTAGGTGCGCTAATATGAATAATACTAATATATACACATATACAGTATGAAATTGATACAACCAGGTAAATAGGGCCGGAATTTCAATGCTGCCACGCGTCCAATGCACAGAACTGAGACGCTGCTTCTCTCGTCGACCCGTGTTCGCTCGTTGATGCAAGATTCTTCAAATAAAACTCGATGTTCTTGTGAGATAGCCGTAGTCGAAAAAAGATAGCTCTTGCGGGGAAGGAAGAAAGAAAAGGAATAAAATATAGAAAGGAAGAGTTAGAAGGGATTCAGATGGTGGTATCTTCGAGCAAAAGGATCTAAAACACTTTTCTCAAACAAACTCCTCAAACAAACACTCTTTGCCGTTGATCAAACCACCAAATGAAATCGAAGGAAAAAGCAGGCTCAACGCTGCTCAGAAGAGGTAGAATGACTTGCTCAGGTCAAAGTGGGTCAAAGGCAGGTGAGCGAGTGACCAAAAAGGCCGGGAAAACAGCAAGACTCAGAACAGGACAGGAGGGGGGAAGTCAAGGAAGGGGAAAAGAGATAAGGCAGGTAGGTTGAAAGAGAAAGACTGCCCTCTCGGAATAGCACTATTATCTTTGTGCACATGTGCTTCGAAATGGCTTGTTCAATTTCTAATTCATTTTCACCGCAATTAGGGCTTACAATACCGGGATCCCGGACGATTTTTGTCCGGTATTAAAAACCGGTATTTATGTAAAAATACCGGTATTTTGGTATTACGAATTTACGAATTTACAAAATGTGTATGATTTTTTAATGACAATAGTGCCGACAAGTGTAGAATCAGAAAGAGCTTTTTCGGCCGCTGGTTATATTTGTACGAAAATTCGGTCCTCGCTTGATGATGAAACGCTTGATTCGTTGTGTTTTTTAAGAGCAAACTTTAATAAACAAAACGCAAGTTATTAATATTAAATACTTTCAATTTATATTTTTATATTTTTTACTTCTTTAATTATATTTAATTCTTTAATTATATAATACCATACGAGCCTATTATATGTAAAATGTAACATAGAATTTAATATTTACTTTATTTTACACTTGCACCTTTTTTTGTATCTATCTACTCCTACTCTCTATGTAATAAAATAAATAATATCTACTCACTTCAGAACAATATTTATTGGATTTCATATATTATTTGTTAAAAAGTCAATATAACAACTGAGGTAAGAAGAAATATAGCTAGTAAATTTATTATTAATAATACCGGTATTAATACCGGTATCCCGGTATTTCAAATTTCAAATACCAAATACCGGTATTCAGATTTTAGTTCGGTATTGTAAGCCCTAACCGCAATCAGAATCCCTGTATCTCTCATATTTATCTTAAATAAATGAGCAGTGGAGATAATTTGAATAGAACGTATTCTATTAAAATTAAAATAAAATATTTTGTTTTATCAAGATAATCTAATCAAGACTTTTAATTTTAACTTATACTTAATTTTAATTTATTATTAGTTATAGTATTTGATATTTGAATAAATTTTTTATTGAGTTTAACATTTGTTTGTTTGTGTTATTTGTTAATTTTATCTCAATAAATCTAACATGTTTCAATTTAAGAATATTTAAAGAAAAGTATCTCTAAAAGTAATATTTCTGTGAATGGTTAGTTAATTTATATTTTTCCAAAGCCTGGTTTTCATTGTAATTTCTAAGAATATTTTAATCTAAATGTTTTCCAAAATATTAAATCTTACGTGAATAATGACCTATTTGCATGGTTGGCTTATTCTAAATTTCTCCATGAAAATATCTGTTAAACTGTTATAGGGAGAAAGAAGAGAGGTTTGCGCAATTTCTGGGCCAAGAAAAAAAGTCATTTATATATATATATATTAATATAATTCTTTTAATCGATTTAATGTAAGAAAAAAATTGCGTTTTAAGTATTCAAAGAAATACATTCAATAAAATATACACAGTTCCAAGAATATAGTCCTTTGTTCTTTAAACAATGTTTCTTGAATAAAAAAAGAAAATTCTATTCTATTGAATTTATTTAATTCTTAGATTCTAATTAATTATATGACATTATAAAATTTTTCTTGAAGCGGTTGATTTATAAAGTTAAATATACTACTATATATATATATATGTGTGTGTGTGTGTGAGTGTGAAATTTAGTTGGAAACGATTGGGAATGACACTCCTGGTTATTTGTATTATATTATTTTATTTTTAAAACTCGAAATATTCTATATTATATTATTTTATTTTTAAAACTCAAAATATTATATAAAAATATATAATGCCAACAACAGAACAGTTTGTTTATTTTAAATAAAAAATAAAATTAGCTGGAGTGTCTCCACTCGACTATCTCGCAATTTGAATTGGATTAAATAACATAATATATTATATTTAAATTAAATTTAATTAATTATAAGTTATAAATAATAAATAATAAATATTAAACCAGCGCATGTTTGGCTTTTTGTTGATGGCACCACGTCACGTGTTGGCGCGTGAGATTTGCAGTGTTAAAAAATTAATTCTAGTACTTTCAGCGATTCAATCAAGCTGAAATTCTATATATAGCAGTTTTATACAATTATTAATCATGTGAAAAATTATCAAACATATACCTTTATTTTTACGGTCACTTTAGAGGAAAAAAAATCAAAACGTTGTAAGTAATGACCCTCTTCCGGTTGAGCTACATTTCTCAAAAGTTGATAGAAAACTACGAATTTTGAATAATGCTCATGTACCAAATTTCATCATTCTAGCTCAAACCGTTTTTGCGTAATCTTGTTTACACACACACACAGACATTTTTCTTAACCTTAGTGAAAATGATTCAGGAACCTTCAAAACGTATAAAAACATCAAAATCTCAACATCGAAAATTTTCGTGATCGCAATACTATCTCTTACTAGATAGTAATCAACACTATATATACGCGTCCTAATCAAGTGTCATAACAATGAAACAAAAACGTTAGTGGCTTTTTTGAGAAGAGTACCTACCAACTCGGAATTTTTTTTCATAATCGATTAGGATAAAATTATTTTTATGAGAACTTATTACTTTTCAACTTTAAGGTTTGATGGTTCAAATCTCAAAATACAAAATTTTCATCCCTGTTTACAACCCCTGTATGGGGACATACGAGCGCAACGGTAAAACGACTGATGTCCCCTTTACGGGGACATACGAGTGCAAAGGGTTAAGAATTTGCAAATTTTGTAAATTGTAACTTTTAACTGTTCTTCCGTCTCAAAAGGTTGCCGACCCCTGCTCTAGGCGACTCGCTGGCATGCCAATGGCCCGCGGAGCTGGGGCGATCTCTGAAACCGATGCCGCCCCGTGGATGGGTTGCTCCGTCGCTGATTGTTGCCAACGGGGTCGCCTCATTGACAGTGTCAACCTGGTGTCCGCGAACAGGATGGTATCCTCGCCGAGAGGATGTTTGTCGGATTTAGTAGGGCAATTCATTTTTTTAAAGAAAATATAAGTTTAAATTCAGTAGGCAAAAGCCCAGGATGTTGGCAATGGAACGTGGCTGAGATAAAAATCACAAAATCTAAGATTTAATTTAAAATTTTTAAGACCCAATAAAATAACAGTTTAGTGGAAAAAAAATTAGAATTTTTTCCAAGAACACAATTAGTATCTATGCTTTCTTCTATGATTCTTGCCTACCAATAACGTCACGATGTTTACTTCTATAGCGTAGAATTCACTCATATTTTAATCAACTATTATAATGTAAATATTTTACATTTGTGTGCTTATTTCAAGAGCAAAGTTATTTCTCTATACGCTCTCTCTCTCTCTTGAATTTGAAGAAAAAACATTGCGAGTGCATTAGTCAAATTTAGAATGATTTTCTCTCCTGGGAAGTGTATGTTTATATTACCTTTTTTTCTAGAGTTGAAAATGATTTCGCCCCTCCAAAAATAACTATCGCCCTCAGTCCTATAGTCAAATAATCGCCCCCCCCCCCCCCAGGTTGAGAATCAATATTCTAAAATGTCTTCCAAATTTTTCTTATAATAGATTTTATATACTATTATTATTAAATTTATTGTATTAAATATTTGAAATATAAAAAGGAACTATTAGTGAAATATTCTAATAATAATCTCAATGAAGACTAAATAATAAGATCTATAATCAAATTTTTAAATACAACCAAACAATTTATTGAATTATTGTTTTATCCGAAATGGAAAAATCACATTTTGACAAAAAAAAAAACTCCCTCTCGCTTATGCTTAGTCAGCTCCTTCAGCTGCTTAAACTTAAATTACTAAAATTCTCATCTATAACAAAATTAGCAAGCCGATAATGCCGATGGAATTAAGGATGTCAATTGTGGGGAATTTCTAAAAAATCCAATTTAAATATATCACCTTAGGAACATACATAACCTATACATTCCCGTAAACCTGCTCCATAATAAATTTGACATTCCTCCATCGTCGAAAGTCATTCATAGATTTAGTATAAAGGATCACTATTGTCACTTACTGTTACAGAAAACTTAACAAAAAGACGTAAAAGACTTCAGCCATTGACGAAGAGACCCTAGACAAATCTCCATTGACGTTAGCAAGCTGCCCCTTTCCACAAGTTAAATCCTTCGCATTTCCTATTGTTCTTCTTACCTCTCTCTCTCTCTCTTCTACTCCCTGTAATGCACATTTTACTTTCTTCTCAATACCTCCTTTTCCCTATTGTCATACGTCTGAAAGTACGTTTATATATAAGATTGTATAAGATATTATTGCCCTAACAATTTTTAATTTTTTCAATATATAAAATGTTCAATTTCTGTCTCTTGATTATACTCGTAGACCCAAGTCATAGAAGGTCATTTTTAATTATATAAATAAAATTATTTAAAGTTCAAAAGAATTCATACTCATTCTTTGACATCTTTAACTTAATTAACTAAAGTTTTTTCAAATTTTCAACATTTTTCATCCAAAAAACAGCAATGTTAATTTTTTTAATTTAAATACACATCATAAAATGTCACCAAGTAGTTTTGTAAATTCACCACACATCATAAATATTAATTTTAATTTTTTTTATTATTTATTTATTATGTTTGAATATAATTTATTCCAATTTGAACATTAGATGTGTATTTATATATTTATATTTTATATTTATTTTTTAAATATATATATAGATGAAAACTTTAGATGATGTATGTTCAAAATTTATTCGATATTTTAAAATAATAAATCAATCTCATTTTATACTTTTCTTATATATATATTCCAATAAAGCTTATACTACAATTAATATTCTAATTAATCAAATTTAAATATAAAATCAATATTAGAATTAATAAAGCATTCTGTTATATCTTTAAAATATAGGTATGTATTAAATAAAATACTTTAAGAAAACTCATCGCCTTTTTTGGGCGTGAATGGGGATGGTGGTGATTAATTACTTTACATGGAAGGAATTTAAGTTTCAACCGTCTTGTCCTCTCCCCCTTCCACCCTTTCTTTCCACCCCACTTAACTGTTGGGGTCGGCGACAAGTTCACAAAAGCACTCCAAGAAGATAAGAAATATTTGCTGAATCGTGAATCGTTAGCGATATCGAAACTAGGTAACTAAAGTTTTGTAGCTGTCTCAATTGGATTATGGTAGGTATTATAAACATGAAATAGTATCGTTCTAATACTAATTAATTAGCATTTATTAAGATTCTGTTCTATAAAAATAAAATATTTTTAATTAAAAAAATAATAAATCAATATAATAAAACAAATTGGCAAATAAAAAAGAATACTGACTAAGTAAAAATAAATTAATAATATATATCTCTAGAAATAAATATTTTAAATATAAAATATTATTTTTTTTTATTATTTTTACCTCGATTTTGATATTTAATTTATATTTAGATGCTTAAAATTTTAATTTAGCCAAAAATTGAAATAAAAAAAATGAATTTTTAATAGTAGTGAATTTCAGATATATATTCTAATATATAATCATAAAAATGCCCTTTAATAGAGAAAAATAGTAAAATACTATAAATTAACATTTATAACAAACATTGACATCGTCACGTCTACTTACATTTTGGGTCGAAAACATGTGGACGATATAAAGAAATGTTCTCGATTAAAAATTGAAATCTGTTGTCATGAATTAAACTCATAAATAATAATAAATTTCATGACATGTTTCTTCAAACTTTTAGTGAACAAAAGACATGAAAGCCGAAAAGATAATGGAAGTATTTTCAATTGAAAAAGAGAAAATGTTTCATAAATACCTTCTTTTTAAAACTCATAAAATACTTGACATATGACCAAAGAACACATGTTTACAAGATGGGGGTGAGTAATAAATAATTTTCCTTATGCATGTAAGGACAAATATTAAACAGTCTTCGGAATAGAGAGGAGAGAGACAAAGCATCACTAAATGGATTCCCATCCCAGGAACAGACATCACGGCCGACTTCCACCCCCACTGTAGTCGCCAGCCCACAGATGTCTCATTGAAATCTGAAGGACTACCCAAAGACTCATACATCCAAAAAGGGTAATAGAAAAAACACACACAAAATAAAAAAAAATTAAATATTAGAACATGAATTATAGATTGTATTATAAAAAAAATCTATATAAAAGTTTGCTGTGAATAAATTAATTGATCAGTTTTGTTTTGGTCTCACTTGACCTATGTGATATTAGAACAAACCTACTTGACTTGATTAAATTCATCAATCAACAAATGAAAACGCAAGCTATAACTAGAGAGCATAATTAATTTTGAATAAAACCCTTAAACATTCACCTGGTCCATTGAAAGATTATTATGATATTCACATGTATTGTTGGTTATCGATTTTTGCCTTTCAATATTTGACAATAAGCCAATAAGTGGAAGAAATTGTTTTTGATTAATTGATAATTAGCATGTGATTTTTACTTCAATTCTAGAATTTAAAAAAAAATTCTCATTTACAGAGATAGACAAACATTATTAATGCAATTTACTTATAAAATAATAATAAATAAGTTGACCTGTGGCCAGGTCCGAACCGACCGACAGTTTGAAATAAATTAATTTCCAGCTATAGAAACAATTTCAAATAATTTTAATTTATCTATTAATGTAATAAAAAACAGATATGGATATAACATAAATATTTTTAATTTTATTTATAATATATATGTAAAACCAGGCTGTGACGTCATGAATGGCTGGATGACGTCATATAATTTTAAATTAAGAAAAAAATTAATAAAGATGATTTTTCTCGAGAATAAAACCACCACAACATGATTCATGGTGATATGTAAAAAATCTCCTCATGTGAAATTTGGTGTGAAAATAACCCTTCCCTTCTTATCGTCGATCGCTAATACTACGACTTCCGGTTTCCGGATTTTCAGCAAAAGTTGATCAATTCATCCCACTGATGCATTAAGTAAATATACCAAATTTCATCAAAATCTGTTGAGCCGTTCAGACTGTACACATCTATACGGACGGACGGAGAGACATCAGCTAAAAATACTTTTTTCTGTTAAGAAAATGCATGATTCGTGGAGATATGTAAAAATCTCCACGTGTGAAATTTGGTGTGAAACCAATACCTCCCTTACTATCGTCGGTCGGTAAAAATGAAATGAAACAAAGGATATTCAATTGGAAGTGATTGCAAACTTTCAGTTTTATGACAAGGATCCATTAGACATGTTTGATTTATTTATCCGAGTGGGGCTTATTGACCTAGGTGAGGATGACGTTGGAAATTAGGCAACCCACTTCAACTTTGCAAACAAAACGAACTACCCTTCTTATCGTACCATCTAAATTGATTGATATCGTGGAATTGAGGTAGAAAATTAGGTGAATGCATTAAGAGTAAACTTTTGGTGTCAAATCAAGGAGAGCACGTTTAAAACGTATCCCACGTTGCCATCTATTTATTGTCTTAATGTTGAAGACTTTAGATTTATTTAAGTCAAATAATTATTGTATTGTTATGTAAATATATAATGAGAAAAAATTTTAAAATAATTTTATAACTAAAAATGAATTTTTTGGATGTATTTTTTATATAGAATAATAATTAAAACAACAATTTGGCCCGGTGAACGTACCACACGATTTTCACTTGCCTTTCTCATTTTCAATTTTTGCAATCTTTTCCCTATAAAGTTAACTATCAATTTCCCCATAATATTTTATAATTATTTATATTATTATTATTATTATTATTATTTGAAGATTGAGGCACCTCAGCAACTACGCCTATTTGTGCTTTAGAGAAATCATCCATCGTACATTTTAAATCTCTCAGCAATCCCTACTGGGAGAATTTCATATTCTTCGCCGGGGCACAGCCAGGCAAACAGTAAATTACTGAATCCTGATCGATTCCATTGTTTCAGACTTAACGCTCCCGGGTAGATTCAAATGAGCACTTAGAAAAAATGTGCCCCAAGATCTATTTATTCAATAATTAATAAATACAATATACAATAAATAAATAGTTGAATAAATAATAAAATATATCACTCAATAAAAGACTGTAAAGGGGTCCCAATTGAACATGTTTAGAATATAATAAATAAAAAATAATAATAATAAAATATACAATAAATAATAACAACAAAAACAACAATTTATATTTACAAATAAATGGTTAATGAACAAATAATTTAAATAAATAATTAAATATTATATTTTGTAAAATAATTTAATCCTATCCAGAAATTTGAACAAATTCTCAAAATTTTTAACCTTTCCTAATAGATCCCTGATATTCAAATTTTCAATTCCACATGACTTTCTTGCCGATGTATACGACAGACATTCGACAAGAACATGATCCACTGTAACTCTCATATCGCATTTTGTGCGCCAAGGGGCATTTTCTCTAAGAATCAGATGTCCATGTAAAAAAAAAAGCAGGGATCTATTCTGAGACGGGACAGAATGGCCTGCTCTCTGAAAACAATAAAAATGTATAAAATCATTTATATAAAGTGGATTTACTGGTTAGCAGAGTTTAGTAAAAAATTTCATTTCTTAAATTCGAGATTTCAGATTTGGAAACTTTTGTTTTTTAGGCTACACTATATGTAACCATAAACAAACATTACACAAACATTGGACCTTCTTAAGAATTTTGTTTTTTCGACTTTAAGAAGATTTTCAAATTCGAATTATAGTTCAATCACAATACTTTACCTTAATATATTATATTAGATTACACTATATTAGATACTTTATGTATAAAGAAATAGATAAAGTAATAGTATAAAAATTGTTAAGTTTTTTTTAATTCGATTTAAAATTTATGATAACTTTTTCAAATTTGAAAACTGATATTGTTAAAATTAAAATATGTGATTTTATTGATTCCATATTTCTCTATGTATTCCTATATAAATATATTTAATCAAAAATGAATTCTGAACATGAATTTCTTTGATGGTTACGCGCTACTAGTTATTTATTAAATCAAGTAATTTAATTATCCTTTAATTGAACTAGGCATGAATAATCCATTGGCGCAATATTTCGATGAGGATTGATTGCCTTTGACAAATTAAATCAAATTACCATTCTCTTGATTGGCTTTAACAACTTGGTCCCAACGGTGGCAACCAACCCGCTCTGGTTTCTATAATGATAACATTAAAACAAGCTGCCTACCATCCAGGCTAACGCACAAGAAACAGTATCCTGAGATCCATGTAACTATTTCGACAACTTCACAGATTTCTATGAATTTGTCATTTATATTGAAAGGGCCGCTTTGTTAGATTGTCTATGCCAGAAGAGAACATTGGAACAAATTTATGAAAGTCATTCTTCCTATGAAAATATTTTACAAACTACATATATAAATTAGGAAAGGTAGATGGGGTTAAAAGGTTTCGATCAGTCAGTCATTGATTTATGTTCTTTCTTAAATAAATAAATGACCTCAACCCAAAAATGATTGATATATAATAAATATCTTGTGAGTGAAATTAGTCGTGGAATTGATATTTGTACATAAAACAAATATAATTTTTAAATATTTATTCAATAACCATCTTGACAAACACAAAAAGTAAGATTTTGGAGCATAATTGTTTATTAATAATGTTTTGGCATAAAATTTTCAATTGTTCCATCCTGTGTAAATATTGTTAGGCCAAATTGACTAAGAAAATATTTAATAAATAAATAAGTGAATGCCTCTATCGAGAATACATATTTGACTTATATTGAATTAAAATTTCAAGAGAAGCCTTAAAATTTATATTGTGTAAAATGATGATAAATCATATTGAAAAAATATCAAAATATTACTTTTAACATCAATTAATACATTTTTCTTGTAAAACTTAATAAATATACGTAATTAATTAAGTATTTCATTTAAGATTTATATTTATATTACAATTTAAAAAATTTTCTAAAGTATAATTAAAATTATGATATTGTAGATGATAACAATCAACTAAATGTTGAACCATAATTTTTCAAAAATATTATTTGAATAATTTTTTTATTTTAATTTTTTACAATTATTATCTTGTTGTTAAATAGCGCATATGTTTTACTGCAATTTTTAGTTAAATACTTTAAAATTAGTTGGTTTTAACAAATAATAATAAATGTAGATTTTGAAAAGTAATTATACAATGTTCTGTTTGAATTTATCACACATACAAAGGAATTTTATATTTATTTATAAATTATAGTTATAATATAATTATAAATAAATTATAAACATTTATTAATTATTGAATAATGAATTTTTATTAATATTATCTAATTCAGAGAATTTTCAATTTATTCATTAGTATTTGAATTGCAGGCTTGTTGGAAGACAGAGAAATTTGCATATACAATTAATTGAATTATCTTTGAATTTTTATATAAAAGGACTTATGAATTAAAAAAATAAGAAATTATATTAATATATTTAATGTTTAATTAAATATTATAAGTATATGGTAAATTCATTCAGTACAGCACCTCCTCTTGACATCTCAGTCTCATAGACATCATTTTATAAAAATAAATACAATATTTATCGATAGGTATTTTAATATATGTCTAATTTTTAAATAGATCAAAATTATGTTTTGGATATATATTTAATATTAAAAATCAATATGAATATCTGTGTGCTCTACGATAACCGAAAGTTCATATTCATCCAACCGCCCCAAACTAAAACCACCCTTATCCAACTCCTATTCTATCCCACATATACCGTGACTTTGGTTTCCCAGACAATCGCTTTCCAACTCCTTACTCATTCTAGCCACGAGTCCCGGTCATCTCAAACTCCTTAATTTTATCTAACTAAGGAGAAGTGAAGATACTACGAGAGAGATTTATTCAGTTTCCGCAATTCTTCACTCATTTTATCCTTATTTACTGCGAAAGATCTTATTTTGAAATATTCTGAAATAAATATCGCACACACAACCGGCAAAATATTGGTTTTGATGAATAAGCATAGTAGTGAAAAAATTATAAACCTTTGTAGTGTTTACAATCTATCTATTTCTGTAGAGTATGTTTCTCAAGTGGGCGCTACCCCCCCCCCCCCTCTCGAGGAACTGCAGCGATCCAGGGTGGCGGAGATGGCCATAGGTTCTTTTAGGAAAATTACTTGTATTTTACTTTTCTATTCTCAGTTCAATAAATAGATACATAAATTCAATGTTTCTAATTTATACCATTATTTATAATATTTTGCGAATAGGTACATTTATCTTTCTGTTTAATTGTTATTAAAATTAAAAAAGTTAATTTCCAGGAGTAAATTTTTTTCTGGTAAGGGGACGCTTGGCCAAATAGGTTTGGAAACCACTGGTGTACAGCTACTCAATAAGAAAACTTTTGGCCGCAGAAATCAGATTCCTCCAACCGTCCTTGTCCTGAGATATCTCCATCTAATTTCTAAATTATCTCGCGCGATTCCCATATTTATTCTATCTATCTTTTTCAACTTACCAGGTTGATTGTCTGCTTACTGGAAATTTATCAATTTATAATATAAACAATTATTTACTATTTGGTCATTGAGTGTCCGTCCTTAACCACAGTTTAAGAATCTACCATTATGGGATGTAATGCAATTTAGATGCTTTTGAAAATTCAGTATCATCTGGTTGCTTTGATTAGGCTTAACTTAATAATGAAATTGAGCCTTAATCGATTTACTCAGACTAAACAGATCCATTTTTCATAGATTTGTTAGTATTAAAATAATATTTACTGATATTTAGTTTTATTCAAATATATTTATAAAAAATATCTTTCTATTTTCTATTTAATTAATATATCAAAAAAAAAAAAAAAAAATAGAATTAAAAATTAGAACTGATGACGTGATGACAAAGAACAAATGACTTATAAAATTTTGATTTTTGACATATATGAATATTTATTTATTAATATAATATAATACAAATTTAATTAGGATATTCATTTTATTCTTATAATAAATCATAGTTTTATTGTTATGATCAATTCAATAAATTCAAGTTTGTTTGTTATCGAGAAAACAAATTCAATTAAGATATCATTTTATGATCCTTTTATTTTATTTGAAAAGAGCTTTTTATAATTCTATTTAAATCAAGCACCGTCTGTAAATATGAATTGAATGATTAAAGAATTCAATCAATTCGTTTTATATTTCATATAATGTACAAAGAAACCCTTAAGATATAGAATTTGTCAACCATCTCATGAAAATTCAATTTAATAATAAAAAATAAATTAAACATCTATTCTGAAATTAGATAGTTGATCTATTATAATGTACAATAGAAATGAATATCATTTAAAAATTAAAATTAATTTTGAAATTGTTTTTCACATTATTCCCATGATATATATATATATATATATATATCAAATATGTTAATATAATACTTGAATTTTAAATAATTTTGATTTATATGCTTATAATAGATATTCAATTCAACTGTGTCAAAAATAAATATATCTTTTTGAGAATCTTGAAAATTTCATTTAATTTAATTAATATATAATAAGTAGAAGTTAATTAATGGGTATATATTTAATTAATTTTAATGTTTGAAATCTTGTACAAAGGTATTATTTAGAAGTTGAATATATTACTGGAAGCTTGGTGGTTATAGTTCTTAATAGCTAGCTATTCCTGTGTTGAGACTGACAAACATAATCATTTAATATTTTAAATTTTATATAAATAAAAAAAATAAAATATATATTAAATAACATGATAAAATTGAAATAGCGAAAAAGTATAAAACTAAATAAATTATTAAACCTCTAAATATTGCAAGTCTCATAATGTATATGTTTAGAACAAAAATAATATAAACACATTGACTATATATAATAAATATAGTTTTAAATTGTCTTAGAGATTGGGAGATTGTATCTCACCAAGTTCACCTAGTGTATAGGAATTTTCCTGGTTTTAAAAGAATTTCCGAGTTTCTGAAATTTACGAAGTAATTGGGGAAATATTTCAAAGATGGTCCATGTGGAAATTTCTCTTCATCCCTAGTAGATACTAAATAAAATCTGAGTTAGATTCGAAAGTTGAACAGTTCGTGTTGTAATTATATTACGAAAAAAACAGAAAATAATAAATGATGATCTAGCTTCCGATATGGTACGAATTAGAAAATTAAGAAAAATATTAACGAATAGAATTTAAAGACAAAATCGATGAAATATTGAGCCAATACAAAACGAATTATGAAAAATAGATGTACGAGAGAAAACCAAGTGAAAAGATGGCTTCCAACGAAGAAATACGAAAATCGAAATGTTGACGCCTACGTCCGAATCGAAAGAATATCAAAAACCAAGTGAAGCTCGCAGCAATTAGCTCGATTTAGATGGAGGAGAGGCGGAAGTTCTCTTATACGCTCAAGCAACTAACTACTAGACAACGACTCAATAATTCAAAGAAGTTCGAAATTCAAAATAACTCAAAAGTTCTTTAACACCTGGTTTTAAGATTAAATAATAAATTTCTAAAATTGAAGAATAGGTGCCTGAAGAAAACAAAAATAAATAAATAATTTTTAAGAAATATTTATAATGAGCAGTGTATACAAATGGCTACGAAGATCCAGTAAACAAGAATTCTGAGTTCAAAACAAACCAAGAACAAGATATTTTTTAATTATTAATAAATTAATATCTGTTCTCAGCTTCAGAAACTAATAATCACTATTTATATATAAAATTGCAATTTCAGGAAGTCTTCAGAATAAGTAAAAAATCCATGATCACGACGAACAACCAATCCTCCCAATTTCAACCAGTATCAGGGTATTCGTACATTAGGGACCTGAACTATTGCTAGATCACAACATCATCGAACAACTTCTAAGATCTATATATATTTAAAAATTGATCAGGAGAAAAGATAGAACGATAAAAGAGACTACGAGAGAGAGAGAGAGGAAAGAAAAGAAGAAGCAAGGAACAAAATATTTTGGAAGAATTAAAATTGGGAAAAATCTAAAAAAATGGATAAATCTTAAGAATATATTCTCATTATATTAATAATAAAAAATATTTATAAAAATTAAATTTGTTTTAATTATCTAAGAAGGTTGATTGTACGGAAAAGAACATTGTTTATGCTATTAAAATAAATTGACAGAGATGTAAAAGGATGTAGCTTATCAAGTTCATAAACTATAGCAAGAAGGTTGGGTGGTGAGGTCTGGATGAATGAACCCGGATCTATTGCGCCAAACTGGCGACTTGCTTAGCATGTTAATAATGTTCGTTTGCGTGTTGATAGAGTGGTCGAGAAAATTACAATCTAGAAAGGAAAAGAGAGAAAAAGAGTTGTTGGAAAAAATGAGTGGGGCAGGAAATTTTTCATTCGATTGGTTGATATGAAAAATATTAAAATTAAATACTTATGATTTGAACCCTATAGTACCATTAAGTAAATAAGATAGATTGTCTTTTTAAATAAGCCTTTAATAAGGTGTGCATATTATTAATATGTACCTACTTTTAACGTTTTGCTTATGAAACAACCTTCATAAAACTAATATTTTAAATTTCTTTTTTATGAATGTCACTTTCTTTTATCTCTTACTAGCTGCTCAGAGCTCCTTCGTCGCTCTTCACATCTAGACGGGGGCTCCGCCCCCTGTACCCCCGAGTGGTACATAGTATTTGGTTGAAAGTAGTAAAAGGTTTTCATCCATTTTGTTTCAATCAATGTATAACATAAAACATTCATTTCTTATTGTGTGATTATTTAAAAGATATTTTAATTTAATCAGTAAATTAATTATATATATTTTTATTGAATATGTTATATCTATCTACTCGAAAGTTCTTGGCAGCTACAACCACATTTCTCCAAGTGTCCTTATCCTGAGCCTCTGTTCCATCTTTCTTACGTCATTCCCTGGTGTCCTCATCTTTGGCCCATAAATGCTGGGAAGAATCTTATTCTCAAATACTCTGAATCCACTCTCATCTCCTAAGATCATAGACCATGTCTCACACTCATATAATACAACAGACAAAATAATTGTTTTATATATTTTAATTTTCATTCCCTTTGATAATAATTTTGATGAGATAAGCCTCTTTACTGCATGATAACAGGCGTTATATATGTAAGACCAGACTGTGATTACATATATATTATAAATAAAATAAAATTAAAAATATTTATGTTCTATCCATATCTGTTTTTTATTACATTAATAGATATATTAAAATTATTTGAAATTGTTTCTGTAGCTGGAAATTAATTTACTTCAAACCGTCGGTCGGTTCGGACATGGCCACAGGTCAACTTATTTATTATTAAGTTCATTTATTAATTTTTTTTAGATCATAGTTAATTCCCTCCCTTAAAATAAAAGAAGTAACTATTCAAATATGGAAAGAATAAATACAAAATAATTTAAGTTAAATATGATTTAAATATTTTATTAAATTAATTAAAATGAGAACTTTTAGAATAAATTATTTAATTGAAATGATATTTTAATATTAGAATTTAAAATAAAAAGTTAAAAATTATAATAATTCTTTGATTGGAAATACTTAAGAGTTATATACATTGATGAGTCCGCCAGTCAGTGGGCCATGAATGAACAACACGGAGAATATATAAACTTTAAAAAATTAAATTCTGCGGTTATTGATTAGATATTAATAAAATCTATAGAGCCTATGTTACCATAGAGGTATATAAGAATATTGTGATGTAATTTCATAGAAATCGTTTCTTATTTTTTGATGTTTATAATTCTAAATTACCGGTAAAGTGTCGGTTAAGTAGGAAATTTCTTTTTTGTTTGTTTCTATGACAGCAAAAAGTAAACAAATTACATACATACATACATACATACATACATACAAACACTCTCCTTTATATATATAGATAGATTTTATGAAACAAACAAGGTGAACACTACAACTACAACTTTCCAAATAGTCTGAATCAGTGGCATCGGGCCGGGGCCCCCCTCTGCACCTGCCCCCCCCCCCCCCCAAACATTGTGTAAAAAATAAATTTAAAAGTGATTAGTTTTGTAACTGAGAACCCAAAAGAAAAAAATCTTTAAATTACATATAATAATAATCTAAACGTTATGAATAAATAAATAATTTATTTTTTCAAAATTTTTTCTGGGGGAGACCCCCGGATCACCCCATGCCCCCCCCCCCCCAACATAATAGATCACGCTATGCCACTGGTCTGAATTAATAATATGTATTATTTTTTTTCAAAATATACGAAATATTTATCTTCAATTATAAAATATTTTCTAATTTATTTTCTTTAACCAATTAAAATTAATAATTTCTCAATTAATGATTTAGAAAACTTTATGATTTTTTCTCAATTAATAATTTAAAGATATTTTAATAAAATTATAAAATTAACTATTCATATTATTTATTATTTAATATTTATTATTTTGAACAATTAAAAAAAAAAGTATAAAATCAATTCTCAACCATGATGTAATCATATTTTGTTAATTTATTATATTTAATTGATATGTTATTTAATAAATATACCTCTCCCCATATATTTTGATGGCTCTATTTATAATATTTAAAAATAAAATATGAATATATTTATTCCATTAATATAATATTTATTTAAAATTTAGCAAAAAATTTGTTTAATAATTTTGCATAGAATCAATCTATTTTTATAAAATACAAATATATCCGAATATTTACACATAAATAATATAAAAAATATAATTTAGGTGAGTAATTATGTAAAAATGTAGTCAAGATAAAAATGAAAATAATATATGAAATGCGAAATGAACTAGTAATATTTTTAAATAAGAAAAAATTTAAATTTGTTTTTACATAGTTATTATCCACTAAAACATATTGCCTCCAATACAAGTTTTTAGATCCCTGTCAAAATACATTTAAAAAAATATTCCTATTCTATAATCTAAGTTTGTACGTATTTTACTTGACATTAAAAGTTTTTTTTACTCAACTTTTGACATTAACGAAACTATCAAGGGGTGTTTTTTCAATAAAATTGAAAAGCTCCTTTATTCAATAAAAAATAAATAAATTTTAAAAATTTACTTTTTATTTCCAAATATCATTTATTTTTGTTTTCTAATTTATTATTTACGTTTAGCCAATTTCGATATTAAATAATTACATATTCGTTAACACAAATATGAATCAGTATTAATTTAAATAATAAATATAATTACTAATATCAATAATAATAATCCAATTCATAAATTTGTATTTTAATATGTTTATAACATTCCATTTTTAATAAATATATTTAGGTAAAGTAAATTTTCCAATGAAAATTTTTCATATCAATTAATCCATATAATTAATTTTTCAAATATTATTGTAGTCATAATATTTAAATGAAAAGTTAATTTTTGATTTTTAGATATATGTAATACTTTTTTATTATAATGAATATTTCTATTAATATGAATGTATTTATAAATTAACTGCAAAAAGTAAATAGCTACATTAGTTATTATTATTTGTATATAGAATTGATCTATTGATAATTTGAAAATTTATTAAATTTTGTATATAAATATACACGCACATTCTTTGCAATAATTATAATAAATAATCCTAAAAATTTTAATAAATATATATATATATATATATTATAATATATAAAATTTATTTAAAAAAATTTAAATATTGCATATAAATTCTTAACCCTATCATGCACTAGAACTAGATTAAATAATAAAAAATTTCTGGATTTTTTACCTTAAATTAAGCAACAATATTTCATATTCAAAACGATAGTTACCTGAAACAAAGTAACAATATTTCAGCATTAGTCAAAATATAGTATTTATATATATACATATATATATATATATTTAATATTTATTTTACTTAGGTATTTAGTTTACAGATTTATATGATAAATGATAATTTATTATATTAAATATTAAGTATTAAATTTATGAGTTACATGGGGTTTGAACCCTCATTATCAAGCACAGTAATGCAGCAATTTACCACACACACTGGGCTGAGTAAAACAGTTCTTACATTAAAAAATAAATTTAAATAGAATTAGGATAAATTTAGCTAACTTAAAAATTTAATAAACATTTTGTTTTTTAATTTTCTTTTCTCTTTAATTTTTAATTAATTAATCACATTTATTTATGATATTAACTATTTAAAATTAATTTTAAAGAATTTTTTCAATTATTTTATATTATTTTTTATTTTAGAATTTCTCTTTCATTCATTCAGATGTAATTATTGACTAAAATATTCGAAATCGAAACCTTTTACCTTTATTACAATCGTTTTAATTAATATAAAATAATTCTTTCTATTTTTTTTTATTCTCTAACATGTATAATCTAAATGGATTAATTGTTATATATACCTAGATATGATGAATTCCTGCTTTTTTATAAACAATAGATTATAAATTCCTAAAAAAATATTTTAAAAAATTGAAAATCATTTCACATTAATTCTCGTATTGGAAATAATAATGTATATGATTGTCAAAATAGAGATCACTTGTATTCGGAAGCTGGCACAAATAAACCACCCATTTCCCATTATTTCTAATTAACTATCCGAGGATTATGAATAAATATATACATAATAAATCCAAATATATATAAATTTATCGGCATTTACCATTAAAATTAACAACATTATATATAAAAGTTAGGATATTTTATTTACCTATATTTAATATAGTAATAAAATTAAAATTTTTATATTTCTGATCGATAGAGGTATAATTTAGATACTTATTTATAAAAATATAAAAAAATTATGAAATCAATTAATTAATTAACTTGGAAAATTATAAATTGAAAGAAATATTGTTAAAGTGGTAGTAATATTGGTGTATGAAAGAATAATTACCTATATCTATCTATATATCTATATATAGATAGATATAGATATATATTTAAATTAAATATTTTGTGTATATTTTTATTATATATGCCAATAAAAAATATAAATATATAAAAAAATGAATAATAAAAATAGAGATTACTAAGACCTGCTGATCTAAATATCTTCCTATTCATTAAAAATATTTATATTGTAAATTTTAATTGGACAGAATTTGTGAGGCAAAGGACAATCAATTCTCAATTTAATTGAAACCTACCCTCCGTGTACTCAGATACTTAGCTCTGATAAAAATCTCTATCTATTACATATATAAAATCTATATTTAATGTCATTTTATAACTACCTCTATCTGATATAATATTGTATTTCCATGAAGATTTATTGAATATTCTTTTTTAACAATATAATTTAAAATATACATATAATACTATAAAAATATATAAATAGGTATAAATATACAAATATATAATAGAAAAATATGTATTTAATCTAAAAGTATATTAAAGTGCCTTAAATAATTAATTTTATAAAAATAACTATTTTCACATCCAAAACTCATTATTTTACATTTTATCTATAATATAATATTATTTTTACATGTTGCCTTTTTATTTTATCGTTATTTCTTGATATGATTTAGGATTTAAGGCTTATGTAAAATATTTTTGATGAATAAAAAGGATTAGTTCTATCCTAACATAAATATATATATATATATACATATATTCTATATATAACAAAACAAATAAATTATATTTGTTAAATTGATGAATTTAATAGATATATTGACAAAAAAGTATATTCAATATTTACTTAAATATTGATTTGTATTAATATTTTTTTTATATCCAAAATTTAAATATATTTTGATTAATCTAAATCGTTTTTAAAAGAATTATGTTTTGATTTTTTTTTATTACAATTCAATTGGAGAAGAAGAGGAAGGGAAGAAAAAGTTAATTTATAATCCAATAGATTGAAACATCTTAGAAAGTTGTCATTCTTTGATCAATTTGAAAAGAATTGGATCAGAACAAGTCAAAAGCCTAAAGAATTTCATTAATTACTTTAAAAAAAGATTGAAATTTAACAAGAATTCAACAAGAATTCAAATACATACTTGAGAGCAAGGATTTTTAACTAGATCCGAATTTGTTTGGAAGAATTAAACAGATGAAAATCCACATTCTATTTATTCAGCCTCAAAGTAATAAATTTGTTTGTTTAAAAAAAAAAACCAAAAAAAAGAAGAAAATCTAATAGATATTAGCATGTTTTATAAAAGATATCACATAACTGTCGAGTGCTTAGCATTGTGATCATTTATTTAATCAATATAAATTATTTTGGCTGGAAAGAAGGTTAAAATAATAAAATATTTAATTTTGGTATTACCTTAACAAAACCCTTAAAATTATATTTTATTTACTAATATTTAACAGATTAAAAAATAAGTAAATAAAGAAATTAGAATAAAAAATATTTACTAAGTTTTACTAAGCTTATACGTTTATTATTATTATGTAAATATAATTTTTAACATTATACTTTTTAATTTTAATGTATTGCATTTACATTATAAAATTAAAAAATATAATATTATGATATTGAAGGATTAATTCAAATGAATATCATTATTATATATTTTATTTTCAATTCCAAAATATAAGTAGCTATTTAAACATATAATAAAAAAATTGTAATAGAATTAAAAAGACAAATTGTGTATATATTTCTAATTTTGAATGATTTTAATGAAATGTCATTTTAGTGATAATGACTCTATCCAACAATTTTATCTATAGAAAATTTATTTTGTAGTAAATTTTTTTGTAGTCAATTTAAATAATAATAACAAAAAAGAGATATTATTTAAATATATTAGTCAAGAAAAGGGAAACAAATAAAACAAGTTAGAGGAAAAGAAAAAAAATTAATTTTTATACAGGCTTTTGAGATATATATACCATGCTCATTTTAATCAACTTTTGCATCAGTTTTAAATAAATTATTTTAATCTTAAATATAAGAGAATTTGGTTAATCCCTTTTCATTAAGTTTCCGGACCAGAATTAATAACCACTAAGCTATCTTTATAGTTAAGAAACATTTTAAAGACTATTAATATTTTCTAAAATTACTTTGATCACATACAAGAAACCTAATATATATTTATATATGTGTAATTTACAAGTGTAAATCTTATATGAATACATATAGGGTATATATATATATTATTTGTTTTATCCATTTGCTAATATATAATAGAGAATAACCATCAGTATGAATAGTTACTAAAATAATTATATTATACTCGCGTATTATGTGTTATTATAAATAAAATATATATAGTATTAAAGTTATATTGTTATAATATATTTAATATAATGTGTGTTTCAGATATTCATTATACTTAAAATGTTTATTTCCTTTTACTTTATGTTTCTAGTTATGTTAATCCTCATTTCACATAAAATTAATATCCTTTTAGTTATTTAATTTTATATAAAATATTTTAAAATTTTTCCTAATATAATAGATTATTTATTTGTATTTTAAACCATCTGTTAAGACCAGTCCGGTATTAGGACTTTAATTTTTACCGACCGACGATAGTAAGGGAGGTATTGTTTTGATTTTAGTTGTTATTTTTTGAATGTGTAGAGCAATAACAACTATAGAATACTACTA
This sequence comes from Labia minor, assembly GCA_963082975.1. NCBI lineage: Eukaryota > Metazoa > Arthropoda > Insecta > Dermaptera > Spongiphoridae > Labia > Labia minor. The sequence continues at coordinate 39,966,101 of OY720344.1, read as the reverse complement.
CTACTATTCCTGATTCGGGGTATAAACGTAGTCATATTTGATGAAAAAGAAGTTAGATAGTTTAATATCAAAGCCTACAGTTATTTTGTTGGTTGCCTGACTTCTGATTATAATTTTTCAAATAAGATGTATTTATATTTTATATCTTATTATACTATTTTGATTTTTTTTTAATTAATATATTAATTTTTTTTAAATAATAATTTTGACTTTCTGCGTCAAAAGTGGTATTTTAAATTCCGTGAATAATTTTAATGGTCAGTGAATACCTACTACTAAATGGAAACCCCTAAATTATAGGCAACATACTCATACAACATAAACAAAATTTTAATTGTATCTATAAATCAAATCACCATTTCATACATATGTATATCCAAATATATTCAACGATTTTAAATTACAAATTTTTAAATGAATTCTTTTTGTTTTGTTATTTATAATTCAAAATATTTTTTGTTTCTTCATTTGAATTAAACTAAAAGGAATATTATATGGAATATTGATTAGAGAAACAAAAACATGTTGGTATTTTTGAAGCTTTTTCGAAAATTATTGATTTAAAATTTAACAGAGGGTAGTGAAAGTCGAATGTAGCTCACACTGAACTTTTTATTAAACAAAGGAGAATAATGACAAAAAGAGAAGTTTCAAAGCACCTTTTCCCATTTGAGGCGAGGAAGAAAGTTTAGCAAGCTGGTCTATATTTTTTTTTTGCATCGCTGCCACCCACCATTTTAGCAGCCAACCCCCGAGTACCTCCTCCCTCCTTTTCCAACCTTTTGCCATTTTTTCGTCATCACCCGATCGGTAGAATGTCTACTGCAAAGGAAACAATTTTTCCGATACGCTCTGCAGGGCGATGTCAGTTAAAGCTCATGTCATATATTTCGAGTTCCAGCTCCAAACAGGCACTGATACCATTGCAACCGGATGTATTTTTCAAAATCCCATCAGTTGACGTTCTTTCGGCAACTTTATTGGAATGCATATTTAAACATGGAAAACGTACTTGACATTTCAATCTATAAACTAATAATAATAAATAGGAGTATAAATTGTAAGATACTAGTTAGTTTCTGAACATATTCACATTTTTTTCCTAATAATAAATTCAAATTATATATTGCACAATCTTTTTATTACGAATTTTATTTGTTGTACAATATTTCTTCAATTACTAAAAATACAAATATAGAATGATTTTTAGTTTATTTAGTTATCTTAATATTTTCATTCATGAATTATGCAAATCATATATTTATACATCAAGAATTTTAAAAAAATAAAATAAAAATCTAAAATTATATTTCATATTTTTGTAGTAAGAATTATTATATTATTTTAACAAGAACCCTATTCTCAAATTCTAATATATTACTTATATTGTTAGTACTTTTTTAATTAATATTTTCTTTTTATGATTATTTATTTAATATTTCTAACTTTTTACTCAATCTATTATTTAGAAAATATCATAAAAGAAAAAGCATATGTTTTATTATTAAATAATAAATGAATGATCTAAATATTGTATTGTTTTCCATTAAAAAAGAATATTATTATTATTACTGTGCATTAATACTGTGCTTAATAATTATGAAATCTATTTTTGAGAAAACATTCCTTAAAATTTTGTTTTATAATATATTGGCCTCTTTTAGCAAATAGTCACTTTTATTACTATTTTATTTAAATGTTTGAGTTTGAATAATTATATGAATTTCCAAAAAAAATTCTATAAAATTTATTTAAACATGAATATATACATTTGAATATAGTTAACAAAAAATCTGCCAAAAGGATGATAGTCAATCTGCATATATTGGAGAAATGAATGAGACAGTTTCTCATTTCTATTTAAAACTTTCCACGCTCAACCTCTTTGGCTTTCAATAATCATTTTCAGCGAATGTTACCATGACCTCGATTCATCAAAGCTATTTAATTATAATACATATATATATACCATAAATACATCATAAAGAATCTTTTTTGAAATAAAATGTTCCATAATTTCAATTTTTTATTAAAATACTAAACAGAATAGAAAAAATCCAATTAAAAAATCTTCAGTAATTTTTTTCCTACACGAAATTCACATTTGGGAGTATCCATAGAGCGAGATTAAAAAACGACCATTGTCAAACTCGAGTGAGGTGTATTTATTTGTTTTTTTTTTTACTGTTTATAGAAAAAAAGCAATGTAATGAAATTGGTACATCCATCAAAACTAAGTAAAAACAAAGGGAGGTAAAGTTTTATAAATCATTTTAGAGTAAAAAGGAACAAATCCTATTTTTCAAAGTAATATTTATTTAAAAATAAAAATAAACGTTCAGAATATATTTTTATTTTATAATAATGTGATAAAATTTTGTAACAATTTGGTCAAAAAAGTTAATTTAAAAAAAAAATATTAATTCGAAGGTAATATGAAATATAGTAATAATTGATTGCTATTAAATCACGTCTTTTAATACTCTCAAATTTTCCCCATTATTTGCATTCCATAAATGAATCTTGTATTCCATTTGGTTACATTATTATTTGTTCATGTCGCAACAGATGTTGGATAAATATAGATTTCCTATTTATGATAATTTATTCTGCGACCTAATTTTCAAGTGAATATAATAAATATATATATATATATATATACCCTCCATTCCAAAAGAAACCGAATTTTTAAAAAAAACAAAAAACCAATGCACATTTTGGAACAAATCATTTTTATTAATCAATGTATTCCCCTTCTGCATAGATACACAAATTTGCACGCTCCAACAAGTTGCCATGTCCTTTATTGGAATTGTCTTTAGGACGTTGGTCGTCGCCTTCTCAATGGCTTCAATCGATGCGTGTCACTTTCCTTTCATTGCCAAATGCAGTTTAGGGAACAGATAGAAGTCGCACGGAGCCAGATCTGGTGAATAGGGCGAATGATGCAAAGGAGTAACGTGATTTTTGGCCAAAAATTCAGTTACAAGTCGCGAACGATGTGATGGTGCATTATCGTGCAAAAGAGTCCAACTGCCGATTTCTTGATATTTTCTGGCCGAATATGACGAATTCTTGCCAACAAACTCTTCATGACGCCCAAGTAGAACTCTCCAGTGACTGTACAGCTGGAACAAATTCTTTGTGGATAATTCCTTTTGAATCGTAAAAATCTGGTTCTGGGACGGCCTGATCTTTCGTCATCATCCAGCTTCTCTCTACCCGATTTGAATCGCCCGAACCACTCGTAAACTTGCGTACGGGATAGACAATCATCAACATATGCATTTTGTAGCATTTGGTGCGTTGGTGTAAAAGTTTTACCAAATTTAACACAAAAATCAATTGCAGCTCTTTGTTTGAAACTCATTTTCCGACCGATGTACAAAACACACTTACATTTGAAACGCAATAACTTTTGTTGTATGCATCCAAATGTCATGAAATTTATACCAGCTGTCAATGAGGGACTAAGCCATCTACGGGTAATATATTAGAACAGATGGCATTAGTGGTATTTTTTTTTTAAAGTTCGGTTTCTTTTGGAATGGAGGGTGTATATTACCTTCAAGATTGGGGAAAATATTTTGAACATTAAGAAAAAATTTTTAAATTAATTAATGTGATACCAAATATAAGTTATAATTTCTTATTATATTTTATATGATCATATCTCTGATGTTGTATTTTTTTGGAAAATAATAGATAATTAAAATCTATCTATCTATCTTGAAAGTTCTTGGCCGCAGCAATCAGATTTCTCCAAGTGTCCCTATCCTGAGCTAATTATAACCATCCAACTCCTACACACTTTCTCCCATCTCTCAAAATATCTCTTCCTACATTGTCCACCCACCTCGTCCGACAATTTCCCCACAAATATACCCTTTGCCATTCTTTCCTCTCCCATTCTAGCCACGGGTCCTAGAATATTTAAATAAATTAAATGAATTAAAAAAAAAGTTTAATAGATAATATTTTGTGTTATACTTATATAATAAATTTTGTATAATTTTTTTATTTAACAAATTTATAACATTAAAAGATGAGAAAACTTTCTGTTTTGGTAATTTCAAGATATTTAAATATTTATCCTGAATTTTTCAAAATATTTTTGGGTTTATGAATTTATTTTTTTATTTTTTTCACAATCTAAATGCTGTTAGTTCAAAAGTTACTATTATTTAGAAGAGTGCTTCAGTCAATAGGATGCTTGCAAGATTGTTATATTTATAAAAAACATTACATTAGACTCTTGTAAATAGTTTTGCTTTGAAAAAAAGTATTTATCGAAAGAAAAGTACAATCATTAATATATACACATTTAAACATATTTAATTAGATATTAATTTTTAAAATTAACAATTATAGTAACATGTGAACAAAAATCGAATGTAATATCAGTTCGACAATGGCATCCATAGATATACTGATTATTAAATCAAATTAAGTTAGAACTTTTATCATGCTTTTTACAAAATATGATATTTAATATTATAAATACAAATGATTTTTTTTACAAATTATTAATAGGACAATTTCTCAAATGAATAATTATTTGGGTTCAGATAAGCACTACGTCACTGTGGTCAGTCTTCGACAGAAGAGCGGGAATTTTTTTGAAAAGGCTTGTACATAATAATATATGTATTAGAATTAAAAAATTAAGTTGATTTTTTTTAGTTTTTTAAATAATATTTCACTTACTATACAATATTTCATAGTTCACATCACACTCAAACAAATGACATTAGTTGTCGAAAATTTATAGAGAAGTTAATTTAAGATTAAAGGAACAGAAATAATACAATTAGTATAAAATAAAGAAATTAAAATAAAATTACTAAAATTTTAATTTTGAATATTTGAATTTTACTTCAATTTTTAGTTATCTTTGTAAATTAAGAGCAAAAAATGCATAAAAGATGTATTAATTTTTATATTATGTTCTATAAGTTAATTATTAGTAAAAATTCACTTTATTAATATAACAAAAACATCTGCTTATTATCTAATCTCATGGAATGTTTATAAATGAAAATCAATTTTTCTTTATTTAAAAATATAAGATTTGAATTTAATTTATTTTTAACAGTGAAAAATTGAAGTTAAATGTCTATTCAGATCAATGCATTGGCTCTCTTTATAATCTTGAAAATAGGCGAAGCTTCATTTGAAAATGTTAATAAATGAGCTCCGTAAATGCTTTTTAAACATATAAATCTTCATATAAGATAAATCACTTCTGGAATTAAAGCAAACACTTTCTCTTTTAATTGTTCGGCCGAGTGGAGTTTGAAATCTGGACAATTATATCCGGAATATAATTCAAGAGAATACAATGGAAAGAGAGAGAAAGAGGCTACGTGAAGGAGAAAGAGGGTGGAGTCTTGCCAGAGGGCGAAATTAGTTCCAGATTAAGGATTTCCTTGTAACGAGAAGTAATTAAAAGCAACCTAGTAATAATCATCTTCATATTTATAAGAGTATTTTTTTTCACCATCGTCTTGTTCAAAACTTATTAAAGTCTATTTAAATGTTGATATTTAAAAAATATAGTTACAAGTAAGAAGAGAGAGAGGCATTTTCTTAGTCAAAATGAACATTACTTGAAACTTATAAGAGAATCGTCTCAGAATTTTAAGATAATAAAAATATCCACTGCGATTTTGATGATTTGGAAAATTTGAAAACATAATAGATAAAGGAAATTCAACGATTCGTATATTATTAATTAATGGTAAACATTTAAAGATATAATGTATCATTTTATTACTGAATGGGTTTCATTCCATACTGATAACAAGAGAGTTAAAAAATAAAGGCAGTAGAATGATATTAAAATTCTTATATTCATTAAATTTTTGGATTTTATTCGTGGGAATGTATTTAAAAATTTAAATTGTTCATCTTTTCTTTTTTTTTTAAAAAAATAATAGGGATATTGATAATTTCAATTCATGCCGGATAAATTAATGTTAATGGTTTTATTCCACTCTCAATACACTCAAATCATTATTATTTCATCACTTTAGTCAAGGGCGTAACAATTAATAAATTATGGAAGGAATATCAAATGTTTTAGTTTAAAAATAAAAGTTTTTAATATTGTTTTTTATTTTTTTAAACGAATGAACAAAAAGTATATCTCAATTTTATTAAAGAAAAAAATCGCAAAAATAACTAAATATTCTTTATTATCGTAATGTAATTATTAAATAATAATGTAAATTAATTTGATTATATATATAATATACAATATATATAGGCTGGAACAATTTGGCTTAATAAACACCTGGATTCGTATTCAGACAAGAAAACCAAAATCACGGTTGAGAAGATCCGTTCTTCTGGTCAAACACCTCTATCCTTTTTAGACGGTAATCGATTTGATAAGCGCTTTTTTTCTTATGTTGTTCAAAAGGCAAAGATTACATTTTACTTTTGCTTTTTTATACATTAATAATTAAAATGATTCTTGATTTTAAGTAATGACATAATTTACAGTGAAAATATATTGGAAAGCGAAATTTAAAATCCTAAAAATTATTTTCCATATAAAGTAAACTGGTTCAGTTTCATAAAATGGTTTGATTATATTTTGGTTTTAAATATCACCAAATTAAAAAAAAAACATGAATATAATAATATAATGCTACTCATGCCAATTAAATTAAATGTGAATATAAACTTAGATCCCGAAAGAATTAAAAATAATTTTTTTTAATTTCAAATATTCTTTCTATTATAACTTGAAATTAAAATTTAAAGTTATTTTTTTAAAAAATGAATATTAAAGTATTGGGTTGCTACAATACTCTCTTAAATATTATTAGCATAAGAATCTGTAAACTAAATAATAGTATTTCTATTGAATACATTTTATCTATTAGAAATTTTGAATTGTATTTATTTTATTTAAAGTAAAAATTTAAAATTATTTTCTATTCTATGAAATTTCAAATCAAATTTATTTGGAATAAAAGAAAAAATAAACATAAAAAATAGACGTTCATGATACTTCATGGAGATACATTTGTTATTAGATGGATAATCAATGAGAATCACCGATTCAGCTCGGTATGTTATTCAAGGAGTACAATTGATAGAGCGATGGAAGGAGGGGAGAACCCGGAGGGTATCCAACACAAATTTCCCATGATACATTGCTTTGTCTGATCTAACAAAAAGTGGAACTCTGGATTAATCCAAATTGAGACAGTTTAGTCAAATCTTCGTTAAAAAAAGAATAATCTAATATCAAAAAGACATTAGAACAGTGATTATCAACCACTGTGCCGCGGCACTTTTGTGTGCCGCGAGATTTTCAAAATGTGCCGCCAAATTTTACAAATGTAAAGTTTAAATTAAGAAAAAGTTCTTATTTATTTTATATGTATGTAAAAAAAAAGGTAAAATGTTTTTGAGATCAGGCTCTTAAACATTTTCGACTTTTTCAATATGGTAAATAACTTTTACACTTTATTTTTCTTTATGTGCCGCCAAATTTTTAAAACGTTAAAAGTGTGTCACGGTAAAAAAAAGGTTGATAATCACTGCATTAGAAAATATGCAACAATTGATTTAATATATTTTTTGTATAAAAAATAAAAATTAAGAAAATACCAAATATTTATTATTTAATTAATATTGAGCATAGAGTAAATTCAAAATTATTAATATTTTTACTTCTTCAGTGAAATTTTAAGTTCTCAGATTTCTCTTGCGAGAACAAATGACATGTTAAGCGCTCAGAGGCCATCAGAGCAAAGTTTCAAGTTTTCTTCAAGGTCTTTCATTTATCAAGAACTGTTTTATTGGGCGGTGCTTGAGAGATATTATCGCCCTAGATCCCCCTCTTGGATATAACCAGAAAGGGAGTTGATAAAAACAACCCTTTCTGGAAAGACCAAGGACATTTTTTTTAATTCTTCAAAAGCAAGTGACTTTTTCAAAAGTGTAGTCAAAAGAACATTGCTATCTTAATGAACCTATTCTGTTATCAGATTATGCTCCTTTTGTGATGACTATGATAGACTGAAAAATATATCTCGATTACTCGACATTCAAGTGTTAGTAATTTATTTAAAAAAATACCTCTATAAAACTTCAATCGTTTTCTCTATTAATTTATAATAATAGATAGCGCCTGATAAAGGGGCGGGCAAACTGGGCAACTGCCAAATTTAGAGGGGCGTCGATATAAAAATAAAATATTTTTTTTACAATCATTATTTAAAAGATAATTTGTATTAAAGTGCGTAAAATTTTGTTTTTTCCGGGACTACAAACCATGTCCTGTTAATAGAATAATCTTTAATTATTTTTCACTAATTTCTTTTTTAATGATTATGACGGACTCAAAAAAAAAAAGATTATAAATTTACCAATTTTTAAATGAAATAATATTCACATTTAGATAAATATTTTGATATCATTACAAACTTTGTATATATATATTATAAGTATCACTTCGGAAAATGATATTTTCACATAAACACAAAGAAATAAATAATAAAAAGGAAAATATTATTTTATTTGCTAAAAATACTTAATAGAAAACTTGAGATTTGTTATTATAGGAGAATTCAAAACTAATGATAAGTATAGCAAACCAATGGGAATCAATCATTGGGCTATCGACAGAAGAGATTCTTTGGAAATCCCTTTGAAAGTTTCTTCTGATTTATATACATTTAAAAGTTTTCAGAAAATAAAAATTCAATGTGGTGTTTTTTATTATTTTTTAAATATTAATTATTATATTCTTCACTCATGTCATATTTTTCATTATTATTATTATTGTCCGTAAGTAAGCTTAAGATAATATCTATTTTCAAATCCAAGTATCTTTATCTAAATATATATAAAGGTTTTTGTCTGCACATTGTTTAGAATTGAAAAAAAATTTGCGTATCTTTACGTTTCATGATCTCTAGAATCCAAAAGGGTCCTTATAATGTTTTGTTATTCCTTTACATAATAATTTTTTTATAATACTCCATGTTGTTAATTCATTATTGAAGGAGCCAATTCACTTCCGACAATGAATATAAAATTATTATTTTTAGCAATTCCCATACATAGAGTTTTATTATAATTGCTAATATTTTAAAATCATTTCAATTAAATAATTTATTCTTTAAATTCTTATTTGAGTTAATTTAATAAAATATTTAGATCATATTATTTTAAAATTATTCTTGAATATTTCTTCTTTTCCATTTAAATGTGAAGGGTATCAATTTTATCTGTTTAATAAAAAAGAAATGGAATTTTTTTTTAGTCCATTATGAAGTCAAAATAATTTTTAAAGTTCAAAAAATTTTTATTGATGATTTAAAATTTCAAAAATGATTTTTTAGTCAAATGATATAAAGGAGTTGATTTAAATTGTTGTCTTTTTAAAATTGGGTAAATTTTTTAAATTCGTTTTAAATCCAATTGTGATTATATTCTATTATATTTATTAAAAGGTTTCTTTTTTTTATGTTTAATAAATTCTCTTTTTTGATGTGATATTAATAAAAAATAATAATATATTGTATATAAATTTAAAAATTAGAATATTTGAATTTGTTTAAATTTTAACACATCATATGCAAATAAATTTTGAAAATCAACTTGATATTAAATTTAGAAATATGAGTTTTATTATATACTTTAAAAATAGAATATTTAATTATAAATAAATTTTTGAATTTCTTTATTTCTTTATTTTAATTCTGTGTTTGTGAGGAGACGAAATGAGTTAAAAAATGAGTTTAAATTTAAATTTTATAAAATGTCTAAAGATTTCCCTAAATTTAATTATAATAAGAATTATTCAATAAACCATAATAATTAAAAACGAATATCAAAATAAATATTAAAGAATATTATAACCCAATATCATATACATTAAAATTTTTCTTTAATTTACTGATTAAATTAAAGAATAAATATAAATATCAAAAGGAAATGAATGTTATAATACATTAATTGAAATAAAATAAATGAAAGTATATTACGTACAGATTTTCAACTAAATATTATGTATCATTTCGGGACCACAAGAGGCAGAGTAAGTTGATAATAAGAAAAGGAGACAACTTTCGTGATTATATAAATTCTTGATGCTTGAAAGTTGAGTAGATAAATCAAAAAGTTAACCCCACCTCAAAGATAAGTTCAATAAATATATCCTCTCATGAATATCAATGGTGTTCAGGGATTTCTTAACTTTGATTCTTTTTTTAAAAAATCTCTATTATCAATGGATTATTTTATGAATAAATTACCGGTACAACTGCATAGAGCTTTGCATCTCCTTTTAAAATAAATAAGGAGTTATTAAATGACTAGGAAAATAGAAATTTAAAATAGCTCGGGATCTAGGATGAAGAATAAAACAGAAATATATATATAATATATAATATGTAAAAAACTAAAGAATATAGAAAATTTTATATGCAATGATTGATTGATGAAAAATGACCTGTTTTCTCCAATTACGAAAATTTCGTATAATTTTTTTTTTTTTTATTTAAAAATCACTTCCTTAATATTTTCTTGTTTTGTTACTTTTCATAAATGGTAATTCTTCTTCTTCGTTGTCGATAACTTCCTAGCGGAAGTGTCGTGGCCCTAATAACTCCACAGGAGTCATAGGGTGTTCATGGGAAAATTTGACCGAAGTGGTTTCCCCTTGCCTTCTTCGGTGGGGCAGCCGATGTTAAATTTGAATTAGATTTATATTTATTTATTAATTAATTAAATTAAATTAAATAAATATATAATCTTGAGTTCTATGCTGGGATTCGAACTCAGGCTTTCTGTGTAGAAATCTAGTACTCTACCCACTTAGCCATGCTGCCCCATAAAATGGTAATTAACTTAGGTAAATATTCAATATTGCGTTTTTTGTATTTCACAAGTAAAATTTTTAATTTCCCGGAAAACACTGAAGGTTGATTCGAAATTATACTTTAAAATCAAATCATACTATAAACTCTCTAATTAGACCCCAAAACTAAATTTGAGAACTATGTCTGTCTAGTTATAAATCTTTTAGTGGTATGTGATTATGAATAAATATAAGTATAAGATATCAATTTAAAAATAATGTTTCATAAAAATTAGTCTAATAAAATAATTTGAACAGATTCTAGGAAAAATTTAAGAACGTTTTATTGTGTGTAATAAATCTATAATCCACATAAACAATTTATAACCTACAACATTACATTCAAATATCAAAGTGGAGAATGCAGAAAATTACCCCATATTTTCTTAAATAAAACTGAAAGAAAAAAACACACAAAATAAAAATAATTATATATATAATATATATATATATATAATTAAGGAGGTGAAAATTTTGTGTATTATTAGGTATGATTGTCATGTAAATTTTAAAGAGCGAACAGAGGTGAGAGCATCAGGCAAAATGCCAATCTTCATATACATTATTATTGCTTTTCTCTATGAAATCAATTCCAATATTTGATAATAGATTTAAAATTCAAAGGAAATTGTTGTTAAAAGGGTATTTGTAAAATTATCTATAAAATGATTACTATGTTATATGAAAACTCAAGAGAAATTCAATTAACGTTATTATTTTGGCCCTGCGAGTGAAAACATAATTATGTGCTCCGCCCAGAGGGATGATACCATTGTTCCTTTATTTATCTACCCCGCCCGTTTTCTTTCTTTTGTTTAAGACATTAATACATTTGTTCGCAGGACTTGTGGTTTAAGCCAAGCACGCCTTTTATTCAATAAATCACTGTTTTTTTTATTTTTTTATTTTTATTTTTAATCACGATTGCTTCAAATCAACACATTTTAGTGGTTGTTGTTAATGAAACCGCAACATCTAAAGAAGACAGTTGGACAAATGTCCCCTCTTTTCTTCGTCATTATTTGTTTCTTAGTAGAATGTCAGATGCTACACAAAGAAAGCACCAAAATAAAAAAAGAAAGTCCACCACTAACCGATTTAGAAATATGACAAGACTTTCAAGAGTCAGAAGTGAAGTTCACTTTGAATGGGAGGGGGAGAACTATAAAAAACAACAATAGATGTGAAGCTTTTAAGGAGATCAGATTAATGTCAAAGTTACGATGATTCTAAGGGTAATGAAATTAATTTTATTTTTATTCATTGTTATTATTTATTTTTATTTTTATATTGCTATAAAAATTGGATATAAAATTGAAACAGGTCCCTCATTCCCTCATAATGCTATACAAATTTAGTAAAATTATTTATTCAAAAAAATATCCTTTTGCGGTTTGAGTAAACTTTATATTCATATACAAATTATAAGTAGCTAAAATATGAAAAAAATATCAGCAGGTATAGTATCATAAGGTTTTAATATTATTTATATTTGCCTTTTAATGATAAATTTATTAAATTAAATTTTTATTTTTGAAAATAAATTAAATTAATTTATTATATTATATTATGTTTTTTAAATTTAATTTTGTTGAAGTGTGTAGTTCACTAATAAAATGCTGAGGACTGTTTATGCTTCATCAAGCTTATAAACAATTATAATATATATTATTTTCTAGTTGAGATTATAATGGTATAATAATATTAAAAAAACTATATTTTTTATTTGCCAATTGCTATATATCTTTGAATAGATATTAAATCTACGAATTATTTATTATTCATATTGAAATGTTGAAAAGAATTTGTTTTTTAATAAAAATCATTTGGATCTAAGGATGAGTTAATTAATACGTCATGATTAAGTTTATAACTCAAAAAAATATAATTTTAGTTACAAAGGAAGGTCAATAAGTCCGTGACTTTTAGAATGTTTTGTAAGGTTTTTGGATAAAAAATTATTTTATTTTTCAATGAGCTTTATACACTTGGTCCAATGTTTCTCCAATGTTTTTATCCCTTCTAAAAAATAAGTTAGTCGAGGACAACAAAATAGATTTGTTGGTGAGATGAATTCATTGCTGGCATTTAAATCTCTTTCAGTGAAGCCATTTCTTCAGGTTTGGAAACAAGAAATAATCACTCGGAGCTAAATCCAGAAAATAGGGCAGATGAGGGAGCAATTCGTATCCCGTTTCATGGATTTCATGTATATTCACATTTTTCCATTTCTCCTCAAATCACGAGATAGTCTGCTATTAATGGATGTCAAACAAAAACTAAAAGACCCAGCTGGTTCAAATTCCTACAGGAGTCAGCTGATAGTTACCTGCTGACAGTGTTTCCATTTCATTTAAGAGACGGGAGATTTAAAAAGTCACAGACTTATTGGCCTGCCTTCGTTTAATATAGTATATATGGTTTAGAATCGAAAAAAACATTTATAAAATTTGAATATAGAATATTATCAAAAAGTTAAAAATAATGTTATTTTTGCTTTAAAATATATTAAAAAGTACAGAATATTATATAAAATAAATAATTTTTAATGGTGAAAAATTGTATTTATTGTAATAAATAAAATCTATCTATCTATACTCTCTTTAACGGACCTGACAACCTTCAATGAGATTGAATCACTCCAGATCTCCAAGGAATCACCGAACTTAATAATTTTATAAAGTAGGAAGTTTGTTTGAGGTTCAAAAAATAGACTACAAAGGGAGACATAAATTGAAAAGCCTTCTTAAAAATATTGAACATGATTTATGAACTGAAAGTGTTTAAACCAAAAAAAAAAGATCGATTGATTTTTAAATGTAAGCTATTGCATACATTAGAAATAAACAAAAAAAAGATACATTTCATCAACGATTATAATAATTATAATGAAATGGTCACTTCGTAAAAGATATTTGAAAGAGGAAATTAAAAAAAACAAAGAAAAATAACGATTATTATTAAAGATAAACACGGATAGCAAAGTTTATGACATTGAATAGCAAGTGTTGTCGTCAGGGAATAGATGGAGATGAGTTTTCATCCGGTGACAGACAGCCCCTGTTGACTTTGACATTTAAGCTGGCGTTAAGCGACTCCCCGTGAAAACCACTCGCATTTCTCTGATCAGATCCATAACGTATCCCCCTCTCGACATCGATATTTCGACACGAATGTTTATAACGTTCACCGTGTCAATTTTCACCTTCACTTGTCTCTCGTATTTTCCAATTTAGAAATATTTTATCATTTTTCTTTTTACTGTCACTTGAAATACTACTTTATGAGATTAAAAGCATGGATGTATGGATGAGAAATTTTTTTTTTTTTGGTTTTGTTTTTAATATTGAATTTCCCAACAGAGAAATTTAAAAAATTAATTATTTGTTAATACGACTTGTATCACTTTAAATAAATCTTCAATATTGAATTAATTAATTAATTTTATTTAATTAATTTGATATAGACATTTATATTTCCAAAATTATAGTATTTGATTTATTATAAGTAGTGTGAAAAATTCAGATTAGAAAAAAAAATTAAAATGTATTTCATCTTTAATTTATGTGCTTAATATTTAGAAGTTAGTTTAAAAAAAAATACCAAAATTTATTATCCGAATCCGACGGTTTGTGTACTGATTTTAGTGTTTTTATTGCTCTTTACTCAATTCTTGGACGATATTTTCTGTTTTTAGTCTTTTTATAGAGCAAAAATAAAAGACAACGAAGAACTGGAAAGAAGAAAAAAATAATTGTCGCTAGAACGACACGGCAAGCTGGGTGCCTAGAGAGAAATAAATAAGAACGTGGATTTCTTTTTCTAAACCTCCTCTCTCTCTCTCTCCCCCCCCTTCATCGTTCCTTCCTACTTCTCAGCTCACTCAGTAACTTCCCCAACACACCCACCCCAGCAGAAGAGATAAAACGTCCCTGGGTACACGCAAAAGATAAGACAGGGAAAAAACAAGAGTGGTTGCACTATCACCTGGTTACCACTGTTCTTTTGCACAGATACAAATTAACTAAAACAAGAATTATACTCATATATTATTTAAATCGAGATTTCATACATAGGTATGCTATACCTTTATTCTCAAAATATAAAAATAATGAAAAGCAAACATTTTAAAATGTTTTAAAAAGTTAAATAATTTTACAATATATATATATATATATATAATATTTAGTATGAAAACAAACATTGTGGAATATGTTGGTTAAATAAAATTGTAAAACAATTTCCATTTGCCAATGTTTTTTCAAAAATTGTTTTATTTTTAATCTATAGAATTTTTCTAGTTGAAAATTCTTTTCTAATACTATATAAAAATCAATTTCGCCTAATTTGATCCAATTTTATCGAAGTGATTAAAATAAATTTTATTTTTAAACAAAATGTAATGAAATGAATCAAAATAAAAATTTTTGGCACAATTTTAATTTATTCACAAATGATGAAAAAATAATAATTTAAATAATAAAACACTAGACATATTTTTTTTCAAATGATACATTAACCATCAAATTTTTGAATAATTAAAATACAAAACACAAATTTAATCTTGTTTAAAATTATTTTGGTATATTTATTTACATAGAGAATATCTATAATAAATTTTTTCCATTAATAAACTTGTTATTGAATGTATGTATCGTAAATTAAAACACAAAAGAAAAAAAATTATTTGAAATTAAAAAAATAAAATTTTTAATTATATTCAACATTTTGGTTAATGGAAAAATATCAAAAATAGAAAAAAAAATAAAAATTGAAACAATATTTGTTTATTTTATTAATATATTAAATTTATAGTTTTATTTATTCATAACAAATTGATAACGAATCAATTTATTTTTTTTAAAACGCGGAAATTAATTTTTTTTATAAAACTATTGATAAGTTAGAGAATAAATATAATTTATTTAATGCTTACTTCATCAGTTCGGAGAACCTCTACGGCAATAAATTTAAAAATATTTATATAAGTTCTAATAATTGCCACAAAAAATTATTAATATATTATATAATATAATCTTTTTTAATATAATTAAATATTTTATTTATTTAATTTATAATAAAAGTTCTCATTATAATTAATTTAATAGTAATAGGTCATAATATTTTTTAAATATTTTATTTGAAATAAGATTTCCTTTAATTATGATTTCAAACGAATTTCAATTAAAGCAATAGTTAATTTTTATAAAAAAAAATCATATTTAATATGAAAGAGCAGATGTAGATCTTAATTGGAAAATAAAAAAAGAAATAACAAAATAAAAAAATATATATTTAATATATATGTTAATAATAATAATATTCATTATAATCCATCTCGTATCGTCAGTCTAGCCCAAAATATGAATAACAGGAATATGCACGATTTTACCACACCGAGTATATGTCGCAACTCCGATAATAATATTAATAATAATAATATTCATATATGTTAGAATCATTGTAATATTTTGATTTTGATATTTATTGACTCCTTTTAATAATTACTTTAAAACAGAAAAAAACAAATAAAATTATTTTTCCAGTAAGACTTTAACAATAACTCAAAAATTGACATTGATTCATAAACTCTTTAATACAAGGTATTTCATAAAACATCTCAGGTAGATTAATATAATAATTAATATTTTATTTAATGATTTATCAATAGCAATTAATGATATTTAAATGTTTGAACAGAAATGCATTATACTAGACAATTGAACACTCGTATATGTAAATATTACCATATTTTATATAAAAAATCATTATAAAAATAAAAAAAGATTTCATCTATAAAATCTATCTATCTATCTATTGTATGGTATATAGATAGAGATTTATAAATATATATATAGATAGATAGATATTATAGTCAGTTTATTTAAGATATGATTATAAATAAAATTATAATTAGAAGACTCACACCTACCATTTGATGTTGGCAGAACGACCACCCGGACGCCCGCTCAGGTTGGCTTGCCAAGCATGCGCACTCACACAACACAAGCAACTGACTGACAATTGTGATTTCGAGTAAATAGGAGCCCCTGATATTTAGGCAACCTACAATTCGTGCTTTCCAATTCAAACTTTAAAAGGATAGATTTTTACCGACCGACGATAGTAAGGGAGGTATTGTTTTCACACCAAATTTCACATGTGGAGATTTTTACATATCTCCACGAATCATGCATTTTCTAAACAGAAAAAGTATTTTTAGCATGATGTCTGTCCGTCTGTCCGTCCGTCTGTCCGTCCGTATAGATGTGTACAGCCTGAACGGCTCAACCGATTTTGATGAAATTTGGTATAGTTACTTAATGCATCAGTGGGATGAATTGATCAAATTTTGGTGCAAATCCGGAAACCGGAAGTGGTAGTATTAGCGATCGACGATAGGAAGGAAAGGGTTATTTTCACACCAAAAGAGATTTTTTTATATATCACCACGAATCATGCACTTTGTATTGATTTTATCCTCGAGAAAAATCATATTTATTAGTTTTTTCTTGATTTAAAATTATATGACGTCATCCACCCATTCATGACGTCACAGCCTGGTCTTGCATATATATTATAAATAAAATAAAATTAAAAATGTTTATATTTATTATTTATGTATCCATATCTGTTTTTTATTACATTAATAGATATATGAAAATTATTTGAAATTGTTTCTGTAGCTGGAAATTAATTTATTTCAAACCGTCGGTCGGTTCGGACCTGGCCACAGGTCAACTTATTTGAATATGTATATTAAATTTTCTAATAAATAAATATAGTATAAATTAATTATTATATATTAATTATAAATTATATTATAAGGAAATTTAGAAAATATTGTTTACAGGCCTAATTTTAAAAATTAAACTTAAATGTTTTAATAATTTAGGTATACTTAAATATATTTATAATAGTTTATTTATAAATAAGAGAATGAAATAGTAAAAGAAATATATATGAAATTGAAATAAAAAATAGATAAAACAATAATCACGATTAAAAATAATACTTTGTGCATACAACCTACGGCTGAATGGTAAGACTGCCATAGGCTAGCTAAATCTCTAGTTATTATATAAAACAATTCAAATCAAATAATTTTCAGAATTATCGACTTTGTTGGCATAAATAAAAATTGGTAATAATGAAACACGAAGATTGAAATCCAATAATCTTTTTGATGTGAATGATATATAATCTGATGAGAGAGAAAACAAAGCAATTGCCTAACATTTACATTTCCAGATGTCAGTTTCGAGGGGACTGGATGAGGCCTCTATGATAAAATGAAGATGTGATATTCTTCACACGAATTAAGAATAGTCGATGGGATGTTAAGAATTTCAATAAAAGACATTCTTGATAAAATTTTAGAGCTAAACCCCTTTTAATTCATTTCGTATTAGCAAGTCGAGAAAGATTTTTTGGAAGCTGTAAATTCTTGACCTGGAAAAAACGATTCTATTCAAATATTTAATTATTTTTTTCCCTTCACTAATCATGAATTTAAAATATTAATTATTCATTAAAGTATTAATGTAATGAGGAAATTATTCATTTTTCATAATAAAAGATAAAAGAAAATGTTCGTTTATTAACTGACAAAGAAACGTCTAAATTCACTCAACTATATATATATATTTTATAATATTCATTCATTTTTAAATTTTTAATAAATCCAATTAGTCCAACATATTTCAAAAACATAAACAAATATCTTATTTTTAGCATTAATTCAAAAAACTTAAATATTGAAGCATTCCTAATCATATAATTAATGTAACTGATTTATAATATTTTTAAATATTAATTTTACAAATTATTGATAATTGATAAAATTTGAAAGATTCTTTATCTAAAATCTAAATAATACTATTTTTACACTCAGATGTAAAGTATACATAATTAATTAATATAAAAATTTTAAAATATGTTGGAACAAAAAATTACTATAGAAACTAATTTAAACATTTTAATATACAATATAATAATTCAAAGTTTTTAAATAAAATACTTGAAAATTTTTTAAGAGCCCCAGTATGTTCCAAATACATAAAGATTTAGAAATTAAAAATATACATGAAAAAATAAACACGTCAAGTGTAAATTATATTAAAAAGTCGAATTGGCAGTCGTGGGACTGGCCGACAGAAGTGAAAACTTGTGCATAAGAAATTTGAAAGCAGACGGAATGCGCACCAGCTTCACGAGAAAAATGAAATTTATATACGTATATCTTCTTATATATAAAATTCTCGTGTCACAAAATTTTGAAATGATACTCCTCAGAAACGGCTGGACCGATTCTTATGAAATTTTTTATGCATATTCAGTAGGTCTCAGGGCATGTCAGACTTCTTTTATTAAACCGCTAATTGGTAAGGTGTGTCCAGGGGGTGGAATTTAAATAAAAATAGTTTAGTTACAATGCTAGATCATAGAGGCGCTGGTGGCGATAATTTGACATTTGCTCAGAATTTAAAAATTATTGTAATATTTCACTTTTTATTTTAAATTCTAATATTCAAATATCAATTTAATTATATTAAATTATTAAAGCTTTGGTGGTTGTTTTTATTTATAACGGAATTTTGTAAATTAAACCACATATTGATATTTGCTACTTCTGCAATCGAAACGTTGTGTATATTTTTGTATTTTTTGAATAAATTTACAATAACAAATATCAATATGTGGTTTAATTTATAAAATTCCGTTATCAATTCAATTAAATAATTTATTCTAAAAGTTCTCATTTTAATTTATTTAATAAAATATTTAGATTATATAACATATAACTTAATTTTTATTTATTCTTTCTATATATTGGAATATTTCTTCTTTTCTATTTGAAAGTGAAAGCTTAAAAAAACAGAATATATTATTTTTAATGTTTTATGAATACAAAAATATTTTGACAACGTAAATTAAAATAACTAAATTATATTATTTTTGATTTTGTATCAATTATTATTACAAATATATTTTAAGTGCAAAAATGATTTCTTGGTTAATTAAAATATGTTTTTTAGACAAATGATATAAACGAGATGTTTTAAATTTATGTCTTTTTTATATTGAGTATTTTTTTAAAATTAAAATTTGTTTTATATCAAAATTATTGTATTCAATTATATTTTTTTATTAATAGGCTTCTTTTTTTATTTTTAATTTTTAATATATTCTCTTTTTTGATATGATATTAATAAAAAATAATATTAAATTATATATAAATTTAAAAATTAGAATATTTGAATTTTTTTAAATTTTAACACATGTAATCAATCATATGCATAACGAAATTCTAAATAATGAAATTCTATATATAGCAGTTTTATACAATTATTAATCATGTGAAAAATTATCAAACATATATCTTTAATTTTACGGTCACACACACACACACACATATTTAAAAATTAATTTATTAAAATATATATTATATAATATATTATATATAGTATATAATTTAATATATATATATATATATATATATATATTCTGAAATTAATTTTAAATTATATAAATATATTAGAAATTAATTTAATATAATTTAACATATAATAATATAGTACCGGGACCCCGAGCCTCGGCTCGGTACTTAAGTTAAAAAAAATGATTCATTATTATTGGATTTGGCTGGTAATATTAATACCTGGGACACCGAGCTCTCGCTCTACCCTTTAAAAAATATTGATACACAATTCTTTAATTATTTATTACAATTATTAAATGTTACACATTTGCATCAATCTGATTAAAATTAATGAACTTGTGCTCCTCAATAATACATAAATATATAATATATAGGTACATATATTTTTTTTCTATAGTGTTTTTTTGAAAAACTGTTTAGCGCCCCAAGTGGTTATAAAACAAACTAAAGACAAAAAAACGTGCTTTGCAGCTTTTCGGAATTAAAAAAGCAAAATTGGCAGTCGTGGGACTGGCCGACAGAAGTGAAAACTTCTGCGTAAGAAATTTTAAAACAGACGAAATTCGCGCTATTTCACGAGAAAGATGAATTTCATATGCATGTATATATATATAACTTATATATTATTTTAAACATATATTTTAAACAAATTTGTAACTTATATTTATATATATATAAATACACAACTTTGTTTAAAATATTGCAATACGAACTGTTTTATAATTCTTATCTCTAACATAAAATATATATTTATTATGTGAAGTTCATTTCGTATAATTTTTATTATATATGTATATATGAAATGAACTTTACATAATAAATATATATTTATATGTTAGAGATAATTTATAAAACAGTTCTAATGACAATTCAAATTTCGCGCTCTGTTATAAGAAATTTGAAAGCAGATGGTTTCATGGTGTTGGTCACGATCACGCGAGTTCTATACTTTTTCCCCATCCCGCAAAAGTGCTCAACGCCGCTAAAGAAGTTTTCACTTCAAAAATTATTTAATATTTGGAAATATATCTGACTTATAGAAAAAATGAATATTAATTAAAGAAAGAAATAGTTTTTAAAATATCCTGAATAATATGTAACAATTTTCAAGATAGAAATTTATTACAATATTACAATTATTAACTGTTGCATCATTGCATCAATCTGATTAAAATGAATGGAACTTCGGGTACTCAATAATAATAAATAAAATAATATTAATAAATATATTGAATAATATTTTATTGAAAAAATATTAAAACTTATAAAACTATCTAAAACTTTATTAATAAAAGAACAATGAATAAATAAATATAGAATAGTAATTTATTAAAAAGTAAACAATAGATAAAAAGAAAAAAAAATGACAAAATCATTATTTTCATTTTTAAATAACGATTCACCCGGCGAGTTTCGAACCGACGAAATCCACTCGTTAAAACATCAGTCCAACCGCTGGACTATATGTATTTAGATAAAAAATTGTCATTTTTTTACTGTCTTAGCAGGCAGTATTAAAAATTTTGACGTTTTCCATATATAATTTTCAATTAAGAAATTAATAATGAAGCTGTATGTTTCAAGAGATATCATCAATAAAACTTAATTTTTCTTTATAAATACTATATCTAGTGTGAATTTGAAAAAAATCGTTAGAGCGGTTTTTGAGAACCAATATATATAGATAAATACATATATACAATTTTAGCTAGCATAATAAGATAAGATTAAAATATTTTATTTTATATATACATAATTTAATAATACTGATTATTAATGTAAATATAAATAATAATATTTAATATGGCAAATATGTAAAATTTTGCAAAGAATGTATCAGAAGTTTAGTGTCTAACATTCTGGTGTATTGCGCATGCGTATATCTGTCGGGTCGATCTCACCGGTCGGGTCGGTCGGGTCGTTTTGGAACGGTCGGGTCGTTTTGGAATCTCACGCGAGTTCTATACTTTTTCCCCATCCCGCAAAAGTGCTCAACGCCGCTAAAGAAGTTTTCACTTCAAAAATTGAAAAATCATCCTAATGATTTAGTAAAAAAATTACTTGTTAGGACTGATATAAATGCAAAATTAAAAAGATTTGTTATTGGATGGATCTCTTTGCAAGAACTTTTTGAAGATGAATAAAAAAAAAGTGAAGTGCCTATTTGAGAAATGTTCAAAATTTCATGATTAAAACTAATATGTTAAATTGAAAGAAGCTGATTGATATGAATTTTTTTTTTTTTTTTTTTTGGTCACAATGATATTAATGTTTATTCTATTATACAAAAATTACCTATTGTATATATAGAATATGAAGATTGTATATTTTTGATGGAAGTAAATAAAAAAATTAATATATAACGTAAACTAAAATTAAACCTAAAATAAGTTTTAATTAAAATACCCTGGGAGGTTACAATTCAAGTTGATGAGCTGCAGAATGCCTGTTGAGAAGAAAGCTTCTGATTTTGGTGTAACAACTGAATGTACAACTTTAAACTTCACTGTGTATTTTAATACATAAATATTCATTTTTAATTATTTATTGGTTTTATTATATTATAGTAATAGAAGATATTGATAACAATGAGCGTAGTTTTCAGGATTTTTATCGAAATAGTTTTACAGAAGATATATAAATTAGTATAAGAAAAAGAGTTAGATCATTTCCACTCCGATGTAAAAAAGATATTAAAAAAAATTAATATATTGAAAAATGTTTCAAACTCAATTTGTAAGAAATTATTCTCATAAATTCATTGAAATAACAATGTTTATAAATTTTAATCATATCATTTATAAAATTAATGTATTTCCGTGTGATTAAATTTGGATATTAAAAGAGATCATTAAAAATAACTGAGAAATATATTTAATTTTTTTTAATTAAGCCCAATTTATTATAATCTTGTATTCTTTGGATCGGAATTTTATAGATACCTTCTAAAAAGAAATGTTACTACATTTTGTCAGTATTAAAAGTAATAGTATACTCTATTAAAAAAAAAAAGTAACCTGATTGAATAACTATATGGTAATTAAAAATATAAATTAATATTTAATCAATTTTTAAAGGGAAATTTAGTGAAGATATTGAATCTTAAATGAGACTTATGAAAAAACTCTACTCTTATTTTATTATATATACATAAAACAGTTTCATAAGAATATAGCCAGTAATTGTTTCATTTAATAATATTATATACAAAAAAAAAACTCAACTAAAAAAAGTTACTGCATATAGAAATCAATTCATCTTTTTTTTATCATTATTATATATCAACATTTGTCTGTTCGATATTTTATGGTCGAATAAAATTTAATAAATCTATATCTAAACTCTTATCTTATATCAGACATTTCAAAATGAATTACATTTTTGATTTTAAATCATATATTAGTATATAAATATAATATGATTATTGATAGTCATTTTTTTCTCTTTTAATTTATTCAAAAATGGTAAAGTTGATTTTTTAAGAAAGTGACAGGTTTATTTATTCTTTTTTTGAAAAGAATATTATACGTAATTTGTGGATCACTATTATGTCATAACACGCGAAATGGACATTTAGCGTAAAATATATGCTATATATTCCTTATTTAATATTGAAATATCGAAATATAAAATATTTAAAGTTAATAATAGGTTAAGTGAATGTGTATATAATATGAATCACATTGGTATCTTAGTACTTTATTGAAAACAAATTAAATTCATTCTTTGAAAATATTAAAGAGCACAAGTACTTCCCTCTAAGCTGTGTGCGCGAGGAAAAAATATTTTAAATAACACACATAAAAAATATTCGTTAGTGAAATTCACCCCCATAAAATACAATTTTCATTTGAATAGTATAATGTTGATTTTAAAAGATCCTGAATGCCATTAAATAAATACATTATTACCTACTTAAATTTATATTAAATTTGACGAATATTCTCTAATTTTATTCTTTAAATATTTCACAAAATACAAAATTAATCTTTTTTAAAAAAAAATAAAATAAAAATTACAGTGACCAGAAGAGAACATTTAAATAAATTTATGAGATTCATTCTTTCTATAAAAATATTTTACAGCATATACTACATTTATAAAGATTTTAAATTTCCCTAGATGCCATGGCTAATTAATTAAAATTTTAAATACCTATATCGATATTAATTATTATGTTATGGTATATTATTCTTGTATAGAGATTTTTTTAATACTACACAAATGTTTTTTTTTAAATTACCCATACTCAAAAAATTATCAGGTAGGAAAATTAATTATCGAGGAAATAATAAATTGAGTTTAAATTTATCCAGGGTCTCTCTCTCTCGATGGGGCCAAGATTTATTCATAATTCTTCTTTAAATATGTATGTATGTACATATATATATATATATATATATATATATATATAAACAGGAGAATTTGAGTTAAGTTAATTTAACAAAAAATTTCTGACTTTTCCCCGAAATACAAATTTAATTTGAACTTGACTCTATTTTTGCACATCTATTTTTTTTGGAAAGAGTTAGACCAAATAAGTTTATGAAATGATTAATAAAAAGTATTAATTAATCCATCAAGAAGCTTAAAGTAAGTGTTGGTGTCTTAAACCATTCGATGGTAAGTAATGATTGTTCTTGATGAAGAAGAAATTAGTTTAATTAATTAATTTAAAAAATTAATATCAATTTGTCAAGTCCAAGTTGTTCATAGAACATTTCTTGATTCCTCAAATAGCACCTCTAAGATGATTAAGATTAATATTAGCAATTGTGGTGATTTATTTTTTAGTTGTTATAAATTGTTAATTAATAAAATGTTTTTGTAGACATTTCTTGGCGTGTCATCTTCTAAACATTTTTTTCTAAATAACCTTATAACACAACTCTTTTAATCAATAAAATATTGTAATATCCAGGGTTATCAATTATTATCAGGCCTCCTCCCTGTCATTACCCTTAATAGTACATTTTAAAATATAAAATATAATGTTATATTGCTTAACGTTGCTAGCTGAAACACATTAAATCAGCGGTCGCCAAACTTTTTGACCTCACGGACCAGTTAATTCATAATTTAAATCCCGCGGACCACTAATAGGATTTTTTAAGTGTTAAATATATTTATAAATAAAAATTGTGATCAAAGAATACATAAACATTGAGTTTTTATAACTTATCACTTATAGTTATGAATTGAATCATGTTTTAATGCATCTTAAAACATAACTTAACATGATGAGTAAGTATATTCCTCATTTTTCTGCGGACCAGCGAAATTTTCTCGAGGACCACTAGTGGTCCGCGGACCACCACTTTGGCAACCTCTGCATTAAATAATTGTCATAGAGAAGAATAATTTGTATTAAGAGTTTCAACAGAATAAACAAAAAACCTTTGACCTCAAGAGATAGAAAAAGAAAATTTTGTCACTAATTATTCACTTTATATATATCTATAAATGATTGATAATTCAATTATTATATCTTAAAGAAAAATGGAACATTTTATCTAGTCAGTTTGATCTAAATCAAAGTGGTTGGATCACTGAGTAAATGAACCCTTTGCTTGTAAAAGTCCGTAATCCCTTGAAAAAATCTATTGGAAATTGCAATTAACGAGTGGCCGGCTTTGAGATAAAAGGTCAGCAGTAATCCCGATGTAAAAACCCTCTCGTTCGGTTGTTTCAACCAAAGATTTAAACTCCTGAATTAATGGACCAGGAGCGATATCTCCAAAAGTAGCGCACAATGATCCTTTATTAGGAAAGAATGCGCCAAAAAAACGATCTTTTGGAAATTTATCCAATTGGTGAATGGATTCGATAAGAAATGAATCGTACTAAGAACAACAGAAACATAAAAAGAAAATTAGCATTCCATTTCCATTTGCTTTCAATTTATTGGAAAATTCCCGGATACATTAAAGAAGTCATTCATGAGGTTTCAATTACATGAAATACTTAAAAAAAAACAAAAAACAAACAAATGATATCAAATAATAATAATCAAGATATTTACCAGATAATTACAAATATAAATTAAAATTTGCATCTAAATGAAATAATTAATTTTAATTTGGTTATGATAAAGAGAAAAGCGGAAATTGAAATATTTTAGTATGTTTAATTAAATCAAATAGAGATTGAAATTTGATTGAATGAATATAAGCTCTAACAAAAAGTTTCATTAGAATATTTCATTTCGTTAAAGAAACAAGACTAAAAATTGTTATTAATAAAAATTAATTACATTATAATTATAAGTTTATAAATATAAAATGGATATTAATTTTTATATAATTATTATCTTTACTATAGATCACACTTAAGGACATAAATAACCCTCTCTCTCATTTTGAATATAATAACTCAATAAATTTAATAAAATAAATTATCTATACTTCTATCTTTATGTTACCGCAGCATTGGCCGTAGTTACTAACTTTCTTTTTAATCAAATTAGTGATTGCGATACCGGTATACCGAAAACCGGTATTTCGTGCTTTTTTACAATACCGAAATACCGGTATTTTTGGTATACTAATAAATATTTTTTTTTTAAATAACAAAATTGTTGAAACATTAATTTTAATTAAATTTTATTACAAAAAATTTCCAACTTTAAATATTTATATTTCTCAACTAAAATAAATTATTATAGTTCAAAGAAATAATTATCATAAAATAATACCTTATTTGAAGATTTTATTGTTTTTAATTTGCCAATGGGTTTCAATTATGATCAAGAGCTTGTACTAGGAACCCTGGTACAACATTGTACCATGAGTCTTTTTATTTGGTATTTATGTGTACCAACATTCTTATAAAGTAATTTTTATTTTTTAAATCAAACTAATTCATTTTTTATTTCAACATAAATAAAAGCAAAATTTTATAAAAAATATACAAAAAAATAAAACTTAACAATTTACAGAATAATTCTAAAATATTATAAACTACTAATAAATATTAAAATGAGGTGTTATTTATTTATTTTTTCACAAAAACTTCAATTTCATACTTGTCTTACTGGCACTTCAAATAAAAATGAGAGAATTTTAACCGCGTTTCCAAATAAATAAAGCTAAATTAAAAATATTAATTATTCTTACAATTCCATCCAGTAATGAATCGGAGTGAGAATTGACCACCACGGGAAAAATATGCACAAAAATACGCTCGTCACTCGACGATGAGACTATCGACGCACTCTGTTTTTTACCGACCGACGATAGTAAGGGAGATATTGTTTTCACACCAAATTTCACATGTGGAGATTTTTACATATCTCCACGAATCATGATAGGAAGGGAAGGGTTATTTTCACACCAAATTTCACATGAGGAGATTTTTTTATATATCACCACGAATTATGCACTTTGTATTGGTTTTATCCTCGGGAAAATCATATTTATTAGTTTTTTCTTGATTTAAAATTATATGACGTCATCCAGCCATTCATGACGTCACAGCCCGGTCTTACATATATATTATAAATAAAATAAAATTAAAAATGTTTATATTTATTATTTATGTATTCATATCTGTTTTTTATTACATTAATAGATATATTAAAATTATTTGAAATTGTTTCTGTAGCTGCTAATTAATTTACTTCAAACCGTCGCACAGTGGTCTGAAACGCCAAAAAAGCTGGCCAAAAATGTAGATGTTGGTGAAACAGCTTGAAATTTTGTAGGCAATATTTTGAGAGTCAGGAAATTTAAATTTGACAAAAAAAATGGCGAATTCAAAATGGCGGACAGATTTTTAGAAAAGTGACGTCAGATTCGCAATTGTATGTTCTCTGGGATTTTTTGAGCCGAAAATTTCGAAATTGAAGTTAGATTGTACGAAAAAAAATGATAAATTTCAAATGATGTGTTGATTTTTCAAAAAATGACGTCATGCAGAGAAAATCCGTAAAGCTCACAACCATCGAAACTTAGGGGTTTTCATGTTAAGATATTGAAATTAGATGATTTTCTCGATAGTAAAAATATGCCAATTGTGAGTGATTGACTCACTTCAAGAGGAAGTGCATTTCTGAAAAATATTTTATTATCAGTAAGACAAATAACTAACAGTTACATTTTGGTAAGTACCGTGTTTTATTTCATTTTTATCATTTCGTTCGTGTTGCAAAAATATATTCTTCTTTTTTATGAAGCTTTATGAATTCACTGTTACATTTCATCAGTGCAAGGTGATTCTGGGTCAACATCTTCAATTGTTGGTGAACAGGCTTGGGACGACATTAGCAATTTGAGTACTTTCGGACTGAGAGGTTCTTTTGAAAAGTGACAGGTGCACCTTAACGAGATATTAATCAAAAAATTCATAGGAACAAATGGGGCAAAAAGGAGCAATTTTTTCTTCATGATTCTTTATCTATAGACCTTTATCTTTATGTTTCAAATGAGATTGTCACCAATGGTCACCAATGTAAAAAATGCGGAATGTTTTTTGAAAAGTTTTTCGTCAGGTTACATTTTCTGACACAAGCGGTTTAAATCAGCCAATATCAATATAATACATGCATTTCTAGCAAACAAAATAAAAAAAGTCCATGTACGTACCTCCAGCAACAGTTTCCATGTCGCAAGTTGCAAATGAAACTTTTCTATGAAACGAAAAATCAATTTTGACTGAGCTCGAATTTCAGACGTTTTGGGAAATCTCTGGAGAAAGTAAAAACAGTTGACTTTGAGATGTTCGGAAAACTCGTAGAGTCATGGTAGTGCTCTACTTTTTCAGCTTTTCGTACATAAATATGTCTTCAACAAAATTCCATAAACGACATGCAAAAAAAAAAATTTTCAATTTTCGATTTTTGGCCAGCTTTTTTGGCGTTTCAGACCACTGTGCGTCGGTCGGTTCGGACCTGGCCACGGGTCAACTTATTGAGATCTCATTTTAAAAATAATGATTAATTATATTATATACTTTTTATTGTCCTATTAATACAAGTAATTTTCTTTATGTTCCTATTTTTAAATTGTTTTTTTTTTAGTTTATGTGATTATTTACAATTATTGTTATATATATGGCTTAATATGTTTTATTATTGATATTGATTAATGATAATGTACTGATGTTTTATGTTAAAATAAATAAAGATTTAGGAAATTGACAATAGTCTAATTTATTAAAAAAAAATTCAAAAACTCACTAATACCGGTATTCCGGTATACGTTTGAAAAAATATCGAATACCGGTATTATAAATTTGATCCGGTATATCATTAAATCCAATCCTCCAGCAATTCCAAAAAAATAATTTACTTAATTAATCTTCATTAAATAATGTAAATTATATTAAAATAAATAATCCTTCAAAATACAATTTATGTGATTTATGAATACGTTCTAAGTTGTCGTTAGAGATTGAATTAATATCAAAAATTTATATTATTTTAATTTAGCTAAACGTTTAAAAAAGTTTTACTTCTCAAATATATTTTTAAATTTGAAATTATATTGATGTTATTTAGATTCAAAAAGTTGATTATCTTTCTTGAAAAAAAAACTTCGTTCACGAAAGCACCAATTCCCAATTCAATTTGTTTTTGAAAACTTCAAACCATTTTTTTTTTGTTTATTGTGAATACTAAGACCAATGTTGCCCAAACATGGGCTCTTCGAGAATAAATAAAAAACCTTTAATAAAAGGGATTGGATAAAACCGTGAAAGTATGTATTAATCTTTAAGATTAATAAATAATTATTTTTTTAAATTATAGCTAAAGAGTCTGTCTTAAGCCGAGGGACTCTTGCTTATTTGTATACTTTAATTATCATAAAGTAATCTTGCTAAATGGCGTAGTAAGTTCTAAGTACTTACCATTAAGTACATTTCCACCAGCCTATTACTAGTAGAACGCTTTCTCTTGTTTTTATTTCCACTTTATTTTTTAATTTTAACTTTTACAACTTAATACTATATATATATATATATTATAAATGGACATATATAAATCCTTAATTATTATATAAATTTATTCATTATTTTTTCTATTATAAATTCATAAGCTGTATGGTGTTTATAAAAAATTGAATAATGATAAAATGAAACCAATCTATGGTTTTGGTGTTTTAAGAAGTCGAAACACAATTAATAAAAAATATATTCACCTAAATAGACTTTTATGAATTATTTAAATAATTTATATTAAAAATATTTTTTAATTTGTAATACGTTTTTATATTTATTTTTCAAAAATGTAAAAAATAAAATTCTCATAAAAATAAATTAATGATATTACCAAAAGCCATCTGTCAAAAAGATATGCGATAAATGATCTACAAGACTTAATATTTCTTTCAATATATGAATATTTCTTTATATTCAAAATTTCACTTTGAATAGTGACCTGAGTTTAAGCATGTCATCTTCACTGTCGATTGAATAAATGATAGACGAACTTTATATTGGATTGGGAATAAAATTCCCAATAGAGAGATTGCAAGTTGATAGCTTTAAAATACGTTCACACATACAATAATTTGTAAATTATTCTCAACTTTTGCTAGTATTGAAATAAGGATAAATAAGATAAGACATCAAGATAATATGTAGTATTTTTATATTATTTAATTTTTATTTTTTGCTTTTTATTTATATTTTAATATATTTTTATATACTAATAATTAATTAATCTATATATTTAATACGATAGTGTCCGTCTGTACGGAAAAAACTCCAGAGCCTAAACTACAAGGAGTAAGGTAACCAAATTTTTCTGAGGTGAAGGGTACCTCAAATAATGAAAAATAAAAAAGAAATTAGAATCTTAGGTAACTCCTGAGCTGAGCTGCGGGTGTTCCATATTCCAGAAATATATATAAAAGAGAGTGTTTGTTTTGTAATTTGTTTACTTTTTTGCTGTCATAGAAACAGATATATATATATAATTAGAACCTCTCTCTCTCCCTCTATTTAAAATTTTAAAAAATGGAGTGTTCTAGCCAAATTAAGAAATTTAAATGCCTTATGCAACATAGGTAAATGAATTGGACTGGAAGAGGAGACATATGATTAGAGAAATTGGGGAAAAATCAACCGAAATGTAATTAAACAAAAAAATTCAAGAATTATGATACGGATACAACTTATATACAATTACCATACAAAATGTAGAATTTGAAAAAGTATAAATATTTAAATACTTATGATCTCTAATCACGAAGGATAACAATATTCGAGAAGAATTTAAATTGACGTTGTAATTGAGTAACGCCTGTTATTATGCAGTAAAGGGGCTTATCTCATCAAAGAGGATCAAAATTAAAATATATAAAACAATTATTTTTCATGTTGATCGATGACTAGGGTGACCATATTTCGAAAACACCAAGCCGGGACAAACGGTATACCTTTTTTTTAGAACTAAATTGAAAAAATTTTGAAAAAAAAATTACTAAATGTCCTAAATATTGAAAAAACGGGACAGTAGGGTGTCCCGAAGACATTTTTGGGACAGAGCACCTAAAGACGGGACGTTTGGTCACCCTATCGATGACTCTGGGAGACGAGAGTAGATTTAGAGTATTTGTGAGATTCATATTGTTCGCAGCAGCATTTATAGGCCAAAAGAAGATGAGGTCACAGGGGGATGGCGGAGATGGCATAACGAGAAATAATGTCGAGATATAGTTAAGGTTATAAAATCGAGAAGGCTGGGATGGGAAGAGGACGTGGTTGGAATTGGAGAAACTAGAAATTGGGAGAAACCGATTGGGAAACATCCGGTGGAAGACCAAGGACCAAGGTGGGTGGACAATGAAGGAAGGGACATGGGAGAGATGGGACAGGGTAGGATTTGGTTGTAGCTCAGGATAGGGACGATTAGAGAAATGTGGATGCTGCGGCTAAGAACTTTCGAAAACTGTAGAGACACAGAGTTAGATAAATATAACATATAAAATAATAATATATAATTAATTTACTGATTAAATTAAAATATATTTTTTTTTAAGAAAACAAATACATGTCTCATCTACTTATACTTAGTTTATTTATATTATATTTTATTCTATAATCTTTACTTTTGACAAATCAATTGTATAAATTGATTGTTACAACGAGAATAATATTTAATGTATAATATAATTTATATTAATTATATAACTTTAATATAATAATAAAATGTACAGATACAATATCTTATCTTATTATGCTAGCTAAAATTGTTTGTTTGTTTAGCCATGGGTTCTCAAAAACCGCTCTAACGATTTTTTTCAAATTCACACTAGATATAGTATTTATAAAGAAAAATTGAGTTTTATTGATCACATCTCAGGAAAAATACATCTTCATTAGTTTTTTCTTAATTTAAATTTATATATGGATGACGTCACATATGACATCCATATTGAAATTTGACTCCCGCCTTTTTTTAAAGGATATTGGATTAATATTTTTTTATATTTAAAATATTTTAAAATTTTTTATTTAATTTCGAAATAAAATTAAAAATATATATTTTAATAATATTTTATAATTATAAATTACGATATATATTTATCATTCTTCCAATAAAAAAAAATATTCATGCACTTAGAAACATAATAACACATATTTATGTATTATTAAGGACCCCAAGTTCCATTCATTTTAATCAGATTGATGCAATGATGCAACATTTAATAATTGTAATAAATAATTAAAGAATTGTATATCAATATTTTTTAAAGGGTCGAGCTGGAGCTCGGTGTCTCAAGTATTAATATTACCAGCCAAACCCAATAATAATTAATTTTTTTTTTAACTTAATTACCGACCCGAGGCTCGGGGTCCCGGTACTATTCCTTAACAAGACAAGGTGAAAGTTGGGCCAAAATTTTGAAGGACTCTCCAGGATAAAATAATTGTGTTATATAATTAAAGATATATTATAACTAAATATATTCACTGATTAACAATTGCATTTATATTAGCATATTAGAAATAATAAAAATCCATTTCGTTTAAAATAAATTCTCAGTATAAAATATTAATTTAAATTTATTTGAAAAATAGATTGTGTTAAATAAATAAATAAATAAATATATAGTTAGAGTAAACAGGATTCCAAGAAATGAATGAGAAAATACACAATAGTTTAAAAGAAGAGTGTAGGATGACTGTTAAGTAAAAACAGAAAGTGTTTGATATGCCGAGGGCCTTCCTGCCAACCAATTGAAAACTACTTTAAATCGAGAACGAGGCGCCTTCCAAGTTGCAAATTCTAAAAGTAGCATTGCGAACAAGTTTTTATAGGCGACACATGGCCTAGAATTTTATATTTGGCCACGAATTACAACCAGCCAGTAGAAAGGAGCGAGGTTAGAAATAGTCACTGTATGAATTATAAAAGTAACATTTGATTAAGAATTTATACATCGAAACAATATTCAGATTAAGAAGCGGCCGGTGATATTTTTGACAAATGTCACTCGGTATTATTTATGTTATCGAATCTTCATTATTATTCTCTCATCATGAATATATAAGTTGGAATGCTTTATAGTTATTTCTGTGTTATTTTGGATTTAGAAGATAAATTAAAGAAATAGATATTATTTCTAAAATCAGTTTTACTTGTAGTCTAGACAACCACATTAATACATATTAAATGAAGGAACAGCGAAGAACAAGCTTTTCTACTGTATATATTTTATAAGAAGGGTTGTTAGTGCCTTGACCCACTTTCCATCCTTGAGACAACCCTTGTCTCCAACAATTAGATTCGAACTGTTTTAAAAAAGGCTTTGTAAGTGAATTTTACAGTTAAGTTATGTTAATATTATTGTGGATTAATAATATATTATTCCATTTTCTACAAACCCCTCAAAAATTTAAAATTGTATTTAATTTTTTAGTGATTTTAATAAATTATTAATGAAAAAAATGAAATAATAATATATTAATTCCAACGTCTTTTATCACTCAAAAGAGACAAGTAATTATTGATGTTCATGATAAGTTTAAATTGATTTGTTATTAATTAAATGTTTTATTGAATATATACTTTCCTATTTAGTTTCACATAATATTTTATGATATAAAATACGTATAAGATAGAAAATGTACCCATCTTGACAGATTTTAAATTATATTTAGAGAAAGGAGTTTTACTTAAAATTAGCTGGAGTGTCTTCACTCAACTATCTCGCAATTTGAATTGGATTAAATAATATATATTATATTTAAATTAAAATTAATAAATAATATTTATTAAACCAGCGCGTGTTTAGTTCTTTGTTGATGGCACCACGCCACGTGCTGGCGCGTGATTTGCAGTGTATACATATATCTCTATTTTTACGGTTACTTTAGAGGAAAAAAAATCAAAACCTGATAGGTAATGACCCATTCCGGTTGAGCTACATTTCTCAAAAGTTGATAGAAAACTACAAATTTTGAATAATGCCTATGTTCCAAATTTGATGATTCTAGCTCAAACCGTTTTTGCGTAATCTTGTTCACACACACACACACACACACACACACACACACACACACACACAGAGAGAGAGAGAGAGACCCACACATACACACAGACATTTTTCTCAACCCTAGTGAAAATTATTCAGGAACCTTAAAACGTATAAAAACATCAAAATCTCGACAATCGAAAATTTTCGTGATCGCAATACTATTTCTGGCGAAACATTTTTGCCCAAATGTATAATTATCAATTTTTTTTTAAATAAATTGAAATTTAAAACTGAATATAATTTGAAATATAATATAACAATAATTAATAAATATAATAAGAATGTTTTAATTTAAACATTGCTTATACGATCAGACTGATAACGTTACATGAGGATAGACAAAAGAGACAGTCATAAATTACTATTATGAATTACTAACATTAGTTTTTACAATTTGTTTGAATTGTTGTTTAATAAAATTTTATTTTTTTGTTTTGCTAAATAAATTTTAATTCTTGATTTTATCGGATTTTATTATTTAAAAATATCTTAGATTATTCTTGATTTATTTTTTCATATGGTCTTTCGAGAAACGAATTTCACTTAAAGGATAAGTAAATAATAAAACGTGAATGGTCAATGGAAGAGTTTTCAATAAAATTATCAATTATTAACGAACCTAGGCACATACGATTTATAGGAAAACCTAAATAGATAAACCTTTGTGGTAAAATAAATTTAAGAATTTTAATAATCTTATTGAATATGTTCATTAAGAGTCAGCAAATTTAAGTTTATACAGCAGAGTAAAATTATTCATTTGAGTGAGATGAATTGAATCGTGAATATAATTTCAAGGAATGATAAAAACCTTCAGGTTTTTGTTTTATTTTACCATAAAATAGATTTAAAAACAATGTATTGAGTATTGAATAATGATAGGTTCAAGAGTATAAATTAATATCAGATATAATATAAATTGAATAAAAAAATCAATTTCAAAATTTAAAAGGGTTCAATTCATGATAAAAATGATATTTTTTGTGATAATAATATTTAATCTGCTATCCAATATTCCAAAGATGAAAACCGATTTCATTAGAATTATATTCGAAATTAGATTAGTAATAATAGGTTATTTTATAAAACAATATTATAAATTTTGGACCTTTGTTTTGGTTTCTTATTTTATATTTTTATTTAAGGAGTTGGGAAAACGGTAAATTATTATAATCTAATAAAGTTACACTTATTAAAATCAAAATTGTCAATAATATTATATTATTATTTTTTTTTATCATTTTATTTATTTTTTAATTTACAAATAAAGTTATTTCTTTATATAATGTAACATAATGAAGTGAGTAAAGAAAGCATGAGCTCACGCTATTTATACAAGAAGAATATCTACCCGTAATTCATATTATTGAGGTGTCAGTATCGTTTATTAAATAACATTAAATCAATACGCAAATTGAATAATGCCTCCTATATTATAGGCAATATGCATGAACACTACACTTAACTATCCATTTCATTAACTCAATAAATTATAGAATATATTTATTTTTAATTGTTCTTGAATGTGCTTCTATTAACCTCTTTATGGAAATAATTTTTACAAATGACTCATAAATTTTTCAAATTTAATTGTAAAAAATCTGATCAATTTTTTTTAATTATTTAAATTAAAAAAAAAAAAAAAAAATAAATGTTGCTCTCAAAATATTAATAATGAACTTTTATTTTATTAGCATGAAAAAAATGAATAAATTTCAGTGTTTCAAATTGAATTAACAGAAAAGCATGTTTTCCAAATCATTTTCAGATAATAAGAAACTTTTTCCTGGAAATAGAAACAAAAGACTGCATGTGAAAGGAATTTGGAATTTAATACTATTAGATACGGAAAAAAGAAAGAAATTTAAAAAATAAAATGAATCTTTTTTGCTATTTGAAATTGAATAACACTTTCTAACACTATTTCAATAAATAAATAGATAAAATTTTATTATTTGTTTTATGATTTTGACGAAAATATATCAAAGTTTAATTACTTTGGACATGGAAAACAGTAGATTCTTAAATAAACTCAAATTTAAACGGATATTAATGAAGTAAAATTGATATTAGCAAATGATTATAAAATAAATATTTGTATTTAAAACTGTAGAAATTGATATATTGAGTCAGTTGATCAAATAATATAATTTCAAAACAAGCTAAAATAAAATATAAATATTTATAAATCGATATAAAATGAATATGCAGTGTCCCAAAAAAATGTATACACACTCACACTCTATGAAATGATATGAATAAAAATGCATTCTTTATAAATTATTTTCTTTTCTAGGTACAATTCATTTAAAATGATTTTTAACTAGATTTAGAAAAATCAAATTTATCGGAATTGCAAAGGTGATTTAGAAACTTACCATAATTTTGAGATAGAATTGTTAAAGAAATTTGCAAAACACGTTCTTCGAGATTAGAAACATTCACAAGGATAAAAGAAAAAGCAAGAATTATCAGCATATCAACTTATCTAAGGTGTTAAGATCAAAGTGGGAATAATCTGAAAAATTGCGATGACTAAATAACTTTTACTTTTGTCTTCTTGAATTTGTATTTTGAATCTGTCATCCTTCTAATTATATAATGTTTTTGCAAATTTACATTGTTTGAG
Organism: Labia minor; assembly: GCA_963082975.1. Classification (NCBI taxonomy): domain Eukaryota; kingdom Metazoa; phylum Arthropoda; class Insecta; order Dermaptera; family Spongiphoridae; genus Labia; species Labia minor. Next base: position 39,928,662 of record OY720344.1, on the reverse strand, counting down.
GATAAAATTGTAAAAATTTATAGATTAAAACAGTGATTTCCAAAGAGTGCGGCTCCCCGGGTGAAATTAGTTATTTTATATTATCCCAAAGAAAATATTAGGTATAAGTTTTAAATTTTTCACTGTTAAATGAGTAATCGTTTTTCAAGAAAGTAAAGAATTTAGCAATTCAGAAAAAATCCGATTATACAGCAAACCGGAAAAGATTGGAAACTTCTGGGTTACAAGATAAAAAAAAATGCGAATAAAAAGTTATTAATAAATATAACAATAGTAAGAAGTAAACAATGTTTTCTAAATGCTACTAGATTGTATTTATTGTAATAATCAAGTGAAAAAAAAATTTTTAAAAATTACTTTCCTACAGTTCTTGAACGAAAAAAATTGAAGTTTATTTGATGTTATTTTTGTTATTCGAAAAAGGTCCGCATTTTATTTGCTTTCTTTACAAGTCACCTCCAATATATTTTTTGTTCCTTTTTGAAAAGTTGAAAAGTTTATTTTAATTTTGTAAATCATTTTATATTATACTTTTTGTCTTAATTGTTATTTTTCTACAGAAATTTAGACTATATTCCATCCCAATATTTTCCCTCTTTATAAATTTAATATGTCAGAAAAATAAAGTTGAAAGTAAGATCTATCTGTATTGTATCTAACAAGAGAAAAGTTTAGACAGTTTGTATTGTAAAATTTTAAATATTTTTTCTTATATTTTTAAAATCAATTATGTGTTTAAGTAATTGTAGCAATATTTTTCTAATAATATATACTTATTATAAATATAAATATAATTTTAAGATAAATTTATTCATTGAATATTGTATTCATTTATTCTATTTAACATTTGTGTTAGCCCTTATTTGTGTTCATCAAAATAGAAACATCAAAGGAAAGGGGAATTATTATTTCAAAAACCTCTTTGGGAAAGAGAGAAAGTACGAAGAGAGAAACTGGGTTGGATAATACATTAAAATAAAATAAAATCACATCTAAATATCAAAGGTGAATATTAGTAATACAAAGAGTATAAATTTAGGTTTAAGTTAGTTGACTAAATTACTTTTGCTGAAAACAATTAAAAATTTAATTTCTACATTTTAAAATTTAATTAAACGAAGAAAGGGATAAATTGAAAAGGAAACGTTTATACCATCATGATATTAAATAATACAAAATTAATATATTAAGATTCTTTGTTCAAAATATTTGAAATTAATTCTTTTAAAATAGTAATAGTATAGAAGTGTTGCGGTATATATCCTTAGGTCAGTTACTGAAACAAATTTAGACTTTATAAATAATTCATAGGTTGATTTTCAGAATAATATGAGCTATATAGTATTTCATAAATTCTAAATGTTAATTACTTACAATAAATCAAAGCAAACCATTAAACAGATCAATATTAATTATTATTTTATCATTCCATTTCTATTTTTCGATTTATTTGATAATCCCTTTCTAGAAACCGATGAAAGCTCAAGATACATCACTTTTACCCTTCCTTTCACAAATAATATATTTTATCTTTATATAGTATCGCCATTAGATTGTTTAATTGAATGTTAGTCTTTAATATAATATTGATTTTGTGGCAGCAACGATCAAAGTTGGACACATAGTTTAGGAATTCATTAAACTCCAAGATTATTAGTTATTGAACAATAATGAAAATTATGACCGTAGTGAATAAATAAAACAATTTGGTAAATTGTCATCTATAAATAATAACACTACCCAATAACAAATAAAAAAAAGAAAATATATGAATAAGTGATATTTTATAATAATTAAAATAAATTGATATTAGAGAAAAAAACAATATTATTATTATATTAATTTTTTTTCTTTTTCTTTTTTTGTTTGTTTTATTGACATATTGCTCATTTGAAGAATTCAATATTCTGATGGAATCCTTTGGATTTTGAAAAAAAAGTGCTTTTAGGTTTCATTAAATAAACATAATAAAAAATCAATACTGTATTTCATTATTTATTTTAGAATAAAAGAATTCTTTTAGAAGAAAATTCTTCACTAGATTTAAGAATTAAAAAATTCAAGGGTATAGCTTTTCTATTAAATTTTCATTAAATTTCCTATAAATTAAATATTTACATTTTTTTTAGATCTTACCAAAAATAGTTTCAGAATATGAATTTTAATTTATTTCTCATTTTAATGAATTAAAACCTATTTGAGTTTTTGAAAGAATATTTATTAAAAAATAATTATACAATTCAAAAATAAAAGATTCATACAAAATCTAAAAATTTCAAATATATTTAAGAAGTAAGTAGTATGTGGTGTGTCAAGTCAAGCGAAAACAGATTACGTGTTGTTTGCAACATGATGTCGAGTGGAATTAATCTATTTTTCTCTCTCTCTTTGAAATGCACTCGAGGCTAAATCCGGAGAATAGGGCGGGTGAGGGAGCAATTCGTATTCGCTATTAATAGATGTCAAACAAAAACTAAAAGACCCAGCTGGTTCAAATTTCAACATGAGTCAGCTGATAGTTACCTGCTGACAGTGTTTTCATTTCATATAAGAGACAGGAAATTTAAAAATTCACGGACTTATTGACCTGTCGTCGTATTATAGTCAGATAGTTTTAATATGAATAATGACTATATAATTCTTATATAGTTTTTGTTTCTCAAATATATTCAAATATATTCAAACTGAATTTAAGAGTTAATAGGACTAATTAAAAATAATTATATACTCATTAAAATTTCTGATAAAGGGTTGGTGCAGGGAAGAGAATGACCATTTTATGAATTTCCTCTCTGACAAGCTGATTTTTATAAAATTAACTCAGCAAATTCAAATTAAAGTTCCTCTATAATTTATAAAAAAATATTAGTTTTAGAATATTTAATAATTGAAATAATTATTGTTACTAAACATTTAATATTTTTGAAAATATTAATAAACTAATAAAAGCTGTTGATAATCGACAAAACTTTCCTTTTATTTTATCCAATTAAACTCGCTATTGATCATTTAATTATAAGAAAATTTTAAACGATTAATAATACAAAGGGTTTTGGCAAACTTTTAACATAAAAGAGTTGTAATTTAGTTTTTACTCTTGAGTAATTGAAAATATATCATATCCCTTCATTTCAAAAGTGTTTTCAAGAGCACTTGAACTTGAAAACCTCTTTTTTTATTTTATTAAAAAATCATATGCCAGAAGAAATAATGACATAATCTGTCGTCTCATCTTGTTAAAAATATTCAGGTAGGTAAAAAACTTTAGGTTTAATCAAATCAAAAGTTATACAAACAATCTAAGCAAGGGGAGGAGGGGGGAAGACAATCTGAGAAGACTGTTATCAAATGTACAGGTTAAAATTCATTAAACCATGATTAATTAATAATCTTCTCTAGGGTGGTTCACATTAACTAATCTATATAAAGCAAGGAGATGATAATACGTGAAATGCATTATGGCATGAGTATTAATCACGCATTTGGTTGGTTATAGCCACTGGGACTCAATTAAGACAATTTGGATTAGAATTGGTATTAGTGAAAATGGAGGCAATTTAGTTAAAAGTGGTTTCCAGCGAGGGGCTTATAATGATTGAATGTTAAATTATTCAATTATTTTTTAAGAAAATGGAAATAAAATCCAATTCGGAAAAAAGTTAAGAAAAACATTTATTTTCAATTAATGGAGTTCAGATATTTTGACTTTGGGAGGAACAGCGTAGTCTACCCTTCTTTAATATTAAAAACAATATTTTTGTTAATAATTATATAAATTCTTATTTTTTTGAAATTCACACAATAGAAAAATTTATAATGAAAAATCTATCTGTATTGGTTTTAGCCTCCTGAAAAATCATTTTTGTTAGTTCTCTCTTAATTTAAAATAAGAATTTCAATAATAAAAAAATGGCACCGGTAAAGCCGGAAAGCGCTTCCTTGATATAAAATATTATAAATAAAATAAAATTAAAAATTTTTATTTTAATAATATTTTGTAATCAAATTACGAAATATATATTATGTTATATCCACTGGCCATACTTTTCTGTCTTTCAGTGTGTTTAAGGGCTGTATGTTTTATGACTATTTTTTTAATTTATGTTCTTTTAAATTATTTGAAATTGTTTAATATATTTATTTTGTCGTTTATTTCTTATAAATAATAATCTCAATATTAAATATTCATAGTTAATAAGGAATAATTTTTTTAAAGAACGAACGGCGGCTGTAATGATTTTTTTTTTGAAATAATTATAAATTTTATAAAGAGAAATTGTGAATACGGTTTGATAGTTTAAAATATATATACTAATCTAAAATTTATCTTATGAGTCTTGCAAATATTCTGCCTTACTATCTTGACAATTGTTAATATATTGTTTATATTTGAAAAACAAGTTCTTTCTTTAAAAAATATCTTTTAAAATGATAATTAAAGAATATCTTATTTCAAATAAATTGTTGAATTAATCTGATCTAAAAATATTAAATTATATTAATTAAAGTACAATAAACAATAAATTTATATTAAATAATTTAAATGATATTTGATTATTATAAATAAAAAGACAAAAATTATATTGGAATAATTTTGATTGTCAATTGCTAGAATTAATATTAATAATTTTGTATTCATTGTGTTGAACATGTATGAATAAATGGATAGGTTCTGAACTGAGAAAATAGTCTCAAATGAACAGCGCACAGCTATAAATTCTTATAAAATGTTTTATACCTAAATAAAACAAAGAAATTGATTAATAGTTTCTATGTATAAATAAAGACAAAAGTGAGATTATAAGATAAGAATAGTAGAAAAGAGAATTGTCATTATATATATAAACGCCCTAACGAATTTATTAATATTATCAGTCAAACCCGCTAATAAAAAATAATTTTTTTTAATGAACCAGGTACTATTATTTATATGGATGGATAAATTTTAATAATTTTCTCTCTCAAAAATATATATATATATATATATATAGATCTATATATAATATATTTTAATAGAAAGTAAGGCAAATTGTATTATAGGTAGTTTGTGAATATTTAATAAAAACAATTTATTCATTATATTCAATATTTTTATTAAAATATGATAAGTATTCAATAAGAAAAAAATATATAATAATAATAATAAATTAATTCTGATTGGAAATTCGTAAACAATTTTATTATTTTTTTATGATGTCTCATTGAAATGTTTATTAGCTTTTCTATTGATATTGATATTTGTATGATTCTCTGTTTTTTTTATTTTAAAACATATTTCATATATTAATCAAGTTCACAAATTCTATTATCGTATTAAGAGTTTAAATGCTATTAATAATATAATAAAATGCTGTTTATGATTTTTTATAATATAGAACAATATTTATAATCTCTTTTTATAAATGTTATTGAAGTATAAACTAGAAATTCAATCGAACTCATTCACTCCGTTTAATCATTTGAACAAAAACTGATTTTATTTTTTTTATATAAAAATATGAAAATCCTGAAATATAGCAACAAAAAGTTTCTGCGATAATTACATTTGAAGAAATTATATATAACTAATTTAAAGTATACAACAAAATTATAAATAATAAATTTAATATTTTATTATTAAATAATTGAAAATACATTGTGCAAACTGCTAGTAGATTGCGCAGGTACTGAGGCGCCATTTGCCTCCCCCCTCCCATAGCTCCTTACTTTATTTCAAAGCCACCTACATTCTTCATGATTCGTAGTAACACCCTTTACATCAGGAGTGGGCAAACTTAATTCTGATATGATCGACATTGATTTTTCTTTTCTTATTTATGTTCGATCAACCTTTTTTTAGCTAAGCTTCAAAAAACTGTATTTTTTTGACCAATCATTTATACAGCACGATCAACTTCGAAAGATCTGCTATCGACTTTCGAGTTATTTGCAATCGACCGTTTGCTCAGCATTGCTGTACATTGTTTTATAGATAAATACAAAATTTCTCTGTTTATTTTTAATTTTTTTATTCTTTGGTTTTTTTAACATGCTTGACTTGGATGTTGATTATTTTATTTTTCTTATTTTCAAGTAATATATACATTTTTACATTTTACATTATATTATAATTAAATAACATAGGTTATGGAAATTATCATAACAATCAAAAAACATATTAATATTCTTATAGTTGATAAAATACTTTAGCTAGATTTTTTCAGCTTTTAATGCTCAATAAGTAGAATGAAAAATGATTTATTCTAATAACGTCTGTTGTTTGACAATAAGTTTTTTTTTTACTTATGAAAAGGCTGTAAAAGGAAGTAACGAGCTTTTGTTTTTTCTCCTTTCGTTCAAGTAAATATAAGGGCCAATTTGACAAGATAGATTTTTCGGCTGGTTTCATTGCATTATGCTCCGGTTGTGAGGAGAGGTATAAATTTTATATCTTCTTTTATCTCTGAAATAATGTTGTTATCATTGTTGATCAACTGGTCTAGGTGGTCCGCTTTGTGCTTGGCAAAATGAACATCAAGTGAACTGTCAATGAAACATCGTGGCTTGTTAAACAGTCATTTAGCCAAAGTGAAAAAAGATTTTTTGTTTTGATTTAATTAAAAATAATATATTAATGATAGACTGAATTTCAATGGTTTGAAGGCTTAAAATGTGTGTAATGAAACCTTTAATTTTTTCCACTTTATCAAAAAAAATCAATTTTAAAAGAGAATATTTGAATTAGATTGATATCTTGATTTTGAAATGGTATAATTAAATAAAAAGATTTTTGTTTTCAAACCAATTTCAATAATGGATATACAATTGTGTTACTAATTAATAGGTGTATATTCTTTAAATATTCTGTAAATTTTAAAATTTTCAAATTATTATCATTTATTGAACACTTTGATTAAGATGGTTTGTTTGTTCTTGAATATGTCTTAAGACATGTTTACCTATCAAAACGGAACTTAAATAAATAATACAAATCTTCATTTACATAGAACAAGAATTGAAAGCCTTGCAATTATCAATTTGAAAAAATCTTTAGGATTAAAATGGAATATCTTGAAAGCCGGAAGTGGTGCCTAGGCCTGGGCGTGGTTGGGGTCGCGTGCATCCGGGTCACGCCACGGGCACCATTGATTTTATAAATAAAAAAAGAAACAAAACAATGTCAACTACTATTAAGTTAAGTGATGGCTATTGAAAAGATTTTTAAAAAAAATGATTTTTTTTTTATAAATTTCAAGAATTGTTGAACAAGAAAAAATTATTTTGAAACGTTCAATGAGTCAATGGAATTTTCAATATTGTCAAGCACGTACGTAGAAGATTGTATTTTTTTTTTATCATCAAGCCCAAACATTTGTCTCAATAATCCTTTTTTCCTTAAATTATTACGACATTGATAAAATATAAATAGTAAAATTTGATTGTGATAATATTTAAATAATATTTAAGTAAAATAATATACTGTAATGATATTCCAAAAATATCATTAATCCGTTAAAAATAAAATTTATTTCTTTAAATATAAATTTATTTTCATTGGAAGAGATTATTGTAAGACGTTTCCCTTGAAGAGACTAGTTGTTGAAAAGTCAGACAAGGACATTCGTTCGGGGGGTACCGTCGAGAGAAGACGGACTTTTCTGGAGGAGAAAAAGGGCCGCCACTACACTCGGTCGTCCACGGACTATCTCCTACGATAGGACTGGCTACAGTATTAAAAAAATTATTGTTTTCCAAGAAGAATTGTTTTGTTTTTTGTTTATTTTTATATAAACCAAGAATTATAAAAATTGCTTACCAACAAATATTGGTTTAATTATAATTTTTATATAAAACGTCTTTTTATATTTTTTTATTAAAAATATCAAAAAAATTACTGTATAAAATTTTATAATTTAAAATCTTTAAATCTAAATCTCTAAAGGTTTTAAAAATGTATATTTAAAAATATCAAATATAATAATTCTTATTATAAATTGTATTCTTAATGATAAATTTAATCTTTTTCTTTTTTTTTTGTAGTCCAGATCTCAGGGTCAGTTCACGCCGATTCAAAGTCGACCCTTTTCCATTACACATGAGACCATCCCTTCTTTTTCTTAAATTTACAAAAAAATCATTATAATACATATATATTTTAAGATTATTTATTTTTTTCGAAAATAAAAATTGAGAAATATTTACCATGATTTTAATTATTCATGAATAAAAATTTAATTTATTATAAAATATCAAATTATATAAATCCAGTTTTAATTGATTGAATTAAATTTTACTATACTAAATTATTTATTGTTTAACAGATGTTTTTGGAATTGATTTCTCTTTCGTTCCCACTCGTTTTGAATTCAATTTCAATATTTTTTTTTATTTAATAATAAAAGAGTGTAATATTTTTGAATTAAAGTAAATAAATAAATAAAAATAAATAAATTATATTTTTTATTTTTTACTTAATATTATAGTACATAATTGTATAAATGTTTATATTATTCGTCTGGGTAAATAAATATATTTATTTTAAAATAAAGTAAAAAACATTCTCTAACATTTTTTTTTAATGATTCTTCTAAATATTTGGTATCAAATTGTCCAGGTATAGAGCAGTCTTACTCTACCAAAAACGTCTTGCGGACCAAAATTTTTTTTTTTCGGCCCTTGAAAAATATTAAAATTTAGTATTATCTTTTTAAATATTGAACAATTTATGTATACATATAAATATATAAATAATCACATAAAAATTACATAAAAATCACATAATATTTGAGAAAAATTAAAGAAACATACCTTTTAAAATATATCAATTGATAATTTTTTGACCAACTAACGAATGACTACAAAATTGAATAATAAATAAATTGACCTGTGGCTCAGAACCGACCGATGGTTTGAAATAAATTAATTTCCAGCTACAGAAACAATTTCAAATAATTTAAATGTATCTATTAATGCAATAAAAAACAGATATGGATAGAACATAAAAATTTTTAATTTTATTTTATTTGAAGTGCTGGGTGACGTCATATAATTTTAAATTAAGAAAAAACTAATAAACATTATTTTTCTCGAGAATAAAACCAATACAAAGTGCATGATTCGTGATGATATGTAAAAAATCTCATGTGAAATTTGGTGTGAAAATAACCCTTCCCTTCCTATCGACGATCGCTAATACTACCACTTCCGGTTTCCGGATTTGCACCAAAAGTTGATCAATTCATCCCACTGATGCATTAAGTAAATATACCAAATTTCATCCAAATCTGTTGAGCCGTTTAGGCTGTACACATCTATACGGACGAACGGACAGACGGACGGACAGACATCATGCTAAAAATACTTTTTTCTGTTAAGAAAATGGATGATTCGTGGAGATATGTAAAAATCTATACATGTGAAATTTGGTGTGAAAACAATACCTCCCTTACCACCATTGGTCCGCGACCCATCGGTTGAGATATGCTGATCTAAATCTATAAAATTAATCTTATAAAAGCAACATTTTTCTCTATTTATATGATAAAAATTATATATATATATATATATATATATATATATATTTTATATATTTAAATTTAATTAACTAAACTATTAGTTGATATAGGATACAAATAAATTAAATTTAAAATAATGTAGGCAAGATATTTATAATTTTAAATGAAAAACAATTAACAACTTTAATTCGATTTACAATTAATTACCTACATAAAGGTTAGAGAACTAACGTTACTTATATTTAATTGATTTTTTATCATATATCACAAATTCATAATCTATTTCTGGTGACTCGCATTGAATTGATCAGATTGAAATGTTTGAATTTATTGAATAAATAAAAGAGTTATAAGATGTTCATATGAAGATATTATCATTTAATTAAATGTTTCAATTATGTTTTAAATATTTGTTTTGTATTTTATTTAACGAATAGAATGTTTTTTTATATTTTGTGTACATTGTAAATGTCAATTTATTGATTATGTACCCAAAGGAACAAATATTTCATTCATCACTGGAATATTAAAAAATAAATAAATATAAAAATAAAAACAATACATGGAACGTGACTATGGACTTTGTATTAGTTAGAAAAAAAATTAATGATTCATAAATAAATATGTAAAAATGAATCAATATTATCTTTTGAATGTTTAAAATTAGAAGGCGTCATTGGGTGTGTGGGTAGCGAACCTGCTTCACATTCACATGGTCCCGGGTTCAAGTCCCAGGCCTGGCAAGGGAATTTCCCTAGCTGGGGTCTATGGGACGGAGTCAACAACATTGGGGAATAGCTACTTGATAGCGCCTCCGATCAAGAAAATCAAGGTAAAGGTTGAGAGGACCCGTTCTACTATTCATAGGACACCTCATTGATATAATCGGCTTGATAGGCGTTGTCCTTGTGTAGAACGTACAAAGTCAGAGGTTTTTTTATGTTACGGTAAATGTACACTCTTGGAAAATGTACACTTTTACCATTGAATATGTACATTTCCCAAAAAGCTAGGTGGAAGTGAACAAAATATAATGTATATATACATTTCCCGGCAAATGTGTACTCTTGCCTTCACGTTTTGGTAAATGTATAGTCTTACCTTCATATTTTAAGGAAAGTTGGAATACAAATAAATTAAAAATAATATTGCAATAAAAAAGTAACATTATATTTAATAGAATATATATTATTTTAACATTCTTTTCTTTGGTATAAAAGTTAAATTTTATAATAAAGAAACAGAATTTACGTAATGGACCAAATGTTATTTTTTTGAAGAAGAATTGTTATTCTGGCACTTAAAATTGCACAAAATTCCAGCATTTTTACAACTGGATTTTTTTGAGGAACATGTTCCTTTGCAGTTGCATCTTTTAAAACCTTGTACACCAGTAAGGGGGACTGTATTGCTATAATTTCTCTTACTGATTTCTCTACATTTTAAGGAGCATCTATAATAAATATAATATAAATAATTATAAACTTTTGTTCGCAAATGGCAAATTCCGGAAGTCCAATTTAACTGTCACCTCCCTGTTGTAAGGTTAGGTCTGCATAAACATAACCTCATTATAGATCGAGTAGTGGCCGTTCGTGAATCACTTCTAGAGCGCATCACTTCGTATGCTCACATTTATCAAAATGGCATGGTCATTGTAAGTTCAGTGTACTTTACCCTCATTTGAAATCGTAAATGTTGGTTGAATGCACAATATCCAAACGAGTAGATAAATGTATACATTTACCTCAAAATATGTACGTTTGCATCAATATCTACTTTTACCGTACTATATATATGAATATATATAGAGTATAAAAAAAATATTTTATGTAAAAATCTCTACATGTGAAATTTGGTGTGAAAACTATACTTTCGCTTCCTATCATCGGTCGGTAAAAATTTAGTTTTATAATATTTTATAAATGAAAGGAATATTTGAGGTATTATATTTGAGATAATTTTAGAAGTGTACTTCCATCATGACTTAAACTCTAGAATCACATACTTTATTATAATAATTGTTCTTCTATCTGCTTTTGAAGAATATTAATTTAAATTTAAAAATTCTTATTTAAAATACCAGAATTTTTTGATAAAATTATTCAAATGAATTTTTAAAACTTATTAATCAATATAACAACGCATATATATGAAATTTATTTTGATTATCTCTATAATATATTTTACCACTTCATTAAATTTTCATTTATAATTTTCTTATTATTTTATTTATTTATCTATCTATATATTCTTTTTTAAGGCTTCTACATCAAATTGTAATTTAACAGTTCATTTTATTTTTAAATTATTCCCACCAACTTTGTTTATATATTGTCAGATCTTTTTGATGAATTATTTACCACTCATGCTTTCATTAGTTATCAATTAACTATTTTTTACCGACCGACGAAAAGAAAGGAAGGTATAGTTTTAATTCTCTTGGTATATATTATTAAAAAATACTTTGGAAAATGTTTAATTCTAGATTTTACTTGGGTAAGGGATGAATCTCATTGTGGCTAACCAAATCACGACATTAGGCGTGAATCTAATTAAAATTGAATTTCATTAAGAATCTGTTAAACATCAGTGAATTTGTTTTAGATAGTAAGTAAAATTAATTAGAAATATTTTTATTTAGTTCAATTTTAAGAATAGGTAAGTTTGATATGTTTTTGTTTTTTGGTTTAAAGCAGTGGAATTTTTTAAATTGGGGGAGGAGAAGAAAATTATCTCTTTTGCTTTCCCAATTCAAATAAAATCATTTCTGATTAGAAATTTAATTTTTTATTATTTAAAATGTATTCATTCCTATATTTATTTAAAATATTATTATTCTTACCAATATTTATTAGTAGTAATATATTATAATATAACATAATATCATATCATAAATAATTTAAATATTTGGTAAATTATTTATTGATAAGCAAGTATGATGATTGATAGAAGACCTACAGGTTGTCCTTAAAAACAAGATGGATTTGTTGTTTCAGCTTGTAATACAAAAAACGGATCTCATTGTGTTAATCCTAAATAAATGATTTCTACAATAGTAATTATGACTTAATAAAATTTGTCACACGGTATTACACAATTTATCAAATTATTTTTTAAATCTACACTAATCTTATTATAACACAAATATGATTCGCAAGTTACTCGTATAACAGGTAAATCTATTTCATTTTATTTTGTTGGTATATTAATAAATTGTACAATAGAATAATTTTTCAAATAAATCCAATTTATAAAATCCAAATTCAATCATTTCTCATTAGTGGAATTAGAAAAGTTTTTTTTTAAAATAAATCAAATATGTTCTAATAAAAGAATAAATATTGGTTTTTGTGAGGTTTCTATGTTTTTTTAGATGGATATCTTTGATCAATTCAATGTGAACTAAAACATCTGAGATCTTTATTTTCTTTTGATTCAGCAAACAAAAGAAAAAAGAACAATAACAATTTGTACTAGAAGCTTATCATCCTTTACAAAGGTCAAATCCTTTGCCAATATTAGGTGGTTTGTGTATCTATTAAATTAAATTATTTTCATTAACACTTATTCTCAATTTAAAATATATTATTTGATTTAATTTTTTTCTATTTAAAATCAATCATTTTTTTACCGACCGACGATAGTAAGGGAGGTATTGTTTTCACACCAAATTTCACATGTAGAGATTTTTACATATCTCCATGAATCATGCATTTTCTTAATAGAAAAAAGTATTTTTAGCATGTCTGTCCGTCTGTCCGTATAGATGTGTACAGCCTGAACGGCTCAACGGATTTTGATGAAATTTGGTATATTTACTTAATGCATCAGTATGATGAATTAATCAACTTTTGGTGCAAATCCGGAACCCGGAAGTGGTAGCATTAGCGATCGACGATAGGAAGGGAAGGGTTATTTTCACACCAAATTTCACATGAGGTGTTTTTTTACATATCACCACGAATCATGCACTTTGTATTGGTTTTATCCTCGAGAAAATCATTTTTATTAGTTTTTTCTCAATTTAAAATTATATGACGTCATCCAGCCATTCTTACAGCCTGGTCTTACATATATATTATAAATAAAATAAAATTAAAAATATTTATGTTATATCCATATCTGTTTTTTATTACATTAATAGATATATTAAAATTATTTGAAATTGTTTCTGTAGCTGGAAATTAATTTACTTCAAACCCTCGGTCGGTTCGGACCTGGCCACAGGTCAACTTATTAAATTTATATTTTAGTTAATAATTTATCATACTTATATACATATAATATTAAATATATACTTACTTTAAAAATAATAAATCAAATATTTAAATAAATATGTATATGCCAAAAGAATTATTATATAATTAGTATATTTATGCATTTTTAAAAATTTCAAAAAACATTAATAAATTAATGTATATCAAAAAATATATATATAGTGTTATTCTCGAAACATTTCATACTTACAAATAAGTGATGAGATTTTAAAAAGAGACAAACCATTATCGAATGAACATACTCAACAAAAATATGATAGGTATAAATATTAATATTTTTTTTTATATTATTATATGGTAATGTCAAGACACCAATTGTTTACAATAAAAATAAATCTATAGGCTTTGCCAAATCGAAAGGATAAATTGTTATTTGAAAAGTTTGAATAAAATGAGACTACTAACTCTTAAATGTTAATACAATGATTTTTTGCTACTTTTTAGAAAATCATAAATCGTAATTTTTGTTACGTTTATTTTATTCTTCATTTTCTTTATTTCTTGTTAGAATATTGTAAAATTCACTCTCTCTTTTACTGTATATGTTATATTCTTATTAAATATTAGGAGTATATTGTTTAAAAATTAATGTTTTTCTGTGGTATATTTTCATAATTTTTATTTACTAAATATAATTGAAAAGTTTATCTTTTAATAAAATATGTAATCTATATAAGCATTTTTACTATGAAAGCTTTGTTTTTAAAATAGTAATCTCATAAATGAAGTTTATTCACTGATTTAATAAAAAGATTAAGTATTTACTTTTCTTCCAAAAAATACATCCACCCTTTCTAGTTTACTTTTACAAAAAAATTGGAGATTGAGATTATTTTTTTCATATAGACCTTCTTTTAACTTTCATTTTATTAATATTTTATGAATTTTTTTTTTATTTTATATTTTTGTTTTGAATACTTTTACCTTATGAGGATATGCTTTGATTTATATTTATAGATAGGTATTATTTTCCAGAATAAAAAGATTCATTTCAATGCGCTAAATAAAGGATTTATATTTTCATCTCTTTCAAGATATTATTGATTTATTGATTAATTTTTATTTTGTTTTAAGCAGAAATGAAATTAAATATAATAGAAAAAAATATTATCCCCAAACTACTTTGTTTTATTTCTTCATAAAATTTCATTAAATTATCGGTTGATAGGGAGGTGAGTTACCGGTTGTGGGGCGTTTAACACCTGAAGTGATCGATCCACTTCCGACGCCCACCATCAGGAAACGCCCACCACAATCTATGTGTCCTCATTACCATAACAATTGGCGAGTGATAAGAATTACGTTACATAGACATTTTATGTTTAAGAAAACGATATTTCCGGTAAATGAAACGAACTTTTTCCTATTTTTTTTAACTAAAAGGAAAATAAAGTTGAATAAGGTTGGAGATGTCTTTCATTGGGAGGATCATAGGATTGAACAAATTATTAGGTTTTTTTCATGTTGAATTAAAGAATTGATTTAAAGAACAAAAAAATCCTTCAAGTAAATAGATATTTTTAGCTTAATTAACTAGATTCTCAGAAGAGGTATATATTAAAGATCATTAATTTATTTAAAAAATCCCCATTAAGTTTTCTTACAATTTATACAATTTTCTAAAATACTATATCAATATCAACTGTTTCTATTATTTTGAATGAAGATAAAACTTTATATATATATAGTGACCATAAATATTTCGAAAATACCAAACCGGGACAAACGGTTTACCATTTTTTTTTAGAACCAAATTGAAAAAATTTTGAAAAAAGTACGAAATGTCCTAAATATTGAAAAACGGGACAATAGGCTGTCCCGAAGACATTTTTGAGGACGCCGGGACAGAACACCTGAAAACGGGTCGTTTGGTCACCCCATATATATATATATTGTAATATATAAGCATAAAAATGCATTTTTTTATATATTATGGTGCGGAAACCGAGAAAGTTATTTTTTGAAAACATGTGAGACAATATAAAGACATTCTAGAATTCTTATTTTAAAAAACTCATAGAAATGCATTCCATCTGGTCCCCATATGATATACCTCTTCGTTACCCAAGAGGGAGTGAGGGGTGAAAATTTTTCCAAGTTGATTGGAGGGGATGATTGGCTTCGACATGTTTGAGTCAGTCTTGATCAAGAATTGGAGAAGGAGACAACATATCCCTTGCAGGAAGGACATCCCGGCCAAACCCCTTTTTGAGAGATGCCGCTGCTCACGAGATGTTCCAGATAAATCCGCAGGACGACACTCAAGACTCAAGTCTCCAAAGAATTCTCCATTCCTTCCTTACACAATATAGATAAGTGGTCGACCCATTTATAATTAATAAAATTTGCAATTGCTTAATATAAATTACATCTCGTTTAATTTATATTTCTATTTATAACGGTGTCATATTAATTCTATAATTTCTTGTTATCTATTTTTGTAATATCAATTCTTTTAGTTTATTAAATACATAATTTTAGTTTAATTTTATATATGCATTTTTAATCTGAACCTATTCAATTTTATTATTTCCCTTATCAACCTTCGAGGATAGAATACCCATTTATTATTCTAAATTTAACCAGAGTGCTACCAAATTAATTTAATCTGATTTTCAACCAATTTTTCTCATAAAACACAATACCTAAGTCATCCAATTTACGACAATATATAATAATATTAATATTTTTTTATATAATAAACATTTTATATATAAATATAACTTCATATAAGATATATATACCCTGGGAGACGAGAGTAATTTTAGAGTATTTGAGAATAGGAATCTTCTCAGCATTATGGGGTCAAAGAAAGATCAGGGTATCAAGAAATGACAGAGACTGCATAACTTCTATGCATCTTCAGGCATAGTTAGGGTTATAAATTCGAGAAGGCTGCAATAGGCAGAACACGTGGTTAGAATGGGAGAGAAAAGAATGGCGAAAATATATTGGTGGAGACATCGATTGGGAAACGTTCGCTTGGAAGACCAAGGTTACGGTGGGTGGACAGTATAGGAAGTGACAGAGAGAGATGAGAGAGGATAGGCCTTGGATTGTTATAAATATATATATTAATTTTAAATTATCAAATGTTATATTTAATTATTAATTTTATTTTATTATTAAGGTTGGTTGTCATTATACTATAATATTTTTTATATAAATTAATTTTCATTTTATATATATAAAATTTCACATTTTCACAACGGATATAGGAGTTTATTAATTTAAGTAAATATTCTATTTCCCACACATACACAAAAAGAGTTTTTTTAAATTGTTTTTAACACGGATATTCTTATTTGATTGTTAAACATTGAGTGAAGGCTTGATATTATACAATATTGCGTGTTGGGATTTTTACATTGGAATAGAAAACAAAACAAAAAAAATGAAAAGAAAAAGAAGAAAAGAGGTATAAAGATTATCAGAGGAAATGAAATAATATCAACGGTTAGTAGTTGTTTTCTTTAATTTTTTTTTATGCTTTTCGCTATCGTCCTCCCTCCCTCCCCTTCCATTCCACCACTTTCTTAATGAAATAACATCGACAGTTTTCTTGTTCTTGTCCATCAAAAAACTTCCCTAATGACAATCACCAAGGGGGTGGCAGATGTTGGAAGGCTGATAAAACATAGAAGCCATCAAAGGATCTGTTGGTAGGCGAGCCGCAACTTGTAACAAACTCACCCCAGCCACAACCCCTGGCCCAGCCAAAAAGCCAACTGACCATCCATGTGGGCTTTTCATGTTTTGTTTAGTCGGACGGTTTCTTATAGAAGGAGCACGTAGCAGATAAAAACTGATGGCAGAAATGAAAGGGCAAAGCAACTACCCAAACCACCAATTCCTTCAGGAGGAGTCCGGTGACATTGTAAGAAAAAGAGGATCATTACTCTAGGTCAAGCGTCGCTTTTGTTTTGTTTTTTTTTCTTTATACCATTATTTTTATTAAGGAGATAGAAATCCTATAATTTTCTTAAACATAAAAACGTACATTAAATCAAAAAAAATACCAGATAGTATAAAAAGCAAATTAATCATTTTTCAATATCACTTTTTAAAATTAAATGTATTTTTATGTATTTAGTTAACTTAAAAGTAAATATAACATGCTAATTCTATATGAAATTTAACACACTATGAGCGGGGCGGGTATTTGTACCCGTTGCGGGGACTGCCACTTATAAGCGGGGCGGGTATTTATACCCGTTGCCACTTATATAATATTTATTTTCCCTTGTGTCACTTAAAATTACTTATTTTAAACGATAACTAATATATATCCCTCATATAAGTGGCATGAAACTGAATTTCTTTAGAAGCGTTAGAAGCCTCAGGGTTGTTTCTATCTTTCAAATGTATTATTTATTAAAAATACATAGATATCTATATAAATACAGATAAGGAAAGAGAGTCAAAGAGAAAAAAAAAGAAATTTATTATATTAAATATTAAATTCTCCTCTTTTTTTAAAAAAAAATAATCTTTAGATAATAAAATTTTATTGAAAAAATTGAGATATTGTGTGATATTTAAATAAAAACAGTTATATATGTATTCCGTTTTCAGTTGAAATTTATTGAAAAATAATTCAAAAATACTTATTTTTTAACATATTAATCCATATTATTATGATTGAAAATTTACATATTGCACATAATGTGATTAATATTTAATTAAAAAATAGTCATTTAAATTATATACATTATATGCATATATATAAAATAAAATTTAAATTTATTTATAATTAAAATTTATATTAATATTTATTTATTTTAGGTCAATTACTCAACGCATAAAAAATGACTTTTCAATCGATGTATATTGTATATATACATTAATTTAATAAGTTGACCTGTGGCCAGGTCCGAACCGACCGACTGTTTGAAATAAATTAATTTCCAGCTACAGAAACAATTTCAAATAATTTTAATATATCTATTAATGTAATAAAAAACAGATATGGATACATAAATAATAAATATAAACATTTTTAATTTTATTTTATTTATAATATATATGCAAGACCAGGCTGTGACGTCATGAATGGCTGGATGACGTCATATAATTTTAAATCAAGAAAAAACTAATAAATATGATTTTTCTCGAGGATAAAACCAATACAAAGTGCATGATTCGTGGTGATATATAAAAAAATCTCCTTTGGTGTGAAAATAACCCTTTCCTTCCTATCGTCGATCGCTAATACTACCACTTCCGGTTTCCGGAATTGCACCAAAAGTTGATCAATTCATCCCACTGATGCATTAAGTAAATATACCAAATTTCATCAAAATCGGTTGAGCCGTTCAGGCTGTACACATCAATACGGACGGACGGACAGACGGACAGACGGACGGACAGACATCATGCTAAAAATACTTTTTTCTGTTTAGAAAATGCATGATTCGTGGAGATATGTAAAAATCTCCACATGTGAAATTTGGTGTGAAAACAATACCTCCCTTACTATCGTCGGTCGGTTAAAATTATAATTTCATTATTTTTACTTCCCTTACTATCGTCGGTCGGTACTTCCCTTACTATCGTCGGTCGGTTAAAATTATAATTTCATTATTTTTACTTCCCTTACTATCGTCGGTCGGTTAAAATTATAATTTCATTATTTTTACCGAGCGACGATAGTAAGGGAAGTATTGTTTTCACACCCTATTTCACATGTGGAGATTTTTTACATATCTCAACGAATCATGCAATTTATTCTAAAGTATTTTTTAGCATGATATCTCTCCGCCCGTCCGTCTGTCCATTGTGTGTCCGTATAGCTTGAAGGGCTCAACGCGGATTTTGATAAAATTTGGAATATTTAGTTAATGCATCAGTACAAGAAATTCATAAACTTTTGGTGTATATCCGGAAACAAGAAGTGGTAGTTTACAAAGTATTAATTTTATATTCATTGTCCCAAAATATTTCACTTAAAATATAGTAATAATTAATTATTGATTAATTAAACTAAAAATAAAAACTAAGATAATCTAATTTAGTCATTTTAATTTAAGTTTTAAAAATATTTTTTTTATACTTTATATAATATATGAGGCCAGCAGGATCAAGGGGGCAATAAAACGCTGATGTTGTTTGTAGAATCGGTATTTATTGCTTGACGTGTTCGGGAGTGTAGAGGTTACAAATTCGGTGTTGTTGAAGTCGCTGAAGGTGGCCGAAGGCGGATCGTCGGTGTGGGATCCAGAGTACGAAGTCCTCTCGGAGTGCTGCTAGATGGCCCTGGGCGGTCGGTGATGTGGCCGGGTCGGATGATGGTCCGTGAGCAGTGTGCGGGGACTGGAGGGCGACTCGTGGCCGATGAGCGGTTGACCGCAGGGCGACTCGTGGACGACGGTCTGGAGGACGGTCACTGGACGATGCCCGTGGCCCGGAGGATGGTCAGTGGATGATGCTCGTGGCCCAGAGGACGATGCTCGGGCCCGGGGAGGTATGGCTTACAGAGTCTCTATCTGCCTACTCTCTGCAAGCCGGGAAGGTGAGGAAGGGAATGATGGTGACGGAGCCAGCCATGGCAATGAGGGCCGTAGGCAGTCGAGGCGATGAGGCCCGGACGTAGCCGTCACGTTGGGGTCCCCAAGTGAGGGGACCCGTGCAGGAGAGGATGGTTAGGAGTGGATGGTGAGGATAGGACTGGGTCCCGGACTGCTGTTGGGCTGCCCTTATATACCTCCAGCAAGCGCCTCTGGTCCGCCCTATTGGGCGTGTCCGGGGGCGGAGTTATTTCTTCTCGAAACGCCTGGAACCTTCTGGAAGTTTCTGAGGGCATCTCGAAACGTCTGGACTGTTCTGGAGCCTTCGAGCATGATTTGTGTGACGCCACATATATATTGTTGTTTGGAAATTAATTTATTTCAAATCGTCGGTCAATTCTGTGCCTGGCCACAGCTCTTTTATTATGTTTATTTAAATTAAATTTTATAAAACAATAAAATTAAGTTATCAAAAAAATTTAAATTTTATTTTAGGAGTTGAGGAACACTTAAATATGTTAATAATATAGAGAGGGGGGATAAGCGTCTAAATGAACAAAGCTAAAAATAAAATCAGCTATGGATAAAATTGTGCGGGAATGGAAAGAAAAAGATGTGGTAATTTAAACATGAATAAAATTTAAAAAAAAATTATTAAATAGTACTTGAAAAATAGAAGATGAATAATAGGATAAAAGTAATTGAAAAAGGAAATGAGCGATTAAAATCCAAGTGAGTTCGGAAAGAATAAAAGAAGCCAGTGAAGTGGGGGAGAGGAGGGCAAAATGAAAGTCAATCGGGATTACAATACATTTACTATCAAAAAACTTAGAAATTTTTTTCGATTGAAAAGTAACGAAAAAAATGAAAAATATTTTAAAATCAATTACTTATATTTTGTATAAGAATTAAATAAGTATATAAATATAAATTATATTCAAAAGATATATATTATTAAGATTATATTCAGAAGATATATAAATATAAACTAGGTTACGAGTATAAATAATATAGAATCAAAAATTATAGAAAATATAGAGAAATTAGTTTAATTTATTTTTTTTTTTACTTAAAGAATTACATAAATAGCTTTTTAGTTTTGTTATTGCTTTTGACAAAAACGATGATAAATTAAAATTATAATACTTTATATTTAACGAGAATAAAGTAGTATAAAATGATAGAAAATCTATTCCATGAGATAATCTTTACAATCCATTGCTTTTGTTTCCTAAAAAAAAGCTTTTGAATTATTTCGGATAAAAACATTAATCTAAAGAGATAAATCGGGTTATTTATGTAATATGGAGCTGATCTGTATATATTTCGATTAATTAAAATGTGTTGATGGTGAAAATGGCAAGGGTACCCCAGAATAAAATCCTCCAAAACCATGTAAACATGATGGAAGAGGATTAATACCGAACTCGTCGATGAATTATCAGTAAATGAACCAACTTGTGCCATTTTGGCCAATATATTCATCATCTGCCAATTCAATTAGTGTCGCTAGACAACGAACAGACAACTGTTTCAAGTCAATCCATATAAGATTTATTCTATTCAGGAATTCGAATACGCTCTTGGCGGAGATAAAACTCTCTCTCATCGATTCTAAGTAAATTAAGTATTTTAATGAACAACTGGGAAAATGGAAAGCGTATTTTAATCAGTGAAAAAGCCATAAGTATAAATCATGCATTTAACAGTTGAACTCTAAAAGCGGAAAATTGAAAAACAATTGAGAGTGAAAATAAAAGATACAAACAGAGAAAAAGAACTTAAATAATTCATTAAATTTTTTTTTTTTTAATATTTCAGTTTTTATTATTCTAGGAGTTCACGAATTGATATGTATTAATTTTAATTTAATACATCAATAATCAAATAATATTTAGAATATAATTTATAATAATCTAAATATTATATTATAATGAAGTAAAGAGAAGATAGAAATTGGATGGTGGTATCTTAGGGTAGGAACAGTAAGAGGAATATGGCCGTTGTAGCCAAAATTTTTCGAATTAACACACTATGAGCGGGGTGGGTATTTATACCCGTTGCCACTTAATGAGGGATATATATTAGTTATCGTTTAAAATAAGTAATTTTAAGTGACACAAGGGAAAATATATATTATATAAGTGGCAACGGGTATAAATACCCGCCCCGCTTATAAGTGGCAGTCCCCGCAACGGGTACAAATACCCGCCCCGCTCATAGTGTGTTAAGTAGCGCCATAGAGTTAGATAAATATAATCTTTTTGGTAATTGTGCAGTTTAGTTGTCATGTCAAAACTTTGCTAGTGGATTCCTTTTTTAATTCCAAAGAAACTTTCTTTTTGCAATTTTTCTCGGTCTCTTCTAGTTTACAAGATGAATAATTATTTTTTAAGCTTGACATATTAGCTGGTTAAGAACGTCGAAATGTACAACCATTAAGTAATGTTTTATTGACTAATTCATTAATTATTCACTTATTCACTAATCTTCGGTTGGGTTTGTACATAGGTAAATTATATTTAATTAATTAATTTTTTAATTTTTCTTAATCATATCCGAACTGAAAAAACCCGAAAATCGCTGTAGCCCTCTGCTGGTCAAATGAATGGTAGCTAAATAGAATATCAATGGATTTATATTCAAATTTTAATATTTTTTATCTCGTAAACTAATAGCGACCCGAAAAAATTGCATAAGGAAAGTTTCTTTAAAATCAACAAAGGAATCCACTGGTAAAATTTTATACAAATTCATGACATGACAAATCTGGACAATTACCAACTTTTTTTATTAACTTAGGTATAAAAAGATGACTACCATATTATAAAAGGATAAGCACCTCTGGTCTATTTTTTAAATGTAATCTATCTCTATGGCTCTACAAAACACGAAAGTTCTTAGCTATCACATTTCTCCAAATGTCCCTATCCTTAGATATTCATAACCAACTTCTATTTTCTGCCCTCTAACTCTCTCTTATTTTAATATAATATTAAATATTATAATATTAATAATTTTCAAGCTTATTTGAGTATTAGTTTATATGTAGTTTAAAATCATTAGAATATTATATATTTAATCAATTTAAATTCAAAAAAAAAAATCTAAAAATAATTATTTTTATATATGAAATTTATTTTTATTTAGATCTAAGTAAATTTGAAATATGTATATTAATTATTATTTGTTTTTTTAATTTTGTTTATATTTTTTATTAGAAATTAAGCAGAGTATGCCCTGACAGGGGGAATAATAGGTAGGGGACAGTACAGGATTAGCTATTAAGACACACATTAAAAGTTCAGAAAATAGTATATTTATTCATAGGATATTAATATATTCTAAAAAATACTCCATAAATGTAAAAAAATTAAATCCTATCTCGTTCATATGAAATATTGTTTCAGTTGAGTTCATTCGAGATTCATTTTGAAATGTAGAAGAGTGAAGGATAATTTGTCATTGAAGATGAACTTTTCCATTTTAATAGAACCGCTTCTCTCGCTTTTTTTCAAATCATTCGTTTAAAATATCTCCCAAAGTCATCATCGTTTGGTATTGGCATAGTGTGTTTATGTGTGAGCGAGATGGTGAGAAGAGGAGGGGGTTTGTGAGGTAAATTCATAAATCTTGAGATTGAATATAGGAAATAAATCAATTAAAGGAGATTAATGGCCTTTCTGTTTGCGTTACGAATAATAAACCCTATGTTTGTTTTTATATATATATATATATATATATTCATATTGCAACTGAGAAAAGAATCAATGGGAAAAAACTCCAAAAAGAAAATGAAAAATGTCCCTATTCCAATAAATAGTTAACTCTTGAAAATTTAATAATTTTATTTGAAATTTAAATGTGGTAATTATCTTTTATAGAATAAATAAATTAATATTTTAAGTCCTTTCTACTGAAAAAGCATCATAAGTTGATAAACTGAAAGATTCATTTAATCATTCTTTACCATTTGTCATTTATTCGCTTTCCTTTATTTATTTATTTATTTATTATAAATGTACAATTCTGCTAAACTCGACAGTTTTGCTTGTTCTATAAATCATGATGTTTGATTTAATGAATAATTCACCCATAATACTTGAAATGTAACTATAGTGTACAGATATAATTTAAAATGAATGTAGAAAGTTTAATTTATATTTTGTATATAACCAAGTAAATATCATAGTAACAAATTAATTAATTAAATTTCTCAGAAAGAAAAATTTAATTAATTAAATTGATTGAATTTTTGAGTGTAAATGGCTCAAAATCACGAGCCTCCTACCTCTATATAAATATCAATCTATTTTCACTTTTATAAAGTTAATGTTGTATAATGTATATGACGGACAGAATTAATTTATTAGTACTTATAACAAATACTTTAAATAATAATAAATTATTTACTATTTTTCGGTACTTAAAAAACAACGACAAATAATACTATTATCATCCATTTTTATATTATTATTTGTATCTCAACGACAAAATAAAGATAGGGATAGGGATCTTTTGAGTTTTATATACAAGAACAACAATAAAATATTAAATACAATAAAAATAAATACAAGCATAAGAAAAATTGTAAAAAAAATAATAATAACAAAATCATCTGATAATCTTAATTGGCCAAAAATGTCCCAAAACATGGCTAAAATAAAAAATTTCTTAGATATATAAGATATTACAGAAATTTATACTCTATAGAATGTAAATAAATAAATAAATATTACTTAAACTATTGAGCTGGCTGTAAAAGGGCCACCCGGACTTGAGGACTAAAATAAATAAATTTAAAATAAAGCATTCTATCACAGGTTGTCAATGAGCAACATTACTCAAACATTCTGGACTAACAGTTGAGAACTATTTTCTAACATCATTTAACAATGGCATTGATAATTTCATAAAAATTAAAGCTATTGGAGAGGCTGTAAAAGAGCCACCCTGGAATAAACAACTTAAATAAATAAATAAATAAAATATTATGTGATGCTTTTTATATTTTGTCAAATAGTGTCAAAAAAAATTGAATAGATCATCAGTTTTGTGTGTTAAAGAATAGAGATAGAATAATTAACTAATAAATCTGTATTGTTTAACTTTAAAGTTTTTAAAAAATTCATTTTTAATCTAAATAAATTTCCATTCAATATAGTATATATTTATATTTCTTGAATAATTTAAAAATAGTTAAATATGATATATTTCTATTCATTCTAAGAAAGTATTAAGAGTATTTATAAGTTTTTTTTTTCAATAAGTAATGAATATTTAATGTGAATGTTACTAATTATCCCATTACTCTGATTGCCTGTTGTTTTGTTTAATTTTTGTAAAATTTTTAAAAAATGCGTATTTCAACACCTTTAGTCCTTTTGTTGATCCTGGATATGATATTATATCGAAAATATAGTCAAAAAATGAAGAATTATTTAAAGCTAACCAGTATACAGAAATATATCGTAGTTGCTCTCTATTTTAATAATACGACTTTGCGAGATATTCTTGGTCGAAGGTTTGTAATATCAAGGGTAATGCCAGGAAGAGAGAATGACCCATTATTTCGTCCTTATATTGCTTATGGACCGGCCAAATTGGATCAATTGCGAGATTTTCACCACAATTTATTTAATTTCAACGAAAGGTATAAATTGGATTTGGAGAGACAAGCAAATTTGACGTTCTTTGAGCGTGCTAAAGAATTAATTAAAAATACATTTTTCTTTCCAAATAATTAGACATGAATGGTTAATGCATTTACGATTAAAAAAATTATTTGTATAACAACACTAGTAAATAAAACACAACAAAAACTAAAGTATGTAAATTTAAATTAATATTCTATCTTTAAGATACGTTATAATATATTTTAATATATAATATTTATATTCGTTTATTTATTTTATTAAAGAATTTCTTAAACTTGTTTGCACAGTATTTATTATAAATTATTAAAAAAAATTTACTTATTTATTAAATTTTTTTTATTTATTTTTCTTAATTAATTGATAATTCATTTAATAAATTACACTAGCAATTAATTAATTTTGTTTTCAAACATTCTATTTCATTTTATCTATTATAATTGTATATTTTTATTGTAAATCACAAAAACATTCTGTATATTAATTGTAGTTAAAATTAATCCTGACTTTGTATAAAATTTATTAATATAAAAATATAATAATACCAATCAATTTCTTTAAAATTTGAATTCTGTATTTATTTATTTTTTTTTTTTTGATTATAAAATTATAAAAATCTATGTATTTTGTAATTTTCTATAATCCCTTTAAAATAATTTCCTAGTTTATTACATATGTGAGGCTGTGTGTGTGTGAAATTATCATATAAAAATTATTAAATAACAAAGTGAACTTGTAAAAATATTTAAAAATGATTAAAAAAATTAATATTTTATCAATAAGGTATTTATCTATTACACTCTGCTATGTACACACATCCCATCATTTCAAAATTAATTTTTATTTATTGATGGATTTTGTCCTATACTATTGATATTTAGTAAAACACAATTAAATATTATAACATTTATATTCCAAAAAAATATAATATAGACATAGTTCGTTTATGTATATACACTAATTTAAGAATAAAGGGAAAAAAGTTAAAAATAATAAATATAGATTATAATATTAATAATATTTATATTAAAATTAATATCAATTTTATTTTTAAAATGTTATGCTTATATTTATATCTATAAAATATATTTAATTATAAATGAGAATACAAATAATTGATAAAAAATATATTATGATAAATTAGAAGTATTTATTTTAAAATATTAAATAACATTTTGAATTCATTAACTTCAATTTTGATTTTAAATAAATTCAAATGTAAACGGATAAAATAAATAGTGAATCATTAATTTTGTTTATCTGATCTCTATCATTTGAAACATTATGATTATAAACAGTTAGATAAGCTTTTCTCATTAAATTTAGAGAATTATATTTATTTTAATTTAAAAAGAAATCAAAATTCTCCTTTAGAATTAGAAATGATTAAAAAAATAGTAAAATCCTAAATTAAAATTATTTTCATTTTCTCAAATATATTTATCATTATAGAATATAATTGATAGATTTTACTTTTTATAAATAAACTATGAAATCTGAAAATTAAAAAAATCAAATTACTTTTACAAAATATTAATTGGAGTGGCGTATCTAGAGTATGACAGACATGGTACGTGGCATCTGCGTCAACTGAAGGAGAGGGGGGGAGTGAAAAAGCACCTAACGTAAAAATATTTATAAGTATTAAAAAGTATTAAAAAACTATGTAGGTAAAAGAAAGGCATTACGAGAAATGAAAAAATTCAATATGTAATATCTTGACCCCAGAAATAAGTTGAGCTGTGGCCAGGTCCGAACCGACCGAGGGTTTGAAGTAAATTAATTTCCAGCTACAGAAACAATTTCAAATAATTTTAATATATCTATTAATGTAATAAAAAACAGATATGGATATAACATAAATATTTTTAATTTTATTTTATTTATAATATATATGTAAGACCAGGCTGTGACGTCATGAATGGTTGGATGACGTCATATAATTTTAAATTGAGAAAAAACTAATAAAAATGATTTTCTCGAGGATAAAACCAATACAAAGTGCATGATTCCTGGTGATATGTAAAAAAACACCTCATGTGAAATTTGGTGTGAAAATAACCCTTCCCTTCCTATCGTCGATCGCTAATGCTACCACTTCCGGGTTCCGGATTTGCACCAAAAGTTGATCAATTCATCATACTGATGCATTAAGTAAATATACCAAATTTCATCAAAATCCGTTGAGCCGTTCAGGCTGTACACATCTATACGGACGGACGGACAGACATGCTAAAAATACTTTTTTCTGTTAAGAAAATGCATGATTCGTGGAGATATGTAAAAATCTCCACATGTGAAATTTGGTGTGAAAACAATACCTCCCTTACTATCGTCGGTTGGTTAAAAACATCATATCTATCGCTTTTAACTGATATTTAACAAAATCGATAATATATATAAGTAAAATAAGTTGACCTGTGGCCAGGTCCGAACCGACCGACGGTTTGAAATAAATTAATTTCCAGCTACAGAAACAATTTCAAATAATTTTCATATATCTATTAATGTAATAAAAAACAGATATGGATACATAAATAATAAATATAAACATTTTTAATTTTATTTTATTTATAATATATATGCAAGACCAGGCTGTGACGTCATGAATGGCTGGATGACGTCATATAATTTTAAATTAAGAAAAAACTAATAAATATGATTTTCTCGAGGATAAAACCAATACAAAGTGCATGATTCGTGGTGATATATAAAAAAATCTCCTTTGGTGTGAAAATAACCCTTTCCTTCCTATCGTCGATCGCTAATACTACCACTTCCGGTTTCCGGAATTGCACCAAAAGTTGATCAATTCATCCCACTGATGCATTAAGTAAATATACCAAATTTCATCAAAATCGGTTGAGCCGTTCAGGCTGTACACATCTATACGGACGGACGGACAGACGGACGGACAGACATCATGCTAAAAATACTTTTTTCTGTTTAGAAAATGCATATGTAAAAATCTCCACATGTGAAATTTGGTGTGAAAACAATACCTCCCTTACTCTCGTCGGTCGGTAAAAACAATATTAATTTATTTTTCAAAATAATATAGTAATATAGTATATTTCAATACTCATACCAATTTAAAATAAATAAAATGAAAACCATTTTGTATATCTAACAATTTTAACAAATATTTCTTTAGTTATTAAATTTTTATAAAATATATTTCATCTCTTTAAATATTTATTTATTTAAGTTAACTGATGTAAAGTTATACAATCCACCAAATGACAAAAAAGTGAGTTCATTATACATATATATTACCACCTGTTAAACATAATTTGTTAAAATCATTTAAAAATGCTAACCCTTTTCATCATTATCATTTGCAAACAACTCTACCTCCCAATGTAGAGAGAAATATATGGAATAAAAAAAATAGATAAAGATAGCAATGATTTTTTATGATATTTTAAAATTATTTATTAAAATGCATTTATATTGTATATCCAGTGAGTGAACTAAAAATCTATTATATCTATTATATTCAAATTTCATGTTCAATTAAAAAATTAATTATGATTATTATGATGTTTTATATTTTACAAGTTAATTTTACTAAAATATCCAGTAATTTTTGTAAGAGAGAAAGAGGAATAAATTCAAATAAATGATTGTGCAGTCTATTATATTATATATATATATTAATTTTCCTTTATTATGATAAATATATTTTATTAATCATAATATAGTCTAATACTATGCTGACTGCTGGGTCGTTTCATTCTCATCGCCCATTTTGAACTCCTATTTCATTTCAATCTACATGACTGTAAAGTTCTAAACTTCCCAATATCTGGCTTGCGTATAATTGAAATAACTTGGCATTATGTAATTTACAGCATCCAGCTGTTTCTTCCCTTAATTTGAAATCATCTATTCTCTTGAGCATTTTATTCTCAAAGTCTCTAAATCTTTTTACATCCCTTAGAGTCAAGGACCATGTCTCGTTTAAGAACATTGACACAGTCTTATCTTAAGATTTTTAAGAGGTCTCTTGAGATCAACCCTTTTAAGATGCTAAAATCTATTATATTATCTATTATCTATTATATTTGTTTTTTAATTTAAATATGAAATTTAATAATAAAAAAATCTTCACAATTTATATAAATTAATTATTTATTTTAATATTAAAAATATTGTCATATTAATGTAAATTCGAGTGTTCATTAAACTTTTTTGTATGTTTTTTTTTAAATATTATTTCATATTTAAATATATATGAGGGCAGGTCAATAAGTCCGTGACATTTTGAATTTCCCGTCTCTTAAATGAAATCGAAACAGCTGACTCCTGTCGAAATTTGAATCAGCTGGGTATTTTAGTTTTTGTTTGACATCCATTAATAGCAAAATACGTTGTAATTTGAGACAAAAATAGAAAAATCCCCATATTTAACCCCGAGTGACTATTTTTTGTTTCCAAACCTGAAGAAAAGAGATATGTCTCCAACGATGAAATCACCTCAGAAACAAATACCTATTTTGATGTCCTCGACAAATTTTATTTTTTGGAAGGGTTAAAAAAATTAGAGAAATTTTGGACGAAGTGTATAGAGCTCAAAGGAGACTACTTTGAAAAATAAAATAATTTTTTATCCAAAAACTTATATTTAATTCAAAAAGTCACGGACTTATTGACCTGATCTCGTATATTTATATATTTAATTATTTGGTAGAATTTTTATTATTATTTAGGAATTGAAAAAAATATTACTTTGACACAGAATGGAGGTCGATAAGGTGCCATGTAATTTTGCCTCTAAATATATCATCCTGATTAATTTTATGTATAAGGCGTATATTAGTTAGAGGCTACCTTGGGAGGTCTAGAAGTAGTGGGAGGGACACAACTAGCAAAGGGTCTTTAGGGATTTGCGTCTCGTTTGATAACAGAACATGATAATATATTCTCAAGGTGGGACTTTGTAATTAACCAACGAGACAGTTTTAATTTGTAAATTACTCGAATTTTGAACATAGATCTGTGCATGGGAATTAAGTTCATTGGTCGGTGAAAGAGAAGTTAGCACCATCTCGAGTCCCTTTCTGGGAAAAGATTACCATTCGATATATGAAACCCCATCTCGGCTTCTTTCACTTCACTCCCTTTGGCTACTGTTGTATTTCTTATCTATCCTTGCTCACCTTTTTAGATAGAATCCTATTTGAATTTTGAAAGAGAGCATAAGGCAGTAGATATGAAAATAAATCTTTGTTAATAAAAATAAAAAAAAATTCTCAATACCTATACCAAGTATTTTATAATAAAAAAAACTATCAAATAGATTAATATTAAGAATGCTAATCTTTTTGAAAAATACTGAAAAGTGAATAGAATTATGCTATAAATAAAAATAGATGTAGGGATTTCAGAATCTCAAAATAATTTTAATTTTTCAACTAATATATATATATATATATATATATGTATATTATAATTATTATTATTGAAGTTATTTCAAAAGTTTTAAAAAAAATTTTCTATAAAAATAAAAAAAAAAAATGATATTACAAATGAATCTAAATTTATAATAATAATAGGAAAAGAAAATTAGTTAGATTTTTTATTTTATTTTTATAGAAAATTTTTAGAAGGTAAAAAAAAACAAATAAAAAATAAATTAAAAAAAAATGAAATAAACAGTTTCGATTAAAACAATTGTATGTACAGTGACGAAAAATCAAAACACCAGGGGGCACTGTTGTGTAATGGCAATGGTCTTTTTCAACCGGTAGATTGCACGATAACAGCCCCCCATGGCGTTTACATTGTACCAAATGCCTAATTGGAAGACTATTGTTTGTGTATTTTGGTCATCTAGGTCTATACTATATTTGATTGATTTATACTATTAAGGTATTAGCAAGTTTTTGTAGAAAAGGTTATCATTTATGATTAAAATATTTTAATTGATTTTTTCTTAATTAAAGTAATTAAAAACAGATGTCAATAAATTTCAAGGATATCAAAATCAAAACATTTGAACTGCCTTAGTAATCAAACTTTGAAAATAAAATATATACAAAATATGAATCTAAAATATTAATTACTAAATATGTTATAAATATTTCCATTAAATTAATTAAAATTATTTATTTGAAAAAACAAATGAAATAATTTATATATTTTATTTATGATGTATAGATATAACTTTTGTATATATTTATAGATATTAGATAGATCATAGAGGAACATTTTGAGGAGGGATGCAAAAAAATAGTTTGAATAATTATAATAAAATTTTATTAAAAATAAAATTTCTAATATAGAAATAACATTAAAAAAAGAAACCTCAATTTGTTCCTCCGAAAAAAACCTTTCTATATCCATTTCTATAAAATTTTTTTTTAGAATTCTAAGCAACTGCTTGTGAACCAGGTACAAATAATAATGAAAGCTAATAATCAAAAACTCATATCTTAGTAGAGAGTATTGCATTTCAAATAAAATAAATATTGGCATCTTTTTTTCTTATTGGACTATCTACATATATTATTATTGGACAAATATATATGGGCATGAATTAAAGATGAAAAAGTGATTTCAAAAACAATCGACAGTCGAAATATAGTACAAAGGAAAGTACACTTGGGAAATAATACTCGTTAATCATTTCAATTGAACAGATTTATACCAACCCGTCAACGAGGAAAATTGATTTTTGTTCTTGAACAATTTATTCAAACACTAATTGGGTAGAAGGGAAACAAGTTCATTTAAAAAAGCACATACATATATATGTAAAATTAAATGGCAAAGTTGGAAAACGAAAATGTTATTTTATAATCCGAAACGGTATTCAAAAGACATTAAGTATAATTATTAATTTATTTGGTAATCTATATATATAAATAAAGGTTTTTGTCTGCACATTGCTCAGAATTTAAAATTTTTTGCATATCTTCGCGTTTCATGACCTCTAGAGTCCAAAAGTGACTTTAGAATTTCTCATGTCTGTCTGTCTGTCTGGAAAAGAACTATTTTATAGACTCAGAATTGGCTGAATGGGAGAGGAAAAAGATATTGGTGGGGAGACCGATTGGAAAACGTCCGCTTGGAAGACCAAGGACGTGTAGGAAGAGACGTTAGAGAGATGGTACAAGGGACACTTGGAGAAATGTAGTTGTTGCGGCCAAAAACTTTTGAGTATCGTTGAGCCACATAGATAGATAGATATAACATGTACAATAATAATATATATTAATTTACTGATTAAATAAAAATATATTTTAAATAAGAACACAAAAAGAAATGAATGTTTTATGTAATATACTGATTGAAACAAAGCGGATAAAAACCTTTTACTACTTTCAACCAAATACTATGTACCACTCGGGGCTGAGCCCCCGTCTAGGTGTGAAGAGTGCCGAAGGCGCTCTGAGCAGAGCTAGTATTAATTAATATTAAAATGTTATTTTTTTGGAAAATACTAATTGCTATTTATTTAATATATGATGTCTTATTAATTGATAATTTATATCAATTAAAAATGGTAAGTTTTTCTATAAGATTTTATGGATAAATTTAAAAAACTACATTATTACTCTGATTAATCACTTTTATTTTGATATATTTATTCATTTTGATTTTACCTTTTATTGTATATATTTTAAAAAAAATATGAATTTCTATCATGTAATACTTGTTTGGAATGAAAATTAGTAAGTCAAATATTTTGAAACATAACTTTAACAGTTAAAATTACATCAATTTTTAGACCGAATTTAGTCCCATTTTCAAACTTAAAAATAACATATAAATATTTTTACCAACCGACGATAGTAAGGGAGGTATTGTTTTCACACCAAATTTCACATGTGGAGAATTTTACATATCTCCACGAATCATGCATTTTCTAAACAGAAATAAGTTGACCTGTGGCCAGGTCCGAACCGACCGACGGTTTGAAATAAATTAATTTCCAGATACAGAAACAATTTCAAATAATTTTAATTTATCTATTAATGTAATAAAAAACAGATATGGATATAACAAACATATTTTTAATTTTATTTTATTTATAATATATATGTAAGACCAGGCTGTGACGTCATGAATGGCTGGATGACGTCATATAATTTTAATTAAGAAAAAACTAATAAAGATGATTTTTCTCGAGTATAAAACCAATGCAAAGTGAATGATTCGTGATGATATGTAAAAAATCACCTCATGTGAAATTTGGTATGAAAATAACCCTTCCCTTCCTATCGTCGATCGCTAATACTACCACTTCCGGTTTCCGGATTTGCACCAAAAGTTGATCAATTCATCCCACTGATGCATTAAGTAAATATACCAAATTTCATCAAAATCCGTTCAGCCGTTCAGGCTGTACACATCTATACGGACGGACGGACGGACAGACATCATGCTAAAAATGCTTTTTTCTGTTAAGAAAAATCATGATTCGTGGAGATATGTAAAAATCTCCACATGTGAAATTTGGTGTGAAAACAATACCTCCCTTACTATCGTCGGTCGGTAAAAAGTATTTTTAGCATCATGTCTGTCCGTATGTGTACAGCTTGAACGGCTCAACGGATTTTGAAGAAATTTAGTGTATTTACTTAATGCAGTACTTAATGCAGTGGTTCTTAAACTGTGGTCCGCGGACCCCTGGGGGTCCGCGAAGCCTTTACTGGGGGTCCGCGGTCCTCGGAAAAAAATCATCGTAAAAATATATACATATATAAATATTTAAAGTTCATTGTGTAACTATATCCTCCTAGAGAATTACGGCTATAATTTAATACTATTAATAATACTATTTTATTTTATTAAATTGATAATTATGTCAATTAATTTTTTGTGAATAAATAAACATATATAAAAAACTATATATAAAATTTGAATTTTCATCCATTCATTCATTTAAAATCATTTTTCGATTGTTCCTTTAAAATAACCCCTCTTAGGGGCTCGGAAGGGGAGGCATATAAGGGAATTTTCTTTCACTTTGTTATTGGGGAAAACCAGGGGAGGGGACAGTCTTACCCGGAAAAACCCAAATTGTCAGCGTCCACTCTGGGGTTTTAAACAGTTTTAAAGCAAATGTTAATTATAAGTTCATTTCTCAACGAGTTGTATCTTTAAATTATTTTTATTAATTTAATTAATTATAATTAAATTATAGCTAATAATAGTTTATTATAGCTAATAATTTTTTTTAATTTTTAGTGTAATTTGCATGATCATTATTTTATAAAAACACTAAACACATTTTGCAATTTCCCAGAAAGGCTGTTTTTGAGAGTAAGTATAAGTTAGTTTTATGAATAAAAAATATTTATTTTAATAATATTTTAGAATCAAATTACGAAATTAATAATATTTTAGAATCAAATTACGAAATTAATAATATTTTAGAATCAAATTACGAAATTAATAATATTTTAGAATCAAATTACGAAATATATTTATTATATAAATTAATATTCATTTAAAATGATATTAAATCATTTATTTAAAATGATTTAAAACATTTATTAAAATGATTTAAAACATTCATTTAAAATGATATTAAAACATTCATTTAAAATCATATTAAAACATAGCTAGTAAATAATAATTCGTTATATTTATATTATATTTATATTATATTTATATTATTGTAGTTCAATGTTAATAAATTACTCCATAAAATGGATCGTTGGCTACAAACTGGTTCAACACAGAAACGGAAAGAATCAGATGATGAGGCATCAACAGCAAACTCTACCAAGAAACGCAAAACTAGAAAATATTCGGATGATTATTTATCATTTGGATTTACTTATATTTGCAACAATGATGTGGAAAGACCAGTCTGCGTTCTATGTCAGGAAAGTTTATCCAATGAAAGTATGAAACCTGCTAATCTCAGACGTCATTTACAAACAAAGCACAGCGAGCATGTTAGTAAGTCTATCGAATTTTTTAAAATGAAAAAAGAAGAACTTAATTCAAGTCAGAAATTGATGGTAAAGACGGGATCTGGTGGTATGAGTAAGAAAGCAGTAATGGCATCATATGAAGTAGCTCTACTTATTGCTAAAGCAGGAAAGCCGCATAATATAGCAGAGCAATTAATTCTTCCTGCTACAAAAGTAATTACAAATATAATGTTAGGAACTAAAGCAGCAAACGATATAAATTTGATTTCATTATCAAATGATACGGTTAAGAATAGGATTGAAGACATGTCATGTAATATAAAAGAAGAATTAATATCGAGAGTGCGCAAAAGTCACTATTACTCATTACAATTGGATGAAAGTACTGATGTCACTAATAATGCCAATTTGTTAGCTTTCATTAGATATGAGTTTGAAAATCAAATACAAGAAGATGTATTGTTTTGTGATTCACTACCTTCACGAACGACAGCTAATGACATATTTAACAGTTTGAATAATTTTATAACCGAAAATGAAATAGAGTGGCCAAAATGTGTTGGAATTTGCACTGATGGTGCTCGTGCAATGTCAGGTACAAGAACTGGATTGATTGCTCTTATTAAAAATGTTGCGCCTCAGGTTGTTTGGAATCATTGCTGCATTCACAGAGAATCATTAGCAGCCAAAAATATGTCACCAGATTTGAAAAGAACATTAGACGAAGTAGTTAAAATTGTCAATTTCATTAAGGCTCGTCCACTTAATTCCAGAGTTTTTAAAATTTTGTGTGAGGAAATGGGTAGTCAACATACACATTTATTATTACATACAGATGTACGTTGGTTGTCCCGCGGGAAAGTACTCATTCGCCTTTTTGAGCTTCGAGATGAAATACGATTGTTTTTAATAGATGCGCATTTTGAACTGACCGAATGTTTCAATGATTTTATCTGGTTAGCTAAGGTGGCTTACTTGACTGATATTTTTACAAAATTGAACGAACTTAATTTGAGCCTGCAAGGTACTGTTGTAAATATATTTAAAGTTGAAGATAAAATAGAAGCAATGATTAAAAAAATCGACTTGTGGTCGAAACGCATCCAGAACGGTGTATATGAGTCTTTTCCAACTCTCAATGATTTCATAGAAAGCTCCAGTGAAAAATTGCTTAATCAAACGCGTCAATTATTTGTTGAACATTTAATTACTTTGAAAAGCAACTTCAGGAAGTATTTTTCTACTCCTGATCCTTGCAATAACTGGATCAGAGATCCATTTAATATGGAAATTACAAATACTAAACATTTATCTGCACCTGAACAAGATATTCTCGTGGAATTATCATGTGATACAACTTATAAACTAAAATTTAACAAAACTGAATTGAGCAACTTTTGGTTACTTCTCAGGTCAGATTATCCTGCGCTTGCAAATAAAGCACTTCAACACTTGATTCCATTCTGCACAACATATTTATGCGAACAAGCTTTTTCGGTACTATTTTATATTAAGTCTAAATATAGAAACAAATTAAATGTAGAGCCGGATCTTAGATTAAAAGTTTCCAATATTAAGCCAGATATTGAGATTCTTGTTTCAAGAAAACAACTGCATACATCTCATTAAATATGTAAGTTATATTTAATGAGATAGATGCAGTTATTTTTTAAAATATTTCTTATTTAATATTTTCTGAAAAAAATTAAAAAAATATTTATATGAATTTAATGTAAGTACCCATTATAATTTGTGAGATTTGTTGCTATGACAATGTTTGTATTTTCTTTCTTCAATATTATAATTTCTAATAAAATGTGTTCTACAATATGCAAAAAAATCGTTATTCACCAATCACTGTTAGAAATATTCATCATATATCCTTGTCCTTATGAGATCGTAAGCCAGAAATTAATTAATAAAATGACGTAAAGTACCTAAAGTTGTGATGGGGGTCCGTCAAAAAAAATTTTTTCAAGTGGGGGTCCGTGGAGTACATAAGTTTAAGAACCTATGACTTAATGCATCAGTATGATGAATTGATCAACTTTTGGTGTATATCCGGAAACCGGAAGTGGTAGTATTAGCGATCGACGATAGGAAGGGAAGGGTTATTTTCAAACCAAATTTCAGAAGAGGAGATTTTTTACATATCTCCTCACTTTGTATTGGTTTTATCCTCGGAAAAATCATCTTCATTAGTTTCTTTTCTTAACTTAAAATTATATGACGTCACCCAGATATTCTTGACGTCAAGGCCAGCTCAACTTATATATTATAAATAAATTAAAATTAAAAATATCTGTTTTTTATTGAATTAATAGATACATTTAAATTATTTGAAATTGTTTCTGTAGGTTGAAATTAATTTATTTCAAACCTTCGGTCGGTTCTGCTCCTGGTCACAGGTCAACTTATTTTCTATTATATGTAAAAATAAATTTCAAAAATTCAACTCCATAAAGAAATTTTGCGAGAGATGATATATTAATTGAAAGATTTATATTTTTTTTATATATATATAGACCATTAATATTATTATTAATTGCCATTTATTGGTATATTCATTTTTTTATTACATATCAATATAATAATAAATAAATAATTGAAAAAAATATCTCAAAAGAACATATGATATCAAAATAATTAAATGTGTTAATTCTCTTTAAAATGTTTTTTTAAATCTCTTAGAAAGAAATTAGCTTAATTAGTATGAGTAATTAATGATTAATAATATTATGAATTTTTTTATTTTATATATTTTTTATATTCATAGATTCTTCATAAATTTTTTAATTAATTATAAACCTAATTAAGTAACTCATATATATTTCATTCCATCTTTTTTAAAATTATAATATTACTATTAATATTTTTTTATATTACTTTATAATTAATTAATTGAGAATAAATACTTACAAGTTATAGGTAGATAAGTATAAATCCAATAAACTCGAAATTTTCTTACCTGAAAAAAAATAATTTTTTTTATGTTAATAAAATATTAGTCAACTATAAATATTATTGTAATTAAATGTATAAATATATTGAATTCTTATAGGTTAATCACTAAATATTACGATATAAATGATTGTTATTATTTCCAATTCAAATTTGTTATTTCAGTTAAAACTTGTCTAAATTAGTTCAATCATTACAAAAAATCTGGAGTGTCTCCACTCGACTATCTCGCAAAATTTGAATTGGATTAAATAACATATATTAATTTAAATTAAATTAAATTAATTAAATTATAAATTAAAATTAATAAATAATATTTATTGAACCAGCGGCATGTTTGGCTCTTTGTTGATGGCACCACGTCACGTGTTGGCGTGTGAGATTTGCAGTGTTAAAAAATTAATTCTGGTACTTTCAGCGATTCAATCAAGCTGAAATTCTATAAATAGCAGTTTTATACAATTATTAATCATGTGAAAAACTATCAAACATATATCTTTATTTTTACGGTCACTTTAGAAGAAAAATTAGCTGGAGTGTCTCCACTCGACTATCTCGCAATTTGAATTGGATTAAATAACATAATATATTATATTTAAATTAAATTTAATTAATTATAAATTATAAATAATAAATAATAAATATTAAACCAGCGCATGTTTGGCTTTTTGTTGATGGTACCACGTCACGTGTTGGCGCGTGAGATTTGCAGTGTTAAAAAATTAATTCTGGTAATTTCAGCGAATCAATCAAGCTGAAATTCTATATATAGCAGTTTTATACAATTATTAATCATGTGAAAAATTATCAAACAAATATCTTTATTTTTACGGTCACTTTAGAGGAAAAAAAATCAAAACGTTGTAGGTAATGACCCTCTTCCGGTTGAGCTACATTTCTCAAAAGTTGATAGAAAACTATGAATTTTGAATAATGCCCATGTACCAAATTTCATCATTCTAGCTCAAACCGTTTTTGCGTAATCTTGCCTACATACACACACACACACAGACACACACAGACATTTTTCTCAACCTTAGTGAAAATGATTCAGGAACCTTCAAAAAGTATAAAAACATCAAAATCTCAACATCGAAAATTTTCGTGATCGCAATACTATCTCTGGCGAGATAGTAAAAATCAAAACGTTGTAGGTAATGACCCTCTTCCGGTTGAGCTACATTTCTCAAAAGTTGATAGAAAACTATGAATTTTGAATAATGCTCATGTACCAAATTTCATCATTCTAGCTCAAACCGTTTTTGCGTAATCTTGGTTACATACATACACACACACATACACACACACACACACACACACACACACACACACAGACATTTTTCTCAACCTTAGTGAAAATGATTCAGGAACCTTCATAACGTATAAAAACATCAAAATCTCAACATCGAAAATTTTCGTGATCGCAATAATATCTCTGACGAGATAGTAATAATTCAAAGTAAATTCTAAGCTCATCGTTGAAAAAATTCATTTTATATTAGTATAATATTTAAAAAATATCCAATTTGACTTAGATTGGTTTGCTAAATATCATCAATAAGCCTTAAATAGTGGTTAGATTTTGTTAGAATATTTATATTTATCAAAAAAGATTTTATTGAAAAATTATATTAATGATATATTAATTATACTGTATTTATACATTTTATATATTTTGAAGTGAAAATAAAGAAAAGAAAAACTTTATAATATAATATTATATTGAATTAAAACATTTTCATTGAATAAATTTCATAAAAAATAATATATATAAAAAAAATTAAGAAAAATAAAATATTGATCAAATAAATAACTAGTTGTCAAAACTACGTATATTTAAAAAAAAATAATTATAATAATTCTGAAGCTTATTCAGAGTGACTTAATCTAAAATTAAGTCATGAAAGTGAAATCAGGGAACACGAAATTTTGCCGAATTATGTTGAAACTCTTATAATGGGGCGTGTGATGAATACGAAATGCGAATATGTCCCAAAATCAGGATATTCGAGTGGCATACGAAATGTACACTACACAATTTTCTATTATAGTTAGTCTATTATCATAAATATGTATTTGAAGTTATGATAAAAGATTTAAAATTGTAAATATTTTTATGAAAGAAAATAAATATTTTATATTATACTAGAATCAGATTTATTTGTTAATCAAAAAATTTAAATTTAATTTTCTTTTTAATCGCTGTAGCTTTAAAGTATTTATAATTATTTTTATTTTTTCCGTTATTTTTTAATAAATTGTAAATTTGTTTTGAGGGTGTAAAACTAATCTTAAACGTTGTTATACATAAGAAATATTTTTTTTATGATATGCAATATTCTAGCATTTTTATTATAATAAATTATAAAAAGGATTGGTAATTTAACCATTTAATCTGTTTGTAAAAGCAATTATCTGGATTATATGAATATCATGTTGAATATAATAAGATATGTTTTGGGTCGTACTATCCCTTCCACTGAGCCCATTGAATATGTATTAAAATTTGTATCCCTATGAAATTCTCTCTCTTTATAGGCTTCCCTAAATTTTCTTCTTTAATTGTGGTTTCCGTTATTTGCCAGTAACCTATCTGTTCTGTTTCATTTTCTTAATTAATAGTTTCAATGGCCTCATGACCTTATTCTGTCTATATGTTTAATGATTATTTATATATAAAATTAAAATTAATATTAAGAGAATTAAGAGAATAATTAAGATTTCAATAATCTGTCTTTCTTATATTGCTGATTATTATTATCTTTATCCCTAATTACTCGTTTCCCCCCAATATATATTAATCTATTTAAATGAAGATTCCTAAATGAATAAATAAGTATACCTATATAATAAAATAAGAAAATCTTTCATTAAAGTAGTAACCTTGATTTATTAACAAAAATCATATATTAATGTATTGAGTATATTAATCAGTATGTATATTAATCAACAAATTATGTATTTTATCTAAAAATCTTAAATTAAAATATTTACAAAATTTAAAGATGTTTATTACCGACCGACGATAGTAAGGGAGGTATTGTTTTCACACCAAATTTCACATGTGGAGATTTTTACATATCTCCACGAATCATGCATTTTCTAAACAGAAAAAAGTATTTTTAGCATGATGTCTGTCCGTCCGTCCGTCTGTCCGTCCGTCCGTCCGTCCGTATAGATGTGTACAGCCTGAACGGCTCAACCGATTATGATGAAATTTGGTATATTTACTTAATGCATCAGTGGGATGAATTGATCAACTTTTGGTGCAATTCCGGAAACCGGAAGTGGTAGTATTAGCGATCGACGATAGGAAGGAAAGGGTTATTTTCACACCAAAGGAGATTTTTTTATATATCACCACGAATCATGCACTTTCTATTGGTTTTATCCTCGAGAAAAATCATATTTATTAGTTTTTTCTTGATTTAAAATTATATGACGTCATCCAGCCATTCATGACGTCACAGCCTGATCTTGCATATATATTATAAATAAAATAAAATTAAAAATGTTTATATTTATTATTTATGTATCCATATCTGTTTTTATTACATTAATAGATATATTAAAATTATTTGAAATTGTTTCTGTAGCTGGAAATTAATTTATTTCAAACAGTCGGTCGGTTCGGACCTGGCCACAGGTCAACTTATTTTTTATATATTTTGAGGTTTTTTTTATTCAAAATTGCTGAACAATGAATGTTGTTTGTTTTTTGATTAAAATAAAATACTTCGCCAATTATTGTTCAAAGTGTGTAATCTTGAAGATTTTTTTTTTTTGTTTTTTTTTTTGATGCAATTTTATCAATCCTTATTATTTAATAAATAAACAAAAAGAGATACTTGAAATTTGAAAACTTATACCAAAGTTTCAATTTTCAGAAAACTTAGAATAGACAACTATGGAAATAATTAATGATTTCACCTCATAACATGTAATTATATTGTATTTCTATTTTCAATATAAATTGTTATAGTTATATCCTAATTGGAGAATAGAAATAGATAACTTTGGTTAGAATTGCCTAAAGCAACTGATAATATCTTATCTTATCTTATCTTATTATGCTAGCTAAAATTGTATATATGTATTTATCTATATATATTGGTTCTCAAAAACCGCTCTAACGATTTTTTTCAAATTCACACTAGATATAGTATTTATAAAGAAAAATTAAGTTTTATTGATGATATCTCTTGAAACATACAGCTTCATTATTAATTTCTTAATTGAAAATTATATATGGAAAACGTCAAAATTTTTAATACTGCCTGCTAAGACAGTAAAAAAATGACAATTTTTTATCTAAATACATATAGTCCAGCGGTTGGACTGATGTTTTAACGAGTGGATTTCGTCGGTTCGAAACTCGCCGGGTGAATCGTTATTTAAAAATGAAAATAATGATTTTGTTATTTTTTTTTCTTTTTATCTATTGTTTACTTTTTAATAAATTACTATTCTATATTTATTTATTCATTGTTCTTTTATTAATAAAGTTTTAGATAGTTTTATAAGTTTTAATATTTTTTCAATAAAATATTATTCAATATATTTATTAATATTATTTTATTTATTATTATTGAGTACCCGAAGTTCCATTCATTTTAATCAGATTGATGCAATGATGCAACAGTTAATAATTGTAATATTGTAATAAATTTCTATCTTGAAAATTGTTACATATTATTCAGGATATTTTAAAAACTATTTCTTTCTTTAATTAATATTCATTTTTTCTATAAGTCAGATATATTTCCAAATATTAAATAATTTTTGAAGTGAAAACTTCTTTAGCGGCGTTGAGCACTTTTGCGGGATGGGGAAAAAGTATAGAACTCGCGTGATCGTGACCAACACCATGAAACCATCTGCTTTCAAATTTCTTATAACAGAGCGCGAAATTTGAATTGTCATTAGAACTGTTTTATAAATTATCTCTAACATATAAATATATATTTATTATGTAAAGTTCATTTCATATATACATATATAATCAAAATTATACGAAATGAACTTCACATAATAAATATATATTTTATGTTAGAGATAAGAATTATAAAACAGTTCGTATTGCAATATTTTAAACAAAGTTGTGTATTTATATATATATAAATATAAGTTACAAATTTGTTT
This sequence comes from Labia minor, assembly GCA_963082975.1. NCBI lineage: Eukaryota > Metazoa > Arthropoda > Insecta > Dermaptera > Spongiphoridae > Labia > Labia minor. The sequence continues at coordinate 39,884,732 of OY720344.1, read as the reverse complement.
AAAATATATGTTTAAAATAATATATAAGTTATATATATATACATGCAAATGAAATTCATCTTTCTCGTGAAATAGCGCGAATTTCGTCTGTTTTAAAATTTCTTACGCAGAAGTTTTCACTTCTGTCGGCCAGTCCCACGACTGCCAATTTTGCTTTTTTAATTCCGAAAAGCTGCAAAGCACGTTTTTTTGTCTTTAGTTTGTTTTATAACCACTTGGGGCGCTAAACAGTTTTTCAAAAAAACACTATAGAAAAAAAATATATGTACCTATATATTATATATTTATGTATTATTGAGGAGCACAAGTTCATTAATTTTAATCAGATTGATGCAAATGTGTAACATTTAATAATTGTAATAAATAATTAAAGAATTGTGTATCAATATTTTTTAAAGGGTAGAGCGAGAGCTCGGTGTCCCAGGTATTAATATTACCAGCCAAATCCAATAATAATGAATCATTTTTTTTAACTTAAGTACCGAGCCGAGGCTCGGGGTCCCGGTACTTAATATTATATGCCATTTGGGAACAAATCTCCATTCGCTTTAAATTTAAACAAGATCAGATTGTAATAGAAATATTTTTCAGATTTTTGATAATTATTCACTTAAATTGTATTTTGTTATAATATTTATCTATAACTTATTTGATTTTTTTTTATTAAAATGAAAATTTTCTGATATTTTCAAAAAATTTTAATAGGTAAAAAAAATTTCATTTTCTTCTTTTATATGATTTCACTTCTTTCTTTCTATTGCTAAATACATCGGTATTACCAAAATAAAGGCATGCTGACCAACATGAATAAATTGAGAACAAAACAAATCGCATTTGAGCTTAGGGATTGTGCTCGGCATTAACTAACGTAATTCAGGCTTTATTATTCTTTAAAAATAAATGATCATGATTGTAACACCATTGAATCTTTTATGAGAAAATAAAGAACAATAAATGCATTTAAATTTCATTTAGATTAATTTAATTTATATAGTGGGTTTCTTAACTGAATTTATAGTTTATATTTATCAAATAAATATTTGTTAATTTTTATATTTTTTATTGAAGGTATTTAAAATATATAAGGTAAAAATCTAAGGGTATAACGCATAATTTGTGTTTTTTGCTAAATCTCAAACTCTAAAACCTATTATGGTAGGATTAGTATTAATGGAACCTAGATCTATTAGATATTCATAACAAAAAATACAGCTTTATTCTTAAAATAAGAACTTCTTAAATTTACATAAATAAAAAAGTCAACTTATCGACAATATCCCTAATAGAGTGATATTGTGCCTATGTAGAGGATATGGCTTATGAGAAATTGCATGTAAAATAAAAACAAAAACTCATAAAGTTGAAATGTTTAAATATTTAATTAGGTAAGTTTTATGAATTAAAAAGGTATATAACTTAAATAATATATTTACACAAGTCTCGGACTATGAATATTTTTCTCGTCTCACTAAATTGTTTGAAAGGTTCAATTTTCCCCAAAAGCGCGGACCACTCATAAAAAAGTATACCCTCGCGTTCTGGCCACTTCCATAACTTCTGGTTTTATTCATGGCCTTCACCTCTAGACCGTCTAACACTCACTGTTAAGCCTGGTTATAACGCACGCCATATCCCTCGAGGACACAATGCGTCATATCACTTCATCAGTACGATTTTAGATAAAAACTTGCAAAAAGTAAATAATGAGTGATATGTGAATAAATAAGTCTTAATATTAATTTTAAAAAATGTGCAAAAACGTAGAATACATTTTAATTACAAAAATTGCTAAGAAACCAAATTACAAGCCTTTGTATAAATATGATGAAATTTCGGTTGTGTTGATCTTCAAGGCGGCGGAGAAAACAAATATCGTCTGATCGTGTAAAAGGAATAGTTTTCGAAATATAGAAAACGCGTCATATTCCTAACCGGGTCATATCACTCGGTTTTACCTTATATTCATTATTTAATTCTAATAGTAATACAAATATACCCGTCTCTTTATAAGATTATTAAGTTTATATATTTGTTTACTATATTATTAATATTACTACATCTAGAGAAGATATTGATTTTTTGGCATTGTTAATTCTGATTTAAGTAAATACTTCCAAAAAATACAAAGATAAATAAAGTTTTCATTTATATAGAATTGCATAACATCTATATTTTTAACAGTAAATCAAAAAAAATTAACAATTTATTTAACTATTGAACATAAATGTTATTTAAAACAAAATAATGATATTTAATAATAATAAATGATTAGCATTTATATAATTCCATAATGATTATACTTATAATAATATTTTTTTTTAATTCAATTATATTGCAAACTCTTGAAAACACAAAACAAAAACAAGATATAGAATTATACTATTATTGTATAATTTATTTCGATTGAATGTGTGGAAAGGAAGACGCTAGAGACGTGAGAGGCTAGCCTCGCTGTCTTACATTCACATGGTCCTGTGGTCAAATCCCGGTCCTGGCAAGGGAATATCTCTAGCTGGGGTCTATGGGACGGAGTCAACCCAGCCTCCGGGATCAACATTGGGGAATAGCTACTTGATAAAAAGTAGCGCCTCCGATCAAGAAAATCAAGGTAAAGTTTGAGAGGACCCGTTCTACTGATATTAGGACCCCTCATTGATATAATCGACTTGATAGGCATTGTCCTTGAGTAGGATGTACAAAAGTCAGATGTGTGGAAAGGGTAAATATATGATTTAATATAAGAGAAAAAGATTTAATTAGAAATGATTGTACTTCCATTTAGTTCCTCTAGTCAAATGTCAATGTGGTTTTATTTAGTGACCCGTTCTATTTTTCTATTCACTTGAGGGAATTTTATTAAATTACTATCCAAGAACAACTAAGTGTGAGTACAGGGAGGGGAAACGTCTTGGAATGTGGGTGGGACTTTAGTGGTGCGGTTTCACTCAGTTGAGAATTCAATCTCAGAAAGCTTTTCAACTTTGCGGATGAAAAGTTCAACTCACTTTTGCCAAGAATTAGAGATTCTGTAATTTATCAAAAATAAGAAAAGTGACGTTTCAAAAATGTTTTTCTATTAACTATATCTATTGAAACAATGAAAACAAATAGCAAATGGATTGGATTTTATACAGGAGAAAACTTCGTTTGATCTTTAAGTGAATTCGACATCTCCGGTCCAGTTGAATTGGAAATTAATATTTTTTTTTTATTTAATATATTTGTAAAAGTATTAATATAACTGTAATGAATTATTTATTATTATGTATAAAAAATCATAATTAAATAAAAAATTTTAATTAGAAAACTAATTGGATTATTTTGATATACAAATACAAAAAATTAGAGCCTTAACCTTTCGAATAGCTTAGTGTGGTTGTTTATAATCAAATTTCTGTTTATTTTAGACATTTTCATTTATTGGTGTATATACCTGCGTCCAGAGAGAACAAAAAATGGTATTATAAATATATTTTTGACATCATTCATCTATCTAAATAATTAAAACAAAAAATTTAATATTAAAACACAAAATTACCTATTATCTATTTATATCTACTTCCATAAATATGATAATCAGCAAGATAATTATCAAGAGATAATACACCTTAAATTGAAGATTATTTAATAAATGTATTTTCTATGTATTCATAGGCTTTGACATGCAAATAATGAAATCATTTACATATATCCAAGATTTGAAATATGTAATTATATGTAATAAATACATTTTTATTATTTAAAGTAAATGGGATTAGTATTTTTTCGGTCAATATGTTGCTAAAAATTGGGGACATTTGTCATAGAAAGAAAATATTTATATCGTAAAATAGTGAGGAATATCAAGCTTAAGATATATAGTTTTGATAAATAATAAAATATCAATTTTTTTCTTTATATTTATAGAGAAAAATAGAAATGTTAGACATCTGTCAATAATATTCAGTTTACCATATATTGCTTTGAGTTTCATATAAACTCCTGTTTTTTGCTCAGATGAATATGTCAGATTTTGTTTTATATAAACATCATTTTCAGAATTTATTAATTTAATTGGAAGAAAAGTGTAGCTGAAGCGTATCAAATCAGTATTCTCTAATTGATCAATCTTGTTGGGGATGATTTCAACGTTTCTAGAATTACATCGTTGATGACAAGCCTCACTCTTGAAAAGCCAAAAAAGTTGAAAAAAAGGAGATATTTCACTCGATTTCATATTGCAAAGATAAGAAATATTTTACAGTACCCGCTAATTTCCTGAATATAGTTTTGATTCTTGGGCCTAAATCTTTCAGATATACAGAAAATTTTAGAATAGAGAATTTCTTATATGGAGAGAGGCTAATCAACTTCTAAAAATAATAACTAATTTATTTAATATATGTAGGATTGTTATAATTAAGACAAACAGATGAGTTTAAATGTAAGAGATCCGGATTCCTGGTTATCAATTTAGCCAAGGGCACAATTTACAATTTAATATCTTGAATTATCATTCTTTGGGTCAAATCCTCCTATATATATATAAAACCTTTTAACTATAATTTGAGTTCTGAAAGGAAATAAAGTAAAAGTACATTTATACATTAAAAATTCTACTTAAAAATAAGATTCTTTTCTTTTAAACTGAAAAAAATTACTGGCTCATAAAAAATAATTTCATAAATTCATATGAAATAATAAATGATAAATAATCAGACAAATGGAGGTAGTATTAGAAAAAAGAAGGCCATATAATAGACATTAAAAATACTTCGCTCACGGGTAGGTATATTATTTATATATCCTATACAACTAGACTACAAGCCTAAATAAGAGGTAGAGAGGCGCAGGTCTCTTTAATCCCTTGAGAATATTCAGCCGGGGACGTTTCTTTTAAACCCTTTGCAAATTATCTTCTGCCTTTCCCGAGGGCACTTTCTCTTTCTATATATATCTAGTGAAAAGGTTAGAGAATTTAAAGAATAAAAGAAATAAAGAGGTGAGCAAAAACAATAAGATAAATGAAAAGAAAATTGGAAAACTAACGAATGGGGAACCAATATATCATATAATAATAAGATTATATCCCAAGTGGAATAAAGTTTGCACTCAATTTATATTATTTTTCAGAGATTGGTTTATTTTTTGTCCAGTACGATTAAGAATTATTATTCTTATATAATAAATACACTCAATAATTAATCTTTATCTAGTGTATTATAATATTTTTATTCAATGTATTAATTTTAGAGGATATTTATTTAATTTGTTTTTTAAACAAATGAAATTATAAAGAACATATATGGAAACATGAAACACTGATAAAAAAAATAGAAAAAAAACAACAGGATTTTATAATATAATATAATATAATACATCATTTAGATTTTTTTTAATGAGTTTAATGTGGAATGACAGAGGAAATTGATATAGGCTTAACACACACACACACAATTGTAATAAAAAAAAACCATCTGACTTTTGTACATCCTACGCAAGGACAACGCCTATCAAGTCGGTTATATCAATTAGGTGTCCTTTCATCATTAGAATGGGTCCTATCAACTTCTATCTTGATTTTCTTGATCGGAGGCGCTAGTTTTTATCAAGTAGTTTCACAATATTGATCCGGATGCTGGGTTGACTCCGTTTCATAGACCCCAGTTAGAGAAATTCCCAAGCAAATCTTAAATTATTATTAATATGAATGTTAACATCACCATTTTTTATGAATAATTCTAATTCCGTATATATATATCATTTTAATTTTTATTCAAATAACATATAAACCTGATCTTGTCATTTGATCTAAGAGTTACACCCTCCATTCCAAAAGAAACCGAACTTTTTAAAAAAAATAGTACCACTAATGCCATCTGTTGTAATATTTTACCCGTAGATGGCTTAGTCCCTCATTGACAACTGGTATAAATTTCATGACATTTGGATGCATACTGCAAATTTGTGTATAGATGCAGAAGGGGAATACATTGATTAATAAAAATGATTTGTTCCAAAATGTAGATTGTTTTTTTGTTTTTTTTAAAAGTTCGGTTTCTTTTGGACAAGAGGGTGTATAATAAAAAATATCTAATATAGTATGCAATTCTTACTAGATTTGATTACTTTTGTTTATATATATAAGTAAATAATAATAATAATAATCCTCAACTTAGATTACCAATTTTTAAAACATACTAAAGAAGATAAAATGAAAGAATTTAAAATTGATAGTGTGCGGCAAAAAGATCTGATGTTTTTAAAGTAGAGGTAAAACAAAAATTGTTTTATTGATTAATATAAAGGGTTAATTCATAAAAATAACATCATAACAATATCGTCCAAATAAAATTTGTAGAAATTAAATGATATTCTTTGTTTAAGCATTCTTCCAGGCTGGTCCTGAACATGCCAAAGAACTTCTTTCACAACTGGCACATGTGTTTTTTCAGACCAGAGTGCGGGGTTTGATTGTACTCTTTCTTTAAGGAACCCCAATACATGTTAAGGCCTGGGGAGCGAACTAGCCATTCAAAGTCCCCAAAATGGGAGATAACATCCATGAAACTTGGCTATATAGGCAATTACCTCATTCTGATAGAACTAAATTTTGCTGTGCACTTAACAATTTTTTTTAAGTTGGAAGTTTTCCAACATAAAAGGTTAATGTTACGATTCGATCAGTATCACCACACCTGATACCCATAGTATGATTGTATTATGAATTGAGACTAGACCTTCCAGACTGACATTAAAACTTAAATATTGCTGAACAACAGTTCAAGAATCATCACTCCTGAAATAACATCTTGACAGGAAGTCGAGCACTGCTCCATAGCCATTAAAAGTTTCCACGTGTGGTTTCTGAGTCTTGCTTATCTCCACCATGGTAACCACTTGCTCGCTCAATGGTTTACCGTTTCCTGTAGTGTATAAACAAATAATCGATTTATTAAAAAATCTTAAAATAATACATAACATAAGTATTCTTGGATATTCTATAAATAGGTACATAATTATTTTTGAGTAAAGAATTTCTAATTATTTATATCCAAGATCATAATCATTAGATCATCATTTAAATAAATATTATATTATTATATAAAAAAATATTCAGATAAGGTATACGCATAGAAAATTCCCTTTCACTTTGGGTTGTTTTTAATCCAAATCAAATAGATAAGAATAAAGGTGGCTTTGCCTGTCAAGACAAGTCGAGCTAGGGTTGAAATTAAATGTGAAAAAAGATGAGAGGCACAAGATCAATGCTGATCTCATCGACTTGCTAATTTAGATGCGAGGCGTCACTTTTTTTCTTTTTTTTTTGTGTAGAAAGCAGACGTCCCCTATAAACGCAGGCATTATAATGGATAATGAACCTTTGAAATATCTGCTCAAAACCAAGAGAGACCCATACGAACGGACATTATGATAATAATGGTACTTATTTATATAGAAAGTGAATAGAGATAAGTTGATTATATGAGTTTTTATTGAAAGTCATAATTTTAACGAAAGCATTAACATAGAAAGAAAGATTAAACTTTAACTAGAATATGAAATGGCATACCTATTTTTATTTAAAATAAAACTAAATAAAAGTGAAATTCTTTGTTGTTAATATAAAAAGGATTATTCAAGGCTTGATTAGATTTTTTTACAATTTTGCAACAATTTTATTTACTCATCATAATAATTTCCATAATGGCAGCAATGGACAAATCGCAAAAAATGAAATCCATTCAAAAATATTTCATGATTATTCCAGAAATTTTTACATAATAACAAAAGAACAATAAATTTGTTGAAATTATTTCAAAAGGTTTACAATCCATGATATTACAATATTATATATTATACTTTCGAACCATTATCCAATGAATTAATCAATCTATTTATTCAAGTAAGTAACTAAGTCCCTTATTTTATACAAATTTATAGATAATTTTGGGGAAAAAATATATAATAGTTAGGATGAACTCCAACAGTAGATTGAACAATATATATTGTTAAAAATTACGATTTGGAGATGGTCCAGGGACACAGACCCTTAACTAAACTGGCTAGGCAGCTAGTTTATGTTATGTGTAAAAATAAAAAAAGATATGTTAGCTAATCCGAATCATATGCCATTTTGAAATCATTCTAAATCATTAGTTACAAAAATAGACAAATAATGTCAAATTAATTAATAATTTATATATACCTACGATTTTTGGGAGTTCAAATTTATAGAACTTACAACAAAATCAATTAGTCTTATCTTTTTACTATCTCGCCAGAGATAGTATTGCGATCACGAAAATTTTCGATGTTGAGATTTTGATGTTTTTATACGTTTTGAAGGTTCCTGAATCATTTTCACTAAGGTTGAGAAAAATGTCTGTGTGTGTGTATGTGTGTGTGTATGTGTGTGTGTATGTGTGTGTGTATGTATGTAGGCAAGATTACGCAAAAACGGTTTGAGCTAGAATGATGAAATTTGGTACATGGGCATTATTCAAAATTCATAGTTTTCTATCAACTTTTGAGAAATGTAGCTCAACCGGAAGAGGGTCATTACCTACAACGTTTTGATTTTTTTTCCTCTAAAGTGACCGTAAAAATAAAGATATATGTTTGATAATTTTTCACATGATTAATAATTGTATAAAACTGCTATATATAGAATTTCAGCTTGATTGATTCGCTGAAATTACCAGAATTAATTTTTTAACACTGCAAATCTCACGCGCCAACACGTGACGTGGTGCCATCAACAAAAAGCCAAACATGCGCTGGTTTAATATTTATTATTTATTATTTATAATTTATAATTAATTAAATTTAATTTAAATATAATATATTATGTTATTTAATCCAATTCAAATTGCGAGATAGTCGAGTGGAGACACTCCAGCTAATTTTTTATTTTTTTTCTATATTATTTATTATTATTATTATTTATATATTATTACTTTAAAAATAAAATAAATGTCATTTAAGATCAAAATGCATAATGAATGTTATAATAAATAATATTTTTCCTCTCACAAACGGGCCTCAGAATAGTAGATATTAATTATTTATTCCAATATAACAGAGCTAGTAGATATAATTTGTGTATACAATTAATTTTCCAATATTACATTATTTATCATTGTATTTATTAAAAAACAACTATTTTGTTATGTTTACTGTTTCTAATTTATGAATATAAAATTATTTTCTCCTTGGAATGGAATATGTCTGTTGTTTATATTTTCAACATTTTGTTTCATCATTTCATCATTTATCATAGCACAAACATTAGTTATATTTTGGATTGGTCCTGATAAAAGGATGACATGATACATAGTAAATAAAATGCTAATTTATATGATTAATAATATTTAGAACAATCATTCACACACTATTTTATATAACTTTTACAATAATAAGCAATATTTTATTATTTAGTCATGGAACATAGAAGATTTAAGCTTTTTCGTTTGTAACATTCTATATGAATATATGGAATTGCAATGAGTAGAAATGGTAGCATCACTTATAAAACAAAACTGTTAAATAACAAATATAAATTTATCGTTAAAATGTGCATGGATCTAAATGCATATATATATCTATAGATATGTAAAATGGCAAGGCTACTGGAATTAATAGAAGGCATCCATTGGATATTTGCATATCTGCTGGGAGATGATACAATTGGTGTGCAAGGAATATAGATCACAATTAAATGGGCCGGATAATAATACCATTAAGGATAAGTTGCCAGGGCGCATATTAGAGGATATCCGTTAATAAATAAAATTTAAATTATCCGGATGAATAGATGAAAAGCAAGCTCTTTTAAGAGAAGAGTAAATGGTTCCTTTTATTAAAAAAAAAAAATTATGAAAATTTACTTATATGCATGATTCAAACAGATTATTAAAAATTGTCATTATTGTATTAAAAAGAATTATTAAGAAAAAAAAAACACTAATCGATTTCCATAAATATGAAAATTAATAGTGGCTGGTACTTTATTGTTTATAATATAAAATAAATTAAAATAAAAAGGAAAATATTTAAGATATATTAAACTAGATTTTATAAGCAATAGTAATAAAAAAAGAATTATAAAAATTTAAACACATGCGTTTTATGGCATTGATATATAAGTTAAAAATATTTATGTCCTGTTATTTACCTACTTGTAATAGTCTTTTTTTTATAATTTCCTAAAAAATTATCTTTTCATATTCTTTAACTTTAGTACAATTTTAAATGTTTTTTAAAATTTTTTATTTAATTTTTTTTAAAGATATGAAAAAGATTGGGAAAAATGATAATTAAATAATAAAATATTCAAAATTTCAATATTTATCAATTTCATTGAAATTTTTAAGAACATATAGATAATATTTATATATAAATATACTTTATCATCCTTAATTTAAACGTCACCCAGCCCTTCATGACGTACACAGGTAGGGAGAGAACATTTGGAATAAAAGTTGTCGCCTATCTGACCTCCCTGAGAAATTCCCACTATATATATATATAAATGTTTATAATATTTTAATTTATTAAATCAAACTATTATTTTTTATTTCAATATTTTTTATGTTAATACAATAATTTTTATTTTATAATCTATAAAATAATTTAATTATTTTAAAAAACGGCAGTCTTCCATTACAATTTTTTTTCAGTCTCTACTGATGGACTGTGAATCCCTTTTCATCTCATAAGTGAAAATAGTGTCGAATAGATTAATTTTTGGATTAATTTTTAAGATAATTGTAAATTTAATTTTATCAAATAAATATCTAATTATTTTCAGGTAAGTTTATATATTTTTTAATATTATTGTTATAGTTGTAATTTTTTTAAGTAATTTCTTTTTATTTTAATTTTTATAATTAAGCTAAATATCATTTAATATTTTTTAAAGTTATTAATTTAATTAAATACATTTGTTTAAATTTTTTTTTTCATAATCATTACATAGTATAAAACAAAGTCGATTTCTCTGTCCCTATAAAATCTTCAATCTTTAAAACTACGAAACGAAATTTGGTGGAATTTTTTTTAATAGATAGAGTGATTGCAAAGGAAGTTTTTGATGTATAATAACAGAATTTATCCACTATTTAATTGTGCATAATGTTTTCATTCAAAGATAGCTCGGTGTCTCAGGTATATATTTTATATCAACAGGCCTATTTTTCTTTTTGTATGTTATTATTTGCATGGCGATTCGGTGAATCAGGCATTAATATTACCAGCCAAACCAGATAATAATTAATCATTTTTTTAACTTAATTACCGAGCTGAGGTTCGGGTCCCGGTACTGAATCATTATGAAGTAAATAGTGTGTCACAATAAGATTGTCATTATTTTTTTCTTTTGTATTTTATATTATATTTTTCAAACGTGCCCTAGGTTCGCTATCCCTATACTATATAGATCGAAAGAAAAAGGCTGCATAGATCAGATAGACCCCATATACTGGGAAAATAATATATAACTGCCCGGGGGATGTAGTCAGAAGAATACTATCATCGATGTCACGATTAGTATCATATAATTTGTAATTAACTTAGTAATTTAATATAATGTATTATTATGTCATAACATTTCAAATTAGAAGATATCAAATAACCATCAAGCTAAATTTGTTTTAACTTGTGATATTGTATTTCAGTTCCCTAATTTAATTTAAAAAATCATAAAAATTGCATTTATATTATTTTACAAAATATATAAAATAATAATAAATACGAATGAATCTTACTAAAAATAAAGTAAAGGTTTTAATATAAAAAAAATCTATAAATGTGAAAAAAAAATAAGTTTAATGTGTTTTGTGATTTGTTTATTATTGTTTTGTAAGGCTTAACTTAAAAAAAGAAAGAAAATTTTATTAATATTTAAATTATTATATTAAATACTTTATACATGCTAGCTACATACTTGTCCAGAATTCTAATAAATATTTGACCGTAGGCTATAAATACGACTATATGATATAATAAAAATTTCCTAAAAAAAGATCAATATCAACATAGAAATGGCCCAAAAATAAATTTTATATTTCTAAAAGTTCTATTTGGAAAAACAATAAAGAAATAGAGAAATTTAAAATAATATTCATTTTGACTAGGCTAAATTATTTTAATTAAATATAAGTATTATAAAAACTTTTGTTATAAATAATGAGAACAAAAAATTTAGAACAAATTTCGTGTTGAGTTTGATTACTTGAAAATGTAACAGAAAACATTAAAATGTTATGTTTTCATAGGTCATGTTCTAGTTATCTAGGGGTGTAATTACGTTTATAAACCAAAACAAATAGAGTAAACAATAAATAAATTTGTAATTGACGAAAATATCAAAATCAAAAATAAACGTAAATGCAAGAAAATATACATAGCATTCTACAATATAATTATAAAATAAGCTGGAGTGATTCCACTTGAATATCTCGCAATTTGAATTGGATTAATTAACATATATAATATTGAAATTAAATTTAATTAATTAAATTATAAATAAAAATTAATAAATAAATTTTATTAAACCAGCGCGCGTGTTGGCTCTTTGTTGATGGCACCACATCTCGTGCTGGTGCATGATTTGGAGTGTTAAAAGATAATTCCGGTACTTTCAGCGATTCAATCAAGCTGAAATTCTATAAATATCAGTTTTATACAATTTTTAATCATGTGAAAAACTATCAAACATATATCTTTATTTTTACGGTCACTTTAGAGGAAAAAAAATCAAAACGTGGTAGGTAATGACCCTCTTCCAGTTGAGCTACATTTCTCAAAAGTTGATAGAAAACTACGAATTTTGAATAATGCCCATATACCAAATTTAATTATTCTAGCTGAAACCGTTTTTGCGTAATCTTGTCTATACACACAGACACACACACATACACAAACACAGACATTTTTTTCAACCTTAGTGAAAATGACTTAGGGACTTTCAAAACTTTTAAAAACATCAAAATTTCGACATCGAAAATTTTCGTGAGCACAATACTATCTCTGGCGAGATAGTAAAAATTAAAAAATAAAAATTATTTAAGTATTAACAGTTTTAATCCTGATCCGCCGAACTTGATGTCGAGAGATCGAACCTCGATAAGTTCCAATAGATTTAATTTCAAATAAATAACTAAAATTGACATAGATCTGAATAAGTAATAATTTTAAAAAAATCCGTATTAACTAAGAAACGTGAATTTTTCTAAACACCAGTAATATAAAATAAAATATATATAAAAAATGATAAGTAATAAAATGGATTTCAAAACAATAATAATTTTACCTAAATTGCTTTTATATTTATTTTTAACTTATTAAAATATAATATTATTAATATAATCAGTTGAATTTGTCATTTTTAAAAGAGAGATTTTTATAATCCAATCTAATAAATAAATCAAATTAATTATTTTAATACTTTTAATAAAAATCCATTTCGACAAAGGTATTTATATTTTCATTTGTATATAAATCTATTTATTTTGATTTATTTTTTTCGAAATGATGAAAATAAATTATGCTAATGAAATTCATGGAAAGCAGAGACACCCAAATACAAACTTTGCTTCGTTTTACTTATCTTTCTCAATCTGACAAGTGAACTTGAAATTATCTAAATTAATTAACACAGATGCCGGTAAATCAAGAGAGTGTTAGATCTACCTTACCATACAACTCTATACCTCTATTGATCATGGTGACACAACTTTAATTCCTAAGTTCATCGCACAGATATTTATTATTAACCAATTTAACTCACTACCGTTGACGAATATAATTAGAATCTTGTTTGAATATCTTCTTCAAAATATTAGGAAATTAAGTGTTAACTGAATTAAAAATAAATATTAGCTGAAAATTAAATTCATATTATATCTGTTCTGTTGAAATCTATTTCGAATGGGTGCATTTGAAACTTCATTTAGATTGGATTAATAAATATTTGATAGATTGGAAAGTTTTAACACTCATTTAAAATACGATATAATAAATAATCATAAAATAAATCAACATCTTTTATTAATATTATCTAATGATGGTAATATGAATATGATATTTTAATATCAATAATTCTAATAAAAATTATTAAAATTAATTATATTCAGTTCTATAGAGAGATTTTTCTATTAAAAATGTTGAAATTTGTTTAAAATATTCTTATAAATGAATTAAATTAAAATGATATATTATTAAAAAAATTCTAAATTATATTTATATTAATTTAATTAATTTAATTTATTAATTGATTCTAAAGTCCAAATAATTTTATCAGTATGTTTTTCACAGAATAAGTTAAAAAACACTTTCTCCTTAATTGTATTGCTAGAATGATAATTTAAACATTGCCAATATATAATATTAAAAATGTCATATATAAACACTGATTCAGTCCAGAGTCAACTGAACTCACTCACTTTACGAGCCCCTAGTCTTAGGCAACCCAAATCATTTGGTTTTAATTTCACCGGAAAACTGTTTACTACTTTAAAATGTACAGGTATAAAGAGGATATTTTTTAATTTAAAATATTAATAAACTATCTTTAAGTTTTATGATCTCTAGAATAGAAATTCTAGAATTTTTGATGTCTGTCTGTCCGGGAAATTGATTATTAATTAAATTAGTTACTATTTATGTTTGTGGTCCATTAATGAAAAACAAATAGCTATGATTGAAAATGGCTTTATTGCTTTTCAAAATATTTTCTATTAAGATCAATCAATACACTTTTGCATTCATTTGAACCATTTTTGGAGCACTTTTTTCACTCCAATTCGGTAACTCCAAAATATTCGTTTTGAATGAACCAACCTCATTTTACACTCGATTGCTGTTTTATTTCGGGCTCATATGCATGATTCATAATCTGTATAGATGTTAAACACAACCTTAGCATCTCGGGCATATTTTTTCAAAATTTTCTTAAACCAATCAATAAAAACTTTCTTTTGAGCATTTGTCATTTTATATATATTAAAAAAAAATATTTCAAACTGAATATTTTAGACAAAAATATTCAATGAATCAATAATATATATTTATAGGTAATATAAGTATAGAGAGAAAAAAGAGTTATTCTCTGATTTTTGAAATATAGAGACCTTAAACAATGATAACTTAGAGTTGTGGAAGAATTTTATAATATAAAAATGGGGTCAACTTCTAAATATTAGTTACAGTGAAATAATCATACAGCAAATAAATTAATCATTATAAATTTTTAAATTTCAATTAACATTATTATGTGATTATTTTTAAGTTTTGTTTTAGTTTTTTTTAATATTAAAAATAAACTGGAATTCAAGTTCTGTTCTTTTTATTTTCTTACTTTTAGTTGTTTAGTACAATACTTGTAATTTTCAAAATGTAAATCATAATAAAAATTAATATAAAATTAATATTAAGTATGTATAGGAAGAAATGACTCTTAGGACGTAACATTCTGATTAAAACTTTATAAATGTAAAGTTACCAATAGACTTTAAACAAATTACTAAACATCTCTTCGGGTGCATTGCGCGCAGAGCACCTTATCTAGATATGACGAGCTCCGAAGTCAGTCTGTGAGAAGATAGTCTTAATAAATTATTTTCCAAAGTAACTGAACCACTTTGAATCATTGCAATGTTTTGATTTTTTTTTTTATGATTATTGACCTGTGTTATTAATTACTTTAATTAAGAATAAAAAACAAATAAAACAAATAAAATGATTTTGTGCAAATATGATACCAATAGTTAGATGCCAATCAATTAGTTACATTAAAACTCGAATAATACGTGAATTTCATGGAATCATGTTGGCCGAATTCAAAATATGAAAGTCAAATTTATCTATCTAGATGTATTTACATATACCTTTTGATAGTATAAGAAGTATAAGATTACAGTGGCGCAACCAGGAGGGAGGGTTTAGGGTTGTAACCCCCCCCCCTCCAGAAGAGAAAAAAAATTCAAATTGTTATATTTTATGTACTATATTACAAATAGAAAAGAAAAAATACGGGCGGACGAAAAGCTTTCGAAATCTTGAAGTAGTTTTTTTTTTATAAATAACTCCTTTATTATTAAGTTTGGGTAAAAATGAATATAATGAAACTTTTAGTAAATTCGATTCCCTATAAATTTAATATGATAGTATGATAATTATCATAAAAATCGGTATTTATTGAGAAAATCAATAAAATGTGCTTTGACACCTCTTTAAACTACCTTTACCGATCTTGTCCAAAAACAATCCTATCCGCGCCCATCATTCCCAAAAAAAAACATCTAAATATCAAATTTCAAGACAATATCTCATTTTGTTTAGACGTAATCTCGGTAACGAACGGACCTCAAAAAATCTCGGAGCAAAAATTTTCAAAATTTTCCGACCATAATCCTCATTCCATGAAGAAAGCTAAAATGATTTACTTATAGCTGGAAAAAAATATTTTATTTCTAAAACTAAAATACAAAATTAAATTTTTTTGCCCGATTTTGTAAAATCAGTGTTTTCTTTATAAAACTTTTTAAATATTTAATTAAAAAAAAAAATCTTAATGAAAATTTGTCTTTGAGAGAGCCCGGGGGGGGGGGGGGGAACCCCACTATAGGAAGGTGGAGCGGCTGGTCAAACCCCCCTTCCCCCCCAGGATCAAATCCTGGTTGCGCCACTGTAAGATTAGATAATATAATTTAATAGTATAACGAATAAAATTAACTATTATATAATTATAAAATTTTATATTTAATATTACTAAACAAAGATTTAATAATTCAATAGAAACAAAAATGTTTGTATTTATTAATATAAATAAGTTGACCTGTGGCCAGGTCCGAACCGACCGACGGTTTGAAATAAATTAATTTCCAGCTACAGAAACAATTTCAAATAATTTTAATATATCTATTAATGTAATAAAAAACAGATATGGATATAACATAAATATTTTTAATTTTATTTTATTTATAATATATAGCTGTAGTAGCCGGCATTGCCGGCGTTACCCGAGGCTGTGACGTCATGAAGGGCCGGGTGACGTCATATAATTTTAAATTAAGAAAAACATAATGAAGATGATTTTTCCCGAGGATAAAACCAATACATTCGTGGTGATATGTAAAAAAATCTCCTTATGTGAAATTTGGTGCGAAAATAACCCCTCCCTTCTTATCGTCGATCGCTAATACTACCACTTCTGGTTTCCGGATTTGCACCAAAAGTTGATCAATTCATCCCACTAATGCATTAAGTAAATATACCAAATTTCATCAAAATCCGTTAAGCCGTTCAGGCTGTACACATCTATAAGGACGGACAGACGGACGGACAGACATCATGCTAAAAATACTTTTTTCTGTTTAGAAAATGCATGATTCGTGGAGATATGTAAAAATCTCCACATGTGAAATTTGGTGTGAAAACAATACCTCCCTTCTATCGTCGGTCGGTAAAAATATTATTAACAATTGAAAAAATTTAATTTATTTTGAACCACAATGATAATTTTTATGAATTGCGTAATTATTTTTTGTAAAAGATAATAATGGTCAGATTTCATACTCCTGGTCTCATTTTATAAAAAAAATTTATCGCTAAAGAGATTAATTCTAAAATAAATATTAGGCAAAAAAAAAATATTTATACTTTGTTTAGCTTTTGGTTTATTTCTCCACATCTCATCCCTCTCTCTCTCTCTCTAGGCCTATATTTTGAAGAAGTTGGAAAAAGTTTTGATTAATGGTTTCCTATTTAGAATGAATTCATCAAAAGTGACTAGAGAGAGCGAGAGAAGGAGAGTGAGTAAGAGGTGGTGTGGGGTGACAAAACATTCAATCGATCCTATTGAAAATGAATGAACTTTATTCAATTGGTATTTTCAATTTTCTTTTATGAAAAGAAATAATCAAATTAATCATAAATTTTCGACCTCTGATTTAACAAATTAATACACCCTACAACTATAATTTAAATATATTACCTAAAAAAATTGAAAATTGAATTTCAACACCTCTTAACGGACCTCTTGATATTATTAAAAGATGGAATGCTGGGTTAAATTCACTATTCAATAATATTTTATATACAAGAGAATAAATAAATTTTATTAAGACAAAACAAAAATCAATAAAGAAAATTTAAGTAATTGTATGTAAGATTTGAATTTATTTTATAGTAAAAATCTAAAAGAAACAAAATTGATTAAATTTTATAAATAAAAAAAAATCTTATCAAAACAATTTATTTTTCCGAAATTACATTGTATATCTATATATCGAAAATGATAATAATAATAATATATAATAATTGAATGATGGATTGAATGACACGAAATGACACGAGCGAGAAATTACCAAGTAAAATTAATTCAACGTAAACAGAGAAAGATTAATTATTTATTAGTTTTGTTAATTAATAAATCATAGAAAATTAAATTAAATACCTATAATATTTTTCTAAAAATATCGATTTGTAATTATTAAAAAAAATTCAAAAGAATTTGTATTGTAATCCTATTAATAAAAAACAATATTAGTTAGAAACAGTTTTTGTAAAATAATCAATATTATTGTCTTTGTTTCTTTTTGTTTCTTTGTTTTTTTACATAAAAAAAGTTGAAACCCCATTTGTATGTCACAGTCAAAACAAATTAAATAAACTGATAGATTGATTGAAAAAAGAGAAATAGAAAAATGGCAAGTGAAAAGATATAAGTTTTCAAAAGTTAAATTAACATTGAAAAGTGAGTGACCTGAACTTTCTCTTTTTAATTTTAATCTATTTAAAAAATATGATCTTCGAGATAAAGTTTATATTGTTTTTTTTTAAATGTTTAGGTTTAGATTAAATTTTTTTTTTTGGTAATATTGATCATAAAATTATATAAATTTTTAATTCAAGTGGAAATGTCAAAATTTATACGGTTATTTAACTCATTTTCATTCACTCTTTTGACATTTTAAAAAATATCTTATTATTTATAAATTAGTTGATTTTTTTCAAAAAAAAAAAATATATATATAAATGGAATTGATTTTTTTTTTTTAATATTTAAAATATTGTTTTAACTATTAGCTCTAATATTTTTGTTTATTTACTGAATTTATTTTAATAGATATCGTAAAAAAAATCGAAATTTTGTTTAAATTAATTTTGGGACGCGGAGGAACCGCTTATTTATTGATTATAAAGATCCTAAAAACTAATTGAAAACATTTTATATTAATGTGTTTGTGAGTAAGTGGAAGGTAACGCGGGATGTATAAACACTTTCGTTTATATTATGGATTGATAAGAGGATATATTAAATAGAAATACATCTTGCCGATATATATTTGACAGAGCGCACCTGACTTACTATCAAAATTGACGCTAAAGGTCAACTGAATGTTTATGAACTCTGTCAGTATAAGTGGTTTTAGGCAACCCGCACCTCTTAGTTTTAATTTTTAACATTTTATGAATCTAATTTTTAATTCCTTAGGGAATTTGCTAAGTCAGTAAATATTTTTTTGTTAAAAATAAATGTTCTATTTCTCAACTGTAATGCAATGTTCAATTCATCTAGATTTTTACTAATTTTCTTATCCTTACATATTTAACAGGTTTTTCTCAAAAGGTCCTTGAATAGAATTACGTTAAAATTCATAAGGTTTTCTGTTTTGAATTAATGCTAATTACAAACTATATGAGGCAACTTGATCAAAATTTGAAAATAGTCTATTAACAAAATGTAATTGACAGTTGCTCTGCCTTTAGTATAACTATAGAGAAATATCAGAGAGTGTTAATTAATTAAGTAGAGTAGACTTATCAAAAATTGTCTTTAATATTACCTTTTGATAGTATTTTATAATTAAATTGAAATATTGGTAGACTAAATATATCGTATGACTATAATTAGTTATAAAATGTCAAAAAATTATTATATTTATAAAATTACTCACCAACATCAACTATTGTTCTTTTTTTATTATTTATAATTATGTATATTTAATATTAATATTAATTGCGTATATAAAATAATGTAGTACTTGGATTTTTTCTTTATTTATTTATTAAATTATTTTTATTACTATTCTATTATTCTATTGTAATAATAGTAGTTTATTTACTTGCTAATATCCCAGTTTTCGATTTCAGTTTATATTAAAGTTTTAATTTTGTGGAAATTTAAATTTAAAAAAAAAAATTTTTCTTCCACCCCTTGATTTTTTTCTTACTTTAGCTAAGTTTTTGAAGTTTTCAACAAGTGGAATGATTTATAGATTTGACCTTTTCTTGGAAACAGTCAAATCATATTTTAAATCATTTTCCTTCAGTTAATGATTAATCCAAAATTGAGATTGATATTTTTGAATCTAAATAAAATAATTGATTTGTTAACGAGTTTCTTATCTTATATATATATATATATATAATGTGAGTGTAAAATGTAAAAATTCACTTTTTATTTTAAAACTAGCTGCTCCGAGCGCCTTCCAGGCGCTCTTCACACCTAGACGGGGGCTCCGCCCCCTGTACCCCCGAGTGATACATGGTATATGGTTGAAAGTCTGTATGTAAAAGGTTTTCATCCATTATGTTTCAATCAGTATAAGTAGATAAGACATATATTTGTTTTCTTGGAAAATATATTTTAATTTAATCAACAATAAATTTTCCTAGTATAATAAGTAAGATTTATTGACTATTTCATATTATTATTTATATATTTACTAATATATTTGTGGCTCTTTGCATTTATTTAAGTAGATTTTAATTAATTAAATAATTAATATTCTAAGTTTATGAACATTATTTTTTTTTATAAATTATATTAATTAAAATTTATTTTCTTATTTCTGTTTGTTCTTTATTTTACATATATATGTACAAAACACAAAACAATAACACAGACAGACACACAGACATTTCCTTTTATATATATAGATTAAAACCTTCCCTGGGATGCCCACAACAATCCCTAAAAGTTTCACCGTAATCGGACGGGTAGTTTTTGAGTATTTGACAGACACACAGACATTGCCTTTTATATATATAGATAGATTAAAACCTTCCCTGGGATGCCCACAACAATCCCTGAAAGTTTCACCGTAATCGGACGGGTAGTTTTTGAGTATTTGACAGACACACAGACAGACACACAGACATTGCCTTTTATATATATAGATAGATTAAAACCTTCCCTGGGATGCCCACAACAATCCCTGAAAGTTTCACCGTAATCGGACGGGTAGTTTTTGAGTATTTGACACACAGACACACAGACAGACACACAGACATTGCCTTTTATATATATATAGATAAATATAACACGAACATGGTCCATTAAAATAGAATTTGACTTGAAAATTAAATTAAAATAGATAAGGAGTGTTAAAAAAATTACATTTTTTTGTGTGAAAAGAACAAAATTAAAGGATCGAATATGCATAAAACTAGAAAATAATTAAACATTTCATATTAAACGAATTCTTTTTATTTTATATCTATTTAATATTTTAACTAAAAAGTAAACAACTATATTTCAATGTAAACATTAACTAATTATATTCATTATTAATTTAAATCTATCTCAATTTTACTTAACTCTTTCATTGGAACAAAGATTTCTTTATAAAATTCATTTGGGAAACGAGAATTCAAGAAAAATCAAATATATAATATGAAAGTTTCTCATTTCCTTTTAAAAAAGGGGTGGAATTTCTAATTAAGAAAAGCAAACACTTAATTCGAGAACCATTTGAATATTTTATTTAATTTTCTTTTTTATTTTCTGTGAAGAAAAAAAATCATTAAGATAATAATTGTGAATAGAGATTTCTTAACTTGTACGCTTGTCATGAATTTCATTCCTCACTCTCATTCCATTTCAATCAGTTTTAACCCTTCAATTTTTGTTCAAAGAAAATCTGTATTTATTAACATTTGGCGAGATATAAACAATTTTTAAAGAAAAAATAAAATAAATAATAATCAAAATAAAAAAAATAATTTGATTTTTTTCTTCTCCCAACTTTTGTTGGTTCTACTACTATATGTATATTTGAAAAGGAGAGAGAGAGAGAGAAATAAGAGAAGAAAAAAATGGCATGCATACCTGATGACCAAAACCCTCATCAGCCAAACTTTGTTTATCACATGAATAAAACAAATCTCCTAAAACTTTCAAAGTTAAAATTTGATTTCTGCACCAAGAAAAAAGTATCTGAAATATTTTAGTCAATATTAGGAATAGAATTATGGAGACTGAGTTTTGGAGTTGTCTCAAATCAAGTCTCAAGTCTCTTCACTATTTAACTTTCCAAAAAGATTATATCATCTAATTTTAAATACAACTCTTCTCATTTTATATTCCTATTTTGTTATTTTTACTTTTTATGAATATTTGTGAATTGAATAACTTATTTAGAATATCTTCTAAAATACAATTTGTACTTATTTTCACAATAAATAAATAATTATAATAATAAATCTATTATAATTTATTACTAAAGCTAAACAAATATTTGATAACCAAAATCAGCCAAGCGACATTATCACTGGAATATAGTATATAAATATATTGTTCATTATACCTCTCCATACGTGAAAAATAAAACTATACAGCTTGATACCCTCAACACTCATAGAACAGAAGTTATTTATTTTAATAAAAATTAAATCAATTTTATATTGAAATATAAAATAGTTTGTTCTTTAAACCTTGATAATCTGAAGCAAAGGACTATTCTCTATCTTAACCGAACGATCTAAAACCTAGTAAATGGATTAGTAAAAGTGGTCAGCCAGCAAAGAAACGATCAGTTTAGAAAAAAAATTCTTTAAGTTTTTAAACTAATGTATTAAATTTTTGGTCCCGTATCAGGACCCTCTATGAAAATAATCAAAATCAATCTTGAAGAAGACCCTGAGAAGAGACCGAAACATCAGACATTTATTAAAGTTTTTGTCCCGTATCATAGCCCTCTTTGAAAATGATCAAAATCAATCTTGAAAAGGGCCCTGAAAAGAGGCCGACACATGTGTTGAGGGAAAAATAAGACTGTTTTATTTTTAAATCTTCACTTTTTCTGCTGACTTCTAATCCATTATACATTTTCTAATCAGAAATCAGCCAATAAATTATAAAACTGCATGTGGTATATAAATATATATTATATTAAAAATAATCAATAATATACAAAATGTAATGTAATCTGAAGGAAATAGATTATATTTATTGAATTTATTTTATTTCAATATATTCTTATTTAATTATATATATTTTTCATTTATTGTGGAGTTTTCAAATATAGATATTTAGTCTATATACTCCATTTAGTCTCCATTCATTCGAATATTCCAACTCTGATTCTATGATATATCTAAATAGGCAAATGCTGTTGACTAATCCTTTCTTTGTGAGGAGGAATACGTATCCTTCAGACAAGCCTGTGGTTGCCTGTTTCCATTGACCATAGAGACCGAGTAGAGTCGTCTCCCTTTATCTACCAAGTTATCTTCATTGGCACACAATACTCCCTCGGGACATAATTCCCCAAACAGCGAATCCCACTTGAATGATTTACATAAAAATATCAAGTGGTGCGGAAAGGCAGCTTTATTGAATTGACTAAGAAAGGATACCTGAAGCTATCGTCCTCTCTTTTTCAACCCCAACCCCTCCACCTCTCCCCTATTCCACCCTCCTCCACCTCTCCTATCTCCATCTCAGCTCTCCCTATGGACATTGGCTACCCTTCTTCCATCTTATTCATGCACCACACTCCCATCATAATTCAACTTTCCTTTACAGGAATCCATTCGAATGAAATAATACGGAAAAACCACCAGCACAGGTTGGCGTTTTTATTTTTTTTTTTTTTTTTTTAAACAATTTTATAGATTGAATGTTTGGTCATAGAGCTCATATTTTTTTATACTCGATTCACTTTATGTTTACTTTTCGTAAACAATCCATGACAATTTTTCAATATTTCAATAATAGAAATACAAATGTTTTCATTCGAAACAAAAACATTTTTTTTTTGCTTTTTTAAATTTAAATCCATTTTTTTTATCATAATATTCCATTCATAGAAATATTATCTGAATAGAAAGTGTTTCGATAAGGGATTGGTTCTAATTTCCTCTACGGGTCTATTCTTCATAAAACCAAAAATCCAATTTGGAGCACAATTTAATATACAATTTAGATTTGAAAATATTTTTTTCCTTGTTTATGAAGGTTTTAGATATTTTATATAACATAATCTTTCTATCTGTTAAAATGAAAATATATATCTATCAATATTTCATAAACAAATCTATACGAAGTATATATCAGATTGCATCAAAATTTGCAACAGATGTTCATATAATTAATTGAAAATTTGTTAAGAAAAACTAAAAGAAACATTTCTGTTTAAATTTTTTTTAAATATATTGAATGTATGAATATAAAATAAGTAAACCAAAAATATCAAATGACAAGATAAAATATTTTTCTTTTTTTCATATCTCCCACAAATGGAAATGGTTTAAATAAATTAATAATAAAGAAAAATTATATATTGGACATTTTTCCTTTTAAATTTTAATATTGTACTAAAGTATGATTATTTTAATAAATAATTAATTATTATTATAAAAAAACTGCATGTATCAGTCCATAATTTAAGGGAATTTTACTTACTACTTAAAAAAATTAACTTTTTAAAAATTTAAATTGAAATAGATTATAAATTAATATAACAATATTAATAGAATAGAATATTATTTAATTTGAATATCACAATATTACTATCTTCTAACTGATGATGTCAAATAAGAATAAATTCAAATTAACACAGATTACTTGTATTGATATGTATTCGATATAGTGTAATAATTATAAAAAAGATAAAGAAAGTGTTTCTAGCAACTGAAATGAACGAAAATTAAAATTAGTCTCGCCAGAGATAGTATTACGATCACGAAAATTTTCGATGTCGAGATTTTGATGTTTTAATACGTTTTGAAGGTTCCTGAATCAGTTTCACTAAGGTTGAGAAAAATGTCTCTCTGCGTGTGTGTATGTAGACAAAAACGATTTGAGCTAGAATCATGAAATTTGGTACACGGGCATTATTCAAAATTCGTAGTTTTCTATCAACTTTTGAGAAATGTAGCTCAACCGGAAGAGGGTCATTACTTACCACGTTTTGATTTTTTTTCCTCTAAAGTGACCGTAAAAATAAAGATATATGTTTGATAATTGTTCACATGATTAAAAATTGTATAAAACTGCTATATATAGAATTTCAGCTTGATTGAATCGCTGAAAGTACCAGAATTAATTTTTTAACACTGCAAAGGTGCCATCTACAAATAGCCAAACACGCGCTGGTTTAATAAATTTAATTTATTATATTTAATTAAATTTAATTTAAATATAATATATGTTATCTAATTCAAATTGAAAGATAGTCGAGTGGAGACACTGCAGAATTATTTTTAGATTTAAAATAATTATAATTAATACCTTTAAGTGATTTTATATACAAATTGTAAAAAAATCTTTCTTTTAAAGGATTGATTCAATAAGAATATTATATTATTATTAGCCATTAACATCTCAATTATTGTTTCAATGTATAAAGACCAATCTTCGGTTTTTTATAAGAAATTACCTATTCAATAGAAAGGGTAAATTTGTAAATGTTACGTGAATAATAGTGTTTTCATATCTAACTTTTTATTATAAAAATATTTTATATTAAAATTTACATTAAATTAATTCACACTCAACATTTGGTATTGGATAAATGGATAAATATTTTACGTATCTTAAAAAGAAAAAAAATTATTGAAAAAATGTAATGTTTGGTTTAATAACAAATCTATATCTCTCAACTTATTTGCCATTTAAATTCTTTTATTATTGTGAACAGGAAATATATTCTCCATGTTTAGGAACAATCGTGTGAAAGAGACAGAGAGTTGATTGTGTTTTTGGCCGAGTGAGGCTTTTATGCTTTAATCGATTCTGCCACTTTTGGCTCTTGACTCCGGGGGTTGGAGGGTGTCATTAATGTCAAAGACCCAATTGCAACCAAATGCGCCTTCAAAACATGGAATGCGTAAATAATTTATTGCCTCTTCTCGCTAACTTTGTTAATCTATTTTCATCCCACCTTCGGTGCGTTCCCCATTCGCCCTTTTTCCCTCACCTCCATTTCACCCTCTCTGCCCACTCCATTCATTCAACCAGCGCCTATATTCTAAACATTAAATCCTATTAATTCCTTGATTAATTCCTAATTTAATGGTAATTTACACGAAATATCTAATCAAACTTTAGAAGATTAAAAAAATATTAAATGGAGTGTAAATTTATATAGGATTTGAAAGGTTTAAAATATATTTGCATTTGCATTTTTCGTCGAGCCTAAATATAAAAAATTCTTTATTTAGCTTTAAACAAACAGGGATTATTGACAGATAGGTTTAAATATAGAAACATCTAAAATGAAATTCAAAATCCACAATATTATTAATATATAAGACTATATATATAGGTATATTCGATGAAATTTACTTTTCCTGTCATATATCTGTACAATAACTGATATTAATGAAAATAATCCTATCTCAACCATTGATTTCTAATTAGAATAAAAAACTTATACTAAAACACAACTCCTAATTTAAACTTATGAAAACTCGAAAACGACTATTTGCTCTTATTCAAATTGTTGAATCTATCTATCTATCTATATATATATTTATATCAATCTTACAAACTGCATATATATTTATATATATGTAATTGAAAAAAAGAGTTCGTTGAAAATAAATATTAAGTCTCTTTTATAATTTATATTAATATTAATTATTACTAGACCCTCGCTTCGTTGGCCAATTATTATTTAATGCATCTTCATCAACGAAACGGAACGCGGGCTGGTGAGTGGAGTCCTCAAATAAAAATGTTCTACTAAATTAATTTCCGTTGTAGAAAGTCTTATGATAGTTTCAAAACTTTCTTAATTGCTTATTTGATACCAATAGAACAATTTTTTGGTTAAGTTTGTATTTATATACTTTTTAATATTTTATTAATTAATTATATTAATCTAATTATTATATTAATTATATTTATAGATTAAGTATGTATATTAAAAAAAACTTATTAAGGGTTTGTTCTCTTTTATTTATATGTTTAGAATAAGTTAAGAGAAGAATAAATGGGTATGTGTATATATTTTCATTTATTTCATTATTTTCGTATAAAAAAATATTGATTAAAAAACAAACAAAAATATTTTTGTAATTTTATTATTATCTCAACAACGATTGCTAATTAATGAACTAATTCTTATTTCGTGTCAAGCTAAAGGCCTGGAGGTGAATCCTATAAAATCTGTAAGGATTGGAAAAAACAGTGAATACCACTTTGTCATATTTGTTATTTAGAAATGGGCTAATGCCCTCAAACAATCTTTACCATGATTATTATGATGAATTCATGAAAACACTTCCAAAATTGACAGAAAAAGTAAATGGTATAGTTCAATGTGTGAAAAAATGATTAATTAATAAAAGATATATAAATAATTTCATTAATATTCTTGATGGCAGTAAAAATATCATTTGAAGGTCGATAGTACATATTATTATCACTTTTGATGAGTTCTTGAGCTACTCTTTTAACAATCAATAATAATCATTTAATCATTATTCTTCATCATATTTATATCATTAGAATTATTATTTTATTATTTTTTAAATAATTTAGAAATTTAAAAATTATTTATTTTATTATTATTATTGATAAAATTCTACTTTGCAAAAAATTATTTAGATTACTTTTATTTTTTCTCCCATAAATCAAAAGTCTCTTTAAGAAATGAATTGTGTTGTGTGTGTGGTTTAAAATATTTCCACTCACAACAGAAGGCATTTTCTCAAGTTTTGATTTAAACTTTGTCCTACCTAAAAAGAGTGGGGCTTTCGTCATCTAACACTTACGGACAAGAGTAATCTGTGTACGGTTGACCCATGAGAATAAAGATTTGAGCCAACTTTCAAATGGAACATCTCTGTTTTTTGTTATAACTTAGACTGAAAATAGAACACCCACCACTCCTTAAAGTTGAACTTTCCTCTGAATATATATATATATATATATATATGTTTATACAATGTTTGTCTTAAGTCAACGGTTGAGTATTAGTGAACAAAGAGATTTGAAAGTTTTCCTACTTTCATCAACACTAATCAATTTGAAAAGCATACAAATCACACAATTCCGAACAAAGTATATTGTCCAAGATATAAAACTTATATAAATTCTCAAAAATTATTTTATTTTTGAAAAATAATTTTATTTTTTTAATTAGTTTCCCCTATTAATGAAAATCAAACAATTTATAAAAGTAACTTTGATTCATTTTAAAGAATTTGTTTTTCAGTCTCTAGGTTTTAATTTTCATTATGTCTCATTTTTGGAAATTTGTTTAGGAGGATAAAACAGTGACAAAAATATAATCAAATATGTTTTAAAATTAGTACATAAATTTCATTTATATATTTAAATAGTAATTAGTATTATATATATTATAGACAGAAAGTCCTCTCTACAAACCCCTTACCTAGTTCTGGGAATGGTCTAGAACAGGGGTCGGCAACCTGCGGCCCGCGGGCCGCATGCGGCCCTTTTCGACTTTTTGTGCGGCCCGCCAAAGCATTAATATAATTTTGAAAAAATCAACAGAGTGTGAGCGTGAACGTGCCGAAATGTGGCCGGGGGCAATAATGTATACGAACAGAAGTACAAATTTACAAAACTTGTTGAGGATCTCAGGATCCCAAACACAACCGGACGTAAATGGATTATCCAACAATATTCAAGAACAAACATCGCA
The DNA here is from genome assembly GCA_963082975.1 of Labia minor. Lineage (NCBI taxonomy): Eukaryota > Metazoa > Arthropoda > Insecta > Dermaptera > Spongiphoridae > Labia > Labia minor. The sequence continues at coordinate 39,855,843 of OY720344.1, read as the reverse complement.
TTGAACTTAATGAATGAATAAAATGAAAGATATTTTTTATTCACATAATAATGTATTTTTGTAATTGAAATTGTATTTTCTTTTTCCTGTTACAAACTCTATTATTTTTGTTTTCTAACATTCTTGTTTTTTTATTATAATATTTATTTCATTATTATATTATTTAATTATATTTATAAGTATGTAATTGGAATCGTATGTTTTTTTTTAAGAATTGTAAAATGTTGTCAATAAAATGTACTTTTTTCTATAATCTTTTAATAATATTTAGACTTGTATATGATATATAAGCACTATGTAAGTTACATTTGTATGTGCGGCCCGCATAAAAAAAATTATTTTGAAAATGGCCCGCCATCCGAAAAAGGTTGCCGACCCCTGGTCTAGAATCTAGAATAAATGGGTAAGGGGTTTATTAAATTTAAACCCATATAAAAGGTCAGGACGAGGGAGGATAGTTAGTGTGCACAAACTATTATTATTGAACTTCCCTCGACAAGATCTCTGTCTCGTCAGCTTTCTGCGAAACATAATCATATATCTTCAAACCCATAAGCCCGGTGTGAACCCAGGTCTATCGAGGTCTTTCGATTACAATTACCATAATTTTTTTCGAGAGTAAAAATTATTATTTGTGACCGTAGAAAAAGTTTATTTTTTCCCACAATATGAATTTTGCCGAATGCTTTAGTTTTAGTTTAATTTTAAAAAGCAATTAAACTTAACTGATTTAATTTCACTATTCGAGAACTTATTTCTTTCTAAAAAAAGTAATTTTGGCATTGAAGACCATCATCAACATTCAGAGAAACAATAGTCACTCGAGTTTAGGTAGAGGATAGCTATAAAACCAATGATAACATATTATAAAAATTTATTAAATAAGGAAACATAAAAATTTTATTGCAATAAAACAATTATAATCCAATAAATTTTCACCAAACCATTATCATAATAATATTTTTATTATCACCTCGTATAATGGGCTGCTAATATACAGACTTAAATAAATAATATTTGTCCAAATGGTGGGAGGAGTAACTACTATTAAAAAAATCGATTTGTGTGGAACAATTTTAATATTCTTTATCATGAAATATAAACATTTAACATCTGATTTGTTTTTTTTAATAAATTTATTAGAATTAATTGGATTAGAAAGGAAAAAAAGCATGTTATCATCGAGATTAAATGCATTTTTGTGCTAATACTTATATTAAGTTTAAATCATTATATAATATTTAAAAGATTTAATGAATATCAAACGTTTTAGATTTTATCAATTTAATCGGGAATCCATGATAATAATACTATTTGGCTCTATAGAGCAGAGGTTCTTAAACTTATGTACTCCGCGGACCCCCACTTGGAGAAATTTTTTTTGACGGACCCCATCCCAACTTTAGGTACTTTACGTCATTTTATTAGTTAATTTCTGGCTTACGATCTCATAAGAACAAGGATATATGTTGAATATTTCTAACAGTAATTGGTGAATAACGATTTTTTTGCAAATTATAGAACACATTTTATTAGAAATTATAATATTGAAGAAAGAAAATTCAGCTAAATATGAAGATGGAAACGGTAGCAATAGTTTTCTTGCACATTTCGTTGAATTTTGGTATTTGATCTCTGTTTCCTCACAAAGCCATGCCATCGCTCCTTTTATATTAAATAGTTTTAACTGACTCATCATTTTCTCGTGCACCTGTACGATGGCATTGCGGACCCCCAGTAAAGTCTTCGCGGACCCCCAGGGGTCCGCGGACCACAGTTTAAGAACCTCTGCTATAGAGATTAATATAAATTTTCATTTCTGTTTGAAACAAACAAATGAATGAATAATAAACGCAAGAGAGAAGAATTGAGTTGGCAACGAGCGAACTTTGCAAGTGCAAACTCGAAATGGGATTAAACTCCCATCTTAACTTGAAAAAATAATTATTGTTCAAAGATGTTTTTCTCTGTGAAAGTCAAAACTCCAATTTTGTTGTCTGTTTAAAAATTGTCTAAAATGCATTATGAAATATTTTACTTTTATTTCTTTTCATTTATCTGACTGGATAAAACTACTTTACAGCAATAAATAATTTATGCTTTTTTAAAAAAAAAAATTTTATATCTATATGTTTATTAATATACCACTTAAAGTCTTATAAAATATTTATGAAATTTGGTAAAATCTCATTTATTTCTTATTTTTAAACGCTGGGGATTTATAATGCCATGCCATTACTTTCTTAACCAGATTCCTACATTTCGAAAATAATAAGTGAAATTTCCCGAGAGAGAGAGAGAAAGTAAGAAAGAGAGTAAGAAATATCTAAATAAATAAAAAGACATCAACTTTGTATAAGAAATAACGAATAAATGAAGATTTAATTATAATTATATATTCTAGAATTTTAAATTTTATATATATTCATATTCATATTATTAATATGATGAAGAATATAAAATTATAACAAGTAAATGACATTTATATAATTGATTCAAAATCACATATTCTGAATTTAAATATATTTTAGATTCAAAAACAAAAAATAAAAAGGGCAAAACTGAAACTTTTTTCAAAAACAAAAACAAAAATGTCCTCCCCTAGACTTTTCCCGCATATAAATAGGTATAAAGAGTTGTGAATGAATATTTAGAATGTGTAAACTTGGTATTGATAAAGAGCCAGTTCGAGTTAGTTTATTGACAACAGAAAGGCTATTAAAATATACAGAAGTCAGGAAGAAAATCGTAATTAATAATTAGAAATACAATACCTAAAAGAATAAATTAAATTACAAGTTATTTTTAACCATTATCTTGAGAACGATAAAACATAAATAATTAACAATAAAAATAAATTAAATTATAAAGTCAAATGGTTTAACACTATTATATATATTTATAATTTACACCTAACGCTACTTGTATAGGTAAAATGTCACTTCCGGTAGTCAGATCATGATGAAATTTGGTATCTGAATTTTTTTCATATTTTTAAATCTATATACAAAATATGAAGCAAATATCTCAAAGCAAACTGGTACTTTACTTGAAAGGTAAACGCAACCAGTGTAGGTAAAGTACCACTTCCGGTTAACCGATTTTGACGAAATATTGATAGAAATCTACAAACTGTGAATAATATCGGTGTATCAAATTTCGAAGTCCTAGCTTGATTAGTTTCTGAGTAAATTCGCTCACTGACAAACATTACATACATCCATACATCCATACATACACACACACAGACATAATTCGAAAAATGGTATTTTCCGACTCAGGGAGGTCTAAAACGTCAAGATCTATCGAAATCTCGAAGTCGAAATTTTTGACGATTCCAATATTTCCTTTATACGAAGTATGCGGGAAAGTAAAAAATTTAAAGATGTATAGGTGGGTACTACTTATATGAAGGCATATAAGATTTTTGAGCCAGACCCAACAAAGAAAAAAAAATTAATTACTTCGTTTCTCCAATTTTAATATATCTTAATAACAAAAAAAAAAAATAAATAGAAAATGTGAAAAAGTAGTTTTATATAAGTATTATACTTCATTTTTTTATAATTACATCTATCTTTATATGACACTTGTAGCATTTAATAATTAACTAAATTTTTTTAAATATACTTTTTGAATTATAAAAAATATATTATTTAAGATGTTTTTATAAATCAACAACTTGGAAAATTAGATTTATATATTTTTAATTTGTTTAATAAATAGTGTGTAGTGTAAAATTATAAGAAAAAAATGTGTATATTTTATTCAAAAATGAATAAATAAATAAAATTAATATATATATTGCACGCAAGAAACAACCCCAGTAACCTTTGACCTTCATATATTCCAAATTTAATCAATCATTTTTATTAATTTTTTCTTTCCACTCCATTTCTTTAAATTCATATTGCAATGGTTTATCTCATTATACATAAAATCATAGAAATGAAGATATTTTATAAATCTAATTTTTTTTTTCATTTTCATTAACACTTAAATTTAAATCATATATCATGGAAATGTGGATAATAAATCATTCTAAAATATAAAAAAATATGATAAAAGATTGTGAATATTTCATTATTAACATATGAAATAGACTAGTAGAATTTAAAATCTATTAATTATTTATTTTTTATTTTTTTCCTACAATAATCTATATAAAGAATTGAATCATACATGTATGAATTAAATATTTATTACAATATAAACAGAATTCTTAGGATAAACAAAATTTGAGTTCTTAACTTGGAAAATAGAAACAATTTAATAAAAAGAATTTAGTATTAATTTTTTAATTTCAATTCATATTAAAGTATATATACAAAATAATTTCACACACACTCCATATATAATATTATATTCATACTCGGATCAATAGGTCGAGTTTGGTATTAATTTCACAAGATTATTTGAAGTCTAACGAGCACCACGCAAAGTCAAGCACATTAATAAATTAATAAAATATACTTATAAGAAAGTATACAATTTTTTATTGTTTTATAAATGAATAATGGCCTCTCACTAAAATATTTTTTTCAAGATCACTGAGAGCATAGAATATATTTGATGCGTGGAATGATAAAAATTGGATTTCAGACTAAAAAATATATTGCATTTTTGGGTGGATTTATTCTTTTATATATATAAAGCTTATAACATGTATCTAATAGAAAGTATAAAAAAATAATATAATTCATTTTTTGTCTAAAGTATCCCTCGATACTATAAAAGAAACTTGTATAAGAAATCTGCATATTCAATTTTATTTTGATTCGTTTTGTTTTTTATTATTGTCCTTTTTTAGCTTTTATATCAGTCTATCTTTCAATATATTTTTGTATTTTATACAAGCAAAAAATATAGTTTTAATTTTATATATTAATTGAAATTTATATTAACGAATGGTTAAAATAGATTAATTTAAAATATATTAATTAATTAACTAGTTGTTAATATCCAATTTAAATAACAATGGTTGATCTAGGAATAGTATCAGAATGAACAAAATCAGTGGGAAGCTTTTATCATCCTGATAATGTAACATTAACTCAACTTTAACGATCAATAGACAGAGATTATTAAAGATGTAATAACCAATTCGAATTGATCCCCAATTTAATCTCAATTGAATTCACACAATTGCTCTCTTAGAGAGATAGAAACAATCAATTTATTTTCTATCGGTTGCCTCTCTACTGGAATTTGATCTTAGATAATTTTTTTTTTAAATTTATTCCATAAAGCAATAAATTTAATTTTTTTTAATATGGTTTCTAAATATTTTTCAATGAAAAAGAAGTAATAATTACTTAAATATTTAGATGAATTATAGTCATTATTTGTTTTATAGAATACTAGCTGCTCAGAGCTCCTTCGTCGCTCTTCACATCTAGACGGGGGCTCCGCCCCCTGTACCCCCGAGTGGTACATAGTATTTGGTTGAAAGTAGTAAAAGGTTTTCATCCATTTTGTTTCAATCAATGTATAACATAAAACATTCATTTCTTATTGTGTGATTATTTAAAATATATTTTAATTTAATCAGTAAATTAATTATGTAAGGAGGACCGTTTCAAGTTGGGGTCACTTTGTAGACGATCCTCTTACGTTGGGTGCCAATTTATAAGGGGATCTAAGTATGAGGCACTTGTAATGACCCACGATGACCGTGAATTGTTAATTATGTTAAGTTAATGATGGGCGCCAACTTTGGATATCCCAAAGTATAAAATAGTGTTGAAAAATTAAGGGAAAAGGGAAAACACAATAATAATGTTCACATTAATTTACTTTAATTAAATAGATAAAAAAATTAACAAATTAAATATACAAATTTTAAATAGAAAAATAAGAAAATGTAATTCACTATTATCACTGGAATTAGCAGAAATAATTATCACAGGGGGTGATGATAAGGATTATACACAAATAATTATATCACGGGACGTGATAAGTATAGGTTATATCAGGATGATATCACTTGTTCGACTGTATCACAGGGTGTGATAAAAATGATTATATACAAAATAATTATATCACGGGACGTGATAAATACCAGGTCATATCGGGATGATATCACTAGTTAAACTGTATCACAGGGTGTGATGATAAAAATGATTATATACAAAATAATTATATCACGGGACGTGATAAATACAGGTCATATCAGGATGATATCACTAGTTCCACTGTCCATTCTCAACTGTCTAAAAATATCAAAAGTTGGAGGGATGGTTCCTCCCCTTATGTGAAATATAATATCTATATATATATTACATTTTAAGAATAATGCGACCAAATAACTTTGTTAATAAAATAGGGGAATAGAAAAACAAAATAAACTAAAAAATAGATAAACAAAATAAAATGTATAATAAAAAAAAATTAACTAAGAATATAAATACTTTGTCCGTTACAATTATATATATTTTTATTGAATATGTTATATCTATCTACTCGAAAGTTCTTGGCAGCTACAACCACATTTCTCCAAGTGTCCTTATCCTGAGCCTCTGTTCCATCTTTCTTACGTCATTCCCTGGTGTCCTCATCTTTGGCCCATAAATGCTGGGAAGAATCCTATTCTCAAATACTCTGAATCCACTCTCATCTCCTAAGATCATAGACCATGTCTCACACTCATATAATACAACAGACAAAATAATTGTTTTATATATTTTAATTTTCATTCCCTTTTATAATAATTTTGATGAGATAAGCCTCTTTACTGCATGATAACAGGCGTTTCCCGATTGCAACTTCGATTTAAATTCTTCTCAAATATTATTATCCTTCGTGATTACATTCAATTTTTCTACATATTCAAATTCTACATTTTGTATGTTAATACTGCTCCTGTTTGTTTCTAAATATATTTATTTATCATTATTAATTTCAAACCTCATCTCTTTTCCTACCTCCATTAATTTTTCCTCGCTATCTGTAATTGCAATTGCCGAATCTCCTATTATATTTAAGTAGTCTGAGTCACCTAATATTTTACAATTGATTTCCGCATCTTACTCTTTCTTTACTACCTTCAAGATATATTTTAAGATCAAAATTTGAAAAAGTTTATCCGGATCTATTGAGTCATGCGTAGGTTTTACTAAAGTCAACAAATAATTAGTGAACAGAGATATTGAATTCGCGGTTTTTTTAATATCTGTCATAATGAAAATATCTTAATTAATGTTGATCGATTTGGCATGAACCCGCAATGATATCGTCTAATATTTCCTCCGCCTATAGTTATAAGTATTGTATATGTTATAATAGAGTATAATATTTCTTGATCATTTCATTTTGATATTTTAATTTCATTGCTTGATTTTTATTGAATATTTTTAATTATAATAAAATTTTAGAAAATGCAAAGTTAGAGACTTGAGACAATTTATAAAAATTAACGGTATAAAAGTATTGATAAAACTAAAGATAAATTAACAATATATACATTCATTAATAGTATTAATTTAAATTAATGGATTTATTTGATTTTTTATTATTAAGTTCATTTATTAATTTTTTTAGATCATAGTTAATTCCCTCCCTTAAAATAAAAGAAGTATTCAAATATAGAAAGAATAAATACAAAATAATTTAAGTTAAATATGATTTAAATATTTTATTATATTAATTAAAATGAGAACTTTTAGAATAAATTATTTAATTGAAATGATATTTGAATATTAGAATTTAAAATAAAAAGTTAAATATTATAATAATTCTTTGATTGGGAATTTCTTTTTTGTTTGTTTCTATGACAGCAAAAAAGTAAACAAATTACATACATACATACATACATACATACATACATACAAACACTCTCCTTTATATATATAGATTCATATGTTATGCAGGTATATCTTATCATAAAATTAATCACATCTTTTTAAAAATAATATAAATTAAAATATACATCTAAACAAAATCAAATATTTATATATTTTTCTACCTATAAATTGAATTAAAAGACTAATTTTCTTCGCTTAAGTTTAACTAATTATTTTGTATTATAGTTAAAGGCTTTTTGAAGAAGGAATCTCTCAGTTAATTACTTAAAAGTAAAGCAAATTAACCTTTTACTTTTGCTTATACTTATATTCAGAATATTTTAATAAAATGATGAGTTTAAAATATGTCACCTTCAATTTAAGAAAATATTAACACAGAAAATCATTAATCAATGTGTTTTAAATTAAAAAAAAAACAACAGAAAATTAAATTCATCCACTGCTACTTTGTATATTTCTTTATAAATTATTTAAATTTATTTTTAAATTAAACAAGAAAATCAATAACTATTGAAGTCTTTTTGATTTATTTAAATTTTATCAAATGTTTTATTTATAAATTTGTTGATGTCAACAAGTAACATTGACTATTCATTTCAATTAAATTTAATAAAAATTAGAAATTAATTATGGTGAATAAAATTATATTATATTAGAAAAATCAATATTTATTATAAATATCCTGTTAAAAAGCTTTTATTTAATCAATTTTTTGACGATTCCAACAATATAATAGCATAGGGAGAGGGTAATGGTACTTTTATTTAGGCATTTATTATGTATGCTATGAGAATATATAGAAATTCAAATTTTTGATAATAATAATAATAATAAGTCTAATAAATATTCGTTTAAGTCATCAAATATCATTTTCGGAAATTAGTCTCTGTGTCTATCTGTATCAAGATCAATAGAACAAAACCTATAAAATTTTACTTAATTAAATTTTATATTTAATTCTATTACAATACCATTAACTTTAATTATCCGAACTGGAAATGGAATTGGATATTTATAGTTTTATTTTTTTTTAATCTGAATTCCAAAGCTCACAGAAGTATTAATAATTAAATATATATATATATAATACATATATCATATATATATATATTCTTATGTTTTTCTTCTTATTATTCTTATTATTTTATTAGTTATATATATTATATAATTATACTAATAATATAATAATATATATATATATATATATATATATATATATATATATATTATTAGTATTAAGAGGATTTAGTAAGAAATTTCTAAATATGACTTACTATATTCAATGAATAACATAATCGGTTAATAAATCATTATAATAATAAATAAGTTGGAAAAACGAAAAAAATATTTTAATTTTACAACCAGTTATTTTTCAATTAAATTTAATTATTTAGACTTATTTGTTTTTTATACAAACAACATTTGTAAAAATTGAATTATTTTCTTTGGATTTAAATATCATAAAAGAAAGTGATAATTATGTTCACAACAGATTTTTACGTATACTATTATTACATAAATATTAAAAAAAATTGATTCTAACAATTGACAAATAGGAATAATATTTATAAAGATAATAGTAGCGATCACCCTCTACTTTAAATAAGTTATTGTCTAGAACTGTACTATAATTAATTTTAATCATAATTATTTTGTTTTTCTCATAAAGGTGCAAAAACACGTTTAATATTGAGCGTTATTTTTTTTTTTTGTTGTACTGTTTTGACTCGAGTAATACTTTTACGTTTTTCTCTTTTAAGGCTCATCTGGTGAGCTTAACACCTGTTTAAACCATCAAAGTCTCCCAGAAGGATGAGTCCAATTGCTCTCTTTTAAGCGGACAAACGGAGTTTGTTAAAATAAAGAACTCAATAGTAAAAAATAAAGGTGCTATTAGACTGTTTACCTTATTTTCACCATTTCATTTAGACATGTCTTTTAGAGTTGTTACGTGAACTGTTCTAATCATTAATGGCTGATAAAAAGACGCACATTTATTGAATTTTCAATGATAAAAATATCTTACTTGTTTTCAATTGCTGTTTTGTATAAGTTTTTTAACTTGCAGGTGTGAAACATGTTTGAACTTTAATTTTATATAAAAAGCTATCTATAATTTTTATTATACTAATTAATCATTAAAAAAATTTTAATAATAAAATAAATTACTCTTTTTATTAAACAATTGTAAATTATAGTATATTTAAATAATTACTCATTTAATATTAGATTTAATAAAACGTTACTTTAGTAAGTTATTGGCAATAGGTTAAGACAGAGTTTCCCAAACTTTTTCGGTATACGGCTCCCATAATACTCGGATTTTTTCCGCGGCTCCCCTAGTCCAATTTGACCTTTTTTTAGAGACAAATTGAAAAATTTTTAAAAATAATCGAAAAGTATTAGGTAAGTATTATTTCAAGTATTAGGAAATTTTTTCGCTCTCCAGGGAGCCGCGGCTCACAGTTTGGGAATCACTGGGTTAAGATATGAAAACAAGTGAGGCACCTAAAAATATATAATAAGTTTACATAAGTTTGTACGAATTTTAGAGCGGATATTGATGCATATCGGACGGAAAATATTTAGGTGGAGGGGATATTTTCACAACGTCAAATGTAGTGCACACTTGTAGCTACATTTTAGTGTAAAATTTATTTAATTTTGCTACTTCGTTTGTGACCTGTTTCTGTTCTGTGAAGAAGCATGTTTAAATAAAATCAAAAAATATTTCTCCTGTAAAGTAGGCAAGCAAATTAACCGAAACCGAACAAACTTATGTGACCACCCAATAATAAGACAATGTATATTATATTTATAATTCATTTGAATTTAAATTAATTTTTTATAATTAAGAATAAATGAAATATAGTAGAAAAAATATGTAAATTTTTTAAAAAGAGAAACCATCGAAACCTTGATCTACTAAAGGGAACAAACTTCTTGCCAATCTTAAATCTTTAAATCCTATTAATACCATGGACCACGCCTCACCTTTATTAATATGAAGTGCAAAATTTTTGTATATTTATAATATTCATATCAATTTATATAGTTATATTTTTATATATGTAGATTTAAAAGTATATTTTATACAATTGTAGAATATAATATATAATTTATAAGTTTTTTCATTGGAAATAATACTGAATTGTTTTGATTTGGTTTTAAAATTTTTTTTTCTCGGTAATATATGTTTGTCTATCATAAATATTTATGTCTGTTAGGGTGAAGGGGTCGTATAAAGATTAAATAAACTAAATGTTTTGCTTTTGAAATCTGTCTAGCAATTTTCTGATTGTTTGGAAATGAAGTTTTTTTTTATCTCTACGATGTTTTCTGTATTTTTTTTAAGGCATTGGTGGGCGCTTCTTCCATGAAAGTGTTATCGAAGCTGGGGCTGTCTAGAGGGCCCCCAAAGGACCCTTCTTCAATGCATTTACAATTATTATCCCCAATCGGCTCTGCGCTACTTGGCTCACTGATAATACAACTATTTTTATTTTATGATTATTATTCAAATAGAATAAGTTTAATTAAATCGTTTATGGCCAAAATAAAACAATATACATATATCATTACAACATTTCGAAATGGCTCATATGCTAATAAAAATAATAATAATTCAATAAGAATTGAATATTCATAGAGCGAATTGGTTAAATAAATTGTAGAAACTTTAAGTTTAAATAAAAAAAATAAATGAGAGACGACAGAGTCAGAGAGACAGAGTTATACGTTAAATTAAAATCTGATTAAGTTAATAGAATAAAAGTAGCAGAAATAAATAAAAAAAGAAAAAGTATTATATCTTATATATGATGAAATTATAAAATAAAAAAATACACAATATTCTTTGTTTTTCAAGTACCATAGAAACTCCAGGAAATGTTATTGCCATTTAATGATTAAGAGCAGACCCATGGAAATGATTTTTTTAAAGAATCCACAAAATCTTGATTACTATCATTAAAAATAAACGAGACATGAACAAAGATTCTTACCCTTAAAAATTATAATATAGAATAATTATTATGGTTTTAATAAATTATATTTAAATTATTAAAACTAATTAAATAAGTTGACCTGTGGCCAGGTCCGAACCGACCGACTGTTTGAAATAAATTAATTTCCAGCTACAGAAACAATTTCAAATAATTTTAATATATCTATTAATGTAATAAAAAACAGATATGGATACATAAATAATAAATATAAACATTTTTAATTTTATTTTATTTATAATATATATGCAAGACCAGGCTGTGATGTCATGAATGCCTGGATGACGTCATATAATTTTAAATCAAGAAAAAACTAATAAATATGATTTTCCCGAGGATAAAACCAATACAAAGTGTATGATTCGTGGTAATATATAAAAAAATCTTCTTTGGTGTGAAAATAACCCTTTCCTTCCTATCGTCGATCGCTAATACTACCACTTCCGGTTTCCGGATTTGCACCAAAAGTTGATCAATTCATCCCACTGATGCATTAAGTAAATATACCAAATTTCATCAAAATCGGTTGAGCCGTTCAGGCTGTACACATCTATACGGACGGACAGACGGACAGACGGACGGACAGACGGACGGACAGACGGACGGACAGACATCATGCTAAAAATACTTTTTTCTGTTTAGAAAATGCATGATTCGTGGAGATATGTAAAAATCTCCACATGTGAAATTTGGTGTGAAAACAATACCTCCCTTACTATCGTCGGTCGGTAAAAATTATACATGAATCACTTAATTAAAAATGTAAAATAAATTACTATATTCATTTACTAGACACTTAAATGTAATTAATAAATAATAAGTAATCATAAGTAGTTGTAAAGATTGGCTAAAATGTTCTTCGAAAGTCAATGAAATAAAAATAAAACGATTATCCAGCGTAAGGAAGATTCTCTAGCAGTTATCTATACCTTAAAAAATATCGGATTTCTCCCTCACATGAATCAGTAATAGATCCTTCAATTATATATATAGAGTTATATATACATATATTCAGTTTTATAAATTCACAAATTTTTATATTATAATTTAACTTGATTTTATTTGAATTCTTTTAAAGTTTTAAAACTTTTCCATTAAAAGAATTGATAAAATTTTTGATTCTTCTACTTTAGATCTCTTGATTAATAATAAATAATGAATATAGATTGAAAAACTATCTAAAGAAAAACTAAAAATGTCACAATTAAAAATTAAATTCATAGAGAATTTATTTAAAAACAAACTACCCTTGATATTCTTTAAGATTTTACATTCGTATTTCATATAAGTATTTATATAATTTATTTACTGAAGAAAACAAAATTAAAACAATTTTTTTTCTATATTAAGTAAAACCGAGGGATATGGTTAGGGATATAGTGCGTTTTCTATATCTCCAAAACTGACCCTTTTGGTGTCAGAAAGAGAGAGAGAGAGAGAGAGAGATTGGGGATGATAATTTTACCCCTGATACGGATATGGCGCAAAAGTTAACTTTTTTACTGACCGACGATTGGAAGGAAAGGTATTGTTTTCACGCCAAATTTCACATAAGGAGATTTTTACCGACCGACGATAGTAAGGGAGGTATTGTTTACATATCTCCACGAATCTGGCTAGGCTTCATAGGAATAAATGAGACCATACAATAGTGCGAATAATAATAATTATTGTCAATCTTTTTTATGTAATAAATATTATATAACGATATATATATATATATCAAAAGAAATACTTATTTAAATCCATTATTTTTTATTACAAACCAGATGATTATAAATTCAAAGTTTATTTATTTATAAACTTAATATCATAACCTATGAAAGTAACAAATGGGGGTTTTCTATTTATAAACGTGACCATTAAAGTTATGTTACATTATGAAAAAAATAGAAAGAGATAAAAGTTTAATAAAATATAGGGTAATATTCATTTATATATAAATATCTATATATATATACAATTAGGGAGAATGATAAAATACATTAAATAAATCATAAAAATAAATGTAATAAATTAAGTGGTACTAGATTTTTTTATTTAAAAAATCCTATCAACAAATAATTTAACTTTCTTTGCGTTGTTGGTAAGAAAAATTGCAATTTTTATTCTTTCTTGTTGTAATATCTGTCCTTTGAGCGTGGAAAACTTTTAGTGATATATTTAATACGAAGGTTAAGAGTGTTTACAGCACAATTCATGGATGTGACCTACTTCTTTAGATTGGCACATCCAATGAAGAGCGATTGGACATATTTTTTTCAAGATTTTTTATTTTTTACCAATTAATTTCTTAATAAATGCATGTGTTTCTTAACCAATTAAACGAATTTGAAATTAAAGAAAAATTCATGTTATTTATTATTTTTCTTATTTCATTATTAAGGTTATTATGTTAATTAAATAGAGAGTGGAAAGAAAATAAAACTTTTAGATTAATTTGAAGTTTTTAGTTTGGATAGTTTTATTTTATTTCTCAAGCTTACTTTGAAGCATATTTTAGTAATATTTTATTTTTTATTTTATAAAAAATTGATATATATATTTGTTAAAATATGATTTTTTTTCTATAAATCCATAAGGATTAATATGAACTTTCTTTAACAAATTCTTTAAAGACCATATAATTTCTAAAACCTACAATATAAAAAGTTAATATATTTTTTTTTCCATTTTGGTGTAATCTAGATATATTTTCATAGTTTTCAATAATTAAAATAAATAATAATTGCTTACTTTATCTTAGTTGTATTATTTTATTATTTTTATGAAAATCAAAGAATTTAAATCTATATATATAAAAGGCAATGTCTGTGTGTCTGTGTGTCTGTCTGTCTGTGTGTCTGTCTGTCTGTGTGTCTGTCTGTCTGTCTCTTATAGACTCAAAAACTACCCGTCCGATTACGGTGAAACTTTCAGGAATTGTTGTGGGCATACCAAGGAAGGTTTTAGTGTAGTTAAATCCAAAATTAATTTAATTAGTAATATATTGCTAAAAGTCTGTAGTGTCACAAAACTATCGACAGATGGCGCTACATATAATTTTCAAAATTCAAATATTTTAAATTTTTTTTAAACTTAATATTTCTAACTTTGTATTACAATACAATAATGAGACGGAATTGTTGTGTGTTAAATTAGATTTTATAAATTGAAAACCATTAGTTATACTCTTAAGTTATTTAGTTTTATTGATCACATATCTGGAAAAAATCATCTTCATTAGTTGTTTTTAATTTAAATGTATATATGTGACGTCACAGTTACCTCCTTTTAGATATATATCTATTCTTAAAATAAAATTAAAAATATTTATATTATATTCATATATATGTAAAATAATAATCTCTATAAAATAAGAGAATATACTTATTCCGAAAACTGTTAATTAAAATGTAATAACTATTAACAATTAATAAAGTAGAAATAATTTTCGAACAAATAAAAATGTAATAATTATTAACAAAAAAAATAAAAAATAAAAATAAATTATTAACAAAATAAGTTGACCTGTGGCCAGGTCCGAACCGACCGACGGTTTGAAGTAAATTAATTTCCAGCTACAGAAACAATTTCAAATAATTTTAATATATCTATTAATGTAATAAAAAACAGATATGGACATAACATAAATATTTTTAATTTTATTTTATTTGTAATACATATGTAAGACCAGGCTGTGACGTCATGAATGGCTGGGTGACTTCATATAATTTTAAATTAAGAAATATTCGTGGAGATATGTAAAAATCTCCACATGTGAAATTTGGTGTGAAAACAATACCTCCCTTACTATCGTCGGTCGGTAAAAAATAAAAATAAAAATGTAATAATAAAAAATAAAATTTCAATTATATTAATTTAATAAATTATTATTATTATTATTATTATTTTCACGTATTAAACGGTATATTATTATTTGTAATAATTCCAATAAAAATAAATAAAAATAAAAACCAAAAAAAAAAAGTGCAATTAAAACTAAAATTTAAATTATATTCATTTAATACATTATTATTATTATTATTAAGTGTTCAGTTATCATATACGTAGATATGTATGCAGATACACATGCAAATATTGGGAAACATCCGGTGGAAGACCAAAGATCAAGGTGGGTGGACAATGAAGGAAGGGACATGGGAGAGATGGGACAGGGTAGGATTTGGTTGTAGCTCAGGATAGGGACTCTTAGAGAAAAGTGGATGCTGCGGCTAAGAACTTTCGAAAACTGTATAGACACAGAGTTAGATAAATATAACATATACAATAATAATATATAATTAATTTACTGATTAAATTAAAATATATATTTTCTAAGAAAACAAATATATGTCTTATCTACTTATACTGATTGAAACAAAATGGATGAAAACCTTTTACATACAGACTTTCAACCAAATACTACACTCGGGGGTACAGGGGGCGGAGCCCCCGTCTAGGTGTGAAGAGCGCCTGGAAGGCGCTCTGATCAGCTAGTATTAATATAAATTCAAAACAAAAAAACGAAGAAATCCTATCTCTTCAACAATAAAAGTTTTTTAAGCAATATATTTTCATTTTCTTCATTAACTTGTTTCTCAATTCTATTTTTTAGACTTTTTAATTTAATATTAAACTTTTATATATATATATATATATAATTGAGATCTTGAGCTATTAAACATAATAAACCTTTTCGACGAATAAAGATTATAATTTATAGAGTTTTCAAGATATTTTTTCTACTACTCTAGTTTTGAGACTTTTAAAAGCTTTCCATCCCTAATATATTATATTTTTCTTAAAGGAGGGATCAAATATTATTATGCGATAAATAAATATAAAATTATCTTAATATCCTTTATTTACTTTCTGAATTATTATTAATATAGTATATATTTATATTAAAATATCTTCTATATTCATAGAGGTTTTTTTTATTTAGATTTATTTCGTCTTATTATTTATTTATTTAAACATATACATAAAGTATATTATTAAGTTAGACATAAATTATTCAGCATACTTCAACATAATATCATCAACCGATCATTCGACCTACGAAATGCTGGACAGAATTTTCTTAACATAAACAACATTAACAAATTACAAAATACAAACAGACTTATTTATCAAAATAAAGCCTGAAACATAAATTTCAGTCAATTTTTTTTTGTTAATTGTATAATTATTAGTTCTAAATAAATGATTGTAGATTTGTTTATAAATATATACACTTATAAATTAATTGCCAACTTCAAATATAAATTTAATAAATGTTTATAACGTATGGATAAATTGGTTAAAAATTAATCCAATACAAATAAACTAAAGTAAAAAATAGATATATTTAATAAACGAATTTATATTATAATTTCCAATATACACTAGTCATTTTAATGTATAAATCTCTTTAAATGGAAATTCGTTCTATTTAAAACAATCAAAAATAAAAGACTGAGAAAACGAATATAGAGGTGATTAAATCAAAATGTTTCATTTTGTTTGTTGTTTGTACTGCTTTTTGTTTTTCTCTCTTCTATTTTTATTTGATGTAATTTTAAAATGTACGAAATTGTAGTTTGAAAAAATCTATGTGTATTTTTTAATTAAACATTTGTGGAGATAGAAATTAACTTTATACAAAAATACAAGTTTCATGTCAACTTTACTTCTATTTTTGAAAAAAAATCAAAAAAAGCATATCGATTACTTACTTCATTTGTATTCCTCGTGTGCATATTTTAATTGGCGCTGTATAAAAAAAAAATTAGATTATTGGATAAGATCTACAAAATCAGCAATGCAAATGCCTACATATCTCGTTCGTATAGTAAATGTTGAATAAATCATTCATTAACCGATGGTGATGGGTTGGTTGATCCTCGGAAGTTTGGCAGCATCCAATTTCACTTTTCAATGCAGGATTTATTAGAAACTTAATAGAAGGCGGTGATCCCGGTTAAGAACCTCGCCTCAAGTTGTTTACCATCAAAATAAGGATGTATTGAATAAAAAAAAAATTAGGATATTTATCTTAAATAAAAAAAATTATTATAAATTTAAATTAAAAATTATCGATTAAATTTTGTTAACATAAGATAACATACAAATTAATTTAAAGAAACGCATAACCAAATAAAACAATATCTTTATTAGAAATCTCAATTAACATAAAATGAAATTTTATACTTAACATTTTATAAAAATTACAGATATGAAAACAAGATTTTATTTAAAATTAAACCAACCGAAAGAAATATTCACGTCTATATTTTTTCAAGATCATAACATATGATCTGAAAAGATTATATAAATTATTCATATAATATATATATAATATATATATATATATATATATATATATTATTTTAGCAAAATAATTGATATGAATATATTAAACATTCATGCGCAGTAAAATTTGATATGAATTTTATATAGAAAATGACTTAAAAATCATTTCATTTTAATATATATATTTATTAACAAATTCTAAATTTAATTAATTTATATTTAACTATGAAATTATTTATTTTTGTGTTCAAAACATTTTGGAGAAATTCAAAATATTTATTGCCGATCATAATCTCTCAAAATATTTATATTATTATTTAGTATTTTTTTTAATATTTTTAAAATGATCTATATATTTATAATACTTATATAATTACTATATTATCTAAGTTAATAAAATACATTTTAGGTTTACTTAATTTTTGATAAAAAACACTCGAAAAGCTGGTCAATATGAAAACCTGGTCATCATAAAAGTCTTGTTAAAGTGATGGTAAAAATGCATTATTGTGAAGAAAAATGTATTTTGGCCAGAAACTTCTCGAAAACTCGTAGTTAGAAAGATAGTTAAAAAGATTTCGACATAAAAAAGATATCTTTTATTTATAATTTATATTTTATGCAATTATAAATTAGCATAATATATTATATTTAAATTAAATGCAATTAATTATGAATTAAAATTAATAAATAATATTTATTAAACCAGAGCATGTTTGGCTCTTTGTTGATGGCACCACGTCACTTGTTGATGCGTGAGATTTGCAGTGTTAAAAAATTAATTCTGGTACTTTCAGCTATTCAATCAAGCTGAAATTCTATATATAGCAGTTTTATACAACTTTTAATCATGTGAAAAATTATCAAACATATATCTTTATTTTTACGGTCACTTTAGAGGAATAAAAATTAAAACGTTATAGGTAATGACAATCTTCCGGTTGAGCTACATTTCTCAAAAGTTGATAGAAAACTACAAATTTTGAATAATTCCCATGTACCAAATTTCATGATTCTAGCTCAAACCGTTTTTGCGTAATCTTGTCTACATACATACACACACACACATCTGGCGAGATAGTAAAAATGTGCATTATATAAAAAATAAAATAGTGAAACTTTAGATAGTCGATAGTGGAAAATAATATATTTTGAGTCCTTTAGGTAATCGAAAAACAATATAATAAATAAATAAAGATGGTAATAGAGTTAATGGGGATTAATTGTTTTAAGAGAAATACAGTTATATAAATAATATGTACAAGGGAAGGTCAATAAGTTTGTAACTTTTTGAAGTCTCCTTTAAGCCCTATACACTTCCTCCAACGTTTCTGCAATTTTATTATCCCTCTCAAAAATAAGATTTGTCGAGGACATCAAAATATGTAGATTTGTTTGTGAGATGATTTCATCGTTGGAGTCAAATCTCTTTCCGCCGAGTTAATTTTTCAGGTATGGAAACAAGAAATAATCACTCCGGAGAATAGGGCGAATGAGGGAGCAATTCGTATCCTAATTTATGGATTTTGATGGAAATTCACTTTTTTTCATTTTCTTCTCAAATCACGAGCTAGTCTGCTATTAATGAATGTTAAACAAAAACTAAAAAACACAGCTGGTTCAAATTTCGACAGAAATCAGCTGACAGGACCATTGGAGCGGATAGTCTGTGATTAGAACCCTTTCATTTAAGAAACGGGGAATTCAAAAAATCCCGGACTTATTGACTTTCCCTTGTATATGTTTTGTATATGAATATAATAAATTACTGTAACAGGTAATTCTCATTTATTAAAAAATAAAAATAAATTTTTTTTTTGTTGAAAAAGTATTTTCCAATCACAAATATTTCAATTCTTTCTAATATTAACATTTAATAACGCCTGAAAATAATAAAATAATATATATTATAATAATAATTATGAAAAAAAAAAAATTTTGCAAATGATCATACTAACCACCAAGTTTTAATATGAATTATTGACCATGAATGAATGTATGTATATACATAGGACTTAATAGAATATGCAAATTGACATAATAGTACAAACTAAGCATATTAAAACCGATGTATTCTGACTGAATATAAGTCCCCAATCTAATTTAACTTTCAATAAATGATTGAATTATCAGATAAAATTTACTTTCGATAAACATTAATTCTAGCTTGATATCATTTCATTTTTTAAACAAAAATTAAATTATTTATTTAACTATGTTATTATATACATTCTTCTATTTATTGAGTGATGGAGATATTATAAATATATATGGTTCCTATACTTATATTTGTATTTTGTTGTTAGACAATTACTTAGAATAAGTTTTTTTTACTAAAAATTAAAAATAAAACATCTAAAATAAAATATTTTAAGTTTCTTATCTTGTAAGTTTAATTTAATTGATTTAAAAGTTTTTCCAAAATTCGAGTTTCACTACTATTTCGGGAAGGAAAGAGAACTAATGTGAAATTAATAACATCAAAATTTGTAGAAGAATAATTAAAATAATATCTCAAAAATTTTCTGTTAATTTCGAGAATTAAAAAAATTCTAACAAATGATTCTAGTTTTCTATAAATGAAATGTCCAGTTAATTTAAAGAATTCATACAAAATACTGAGTGATTCTTATTTTATTTTGTTTTCATTGAAGTTTTCAAACCATTTCACAATTCTATCCAAAAAAATGACAAATAATATATTAGAATTTTGAACTACAATTAATTTGTGTCCAACTTAATTTACTTTTCGTCGTAATGGATTAAGGAGTCATCATTATGTTCTGTTTTCTCATTCAATATTAGTCATTTAGCTAAGCTCGCTTTTCAATTATGTCCAGAGAGAATAACAGACTTATTTAAGCTTAGCTGTTTTTCATTACTAGCTGTCCTAAAGTTTTAAATAAATATTTATTTGGATAAGTTAATAAATAAAATAAATTTATTTATTTTTTAATTAAATATAAATTCAATAATTTACTTGAATAGATATTCAAAAATTGATTTAATGATTAATGAATATCAATTTTAACAATAGAGTTGAATATAATAACATATACTCCTAAATATACTATATAATATCATTGCCATTTATTGTTGTCCATGTCATAATATCTGTCATACAAATACAGTATTTATAAAAATAAAATGGAATTTCATTCTTTTTACTTTATAAATAAATTATCATAATATATTCAAACGATATCTCTTTTATATTAAACATTACAATAGGTAAAAAACTAAATTAATCTTTGAGAAAATAATTAAATATGTAATAATAATAATAATACTTCATATATATTTAAGAAAAGACGAAACATTTATATCTGTCAAAATATATAATAATAATGTTTCATAAATTATGGTGCTGAAAAATTAAATGACTATTTTAAAAAGAATAATTAGCTAGAAATTTTTAATTTATTGAAATTATGAATAAGTTAATACACATTAGTTTCCTATTAAAACAATAATTTTAATAAATAGCATAGAGAGGGGAAGGGATAAAGTTCACGCTAGCAGATGGCCGACTTGTGTTAGTAAAGTTTTGAAAAGTTTTATAAAAAGACTTAAAAATGTATTTATTTTCAATGTGTATTGAACGATTTAAGGCTATTTTCCAACTTGGTGTACTTTCGCGTTAAAGCGAATTTTTATTAATTGTAGTTTACTTTTTAAGAAATAATGAGAGTAATGACACGTTGGTGCATTTTTAAATCTATTCTGTTGAATTCCCCGAAAAATAAAATTAAATATTTATATATCAAGAGAGAGATAAAGAGAAAAATAAATTTTTTGATTATATATTTTAGTTAAACAAGGAGGTAATCCTTTAAAACAATAATATTTCTAACGTGTTAAAAAATTTAAAAAATTAATTCTGGTAATTTCAGTGATTCACTCAAGCTGAAATTCTATATATAGGAGTTTTATACAATTTTTAATCATGAAAAAAAACTATCAAACATATATCTTTATTTTTACGGTCACTTTAGAGGAAAAAAAATGAAAACGTATATATTAGTATAAATGAAATGATTACACTATTATAAAATAAAAAAGACAAGGAAAAAATTTTATATAAAAAATAAATCTGAGTAATATTTTGTAACCATTGTTAACTCTACTACCTCTCTCTCTTTCAAAAATTCACTATATACACCTTATACATAACAAATAGAATTGTAAAAACAAATTTCTGGAAACATTACGAATTATATTTATAAAAATTATTTGAATATCTTTTAATTAGGAATATTATATATATAAGTCGAGAGGAACCACAAAAGGTAGCGTAGCTGGCTCACATTCTCGTGGTCTCAGGTTCAAATCCCAGACCTGGCAAGGGAATTTCTCTAGCTGGGGTCTATAGAACGAAGTCAACCCAGCCTTCGGGATCAAAATTGGGAAGCAACTTGATAAAAAGTAGCGCCTCCGATCAAGAAAATCAAGGTAAAAGTTGATAGGACACCTAATTGATATAACCGACTTGATAGGCATTGTCCTTGCGTAAGACGTACAAAGTCAGAGGTTTTATATATATATATATGTTGGATTATAAGATCTCTATTTAACAAAAAATATTAGCCCTGTTATTTGATTTTTTGATGTCATGCGTTGGCATGATTTTGTGACAAATAGCGAAATGAATGAGAATTCAGATTGTGTTCTTTCACCAATAGGAAAAAATAACTAATACTGGATTCTCATTGGCTAGCGCGTCACCACTGCCCGAGTGGCGTTATTAAAAATCCAGCTTCTGGCTTGGAACTGCAGATCGCTTTGGCCATCAACAAACAACAGATATTTACCCGAGCGCCAATCAACGTTACTTTGAACGGCCTCATAAAAACGATCTAGTGACTGAACAATGAAGAAGTTTTGTATATACATATTTGTTATAAATCAATTGTTTTTATAAAATATATAAACTATTATGTATTTGAAAGCCGAAAGAAGAAGTCTTTCTGCTAAAGAAAATAACCCCTAGACACCGAACCGAACCTCCACTACCTGTATATATACCTATATATAAATTTCTAAAATATAAAATGAAAAATAAATTTTCAAGTAATGAATGCATAATTATTTAATTGTAAATATAATTGAATGATATATATATATATATATATATATATATATATATATATATATATATATTACTATCAGATTTATCAGGAATATAATAACGTATTTTTGTGAGATTGTTTTCTCGACGTTTCGGCACCCATTTTGGGTTGATAGATTGGGTGGTCGACTCGGGCTGTTGTTCAGTGCGGACGTGTGCCAGTCTCAAATCCCAAAAATATTCCTACCTAAATAATCTCTTGAAAATGGCGGTAATATGGGTGCCGAAACGTAGAGAAAACAATCTCACAAAAATATGTAATTATATTCCTGATAAATGTGATAGTAATCTTATCTTATCTTCTTATGCTAGCTAAAATTGTTTGTATGGCCATGGGTTCACAAAAACCGCTCTAAAGATTTCTTTGAAATTCACACTAGATATAGCATTTATAAAGAAAAATTGAGTTTTATTGATCACATCTCGGGAAAAATACATCTTCATTAGTTTTTTCTTAATTTAAATTTATATATGGATGACGTCACAAATGACATCCATATTGAAATTTGACTCCCGCTTTTTTTTAAACGATATTGTATTAATATTTTTTTATATTTAAAATATTTTAAAATTTTTTATTTAATTTCGAAATAAAATTAAAAATATATATTTTAATAATATTTTATAATTATAAATTACGATATATATTTATCATTCTTCCAATAAAAAAAATATTCATGCACTTAGAAACATATGTACCTAATAATACATATTTATGTATTATAGAGGACCCCAAGTTCCATTCATTTTAATCAGATTGATGCAATGATGCAACATTTAATAATTGTAATAAATAATTAAAGAATTGTATATCAGCTCGGAGTCCCAAGTATTAATATTATCAGCCAAACCCAATAATAATGAATTATTTTTTTTAACCTAATTACCGAGCCGAGGCTCGGGGTCCCGGTACTAATAATAATAACATTCACGGAAATCTAAACCAACATATATATATATATATATACATATGTATATATATTAATACCTTACCTTCACTCAAATAGTCACTTTGATGTCTTATCTTATTCACTGTAGAAATCAAACTGAATAAAAAAGATATATTTTATTTAATTTTTTTTTTATTTATCATTTTTCCAAGGAAGAATATCTAAAAAATATTTTAACCACACTAATTATTCTGAAGAGACCCGTAGCTCACTATCTATAGAAATTGAACATAGTATATATTCTTATATTTAAATATTATTTTTATAAAGATATATATTGCTATTATTAATAATATATTTTAATATTATTATATTTTAATAAATAGATAGCCTTTTTAATTTAATTTTAATATTAAATTATTAAAGAATAAAAAAAAAGTTTAAATAATATATGTAATATAAATTATTATTATTATTATTATTATTATATATATATATAAGGTATAAAAAAATAATAAAATAATTCATTTCTATAATAAAAATGAATAAATTTTCAGATTTAATTTTTAATTACAATTATAATGCTATATAACTAAATTAAAACTATAATATTAATGTATCGACATAATATACGAAACAATGAAAAGCTTTTAGTTTAAATTTATTTTAAATCTATCTCTAGAAATATACATAATTAATTATAGAATGATTAAAATATAATTTATCATTAATATTAAAAATCAATATTTTTATAATATAATTTTAATTACGTTATAAAAACAACTAAATATCTTTTAAAAAATATATGAACTATTTAAATTGAATATTATTCAATATACCTAGAGAAATTACATCGTTTTTCCATCAAAAATTTTTCTAGCTTCTAAAAATCTTCAATTATGTTAAGTTGAATTTTAATTGAAAATTTAATGTCTGAAAGAGAGAGGGCATCTTTTCGAGGAACAGAATCCAACTGTAAATATTAATTCAAAAATTTTTTACCTCTTATTTGCTTAAATTTTATTTATTTTTGCAAGTGTGAATTATTTAATTTTTTAAATGTTTATATTTCGGAAAATTAAGTAGCATCATAGAAAAACTTAATAATAGAAGATTCAAATAATAGTATATAAAAATGTTTAATATCTAAAACATCGATACACTTACATTTATTAAAAAAAATAAGGATAAATTAAAAAAAACAACTATACTTCACTTTCCTACTTAAGTGAAATAAAAATAAAATTTTTTTTTTTTTTTTTTATTTTCCAATTAAGATCTACATCTGCCCTTTCTTTGGGCAACAATAAATCGTTTACAATATATTTACAATAATATTTACAATATAATGGAAAGAAGAAATAGGAGTATTAGGAAGTTCTCGGCACTGCTATTTGCCCGATAGAGTAGGACGGGAGGACATCTCTCAATTTAGGGTTCAGTGAAAGAAAGAGGAGGGAATAGGATAGGAAAGAAGGAAAGAGTAAAAGAAAACCTGCTGATATACAGATTAAAGGAAAATAGTTGGGAAAACAAAAAGGGAACGACAGCTGAGAAAAATAAAATTTAAATGATTCAATTTAATTAATAATTTATTTATTATTTAATTATTGTATACGTGTATATTTTCTATTGTATTTTAAAACAAATTAACCTCAATATATTCGTATCTATCTATCTTTCTATCTATCTATCTATCTATCTATCTATATATATATATATATATATATATATATAGTACTTATATATTTTTTTTTGTAAAAAAAAGGAAATCTTGAATGAATATTTGTTTTGTTGTTCTACTTGAACGAAAGTAAATAAACTTGATAAATTATTGAAATGTTTCCACTTAAATTTTTAAATAATTGCTTTAACAAATGGTTTCTCGAGTTTGTTTGAGAATATTATATTATTTAAGATTACTTTATTATTTAATACTACATTGGTCTTAAAAGTATAACCGTAAAAGATCAATTGCATAGGAAAGTTTTACTCATCAATTTCTTTGTCCGACTTTTGGAGTTTACATGCGTGGACAAAATACGCTTAGGCTGCTGGTAAATGGTTAGTAAATACATTGAAAAATCTATATTTATTCTATTCAAAATAGCTGGACCAAATAGTCCCTATAGAGTTTAGAGAATGAAAATAAAATTGAAATAAACGCCTGTCACATCTGACTAAAACATGATAAATATTTATCATATAACAATATAATGTTAAATTGTTTATTTTTGAAATATTAATAAAGCCGTGTGTCAAATATCATTCCAAGTTGAACTAAAGGTGGATGGATAGAAGCGCAGGCTCATTAGCAAATCATGAACTGGCCTCCATATGCAAAAAGAAGCGAGAGACAGGGTGAGAGGAGGGGGAATATTGGAGTTGAATAATGTCAACCCTTTTGCCTGAATAGATGCGTTTGTTTGTTTTATAGCGAATTTTTTTTTTTGTCACCTTCAAGCCGGTTTAATAAATAAATTGGTCTTGTTGTTATTGTTGTTGTTGTTGTTGTAACATTAAGCATTTAGAGACGGAAACAATTTTAGTTACAAACAAACTTAATAGTCGAACAGTAGTTGTTAGTATCTAATGAAGGAATCTACTCTCCAGTATAGCAGGCAGTCATTAGCGCTGTTTAACTCCATTTGAGGGGGAGATAAGCAATATCATGTGATTACTGTTTTGTTTTTTTAAATTACAATATTTGTGTTATTAAAAAAATAAATCCTATAATATACATATTATATTTCTTCTATAAATATAAAAGAAAACGTTTTTGCCTGCACAAAAGCTCAGAATTTAATAAGTTGACCTGTGGCCAGGTCCGAACCGACCGACGGTTTGAAATAAATTAATTTCCAGCTACAGAAACAATTTCAAATAATTTTCATATATCTATTTATGTAATAAAAAACAGATAGGCATACATAAATAATAAATATAAACATTTTTAATTTTATTTTATTTATAATATATATGCAAGACCAGGCTGTGACGTCATGAATGGCTCGATGACGTCATATAATTTTAAATCAAGAAAAAACTAATAAATATGATTTTTCTCGAGGATAAAACCAATACAAAGTGCATGTTTCGTGGTGATATATAAAAAAATCTCCTTTGGTGTGAAAATAACCCTTTCCTTCCTATTGTCGATCGCTAATACTACCACTTCCGGTTGGATGGAGGTGGCTCATGATAGAGAAGTCTAAAGGAAGTTCCCTAGTGCCACATAGATATATTAGTAGATACGTTTCTCCTTTAGTTTCCTTATATATTATTATACACTATTCACTTTTAATTTACTGATTGAAATAAAATTCAGTGAACGCTCTATATAAACAACTGATTTGAACCAATTTCAATAAAAAAGTTTATTACTGGGAAAAGTTGTTTCTATGGAAAAAGGAAGTATAAAAATACTTACAGCCTGGAAAATAATTTTTCTGATATCTTTTATTAACTAAACTGAGTCAGAATAAATATATATATATATAAATACCTATTCTAATTAACAGAAACTTAAATACTGGAAGTACAAAACACAAACATATTCCAATAATAGAATTTTTACAATTTGAGGTTATGTTGTTGCGAACGGTTGTTAACTCAAATATTTAGCTTTAAAAAAATAAGTTGATTATACAGAACAGTTGTAAAAAAAGTTGCTTGTATAGAGCGTTCACTCCATATGAAAAGATATTATTTTATAATATACAAATTTTCAACTCACTCCTGGGGTACAGGAGATTAAGTTCTGTCTTGGTAGGAAGCATGCCAAAGGCGGTCTGAACTAGTATATATATATATATATAATTAAATTAAATTTATTCTTCCAATATATTTGAATACTCATCCAACAAAGTGAATATTTTTAAATATGTAAAGAATTATAATAATAAAGACAATAATAACAAAAAAAATTTATCAAATAAAAAGTTGCAAATAAGTATATCAATATTCCTGAATTTTTTTAAGATATTTTAAACATTTTCATGACTGTATACGGAAATAATATTTAATGAAATTAAAATTATTATTTTTCAAATCATTTGAATTATCGTTTTTCCCAAATAACACACAAATAAAAATACAAATTTTTGTGTCTGTATTTAAGATAATAAAGATAATTATTAAAAAACATATGTGTTTCCAAGTATAAAAAATCAATTACTTAAATAAAAAACAAACAAAATTAATTAAATAAGATAATTATTAATGTGAGCAGAATTTTTTTTCTTAATAAATAGAAATAAATAATTCAAAAGTAACAGTAAAAAACAAACTTTTTTTTCTCTTCTAAATATAATAGAATGATAAATTATGAAGTGTTTGAGGTAGATTGATGATGAAAGTTATGTCATTGAATCTTTCCTCCTATTTAATCAGCGGAAAATGTTCTCTTTTAAATATTTATACCTTAGAAAAATACGAAAGGTTGGTTTTTATAATCCATCAACAAAGCAACAGATGAAATGACGAAGATTTCATTTAATAACTAATTCAATAATTTATTAAAAGTAAGTATCGAGCATAATCTTTATTTTATTTAGCTTTGATTCAAGATATTGATTCAGGATATTGTTCAATTTAAACGACACATAATCTTGTGGTAGTATTTTCCATTAAATTTAATGTAAATTTTTATTAAATAATTTAAATAGAAATTATAATTATTATTAATATATGGAAATTGTTCGAGCTGCCATTTCAGAGTAATTTCCATTCATTCAATTTGATTAAATCTTTAATCTATTTTAGTAAGAAATTTTGTTATTTCAAGTCAATAGACAAATATTGTATTAAATAATAAAAAAACTGTAGCAATAGGATGAATATAAAGTTCTAAGCTAGAATTACATAAATAAATTACAATTTTTAATGGGATAAATAGAATTTGGAAATGGTATTTTACCCATTTGGATATTAGTAAGAATATATTATTTAATATTCTTTTACTTACTTTTTACGCTGCATAAAAACTTTTAATCTAATTTATGAGAAACTTTGTCTTAAGAAATAATTTTATCTAATTTAAAATATTTATTAAAATGAAAGAATGGGAGACACATTAACACAATATGTCCCTCGCTTTATTATCTTTCATTTGGGTACATGCCCTATAAGAAGTCTCAAAATGAGGGAGGATGGGGTTCTTCTCATCTAGCTAGTGCCATTAGACAAGATTTTAACCGTTTAATTATATAAGCTCTAACCAGGCTCATCAATTAAAGCTTTTTTCAAGCATCCTTATTATTATAATGATCGAAACAATAAATTTCAAGAGGATTTATTTTTAATTCAATAAATATATACTAAATTATATAAGTAAATAAATTAATATTATTATTATTATTTTAATTTAAAATATTTATTTTAATTTATAAAATATTTTTATTTAAATTAAAGAACCAAAAAGTCTTTAATAATAAATAAAAGTAATTATTACTTTAATTAAGTATTAGTTAGATGATGAAATAAGATACATAGTCTGTCAAACACACTTGTGAATCAACCTTGTGGTTCTGGGTTCAAGTTCCAGGCCTCAAAATTGAATTTCTCTCTTATTGTGGTCTATAGTATCGAAGTCGAGACTAATTGATCAAGATTGAGATAGAATTGAAATAAAAAGTAGCGGCCTCCGAACTATTAAATCAATATTAAAATCCAGAGGATCCGTTGTACTGATCATACAATACCTCTTGTTATTCTTTCATAGATTTTTTAAAAATGATAGTCATTTTTTTTTGGAAATTATTTATAATGAATCAATTTAAACATAATAGGTATATAATATAAAAATATAATGTTTTAAATGAACCCCCTCCCCCTTGAGTTAGAAATTCCAACCAATTCAATAAATAGATTTTACAAATATTTATTACTTAGTAGTATTTTAGTTATGTATTATCGATATAAGATTCAAACATAACAAGAATGAAGATGAAACTGTTGTAAATTCAATAATGTTGCCTGGCTATAACTAAATTTGAGACATGAGTAATTGTGTGAAAGAGAGAATTAAATCCTTTGCAGAATCTATCTACAAATTTAATGGCACTAATGGTTTCTAAATGACAACTTGAATGGCTTTATAAAGGCATTCGCATCTCTTATCGAAACTGGAAAATCTATTTGATTTGACATTTAAGATAACAAACGAAGCTCGCTACGCTTCACATACCTGGAGGTATTCGTGGATATTCAGATAAATTCATTTTTGAAAATATTCTAATTTAAAATGTAGTCGAAATCATTTTTTCTTTATCGAAAACTTAAAAATAAGATATATATCTCCATCAATCTTTGTATCAGCTGGACTTCTTTAATGACTTTTGTCTTCTGGTTTCCCTAAGGGATCTCTAAGCAACATAGGATCTTTTGTCAAACTTGCTATTACAGAGTTTTTCTTTTCTTTTTATCTACAAATATACCCCACCCTACAATAAAATTACCTATAAAGTTACATTATTTACCTCCTCATGATTTCATTTTTGAATCCTATTCTTATTTAAGAGCGTAAATTATCATTTTTAAAATTTAAATTTAAATAAAACATACAAAATAATTTAGAAATTGTTAATGAAATAAATGATAAATAAAATAAATATATTTTTTTTAAAATTTTAAATTAAAATTAATATTAATTATTTATTTATTTTTACAAACAATATGAAAAATCTTGAGTTTAATTATTACTATTCTTCTCTTGTATTTTTAAATTAATAATAAATGAAAATAAATAATTAATCCATTTGATTACTTAATTTTTTATACTACCTCTAAATATAATACCCAAATTGTGAAATGAATGAAAATTTCAATAAAAGATTTTTTTAACTCTAATATATATTGTAAATATAAGGTTCGAAAATACCAGTGAGTATAGCGCCTTCCAATAGACAACCTATAACACATCACAATTATTTAATAGTTTTATAATCTATTCCATAAGAAGGAATTTTATTTATTTTAGAAATATATATGTAGAATATTTTCTATTTAAATTACACATCTATATGTTTAAAATTTAAATCATTTAATTATCCCAATATTAAAAATCATAATGATTCTGGTATGTTTGCTACCTTTCTACGATACGGATTTCTTCTTAAAATTATTACTTATATCACATGTATCAATATAAGCATGTTATGATTCTTGGCGATTTTAATACTCTAATTATATATCGAAATCAAATTAATGGTGAAATCATGAGTACAAATGGCGAGATTTTTAATAAAACTTCAAATACTAGGAAAAATGTCACCAGTTGTTTAAAAGAAAGAGGCGGTTACTAGACAAACAGTAGGTGATTCGCAGAGTTTTCTTTTCTAGATTAGCCCCCCCCCCATTGCATATATCGGACAAAGTATTCGTTCATCTTTGATCTCTTCGTTGAGAGGGATCATTCCTCTTATTCTTTGGAATATATAGATATATAAATTGTCCGTATAGTCAAATTCATATCTCTTCTCGCGTAAAAGAAAGGGGACGCTCGCACTGACGTTCCCAAGGGTATATAAGCCTGGGTTACTGACTTTTATAGCATGCCACTTGTAACTATTGGCTAGTTTGCCAAGCTGATAGTCACTTTTTTTTCATCAGAAAATTTATATCAATAAAAAATTCCTACTTATAAAATCAAAACTTTTTTTTAGTGATATTTATTAATAATCCAAAGTTCTTTTTAAGACGTACATTTCTAAAAATAGATCTTTTATATGGAATGTTTATATGAATGATTGTTTGGTTAATTTCTTCTATCATAGTTAGTTTAAATATTTTAGAATGAATCGATATTGATTTCTAATCTAGAAGAGTATAAAGTAAAAGAATGTACGTTATTTGGTGGTATATTTGTGAACAAACGATGTTCAAAAGCCCTTGGTCGTTTTTAAGTGTAAATTCTATTTATTGAGGCCGGTTGGTCAAATGTCTTTATTGACTTGAGTGGACGTAAGATAATTAAATGAAACAATAGAGCTTGTTTATATATTATTATATATATTAATACATATAATACATATATATATATAATATATAAATAATGGAAAATAGAAAATTGATATACAAAAGTTCGTTTGATAATTTTTCACTAAAAGAGTTTTAACATAATTTAATGTATTGTAATATATAAGCATAAAAATGCATTTTAATATACAATGGTGGGTCAACCTTCTAGAAAGATGTTTTTTAACACATGTGGATGATATAAAGAATTTTGCTAAATTGGAGAATGGAATACCTTTGGTCATAAAACATCTGTTCGCCAGATGTACAGAGTGGGGGGAAGGGATGAAGTGTTTTCGTTATCGGTATAACATTAATGTTTGAATCAGTCTTGATAAGAATTGGAGAAGGAGACACCAAATCCCTTGCAGGAGTGACATCCCGGCCACCCCCTTTGAGGAGCGCCGCAACCCACGAGATGTTCCAGAGAAATCCGCTGGACGACTCTCAAGACTCAAGTCTCTAAGAATTCTCCATTCATTCCTATCAAATACAGCAAAGTGGTCGACCCTTGGTTAGTAATATAATTGCAATTGCTTAGTGAAATTAAATTTCATTTCATTTATAAAATTTCTAACGGTACCTTCATAAATAAACAACTCATTATAACTACTTTGTTATCAATTCTTATAATATTAATTCTTTTATATTAATAAATATTTAATTTTAGTTTAATTTTATATCTGCATTTTTTATTCTGAAAGAATTCAATTTTATTATTTCCCTTATCAACCTTCGCGGCTTCAATACCCATTTATTCTTCAAAATTAATCCAGAGTGCTACCAATTTAAATAATTATTAATTTTCTACCAATATTTCTGATTAACCACCATACCTAAGCCATCCAATATACGATAGTATATACATTTTTAAAAAACTAAATTTTTAATTATAATAAAAAAAGAATAAATTGAAAAAAGTTATAATGATTATTGTTATCAATAGTTTTTCATATTTATTATTTCGAATTTGAATAGCTTAATTTTAAATTATTAATTTTATTATAAATAATTAACATCGAAAATTGATTTAATTTTTGTCTTGAATTTCTTTCAAGTTTGTTTTTAATGAAATTTAACTTAAAAGAAAAATCAACAAACCAAAATTTATGATAAATAAGAAAAAGATGATTCCTAAAGTTAAAATATGTTTTAAATTGATCAATCAATCCAATTTTGAATTATGACTATAATATTAAAAAAAAAGAAATTGTTAATGAGCGAAAATAAAGATAATTGTAATTGAATATTCATGAACAGGTTGTAAACCTCAAGAATGAACCTCTGAATTGAAAGTAGAGTCAAATTAATTGTGCATGTTGTTGAATAACTTAAAAGAGTTTATAAGCCTGCTATTTAACCAGTCATTCTAAGCTCATTCTTACCTTATCTATTAATGAAATATTTAAAAGAAAAAGAATGAGATTTTATCAAAAGTATAACAATATATCAATGTTGAAATATAATTTTGTATTTTCAAAGCTCAAATAGACTCAGCTATTGAATAATATCCCAAATCATAATTAAATTAATTATTGAATTGTAATGAGACAAAAGAAAATGTTAATAAAAAATTAACCAACCATTGTATTTTTCAATGATTGAAAGGGTAAAATATAAAAAAAAATTTAAGCTATTATAAAGATTCTAATGTAATAGGAATTGTGATGAAAGATAGGAACGCCGGTGAATTATGCAACCATATTGGATAGAGATTTTTTCAAATTTTTCTTTCTAAAAGTAAAGGATTATAAATAATTGGAATATATATAATTTATTCAAATGATAAATTATAATTATTTTCATATCGTTATTATCTCAAATGAAATATTACTTTCCGTCTCTTTTAAAATACATATTTAAAATTTTTAAATATTCATATGGTCTGAATTAAGATCTACTTGTAATTGCGATTTATTCATTTTTGTATATGATTCAAATTAACATTTATGTGGTTATCACAACACATTAGATCGAAACAGATATTTTATATGCGTATCGTTTTTTTAATTTAAAATTTAGTTAAAATATATTAATTAATATTTAATTGAACTCTAATCAATTGATATATTATATTTGAATATACATCTATGAAAAGTTAACTTGGAAATTAAGTATATTCATTGATTTAAATAAATATAAGGAACAATCTTTCCACAAAGAAAACTAATATGGAAAGTTTTATCTATTCAATGATTTATTTTTAAAAGAAAAACTTTTTTTTGCAAATTTTTCTTGATAAATCTGTAAATAATCTTCAAGAACAAAACTAAATTCAAATAACTTTTTCCAAAAGTATAATTTATGACAGAATAAAATAAAATTTATTTTAATGAATTTTTAATAAGAAATACGATTAGTTACACACGTTTCATTTTTTTCATATAATAAAATATTATTAAAAAAATAATTTTGATTATTAAATAAAATTTATTTTGTATTAATATATATTATATAGTATTAGTAAATGTACTCCAAACCCCAAAAGAGGAAAAGTGAAATGAATAAATAAATAATCAAATAAATAAATAAAATGTAAATACATTAAAAGCAAAAATGTTTAACTTATCATTCAACAAGTAAATAATTAAAATGTGTAAAAAACACCTTGAAATATTTGTAAAGAAATAATAATTAATGCTTGTAATTATTAATTGCATTGTAAATGTAATAAATAAAAAAAAAGAAAATTTTTAAATTAATTAATAACCTTTTTAAAAATTTTATATTAAAAAAAATAAGATATTCATTCTATAACTGGAGAAATATTAAACATTATATTTACAAATTTTAATTTATTTATTTATGTGTTCAATATATTGGTAATGAACATTCATACAAAACTAATCCTTTGAATACTTATTTTTTTTGTATCATACAATAAATTCATTTTGCCCACGAACATATCTTTGTCAATTTAAAGGCCTTAAATAATGACAATTATTAAATATAGAAAAAAATATGTCATGATTATAATAATTTGTTTTATTATTTCTTTCTAGAACCAAATTAAAAAATATATAACGATAAAAGAATATAAATATATTTGCATGACATTCTCAATTTATAAGAAAAAAATTTAATTGAAGAAAAATTTCACCAAAATTAATCTTTCTAAATTTATTTATGAATAAATTACTAAGTAATTGCATAATATATTAAAAATGAATAATCATTTCAACAATCTCTATTTTTTCATTATATTATTACACTATTTTTAAAACCATTTAGAAAGATATATAATTATATATATCCTATATATTTAGCCTATATAAACAAATCAATTAAATTATATTGTAATTTTTTATTTATTTGACAAATTATCTCTTTTAGAAATAAGAAACAAATTTACCTAATTGATTAAAGACAATGTATAAACAAATGTATAACAAATTTTAATGATTAATTTGCAATTTTCTTGGTAAATTAAACTTTCACAAAATTTTAAATAAACCTTAATAATTTATTAAAAACCTATTTATTAGAATAAGTATTTTTCTAAATGTAAATGAATTAATACTTTTTTGTATATATAAACAGATCAATTATTTTCAATGATAGAATTTATATGTCCGTATTTAGTTATTAAAATAAAAATTATAAAATACATTTCTGTGTGTGGTCATATATTTTGAAGAACTTGTGAGATTTGTCACCTAAAGGAGATGATTACTATTATTAATTCACTCTCATTAATAATAGATTAAAATAAAATTATCTAATTTATGCTATATCTAATGTAAAATATCTAATAATCGAGAAAAAGAGTTAAAGAAAATTTCAGTAAACACGGTTTACATTGAATATCTGTATAATATATATTATTATTTTATCATTTATTTTATATATTTAATTTGAATTAATTAATCAAATCACAATCATTTCTAGATAATAATTGTTTTCTACATTTTTTAGATTTTTAAATCTTTTTACTTGTTTTTTCTTGAATAAATTATAGTAAATAATAAATAGAAATAAAATGATTATATTAAAATTCCTAAAATAATTATCAAATAAATTAATATATATATATTACCAGAAATAATATGTGATAACCCAATTGTCATGATAAACTAAAAAAATAATTTGTATAAGAAAGTATAATATATATTTTTAATATTTATTTTTATTATTATATTCCGTAATTAGAATGTGTGTATTATAAATATATATTTTTATTTTTTTAATAAATAATAAATATTTAGAAATGACACTTAATTTAACTTTAGTATTGGTGATAGAGATAAGATATTCTTCTAACATAAATTTTCGTTAAAAAAGATTTAATAATTAATTTCTCGAAAAATTATTTATATAACAATTAGTACATGAGAATAATGTGATTATCATAAAGGAATAATATTTAATAATTTAATTTAAAGCCCTTCCCGTAAATATTTTCAATTTTGATTTATTCACTGATAATACAACAAATGCGTAAATTAATACTATTATTATACGAACAACAAACATACATAAACATATATTATTTACTAAAGATGATTAATCACATTTAAAGGAAAACAAATAGTTAACATTGGTGATTAGTAAATAATTAATTTATTAATTATTCTTGATGAACCCTACCTGTTTCGTCTTGGATTTTAACACCAATGACGGGTGAATTTGTCAAGCCAAAGAGAAGAAACAACACGGGGATCATTTTCTTTATTTTAAAACTATATAGTTTACTTTTACAAAGAATTGTTTTTACTTTTTATTTTTTATTTATTTATTTTTGTTTTGTTTTTTTTGGTTTGTTTAATCTAGTACTAACTAACTAGGATATTTTTATTAGTTTTTGAGAGGGTGACACAACGAACAGTGGATTGTCTTTATTCTTTGGTATCTTGATGGATTAATGTTTTTTTTTAGTCACTAGTTAGCTACAGAAAGCACGCGCGTCCAGGCATCGGACTCGGCACACTGACTAAAGCGTGGAAGCAGTCGGATTCGCGTCGCGGCGCTAACTGATTGCCGTGAGCACGGTGGTGCCCTGTTCCGTCGTGGGTGGCCGAGTGGTGCCGGGGAGTGCCGAAGGCGGACTGACCAGCCCGAATCTCCAATCCCAGACACCTTTTTGATATATTATTGACAGTTTCTGGTCATCAATATATATATGCTGTATTTTATACAAAATAAAAATAAATAAAAAATATTCCCTAAAATCAATTAAACAGTAAGTAATTAAATCTTGATTCTAATACGATATGAACATTTGTTTTTTAATAAATGGATTGATCTAAAGATGATTTATATCCCTCTAAAATTCAAAATTCAATTTCAATTATTCAAATTGATTATAGATCGAAAAATTTCAATTGTGATTTTTATCTGTTTTAATATACAATATGATATGAACAGGATTAAGATTAATCAATTAGTACTTCTTGTTTTGTTTTTTTATTAAATACCGATAAATGTTTTTTCTCTTCTCTGAGTTAGTTTTAATGATATTTTTTAATAATTTTAGAGATAACTCTTAAAACAGATTATAATCGACAGGATTATAACGTAAATTTTTATAGATTCTAGACTGATTATCAGAAAAATTATATTCCTTGATCAATGAGATAATAAAAGAATAATTTTATATTTATTTACTATTTACATTTTATGAATTATCGTTTATATGTATAAATTATAGTCCTAGTTCAATTAATTAATGAAGTTCTTATCCACAAATATGGTTGAACAATAACTATAAAGAAAGTATCAGTGGCCTATCTACAACTTTCGAACCCCGGAGCGGTCTGTAATTTGCCAACCTATCCAAGTCAAATATATAGTATTTTAAATTAATGAAAATACATAAATAATTGTAATTGAGACAAATTATTTTTGGGTAACTTTAAAACACACCTTCCTTGAATGAAGATTATATATATATATATATATATAATTTTTCTTCCTTTTTTTTAAAAAAAAAAAGATTATTATTATTAAATTATTTACTCTTTTAACTTTCATAGAAGAAAAATCCTGTATAATGCTCTCAAAATAATATTATTTATTATTTCTTGTACTTTAGGCCAGAGGTTTTCAAACTGTGGTACCTTATTACCTGACAGTTAATTTTAGAAACGTAATCATTTTAGTGGTACCTGAATCGGAAGTTTCTATGGCCCAACTTGAAAAAATTTAAGTACCTCTGTTTTAGACCATATCGCAAAATTTTATGGTCTTAGATCATTCACTCAATTGTTTAATTAAAATATTTTTTTAATCAATTTTAATTATAAATTCTTGACAAAATTACAATGTTTGATACAAAATTGTCTATTTTATATTGTTGGATGAATTTAAGTAAATCACGAGGGCCTTCTTTGTCTGTATCTTTAAAAAAATTTTAGAGAAAATATTTTCTAAACTACATTATATTCACATGAAATTCGAAATCAAATAGTAAATCATAATTTGTGGAAATTGAATTGTAAAATTAAGAAATGTACGAGTTTTTTTTACGCCTTTAACTAATTATAAAAAATGGTGTGCGAAGTGAAATGCCTCTACCCTCTACCCTCTATAGTTTGTTTTATCAGCGAAAATAATTTGGTTTAAATTTTAAATTTTTTTTTGAAAATAACAAAAATAATTTAATATGATTTGGGTTAAAAAGGGAAAACAACATGATTTTTTTCAAATTTCAAATAAATTTTTTTATTTGTGGTATTATTTAATGTATTTATGAAAGATAAATTTTTTCCTCTTAATGAGGTTTAGACTATAATTTACTATTTCAATAAGTAGTAATTTAATAAAAATTAATATTAAATATCATTATTCTAAGATTAAAGAGTCTACATATAATGATGTTTACTCTCCATTTTTCATTTTCAATATTTGAAGGAATTCACACCATTTAGTCTCTATTAATCTATACAACGATAATTTTTCTTCTCCCTCATCGGCCCCTTGGTCTTTTCTTCATTATTTCCATTCAAATTTTTGGAATTAATTTTAAAAATGTAATATTGTTTTTGTGTACCATAATGAAATGATTCTTTTTTTTTTGGGTTTATGTTTAATTATTTTGTATTGTGTTATTTTAATTCTATTTTAATAATTTTAAATATACCTAGATAAATTATAACTGTGTTGGGGTAAATTCTTTCCTCCCTACCTTTTAATTAGTAAATTATTATCTAAATTAAAAAATAATTTCTATGGGAATAGTAATTTCCTGGCTTTGCCTGAATTTTTAACCTTTGCTTGGTTGCTTAGTGAATTCATAGAAGTGAGTATCAGGCGAGCCACTCTAGCTAGCAATTTCGGACTCCATTAGAGCAGGCTAATCACTAAGCCGGAAAGCAGCCACCCCATTGAACAATTTGCTTGGACGCTCACTGAAGAGAATTCCTCCAGGGTATCCACCCACATTTTCTACTGACCGAGAAAGAAATAAACGTTTCATTTACATATTTTTTTAAAGGAGTTATTTTTAATTAATTTTTATTTTGAAGGAAATTTATACATTCAGAATTTTTCTATTATCTCTCTTTCTCTCTCTCTCTCTCTCTCCCGTCCATGTGTTGTTCGAGAGAAACTCAATAAACAAAAAAGTATATTCTTCTGTTTTATATGATCAGAATAATTTTCCGTCTGAAAAGAAAAATAAACACAATCTATTTATATGATAAGTAGTAGAGAAGAGTTGGAAGTCAACGCGGTGCTGGAGAGCATAAATGAAAAAGAATCCCGATTGAAATTTTCATCGGCTTCTTTGAGAATATATATTATAATTTAACTGTAAGAAAGTCTGCTTCTGACCTCCGCCAGAACCATAGAAAAGTTAAAAGCCCTAACAAATTGAGTTAGAAGGCAATTTTTTTTTTGTTTTGTATTTCTTATGGACCTCAAACACTTTGTAAAATTTAACTTTTTCGAAGTGTTTAAACTTGATTCACCACTCTAGTAAGTACCAGGTGGGACCACCAGACCAAAGTACTTACTTTGTTTTGAAAGAAAAAAATAGACTTGGACGGAGAGGGAGTATAAAAATATGCCTTTTGATGAAGAGACTAAGTAAAATATAATTAAAAAAAGAAGAAGAACAAATCTAACTTGTTTAAAAGTTGTTAATGGGGTGGGGAAAAGTCCAAGTTTCTTCGATCTTTTATCAAAGGATATTAGAAGAAAGTATAATTAAGATTAATAATAATAACATTTTCTGTATATTAAATAGCAATTAAATATAATCTTTCAGATATATTTTTTATAATATTATGTATATTCTCATTTACAATATCATGGCCCTATGGTTTTGGTTCATCGTTGGCAAATTGTAAAACTTAAATTAAAAAAATGTATATTTAAATAATTTCTAAATCATATCTTATTATAATTGATCTCCATAAAATGTGAAGACATCCACCTGAAATTATATGCTTTTATATTCTTGTTAAAGATTAAAGAGATTTTTTCAGTGCTAATGGAATGAAATGATTAAAATAGAATTTCAAATGATTTATGGAAACGCCTATGGTTTATGCAACCATTTATATTAAGATTTTTTTAATGATTTCTTTTTATTGCGTTGTATTTGATGCTTTCAAGTTCTGGCGCTGCTAATTAAATTTTAATTTTTATATACATTCAAAAGTGTATAGGTATAGAAAGTAATGGGAATATGATAAAAAATCTATTATGAAATAAAATTCAGG
This sequence comes from Labia minor, assembly GCA_963082975.1. Taxonomy (NCBI): domain Eukaryota; kingdom Metazoa; phylum Arthropoda; class Insecta; order Dermaptera; family Spongiphoridae; genus Labia; species Labia minor. The sequence continues at coordinate 39,815,064 of OY720344.1, read as the reverse complement.
CAGATGCAGTTAAAATTCCATTAAAAAGAAAATAAAGCTACTTCCACAGATTTTTATTTGCAATAGAGTTAACTTTAAAAAAAATATTATTAATTTATATTTAAAAATATCAGAGATAAGATGTTATTATACAATTTGGAATAATTAAAAAAAAAATAATTTCAAGTAGAAGTAAATATGAAACAACAATTAAAATCAATTAGGAAGATAAAAATTTTTCCCATAAAGATGTGAAATAAAAAAGAAAAGTATTGAAAAATATCTACATTTTGATTTTAAATATTTCTAAAATTTTTCTACTTAAAATTATTAGAATTGTTATTTTTTATACATATGTTATTAGAAATAAACAGAAAGTCAATTTTTTTGCAATGCTATTTATAATAATATATCATATAACACTATAGGTATATATTTAGTTTTTATGTTAGTTATGTTATGTGTTTATTTATGAAATTTTTTTTTTGTTTATTTGATATTCTATATAAACATTTTTTTTTAGGAATTATTATGTTTATATATTATTTATTCATTTATGTCAATTTTTGAATATATTGTAATCTAAAAGCCATAACAAGGGGAGCTAAGGGATGACGGCCATGGGCTCATTAAAAAAGGGGCACTAGAAGCGTAGATGTTATTATAAAAAAATTTTTCAAATTCATAATAATGTTGATATTGACTATAAAATAAATCTAAACCTAATAATAATATTATTTAAATATTTTTTGTTAAATTATATTTTGTTTTTGTTAGGGGTTGCAAATTTTAATTATAGCCACGGGGGCAATTTTTCCTTAGTGGTGCCCTCATTTTTGTATGTCATCTTCTGTGTGATCAAAAGCTATTTATTTTCTAACGAACTACTAACATTTAAATTATTCTCTTTTTCGGTTATATTTTATTTTTAATCTTTGTTTCTTCTTTATAAAAAATGTATTTATTGTAAGTTTAAAATGTTTTCTAAGAAAGAAGATTGTTTCTAGTGTAGTTAACCCTTATTTACCTGCGTCTATATTTATTCATCATTATATTTTCATCTTTTAAATGCTGGGAAAGCTTGACAAAAATTCCAAGATGAAATTATATAATCGTTTTCATGCACCACGCAAACTGGTTCAATTTGTTCTTCAAGCACGCAACTAATAGCTCGAGTGAATGCTTCTTTCTTGTTTATACTCTAATTAGTAAATTAATCAATACTACAAGTTAATCGTATTATTACTGGTGAATTATTGAATATATAATACTTTTATGTGATTTGATTTGAGTAATTTATATTTAATGATATTAGATTTATGAATTTTCTAGAAATTCAACTAATATTTATTTATAAATCAATAAAAACTTTTAATTTAATATCATTTATATATTTTATTCTAATTAAGTAAAACGAACAAATATATAATTTTGCATTACATTATTATTATATTTTGTTTTCTTAAAATGTTTTTTTTTTTAAATCAGGAAAATATTAAGTCTCCCACGGATCTCTTGAACTTTTAATTATTATTATTATTATTTAAAGCGTATATATTAGTGATGGAAAATGAAAGAGATGTTGTGTGTAGTGTAAATAAAAGAGCAAAGGATAAATTCAACTTGAGAGAGACCGGCACAACTGATTTTTAAATAAAACCATTTTCGGGAAAAAAATAAATTACTTGTATATATATGTAATTTCAAGTTGGTAAATTGGAGTTTCAACTTTAATTACGAGACTATTTTCTTGTCGTGTCATTCTGGAGCGGGTCGAGAATGCCGATTAGAAATTGGCAAGCCCTTCAGCTCACAAAATAGGCTAGAATGGCTCATTTATTCCTTCAGTTAGGCACTGGCCTTTTATTAATTAACATTAAAATTAATATTAATTAATACTACTCATTGTTAATCAATCTAATATTAAACAGAAATAGTTCATATATAGCTAATTAAATAACAAAATTGATTGGTGGGAGGTGGAGATTGAAAACGGGTTGAAGGATAAATAATAATAGATTTGATTAATGATATCTTAGAATATAGTTTAAAAAAATAATTTTTAAAAAAAAATATTTATTAGTTATTTCTTCGAAATAATAATATTAATATTAAATATACGATTTATCTATTTATAAAAATTGAATATATCTGTTATTAAGTCCAAACGCGGAAACATATTATAATTAAATATATTTATAAATTTATTTATATAGGTATAAAAAATTAATTAATTAATTATAAAATTTGTTATATTATAAAAAAAAAATTATTAATAATAGAATATTATCTATCTTTTAATTTACTAATATAAAAATTATAAAATTATTGAATGGCTAAATAATCTTTTATTTAATTTACCAAAATAAAAATAAAAAGAATTCTTTTATCCAAACGCGCATTGGTATTTTACTATCTCGCCAGAGATAGTATTGCGATCACGAAAATTTTCGATATTGAGATTTTAATGTTTTTAAAAGTTTTGAAGGTTCCTGAATCATTTTCACTAAGGTTGAGAAAAATGTCTCTCTATGTGTGTGTGTGTGTGTGTGTGTGTGTGTGTGTGTAGACAAGATTACTCAAAAACAGTTTGAGCTAGAATCATGAAATTTGGTACATGAGCATTATTCAAAATTCTTAGTTTTCTATCAACTTTTGAGAAATGTAGCTCAACCGGAAGAGGGTCATTACCTACAACATTTTGATTTTTTTTCCTCTAAAGTGACCGTAAAAATAAAGATATATGTTTGATAATTGTTCACATGATTAAAAATTGTTTAAAACTGCTATTTATAGAATCTCACGCGCCAACACGTGACGTCTTGTCATCAACAAAGAGCCAAACATGCGCTGGTTTAATAAATATTATTTATTAATTTTAAAATTTATAATTTATAATTAATTAAATTTAATTCAAATATAATATATTATGTTATTTAAACTAATTCAAATTGCGAGATAGTCGAGTGGAGACACTCCAGTTAATTTAAAAATGTTGATCTATTAATGGCGTTTTTAATATTTCTTCTATCTAATGAAAATCGAGAAAATTGTAATAAATTATTTATTTTATTTGGGATTAAAAATATTTACTAGCATTTTAATAGAATTTTTAATTTTGAGTTAAATAATTTTTATTTGTATTATAACATATAACATTATAACAGAACAATAACTATTTGGAAAAATATTCGTTCAAAATTAACAAAGAACTAATGGATTAAATAATAAATAATCTCGGTTCTTAAATTCTTAATTATTTTTATAATTTAATGATTTATATAATTTTTTAAAGAATCAACTAATGAAAATTTTTTTTTTATATTTCTGAATACTTTTGTGTCCATAATGTCAATTTTGTGTTAAAAAGTGGAATTTAAACTCATAGTTTTTTAAAAATATTTATATATTTATAATATTTCAATATCTTCTTATCATGTTTGTGGAAATTTTTGTTTCTTTATGATTTAATTCAAAATAGGAATGAATAAAAAAGGAAATTGAATTTTTCCATGCACCTCTTTTGAAGTAGTAGAAAAAAGTCACATAATTTTCCCTCCCAATTATCGCCATATTTCATGACATCATTAACCAAAATAATCAGAGATTTCCTGAATTTAATATCACTTTTTATATTTTTCAAAAAAAAAATATAATATTCAATTAAAATTAAAAATAATTTAAACAAAAAATTTCATTTTAAACATTTTTATTTTTATTGGACAAATAAATGGTAACTTTATTTATAAAAAGATTTTTAAAACTTTATTAAATCTTGTATGTAACTTGTATTGTACACGTATGTTGTTGGTAAAGTTTATCATGCAATAATAACATTAAATTTTTTCGTTCATAAAATTCGTTTAGAAATTAAATTTCAATTAATATGATATGGAATGAAAAAATTATAAAACAAGTAATTTAATTTATATTATAACAAAATGAGTTTTTTTCTTCTTTGTATCATCTAAATTGGAATATATTACAATTTTTTGAAATCAGATCGATTTTATTAAAGGCTCCCTTTCAATCAGGAAGGTTGTTATTGAAGAAAACATCGAATAAAACCGATTACGAATTATACTGAAACATATTAATGAAAGTTTTGCGTTAAAACATTTTTTATTTATTTTTTTTTTTTTTTTTTATTTTTTAGAGATTAACAATAGAAAAAAAACTTAAGAGAAACGAGAATATACGTTGTTCCTGCAATGAATGCATGGAAACTGAGGCGGGTTCATTGAAGTCAACAAGTATACGTTAACCTTCGTGATGTAGCTTATAACAAAAAAAAAACAATAATTGTTAATAACGCAGGTTTTATATGATTTCAGTAAATCTAAATGACAATTAAATTTCATATAAGAGTAGTTTAGATTGAAAACTAAATGGAGAGTACGCATATATTATTTTCTCTTATAATTAGTACAAACTAGAACAAGCATCTGTTAAGCATATATACACAATGATGAACGTAGCCCAACGAAGATATCGGTTCATTTTCAAGTATATTAGAATAAGTTTTCAACATAATAAATATATATATATTGTATACATTGAACGCTCTATATAAGCAACTCACTTGAACCAATTTCAATAAAAAGTTTCTTATTGGGAAAAGTTGCTTATAGGGAAAAAAGGAATATAAAAATACTTACCGTATGAAAAATATTTTTCCTTATTTCTTTTACTAACTAAACTGTGCCAGAATAAATATAAATACCTATTCTAATTAACAGAAACTTAAATACTGGAAGTACAAAACACATGCATCTCCAATAACAATTTTTACATTTTGAGGGTATGTTGTTATTTAGCTTAAAATAAATAAGTTGCTTGTATAGAGGTTGCTTATATAGAGCGTCACTGTATTAATTATTTTCATGTTATTCACAATTTTCTCAGTCGACTTATAAAATTATCATCAGGACATATTGTTGAATCTGAATGAAATAAATTTAAGTCTTGTCGTTTTTTAAATTTTTATTTGTTTAAATATGAATAAGTATTGGTTGACAAACAAGAACTTAATTTCTTTGAATTACTGTATTGAAAAAAAACTAATTTTTCTCTTAAAAAAATCTTTTATTAGAAGTTTGAATTTGTTAAACTAAAAGAGTAAGTACAGTGGGTGATCGGTTAACGAAAATAGTCTGTTCCAAGACTAGTGTTCGTTAACCGATCATCGATTTACCATAGATTTTTATGTAAAATCGATTAAATTGTTCTGGAGACCCTAAACATTAAATTAAATAAGCTGGAGTGTCCCCACTCGACACTCGACTATCTCGCAATTTGAATTGGATTAATTAACATATATTATATTTAAATTAAATTTAAATAATTATAAATTATAAATTAAAATTAATAAATAATATTTATTAAACCAGCGCGTGTTTGGCTCTTTGTTGGCTCCACGTCACGTGATGGCGCGTGATTGCCAGTCAACGTGTTAAAAAATTAATTCCGATACTTTCAGCGATTCAATCAAGCTGAAATTCTATAAATAGCAGTTTTATACAATTTTTAATCATGTGAAAAACTATAAAACATCTATCTTTATTTTTACGGTCATTTTAGAGGAAAAAAAAATCAGGTATCAATGTAGGTAATAACCCTCTTCCGGTTGAGCTACATTTCTCAAAAGTTGATAGAAAACTACGAATTTTGAATAATGTCCGTATACTAAATTTAATTATTCTAGCTGAAACCGTCTTGTCTATACACACAGACACACACACAAACAGACATTTTTTTCAACCTTAGTGACTCAGGGACCTACAAAACTTTTAAAAACATCAAAATTTCGACATCGAAAATTTTCGTGATCGCAATACTAAAAAGATAGTAAAAATTAAAAAATAAAAATTATTTAAGTATTAACAGTTTTAATCCTGATCCGCCGAGATCGAACCTCGATAAGTTCAAATAGATTTAATTTCAAATAAATAACTAAAATTGACATAGAATAACTAACTAATAATTTTAAAAAAATCCGTATTAACTAAGAAACGTGAATTTTTCTATTCAGCAGTAATGATATATATATATATATATATAAAATGATAAGAAATAAAATGGATTTCAAAACAATAATAATTTTACCTAAATTGCTTTTATATTTATTTTTAACTTATTAAAATATAATATTATTAATATAATCAGTTGAATTTGTCATTTTTAAAAGAGGGATTTTTATAATCCAATCTAATAAATAAATCAAATTAGCTATTTTAATACTTTTAATAAAAATCCATTTCGACAAAGGTATTTATATTTTCATTTGTATATAAATTTATTTATTTTGATTTATTTTTTTCGAAATGATGAAAATAAATTATGCTAATGAAATTCATGGAAAGCAGAGACACCCAAATACAAACTTTGCTTCATTTTACTTATCTTTCTCAATCTGACGAGTGAACTTGAAATTATCTAAATTAATTAACACAGATGCCGGTAAATCAAGAGAGTGTTAGATCTACCTTACCATACAACTCTATACCTCAATTGATCATGGTGACACAACTTTATTTCCTAAGTTCATCGCACAGATATTTATTATTATCCAATTTAACTCACTACCGTTGACGAATATAATTAGAATCTTGTTTGAATATCTTCTTCAAAATATTAGGAAATTAAGTGTTAACTGAATTAAAACTAAATATTAGCTGAAAATTAAATTCATTTTATATCTGTTCTGTTGAAATCTATTTCGAATGGGTGCATTTGAAACTTCATTTAGATTGGATTAATAAATATTTGATAGATTGGAAAGTTTTAACACTCATACATTTCATGCTTCTAGCTCAAACTGTTTTTGCGTAACACACACACACACACACAGAGAGAGAGTGAGAGAGAGAGACATTTTTCTCAACCTTAGTAAAAATGACTCAGGGACCTTCAAAACGTATAAAAACATCAAAATCTCAACATGGAAAATTTTCATGATCGTAATACTATCTCTGGCAAGATAGTAAAAAGGATGTATATGTTTCCGGTTAATTTATTTAAAAAATAAAACATCCCTATAATTTTGCACTTTAATGAATCTGTTCATAAGGCGTTAATAAACATATCTAACGTCGATTACATTTTTCTTTTTTTTTAAGGATATTTTGAAATTATCATTATAGATATCTTCAGCCCTACTCGGCTTAGTTCGTTGTCCGAATAATTATTCGGTTTCCGAACATAAAAATCATTCGTGAATGTCTTCGTTATCCGATTTGTTCATTGTCCGAACTGTTCGTTAACCGATCACCCACTGTATTTTATTTTTACCATTTTCATTGACATAATATAAACTATTTGAATTAATTGTTGAGATTTGTCAAGAATTGAGAATCTCAATTTGAATCTTAATTTACTTTTAGTCACAGAGTAATCGCTATTTGACTACTTCATATTTGGTATTTATATTTAATTGTTCATAATCATATCCATTAACACTTAATTATTATTTATCGTAATCAAAATCACCATGCAAAAAGCAAAATCATTTCATGATCAGAGGAATACCTTAAAATCTAAGGCCAATTTCCTCAAAGAGGGTTTTTTCAAATATCTTCAATATGTTCTCTGAAAATGACTGTGTCTTACGAATGTTAATTCATTTGATAATTTTACTTCACACATACATATAATCATTTCTTTTTAATAAATTATAATCATAAATTAAATATTAAAATAACAAAGTTTAATTATAATTCACCATCAATATAATTCTGGGAGGACCCATTTGGGCACATAGGATATCCAATAAAAAATTAAATACTTTAGGAATTCCAGAATTATGGCAGTTAGAATTAAAGAATATAAAATACGGCTTTTTTCAAATATCTTCTTATCCCAAATATCAAATATTGTCATACTATATATAAAATCAAATCACCAATTTGAATTATTTATTATCTATTTCTTTTAATAATTCTATAAACTATGACATTGCCAACAAAATAATCCTATTTATTTTTTTTTATTTTTTTCTCTTATTTGCCTCTATAAGCTTTTTATTTATTGAGATATAGAATATTGGAAACAAAAAAATGTATCCGTATTCAAATATATATATATTTAAATATTTAATATTTTTACCAACCGACGATAGTAAGGGAGGTATTGTTTTCACACGAAATTTCACATGTGGAGATTTTTACATATCTCCACGATTCATGCATTTTCTAAACAGAAAAAAGTATTTTTAGCATGATGTCCGTCCGTCCGTGCGTCTGTCCGTCTGTCCGTCCGTCCGTATAGATGTGTACAGCCTGAACGGCTCAACGGATTTTGATGAAATTTGGTATATTTACTTAATGCATCAGTAGGATTAATTGATCAACTTTTGGTGCAAATCTGGAAACCGGAAGTGGTAGTATTAGGGATCCTCGATAGGAAATCACCAAATTTCACATGAGGAGATTTTTATATATCACCACGAGAAAAATCATATTTATTAGTTTTTTCTTAATTTAAAATGACGTCATCCAGCCATTCATGACGTCACAGCCTGGTCTTATATATTATAAATAAAATAAAATTAAAAATATTTATGTTATATCCATATCTGTTTTTATTACATTAATAGATATATTAAAATTTTTTGAAATTGTTTCTGTAGCTGGAAATTAATTTACTTCAAACCGTCGGTTGGTTCGGACCTGGCCACATGTCAACTTATTTTAAATAAATTTTAAAAATTAGATTAATAATTAATTTTTGAATAATTATATTCAAACTAGGATTGATTTGTTGTTATATCTTTGGACCTTATAACACAGAATTGGTCAGTTAATTACATAGAGAAATAATTAGTAAAGAATGTTTTAAATAGGAAAGTTGTTATAGATATAATAACACTTTTTTTAATAACAACCGACTGAAAAAAATTACTATTAAAAAGAAAAAAGATTAAAGAAAAATCATGATGTCCTTCATATTTTTTGTTATTTAAAATAATTTAGAAAGTAATTATAGAATCTTGCTTTAGAACTTAATTTATAAATAAAATATAATATTACCTATAATATCTTTTGTAAATTTACACTATTTTTCTTTATATATTATGTAAAGTACATATTAAAAGAGCGTCAAAAGAAAATCAAAAAAATGAAATATGGTAGGTATGGCTATAATTGAATTAATTATCATTTTTTTTTCATTCATATTTATGCATTTTTTGCTTCTTGACTTGGTCCATTCATGTCTTGAGCAGCAATGTCAAGGACGTATTCAGTATGCCGGAGGTCTTTATAAATAGCCCGCAGGTAAATTGAAATGCATTTTCTTAAAATATTTTTTTCCCAATTAAATTCAATTTATTTATTTTTTTATTTTTTTTTTATATCTTTAGTTGTATAAATATATTTATTATATATATATAGCGGCTTCAAGTAACCGTCATAAAGAAAGGGAAAATGTTCTAATATATTTGTATTTCAAATAAATTAATAATTATATATATTTATACACTTTTTTTTTCTATAAATTCACATATATTCTAATGAATAATTATTGTATATAATATATTGAAAAATGAATTATTGAGATATATTTAATCTTCAATTACGTATATATTTTTGAATTTTTTATTTTTAAGTTTAATTTTAATTAAATTTAATATAATTTTTAATAATGATTCATATGATATTATTCAACATCTCTATTAGCACTTCTTAGAATGAACTTTTTTTATAGTATAAAATATCGATTATTTTTATAATTATAATCTATAATTTTTATACCTTATATTCTCTCTCAATTATAATAATCAATGACTGTATTATGTTTTGACATTACCGCGAATTTATTTTTTGGAAATCTTAATTTATAGATATACAATATTCTCAAATATTTATCTAAACTTTCTCACCCATTTTCACTAAAAATAAAAAATATTTATTTCATAATTTCAATTAGAATATGTATCACCTTTCCCTAAGTAGTAAGCTTCTCAAACAAGGTACAGTGTATAATAAGACACGAATAAGATAATATCTTTCATTTTGTGACGGTCTATACATGAGCAAACAGAGTTCGAAACATTTTTAAAATAAAAGAACTGGAGCACCTTATGAAGTATTCAAAGTGTGCTTTGAAATACTGATATATATACTCCAGACGTTCAATTGAATAGAATTGAACTGTTCAAAACATAAACATTAACATATTAATAATATATAAGAAATTCTACATATAAAAGAAGATTGAGATATAAATTAAAAATTAATACGATTGATTGAAATCAATTTATAACCGAAATAGTATTGTATGAGATAATTGACCTAAAATGATATAAATCAACTAAGATCTTTCTAAAATATAAATAGAACTGGTTTTATTATTCCATTTTTTAAAATAGAGGAATAAAGATAATAATCTGACACAATTATTATATCTATTAAACTTTTAATTGTATTGTATATTTAATTTTTACATAAAATTTAAAGGACAAGACTGTGTAAACAAATTAAATACTTTGATTAAATAAAACACGTGTTAATTCAATTTCTTCAAAGTACCTACATTAAAAATTAATGTCAACACCCTTGAATACATATCTATTAATATATCTGATAAAAAACCACTTCGTGGTAGAGGTTCCCCGCCAAGTTGTGTGCCCTAAAAAGTTAGGAAATCAAAAAAGTTAGAGCCCCTCAAAGTTGTCTTTCAAAAAAATTAGTGAAATCAAAGCTTGGCGGTCGCCAAGTTTCTCACCTTACAATATTAATTGTTTTTAAAACCTTCATTTCCTGAATAGTGTATTTAATTGTATTTCCAATACAACTTTTTCAAATAGTGGTAGTACCTCCCACATTACCACAGAGTATTTGCAAATTAATTAAGTAAAGAGTATTAATCAAAAAATATACACATTATATTATTACTCTCTTGCTACATTATATTAGTTAAATAAAAATTTAATTTTTTTCTCAGTTTTTCTTTATTCTTGTTAAATATATAAATTTATTCCTTAAAAAAAATAAACATTGAATAATAAAAATTCATTTTTGAAAATTGTTATTAAATTTAGTATATCTTTATAACAATATAACCATGCAAATTAAATTTTGATTTTAGATACCTATTTAAAAAATATATATTTTTGATATTTTATTTATTTGATTATAAAATTATTGATACATTTAAATATTCCAATGAAAGATTATTATGGTTTAATTTATATAATATTACTTTCTTACAATCTATTATTATTATTATTGTCATGAAAATAAAACAAATATAAATATAATTCATAAAATAAAAATTAAATACAATTTGATTACTTGTCAATAATTTGTGTGGGTGTATACTATATATTATTTAAAATTAAAAAGTTTGACTTTGTTTTGATATTATTACATTTTATTTTTTAATTATCTTAAATAAAATTATTTTTGATCAAGTCTATATATATTTACATTTATTATTTAAATTACTTTTATTCTTGAATGTCTTAAAAATATAATGTTAACAGTATAAAAAAAGTTAGTTAATTTGTTATTTTAAATCACTTCAGGTAGGAATGGTGTGAGTCCCTGCATAGGAATATCATAGAAATTTGGTATTCGCCCTACATGGTTTTGCATTCGATGTTTTGCCCCTTTTTGTATTAAAATACTAAAGATTTCTCTCTTTCTAAATTGTCCCGCCTTATGTGCTGGGGTATCTCCAAAACCATCCTTTGAATTAATATCTGCATCATAGTTTAAAAGAAGAGTTGTAATTTGGGGAAAACCTTTAATTGCAGCCAAATGAAGAGCCCGCATTCGATTAATGTCTTCCTCTTCTAAAATAGCTCCTGCTTTAAGAAGATATCTACACACTTCATAATGTCCGCCAATCACCGCTCTGCATAATGGTGTCCGCCCTAAGCACTGGTCCTTTATATTTATATCCGCATTATTTTCAATCAGAAGTTTAACAATATCAAGGTAGCCATAAGAGGCAGCAAAATGCAGTGAACTTCCGGTAAATTCTGACAAGTTAGGATCAGCTCCTTTGTGAAGCAACAATTCAACAATATCATAATATTTCTTTTTCGTTGCTATAATAAGTGGGGTTAGTCCTCTTTTATTTCTGTTATTTATAGGGCTTCCACAGCGTATTAAATAATCGGCTGTTTTTATTCGTCGATGAGTTAAAGCAATTAATAAAGGAGTGTCACCTAAAACGTTAATTGCAGTTGGATTGGCTCCGTATTCCATTAATACTAGTGAATAGTTCATATCATCCAATGTTGCTGCTGCATGTAATGGAGTATTTTCATTCATATAAATTGAATTAACATCCATAAATTGAACTTCCAACCAAAACTGTATATCTACAAACGATTCATTCAGTACACTTTCATAAAGAGTTAATGAGCCCTTCTAAAAAAGGAAAAATAATATTAATATATTACAAAAAATGAAAATGTAAAAATATGTATTAATAGGTGTGAGAACATTCTACTAATTTCATTTACAAATCTAAAGAAAATATAATTATTTTCATAAACAAAAAAGTTATAATTAATAATAAAAATTAAAATCAAATTATTAGGATATAAAATCTAAGCAAACCAAGAATTTCCTGATGTTTACTTTTAATTTTTTAGAGGAGAATGAAAACCAAGCCATTTCCAGAATCCGGGGTTTTTACATAAGTCCTCCCTACTTGGAAAAACAAATTTAATTGCAAATTTAATCATTCTATTTTTATATTTAATTTTATAGTATAGCAGGTGGAGAACAGACCTACTTTAGGGACTAGCGACCCTGCCTACGTGAAGTTCTGTACTTCACCACTCTTATATCAGGAGGGTTAGGTCCTGTTAGGTCTTTTCTTCTATCCTTCTTCATTTATATTCCTATCCTTCCCTATTGCCGGGCAGCAGCGACAACAGAACCGGGCTAAGACCTATGACTTCGGACGTAAGACTTCGAACCGGTTGAGTTTTGAATATTCGTAGGCGAAAAGTTGAATAGGCTGCGGTGCAAAAGAGAGCTGGACTTCACTGCACTAACTAGCCCATGGTTAACTTTAATTTAGGAACGATTACTTCATGCGATTCGACTGACAATCTTGCAACCTAACCTTAACAAACAATTTTAACATACCACCAGAAGAAGTAGAAGCTGCGATAAACATATTTAAAACAATAAATCTTGCAGTGCCGATAAAATCTCATGGGAAGTTATAAAAGCATCTGACTATTATGGAGCTGAGGCTTTTCTTGGTATATGTCGCAAGGTCTAGACTGATCTTAAATGTCCTGCTAACTACTCCAAATCTATATTATCTCTTTGCACAAGAAAGTATCGAAGAGGAAATGTTGGAATTATAGACTAATTGCTCTTATTTCCAATGCCAGTAAGATAATGCTTCATATTATTCACAGCGGTAAAAGACCCTTCCTTGATAGACAGATTCATGACGTACAAACTAAATTCGTAAAAGGGAAGGAGACACGAGAGCAGATTCTGAATATGAGGTAAATCATTGAAAAAGCTAGAGAATGTGTTTTCGTGTTTTTTGGACTATCGAAAGGCCTTTGATACGGTCAATTGGCCCCTACTTTGGCGAATTCTGGTCGAAATGGGAGTGCCTTCTCATTTGGTTGCCATAATTAGAACTCATTATCAATCTAAAACCGCTGCTGTGAAATTGTACGATAAAACAACGCATTCTCCTTTATTTTGGCAGCATCATGAGGCGAGATAATAGCCTAGAAAAACTTATTGTTGAAGGGAAAGTCGAAGGCAATAGACGAAGAGGCAGAACTCCATCAAGATGGGTTGATCTGGTTAAACACCTGACTGGCTCAGTGAAATGGCACATACTTCCTTGGACCGTGACTTTTGTAAGGCAACAGTCAAACGTGCTATTTTTTGTCCACGACAACTCAAACATGAGACTACAAACACGAAGAAGAAAGGAACAAAATATAATATGTATATGGTGTAAGCAAATGCTCAATATTGAATCTCATTTTTATTTTATAAAAGTTTATTGGTATTAATATCTAAGACAGTGTTTTTATTATATTTAACCAACAATATTAAATTTAAATAATTATAGAATTGTTTATGTTAATTATATAATTTTAATTTATTTAACTAATTGAAAATCAAGAATCGTTAACATGAAATTTATATTATATTTAATAAAATAATATTATTTAAATAATATAATTACTGGAGCTAAGATGGCAGGACCAAAATTTTCTAATGAGAACATCTTGGAGTGTAGACCTGAAAATATTTCATGATTAGAACATTTTAAATTGAAAATTTTATTAAAAAAAAATTAACATATTTATTTTATTATGTCAATCCTATATCATATCTAATAATGTATGTTTCCGTCCTGACCAAAAAAACGATGTTTTTCAATTTCTTTTTGTTTTATTTTTCAAAATTCAAGATAGCTGAGACCTGTACGATGTCAGCTGAACGAAATATTTTGCAAAACCATATGAATATGGAAAGCTGTGTGCAACGTGGGTGCCGCATTTCCTAACGTTAGACCAAAATTGCTACGAAAAACCATTTCTAACGACAATTTGGCGCTGTAGGCGTAATCCAAACGAATTTTTGCGTCGACTCATAACTGTTGATGAGACTTAAATTAAATTAAATCAAATTTAATTAATTAATTAAATAATTTATTAATTATTTAAATTAATTAGAACACCGTTATGAGAAATGCTTCAGTGTTTATGGAGATTATATTGAAAAATATAGCAAAAAAAAAAATTAAAAACATCGATTTTTTTTGGTCAGGTCGGAAACTTTTCAGACCACCCTCGTATATAGGAAATATATATTTTGGAATTGAGAGTGAGATGATTTTTCAATTTTTCTACCATCAAATTTACAGAAAGTAGAAATATATATATAATATAGACTAGAGGAAGGAGCATAGACATATAGATAGAAGAGATAATTTTTCTATGATAGAAATTATAAATTGTTTTAAAGAATATTGATTTCACGCGAGTAAAGGGGTCATTTAAACTACATAATTTTTCATTTGATTTTTGACCAAAATGTTAACCGATGATTATTTTGTTATTATTCAATATCTTATTATATTTAGAAAATTGTTATTGCAATATCTAATATATATATAATATAATATAATTTAATTTAAATGGAAATTTTAATAAAATTAATTAATTTTTCATGTTTATGATAATTTTTTATTTTATTAGTATATTGAAGACAAACTAAAATATATTTACTAATTAAGACTTTAAAACAAAATATATATGAATAAAAATTAAAATAATATAAAAATATAATGAATTATAAAAAAATATACATACCTTTTATTTTTTAATAGATACTTAATTTATTAAATTTGTCTTGTATATTAAAAAAACATAATTCAAATAAATAATACTTTTATGTCATATAAATAAATGTTAAAATTTTTTCCATTTAAATAAATATTTGATTTACCAAAATTTATTAAAAAGAGGACAAGTTTAACTTTAGAAGCAATTAAAAATATACTTCTTGTAATATGATTTAAAATAGATAGCTTTAATATATACTCTAAATATATATTTTATTAATATTTATATTAACACATTATAGATTATTGTGACTAATATGGGTGAAAATACTTATTAACAGTTTTGTTCAGTATTATTAATTTAAATCAAAAGTAATGAGTATTTTGTTTATTCACTCATTAAAAATGAATAAATCACTTTTAACACTAAATATATATTCAATCAAATTAATATATATTATTTTTCTAGAAATTAATATTAAATGCTACTATTTACATCAGAGAACTAATTTATCGTAATCCGAAAGACAAAATTTATTTTCTCAAATCTAAATTCAATTCTGTGAATATGAAAAAAATATTTATTATTATAAAAGTTACCAAATGGATAATTATTAATTATTTAATTTCTTCAAAACGTGAACTAATGTAAATGTTTTATTTGAAATTGAATTAAATAAAATTATGAAAGGAAAATTTAAAATGTGCATTTTATTTTAATAATATATTTATTTAAATAAAATATTCATATTATTTTAGTATTATTTATTTATTATTTAATAATTAATCACATCAAATATATTAATGATAAGGAAATTTCGATTTGAAATTATTTTTAATTTGATTAGTTTATATAAAAATTAGATCAAGTAATCGAGTTATTTATATTTTGATCTTAGGAATTATATGTATTTTATTGTCAAGCATCTTCATATTTTTGTTAATTTTAATTTTTCTCATGATAATATCTTAAAAATTCTCCCTCTAAATCCTGTTGAAAATTATTCTATATAAATATATATATGCATATATTTATATACACCAGTGGCGCAACCAGGGGAAGGGTTAGGGTTTTAACCCCCCCCCCCCCCCCAGAAGAGAAAAAAAATTCAAATTGCTATATTTTATGTACTATATTACAAATAGAAAAGAAAAAATATAATCTCTTTTATTTGAAAAATAATTCTTAAAGTATAACTTAGTGTATAAAAAATAAGTTTATTTTATTTTAAAAAAATTTTAACAAAAATAAAAATTGCTTATTTTTTCGTACAGAATTTAATATAAGAAATAAAAAAATTATTTTATTATTTCTTCTATATCATAAAAAACAAAAGACTTAATATAAGATTACTAGATGATTGTGAAATTTGACTATTATTTAAATATAAATTAAATAAAAATATTACTCAAATTCTAAATATTTTTTATTATTAATACATTAATTGCTAATTTCATAAAAATTATGAACCGAAGACTAATTTTTTTAAAATACCCTGCCACAAGGGGCGGACGAAAAGCTTTCGAAATTTTAAAGTAGTTTTTTTTATAAATAACTCCTTTATTATTAAGTTTAGGTAAAAATGAATATAATGAAACTTTTTTCCCTATAAATTTAATACGATAGTATGATAATTCTCATAAAAATCGGTATTTATTGAGAAAATCAATAAAATGTGCTTCGACACCTCTTTAAACTACCCTTACTTATGATCCTATATTGTCCAAAAACAATCCAATCCCCGCCTATCATTCCCAAAAAACATCTAAATATCAAATTTAAAGAAAAGATCTCATTTTGTTTAGACGTAATCTCGGTAACGAACGGCTGGCCGGCCGGTTCAAAAAATTTTTGCAGTTTTGGATTCAGAACCGTCTGAAAAGTGGAGATCTCAAGAAATCTCTGAGCAAAAATTTTCAAAATTTTCCGACCATCGTATAAGCTATCATTCCATGAGGAAAGCTAAAATGATTTATGTACTTATAGCTGGAAAAAAAATATTTTCTTTCTAAAACTGTGAATACGAGTAAATAAAATACAAAATTAAATTTTTTGCCAGATTTTGTAAAATCAGTGTTTCATTTACAAAACTTTTTAAATATTTAATTTAAAAAAAAATCTTAATTAAAATTTGTCTTTGAGAGCCCGGCGGGGGGGGGGGGGATGTGCACCCCGCCATAGGAAGGTGGAGCGGATGGTCAACCCCCCCCCCCCAGGATCAAATCCTGGTTGCGCCACTGATATACACAAATATTAAATTTATTATTTATTATTATTAAATGTATATATATATATATATATATATATAATAATTTTCAACAGGATTTAGAGAGTATTGAAATATTGCTGATAATTATGTATTTAGAACTTGAAAATTTAAAATGATTGTATGAATAGTTAATAAATTATGTATGAGATTAAAATGATTCCTAACTATTAAGACCATTTTATATTAAATTTTATAGATTTATTTTTCTCTAAATCTCTAAATAGATCTTAATATTTGTGGAAATTCACTATAAAAAATATTTTTTACTTTAACATATTAGATCATTTAAATAAAAATATAAATTTTTGTTAGATCAGTTAATAAGTAAAATTAATTATCAAGTTTAAATAATTTCCCTTTATTTTTTAAAGTCAAAAGTTTGAATATTTTAAGAAAAATAGAATTTTTAGAGAATCGTGAGAAACAAAGAGACTGAATAATGATAAAAAATTATCTATATAATAAATATTAATTTATTCAATAAATTTTATAAATCAATTGTTATTACAGTAAATAGTAGTAATTTAAATTTTAAATATGTTGTTTAATTATTGCTGCTCTTCACATTCCATAACATTTTCTTTCTCTTGTTCAGCAATTTCTGAATCTTCTACATTAGTTTGTTGCTCTTCTTCTGTATTGTCAATTTCTACTTCCATTGGTTTTTCATACTGAACAGGTGCAGCCGCAGCCACGACACCCGTAGATTTTTGTCGTTTTCGTCTTTTCGCTTCTTCAGAATTATCATCTTCAGTATCACTATCTGAATCACCCTGTCGGTCAACGCCTGGATGATGGGAAACGGGTGCAGTTGGTTCAGTCACAGGAAGTGTGCCCGGTTTTTCCCAATTCTTGTGTGAATCCTTTAATAAGAATAAATATTCAAATTTTTAATATATTATTTTTATAAACTAATATAATAATACATACGTGATAACTTTGTCTCATATGTTGCACTTTTTGTATATACATATCATATACAAAGCTTGCCATTTGTACCATATCCTCAATTTCAAGAGGTGTGCCTGCCGGTGAAGCAGAATTCAAACGTGTCGGCGGATAAGTTTCATGTGGGGCAATATGAAGTTTTGTTGGCCTAGCTTTAAGCTAAAAATTGATTCATTAATGATGACATTACTTAATCATAAATAAATAATAAAAAAATGTATAGCTACTTGACTAAATGCAGGTGTAAGTTCAAAACAATTATGAAAAAGATTAACTCTTGCAAAAACATAAAGTCCAAGACGAGCTCGAGACATTGCAACCACAAGACGACGAACATCTCTTAAATGTCCAACAGCTTTGGTACGGACTAATGATAAAAGTATATAGTCATTTTGTTGACCTTGGTATTTATCAACTGTAGTTACCTTTTAATAAAATTTATAAAATAAATATTAATTTATAAAATATGCTCATGAAAAAATTCAAACCATTTTTCAATTAATTACTTTGTGAGGCCTTCCTATTAAGGGATTACTTGCACAACGGATATTAATAACGTCGCGGATTAAATGCTTTTGTCCATTATATGTAGTAAGAATAGAAATTTTATGAGATGGATATCCTAATAGTCGCATATACATAAAAACTGCAACACAATATTCAGCTTCTGCTAAATTCTGAAAAATTAAAATAAATAAAAAATAAAGTTAAATATATATATATTTATAAACATAAGATAATGATTATACAAAATGTTTTGAAAAAATTTAATCTACCTGATAAAAATAAGGACTGGGTTCTGATTCACCAACTCCATTAAAATCATCAACATCTATGAGTTGATAGTCAAACCAGAATCCAGAATTGGCCAATTGGTATTCAGTTCTATTTTCAACGTGGGCTAAATTTCCAAGACGTTTATATCTCCATTTATAAAGATTACAAATACTAAAATTATATAAAAGAATATGTTTAGTTTCAATAAATAAATTTATTTAATAGTTAAGATAAAATTAATACCTAGGCCGAGCTCGACCTTGTCCATCTAAGTCTACAGTAGGTACTCCCAAACGAACCATCCTCGTAAAAAGAGATTGTTCCATGTTTGAGAATTTTTGAAATGCCATATTTTTTATAACAGGAGGTAATTGGTGGTGATCCCCTATCATAATCCATCGTTTCAAACGATTAAATCCATCTTGAGGTGTTTGAAGTAATAAAGGTATAAAAGTTTCAATTTCAAGAATCTGGGCTGCTTCTTCCATTAAAATGTTATCATATTTAAATCCTAAAAATGAAATAAAAATCAATTAATAATAGTATAATAAGTATATGATAAAATAATTATTGTCAAACATGTAATATACCTAAATCAACAAGTTCCTTTCTTTTAAGAGCAGCATGAGTGCATGTCATAGCTATTACTTTTGCCTCTTTGACTAAAAGATATTTGGATCGATCAAGTCCAGATCGTAACAATTCAAAGGCACGGAATTCTTCTAATTGGGCAAACATTTTTTCAATATATCTGAAACAGCCTTCAGCAATTGCAAAGTCTTCATCTAAGGAGCGGCCTTTGAATAATGGCTTAGGAGCATTATCAAAAAAACAATGAAATGGAAATTCATCTTCAATTATTCGAGCAGGAGGTTTCTAAAAATTAAATTATTTTATAGATATATTTCAATATATAAAAGGTTTTTAAAAGCTTAATATATTAAACACTTCAAAAATTTAACAGATGTCATTTACATGAATTTGTCAATTTATCAAAAAGCTACAATTATCTTGAAAAATATTAGTCATTCTCATTCAACAGCAGTTAATAAATGGCAATGTGTTGAATGATAAAAATGAATTTAGCATTCAATGCATTCAATGTTAAGTTTATTTGAAATATAAAAACAAAGTAAAATATTAAATTTAATATTTTAAGATGGAATAATTTATTTAATAAAATGTATTATTCATAATTAAAAGAAATAATTAATTATTAAAGAAAACAAAACATTACCTTATTTTCAGGTTTTACACGACTCAAAAACCTTTCCCAGCGAGCAAGGACTTGACATAAAAAGAAATGCCCGGCTGTTTCACATGTATAAGCGACATCCCCATTTACTCCCAGACTTTCTTGAAGACGTTGTACCTCGCCAAGTAGTTCAAGGCGTTTAGCTAATACATAATTCACTCGACCATATCTATATAAAAAATCATTAATATTAAAAAAATAATTCATATTAAAATTGTATCATTTTAATAGAATTATCTAACATTTTCAAAAAAAATTGGCTAATTTAATTTTTTTAATATTATAAAATTTTATTAATTTTTTTTAAATTTCTTTACCTGCTAAAGTCCTTTTCCGTTTCGAGTGCTTCTTCGCCATGACCAAGACGCAATAAATGTCTTTCATCTAAGTCTAGAGCCATAATCTTTTCAAATAATTGATTCAATGCTTGATTACTATGAGTAACAATAAGCGTCCGTTGAGCCGGAAAATTATGATATAAATTAGCAATAATTTGCACTGCGACATCGGTTTTACCAGTACCAGGAGGACCAACTACTAATGTAAGTCCAGGTTGTAAACCTGCCCTGATTGCTTCTACTTGAGTCGGAGTAAAAGGAATCGCATTTCTATAAATAGTAACAAAAAACAAAACAAAATATAATAACTAATAAAACAGAATGCTTTATTATATATCTCGGTCATACCGTTTCGGTTCATTAAATAAATATGGTCCTCTTCTAGGAATAACATATGGTTCTAAACAAATGGCTTTAGGTATTTCTTTTTTGGTTTCTTCCTCTTGAGAAGACACCTCTTCAAAAGTAAGTCTAAAGGGGGGCACCAATTGAGCAGGATCCTTAACTAAAGATGTTATTTTGATTTCATATCCTGGAAAACTAGTCCTTAAATGAGGCATATCTAGAAACGTATCATTGAAGTCAACGGTAGATAATTGATCAGGCATTCGAGAATAATGGGCCGCTCCTGGGTCGCCATAGCCCAAGACAATATCATGGAGCCAATTAGGAACAACACAAACAGTATTCATTAATTCACGAATTGTTTCTAATACTGCTTTAAAATTATTTTCTTTTGGTTTTCTTCTCATTAAGATATTAAATGTTTCGTAAACATCCTGGAATAATAATTGAAAATAATTAAAAAATTTAAAATTATAAATAAAAAAATATTCTTAATTTTACCTCATGGCCTTGACTGGCACGATCCATATCAGCCATATATTGATTACTATCAAGCCATACACGATAAGTTCTCTTTTCTCCGGGCAATTGAGGCCTTGGCTCAGGACCTTCCTCAATAACTCTGCCATTTTGATCTAGCATTCCTTCTAATTCACATCCCCTTACATAAGTGAGGCCCACTTGTGGTACAAATGGTTCTCTATGGTTATATTTAGTACCTGTTCAATAAGATGTTAAATTGTAACTAAGTGTATAATTATGTAAAATAAAATTCTTGTACAAAGTATATATTTAAATACTAACCAATTGGTAAAGTTGGACGAACTGTAATCAAAAAACAGACATCGTGTTTTCTTAAATTTTCCCATTCTGCTTTTATTTCATTTCTTACACTTAAATTAACAGTAACATCTGCTCTGACTCGAGAAGGTCTTTTTTCACCTAATAAAAAGAAAGAAAGAATTAAATTAT
Source organism: Labia minor (assembly GCA_963082975.1). Taxonomy (NCBI): domain Eukaryota; kingdom Metazoa; phylum Arthropoda; class Insecta; order Dermaptera; family Spongiphoridae; genus Labia; species Labia minor. The sequence continues at coordinate 39,792,892 of OY720344.1, read as the reverse complement.
TAAAAAAAAAATATTTATTTCAAATAGAAAAATGTAATTAACATGATATATATATAAACTGCTGTGCAAAATTATCGTATCACTATTAATTTTACTAATAAGACCAAATAACTTGTATTGTATTTCATATTAAATTAATAAAACTTAAAAAAAAATAATAAATACTCAAATTTATAACAGTATCTTTATCTTTTAATAAATAAAAATAAAAAAATAGGAAAACTTTAAATTACTTATACTTGGTGAAAAAGAAGGAAATTAAAAAAATGAAATTTAATTAATTCTATTAAATGTTTTGATCAAAAAACAGTTTAGTAGTAACTTGTAACTCCTCCTCTTGCTCTTATTACTTCTTTGATTATTTTTGGCATTGATAGAATTAAATTTTTTATTTCTTCTTGGGAGATGTTGGCCCATTCCTCAATTGATGCATTTTCTAATTCTCCAAGTGTCCAATTGGGTTGACTTCGCCTTCTTAGACGTCTCCCCATTATGTCCCATAAATGTTCCAAAGGATTGAGATCAGGACTTCTTGCAGGAAATGACAGAACAGATATACCGACTTCTTCAAGTATTCTTTTACTGTATGAAAAGTATGAGGACGAGGATTATCTTGTAAAAAAAGAAATCTTTCTCCAATTACAGAAGCAAAAGGTATTACATATTGCTCTAGGATTTCTCTTATTTCATATTTTAATAAAATTATTAGAATGATGCGATAATTTTCACAGCAGTTTATTTATGTTATATTGTAAAAAGAAATATTTACCGATATTAGGTTTAGCTACTTCTACTACTGCAAAATGAACAATTGGTTGACCCATTCTGGCCCAACCACCGAAATAACAACCTCCTGCTTCTGACATCCTTTAAAAAATAATTATTAGTATATTATTTATGAGATTGGAAAATAATCAAGAATATTATAATTTATTATTATATATAGTTCAAAAATATTCATTATAATTTTAAAATCAATTTATTAAAAATAAATTCATTTTAATTATGTAACTATTATTTAATTATTATTAAAAATGAATTAGATTTATCTTTCGACTAAAAGTCATCATATTAAAGAATGTATAATAATATTTACCATGGACTCAGTCTACTAACCGCATCCTCAATATCTTGCCGAATTTCATCTAGGAATTAGAATAATTTTATGAATTTAAATAATAAATATATTTTTAATTTTAAATAACATTCATATAAAACTTACAAGTTGTTTCCAATCGAAATAAATTAAAATTTCTTAAAAGATAATCATGTAATGTTAAAAATTGTAAATTTAATTTTGGAAGAGCAAGACATCCTTCTCCACTGAAATATTCACTAGGAACTACATTCTCGTTCCATATTATTTCCTCGGTTGGATAAAGGGGCATTTCATTTAATTCTTGAAGCTGAGAAATTCTTCTTTCATGCCTTGATATCTAAAACAAAAGATACAATATTGATATTTAAGATAATTTTTTGAAAAATTAACAAAATAAGTTCATAAATTGTATTGCAAGTTTTTTTTTAGTAAAGAAAATAAAACTAATTCATCAAAATAATCAATAAAATAAAATCATCAAAATTATGTGTAATATTTATATATCTATAGTAAGCCAAAATGATTTTAAATTTTATAAATTTCTTATTTGTTCTATCCCCTAATTGAAAAAAATATACTTTATATCATAGGTTCCCAAATTTTTTTGTGTCGTAGACCCCTTGCCATGTTTTTCGGTTTTAGGTAGACCTTCTAAATTGACTTTGATTTTTTATAAAAAAATTTGACCCTTTTTTTAGAGCCTTATTGAAAAATCAAAATTGTTTTTTACCATGTCGGAAAACAATTTACCTTTTTTTAGAGCCGGGAAAACACGTAGACCCCCGTAGACCCCCATAGACCCCCATTCATTTTCATTTTATGGACCCCCAAATTTGATATTCGTGCCGTAGACCCCTTGCAGGTCTAAATCAATCCCTAGGGGTCGAAATAGACCACTTTGGGAACCTCTGCTTTATATTTTAAAATACAATAAAATATGTATGATTTATTTTATTTTTGTAATTTTGTAACATTTCTATCATATAAAAAATATATTCAAAAAAATGAATATATTATTTTGTTAATTTTATACTAATCAAATTATTTTTATTTTATTATTGACATAAAAAATTTCTAACAATTTCAGGAAAAAAATGATAAATAAATATGTTAGTTCATTCTAGATAACATTAATGATTGAGATAATATGATAGGAAATGATAAAAATTATTTGGATTAAAATAATTTATATAATTCTAAAGAGTCAGAAAGTCTAGTTGTAATTTTTTACCAATAATTCGAGAAGAAAGGAATGATCAAAACGAAAGCGGTCTTCAATCGGCGCTTCTTCTGAAGGCACTAAATTCAAGTAAGTAGCAATTGCTCTTAGACTTGAGTCACTGTAAAAAAATAATAAGGAAAATTTTTAATTTATTTACTTAATTATTTTTCTGTTTGTGATTAATTCATTTATTTGTAAGAGATGGGGTTCTGGAGAGTGAGTTAAGTTTAATTAATTGTAGTGGAGTTTTTATATAAAAATATTAAATATAATTAAGTTAAATTTAAAAGATACTATTCATAAATTTCTTTAGATAAAATGTATATCAAAAAATTATAAAAAATAATTCTATTTTTATTTACCTGAGAGATCCAAAATGTTTTAAAAGAGCTTCACGGGTATCTACGCTGGCTACATTTGCTAAAGCAAAATCTCTTAAATCAGGAAATTTTGCAAATGCGGCTTTCTGAAAGTATTATATTATTTATTTATTACATAAATTATTAATAAATATTAAAAATAAATAAATACATAAATATTAACTCTTTTCTTATTGCTTGCTAGGATGATGAATGAAAAAAATACAGGCACAAAAGTATCATTTAGTTGACTTTTTTAATTATCTAAATTTATATATATTAAATATTATTGATCTGTCTATTTTCACATTTCCAAATTAATTTATTATTATCTAATGTAAATATGTAATAAAAATGGAATAATTGAAAAAAAAAATAAATTTAAAAATACTTATAGAAAATATTAACGTAAAAATGCATACTTTGAAACGGTATTCAAGTTTGAAATAAGATAGATTTATATTTTAAAAATAAATTTGGAATCTGAGGCCTGAATAGAATATAAAATATGTTTTCTTCAAAAAATACTCAAAAAAAATAAATGTAAATAGAAGGTAGACCAAAAATCAAATTCTTATCTACATTATTAAATCTTTATATAATTTATACTATTTAATACTATTTATACTACTACTATTTTATACTATTTAATTACTTAATGTATTTCAAATATATATATGGGTATATTTTTATATATTTAGTAAAATATATTGAAAAATTGATGTAAGATAATTTTTATAAATTTTATAATTAAAAAAAGTCAAAAGAACGATTGAAATGATAAATTCAAAATAATAAAGCAAAAGAATAGAATTATTATAAAAATAAATTAAATCGCTATCCAATAAGAATAATAACCATCGGTTTAGATAAGATATAATATATAAATAAATAACAGTTAAGAAAGATAAATGACATTTATCAAGAATAGAAATTAAATTTAAAAGTTCCTGATTTACTTATGAGTTTGATATAAAAGAGTACATGTTATGCTAATTTATTTATTCTTAAATTGGAAATATTATTAAAATAATTAAGTAACACCATAAAGAGATTTCAATATCAACTTTGAATGAAATTGGGGGGAGGAAAGAGATTTCTGGTTGATTAATTACAAAGTTAAAAATTATAACAATTAAAATATCATTGAAAACTCATTTAAAAAAATCTAAATATATAATTTATAATATTTTTAGCAAAACACTTTTAATGTAAATACTTTTGAATTTCAGGGCCGAACCATTTTAATTTTCCCATTGCAAATATATTGTATATGCAATTGTAAATTATTTATTAATGTGTCAAGTTTTAGAGTTTACATAATCTTTTCATTCACCAATTACAAACATTATATATAAGAATTATACATAATTAATTTCTATTTTATATTTGTTTCTTACTTCATGTGATTCCTCGACAATTGAAAAAGGAAATTCATTTATTCTAATGTCTAAGAAATGATGAATATCTCAAGTCATATCCTACATCAGAGTAATGCTTTAAAATATTATTTAAAAAAAGGAGGCACTCTTTTAGGTGAACGAGGAAAAATGCTACATAAAGAGTATCTACTATCTTTCCCCTAGTTTACCTGAATAATAAATAAAAAAATTTTCTATAAATATCCATAACAAAATTTGTAAATCAATTAAAATAATAACACAAATAAGAATATATTACATTCAATATTTCTTTATAGTGAAATATAAGGAAAATATGATGCAGATAGATTATTTGATAAATAAATTCAAATTACAATTCTTAAAATTACTGGGATAATGAAAATATAATATCATATTATCAAAAGAAATAATTATTAATCATTAATGAGTAATAACCAAATTTATAATCCATCAAATGAATTAGCAACTTGGTATATGTAGAAAAAACGTAATTAAGATAATCTTATTTCTTTTTTCATTTTATAAACTATTAAATATTAAATTAAATTGGAGAAAAATAAAAATATGACAAAGAAATTTTGGTATTTTTTTTATGTTAGACATTAGAAATTATTTTATGGGTCTTATAAAGATTTGTTTGAATCTATTGGGTAACGAAAAACTAATTCATATACGAAATGTTTTAATTTTATTTAAAAATAAATTATAACTTTAATTAAAATAAGGACAGTACCTGAAGAGATGTGATTCGAGAATAATGCATTTGGGTCATATCATGATCACTTAGAGGGTCGCCGGTAGCATCCGAAATTTCAAACTTTGCGTAAAATTTCAACATGTCTAATAGCTGAAACAAAAATTAAAATTATATTTTGATATAAATTATAATTATTTTTATTATTATTATTATTCATACACATATAATATTAATTTATAAAAGTTTATTAATCCTATTATCCTATTATACGTAATTAATCTATTCATTCATAGAAATAAAAATTAATCTTGAAAATAGTATACAAATGTAAATATTAGTCTATATTTCTATATATAAAGTCAAACTATATAATTTTTTTTAATAAAATACCAAAATGAGTACAACAATTTATTTCTTATCAAAAGTCAGTGGTGAAGATAAAAAATAATATTTGAAGAACCGCATATTTTATTTTATTTTATATTTATTTTATTTTTTTCTTGGTTGGGAGAAATAACTTAATTGGAGTAAAATTTCTCAATTAATATTAAAAGGTGTTAATTATTTCTATTTAATTACAATTATGTAAAAATTATATAGAGAAACAAAATCTCAATAAAAAAATCTCAAATATACATATACACGTGTATGTAGCTAAAGAAAGGTATCTAACTAAGAATAAAGAACAATCAGAAAATTAGATAATAAGAATTAGATAATATATTGACTTCCAATATTCTTACTACGTTTAAGAATAATTATATGAACACGAAGAGTAAATTATTATTAGGTTTATATTTATTTGTAATATTTCACAATATTTAATTAATATAAAAATTTGGATGAACAAAAAAATAAAGATTGAGCACTATTTTTTTTAAAAAAAACATGATTTATCATTCACTTATATAATAAATACTATAATAATATTGCAAATTTTCTTGTAAAATATCTTAAAATTTAGAAAAAGTATAAAAATCTACGTCTCATTTAATATTTAATGTAGATTAATTCAAATAAAATTAATCACAAAATGTTAATTTGTTTAGGATTATCATTATGACATCATGTATTTAGCGGTAACTAATTATTAATAATAAGTAATTAATAATAAAATCAATCAGAAAATTAGATAAGAAGAATTAGATAATATTGAATTTCAATATTCTTACTATGTTAAGAATAATTATATGAATACGATAAGTAAATTACTATATTTATAATTATTTGAAAATAAAAACATTTGAACATAATAACTCAAAATATTTAATTAATATAAAAATTTAGATTAACAAAAAAATAAGTTGAGGTGTGGCCAGGTCCGAACCAACCGACAGTTTGAAGTAAATTAATTTCCAGCTACAGAAACAATTTCAAATAATTTTAATATATCTATTAATGTAATAAAAAACAGATATCGATATAACATAAATATTTTTAATTTTATTTTATTTATAATATATATGTAAGACCAGGCTGTGACGTCATGAATGGCTGGATGACGTCATATAATTTTAAATTAAGAAAAAACTAATAAAGATGATTTTTCTCGAGGATAAAACCAATACAAAGTGGATGATTCGTGGTGATATGTAAAAATCTCGTCATGTGAAATTTGGTGTGATAATAACCCTTCCCTTCCTATCGTCGATCGCTAATACTACCACTTTTGGTTTCCGGATTTACACCAAAAGTTGATCAATTCATCATACTGATGCATTAAGTAAATATACCAAATTTCATCAAAATCCGTTGAGCCGTTAAAGCTGTACACATCTATACGGACGGACGGACGGACGGACAGACATCATGCTAAAAATACTTTTTTCTGTTAAGAAAATGCATGATTCGTGGAGATATGTAAAAAAACTCCACATGTGAAATTTGGTGTGAAAACAATACCTCCCTTACTATCGTCGGTCCGTAATAAAAATTGAACATAATTTTTTTTTAAACATGATTAATAATATTAATATTCGATTCTCTAATAAATATTATATAAATCGTTCAAATCACCATTTACAAATTTTCTTATAAAATATCTTAAGACTTAGAAAAAATATAAAAATCTGCACCTCATCTAATATTTAATGTAGATTAATTCAAATAAAACTAATCATAAAAGGTTAATTGGTTTAGGATTATGATTATGACTTCATAAATTTAAATTGCCATTAAATTATCACTAATGACCACCAAACAATGAATTTGAAAGAGAATGCCTTTTAAAAAAGCATTCAATTTCTTACCTCAAGTCAAAAATGAATATCATCCTCGTCCGTCAACAAAAGCTTAAATCAATTAAGAGTGAAAAAGAGTTAAAATCAGATGTTATATAGTTATTTTTTTTATTTATTTATTTTTTTTTCAAATTAATAATAAGTATACTCCTTAAACTTGAATAATCTCAATTAAAAAAACAACAGAAATAAATTTTATATTTAAACAGTAAGTGTGATGTTGATTTTTAAAATTAATTATAAAAGAATAGATTAATTTTATTCTTAAAATTTATATCAAGTATAATTTTTTTTCTGACTTAATAAAAATAAAAACAAATTATTCATAAATGTATGCGCATTTTAAATTTAATACCGGATGTCGGAATACCCCAGAATATTATACTAAATTTATTACAAAACGTTATATTGGTTCTGACGTAAATTCTTTTTTTTTCTATTCTCAATAATCTGCTTTCGTTCTAAATAAAAGCTTTTACCCTTTATCATACTGATAAGAGATAATAGTTAGATATTGTTTTTTAAGTATAAATATTATTAGATATTGAAATGTAGTCGGGTCAAGGTAATTTCTTCCAAATGCTCTTAGGTGGGGATTGGAAGACCTTGAGAGAAATGCCTCAAGTTCGTTGGATGATGTGCAAAACAATCTCGTTCAGATCGACAACTATTAGTTTAGACAAATGAACTATTTGTTTTGTTTTGTTTTTTAAAAAATCATGATTTCTGTAAAAAAAAATATAGAATGATTAACAAAAATCAATAAATCATATATTGAAAATAATAAAATAATTAATTTATAGAAATGAGTAAGATTTAATAACAATGTGGATAAGTATTTAGATGTCTAATTATAATTCACCGATTCAAATTGAAATGAATGAATAATCAATGTCACTAGACACCTTCAATACGTCAAGTGTCTATCTTCTGGATGAATGGATAATTAAAGCGTGTTGAAAGATAGATTTCTTTATTGTATCACAACAGAAAATCAGATAAAATTTGTAAGATTAAACATTTCAATGTGGTAAACATTCTATTATATAAACATTTAGTTTAAATTCAATTAAAACAATATTAATGTTAAGAATAGATATTTTAAAAATTTTCTACAATAATATAAATCATAAGTAAAATTTTTTTTATATTTTCTTTTTTTAATTAATATAACATAAATTAATTTGGTGATTGTAATTTTGAGGTCATCCATATCATTCAATATAAAAACAAAGAAGGTGGTATTTTTAATCTATATCTAAGTTATATAAATTAATTTTAACTCGTTTTTTTATTAATCAAGAATAATGTCTTTTAAATTGTATTTCAAATAAAGAATAAAAACAAAACCAAGCATTATATCTCAATAAATCGTTTTGGAAATATAATTATTAGAGATCGTTGACATTGTGGTGTTATTTTTATCATAAGAACATTAGTAATTAAATATTGAAAGCACATAAGCGACTTTAACACGTTCTTTTTCAGGACATGGCCCTGATGTAAACTTTTGTTCGAATAGTTTGATGGCCACTTACATTCTTGAAAAAAAGTCTTTGCTTTAAGTCGCTTGTAACATTATTAAATATTTTCTTTATAATATCAAAAAATATATTTTTATTTAATTTTAATAGTTATTTTAACTAAATTAAAAATAAAATTTTCAATAATTTTTATTTAAATAAGTTATGAAATATTTTTAATATTAAAATGGTATTTTTTCATTTGTAGGTATGGTAATTTGGATTAATGATATTTCACAAAATACAAAAACGAATTATTTTTTTAATTAGTTCAATAATCATATGAATTCCCTCCCATTGGGGATTATGATAAAGGATCAACCTAGTGAGCTATTTTGCAAAATGATAGGAGGGGCAATGGGGACCCCGCCCAGAGGAGGCTCACTAAGCGCACGCTGAAGCAGTGCGTGTCAGACTTCGAACCGGTGGCTACCATCCAGACGAGGTGAGCTCTTCCTCTTAACTAATGACTCTCCTTATTACTTCCTATTGTATTAATTTTAATAAAAAATTGTATTAAAAAAAAATTCTAAAATTTTAAACCATTATATAAATAAAAAAGATATTCAAGATATGAGATAAATTAAAATTTTCATTAATTAAAATCTTTAACATTTATTAATAGATTTTAATTTAAAAATTTATTACAATTTTCGATACGATACTAAATTATATTATATTCTGTAAATTTAAATGGGTATTTTTAAACCAAGAATATGTTTATGTATATATCAATTATACTTAAATAGTACAGTTGATAATTCTTGAATGTAAACATGAATTAATATGTTTATTTTAAACACTTCTTTAACAAAAAAATTTCAGGAGACAGGTTTTTTATGTGAAATTTTTAAAAATAAATTAAGCATACATATATAAATATATACTTTTAATGAAATATATACTCATATAAATTCGTAGAGCCTTTAATCTCGGACTTTTATTAATTGGAATCGTCTATTTTTTAAATTCTTCTTACTTAATTTATTATTTTTTAAATTAAATAAAAAATTTATGATATTTTTCTTAAAGAATGACAAGTAAACAAAATAAGATCAAGTTATGTTTTAAAAAAAGAGGTATTTAACCAAATTATATATCAGTTTAGACAATTAATTTATTAATTTATGTGCTGTATAAGATCATTAGAATTACTAATGTTATAATGTGTGAAGAGTATGAAAATTTACCAACTGATATTATATTCTTTTTATCTTCTGTAAAAGCTAATTAAGAGGAAGGAGAGACAAACCAAAATACAAAAATACATAATTTAATAATATCTATATCTATCTATCTATCTATATATATATATATATATATAATTTTGGAAATATACAATATTAGTACCGAATTATTTACATTAATTTTCATCTATAATACGTATCAACGTATTCTAAAGATAATTATGATAAAATAGTACTATGATTTTGTTATCTCTTTATGTTTAAATGTCTCCAAAATTTGATATCTTTTTGATAATAATGATCAATATTAAAATAAAAATTTGTATTTATTTATATTTTATGGCTTGTTAATGAAATGCTTGAAAATTTACTTTTTTTCTATTTTGATTAAGCAAATTTAATTAGTGTAATGTTTACACGCACACCTCCACAGTCATAATAATATTCAAAAAGTTAAAAGGGTTTTTTTTATTTCTCATTCAAGATAATCTTGAAAATAAAGTAAACAATATGCATGTGTAAATGATAGTTAAAAAAAAATTGATTAAATAGTGAGGAAAATTTTAAAGGCGAAGGATAGGTAAACTAGTATAAATCTGTCAAAATACCGCTTTTAAATAACTGGAATTGTAAAAAGAAATAATTGAAACTCGTAAATTTTCAATTATAAAGTTATTTTTTTTTGTTTTAGATAAAATTACTAAAAAATTTATTTATATATTTTAAATATAAAATTTTCAAGTTGGGTAAATGGCTATGATGGAAAAATGTAAATAGAAACTTTTTTTTTTGTTTTAACATACCAATAAAATTAATATAAATAGGACTTCATCAGAGATTTTAAATAATCAATTATCAAACTCTTAGATAAATTTAACAAATTTTTAAATCTTTATATTTTATCTAAATATTTGTGTATTTTTTTTACATACAAACTTTCTGGAAGATAAAATTAATGAAAATACAGGATTAACTTTTCAACATTTGTGGGGTTTTCCCAAATTCTTTCATGTATGTTTTTTTATTCAATCAGTTGTCTAGAACATGAGCTCAGATTTTAATTTTAAAAAATATGAAATAAACACGAAATAAGAAGTATTTATAATAAAATTGTCTAAAAGTAATTGATATTGTTAAAATAAATTTTAATACAGGTCAAATTTATATCAAGAGTATGTAAAAATCAAAGTATAGAAAGAGTTTTTTCAATATTAAATAATTTTTAAATATTTTAGATTAAAATTTTTTATATGATATAGTACATTCTATAGATTAAATTTCAACCAATAATCTTTTAATTTTTAAATAACAATTAAGAATAATCCTGTTAAGATTAAAATGGAAAATAAATAAATAAAAATAGATTCAAAATGAGACTAGTGAAAAGTTATTTTAAAAACCACTTCGAAAACAAAACTTAATAAATAATTTAAATAGATCAATAGAAACTGTTAAAAGGTCTATTAAAATGTTTATAGAAATGAACATAAATAAAAAATTCTTGTAAAAATATTTATTATTTAAATGATGATATATTTATTTATTTAAGAAATAATTTAAAAACATATCTACTATATCAAAGATAAATTAATATAATCAAATAGATTTTAGGTATTTTTTTAATTTCATTATATTTAATATAATATATATCGTAAATATTAAAAATAAGCTAATGCAGTGATTCCCAAAGTGTGCGCCGCGGCTCCCAGGGGAGCCGCGTTGCCGTCATTAGGGCGCCGCCAATTAGATATTTTATATTATCCCAAGGAAAATAGTAAATATAAATTTTTAATTTTTCGCTGTTAAATGGAAAATCGCTTTTAAAAAAGGAAAGTTTTCTAATTTTTCAAGAAAGTCAAAAATTTAGAAAACAAAATCTGATGTATTGAGGGCGCCATGGAAAAAATCTGATTATTTGGGGAGCCGCAAACTGGAAAAGATTGGGAACTTCTGAGCTAATGTGTTTCTTTATGTGTTCTTGGTATGATACTTACAAATGAATTTTTTTGATCAAATTTTAAACCTCAATTATTTGTGTATACAATATATATATATATATATCAAGAAAGTTCAGGTGGACGTAGATTATTTTATTATTAAATATACATCTCTAATATTGAAATATAAAGTGAAATAAAATTTTTAATTAGGAAAAATAAAATGTCTTATTGAGGGAATATGAGAATCAGTTTACAATAAGATAAGTGATTTAGTAATATCATTTTTTTTTTTCTTAAAATTATGTAAGTAATGAGGATTGTTTTTTAACCTTTAACTTAACCCATAGATTTACAAACATATATTTTATTTTTTAAATGTTTGTATTTATTTATTTTGATTTATAATGACCATCTGGTTTTTAATTTGTTGTAATTGAAACTTTACATTATCTCTATTCACGAATTGGAAGTGAAGATAATTTGATTACTTGAAATAAGTGCGTGTCTGCTATTGAAAATGAACATATTTTCAATTTTTCTTTAAACTTGAAAGATAATCGAATATTTTTCTCAGATTATTTAACGATTTAATTGAATATTCATTTCTAAATGGATTTATATAAATAATATAATAAACTAGTAAATTAATTAAATTGAATTAAGCATAAAAATAATTTTAAATAATCATTATGACTTCTTAGTTCGTAATTGAGTATATACGATTTGAATTTTTTATATTATGGTTATAGATGATAATCTAGAAAAACTTGAATTGCAAATATATTTAAATTTAACAGTGATTTCTTTATAATTTTAATATTAAGCGTTTAAAAGTTTCCAAATTCTAATAGAAAAGAGTTCCTTATGTGAAAATAGAATCATTTTATTTATAAAACCAAGTAATTTAGTCTATAAAAAAATCTAGCATTGATTCTATAATTTAAGTCAAGGAGACTTCAATTGAATGTTTTTTTTTAAATGCATAGATAATAAGCATAAGATTTGAATGTGTACTCTCTTAAGATCTAGAATAAATATAGTTAACCATCTTTAATTAATATTTGATTAGTTATGGATGTCATAGAATAATTTATTCATCAATATTAAGCAACCAGTGGTTTAGAATGAATGAATAGTTGTTATGCTGGTTGCATCAAAGAAGTTAAAAGGAGTAATCATTATTATTTATAATATATATTTGATAGTTCAATGAAAAATATCTTTATTATTTAATTTGTATGTATTCTCAAACGTCTAAGGAAAAGTAATTAATTTCTTCGTAAAGTGAGCATATCTTTTGTATACTATTAATCTGTTGTTAAAAAAAGGGTGCCTTTCTTTTTTTAATTCTTATAATCGAAAAACAAAAATCAGTAAAAGAACTAATCAATGCGTCATTCAATCAGCATACTAGCATTTGATTAATTGTATATAAAAAAATGAAATGATTATTGATTTTCTTGAGACTTATAAAGAATTTCTTGGTAAATAAGAAAACTTCATTCATCTTAATCATGTTATGGCTATAATAAAATGTGTTATCAAGTATAGCGAATGAAAAAACATGTATTTTGCACTTAACAACTATAAATATACAAATTTATCTCGTGTCATTAAAAGATTAATTAATGTAATGAATTTATAATTATCATGAAGTTAGATTAATTGAAATTATAATTAATAAATTTGGTTATAAGCATTTGATTTGAGAATTTATATCAAAAATAAAACAACTATTACTTAACTATATTGCACGAGTTACAATGACATCTAAGATATGTGTGTCGGTAAAAACAATTCTTTATCATTCTAATATGGAAAATTAAATTATAAAATTTAACCTAAATCTTTTAAGTTAATAAATTTTTATAAAAATATCTATTAATAGTATATATTGACAAGAGAAAGATTCAGAAGACCAACGCCCGCTGTAACATTTACGTCGTCCCGAACAATAGAATAAATTGCTGTACCAATATTCGTAAAATTTATTACATTCATAACCAAAATGTCGCCCTTCAAACTTACCGCCACGACAAATGCTTTTGAGGAGACTTAACTTTATTCACCCAAGGCAGAGGTTCTTAAACTGTGGTCCGCGAAGACTTTATTGGGGGTCCGCAAAGCCATCGTACAGGTGCATGAGAAAATAATGAGTCAGTTAAAACTTTATTTAATATAAAAGGAGGTATGGCATGGCTTTGTGAGGAAACAGATCAAATACCCAAATTCAACGAAATGTGCAAGAAAACTATTGCTACCGTTTCCATCTTCATATTTAGCTGAATTTTCTTTCTTCAATATTATAATTTCTAATAAAATGTGTTCTACAATTTTCAAAAAAATCGTTATTCACCAATCCCTGTTAGAAATATTCAACATATATCCTTGTTCTTATGAGATCGTAAGCCAGAAATTATAACTAATAAAATGACGTAAAGTACCTAAAGTTGGGATGGGGTCCGTCAAAAAAAATTTCTCCAAGTGGGGGTCCGCGGAGTACATAAGTTTAAGAACCTCTGACCCAAGGCATTCTTTAATAATTTTATTTAAAAAAAAACAATCTTTTTATATTTTTTTAATCTTTAAAATTAAAGATACATTTAAGGTGAATGTACCATTAGTTGATACTATAAGAACAACTTTAAGAGAAAAATTTATATTTTTTATCAGATATCAATTTGAATTTTGGGTGATATGATTTATTGGTTAATAATGAAGAATTTATCTGCAAATCAATGCAATTTACTATTTCTTTTATTTTTTTTATTTTTTTAACATTAGCATCTAAAAGCACCAGTGGCTGATACCCTTAAAATTAGGAAATATGGAGATTCAAAAAATATTATTTAAAATCGATGTCAATACTAAAAAAAATTAGCTGGAGTATCTCCACTCGACTATCTCGCAATTTGAATTGGATTAAATAACATAATATATTATATTTAAATTAAATTTAATTAATTATAAATTATAAATAATAAATATTAAACCAGCGCATGTTTGGCTTTTTATTGATGGCACCAGGGCACGTGTTGGCGCGTGAGATTTGCAGTGTTAAAAAATTAATTCTGGTACTTTCAGCAATTCAATCAAGCTGAAATTCTATATATAGCAGTTTTATACAATTATTAATCATGTGAAAAATTATCAAACATATATTTTTATTTTTACGGTCACTTTAGAGGAAAAAAAATCAAAACGTTGTAGGTAATGACCCTCTTCCGGTTGAGCTACATTTCTCAAAAGTTGATAGAAAACTATGAATTTTGAATAATGTCCATGTACCAAATTTCATCATTCTAGCTCAAACCGTTTTTGCGTAATCTTGTCTACATACATACACACATATACACACACACACACAGACATTTTTCTCAACCTTAGTGAAAATGATTCAGTATCCTTCAAAACGTATAAAAACATCAAAATCTCAACATCGAAAATTTTCATGATGGCGAGATAGTAAAAAATTAGTGATTTGCCTCCTTAAGGATTAGAAGAAGAAAATATTAAAATATCCATGTTGTCGATTCCATAAAAAGTAAATGTTGTGCCGTTTACTCAGACGGTGACTCAAAACTTTTTTTATTTACACATCTTCATTATAGAAGGAATTACTTTCATATAGCGCGCATTTGGAAATGTTTAGACAGATATAAGTCTTATTATCAGATATTAAATGTACAAGTGTCAACTACTGGTACATTTACCCTAATTATATCTTGTTTTTAAGACGAAAAAAAAAATTTGCTGAGTTTTCTAGACTAAAAATTTTTTTCAACACTCCAAAAAATATTCCTTTTATATTTACTACACTCGTGTTAACTCAAAATCATGTAAATATTTTGTTTATAATTTGTTTAAAGATTTTAAAAATATTTACTAATTTTATGTATTGATTGATTAAGTATTTAATATGAGATAGTGAAAGTCAGATTGATGACGTAAATATTCTTAAGATATTATTATATGAGGATATTATTTTATTTTCATAGATGTATAAATAAGATTATTAAAGCTTTGGTGGTTGTATTTATAAGGAAATTTTGTAAATAAAACCACATATTGATATTTGTTATTGTAAATTTATTCAAAAAATACAAAAATATACACAACGTTTCGATTGCTACTTCTGCAATCGTTATCAAGCGACTATACTGTTCGAGTGTCCAGTGACGAGTGACGAATGATACTGGTTGGTGATCTAAGTCTTATATGAAGTATCATTCGTCACTCGTCACTGGACACTCGAACAGTATAGTCGCTTGATAACGATTGCAGAAGTAGCAATCGAAACGTTGTGTATATTTTTGTATTTTTTGAATAAATTTACAATAACAAATATCAATATCTGGTTTTATTTAAAAAATTCCGTTATATAAATAAGATTGTTATTATTAGAAATGGGATATATCGTCCTGTGGGTAAATTAAAATGATCATTTCTCAATGTAACTTAGAGGTAATAAAGGAAATGTATTTGTATTTAACTGAAAAATTTGCGAAAATATTTCATAAAAAGCCATAAATAGAAATCGTAGATTTTTAAAAAAGAAGATAAAATAAATGGATTTCTTTTCAGGAATGCTTTTTCCGGTGTTATTGATGATTATATTGCCTTGCTTGGCAAGAGCATCTCCAACAGTTTGTTGTCCGAATGATCAACTCTCATTAATGACAAAAAAATGCCAGGATGGCCAAAAACCTTTGAATTGTTCAGCATATCTACATGATCCCCTAGATGGAGATCCACCTTATTCATATAATAAGAATAGTAATGAATTAATAATTGAACATGAGAGTTATGCCTCAGATCGGTAGGTAACAAAAATATTTAAATAATTATAATTAATTCTCAAATTCAAACGATTACAAACTATGAAATGAAATTTCATGGTCAACGTATCCTAAACATAATTTTATTTATGAAAAATATTAGTTAAAAAATAATTATTTTTATTTTCAGATATTGTATATTTAATCCAAAAATTAATGAATCATTGCTTCTTTTATGCGTGGATACAGACAAAATATCAAATGAAGAGACGAAATTTGTTATTAGTGGTATTATACTCTTAATTTCAGTAGTTTTCTTAGGAATAAATCTTATTTTACATTTACTATTGCCTGAATTGCGAGACCTGCAGGTAATTTTGAAATATATAAGAATTATAATAATAATTCTATAATGTAAAAATTCTTTTCCTTTAACATCATCTAAAAAAATTACTATTATATTATTTAAAGAATTTACTTTTAAATAAAAGTTTATAAGAAAATTTATATATATAGCCATCAATTATATTGATTTAATGAAGTAATAATTCTTAAAATGAATGAAATTGTAGTTCACTAATTGTTATAAAAAAAAAAATTAAAGTTGAGTCATGTTTTAAATCATAATTTTGTTGTTGAGAAGCTTAGAATTTTCAGTGATTAAAATTTTGAAATAGAAAATTTTAAAATTGATGTCTGTTTTGAATTTTAAAAGTGAATTGTTTTAATTATTAATTCAACATTAGAAAAATAATGACATAAAAATTAAAGAGATTTTGATTGTTAATTTCTTGTTTTTTTTTCAGGGCAAATGTCTCATGAGTTATATTTTCACTTTGATGGTTGGATTTTTTATATTGGCAACGTTCCATTTGCAATTCCTTGTTAATAGATATGATTTCATTTGTATTACTCAAGGTATTCCTTATAAAATATCTTTCCAATTACCCCATATTTCTATTAAAGTCCAGGTAAAAACTGGAAATTAGCCAACAACAATGGATTTAATATATATATGAGTTTCAATATTTCATAATTCATATCACTTATATTAAATTAATGAATTGCTTATCAACGAAACGAATCAGTTATCACTTAATTAACATTCTTTTCAATGGATGTAGGGCAGAGATATAAGAGATAAATGGTATGGAATTTTAGAATAGGGCAAATCAATCACAGATTTATAAGGATAAAATGAAAAGTAACTCAAACTATCTGAGAATTAACAATTTTTTATACCCAAAAAAATACAAAAAATATGATAAAGTGGAACACCTATTTTTAAAGAAATAAAATAAGAAAATTTTAAATAAATGATTAAATTGCGGAAATTAAATATATTATATATTATATATTCATATTTCATATCATATAGATCAGTGCTCCGCAACCGGTGTGACGCGGCACACTGGTTTGCCTTAAAGGAGATACAGGTGTGCCGCCGCGATCAAATGAAACTTAGAAATCCGCATATAATATAATTATAAATCAAAAAAATATAAATTTCTTATATTCATGTATCTCCTTTAAGGCAAACCAGTGTGCCGCGTCACACCGGTTGCGGAGCACTGATATAGATCATTGGATCGGATTTAAAAAAAAATAATAGGGTAGGTCATATTTTGGATCGAAATAACACTTGAGAGATTATAGAATTGATGTGACTTTGAACTAGCTACTATTTGATAAAATTCACTACTCAAATAAATAAAAAAAAAATTGGTAAAATATAAATTTTGATTTATTTGTAAAATTTTAATCATTCCATTGAACCTTTTTAAAGATTACTTTATTATTATTAATTTTTTTCATTCATGGTTTTATAAATAACATTTTATTTTTTCCAAAATTTGCAAAAGTTAATAGGCATACTTAAACTATTTTTCAAATAATATCGATATTTATTTTAATTATATAATATATTCTTTTTAGCTTTCTTTTTGTATTATTGGATGTTGGCTAGTTTCTTTTGGCTCAGCATTGTAGCATATAACATTTGGAGAACAATAAAGTATTGTATTATATTCCTATATTAATTTTAAAATCTGATTAAGTTTCTAACACTCTTTTGACTGTATATAAAATAGAGTAGTTAAAGGAGGAATTAGCGGAACCAATGAAGATCAACTCTTCTATATATATTGTCTATTGGGATGGGGTGTGCCTTTACTGTTCCTTACTGCGTGTCTCGTGGCACATCATCTTCCAGGCAATCATTTGAGGCCTGGTTTTAGCACAGATAAATGCTGGTTTGAAGGTAAATACAAATGCAAGTTTAATATAAACTTTAATTTAATTTTTCCTGTTTACATACCAATGTTTATTTTTATTTGTATTATTAATAGATATTATTTCTTATATAAACATATATTATTTTTATTTTATCCGTTTATGGTTGTTTTTTTAAAGATAAAAAGTTGTATTTGCTTACAGGGAAAATAGAAACTTGGAGTTATTTTTATGGACCGGCAGCATTGTTAATGATTTCCAATGTAGTATTCTTCTGTATGACTGGTCTAGAAATAATTAAGCCGGATACTTCAAGACAAAGCATCAGATCTATTCGTTACAAGTATGAAATAAGAATTAGAATAATTGAAAAAAAAAATGTTTTTTTATATATTTATTATTTTTTCTTCAGGTTTTGTTTATATTTTAAAATGTTTATAATAATGGGACTTTTATGGATCTTCGAAATTATTTCCTATCTTGCTGGAGATAGTCATGACTTGTGGTATGTAAACTTTCAATTTTTAAAAAGTCAAGTAAATGAAAATATCTAAATAAAATCCAAATTGAATTAGGTTCTTTTTCGACATTCTTAACTGTCTTTATGGCGTATGGATTTTCTTATTAACGATTGTATTTCGAAAGCGCGCCTTAAAGGCAATAAAACGAAGATTTTTTCAAAACTTTTCTAATAAGATTGTAGAACAATTATTAGCTGGGGAAGATGAAGAAAGTGAATGTAATCACACTACCCTAGATGTTCATCGAGGTGAATCAGATTCATAAAAATAAGAAGAAAAATCTATATATAGAGCAGACTCTAACAATGATACTCATAAGATAAGATTTAGATTATTATTTAAATATGGATGTGTGTATGATATATACTGGAAGAAATACATTTCAAACACCAAGGAATTAGGTAAACATAAAACATTCTATGTTTATCTAAAGAAATCTTGATAAAAACAAAAAAAAATCCTATTATAAAATATATTATTTATATATTTATATACATATATATAACTTTATAAAATAATTCTCACAGATCTAAATAGTATTTAATTGTACTTTATTATTTAAAAAATATCATTACTATTTCATTGATTTATTTTCATTAATAATTTACTTATAAATGTTTTTTTTTTAATTTTTTCTTACATAAATTTAAAAATAAATTTTAAGAATATATATATATGAAAATATATTGTGTAAAATAGAGTTATTTTATTTAACTCACCATTTGATAACATTATCAATGAATTATACTAATAGTATCTATTATAAACTTAAATAAATGTCTTTAATAATAAATATTAAAAATAAAATGATCAAATATAAAAGAGAAATGTAATTATTTTCTAATATTGACAATTTGTGTCCGATTTAACCATATATTCATTGATAAATTTTGTATGTTCTTGATGCCATCATATGGTAATATAAAATAAAATTTTTTATCCTAAACAAGTGTGTTATCAATTTGTTTTAGTTTTTTCAACTTCATTAAATAAATTTATTTTATCTTTAATTTCACAATTAGTTTAAAAGTTATATAAAACCTTGATCCAATAATAATGTTTAGTAAAATATAATAAATAAATATGGAGAAAAATTCATTTTAGTCATTTTAAGGTTGTAAACCAGAGGTTCCCAAAATGGTCTATTTCGACCCCTAGGGATCGATTTAGACCTGCAAGGGGTCTACGGCACGAAATGAACATGGGGGTCTATGTGTTTTCTCGACTCTAAAAAAAAAGGTAAATTGTTTTTCCGACATGGCTTTTAAAACATTTTTGATTTTTTCAATAAGGCTCTAAAAAAAGGGTAAAATTTTTTTATAAAAAATCAAAATCAAATTAGGGGGTGTACCCAAAACCCAAAAACATGGCAAGGGGTCTACGACAAAAAAGTTTGGGAACCTATGTTGTAAACAAAAGTTTAGAAGCAATTTTTTAAAATTCTTCATGTTTAATACGCCATTTAATATTAAAATAGATTAACAATCCTATTAATAATTATATATATATATATATATATATATATATATACGAGAATTTCAAATATTGTGTAAAATAGAAAAGCAGCTTCAAAATGGAATTAGTATAACTTCAAATATTTTAAATTAATTTAAAGAAAGTCCATTCAAAATTAAAAATTTTATTCTTACTTAAACATAAGTTATTT
Organism: Labia minor; assembly: GCA_963082975.1. Lineage (NCBI taxonomy): Eukaryota > Metazoa > Arthropoda > Insecta > Dermaptera > Spongiphoridae > Labia > Labia minor. The sequence continues at coordinate 39,772,025 of OY720344.1, read as the reverse complement.
TAGTTTTTACATCAGAGGATTCCAAAGTGGTCTATATCGACCCCCAGGGGTCTATGGCAACCTGCAAGGGGTCTACAGAGGCGAATCAAAAATTTGGGGGTCTATGAAATGAAAATGGGGGTCTACGATAGTGAATCTCAAGCCTATTTACTTACATTATACTACTTATAATTCAATTCTCAATGGCTCTAAAAAAAGGTAAATTGTTTTTCCGACATGACTCTTAAAACATTTTTGATTTTTGAATAAGGCTCTAAAAAATAAGTTGACCTGTGGCCAGGCGCAGAGCCGACCGACGGTTTGAAATAAATTAATTTTCAGCTATAGAAACAATTTCAAATAATTTAAATGTATCTATTAATGCAATAAAAAACAGATATGGATATAACATAAATATTTTTAATTTTATTTTATTTAAAATATATAAGTAGGAGCTGGTTGTGACGTCATGAAGAGCTGAGTGACGCCATATAATTTTAAATTATGAAAAAATTAATGAAAATGATTTTCCCGAGATTAAACCAACTCAAAGTGCATGATTCGTGGAGATATATAAGATATCTCCTCATGTGAAATTTGATGAGAAAATAACCCTTCCCTTCCTATCGTCGATCGGTAATACTACCACTTCCGGTTTCCGGATATACACCAAAAGTTGATCAATTCATCATACTGTTGCATTAAGTAAATATACCAAATTTCATCAAAATCCGTTGAGCCGTTCAAGCTGTATACATCTATATGGACGTACGGACGGACAGACATCATGCTAAAAATACATTTTTCTGTTAAGAAAATGCATGATTCGTGGAGATATGTAAAAATCTCCACATGTGAAATATGGTGTGAAAATAATACCTCCCTTACTATCGTCGGTCGGTAAAAAAGGTAAAATTTTTTTACAAAAAATCAATTTACGGGGTCTACCCAAAACCGAAAACCATGGCAAGGGGTCTACGACACAAAAAAAGATGGGGAACCTATGTTTTAGATAAACAATATATTTACATATCCAATCAATTTTGGTTAAAGAATTAAAGAATTAAATTAGTATATATATAAACTAACAAGTGGCAAAAATGTTGAGGGTTCAAGGCTTTTAGTGTGATCTCATCTAATAGTGATTATTATTATGACAAAAAATTCTTAATATTCCATAAAAATTTCCTTTTACAAATAAATATTTTTATTATTATTATTATTTTGGTTTTTAAAGTCCCTCTCAACCCAAACAACTTCCTAAGAGCGCTTAAACCGGCAATGTATATTAATGAATAAACAATTAAATATATAAAATATCACAAAAAATATTAATAAAATACGAATTAAGTTCTTGTTATATAAAAAAAGAAACATTAATTATCTTGTCAAGAAATTTTTATAGAAATTTGATAGCAAACTTATTCGATTATTACTTTCATGTTTTCCAAAGCTATTTTTTCAATTCATTGTATGCGTCCGTTTTGAAAAGCCCGGTGAAGTCACTGAGCGTCCTTCACCAGGTGGCCGATGTGGAGGTAGACTTGGCAGCTGCCATCAGACAATGCGTCATCAATTGAATTGCACTGATTCTTTTGTGCAATAAACGCGTGTTGATGATTTTCCAAGCGGTTACATTTTTAAACGTTATTTCCGATATGTGAGATGATGCTTTATTATGATAAAACCATGTAAATGATTTTGCTAATGATCATCCATCATGACTTCATTCAACTTTTTTATTTTAATTTTATTTATTTTAACAAATTATGATTTTGATGTATGTGCAAATTTCGAAAAACAATCGAAATCGATTTTAAATAATCAGGATGTTGTTATTGTTCAAAAATGTTGCCCGGATGATGAGCTGATCATTGACAGCGGATGTGTGGCCGTCAATGAAACAAAAGCCAATTTGAAGGAATCGGTTTTTGAAAACAATCACTATAATGTCGTAAATGGATTTCCTAAATGTCGATCTACGCAACATTGGAAGATACATGACTACCCACAATCATTCGACAGATTAGAATTGCTTGAAAATGGTTTTTTAAGACATACTACTATCAATGAAGAGGAGGATGAAAATGAAGATGATTATGATAATTTTGACAGTGGAAAAAATTCAATGGGTCATCAGCATCAGGATAAAACATCAAAGAATGGTCAAAAACGGGAACATGATTATAGTCCAGGAAAATATTGCCTTGATCATATAATCATGAATAAAGATGACAAAATACAGGGTCAAATTGCTATTGTATGTGTGCCAGAACCAATTTCCGATGCCACTTACACTCATTTTCTTTTAATTCATATTGTCAATCCTATACTTCATGGAGTAGCAATCATTCTTTATCTATTGGTAGCAATCATATACTTTGTCATACCACAATTGAGAGACTTGGTTGGAAATATAAATACAACAATTATGATTTGTTTAATTGTATCACAAGCAGCTAGTCTTGTACGGATTTTTACCCAATTCACCAATCACATCAGTTTTTTAATTGCAGGTATATTTATAATATTTCTCTTTTATTTTTAATAATTAAGATAAATCTAATGAGATAAATGTATTTAAAAAAACAAAATATATATATATATATATATAAAACTATGAACTATACAAAAATGTTTGAATCATTATTTTTATTTGACTTTCCAATGAATTTCATGTGACTTGCTTGAAAATATACTTTTAAAATAATTAATATTTTCTTTTAGATATTATCATGTACGTCAGCTTATCTGGGGCTTTCTTTTGGTTGAACAGTATGGGATATTATATTTGGAGATTATTCAGGTATCTTATCTTATCTAATTTATCAATTATAATAAATTAGTTTAAATCATGGACTAAGGAAAAAAGAATTTAAAATGTAATTATTGATAAATATTTATCCTTTCTAGGTCTCGTAATGTATTCCTTCGTGTAACTGATGGTCGAAAATATTGTTATTATTCTACATTTGCTTGGGGATTAACGATTTGTATGGCGGTTATTGCATTATTTGCTCATTTTATGCTTGATACAAGTATTGCTTTACAAAAAAAGCAGAAATCTACCAATGATCAAGTTACAATTGGTTGGTTATAAAATAAATAAATATTAGAAATTAAAAATTTTATAAATGTAAATATATATATTTGTTTTCAGGATGGTTAGGGATAGCCTTGTTTTTCACACCAATTGCTTTTACTATTCTAGTCGACATTTTTTTTTATTTATCAACCAACCAAGTTATTAATAGGATGTCTACCTATGGAAGAATTCATCATAAAATGAAATTCAGGTATGAAAATAGCAATTTATTATAATTAAAAATTTTACTTGAATAATATTAATAATGATTTTATTTTTAGTTTCGAGATGTTTGTTAAACTTCTTTTGATAATGGGCGTCACATGGCTTTCTCTGATGTTATCTTGGCTTAATTTTACTGGTCTGATTTACACTCATATTTTGGTGAATGTTTTACAAGCCATTTTCATCGCATGGATTTGTGTCTTTGGCCAAAGACGAGTTACTTTTCTTATAAGAAAAGCGTGTTGTTTTGGCCGATGCGCAACAGGAGATCGAAATGATCCTCCCGAAGCTCATGAGTGGGGGGAAGAAATGCTTACAATTAACACAGCTAACTTATGAAAATTAATTAAGTATACATTTTTTATTTGAAACATCACCCCAAAATTTAATTTTTTCTGTAAATATTCTTTTCTTTTTTAAATACTTGTAAATAACATTTAACATTGCAATATTTTTAATATTTTTAACTTGAATCTCATTGTGTTCACGACGGTTCTGATTTTAAATGAAATAACTTTTCTAATTACTAATTTTATTCCATAAACCATTTCCTAGTACTTATAATATATATATATATATCATTATACCACTGTGATTCCAAATTAAAAATTCTAAAGACAATTTTAAATGGTCAGTATTTCTATTTATACATACTAAATATTTTATTTATCAATTTATTAAGATATATTATATATATATTGAATCGTTATAATAACTTTTATAGCAGCTATACAACCTCTTCCGTGGTTTGACCACTTTCCTAAGCGACCTTATCTATTGTGGCCTTAGTAAATAAATCCATGTTAAGTACTTATGAAATTAAGGAATTTATTTGATTCTGTTATTCAAGGTAACACTGTATTTAATATTTTATAATAATTTTCAATAAAAATATTTTTAAAATAACATTTATCTTTACTTTATTTTTCTAATAACTAATTATCCAAATTTTCCAAAATAATAATAGGTTCTATATACTTGCATAATTACATTCAATTTTAAAAGAATTATAGACTATTTTAGTTAATACTCTTAAATGAAAAATAAAAACTTACCTGACAGAACAATTTTCCTTCTGGCCGCTCGCGAAGAGAAGCAAGATGACAACGCACCACGAGATGACAATCGTCAAGGACTGTATTAAAAAACCTCCGTGTTGGAAGAAGAGCTTCTAGATCAATAATTAGCTCAAGGAAACGTTCACAATAATGAATTTTTTCAGAACTAACATCTCCTAAAACGATATATAATAGAATATTCATAAATAAATAAATAAATAAAGAATATATAATAGAGATAAATTATAATTAACAATTACCTTCGATGGGAATTGTTTCTAAAAAATTCATGAATTTAACCATAAGACGTTGTAGGAAACGGCGTTCCCAGTCAATTTGATCAAAATTTTCTTTATTTTGTGAATCTTTCTTTTGGATTATTTTCCAAAATTTACGCCATTTTGGGACTAAACGCAATTCTTGATCACGACGCCCCTAATATGAAAATTAATAAGTTTTATTGCAAATGCCAAATAATATTTTAAATATATTAAATTACATTCAACACACTTACTGGTTGGAGAGACACCCACATAGCAAGGGATACTAATTTTTTAACTTGATCTCGAAGCAATGCTTCCTCCATACTATTAAAACAATGATTAAGAAATACAAGGAGATCAGTTTGTTCTTTGATTGTAGAAATCATCTGTGCTTCTTCCAAACATGATTCTAAAACTTGTTTAAAAAATCCAGGAAAATGCTGGGGTAATTTTTTAAAAATCTAAAAAATGTAAAACAAATATAATAAAAATTAATATATATTCGTAAGTTAAGTTTTAATGATAAATTAAATATTCAAATAAAAGATAAAAATCTCTAAATTTAAATTTTTTTAAAATGTTTATTTTATTTTAAAAAACATTAAAACATTTCAGTCTTTAATTTTTTTACAAATAAAAAAATTATTAAATTTCAAATTCCCCATTATAATAAAAGTTCTATAAAATATAAATATACCTGCCAGGATGGTACACGTTCTCTAAATTTTTCATTAACCATTACAACGATGGACATCATATGAGCTCGAGATGATTCATTAGTAATATAATTTGGCCATAAATAATTCTCTAAATACTGACTAAACTCTAACATCATAATACGACGAATGGAAAAACTAGAAAGAAATCATAATATAATCATTAAAATGGTTATAAACATGCAATTAGTTGTTAAATATTTATTTAACTAGTTTTAATTTAATTATTTATTATAGCAATTCTTTATCTGCAAAGTAGAATAATATGTTAATGTAATTTTATTTATCTAAATATCCTTTAAACTCACATTCATTTCATTAGTATGGATTCAAGTTTTAAAACAAATAAACCTTTTACATTTTAAAAATTAATAAGTTCTTGGTTAATAAATATATTATTGTTTGGTTGTCACTTATCTAAAATTATGAGTTTGTCATAAAATAACTTACTTTGATCCTTGGATTTCTTTAATATATATGTCATCGATAATAGTTCTGTCAAATGGGATATGATTATCGACAGTATAAGGAGCCCAATATTTATTAGCAAGCTGAAAATATTTAACAATATATTTAAAAATATATTATCTTGTTTTAAAATAAGGCAACTTACTTGTGTTATCCTATCCGAATTTATTTGATCAACAGTAGGAGCTGACTCTTTTATTTTAGTTGTTGACGAACTTGAGGGGTTCGTATTATTTTGTATTTGAACCATCTTAGATATTTAATCAATGAATTTTAATAATAAAAAAATTAATTTCAGTCTACATGAATAGTTAACTTTCCTGACACAGACAATCCGTCACAGACCATCCGTATATAAACAAACACTTCCATGAGGATAGGTGTGTTAGTACTCTTTTCAGCCATAAGAGGCGCCATTGTGTTTGGCAAAATTGTCCTCCTTGAAGTTAGCTGTATTCACACTCTTTTCAGTTAATGTGACATTATCAAAATAAAATTTTCATATTCTAGCAAAATTAAGCTTTCGAATTTCTAATGTTAATCATAGATGGCAATTATCTTAATTCTCTTTAAAAAAAATATTATAAATTTTTATAAATTTAATAATAATAGCTAATTTTAATAATTTCAAAATTTAATTATTTTATAATTTTATATTAAGCTAAAATACTATAAAATATGTTTTATATGTAAAAAAAGTCTAATGTAAACAACACTAACGCAGAGACGTAGCGAGCATAACTGGCGCCCGGGGCATGCTATTTTTTTGCGCCCCCTCTTTTGACCCTTTACTCCTCTAAAACACATAAAATTAATTTTTTTTCTCTCCTTGTCAGGAAAAAATTGAACGAATGGTTACTAGAATTGATTGGAAAGAAAATATATTTTTTGTATGCAATATAATTCGTCTTATAGTCTATTTGGCGCCCCTCTGCAAGTGGCGCCCGGGGTATGATATCCCCACTTGCCCCCCTTGCTACGCCTCTGCACTAACGTTTATTTAAGACAGTGATTCCCAAACTGGGCACTACCGCCCTGTACCGCCCCCTCGTGGGTACTGCAGCGATCCAGAGAGCGGTAATGGCCACAGGTGTATTTAGGGAAAATTACTTGTATATTACTTTCCTATTCTGAGTACAATAAATAGATACATAATTTCAAGGTTTCTTTTTTTAACCTTTATTTATATTTTGCGAATAAGTACATTATCTTTCTGTTTAATTGTTATTGAAATTAAAAAAAGTTAATTTCCAGGGAGAGCTGAGTAAATTGTTTTCTGGAAAGGTTGGCCAAATATGTTTGGGAACCACTGATTTAAAGCCCAATTTACACGGGCTTAGTACTTGTCATTAGTTCAGAGGTGGGCAAATACTTTTAAGCGCGGGCTTTAAAATTAATCAAAAATTTCTATAATGTCCCCTTAGAGTGCCTATAAATTTTTATCTCAAGATAGATTACATTTAAAAAAAAAATTTTAAAAAAGTGTAATTATAATGATAAAATTTATATAAATTATTTCTATAACTTATTTATTATTCATTTTTAATAAAAGAATATATATTTTTATAAATTTAATAATAATAGATAATTTTATAGTAATAATTTCAAAATTTAATTATTTTATTATTAAGAACAAATAATTTAAACAATTAATTAATTTATGGTATATTCTATTTATTTTATTTTAGTTTTATCTTAAAAATAATCCCATTCTTCATCTTTTATTAAATTTATTCTAGATAATGGCATCAGAATGTTATATTAACATTACTCAGAGTCTAAGATTTTTTTCAATTGTTTAACTTTTTTTTCAGATAAATCCTTTTTGAAAAAGTAAAAATGTTAACAAATATATTAAAAATATAATTAAGGAATAATTAAAAATATAATATATAGTTAAGAATAGGCATATACAATTAGATTAATTTTTATTACATAACATTTAATAAATCATAAAAAATTATTAGGATGCAAATTAACAAAACAGTAGATTTATTTCTATATATTATATATACAAACTGTAACAATATAAAAATGAAATATAATATTTTGTTTGTATTAATAAAATTAATAAACTTATTTTGTAATTAATCAATATAACAATATTATAATCAATATCTAAATGTATATAAAGGTATTATTTATTATAATCAAAATAAATGTTATTTTAAATTTTACTTATATAAATATGATAATTACTTGTTAAGTATAAGAAATTGAAATATCGATTAGTTTGCCAAGATTAGCTGAACTAGTTAAAGAAATTGAAATAACAAATTAGTAAGATATAATTTTGTTTTCAATATTTTTTAAATAAATAAATAATGATCACTTATGAATTCAATGTTTGCTTTTTTCTTTATTTTTTTTTATATTTTAATCTAATAATTTTTGATTGTGAGAAATAGTTCTAAAAATTTAATTATAAATTGGTCTTTTTAGGATTCAGCTAAATACTAGATTATTTTAAATGAATTTAATTCATCTTTTTAATATCTTTCATTTTTATCGGCCGGTTTTTAATTTATCTATCCTCGTTATAAGTTAATTAATTTTTATAATAATATATTCGATTCTATTTGACTCTTATTTAATTAAAAACTTTAGAATTCAAATATAAATTGTTTCTTTCAAGATTTTTAACTAATGTATTCATATTTAATAAAATTTATTAACATTCAATAATTTTTTATTTTCTAAACATATTATCTCAAGAATAGATAAAAATCAGGAGTATAAATTTATCTCTACTCTAATCTATTCTTCAATTTTTCACAAAAACCTATGGTTAATGATTTATAAAATTCTTTCTTCAAAATTCAGAAAAATTACTTTTTTTTATATTTTATTTTGCATTGACTGATTCAAAAAGAAAAAAAATGAATATTTTTGGTCGTTATTTTTCATTATTAATGAGGAATGTTATATGTATCCTATATAATTTCAATTCCTTATTCTATTTTATTCAAATTCAGTCTTCTTGGACTTATTTTCGATTACTTTCTATTGATTTTATAACATTTTTGTTCTACAATAAAATATTCAATTTTTATTTTTTTATATATATATATACCTCTTTTGTATGCAAACAGCCAAAGCACAGCCTACCTTCGCACAATTTATTTAGTTTTTTTATTTAGAATGTCTATTAAAAAGCAACAATGCAAAAATAATCTTTCAATATATAATACATAAATATTAAATATGATAAAATTTTAAAGATATAATTTAATTAAAGTTAAAAAAGCAATATATTACTAAGTTATATTAAAATGTTGAAATAAAATAAATTAGTTTTTTAAAGATCTTATGAATTTTTGTTAAGATATAATTGAAGCAAAAATTTGTAGGAAGGTGAGTGCGATTAAATCCATCACAAGATGCAGCTTTTCTCAAGCATCTTTAACGACATTGGTCAGTGACTTAAGTCTTGTTTTTCCATTACTTTAAAAATATTACTAAGTTCATCTACTAATGTCTCATAGCGAAATGCTACTCGAATGTCGGGGACATTAGTTCGGGTAATATCATTCCCTGCAACTCCTTCTTTTGTATAATTCGGTCCCAGCCAATATTGTTTCATCTAAAAGCAATCCATATTTTATTATTTTTAAAATTTGATTTGATGTTTTTTACGAAATACAAACCTTATGCGAAAATCCAGACATAAGAACAGAATTCCTTGCTAACTCGCACATATCACATGAACTAAGTTTCCAGACTTGTGCAGCAATACTATATTCTTCCATCAAAGGTTCTTTTGTAAAATGAAATTGAAGGGGATCATCAGTGGAAAGACTTACAATTAGGCCACGAGCTAAATATTCCGGAAGAGGATTCCGATGATAATTTAAAAAGAGAGAATTATTGGAAAGAGGGGACATGGCAATACCAATTTGAGCTAAATAATATAAATATTGAAGAACAGGAACTTTACGAAGAAGAAGACCATGGGATATATTTTCAGCCATCATAAAACCACAAACCAAATGCTGAATTGGTCCAGCTTCTCCACAATGTGGACGCAAAACAAATGTATTAAGACCTTTATCTCTAAAAAAGATATAAAAGAAATAAACAAAGAACAACTTAAAATAAAAAAAATGTTTAAACAATTTTATACCTCCGAAATTGATTTAAAACAGTTAAGTTGGCATACATATAATATTGATAATATGCATACGGAGGATTTTCTTCATCAGACCATTTCTCTGGAATGGGAACATCTTTGTCAAAAAGAGGGTTTTCTGGTTTAGATTCATCATCTACAGAATCAAAACCTATAACCTACAAAAATTTAAATTAATGTATATTAAGACATAAATTAAAATTTAAAAGTAGTATAACTTACATATTGAAGAAATCTGTGTAAATGTGGATGACTTTCAGCGTTGTTTGTTACTTCAAATAAAGGTAAAAATATATTTTCAATAATTTCTTGGAAATTATTCATTAATTTATTTGATTTAAAAATATCACTAAAAATTATAAATAAACATTATATAATATTTTCTTCATTTTATAAGATGTATTTTAATTTACAGTGTTCTATAAAATCAAGCAATTCATAGAATGTTTTCTATCACTTACTAAAGTCTAGGAATTTGGATAAGCCAACGAACATTATCTGAATAAACATTTCCAGTAATGGCCCATTCCGCTAATTTATCCCATTCATCCGTATTTTTACCATAAATTGAAAGTCTTAGTTCAGCATTTTGATATTTGCTTTCTTCAAGATCAGATGAAACCTCCTAATATTTGAAAATAATTTAATAAAAATGTTCTTTCTCTCTATTTAATTTAATTATTGTGTATTTTGTATTATTTACTTTAATTATTCTAGCAAAATATTTCCCATTAAGATAATTATCAGTTTTAAGAAACACTTCCCGAAGTCGAGATTCTCCAATTGGATTATATTTGGCATTAAATTTATCAAATCGATGGAAGGTATTTCGATCCTAAAATAAAATACATAATAATAAATAAATTCCATGAAAAAAATAAAAAAAATAAATCAATAAAATACCGCATGGACGTCTAACATGTCTACAGTAAGATCATAGGCCGTAAGATTCATTGATTGGAAGACCTGCCTTAAAGTCATAGTTTCACCATTTTTTGATTTTGTTACTACTTCATCTGCGTGATTTTTTAAAGTCTTTTTAATAAATCGAAGTAAATGTTTTTGATTCATGCAAGAAGCTGCGTGAATGTGAGTATCCACCTATAAAAATAAAAAAATTGAATTATTTATTAATTTTAAAATAAAAAAAAGTTATTAAAATGAAAAAAATAAAAATTAATTAAATTAAATAATATAAATAAAGAAATAGGATTATAAATTGTGTGAAAAATGTTGACTTGATTTATTTTCTGTTATTTTATATTCTGTGCTTCCTCTCCTCCCCAAAAAGCGATCAATTGAATATAAATGTTTTTATTTAAATTTTGTCATATCCGAAAACAATTTTAATTTTTTTAATTAATTCAATATTTTGGCTTAAGAGTTTCATGTCTACTCTCGTATTCAAACATCTAGTATGAAAACTGATTGAATATCTGGTCTTTTAATTTTTAAAATCAGGTATCTAGATTGAAGATACATAAAAGAATTGGCAATCATTTCTCCACATTCAATAAGGATATACACTGAATAAATTTAGAAATTATTTATTTCTATAATTATTTGTATGTCTATTCTATAGCTTATGTATAATTTAATTTTCAATTATTATGAATTTATTTATTTTATAATGAAAACAATTTACATACCTTACGAATATTGTAGAAGTCTCTATGAGGAACTGCTTTTTGGGAAGCTAGTTCACGAAGTTCATTTAAAAGTACATGAAGTTGAAATTTAGAAGAGAGATAACTTAATCGTCGATAACAAAATGATTTTCTAAAATATTCAAATAATAAATTATCAAAATAAAAAATATTTAATTTTTTTCAAATATTTTAATCATTGATATTCTTACAATGGTCCGTCTGCAATCATCACACAGAGTTTGTTCATATCTGTAACAAAAGTGTCTAAATCTGGATATAAATATGGTAGAGGATTATCTTCATTTGCAGCTTCTTCATTGGCATAGACTTGGTATACACCACGTTTTGATTTTATTATATAATTAGAGGCTGGAGGAAATTCGCATTCCCAGGGTTCTTCTTTTCCAGATGGAGCATGGACAGGATGATCTGAAAAAGGCCAAAATTGCCAAGTAAACGTAATGCAAATCAGATATTTGTAAAATTTATGAAAATAAAAAAAATTCTAATAATTGATTCTGATTTAAAATAAAAATATATCTTATTTAAAAATTATATATACATCTCAAAAGACCTTCATCTTAAAAGATGAAAAATGATGTAAATTAAAAAATAAATATAGGAATTTATTTATATATATATAGATATATATATTGATAAGTATATACAGAAGACATAGATATTGGAAAAAAGAAGAGAGGGGTGAGAGGATTCAAACACTATAACATATATTAGAACAATATATCTAAATAAATAAGTAGAATATTTTTCTTTTTAGTAGGTAAAAGATTTATTTAAATAACAAAAGCGCCCTTCTCTTCAAATAAGCTATGCTCTAATCCTAATTTGTAAATCAGTTTTCTTAATTCCTTATATATAATGATATATAATCAAAGAATATTCTTGAATCACAAATCATAATTGTATATCAATTTTAACAATATAATAATTTTCATGATATAAATTGCTTATATAAAAGAAAAAATATTCACATTTATTTTTATTTAAATTTTTAGAAGGGCATTCAAAATTATTTGGTCCATGTAAATTTTCCAATAAAAGGCCTCCATGGTGTATATACAGAATCATTATATTTAATAAAATTTCATATATGTAATATCTAAATTTATATTTATAATTACAAGTTAAATTAAATATCATTTTATAAATTGTAAATAAATTTTTCGAAGCATTTTTTTATAGACAGGAAAAAAAAGCTATTAAAAACACCTCAACAAGTAGCTTGTGAAGACAGTGACACAAAATTTGCAAAGATAGTTCATCTTTAATTAAATATTATATCATATCATTAATGTTTAAAAATATAAAATTAAACTTTAACACATAAAATATATATTATATATAAAATATATTTCTATAATTTTAAATAAATTTTATGTTAAAGAATTTTTTTATATTTTTTAAATTAATTTTAGTTAGTAAAGCTTTAGACTTAAGATCTCAAGCTTGACAAGAAAAAAATTGTTATTGTCTTGTTTTAATTTATTGGAAATCATTTTTATTAAATTTTGTAAAATTATAATATTAATGCGAAATATTAAAAAATATAATGAAATATTAAATATATTAAAATTAATTTAATAATTAATAATTCTTAAAATGTGATATATTTTGAAATAATTTTCCAATTAATATTCAATTTTTAAATTAAATGAATTATATTGAAGCCAATGATAATGATATAATCAATAAATTTTATTATTTTAAATTAAAAAAATTTAATCTTAACATAATTTAATAATTTATTGTTTAAAATATGTATGTGTTTTATTAGTTATGATTAAAAATTATGAAAATCAAAAATAAAAAGTTTTTTGTCAAGACCGAGTTAAAAATTAATTTTTAAGATTTTATTTTTTTTTTATTTTTTTATAGAAAAATTATTAAAACCATTCTATGTTTGTTGAGATTTGGTTTAACAAATAAGTTATTATTTAGACAGTTGTGAAGGTGCAAAAGACAGTGAGAATAATTGGTTGGAAACTAGTCAACCAGTACCTGAGGAGGTTGCCCGTTGAGCGGCTGTTCGCGAGCGGAAACAAAAATAAACTCAACATGTCTCCCTCTAAGACATTAATTTATCAAGTCCAAATAAATATGGACTATGTGTAGCTTTAAAATGACTCTCTATACTCTAATTTTAAAATCAAAGTGAATTAAAAATAATTTATCATGTAAAAAAATTAAATAGAAAAAAAATGATTTTTTTTTTAAATTAATTAAAAAATTTTGCTTAAAATAGAAAACAAAAAATTGAAAAATAAAAGAAAAATATAAAAAAATAATTACAATATAATATTATATTAATATTTTGTTTGTTTAAAGACAGCGGAATCAAAGGATAGGATAATGAAAAGATACCTGTTATGGGTAGATTGCGTAGCAACAAGTCAATTTCCAAGTCGCTTTCGCTATTTAACATAAAGGAATTACGGGATATGTTCCAACATGCTTGGCGGGATTCATTGCGGAAATCTGGATAAGGAATTTTATTAAAGAAATTATTGTGTTTTTTCTTTGTTAAATTAAAATGGTTCTTAGGATTGATTTTACCTTCGATTGTTTTGCGATCGTCATGGATGAATTCATCAAGTCTTGCTGTAGTACCCTCGACGGAACTTAAAAAACGTGAGGTTATAGTTGGGAAACTCTGTGCTGACAGGCGCATATAACGTTCTCTTATATGCAATGCTTGGATAAGCAGAAGTGATGCTTGTTGAAGATCTTCTAAAGGCACCTAAAAATATACCTATTTATATATATGTATTTATAAAATAAATACACCTCTTTAGTTTAATTGAAATTATAAAAACAGAAAAAGAAAAATGATTTAGAAAAGATACATGTTGTTCTATGTATATATTATTTCAATTCTATAAAATGAATCATCAAATTTTATATTCTATTTATTTTAAATTCTCAATTTTTAAGTATTTCTAACATATATTACTAATGATTTCATGTAAATTAAGAGCGAGGGAATTGGCCAAGCTGTAAAAGTAATCAATAAACTTAACGCCGCACGGACGTCAGAGATATTAAAAAAAAAATTATTTAAAAAGAAAAGTAAAGATTAGTAAAAAGAAAATTGTTTTTTCTTTATAAATTTAAAAAAAAAATAGAATATTACTATAAAGACAATTATGTAAAATAAATATAGAATAAATTATTTATATACAAATTTTATAGATAAAATATAAATTTAATCATTAATCTCTATTTTCTGGATCAATGCTTTATAAATATTTACCTTTCATTTTCAAATGTATTTGTAATCAGTTCAATATTATTAGGGAGCTTATTTTTTTATAATAAAAGTAACTAATTTATTTAAAAATAATTGAAGGAAATAAATTATATATTTAAAGAAATGTTCAACTGTCCATAGCAACAAAGGTCAAGGGTTGAATAAATAAATGTTCTTATCATAATAATTATATTTTTATATTAAATAAGACTAATTATGAATATATCTAGTTTTCAAAATATATATACATAAGCTAATTCTAGATTATGTTCATTGGTTATTATGGAAATTATTTATTTTTGCGATTAAATTTTAAATCAATTTATAATAAAAAGAGTATTTTAAAACATTAAAAACGCCTTATATTTATGCAACCCAAATGCAATGTTCTTATATAATAATATCAAGACATTTGATTAAAATTTCATTTTATATGAAAAAGGATTAAAAATTATTAATAAATGAATAAAGGATTTAGGAAAGGTAAATAAAAAAGGTACCTCACTAATAATAACAGGAGATAAGGAAGTATGTTGGAGTATACCAGTCGCATCTTTATATAGAATGTTTCGATGTTCAGATTTAAACTGGAACTAATAATATAAAATATATTTATTATATATTAATTAATCATATAAAACGCTTAGAAAAATAAACACCAGAAAAAGTCATTATTTTATAAATATTTATTTTTTGAAATAAAATCTTTGTTATATTTATTGTCATTTGATTTTTTATTTTAAAAGTTCTTTCTCTCTTTTTCTCAATTTAAATAAAAAAAAATCATACAAAAACAATTTTAGTCTTTTTAGAATCAATTAAAAAAAACATAATTTTTAATAATTTTTTTTTTTTGAGTTAAATTTTTTATATTAATCTAGTTTTTATATAAAGTGAATTATAATAATTATATTTCAATTTTCCTCGTTGAGACATTCCTATTAATATAAAAAGAAGTTAAATCATTATGTATATTATATATATATATATATATGTTCCTTCATATTGGGGATTGGACGAAGATGTGATTTCTCTTCTCCACAAAAAATTAAATCAACCAACAACTACCTTACAGAGAGATTAGAGCTAATAAAATGAGAGAATTAAAATTAGGAACATGGAAAGTACGTAGCTTATATAAACCAGGGGCATTCCAAAACTTAGTAAGAGATCTGAGAGGGTAGGAGTTAGAAGGTTGTGGCTCAAGATTGGGACATTTGGAGGAATGTGGTTGCTGCGGCCAAGAACTTTCGAGTTCTGTAGAGCCACAGAGACAGATATATATATACATATATATATATATATATATAATCAACACTACTGATAAAAAATACTAGTCTTATTTTTATTCAAATCTTATTGTTAGTATATTTTTCAATTATTTTCAGTTAACAAATTTACTTGATAATTTATTATTTCATTTAATATAAACAAAATAAAATGACACGATTTTTTTAATAATAATAATTTTCCATTAAGAGACGAATAAAATTTGTAAGTCAATACAAAAAGCATTGAAAGGTTTCTAACACTTTTCAATCAATACTATTAAAGACAGAAGGAAAACAGTTTTAACGAAGTTATAATTTTTAAATGAAAATTCACTTGAAAAAATACGAATTACATTAGAATGATATTTTCGAATCATAAAAATTGAAAAAAAATCTTACCCCACTAGTGTCTTCCCCACTAATAGAAACTCGTTGAAAATGAGGAACAAAATCATGTTCTTCTAATTTAAAAGGATGTTCAGCTTCATCTGGAGATGGTCCTAAAGAAGGTTCATAATGTGATCGTTTGTCTTCAAGGTCTTTCGCCACTCTAAACAAAATAAAAAAAGTAGATAATATTAATTTTTGTTATGTTTTAATTTTTTTTTATATTATGATTTATTTTTTATTTAAAGATTATATATATATATGCATAAAATGATACACAATTTAACAAGATATGATATATTTATATTTTATTAAAATTACAAATCAATCGTAATTATTACAAAATTTTTGATATATTTATTTTATCTTATTTAATATATATATGCATATGTAAATTATCAATTAAACTATTATAAATATATACATAATATAGAAATTATTAATTCCAAAAATGTTTTAATTATATTAGATAGGTATTATGTCCTCGTAATAATATAAAGAAGCAAACAAAAGCGACAAAAAATTATGTTAATAATAAAATTGAGCAATCTGAAGCAGAAGCTACCTACTCACATTCCAATGAATTATATATATATATATATATATATATATATTAAATTAGAGAAATATATATTTGCAATAATAAAATGAATGTTGTTGAATTTTAAGATAAACTTTATTTAATAATTATAATATATTCAATTCATAGTAAAATCAATTTGTAAAATAATTTATTTGTTTAAAAAAAAATTAATTATTTTATGTAAATTTAATGTAAGTTTGATCGGAATTTGTTTTTATTCATATAAATAAATTTTCAACAGGTTTCGTTTTACAACAAATGATAATTTAACAAGAATTTATATATAATGATAAATTTTTACAAATAATTATCTGTGGAAATTAAATGTATCAGTGAAAAATGGTGATTAATTTATTTAATGGCAGAAAACAAGAAAAATATATTTTTTATAATAAAAAAAATATATAAAAGTCTCTCCTGAGTGTTCATTTCAAATTGATGTCAATATTTTATTATAAAATTTATGATATGCAATAAGTAATGAAGAAATAGAACTTTTTACATCTAATAATATAATTGTATATATGTATAGAGAAGATGATTAAATTCTGAGAAATTTTTTGTAAAGACTACATCAATATACGTATTAATTGACAAAATGAGCTCTTCTCGAGATTATGACAACAAAGATTGTTTTTGTTTGTTATTTTCTTTTGTTTTGAGGAAAATGTTAAGCTCGATTTTGGAAATTGTTTATGAAAGCAGAGGGATTAAGGAATACCTGGCAGCCAGGCGGCTGTCTCTGCACCAGCGCTTAGATTCCCTGGCAAGACCGAACATTGTCCGACGTAGGTTGTCGGCGGGCCCATGGTCCGCGAAAAACTGGCCAAGGGTTGAGGTTCGATCGATGGTAACAGCATCCCCCGCCCAACCCCAGGAAGGAGTTCAGTACCCTGCCACCAGGCGGAGACCACCTCGTCAATTGAAATTATGCGCAACGCCTATATTAAGGAAAACCACAAGCACAAACAGCTCCGTTCTCGACAGGTAAATCGGTTCACAATTGGTCTAGAATCATCAATCCAAAAGAAGAAATCAATGAGTATAGCGACTGTCTTGTTGATTTTCATATAATCGAATTAAAGTACAATAATTAACTATTTAGTGAATTGGAAGAGGAAACCATTCCTTTTAAATATGTAAATATTATATACTT
Organism: Labia minor; assembly: GCA_963082975.1. Lineage (NCBI taxonomy): Eukaryota > Metazoa > Arthropoda > Insecta > Dermaptera > Spongiphoridae > Labia > Labia minor. Next base: position 39,753,788 of record OY720344.1, on the reverse strand, counting down.
CTTTTCAATATAATACATAAGTCTTTTGTCCTATTTTATTAAAGGCAGCAAGAGAGATGAAATGGAATGTATAAGACATTTCCAGATTCAACCATATTACCCATTTAATAAGAAAATAAATTAACTAAACCAATGAAGATTTCGAAACACCTCATTACTTTAGAATAATTTTATAAACTTCCTCTTTCTATATAATTATAGTTTATCAAATATCAATAATTCGATTTATTTAATTGCTTTTTTTAACTAAACATTAATTGAATATGTTTAAAAACAAATAAGTTTAAAATAATACCAATTTAAAAAAATGAAAAAGAAATATATAATTGATTTTTTTATTTTTATTAATAATATAATTTTTCTCATTATTATTTGGATTTTATTTAATTTATAGTAATGTAAATGTGAAAACTTAAAAAATATTAATAATAGATTTAGAGAAAATTAAAATAAGATATAGTAATTCTTAGCAAAGTAAATTTAAATAGTACTAAAATGTTGAATTATGATACAAAATTTTGTTAAGAATTATTGGAAAATATATTGAGTTAAGATAAAATATATATATATAAAAAAATCACATATTATTAAAAAAAAAATTATAAAATATAATATTAATGTATTAATCGAGATGAATATATTTTTGAAAACACAAAAAATGTTAATTTTTAAATAAATAGATACAATTATTCACGAAACAATTTTTATTTAAAATGACTAACATTTATTTAATGATATTTCTTTTGTTAGGAAATATCAAAAAATTAAATTAAAATTCACTTAAAAAAAAATGATATGATCATATTAAAATACTTGTTGATTAATAAATCAATAAAATAGTTAAATGTAGATTGGCCTATTTCTTAACATGCTCATTAATATTCTAATAAATTCAGAGTTGAAATTAGGTGACACATTGGAATGTTAGTTCTTTAAATATCTAATACTTTAATGGCTCTCTAAACAAAAAAGTCACAGAACAATTATGGACACAAAAAGTAGGATACCTGAACCAAGGGCTTGTGCAACGAGATGGCAAAGGGCTGCGAATGGCGACTCTGCAATCACCAATCGGCCTCAGAAAATTAAATTATTACAACTTAAAATTATTTATTTATTTTTTTTTTTTCATAAAATTATTAAATATTTTATAATAGCTTACCCTCCTGAATTTTAATAAAAGATTTTTTTCTTTAATTAACGCTAATATTTTTAAGGATATATTCGTATTCACAATTTAAATTAAAATTAAATAATAATTTAAAATACATTAAATAAATGAATAATATAAATGGTTTAAATTTTTTAATTTTTTCATTTAAAAAAAAAACAAATTTATAATTAAGTCAAAAGAAATATATTATATTATAGAATTAAAAAAAAAAATTATTTATAATTATAAGTAAATTATGGAAAATTGTATAATAAGATTGAATTAAATCAAATCAAAATTTCAAAAATTTTAATTTTAAGTATTTAAAGAGTGGACCAATATGACATCAAATGAATATTTTTTAAATAACAAGGACATTTATTTTTAATCTGAAAAAAGCATTGAGTGATTTTATTAGACACGGCAAAGTATATCAAGATGAATTTTATCTCGAATTTGCGATGGTCAAAGTTAATTAAAATCTATTAATAGTACTATATAATACGTAATATTATGTTACCATTAAATATATATATATTACATATTTATTTAATAGTGAATTTATATTTCTTGATAAATAATAAATATGAAGGATATTATATATATAATATATAATATTAATTATATATATGAATGGGGTTTAGAAATTACCTGCTTGAAATTTGTCTCTGTATAGCTAGTTTCTTCTCGATTTGTTCGATAGGAAATTGTGGAACCTCATAAGGAGCACTGATCTCATTTGGAAGTTCTGGTATGCGAGGGGAAAGGGTTCCATCGGGCACAGCAAGATCATTTGCAGAACGTACCAGTGGAGGCATTTTATTCAAACCAAATGTAGATGGGCTTCCAAATGATGGTGATTCACTACCTGTAATAAAAAAAGAGATAAATAATTAATACACATACCCACATTCGTATATTATATTTATTAAATAATAGTAAAAGTTAAAACAACTTTAAAAAAAGAATAAAATATCGTTAATTATTGGAGATTTATATATTAATCAATTATTCATATAGCTCACAGATTTTCAATAACATAAAGCAATATTAATGTTCAAGTGATCAATAATATTGTAATATTTATGGTAAGTGAGTCCCAAAGAATTAGGTTTATAATAATAATAATAATTTTATTTAATAATAATTTTATATAGTAAAAGATAAATATAATAATAAAGATAATTTTATTATTATATATTATTTTTATCAATATAATATAAAAGCTGATGATTTCTTATAATATATCAACCTTTTAGGAGTAAAGGCATTTTTATCAACAAGAGACTAAAAACAAAATGTCTTAGTTCACGTGTTATAACATATTTGATAAATTTAATGATATTATGGGATTATAGTTCATTGGAGGCAATTTCAATTCTACAATCAAAGGAATTATAATTATAATAATTCATTTTTACCGACCGACGATAGTAAGGGAGGTATTGTTTTCACACCAAATTTCACATGTGGAGATTTTTACATATCTCCACGAATCATGCATTTTCTAAACAGAAAAAAGTATTTTTAGCATGATGTCTGTCCGTCCGTCTGTCCGTCCGTCTGTCCGTCCGTCTGTCCGTCCGTCTGTCCGTCCGTATAGATGTGTACAGCCTGAACGGCTCAACCGATTTTGATGAAATTTGGTATATTTACTTAATGCATCAGTGGGATGAATTGATCAACTTTTGGTACCATTCCGGAAACCGGAAGTGGTAGTATTAGCGATCGACGATAGGAAGGAAAGGGTTATTTTCACACCAAAGGAGATTTTTTTATATATCACCACGAATCATGCACTTTGTATTGGTTTTATCCTCGAGAAAAATCATATTTATTAGTTTTTTCTTGATTTAAAATTATATGACATCATCCAGTCATTCATGACGTCACAGCCTGGTCTTGCATATATATTATAAATAAAATAAAATTAATAAGTTGACCTGTGGCCAGGTCCGAACCGACCGACGGTTTGAAGTAAATTAATTAGCAGCTACAGAAACAATTTCAAATAATTTTAATATATCTATTAATGTAATAAAAAGCAGATAGGGATACATAAATAATAAATATAAACATTTTTAATTTTATTTTATTTATAATATATATGCAAGACCAGGCTGTGACGTCATGAATGGCTGAATGACGTCATATAATTTTAAATCAAGAAAAAACTAATAAATATGATTTTCCCGAGGTAAAACCAATACAAAGTGGATGATTCGTGGTGATATATAAAAAAATCTCCTCATGTGAAATTTGGTGTGAAAATAACCCTTCCCTTCCTATCGTCGATCGCTAATACTACCACTTCCGGTTTCCGGATTTGCTCCAAAAGTTGATCAATTCATCCCACTGATGCATTAAGTAAATATACCAAATTTCATCAAAATCGGTTAAGCCGTTCAGGCTGTACACATCTATACGGACGGACAGACGGACGGACAGACGGACGGACAGACGGACGGACAGACATCATGCTAAAAATACTTTTTTCTGTTAAGAAAATGCATGATTCGTGGAGATATGTAAAAATCTCAACATGTGAAATTTGGTGTGAAAACAATACCTCCCTTACTATCGTCGGTCGGTAAAAATGTTTATATTTATTATTTATGTATCCATATCTGTTTTTACCGACCGACGATAGTAAGGGAGGTATTGTTTTCACACCAAATTTCACATGTGGAGATTTTTACATATCTCCACGAATCATGCATTTTCTAAACAGAAAAAAGTATTTTTAGCATGATGTCTGTCCGTCTGTCCGTCCGTCTGTCCGTCCGTCTGTCCGTCCGTATAGATGTGTACAGCCTGAACGGCTTAACGGATTTTGATGAAATTTGGTATATTTACTTAATGCATCAGTGGGATGAATTGATCAACTTTTGGTGCAAATCCGGAAACCGGAAGTGGTAGTATTAGCGATCGACGATAAGAAGGTAAGGGTTATTTTCGCACCAAATTTCACATAAGGAGATTTTTTTACATATCACCACGAATGTATTGGTTTTATCCTCGGGAAAAATCATCTTCATTATGTTTTTCTTGATTTAAAATTATATGACGTCACCCAGCCCTTCATGACGTCACAGCCTCGGGTAACGCCGGCAACGCCGGCTTCTTCAGATATATATTATAAATAAAATAAAATTAAAAATATTTATGTTATATCCATATCTGTTTTTTATTACATTAATATATATATTAAAATTATTTGAAATTGTTTCTGTAGCTAGAAATTAATTTATTTCAAACCGTCGGTCGGTTCGGACCTGGCCACAGGTCAACTTATTCTTTTTTAACTCTTTATTTTTTAAAATAATTTAAATGATTAAAATAACTTTATCATTACAGAAACATGTTCATTATATGCATAAGAAAATAAATTAAAGATTTATACATTTAATAATAAGCATTTTTGAATACAATATTTAATATTTTAGTTCATTGTTTACTTCATTATATTTTATATGGTACTTAAGCAAAATTTATCTAAATCTATATTTATTTCTTAACCCAAAGATAAATACTCTCATCGACAATAATATTTGGAACCTTAAATTTATTTTTAGATAGTGAATTATTAATATTAGATACTGATAACACATATTCTGTCATAATATTAATATAACATCTTATTACATAATAAATAATATAAGTGAACTAAAATATTTGACATTAAACAAAAGAAAAAATTCAAAACCAATAGTGTTTTACCTTGAAAAGGTGAAAATTACATGATGATTAAAAAATATTTATAAGTTAAACTTTTTTTCATTAGAATATTGTTTAATTCTATCGTTATATTTTGAAGTAAAAAAAAAAAGAATATTGGGTCTTATCATTAGTCGGATACAAAAATATTAAGAGGTTTTAATTATGGAATTAAAGAGATAAGCACATATATACTATTATTATTAATAATATTTGTATAGTATATATTTTAAAATTTATATCATTTCAGACCAATATTTGGTGTTGGAAGACAAAATGATTCTTTTTCCAGAGAAATGTTAGGCCTTAGGATATATTAGTAGTGTATATAATAGTAGTTAGATTATTTTGCCTAATTGTTTAAAATGTAAATACCTAAAATAAATGCGTAGTTTGGTTGAAATGGGCTTGGTTCCCGATTGGCCAGGGGTAAAAGAAAGAAAATAAATAAGATGTATTATTATAGGTTACTTAATTTATTCAGTGATTTTACTTATAGTAACTCCATAGTTAGAATTTTTTAACAAATGCTATATGCATAAATCAAAGTTACGTATTAAACTCAAAAATTCAAAATAGAGATTCTAAAAAAGGGAAAAACATTTTAAAATATTTCCTTAATGAGAAAAACATAAGTGAATCAAATAACATTCATTATTATAACGCTTTTCTCAATTTCAGTTGGCGTCTGACTGTCTGTCTGTTCGCTCTTTTGACAAATTGAAATCGATTTTTCATCACTTAATATTGAGATTTTTGAAATTTTTTATAGATATTTCAATGGATCTCTAGAAGGTATAGAAGAAATTGAATTTTAATTAATTAGCGATTAATTACTTTTAGTAACTAACTCCTTTTATATTGCTCCGATTAATTTTTTTTCAACGGATTCTTAAGCATAAATATTGATTTCAGGATAGATTTTCATTTTGAACGTATTTAAAATAAGTTGACCTGTGGCCAGGTCCGAACCGACCAACGATTTGAAGTAAATTAATTTCTAGCTACAGAAACAATTTCAAATAATTTTAATATATCTATTAATGTAATAAAAAACAGATATGAATACATAAATAATAAATATAAACATTTTTAATTTTATTTTATTTATAATATATATGTAAGACCAGGCTGTGACGTCATGAATGGCTGGATGACGTCATATAATTTTAAATCAAGAAAAAACTAATAAATATGATTTTCCCGAGAATAAAACCAATACAAAATGTATGATTCGTGGTGATATATAAAAAAATCTCCTCATGTGAAATTTGGTGTGAAAATAACCCTTCCCTTCCTATCGTCGATCGCTAATACTACCACTTCCGGTTTCCGGATTTGCACCAAAAGTTGATCAATTCATCCCACTGATGCATTAAGTAAATATACCAAATTTCATCAAAATCGGTTGAGCCGTTCAGGCTGTACACATCTATACGGACAGACGGACGGACAGACGGACAGACGGACGGACAGACATCATGCTAAAAATACTTTTTTCTGTTTAGAAAATGCATGATTCGTGGAGATATGTAAAAATCTCCACATGTGAAATTTGGTGTGAAAACAATACCTCCCTTACTATTGTCGGTCGGTAAAAAATTTATAGCATTAAAATTAATGAAGAATTCTTATTAATCAGTTGTATTGCCAATGAGGGGGTTTCTTCCCCTCAAATGGCAAAGAGGAAGTAATTTTTTTTATATATGTTCCGGAGAGAAAATTAAACAAAGTATTGACCTTTTTTTTGGAAGACAATATGAGTCAGGTGGGGGACAGTCTTATGAGTCTTCTGAAACTGTGTTCTTACACACACACATGCCCGATTTTGCAGTGTGCACACCGCATTTTTTATGAAGACAATATATATATATATATATATATATATATATATATATATATATATATTTATAAAATCTCATATTATTAATATTAATTAATATAATATAATAATTATTATTCAAAATAACATTTACTTAACATAAATGCATAAAATCAATTTTAGAAGTTTAATATATTTATTTGTATTATTCAATTTGTAAATTTTCGTCTAACTTCATCTTTTCTATTTCTCTTGTTATATTAAATAAATTTATCAAATTAAAATTGCACTAAAAAGAATAAAATAATATAAATATAAAAAATTTTTATAAAACAACGTTTTTCCAATGGACTAAAAAGAATAAAATGATTTTTCTATAAGCTTGACAAAGTTTATGGATGAATTGCTTCATATTCAACTAAAAACGTTGGGCGCTTTTAGTTTTCATATGATTTCTATGCAATTAACTTCCTTAATAGAGCTATTATTCATATATATACATACATACATACCACACTAAAACACTTCATTAACAAGTAACACTATTTATTCTAATATAATCAACCATTTTGGATTTGATTAATAATATGTAAATTTAATAAAAATTCTTTTAAATTTTTATACTTACTTTGATATAAGTATATTACAGTGAAAAATAATAAAAGATTAATTTCCTAGCTCTTATACTATCAATTTTATTGCATGATAAAAAAATTTGTCAGTTTATGTGTTTAATAAAATTTTTATTATTACAAAAATTTGACTTGATTTTTCATATGAATAAATAAAACTAAAAGCGCCCAACGTTTTTAGATGAATATGAAGCGATTCATCCATAAACTTTGTCAGGCTTATAGAAAAATTATTTTATTCTTTTTAGTCCATTGGAAAAACGTTATTATATAAAAATTTTTTATATTTACATTATTTTATGTATAGACTTGTAATTAGACTAGAAAAAAAATTGTAAATGCTACAATATTAAGAAATTAAATTTAACGATATTTCTATTTATATATGACTGAAACTTTTTTTAATTATATATCTCACTAAAATTATTATTGCTATTCGAAATAAATATTTCCTATACATTTATAAGTAAAATATATAATAATGAAATACATTAAATGATAAGACGGAAAAAATATTATATTCTGAATAAATATAAATATATTTGAATTAAGTAATTAAGTAAATTGATATTTGGCTAATTTGTTGTTGATGTTAAATAAAATACTCCGTAAATACAATAACAAAAATAAATAAATGAATTGTATAATATTTTTTGGAATTAAATAATATTTGTTTACGCATTTAATCATTATATATAAAAGGGTTAAATGGGTTTATTTTCTGTTATATTTATTATTTAGATTTTCTAGAAAATATTTTAATCAAAATCCAAAAGAAGTATTTACTTTAAAATTAATGATAGTATCAGAGTGTTGTAGTTATAACATAAACATCATAACAAACATATAATAAAGAAATTTGCTGAGAGTAGCAGAATAAATTCATTATTTGGTCTTATCAACTTAAGAAATTTTTTATTTACATATAGATAAGAATAATGTTCTAATAAACTAAGAGACATTATCTTTCTGGGAGAGAATTTCTCAACCGATAAATAATAGTAGTTTTAAATTCTTTTTATTTATCAATTATTGTTTAAATGAAAGGAATTGAGACTCTTCCGCAAGATCTTAGGGTCATAGACACATGTAGTGAGAGGAAGGAGGTGAAGTGGGGTGGGAGGGGGCCAAAAATCACCTGAAACTGAGTAATAATATATATTACATAAAATATTAATGTATATAAACAAAAACTTTTGAATATATTTTTAAATTTTATTAAAAGAACACCATCAAGTAAGTTTTCATTAAGTTGAAGTTTTTAAATAAACAGAAACACACACATTCAATAACATTTTCACAGGAATGTTAATCACTAAATCAGAGTTAGTCAGGGACTACTACCGCCGAGTTATGGTGGACTTATATACTTTCCCGGTTGGCAACTAGGAAATTCAAAATTAATATTGTAATTAATAAGGAAAATATTGATATTGTAATAGAATAAATAAATTTGTAATTCATTAATTTAATTTTCAGAGTGATTCATATTCATATTTTATTGTGGGAAAGATGGACAATTTAAAAATTTTAATATAAAAGTGGGCGGTAGATATAAAAATAATAAAATTTTGTAAATAATGAATATTATGACCAATTAAGACTTCAAAGTAAATCTCGCAAATATCCATTGAAGTATTTTTGAAAGATATTTTTCCAATTTATTTAAAGTTATTTATTCATTTACATTTCTTGACATTCGAGTTCAGAAAGGCAATTAATTAAAAGAGAATTTTATATCTTCTTGGTAAATCTTCAAATATATAAACTCTATAATAATTAAGTAATGGTAGATTAAGATAATAACTATAGAGTATTATTTATATATTATATTTAATTGAGAAATATTTTTATGTTTACGAGAAATGCTAAACAAACGCCTATGCATTTCTTTTACTACGTGATTAAGTTGCCGCTTCATTCATATGGAACGTGCAAGTTATTTTTATCATAAAATAGAACAAGATGCCTTAATTAAATTATAAAACTATATCCCTAGAGTTATAAATACTTTTTGAAAATAAAAAATACCTAATATTAATTTAATTTTAAAAGAATAATAAAATATACAAGAAATAAGAAATTACTTGTTTTTAATTTAAATAAATTAACAATAATTGTATTCATTAGAATTTAATAATTTACTTAGTCTATTTATTTTAATTTATTACTCAATTATAATTATATAATTGACAAGAAAATTAATGTTATTATTTTTAAGGTTATAAAATTTATACTCGATTTATTGCTTTAAGGGCGGTCCTGATGGTATATAATACTTTGGTCTATGGAGGGGTGATGATATTAGTCAGATATTATCATATATTTCCCTGAATGTCCATGAAGAAGACACTCTTGTACCAATTAATTTTATATGAAGTGAAAATCAAGTAAAAAAGTGTCTTCTCATTCTTTAAACAATATAATAAATATTAATTCTAATTATTTCTATAAAGATATTTTGTGCATTGCCTATAGAACACCTAAGTGTAGATAAATATTAATTCCCCTTTGAATAATACAAATGATTTCCTACGACGAAGTAGAAATTCAAAAAATGACATATACAATAGTATTATTAATTCATCTCAAGATTTAGATATGAACGGTAGATGAATATTAATAATATATAATAATAAGAATAAATTATTAATTTTTTTTTTACATTATTTGAATGAGATGAAATTAAAATGTATATTTTTTTATCTTAACTTAATGTTTCGAGTTTTTTAGTATACAATTTCCTTCCTAAAAATATTATTAAGTATTTGTTATGTTAAATAATGTTTAATTCAACATTAATGAAATGATTCATAATGAAAAAAGTTATTTTACAATATTTCGAAAATTAAATTAGGTATATTTGAAAATTTCTTAAAATTATAAATTTTCTCTTTATCTCATTATGACACTATTTAGGTTTGAATATATTTAAATTAAAAATTGCAAATTTATTAGAATATACATAATCATTAAAATATTAAAATGATTTATTTAATATAATACTCTTAATTGTATGTGATGAAACATGATAAGAAAGTTCGAAGAAAAAAGTCCTAAAATAAATTTTATTAACATAAGATAAAATAAAAATTTACAATCAAATAAATATATTATTTTAAATGATTGGTCTGATTATAATTACTCTAATCAATATTCAACATTAAATGCTTAAATTATATATATATATATATATATTAAAATAATCTAATGAATCTATAATCTATATTGAAAAAGAACGAACGATAAGGTAATCTCGTCATTTCTTGAATTATGATTCAATGAGTTGGTATATATAGTCGGGAAGGTTCTTTCCTGAACCCTATTACCAAAATGAAATCAATACATATAGGTAGTTATTTTCGGAGACAAAAAAAATATAAACTTGAAACATTCTACAAAATGTTTTCTTATTAATTATTAATATTAACATCGTTCAAGAAAAAATATATATTTTCTTATAAATAAAAATTAAAAATTAATTTTATTTTTGAATCTTATTCTTTAATTTTTTAAGGGTTACAAGTTCCCACATATAATGAAATAATAATGTAAATATTATGGTATTATTGCATAATGATTAGTAATCCTTAAAAAAGGTACGATAAAATGATATATTAAATATTTTCAAATTCAAATATTATTGTGTCGTATCAGGGTTCTCTTGTTATTTATTTTTTCAAAACTCGAATTTTAAATAAATAACTAGACCTATTGAAAAAATGAAAGGAAGAATAGAAATTTATATAAAATTTTAAATAATAAAAATAAAGATAATTTCACTTATAATATTTAATTAATTAAATAAAATTCGTATCTTATATGATTTAAAATATTGAGATGATTAATTGTATTAAACTATTTTGACAAATTTATATATTAATATTATTAATTAATAATTAATTAATGATATAATTTGAAAAGAATTATTAATATTAAAAAAAATGAATAAATAGTGGTATGATATTTACATGGTAATTCTTCAGCAGATTTATCATGAAAATGAGAGAGCCACATAAGTACTTCTTCAAAGCCTGATGGTCGCGTACCATCGATAGTTCCACCCCTTCCAATGTCATCCATGGAAAATTGTCAAGTTATAAAATTGTTAATATATCGATAACCTACGCGGTCAAGATCAAGTGAGCGACTGTATCAGGACGTAGTTAGCTTAGCATAGTGGCTTGTATGAAAGAGAAGGGGCCCCTCGTCACGTCGCCTATACAGTCAACATAAGAAATCGACCAAAATTCAAAATACCCAATTAATATTCTGTTTATAATAAATTACTCTCAGAAATAGAATTAAAAAAAGAAATCAATTCAAATAAAAAACAATTTTTGAATTCCAATAAATAGAATGTAAATTATTATATAGGTATAACTTTTTAAGGTACAACAAACATTTTTATAAATAAATCAAATAATTAATATATATATCAGTTCATAAACAAATCATTATTATATTTATATTTATTAATTTCATAAAGCAGCTTGTTTATAAAAATATTTACAAAAAAAAACTATACTCTCTCTCCTGTATATATCTAAAAATAACTCTATTTTTCATTTTTCCAATTGTTTGTTTTCAAAAGTATACTAGAGAACAGGTTTTCAGAATAAGTTATTTCCGTTTATTTATTAGCCTTGAGGAGAAATAATGTTCACTTAAGATCAAATTAGACAATTAATTTTTTTTTAAAAAAACATCTTCTAAAATAATTATTTCTGAAGAGAAAGTAATTAAATATAAAAAGAAAATAATTGATAATATCACTCATGAATGATCTCTTGAACTTTTACTATTTATGATATAATATTAATAAAAGAAATGGGATAAAAATACATTTTTTTTCTTTGTAATTGAATTTTAAATATAAAAATAAACATTACAAATATTTATTTTATAAATTCCAATTACACAAATTTTGAAAGTTTTGAAAGTGTTATTCCTATATACAATATTCAACTTAAGTCTCTCTACCTCCACCCATCAATTCTGCGCCTGGGTAGGATGAAGATACGATAACATTTTGTTTTTTTTAAATTTTTATTAATCATTTTATTTTTCAAAAAAATAATATTTTCTTATGTTGAATGAAGATTTATATTATGTTTTTAATTTTAATATATATATTTCATAATGAATTTCTAAATTTCAAAAATCCCTCTCATCATAAACAAAATCTCATTTTTATTTGAAGGAATAATTTGTATATTTCTTATCAAATAAATTTAAAAATAAATTAACTATTGTATATAATTACTTTTGTATAATTAATATAAATAATAAATTATATAATTAAATTAATATAAAATTAATAATAAAACTTTATCGAATAGATTTACCCTAAAACTTAGGCAACCAAAACAACTTAGCCTTGTAGATTTGATCTAGAATATAAGAGTTGTGTGAAACGAAGAGTGAGCTCGTCAATTTTTCTTACAACACGAATTCAGAGAATTTAGTATATTTATAATTTTGTTAAATTTGTCGTTATTTTCATCGCATGGTTTATTAATATTATTTATTTGATTTTTTTTAAAACCATATTTCAATTTAATTGTGGTCTTTGAAATTGATTTATTTTATTTATATAATACATACAAATTTGTTGAAGTGTTTTTAAATATGGTGTTAAGTTTGATTCAATGTTTTCTTCTTTAAATTAAATTAAACTATAAATTTGAATTGCATTGTCTCCTATCTAACATTAATGTTGGCGAAGGACGATAAGTAATCAGTGAATATACTTATATATATATATATATATATATATAATATGAAAAATATCAAACAGGAAGGAAAAGCATTAATTTATTTGAAAATTTCAATTTCCTATAAAATTAAGTAAATCAAAGGTTTTTAAAACAAATTTTAATAAATTCTACAAAAAAAAAATAAAAAAATTATAAGTTTATGAAGATTGAAGGGAATAGTACAATTAAATATTTATTATTTTAAACATACAGTAGTATAAATTCTTTATTGATATTATAGTTTTATTAAATCAAAAAATACGTATCTTTATTAGAACATGAATCATAAGTATTTAAGGGTATATTTAGCATCTTTTCAAGAACTATTTCAATTTGTTTATCACTCATCAGATGTTCTTCAAATAGATATTTTGGCAAATGATCCTTGAATAGTTATATTTATATATAAATACAAAAACTTAGTGAGAAAAACCATTCATTTTTGTACTTCAATTTAATTTATTATAACAAGAAATTAAAGTCGAAACATTTGAAAAATATTAAATAATTATTTCATCTAGTTGAATTCTTTTATACCTCCACAAACTATTTATTTAAAAAATGTATTATTATTAAATTAAAAAATGTTTGTATAAATATTTTTTTTTTAATTTTATAAAAAATATTTTAAATGTTTTTAATAAATACTTAAAAGTTATTATCTTTTTCTTAAATCTGATTTATCGAGTTCTTAATGTCATAAAATAGAACATATTTTATTTAGGTTATTTATTGTATCAACTTTATTTTTTAATTAATTTTAATTTTATTTAGTATAATAAATAAATTTATAATAAAATTATATTAAATATATGAATATATATACATATAATACTTAAATCTTTAAAATTGAGTGCAAAAATCACAGGTAAATAAATTCAATTCATCAAAAATAAAATAAAATATTTAGAATTTTAAGATAATTAAATAAATAAATTAGATGTTAAATTAAAATTAAATTAAAAATGAAAATAGGATAAATGATCTTTGCGTGTCCGAGATAGGAGACTTCTCTGCCAGTCACGTAGCAATTCTTTTTCTATTGATTAAAATTAAATAGTAACTATATGGTATAGGAAAATAAAATAATGTTATATAGTTACTGATAAACATAATTTAAAAAAGGCGTCATTTACTTATAAACATTCTGGCATCTGGTCAAAAGTGGTCTTGACCCGAACACACTGCGTTGTTAAAAAGAACTTATTTATAAATAATAAAACTACCTGGTCAAGATTAAATATTTTTTAGAAAACCAATTGTTTAGTAATATAAAAATTATTAAATTTTTAATAATTGATGAGATGTAAAAAGTGATTTACATTACATGTAGGAAAAGGAACTGAAAAAATTTAGTAGAATTTCATTTAATTATAATTTTTATTATATTTTCAATTTTTATTTTAATTCTTTTTTGAATAAATAAGCATTAAAATACCTGTATCATCAACAAAAAGATCTAAATGTAAAGGCATAAGTCTGGAAGTTTCATCGGAAGGATCGTAAGAATTAAGCACACCACGAGAGCACATAATAGATGTTGATTTTCAGAAGGTGTTTCTGACGGCGGACTCGGTCTCATACTGCTAGGAATAGCTTGCGTTTGGTTGGCACCCACCCAGGGGATCCACAAGAGACCTGTTGCCTGGATTCCCCAACACTAATCCACTGATAACAAGCTAAATAAGAAAGAAATTATCACCTCATGCTAATTAAATGAAAATAAACATAACATTTCAAATGAGAATTAATCGAATTGTATCAATAAGACCGTGTTTATATTATTTTGATAAAAATTAAAATAAAACTAATCAACTATAAAATTTACAAATCAAGGTTGATCATATTATATCGATGTTAATAAATCACATAAATTTATTTCTTTTGGATTCAGTTCTTTTGAAGATTAAATCTTATTTTTCGTTCAAATGATCCCAACCTTATGCAATTTGTTTTGGTCAGATGTCTGATTAATGATTTTAGTGAGTCGAAGAGAGAGGATTTGATAAAAAATATTTTTTTTTATTAAAAAACTATTAGTAAAATACATTTTAATTCATTCAAGCCTTATATGAAAATTTTAAAATGCTTGAAAAATAATTAATAACTGATTCGCCTACTTGCGATGAAATATATAGTATAGAAGTATATCTATATATAATTATATATATTAAAATAATTACAATTTTATTTTTTTCAAAGAAATTTTTAAATTAAATTATTTTTTTATGAAATTGGATGATAATCTATTTTCTATCTGTAAAATAAATATAAAGAATTTTCAAAAGGTAGATCTTAAAAATACCATAACCAACGAGTTATAGATTAAATAATATTATATGTGTATGTACTATTTATTTATAAATAATAATTGTATTTAGAAAAGTATAAATATTTATAACACAATAAAATAACAATAACAATTAATTAAAATGATTTAAATTTATTTTTTAAATCATTTTTACTATCTCGCCAGAGATCATGAAAATTTTCGATGTCGAGATTTTGATGTTTGTATACGTTTTGAAGGTTCCTGAATCATTTTCACCAAGGTTGAGAAAAATGTCTGTCTGTCTCTCTCTCTCTCTCTCTCTGTGTGTGTGCGTATGTAGACAAGATTACACAAAAACGGTTTGAGCTAGAATAATGAAATTTGGTATACGGGAATTATTCAAAATTCGTAGTTTTCTATCAACTTTTGAGAAATGTAGCTCAACCGGAAGAGGGTCATTACATACAACAATTTGATTTTTTTCCCTCTAAAGTGACCGTAAAAATAAAGATATATGTATGATAGTTTTTCACATGATTAAAAATTGTATAAAACTGATATATATAGAATTTCAGCATGATTGAATCGCTGAAAGTACCGGAATTAATTTTTTAACACTGCAAATCACGCGCCAACAGGTGACGTGGTGCCATCAACAAAGAGCCAAACATACGCTGATTTAATAAATATTATTTATTAATTTTAATTTATAATTGAATTAATTTAATTTAATTTAAATTAATATATGTTAATTAATCGAATTCAAATTTGCGAGATAGTGGAGATACTCCAGCTTATTTTTTATTTAAAGATAAGAAAGTATAAGTAATTTTTTTGAAATTTGGTTATATATAAGAAATAATTAAAATATCTGATTTTTAGGTTTTTCATTTAATTTAGTAAAGACAAGTGTGTTTAGTGGGCATAAAATCGATGTTAGGGTATAGGTATTTATATTTTTGAAGAGATTGAAAACTGTTTTAATAAATAAAAAATATATTATAAATAATAATATTTATAATAATAATATTTATAAATAATGAAGAAAATAATTCAATCAGATATTTGATAAATTTATGAAAATATATTTAATTGGAAATATATATATAGTATATATTAAAAATAATATGTTATCTAACTCTAATAGAATATCAACACTTTTTTGCTACTGTTACTGCTACTACATTCATATTTATGATATACAAACGTATTTTTTTGCCAAATGATTAGCATCTTTCTTTGATGAATATTTATTAATAAAATATTTATATATGTTTTAATAAAAAAATATTATGTTTTAATTTTTAACTAAAAAGAAAACAAATTTAAATTAATTAGTCAATGATTAAGGTTATAAGTTAGGATAGAGTATATAGAATATTTAATTTTAATAAACATTTTTTCTTTTGCTCTTCATTCTCAAATAAAAACCACAAAAGTATTTAGAATAAAAACTAGATAACTCTATATTTTTATTTTTTCCTATTCTATTAAAGAATTAAAATTTGTAAAACATTTTTTCATTTATACAATATAAGAATAAATAATAGAAATTTAAAATAAATATGAATTAATTTTTCGTATTTAATATATATACATATATATAAGAAAATGTAAAAATTTTATTGTATAAAAAAATAAAATACATATCAGTATTTATAATTAAATTCTTTAATTAAAAAAAAAATAAAAATACTTCAACTACATTTATTACACTTAATTTTGCCAATATTGTAATTTAAATAAATAATTATTTATTTTTCGTTCATTTTATTAGTATTATTATTGTAAACGAAAAGTTGAATTAAAAAAATTCAACAAATATAATTAAAATATTTAACTAACCTCATTTTTTTTTTTTTTTTTAAGAAATATTTTAAATATTTTATAAATATAATAACTAAATTAATTGTCTTACCATCTAATTCGCAAATAACTCGGCTGCTTGAACTGTCCCCATCTCCATCTAAATCAAAGGTCATCGCAAGTTGAAATTGTTTATCCCTATCCGAATTCTCCACAAGAACTGGAGGATCCATCCTTAAGAAATACTATATAAATGATGTTTTAAATCCAGAAAATAAAATAACAATATACTGAATAATTAAATTATCATGACATTTGAAGTAGATAATCTAAAAATTTCATTTAACTTTTAATCACTAGGCGTTAAAAACAAGTTTAGTTTCCTCGAAGCTGGAGAATATACTTTTTGACGTGACGGTCAGTAGTACAGTGCGCATGTCAACTACTATGAATAATAGTATTTGTAAATCAATGTGGTTTTTTATCATTTATCGTTTAAATAATATAATCATATTTTAGAAACTAAAATAATAATATAATAATAATTTAATTTTATTTCTTCTTTAAATAATATTCAAATATTATAAATAATACAAAAAGTTAAAAAACAAATTTTTAAAGAAATAATTAAAAAAAAAATCATAGAATATAATTTACATAAATTCCCATAATTTTTTAATGTAAGATAATAGCATATTAAATAAAAATATATATTTTTTAGAATTTTCTTAATATTTATAAAATATATTAGATATTCTTTGAATATGTTCCTTAAATTAAATTAATTTTTCTTAAATGGTTTATAATTGAAAGTATAATAAGTAAATATTAGAATTAAACAGTAAATCTTTATTTAATATATTACATTAATTACTTTATATCTAACGTATACATGACAATATGAGTCACTTATTGTACATACTATCACATTTTTTCATTAACAATTACAAATTATACCTATAAGCAGTGGCGTACCTAGAGGGGGCGGTGGGTGCGGTCCGCACCGGGCGGCACTTATCTTGGGGCGGCATTTTTTATATTTAGTTATAGTTGTAAAAAGCAACTTATTCATTTCATATTTATTTTTTTTCTTTCTTGAATAATAAATGATTATTATAAGTTTACTATTTGATTTATATAAATTATGATTAACTATATGATTTCGAATATTATTCCTCGGTGAATATAAATTCATTTAGGGTAAATTTTGAATTCTAATTCCAAAAACAGGATAATAATTTTATTTTATTGTATTCATTAAAATTCGTTGAATTTGTAAACGCATCTTTACGATTTTGTTCAGCAATTTTTCCTAACTAAAAATTTTTGATATCAGTTTATAAATGTCATTTCTTTTGAAAAGTTTATATGATTACTTTGAAGTGATATACCAATATTTTTTTAAATCATCGATTTTTCTTTTGAAAAGCAGGGCCGGCGGAAAAAATTAAATATAAATTTTGAGAGCATTATACACGATTTTTCTAGTATGAAAGCTAGAGTAAATATTATATTAATATTTTTATGAGTGCATACAAATATGTGTAAAAAAATTTACTCTGTGTATTAATTAATATTGATTAAATAATTTAATAATTTATTTATGTGTATTAATTTATAAAAACCACTATTTGATTGACTTATAATAAAAAGGGCGGCAAACTGGAGATCGCCCCGGGCGGCAAAAGTTCTAGGTACGCCACTGCCTATAAGTTTATGAAATTTTAAGGAAAGTTAAAGGAAAATTTAACAAAGTCAGAATATTAAACTGATAACTTGTGTTGGGTGTGTCCTTTCCTTTTATTTTATTAATTTATTTGAATTTATTATTATGAATGAAAATTGGAGGAAGATTTTTTGAGAGATTATATTATATATATTATATTTTCACGATAATAGTTCTTTTAGGACACACACAAAAAAAAAATAAAATGGAAAGCAATTTCATTTATTGGAAGTTAAGAATAGTGGTTTTTTATGGTTAGAAGAAATGAGCTTACGTTTAATTAATATTAAAGCAAAATAGAAATTTGAAATTTGGGATAAAGAAAAATGTTCTGTATTATTTTTAATATAAAAATGAATATAATTCCTATTTTGTTATTTCTTATTTCTTAATAATAGATTATATAAATTATTTTTTTTATTTACAATAAAAATCTACACTTTTTGAATAATTTATAATTTTTTTAAAACTAATATTAGAATTTTCAGAATATAATTAATTTGGATTAAAAGTACTTTCTGATTTAATTTTATTTTTATAAATTTGTAATTATTATTTTAAATTTTGTTTAAAAAAATCACTTAATATTTCCTTCGATATAGAAAATTTTATCTTTGAGATCATATTTTGTAGATCTGGGGGATTGAGAATAATGCACACATGTTCTACGTATCGTTTTGAATGGGACAGTACCGTAATTCCATAAATTTTCGACGGTACCGTCGTTTTAATAAAAATATTAATTTTTTTTCGTTTTTAACAAACTATAGGAAAAAACTAATATTGTTTTATGAAATGTGAGAAGTTTTATGATTAAGGTGTTGAAAGATCGAAATTTGCTGCTTAAGATTACCTAAATATGGTATTCATGGTGCGAATGTACACCCTCTACATCTAAATTTTTGTATCGATTCTGTCGCATTGTAGAATTAGTTTTTTTATATAATAATTTTTTTTACCACCCTACTTATTTATGAATAGATAATATTTAGAGTTGATATTTAGACCCATTTTTAGTTTAATTCTATAAAACCATCTCGTTTTTATCACTAGACAATATGTTCACCCTATCTTTAAGGTAAGAGTAAATGACTATGGTAAATTATCTTCAAGACAAAAATATGTATGAATTATTTTTAAAGAAGAAATCTATAAAGCGATTTGAGATAATAAAAGGATTTATTATTTCTTTATTGATATTCAGTAATCGTTGAATGTTTTTTACGAATTTATAGATGACGAAAAAAGAAAGTAGTCAGCTAGAGTAGTGACTAGATCTTTAATTTATTTAATTTAAATAATACCATGTACAATTAACTATAAGAATAATATTTGAAAATACTAAAAAAAATAATTAAACATAATTGTAATAAATTTTATATCTCAAATTTAACCATTTAATTTTATTTTTAAAATGCTATAAACTATAATTGTTAAGAGTTCATTCAATTAAATAAAATTTCATGATTATTACTAATTTTTAATTGTGTAAAATAAATATAAATATTTTAACTAATTAATAGAACAAAAAATAGTTTTAATGTAAATTTTTTTAAAAATAAAATAAATTTTACAAATTATTTATTAGATGGGTTTTGTTCTATGCTGAAGTCAAAATCACTATCATCCTGTTGCGCTGATAATTCTTTTTCTTTTAAATCAGGTTCAGAATCTATTTGTTCTGGTACCTTTGGAGGAGGAGGACCACTAATTTCAATATTGACTTTAGAGAGTTGAGCTGCTAATTCTGATGTTGCTTTTGGAAAATCAGAACTCTCTGAACTAGTATCATTTATATTAGTAGATTGAAAAGGTGTACTAACATAAAAAAATGTAAATATTAGATAAATATAATAAATATCAAATAAATAATTTAGTGTTATATTCTTACTTTATATTTGAAGTAATATTTCCTAATTCATCTCTTTTGTTAATTTTCTCTTCTTTTTCTGTAATATAAATAACATTATATATTATAAATTTAATATTCATATAATTATTAAAAAAAATACCTTGGTTAAAAGCTGTATCATTGATATTAGATTCTTTTTGAAAACCACCTAGATCCCAAAAATCTGAAGAAGATTCAGTAACAGTATCAATATCTTCTTGGTAATTAACATCGATATTTGTCACTAGTTCAGGTTTCTTTTCAAATTTATCATTTACTTTATTATTTAAATGAGAAAGATTTTCATTATCAATTGATTGAATAGCATTGATTTCAGGAATATATTTTTCATTAATTTCCCTGTCAAAATTGCTCTCTAGTTCGCTATTTTCATTAAATTGTTCAAGATTGTCTTGTATATTTTGATGATGGGGATCAGATAAATTATGAAATTCTTGTTCATTTACTTTTTGATTTTCAGCTGGAGAAATAAAACTAACATTATTATCATTATATATACCTTGGTTGTTTTCAACTGTATTTTCATAATTTTCAGGGTTAGTTTCTATTTCTTGAAAGTTAGTTTCTTGATAATAATTTTCCATATTACCTGGGTTGTTTTGAACTGTATTTTCATAATTTTCAGGATTAGTTGAAATTTCTTGAAAGTTAGTTTCCTGATAATAATTTTCCATATTACCTGGGTTGTTTTGAACTGTATTTTCATAATTTTCAGGATTAGTTGAAATTTCTTGAAAGTTAGTCTCCTGGTAATAATTTTCCATATTTCCTGGATTGTTTTGAACTGTATTTTCATAATTTTCAGGATTAGTTTCAATTTCTTGAATGTTAGTTTCCTGGTAAATACTTGTATTTCCTTCTTGATTATTCAAATATGAATGTTCCTGTTCTTGATTTTCCTGATAATAATGTTTCATATTTGCATCTTGATTATAGTGTTCGTTAAAATTCTGGTCTTGTAATGCTAGATTATCTTGAGGTTGCTCATAATATTGGGATTGATTTTCATAATTATCTTCCTGCTGATAAAATACTTGTTCACTATTATTTGGATCATATATATTTTCGTCCTGTGGGTAATTTAAATATTCTTGGTTACTTTCGGAAACATTAGCATGTTGATATTGATCGTGCTGTTCATATTCTGGAATTTTAGAATATTCTTCGTAAGCTTGATTTTCAATATGATTTGGATCATTTTCTAAAATAGTTTTATTTTGATTATATTCTTCATAATATTGATTATCCTGCTGAGAAGTAATATAATTTTGATATTGTTCTGGTTGAGAGTTTAAGGGGCTATTAGCAGCTGTGGGCAATATTGCCTCTTGTTGGATAGTAGATGATTCATAGGTAAGATTTTGATTATTATTTTGAAGAGTATTTTGATCATTAGGTTCTAACTCTTGCTGATTATGTTGAGTATTATTGTAAGAACCATTTGCAACATCTTCTTTTTCTAAATGCTTTTTAGTATGTTCATCTTCAAAAGTGGAAAATATTTTTTCAGAAATATTTTCATCTAAAATCTCATTAGTTTGAAACTTAGGGTTAGAATTAGATTTTTCAATTGTAGATATATTTACTTCTGGATTGACCAATTTTATAGAATTCAAAGTTTGCTCGTATGGAAATATAGATTTAATTTCTTGGTTAGTATTTGTATCTTCAGTAATTGGTGAAGGTTTTAGTCGAATTTGTGGATTAGTGTCTTCAGACAGTGTAATATTAAGGATATCGCCACTTGTATTTTGTTCGAGCTCAATTTCTTTTTCTATATGATTTGAATCATCTGATTTTATATCAACAAAATCTGGGATATTTAGGGGTCGTAAAATGTCTTGAACGTTTTGCAGATCATGCATTATTGGAGATTCTTTGTTGCTAGAATTAAATTCTTCAACATTTCTAAAGTCTTTTATTGATGATTCTAATTTGCGTGATAAAGGAGAGGTAATTTGTGATTTGTATTTTAAAAAGTCTAAGTTTTCGGGAGGTATTTTCATCATTTCACTTTTCAGAATGTCTCGCAATTTCAATTTTGGATATCGTTTTTGTAAAGATTTTTCATAATGTTGCTGAAAATATAAAATATATATAATATATTATTTTCTATTATTTATATTAGGTTAAATACATTTAATAGATAATCAAAATTAATAAGATTTTAAAATTTAAATATAATAGTATTTTCAGTAGTTTATACCTTTTATGATTTATATAATAAACCTTAAACTTTTGACTTACTTAGAGGGGAGAGGGTTATTCTTCTTTCTGCCTTCAAAAATTTCGAGTAATAAATATTAAAATTACATTTCAAAATTTACTGAAGACTGAAAGTTCTAGAATTCTTAGATTTTTATTTTTTAATTCTTAAAACTTAACTAAATAAGGCATTATAAATATTATATAATTTATCTAAGTTAAAAATATTTTCAAGTTTAATTGTTATAGTAAGATTCTTTTTTGTTTTGTATTAATAAGCAAATTAATTCTTTAAATTTTTCTTAGATTATAATTAATTTAACAAATATTATTGGCATATTGTTCTAAATGTTTTTTCTAAGAATAAGTTCCCTCTCCCACCCAAATAAAAAAAAAATTTCGTTGATATCAAATCTATTTCTCTCATCTTAATTGTTTTATTTTTTTTTTCAAATTAAATTAATACCACCCTTTAGCTATATTTTTTGGTACGCTACTGATAAATATATAATTAATATCTTTTTGGTTCAAAAATGTTTATATCTATATATATTCTACTCTTTTTATAAAGAACAATTTATTTATTTAAAATATCTTTCATTTTGAACATAAAATATTTTATTAATGGAAAATAATTATAACTCACTCTTAATATATTTAATCTTTGTGTTTTTGCATTAAGTACTGCTATCTGTTGTTCAGATCTATTAAGTGTTTCTAATATTTGATCATTTCTTTCACGGCGTTTTTGATCCAGAATAAGAAAATCCTCATATTGTTTTCTTAATTTTGTTAAGCGTGCTTCTTTCCTTAAACCAAATGCATATTTTTAATGGATATCAGTGAGAAATTATTATAAAGAGAAAAAATAAATAAATACTTTTCTCTGCATGAACGCATTAAATATGTAAACTGCTGTTCCAATTTTAATCTGCCTTGTTCACTATATCATAATTATAAATTGAAATGTTAAAAAATTAATTAAAATATTAAAAGACAAAACTATAATTTACCTTTTTCTCAACCTCTCTTGTAAATCTGAAATTTTTTCATAAATAGAGGCTCTTTCATTCATGTTTCTAAACTTTTGAAATAATACATAACATTAAGTTACGCAAGAATGAACATAGAGGGAGGTTAGACTAAAGCCAGATGGTAGACAGGTGTTATGACTTGGTGAACATTAATAAATTAATACAAACTGAATTGAGAATGTCTTAATAACAAACACAAATACCAACATAGTTACTAAATAAATTAAATCATTACTCGGTTCCTAATTTTCAAAAATGTTCTTTTAAATGATTAATTAAAACATTCATTAACAATAAAATATAAATAACAAGCAATTTGGCAATATATTAGCAACTACCCACCTATCTAAAACCATTGAAATAAGACTCACGCAAAATCCTAGTGGTAACTGGCCGTGTCATGCTATTGATATTTTTTTATGAATTTCGATCCGACTGACTTGACCTAGTTTCTTAAAAAGAAGCTAAAATTTTATAAAATCAATGAAGAAATATGATCTAAATAAAAACATGATTTATTTGAGAACTGAATTATTTTAAAATAAATACTATTTTTTAGTTTAATAAATTATATAAAAATAATATAATTTAAAATTTATTTATTTATAATTACAACATAATATTTTAGTTTAGAAAAATGGACAATTAAATTATTAATAATAATAATATTATATTAATTATTTACAAAAAAATAATATATAAAATAAAAATTTAACATAATATCGTAATTCAATTATTTTCCGACTTTTCCTAAGGATGTATCAGTTTTAGGGTTTGCAGTAACACTTTGAACCCCTACTATACATTCATTAATTCTGGTTTGTAATTCACGAAGATCTTGAATATAAAGCAATCGTAAAACTTTGGCTCCTTGATTGAGAACATAATCACCAGTATCAAATCCAAGATCGGATTCTTGAATAGGAAATGGTTTACCCTAAAAGTCAAAATGAAAATAAATTAATAAAGCATATTTTAAAATTATGATGAGAGTTCTAGAAAAATAAAAATTATTTAATTAATCAATTGTGAGAATAAGAATTTTCATAAAAGCGACTCAGAATATTTTTTATTAATACTAATTTCTATAATAGATTTTGTCTTTAGAATTTAATTAGTTTAATACTTAATTCCAAATTAGATATTAACCCTTTGCACCATATATATATATATATATATATAATTGGAAAGGACGTGTGGCAACTCGGAATTTTTTCTCATATTTGATTTAAATAAAAATATTCTAGTCTGAAAATATAATAATGCAATTTACTATTATTATTTTTGACGAGTCCAATGATAGAAGGTAGGGTGACGACTATATGGCGTCGTTCTAGTGCTAAGGGTTAAAATTTAGTCTGATTTATATTAATATTAAAATAAAAATTAAAACTTATTTTAAAATTCATTTTTTTAAAATATAAATATCATGATAATAATATTTATAATATTATTATGAAAACTATTATTTAGTATAAAAATATTTAATTAGTTACCTTAACAATAAAATTATCTGGATTTGCTAACGTTTCAGAAGATAAACGTTTGGTAATAAATTTGCTACAAGCCTTAAGCGTGATAAGATGATCTGGGTGAGCAGAAATTTTGAGCATATGTGCCAATGAGCTAACTCCATTTTTGAATTCAGAACTATTAACTAAAAAATGAATATAAATAATTGTTTATACATTATAAATAAACACATTAACTTACAATCCAAATTATCTAAAGGATTTGAGGAGACTACTTGAGGAACGCCAATTTCTTTTGAAGTTTCGACATTTTTGTTATACACTTCAACTAAAAAATTAAGAAAATGAAAATTGAATAAAAATAATAATTTAAGTATATATATAACAATAAAAAAATATTTCATACGATTATCAGAATATTCTAATTTAATTGCTAAAGCTAAAAGCCATTCCAATTTTTCATTACGAGAATTCTTTATAGGACAAGCAAGATTATATAAATATTTTTCAAAAGCTTCAGTCCAATTTAACGAATTTGTATCTCTTAATCCGGATCTATCTTCAATTTTATAATGTCGAATTTTTTGATCCTCAAGCCAAATAACGACATTTCGGAATTCATTTTCGTCTGAAAAAATAAAAATGTAATTTATTAATAAGAAAATGGTTATTTTTTTATTTATAAAAATGAATTGATGAATATAAAACATTTATTAGTTTAACGTTAGATAAATATAATAATCTGTTAAGTTAGCCCTTTGATATTAATATAATTCAATTTTATCCCACAATGGTAACTAGAATAAAGTTAAAATTTGAGCAGTTTACTCATATGAGATTAATCTTCTAGTTTGACAATCTCATATCTTCTTTTGATTGAATTTATCTTTCTATATCTATAATATAATTGTTTATTTATTAATTTCATAAAATTGGAAAAATACATAAAATATAAAATATAATTTTATAAATAAAATATTAAGTCTTTATTAATTTTAAATTGGGTGTATTATTTTAGAAATTAATAAAATTAATCATTAACCATTTATGTGTTTTGAATAAATAATGTTTTTTCAACTTTAGTAATGACTATAGATTCAGATCTTTGTGCTCATCATGTCAGTCTTTTCCCTGTGTTGTTTTGAAGTCTATGAAACAGACTGATGCTGAGGGCAAAATCGTTAAAACATTCGCCATATTTAATATTTTAGAAAAGATATTTAACATTATTTACTTAAATATATGTAAATAAATATTTCTGTTACAATTGACAATTCCAACCTTAACATTAAAATCTACTTTCACTTTAATTAAAATAACTTTATGATAATATAATCACCAAATGAATTAAATTTTTCAGCAGCATGATAATCAAGAGCTAGTAATTTTCTGCGAAACATTTTAATTAATAAATAAGTAAGAAATCTCTTTCTTGACAATAGAATTATGAAAGTGAGGAAATTTTAGGAATTTTGGTAATTTTAGGAATGATGGTCTGTGTTGGTCATTCTTTAAGTTGGTATTCCTGTTTAATATTCATTGAAGGGGGAGGAAGGGGATTTTCAGGGAGGTATTTTTCAAAAGTAAAACTTCACTCAATTAATACATTCTAAAATAAGTTATCAATTTCATAAAAATTATTATTGTTAAGTATTTCTTTAGATTTCAATGATTATTATATCTCATTATATAATTATATTTGAAAAATAGTAAATTTATATTTATCTATATTAAATAATAAATTAAAACAATATTTCCTATTGAAATTATCATTTTTATTCATATTTTTTTATAAAACCAATTTTTTTTAAATATTTTTTTATTTATTTTATATGCAGATACTTTTAAAATTTCTGTATTGATCTATTGATTGAATCTTGTTGGCTTAGGTTTTTGATATCATTTCTAGCTTCGCAGCATTAAATAAACAGAATTGTTCCTCCTGGATCGACATTTTGGAATTTTAATAATTTAAGTAATAACTTCAATTTTTCCTAATTTTTGGATTCATATTGAAATTATTAATACTTAACCATGTAAGCATTCACTTTTATAATATAATTAGACTTAAGAATCTAAAGAATAATTTTTTTAAGGGCTTTTCGCAATCGAGGTGGAAATCGATTCAAGAATGAATCCCGACCCAATTATCCCTCGACTGGTACTAAAAGACCATTTAACTTTGGAAAACAAAATCGATCACAACAATTTCCTTATTCTATACCAACAAAAAATTCTTCAGAAAATGAAAAGATAAATGAAATAAAATCATTTTCAAAAAATATATATGAGCCACATGTTAATGTCGCTCAACGGTAAAATTGACCTAAATATATTTCAACTTTCCAAAAATTTCTATTTCTTATCTCATTTCAGTTCCTTTAATGATGTTGAAAGTTTTCGATTTAAAAATGAAATTACAGTAAAAGGGAACAATATGCCCAATCCAATTCAGCATTTTGAAGAAGCGAATTTTCCAGAATATGTAATGAAAGAGATCAGGTATTCTTAATTTTTTTACATATGATAACAGTCACTTTTTTTGTTCATTAAATCATCTATATTCAATTTTCAGGAAATCTGGATTTTCTGAGCCAACTTCTATTCAAGCACAAGGATGGCCAATTGTTATGAGCGGCCGTGATATGGTCGGAATTGCACAAACTGGTTCTGGAAAAACTTTAGCTGTAAGTCGAATACAAAATTTTAATTGTTTCACATCTAATTTAATCAATCACATTTTTATTTTTCTAGTATGTTTTACCTGCTACTGTTCATATTAATAATCAAGATCAATTAATGAAAGGTGAAGGTCCAATTGTGTTAATCTTGGCTCCAACAAGAGAACTTGCACAGCAAATTCAACAAGTTGCTCATGAATTTGGCTCTTCAACTAAAATAAAAAATACTTGTATATTTGGTGGAGCACCTAAAGGACCTCAAGCTCGTGATTTAGAAAGAGGAGTGGAGATTTGTATCGCTACTCCTGGAAGATTGATCGATTTCTTAGACAAGGGTATAACTAATTTAAAGCGATGTACTTATCTTGTTCTTGATGAAGCAGATCGAATGCTTGATATGGGTTTTGAACCTCAAATAAGAAAAATAATTCATCAAATCAGACCCGATCGTCAAACACTTATGTGGTCAGCTACATGGCCAAAAGAAGTGAGAAATTTGGCTGAAGAATTTCTTAAGGATTACATTCAAATTAATATTGGCTCTTTACAACTTTCGGCTAACCACAATATATTACAAATAGTGGATGTTTGTCAAGATTTTGAGAAAGATGAGAAATTGAACAATCTCCTGGAAGAAATCTCCGTAGATCAAGAACAAAAAACAATAATATTTGTAGAAACAAAAAAGAAAGTTGAAAATATTACAAGGAATATTCGTCGTTTTGGGTATATAAATTATTTAATGAAATAAATTGTAGTGTTTGTTAAATCTAGAAAATAACTGGGAATTCATTTAATTTTGAAAACTTTGATATTTGTTAATTATAGTATCGTCATTTTTTATAAATTAACACAATTTTCTGTTGAAAGGAGGTGGGGAGGTTTAGTAGAATAATCTTTTCCTAATTTTAAACATTATTAAAATATTATTCTCCGAATTCTTAACACTAATTAATTAAAACAATGAACATCTATTTTAATAATATTAGATTAGGTAAAATATTATTTTAGAGTAGCAATACTATAAGTAACATGTACCAAAACATTTTATTGAAAAAGAACAAAACCGATATATATTATAACTTGGCAAACATTACTATTTAGCTTTAAATTACTATTTTATTTTTTTTAATATTCATTTTGATTTATTATAGTTACCCAGCCATTTGTATCCATGGTGACAAATCTCAGCAAGAACGAGATTATGTTTTGAAAGGTTACATTTTTATAATTTTTTTTAATTTCGTTCATATAAATATATATATATATATATGTCATTTAATCATTTATTTTTTAGAATTTCGGAACGGTAAG
Source organism: Labia minor (assembly GCA_963082975.1). Classification (NCBI taxonomy): domain Eukaryota; kingdom Metazoa; phylum Arthropoda; class Insecta; order Dermaptera; family Spongiphoridae; genus Labia; species Labia minor. The sequence goes on along the minus strand of OY720344.1, from coordinate 39,724,283 downwards.
TCACCTATCCTGGTGGCTACTGATGTGGCTGCACGCGGCCTAGGTAACTATTCAACTACCCCAAACCCGATGGTCTCGGTAAAGTAAAAGTATTCAAACAAAACTCGTAAGTATCGCCAAAGGTTGGTTGTTCAATGGAAAACTCTGCAGAAGAGCTAGTATTTTCCTTTCCAGACTGGTTATTTTATCACTAATTAATATGTTGTTTTTTTTATCTTTTTTTTAAAACAATATTTTTTTAAAATATTTCTTTTTTAATTTCTTATTTTAGGAAAGCATGCTGTATTTATTGCTATTTTAATATAATTTGAATAGATTTTTTTTTAAATATTTATCAGAATTTTTTAATCAGTCTGGTATTTCTATTATGTTTCAGAGGCACATGCAAGAAACTATGTTTATTGTTTCTTTCCTTGTTCATAGTGTCTCTCTTGTCTAACTACGATGTCTAGCATAGCTGCCAGCTATGCAACACTTTTTATTTCCACTAGCTCTGCATCTCTACAATGAAGGGAAAACTAAAAAAAAGTATATATTACTGATAAACCTCTAGAAACAATTTTGATATTTTTTAAAAAATTATTCTATTTGATTAAATTATAATAGTATTTTTCAAATTTAATTAACTCATTAGTGAGAAAAATGCTTTTTCATATCAATTATTCTTTATATTATAATATAATTAATTTTTTATATGTATTTAGATATTTTGTTCAGTAAATCAAAGAAAATGATTTTTTAATGTTATGTTTTTCGATTTAAGGTAGGTATCACAAAATTATGATTTTTAACATTTCATTATTAATTTCTTATTCTTATTCAAAATAAACTCAAAATGTGATGTGTGTCAACAATAATTAGCAAATATAGGGCATACATTACTTACACATTCAATATATTAAAGCAAGTAGTCATTTTTAAGTAAAAAGTAAGTTAACCGTTTGAGCAATTCTTCTAGGCATAACCCATCTATTTTCATATCACAATTATCATACAACACTTCTCAAAATGAAAAATACTATTAAAATGTATATTATTAAAGTTAGTTACAATTAACAATTTTATATTTATAATAAATTAATAACACTAGAGGTGATTTTAAATTCCCTATATCATAAGAGTCGAGTTTGCCATCAAAAAAAAGATATTTTTCCAGCCTTGGTGATCTTTAATCACACTAATCAAATGTTGTGATATTGACATGCTTTAATGGTATGGTACAAAATCACAAGGTTTGTACTTTGTTTGACTTTTTCTCTGAATACCAAAACATCTTGTTATATATGTTTTAAACAATCTTGAAAATTATTTTTTCAAATTTTTTTAACTCGATTATTTGAATTAACAGATGTGGAAGGCATTAAGTATGTTATAAACTATGATTATCCGAATTCATCTGAGGATTATATTCATCGTATTGGAAGAACTGGACGATCCCAAACCACAGGTACAGCTTATGCTTTTTTTACTCAAGCAAATGCTAGACAAGCAAAAGACTTGGTAGCTGTTCTTCGAGAGGCCAATCAAACAATTACCCCAAAATTACTAGAAATGGCTACAAGATCAGGCGGCAATGGAAAAGGTGATTTTTTACTTTTTATATTTTTAAGAAAATCTATTAACTTGCTTATTATTTTTTTAAGCCCGATGGATCAACAATCTCAATAACAATAAAAATATTAACAATATAAGGCGAATTGAACCAAATCAAAGAAATGGATATACATTTTCTGCAAATGACCGAAAAAAATACAACAATGAATATCATCAAAAACAACAGACTCCTCAATCTCGTGTAACAACAGGAAGACAGCAGCCAACCAAACCTTCAAGATTTTCATCATCTCCCAATAATATTTCAAAGACCTTAGTTGGAAATGGATATGGTTATGGTCAAGAAGATTTCTCTGTACCTCCACCAAATTCTACTTACAAACATCCGGAACAGAATTCTAATAATCGGCAACAACCACCAACTCATACAACTCCTCCTCAATATAAACAGCCCCCACCTACTCAACAATATAAAAATACTTCCGTTGCTAATATATTTACTATTCCACCCCCTCAACAATTTAATCATCCCCCACCCCAACATAATTTTCAACAACCACAAAGCTCTCATTCCTATGAAGCTTATATAAATAATTATTACTCCCAATTACAAACAGTTCAGAATTGATTTAAATGCCACATAAAAAACTTCATTTATAATGATATTTATCTTTCTGCTTAATTAGCCCATCCATTATATGACAGAATTACTTTTATTTTTTCTTAAAATACCAGTAAATGTAAAAATATATCATTAAAAAGGATCAATTACTAATCCGGTTAGTGGAATTTTAAAAATATTTGTTTAATAAATCACTTAAAAGAACATTTTCCATATCTTCAGTATTTTCAGCTGGTAGATTAATTTATTCTTTTAAGGCTGTGTTTTATATTTAAAAAAATTGTACTATTTAATATGTATTAGTTTTAAATTTATTATAGTTTTTAATTAAACTTATATATTCTTATAATTAGTATTACATTCCTAAGATAGATTCATAATTAATCAACAATTCTCCCTATAGATAACCTAATTTATGTATTTTGTTCACATATAATAAATGTTTATTTGCACATCTAAAGTATTTATTTTATTCCCAAAATAACCTTTAATTTAAACTTTTCTACTTTAATTAGATCCTTGCAAACTATTCTAACCACTTTTAAACAATATTGAAGCTTTTATTTCATAACATAAAAAAATAATATTAAAGCAACAATATAATTTTTAAAAATATTTCTTTTATAAACATTATTTTTTAATAGACTTATAAAAGAAAAAGATTTTATTGGAATTGCATTTTTTATTTAAATTAAACAAAGGAAGAAGGGGGAATAGAGGAAATTTATTTTATGATATGAATATATATATATATATATATATATATATAAATATTTATTTATAGACATTTTGATACCCTTTTAAGATTTGAACTTATGATCTTTTATAAACAAGTTACAATCAGTTTTTATTTCCTTAAATTTAATTGTATACATATTTCAATTTTCTCTGTTTTATCATAGCGCGGCTAAAGCATTTTCTAAATAGATAAAGTTGGACAGAAATAAGATAATATTTCCAATAAATTTCCATAAGTAATATTTACTTATATTGTCTTCTTTTTTTTGTATAATTTCTAAAGTCAAGTTCATGGCCATCAAAATAAAAGTATTCCTATATTATGATATTGAAACCCATTTAGAGTATTTGAGAATAGGATATTTGGAGCATTTGTGGACCAATGAAAGTTGAGGTCAACGGGAAATGACGGAGACTATAATGAAGAATTGCATGACCTCTATGCATCTACAGAGATAGGATCAATAAATTAAGAAATATGCGATGGGCAGGACACCTGGCAAGAATGGGAGATGAAAGAATAGCGAAAAATATATTAATGGGAGACTGGTTGGAAGAACAAGAACGCGATGGGCGGACTGGTGTTGAAAGGGACGTGAGTGATATGGGAGAAAATGGGAGTAGCTCAAGATAGAGGCACTTGTAGAAATGTGGTTGTTGAGGCCAAGAACTTTCGATAGATAGAATAGTTAGATATTATGTTCGTAATAAAATTTTTACTTTTATTTTCATTTAACTCTATACATAAGTAGAATATAGATACATATATAGTAATAGAATGTATAGCGATTATATTTATTTTTTTATCTTAAAAAAATTTTTCTCAAAATGGTTTGTATATGTATGTGAACCACGAAAGCATGTTCAATGACCCTGTGGGACGACAGTATTTATAAGATGTAATTAAGGTTTACCGGGCAGAGTCGTTACTTAAAAAAACTTACTTTTTTACTTATTTACTATGTGAGAATATTGTTTTAATAAGTTGACCTGTGGCCAGGTCCGAACCGACCGACGGTTTGAAGTAAATTCATTTCCAGCTACAGAAACAATTTCAAATAATTTTAAGATATCTATTAATGTAATAAAAAACAGATGAATATAACATAAATATTTTTAATTTTATTTTATTTACAATTTATTATTTATTTATTTATTTACGTTGGCTGTGAAGTCATGAAGGGCTGGGTGACGTCATATAATTTTAAATTAAGAAAAAACTAATGAAAATGATTTTTCCCGAGGATAAAACCAATACAAAGTGCATGATTCGTGGAGATATGTAAAAATCTCCTCATGTGAAATTTGGAGTGAAAATAACCCTTCCCTTCCTATCGTCGATCGGTAATACTACCACTTCCGGTTTCCGGATATACACCAAAATTTCATCAAAATCCGTTGAGCCGTTCAGGCTGTACACATCTATACGGACGGACGGACGAACACAGATATGTAAAAATCTCCACATGTGAAATTTAGTGTGAAAACAATACCTCCCTTACTATCGTCGGTCGGTAAAAATACTGGAATATTCATGGATTGGTTATTATGAATATCCTCCATTCTATTTTTCTTATCTTTTAATTACTCGATCTGTATATAGCAAATAGACAATCAATCAATTTCTTTTTTCAACTATCTAGAAATTATTATTTCGTATATAACACATGATAAGAAATCATTTTTATTTTATTTTCTTCTAAGAGTACTTGGTCGAAATCATTCTCATTTATTTTTTAACAATTTTTAAAACAAATTTTTTTACATTTCCTTTATATAATTAATATAAGAATTTATGTAAACTTCTGCGTTATTTAACCTATATCTACTTGAATTCGCAAAACCTGTCCTTATTTATTATGTCCTTATAACGGTATGCTCGTCAATGAATATAAATAATAGAAATATTATTTGTATCAATTTCCACACAAAATTATAAATTACCTATATGTTTATTTTTATTTCTAATAATTCAATATTTAAATTATTAAATTTATTCTAAAAGTTATAATTTAAATTAATTTAATATTATTAGATTATTATTTTTTAATATATATCAGATGAAATAAGATATACTTTAAATATCATTTAAATCAGGGGTGAGCAACCTTTTTAACCCACGGGCCAATTTAAATTTTAAAATTTTGTGGCGGGCCGCACTTACTAATAATTTACAAAGCTTTATATATATATATACTAATAAACATTATAATATTGTTTATAAATAATCGAGACGAATAATAAAATTCTATTTTAGAATGCTCGGCGGGCCGCAGAAAAAACTTTAAAGGGCCGCGGGTTGCTCATCCCTGATTTAAATGAATATTAGTTAAAATAAAAATAGATTGTTTAAAAAATAATAATACAAATATTTGATAATAATAATTCATATAAATCATATAATATAATGTTTTCACATTGTATTTTGAATATTTATTGACAAAAAAAACAATTTTTCCTGTAATCAAGATCTAAATAGATCGATTCTTCATCTAAAAAATCCCTTATTAATGCGATTTTCAACTTGCGTGATGCGCCCCCCTAGGGGGCTCGATAATATTTAAAAGAAAATATTCAAGAAAAAATATTATTTAAAAAAATTGATTAACTATGACTGAAAAGAAAGCACAGATACAAATAGAAAATCTCTTTTTTGGCATTTAGTTAAAAATAATTTAAAAACTAGGCTCCAAAATACCCAATATATATTACTATTCTATTGGAAGAGGGGAGGTGATGAAAATTGTTTGAAAACTGGGCCGTGAATACTGAAAGTTTGAAAAACTATGCCTTAATAAAAGAATTTCATACAAATCCCGTGAACAATTTTCAAGAAAAGAAAGACAGATATATAATATAAAAAGTTAATTCCAAGTTGTTTTCATGTATTTTTTTCACATTTTGAAGTTTCGGTTACCATTTTGACGACATCTTCAAGATAATTTTGCGAAGGGAATTTTTGGATTCTGAGTTTTCCAAAAAATCCATTTCAAAATCCCCTTGAAAATTAATTAGTTATTTAACTTTTCATAATAAAAATTAACGGAAACGATCATATAATATATAGATAGATACAATTTTTGCTAATCTAATAAGATTAGATTAGATACACCTGAGATATTATAGCAATTTTTCTTTCTTTCTTGGTTAACTGGAATAACGTCTCTAATTATTTTGATAATTATTTTAATAATTTAATATCAAGAAAGTTTTATTCTTGATATAGTGATCCGAGAGTATTTAAATAGTGGATTTTTAATATAGCTCCCTATAAATTATATTTATTCTTTTAGATAATTAATATTTTTATTATTAATATAAAAGACGATTAAATAAACACTAGGAATAAAATTGATATTTAACAAGGAGAAATTTGTAAAAAAATGAAATAATAGAGTGGTAAATGAAAATTGCGTGAAGTTCGCACCAAATTTTTGATATTAAAGCTAACTAGCTAATTGATCAACTCATATATTAGTATTTTGATTTTTTTTTCTTCAAATTAATATTATATAAAATATATTTTAAATAAATAAAACTCTCACGTTGTTAAAAGTATTAAAAAATGTCTAATTATAATCTATGAACGAATTTGATAAAAAAATGGCAAAAATTTTCAAAAAGTATCAATATTTTTATTTATTTTTGTTAATTTTATCATTTCTTTTATTAGTAATTGTATTTTGATTTTAAAAATAATTATATGAACAATTTTTATTATTTTATTATAAATAATAAAGTTTTTTCTTTAATGAATAAAGGAATGAACTCATAATCTTTAAAACTATTTTCATACAAATTCTAAAAGAATTAATTCCTATTAACCAGAATAATCTTTCTTGAAAAGGAAAATTACTATATATTCATAATTGAAATATATTATTCAATTCTTGATAAAATCTTGCATTTTGTATTAATTATCCGAAATCATTAAATTAATGATTGAATTAAAAATACAAATAGATTTGATTATGATCATAAAATATAATTGTAAGATTAATATTTACATTTACATAATTTTATATTCAAATGAATACATTTCTATTGATAATAATATTGTTATAATCCAAGGACTTTATCCCCATCCTTTCCCTCTCACTCTTTAGATAAGCATTTCACATTTATAAAAAGGTTTGAATTCATGCAATACATATTTATTATCTTTTGTGTTGTCAAGAGGGTAAAACAAAATGTTAAGTCGGCGATTCGTTCAATTTGTCTCTTCAACAGGTAATCTTTCATAAATTAATCAATGCCATTTAATTTTAAGAGAAATTTTCCACTGTTTTGTTAAGTGATTCATTCATTTATTATCTATTAAAGGGATATCTTTATATATTTATTTTGATTTATATTTTGATAATTAATTATCAATATAAATTAAACTCTTAAAAAGTATATACAATCTTTTCCCGTTTATTATTATCAATTTGACTATATTTTTCAAAAAGTTCTACTAAATTAATAAATTTTAAAAAATTGTTAAAAATTCACAGTACAATTATATAAAGATATGTCTTTTTTAATAAATTTTTAATTTCAATTTCTCAGTTTAGTAAATGTTTCAATCACAATTGATTACAAAAACAAAAATCTAAAAATGTTGCATTTCACATTCTAAAATTTTGTCAATATTTTCAAAAACATAATTATTGAAAGAATAATTATTAATCATCAGATTACCGATTGCTGTCCTTTCGTGATGAGGATAAAAACGGAAGATGGAAATTAAAATAAGTTGACCTGTGGCCAGGCACAGAACCGACCGACGGTTTGAAGTAAATTAATTTCCAGCTACAGAAACAATTTCAAATAATTTTAAGATATCTATTAATGCAATAAAAAACAAATATGGATATAACAAAAATATTTTTAATTTTATTTTATTTACAATATATAAGGAGCCGTTGGCTGTGAAGTCATGAAGGGCTGGGTGACGTCATATAATTTTAAATTAAGAAAAAACTAATGAAAATGATTTTTCCCGAGGATAAAACCAATACAAAGTGCATGATTCGTGGAGATATGTAATAAATCTCCTCATGAGAAATTTGGTGTGAAAATTTAAATTTAAAATTAAAATAAAGTCTGAAAATTATCTCCTTTTTTATGTTCTTCATTATATATAATCTGCGAAAATATTTTTTTTCATTTTTAGATGGAGGAGAGTTCAATGATCTTATCTCATCACTACACCTATGCCCATATTCATTATCTTGATTCGTAATGAATAGTAGAATAAAAATTATAATTATGTTATTCTCTATCAATTATTTATTTTATTGTTTAAGTTTTGTTTTTATTTTCTTTCTTAAAATTAAAAGAGGATTTTGAAAGATATTTTATATACTTTGATAACCTTACAAGATTATTTTGAATAAAATTTCAATAACAAGTTAAATCCAGTTCTTTTTTGGAAGATAAATTAATCTTAAGTCTTATGAATCTTATCTAAACTTTTAATATATTACATTAGAAAACAGAAAACTACTATAAGTTTGTTTAAAAATATTAAATTGATAAACACGAACTGATATTGATATTATAATTAAAGTCGTAGTATCAACGCCTGGTTTAATCGATTAGGGATGGGATTTTAATTTTGAAAATGGTGTACCTTTCATAATCGTGTATCTATATTTTATATATTTTTTTTTTTTTTTAATTTAATTTAATTTTATTTTCTATTTACAATCAGCTTATAAAAAAACAATTAGTAAATTTGATAAAAGTGATTTTCATTCATACACACACTCACACGCATGCATTCATACACTCACACGTCACTTGAAGGGAAAGTTATCCATCGAAAACTTCCCTATTTGAATTTCATTTTCCAATTGTTCAAGGAAGAGCGTACTTCAGTATCTTAAAAAATAATATTTTATTAAAATTACCACCATATGCGAAAGAAATAATAGTAGAACATTGAAAATTGATTCAAGACAAACCGATCAACATTATATCAAATATTCTTAGTAAAACGACTATTAAATAAGACGAATTTTATATTTTTATACATAAATTATTCATATACTTTAGCAAAGATCAAGATTCTATAGATCAGTCAAATTTTAATTTCAATGGGAATTCTGGAAAAATTAATTCGTATAATTCAGATTTGTTTCGCAGGTAATAATGGAAGGGGTAGATGAGGGAACCACAAGTATCAGAAGCATTTGAAATTCAAAATGGATTAAAACAAGGAGATGAAATATCACGAATTTTATTTAATGTAATTAAGAATAGAAATATGTGATTTGACAAATTGAGAATTCGAACGAAATCCAATTAGACAAAAGAGTTGGACTCTAAATTAATAGTGTATTATTTAATTGTTTAGTGACAGAGAATCATACAAAATCAACAAAAATGAAATGAAAATGTATAAAAATTTTAAGAAGGCGCCATTGGGTGTGTGGGTTGCGAACCTGCCTCACATTCACATGGTCCTGGGTTCAAGTCCCGGGCCTGGCAAGGGAATTTCCCTAGCTGGGGTCTATGGGACGGGTCAACCCAGCCTCCGGGAACAACATTGGGGAATAGCTACTTGATAGCGCCTTCGGTCAAGAAAATCAAGGCAAAGGTTGAGAGGGCCCGTTCTACTGATCATAGGACACCTCATTGATATAACCGGCTTGATAGGCGTTGTCCTTGCGTAGGACGTACAAAGTCAGAGGTTTTTTGTTTTTTTTAATAAAAATTTTAATAAATATGTTTTATAATCACGAAGGACAACAATATTCAAAAATAATTTAAATTAATGTTCCAATCAACATACGTTGCTAGAATGGGATTGAAAACAATAGCGAGGAATTTTGGAAGCGACCTGTTGACGGAGGACAGACAATTGTGAAGCAACGTGAGGGAGTTAGATTGATTGAAGTGTCTCAGAAGATGGACGTTTGAAGGAATGTGATAGCTGGGACCAAGAACTTTAGGATTTCGTAGGGCCACAGAGATAGATAGATTTGTCAAGACTAGGGCATGACGAGCCTTTTTTAGTTTGATTCTTAAAAAAAGTATGGAATACAATAATTTAGATTATTTTTTTTTATAAATCGTATTGTATATTTAGATATTATATTAAAATAGAAATTTCCAATTGATTATAAATTATTGATCCATTTTGATTCTTTAAAAATTTATCTCAATTTTGATTTGTTTTAGGAAAGAGAACAATTACTAATCAACAAATAATCGAAAAAGAGAATAATTATGCCGCTCATAATTATCATCCACTTCCAATAGCATTAACTCAAGCAAAAGGTAAAAGCATATTCCCTTCTCTACAAATAATTAAATTAATAATGAAGATTAACCATATAATTTAATTTTAGGTGTATATGTTTGGGATGTCGAAGGAAAACGATATTTAGATTTTCTTTCCTCATATTCGGCAGTAAATCAAGGACACAGCCATCCAAGAATAGTCGCCGCTCTTTGTGATCAAGCCCAAAAAATGGCCTTAATTTCACGGGCATTTTATTCGGATAAATTAGGCGAATTTTCTGAAAAAATAACAAAATTATTAGGATATGAAAAAGTTTTGCCAATGAATACAGGTGAATGTTTGTTAAAAAAAATTAGGGATTTTATTTAAGAGAATAATAATAACAAATTTTAATATTTTATACTATTTTACTTTTATTAAATATTAATAAATATATATTGTAAAATAGGGGTTGAAGGTGGTGAAACTGCTCTTAAAATGGCAAGAAAATGGGGATATCTTAAAAAAAAAATTCCAAAAAATCAAGCAAAAATAGTCTTTGCTAAAGGTAATTTTTGGGGAAGAACTCTAGCAGCAGTTTCAGCCTCCACCGATCCAGAGTCTTATGGAGATTATGGACCCTTTATGCCTGGTTTTGAACTAGTTCCTTATAACAATATTCCTGCCTTAGAGGTATAGACCTGATTAATAATAATTATAAAAAGAATAACACTATTATTGTTTTTATAATCTTTCTCTTTTATAAGTTTAATTTGAAATAATTGAAGATACTTTTATGTCATAGAAAATTCTCCAAGATCCTCATGTTTGCGCATTTATGGTGGAACCAATTCAGGGAGAAGCTGGTTGTATTGTTCCAGATGATGGATATTTAAAAAAAGTTCGAGAGCTATGTACAAAGTGAGTTGAATAATTATGTCAATATTTATCTGTCATTAAAAGTTTTAAATATAAATGTAGTGATATATATATATTTTAGGATAATTTGTTATTAATTGTTAAAGGATTATTAATCTGAATGATTAACTGGATAATGCTATTTTGTTAGATTTACTCTAGGTCATAGGTTCTTAAACTTATGTACTCCACGGACCCCCACTTGAAAAAATTTTTTTTGACGGACCCCCATCACAACTTTAGGTACTTTTCGTCATTTTATTAATTAATTTCTGGCTTACGATCTCATAAGGACAAGGATATATGATGAATATTTCTAACAGTGATTGGTGAATAACGATTTTTTTGCATATTGTAGAACACATTTTATTAGAAATTATAATATTGAAGAAAGAAAATACAAACATTGTCATAGCAACAAATCTCACAAATTATAATGGGTACTTACATTAAATTCATATAAATATTTTATAATTTTTTTCAGAAAATATTAAATAAGAAATATTTTAAAAAATAACTGCATCTATCTCATTAAATATAACTTACATATTTAATGAGATGTATGCAGTTGTTTTCTTGAAACAAGAATCTCAATATCTGGCTTAATATTGGAAACTTTTAATCTAAGATCCGGCTCTACATTTAATTTGTTTCTATATTTAGACTTAATATAAAATAGTACCGAAAAAGCTTGTTCGCATAAATATGTTGTGCAGAATGGAATCAAGTGTTGAAGTGCTTTATTTGCAAGCGCAGGATAATCTGACCTGAGAAGTAACCAAAAGTTGCTCAATTCAGTTTTGTTAAATTTTAGTTTATAAGTTGTATCACATGATAATTCCACGAGAATATCTTGTTCAGGTGCAGATAAATGTTTAGCATTTGTAATTTCCATATTAAATGGATCTCTGATCCAGTTATTGCAAGGATCAGGAGTAGAAAAATACTTCCTGAAGTTGCTTTTCAAAGTAATTAAATGTTCAACAAATAATTGACGCGTTTGATTAAGCAATTTTTCACTGGAGCTTTCTATGAAATCATTGAGAGTTGGAAAAGACTCATATACACCGTTCTGGATGCGTTTCGACCACAAGTCGATTTTTTTAATCATTGCTTCTATTTTATCTTCAACTTTAAATATATTTACAACAGTACCTTGCAGGCTCAAATTAAGTTCGTTCAATTTTGTAAAAATATCAGTCAAGTAAGCCACCTTAGCTAACCAGATAAAATCATTGAAACATTCGGTCAGTTCAAAATGCGCATCTATTAAAAACAATCGTATTTCATCTCGAAGCTCAAAAAGGCGAATGAGTACTTTCCCGCGGGACAACCAACGTACATCTGTATGTAATAATAAATGTGTATGTTGACTACCCATTTCCTCACACAAAATTTTAAAAACTCTGGAATTAAGTGGACGAGCCTTAATGAAATTGACAATTTTAACTACTTCGTCTAATGTTCTTTTCAAATCTGGTGACATATTTTTGGCTGCTAATGATTCTCTGTGAATGCAGCAATGATTCCAAACAACCTGAGGCGCAACATTTTTAATAAGAGCAATCAATCCAGTTCTTGTACCTGACATTGCACGAGCACCATCAGTGCAAATTCCAACACATTTTGGCCACTCTATTTCATTTTCGGTTATAAAATTATTCAAACTGTTAAATATGTCATTAGCTGTCGTTCGTGAAGGTAGTGAATCACAAAACAATACATCTTCTTGTATTTGATTTTCAAACTCATATCTAATGAAAGCTAACAAATTGGCATTATTAGTGACATCAGTACTTTCATCCAATTGTAATGAGTAATAGTGACTTTTGCGCACTCTCGATATTAATTCTTCTTTTATATTACATGACATGTCTTCAATCCTATTCTTAACCGTATCATTTGATAATGAAATCAAATTTATATCGTTTGCTGCTTTAGTTCCTAACATTATATTTGTAATTACTTTTGTAGCAGGAAGAATTAATTGCTCTGCTATATTATGCGGCTTTCCTGCTTTAGCAATAAGTAGAGCTACTTCATATGATGCCATTACTGCTTTCTTACTCATACCACCAGATCCCGTCTTTACCATCAATTTCTGACTTGAATTAAGTTCTTCTTTTTTCATTTTAAAAAATTCGATAGACTTACTAACATGCTCGCTGTGCTTTGTTTGTAAATGACGTCTGAGATTAGCAGGTTTCATACTTTCATTGGATAAACTTTCCTGACATAGAACGCAGACTGGTCTTTCCACATCATTGTTGCAAATATAAGTAAATCCAAATGATAAATAATCATCCGAATATTTTCTAGTTTTGCGTTTCTTGGTAGAGTTTGCTGTTGATGCCTCATCATCTGATTCTTTCCGTTTCTGTGTTGAACCAGTTTGTAGCCAACGATCCATTTTATGGAGTAATTTATTAACATTGAACTACAATAATATAAATATAATATAAATATAACGAATTATTATTTACTAGCTATGTTTTAATATGATTTTAAATGAATGTTTTAATATCATTTTAAATGAATGTTTTAAATCATTTTAATAAATGTTTTAAATCATTTTAAATAAATGATTTAATATCATTTTAAATGAATATTAATTTATATAATAAATATATTTCGTAATTTGATTCTAAAATATTATTAATTTCGTAATTTGATTCTAAAATATTATTAATTTCGTAATTTGATTCTAAAATATTATTAATTTCGTAATTTGATTCTAAAATATTATTAAAATAAATATTTTTTATTCATAAAACTAACTTATACTTACTCTCAAAAACAGCCTTTCTGGGAAATTGCAAAATGTGTTTAGTGTTTTTATAAAATAATGATCATGCAAATTACACTAAAAATTAAAAAAAATTATTAGCTATAATAAACTATTATTAGCTATAATTTAATTATAATTAATTAAATTAATAAAAATAATTTAAAGATACAACTCGTTGAGAAATGAACTTATAATTAACATTAATAAAAATAATTTAAAGATACAACTCGTTGAGAAATGAACTTATAATTAACATTTGCTTTAAAACTGTTTAAAACCCCAGAGTGGACGCTGACAATTTGGGTTTTTCCGGGTAAGACTGTCCCCTCCCCTGGTTTTCCCCAATAACAAAGTGAAAGAAAATTCCCTTATATGCCTCCCCTTCCGAGCCCCTAAGAGGGGTTATTTTAAAGGAACAATCGAAAAATGATTTTAAATGAATGAATGGATGAAAATTCAAATTTTATATATAGTTTTTTATATATGTTTATTTATTCACAAAAAATTAATTGACATAATTATCAATTTAATAAAATAAAATAGTATTATTAATAGTATTAAATTATAGCCGTAATTCTCTAGGAGGATATAGTTAAACAATGAACTTTAAATATTTATATATGTATATATTTTTACGATGATTTTTTTCCGAGGACCGCGGACCCCCAGTAAAGGCTTCGCGGACCCCCAGGGGTCCGCGGACCACAGTTTAAGAACCACTGCTCTAGGTCAAATGAGTAAGATTTTAACCAGCTCCAAATTTTAACGTTTGCGAGTAACCTTAAAAGTGTCTGTCCGAATCAAACTAGAAAATAATTATTCTTAAATTGCTCAGTAGATATCGTAGTTTAATACAATTAATTTGTACAAATGGAAATGCTGATTTGTTTTTTATAATGATAATAATAATTATTAAATAATATTAAAATTAATCGAACCTTTATTCTTTTAGGAACAATGTATTGTGGATCGCAGATGAAGTACAAACAGGTCTTTGTCGAACTGGAAAAATGTTAGCTTGTGATTATGAACAAGTTAAACCCGATCTTTTAATCCTTGGAAAGGCACTTTCAGGAGGTCTCTATCCTGTATCAGCTGTTTTATCTTCAGATGAAGTAACTCTGTGTATAAAGCCAGGTCAACATGGATCTACTTTTGGAGGAAATCCTTTAGGAGTTACTGTTGCAATGGCAGGACTTGATGTGTTGGTAGAAGAAAATCTAGCTGAAAAATCATTTGCTTTAGGAGAAAGATTAAGAAAAAATCTAAATAATCTACCTAAAAATACAATAACAGAGATCCGCGGTCGTGGTTTACTAAATGCCATTGATATTTCTCCTGGTAATATTAGTCTTTTTTAGGATAATAATTATAATTATTAATAATTACTTATCTTTTATTTGTTTTAGATCTTGATGCCGCTAAAGTATGTGAAGCGATGATGCGAAGAGGAGTATTAGCTAAACCTACCCATCAAAAAACAGTTCGTTTGTCCCCACCTCTCATAATCACTGAAAGTCAAATTGATGAGGGTTGCCAAGTAATAGAAAAGGCTTTAAATGATGTATATTCTAAAAAATAAAATTAAAACGAGAATATTTAATCTTAAATATTACTCATTTGTTTAATTTTTATAAATAAGGAATAAAAAAATATTAAAAAAACACTATTTTTATTTTATTTTTTAATTTTAAGACTACTATAGTTTGAGTTGTCTCTGCTTGATTAATATTATATTCCTTTTCGTTTTCCTATCTTTTTGAGTATGTCTGCAGGTGTTAATATCAGATTCGATGGTGAATTGTAGGCATATACACCTATTATTGTTATAGTGTTGTTTAAGATCCACAGTTATTACTATCTCATTAATTACCTAGTATGCTATAATTTTATTTTTTAGTTTCTTGTGTATTGTTAAAGGTACTCCAGTTTTGATCTCTTGTTTTTTCAACAGCATTAAAAAATGAGGGTAGTTATCTTTAGTCCCATTCCCATTTCCCTTCTTTGTTGTTTCCGATAACACAACATCAATTTTGAATCTTTCCAACTCCTTGAATAGGTCTATCTTGTAGTTGATTCCTTGAACATTCCAATATCCTATTTTCCATGTCCCTACCGCCTTAACCCCCATCCTTGGAGGGCCGGTGTCTCTCTTTTTGTCTGGGTTATCACATTAGATCTGTTCGGCTTGGAATGTCCTACCAGGAGTCTTAAACTCTCACCGACATAGCCCTAAGAATCATTTAAGCATACAAACCCCCCATCTCGGAGAGAGGGGAGATAAATAAAAATAAAAATTAAAGTTAATTAATAAATATAACAATTGAACCTCTTTTGATTACATATAAATCACAATTAACAGGTTTATATAATAAAAATATATTAGAAAATCAAAAATTAAAATTCATTCTTCAAATTAATATTTAAAAGCAAAGTTTATTTTAGCATTATAAACATTTATTTTTGTTTTATAGTTAATACACAAAGGGAGATAAATTAACTTTCACGAGTGCTCTGTGTGAAAGCCCATCAAATAAATATTTGCCAATCATTCACTAAATTTATTTGAAATTTTTTTTTTTATTAATTTTTTTAATATTAAATTATTCCTTTTTATAATTTTTTCTCTTGTCTAGGACAAGTGCCCCTCATCTCTCGCAACACTTCTGTAAACTAATTAATAATTATTTACATATAAATTTGAAAATAAAAATATAGAATAATATTGTAATCTTGAATAAATATTTCAGTACAATTGTAATAATTACTTTAAATTTAAATTATTTCTTTTTCTTAAGACGCTTTCTCCCTATAGATCCCTATATGGCAAGTCATCTTTTGGAAACCACAGCTCTAAAGATGTCACTTGATGAGCACCCAATAGAGATGGTCAATGACCCAAACCATCTAAGCAGATCTTTATGTTATGAGTTCTGGCGCCTTCCGGATTCTTCCCTTAAATCTTCTCCTCGATAATAAGGCGAAGAATTTCTCTCCACGCATGATATGACCCAGATATTGAATTTTTCTTTTCTTGATCGTTAAAAGGATTTCGGTTGTTTTCTTCATGCGGGTGAGAACTTCTATGTTTGAAACCTTCTTGGTTCATAGAATTTTCAGAATTCAAAAGCCTCAATTTTTTTCTCGGGAAAAACATCTAACGTCCAAGTCTCACAGCCATAGCCAGGAAAAACATAACCCCTCAACATTCTGACTCTTAATGTGAGATTAATTTCAGGTCTTATGAAGAATTTTATTATATTAGTGAACGTCTTTCTTGCCTGCTCTATTCTTGATCTTATTTTCTTTTTTCATTCGCAATTCTGGGTAATTTGTATACCGATATTTGAAGGACTCTATTTGTTCAATATTTCGATTTTTCACTTTTATTGTTGTTGTTTTAGGTGATTCCTTGTTAAGATCACTAAGTCGTCTGCATATGGAATGTAAATTATAGGCTTGCTGTTCACTCTAATTCCATCCATCCGGATTCCCTGGATATCACCTCCGAATATAGATAGAATAGAAGAAGGGATAGTATGCACCTCTGCCTGACTCCTCTCTTTATTTTTATTGAATCGAATGATATATTATTGATTTTTATTATCGCTTTTTGATTCCAGTATAAGTTGTTAATGAACTGTAAATCCTTTCCATCTACACCCGTATCCTTTAATATCATCGTCATTTTTTCATGATTTACGCAATCAAATGCTTTGCGGTAATCCACAAAGCTCGCGTATACGTCATGATTAATGTCGCGGCATCTTTGGGTAAGAACAATTATTTAAAATATCCTAACTGTTGAGTTAGACATCATTAAAATAAATTAATTCAGATATTTATAATATCAATTATTAAAAAAAAACATGCTATATGTGTAAATGTTATTACTTTTACAATAGAAAAATGAAAAAATACATTTTATCATTAATTTCATATTGTATTAAATATGTATGTTTATCCATTTTGGTCTATTGTAAGAAAAAAGTGAATTTTTGTTTAAGAATTGATAAACAAAAAAATTTTAGGTAAATTCTCTTTTATTAATTTAATTAATTTGAATACAAAAACTGTTATATTCTCTTTTTTAATTACTACTTAAATAGATGATCTGAAAAAAATTTAATTTTATTAACTTCTCAATGCTTTGTAGGAATTTTCTGATGCTCAATTTTTATATATATGTACTAGCTGCTCCGAGCGCCTTCGGCGCTCTCCACACCTAGACGAGGGCTCCGCCCCCTGTACCCCCGAGTGGTACATAGTATTTGGTTAAGTGTAGTAAAAGGTTTTCATCCATTTTGTTTCAATCAGTATATTACATAAAACATTCATTTCTTTTTGTGTTCTTATTTAAAATATATTTTAATTTAATCAGTAAATTAATTATATATATTATTATTGTATATGGTATATCTATCTATCTATGTGGCTCAAAGATACTCGAAAGTTCTTGGCCACAGCAACCACATTTCTCCAAGTGTCCCTATCCTGAGCCCTTGTCCCATCTCTCTTACGTCCCTTCCTACGCGTCCTTGGTCTTCCAAGCGGACGTTTTCCAATCCAATATCTTTTTCCTCTCTCATTCTAGCCACGTCCCCTGCCTATCGCAGCTTTTTTTCGCTTTTATAATCCTAACTATTTCTGAAGATGGATAGAGGACATGTAATTCCTCGTTATGCAGTCTCCGCCATTCCCCGGTGACCTCATCTTTCTTTGGCCAATAAATGCTGGAAAGAATACTCTAAATCTACTCTCAATCTCCCAGGGTCATAGACCATGCGTCCCACCCATATAATACAACAGGCAAAATAATTGGTTTATATATTTTAATTTTGATTCCTTTTAATAATAATTTTGATGATTACTGCATGATAACAGGCGTTTCCAGATTTCAACCTCGATTTAAATTCTTCTCAAATATTATTATCCTTCGTGATTACATTCAATTTTTCTACATATTCAAATTCTACATTTTGTATATTAAGATTTTGTTACTAAATATTTTTTCTTATCACTATTAATTTCAATCTGAAGTAGAAGAAAATTATAAATTGCCTCCTCTTCCAGCCCATTTACCTATCCAGGCATCTTAATTTCTTAACATTTGTTTTTTTTAAATTTAAAATAGAAGGAGAGAAATAGTTTTAAATTATATTCGAATGGTCTTTTATATTCTATATATATCAGTATTTTTATCTGAATTTAATACCATTTCCATTCGTTATGCATATGATTGATTACATGTGTTAAAATTTAAAAAAAATCAAATATTCTAATTTTTAAATTTTTATACAATTTAATATTACTTTTTATTAAAATCATATCAAAAAAGAGAATTTATTAAAAATTAAAAATAAAAAAGAAGCCTATTAATAAAAAAATATAATAGAATACAATAATTTTGATTTAAAACAAATTTTAATTTTAAAAAATACTCAATCTAAAAAAGACATAAATTTAAAACATCTCGTTTATATAATTTGTCTAAAAAAAACATATTTTAATTAACCAAGAAATCATTTTTGCACTTAAAATATAGTTGTAATTAATAATTGAAACAAAAACAAAAATAATATAATTTAGTCATTTTAATTCACGTTTTGAAAATATTTGTGTATTCATAAAACATTAAAAATAATATATTCTGCTTTTTTAACCTTTCACTTTCAAATAGAAAAGAAGAAATATTCAAATATATAGGATATATAAAATATATAGAAAGAATAAAAATGAAGTTATATATGATCTAAATATTTTATTAAATAAATTAAAATGAGGACTTTTAGAATAAATTATTTAATTGAATTGATAACGGAATATTGTAAATTAAAGCACATATTGATATTTGTTATTGTAAATTTATTCAAAAAATACAAAAATATACACAACGTTTCGATTGCAGAAGTAGCAAATATCAATATGTGGTTTAATTTACAAAATTCCGTTATAAATAAAAACAACCAACAGAGCTTTAATAATTGAATTGAATTGATATTTGAATATTAGAATTTAAAATAAAAAGTGAAATATTACAATAATTTTTAAATTCTGAGCAATGTGCAGACAAAAACCTTTTTTTATATATATATAGATAGTCGACGCTGGGGATGGCAATATGGATTTTCCCAAGAAGGAGGAGAAAGTTGTTACCTCCCCTCCGAGGCCATAGTAGGGATTAATTTAATTATTTATTATATTTTAAAGGAACAAATCAAAAAATATTTAGATCAGATTTATTCAACAATTTATTTTGAATAATTTATTCTTTAATTATCATTTTAAATGAATATTTTAATATCATTTTAAATGAATGAATGAATGAAAATTCAAATTTTATATATAGTTTTTTATATATGTTTATTTATGCAGAAAAAATTAATTGACATAATTATTAATTTAATAAAATAAAATTTAATAATAAAAATTAATTTAATAAAATTAATTTAATAAAATTAATTTAATAATAAAAATTAATTTAATAAAATTAATTTAATAAAATAAAATAATTTAATAAAATATTAAAATAATAAAAATTAATAAATTTGTAAAAAAAAATATCTAATACTTAAAAAAAAATGTGCCTTTGCGAGTTTCGAACTGAGAGTGCAAAGTCATAAAATGACGCCCTAGCTGACTTAACCACGAACCATTCTTGTTTGCAAGTCTCCTATTAGGATATATATATAGATTATCGCCAGCAGTGCCTCTATGATCTAGCACGGTAACTAAACTATTTTTAGGTAAATACCACCTCCTGGACACACCTTAGCAATTAGCGGTTTAATAAAAAGAAGTCTGACATGCATTGAGACCTACTGAATATGAATAAAAAATTTCATAAGAATCGGTCCAGCCGTTTCGGAGGAGTATGATTTCAAAGTTTTGTAACACGAGAATTTTATATATAAGATATGTTGGTTTAGATTTCCGTGAATGTTATTATTATTATTACTATCAGATTTATCGGGGTATAATCACGAATTTTTGTGAGATAGTTTTCTCGACGTTTCGGCACCCATTTTGGCGCCATTTTCAAGGGATTATTTAGGTGGAAATATTTTTGGGATTCTGGGTCTTAGTCTGTGTGACCAAGGGTTAATATTGGGAATTTGGGTTGATAAGTTGGGTGGTTTTGTACTCACTGCATTGCTGTACTGACTGGGCTGTTGTCCAGTGCGGACGTGTGCCAGTTTCAGGATTGCCCAGGATTCTTCGGAGCTCTATAGCAACGCAGAGTGTACAAAACCACCCAACCTATCAACCCTTGGTCACACAGGCTAAGACCCAGAATTCCAAAAATATTCCCACCTAAATAATCTCTTGAAAATGGCACCAAAATGGGTGCCGAATCGTCGAGAAAACAATTTCACAAAAATACGTGATTATATCCCTGATAAATCTGATAGTAATAATAATAATAATAATAATAATAAAAGACCAAAAGGGGATAGGTGAAAATTTACCAGCATTACATGCTGAGTAAGTGCAAAAAATCGAATAATAATAATAATATATATATATATTATGAGTCTATATATTTTTCAAGAAATAATTAACTTTCATTTAACTTAAAAATAACTATATTTAATTTCTATAAATTTAAATATATTTTTATTATTAAATTTTTAATAAATTATTATCTTAATAAATTTTCTATCGTCATTAATGAAACTTCAATTTTTCATGTGTTATCACCTTAATAATTTGTTTACAGACTTTTTTAAAAACAAATAATTTTAAATTAAAATTTTATTTATATTCTTAAAAAAATTAAAATTAAAATTTTATTTATATTCTTAAAAAAATTAAAATTAAAATTTTAAATTATTGCTAATTTTTATAGAGTGCGTTACTCTTTTAGTTACAAGGTAATTTCACTACGTGGCGCTATTAGAACTTTTTATCCCTTCACATGTTTTGACTCCTCTTTAATTTTAAACACAGACTGAGAGATATCAATTCTAAACTTGTTATGATATTGTGCAATATCTTGTTATGATCTGAGTTAATTTATAATATTAATAGTTTTCTCATATTTTGTGCATATTTTTCTACATTGTAATTATTTACAAAAGACAGGCATAAAATGTCTACTGTATTAAGAATTAAAAGAAGATATGATGAAGATCCTATTGAAACTTTGGTGATTTCTTGTAAGAAACGAAAATTAGATTCAACTAGTTTTCAAAATAATGACGAACCAATAACTCAAGTATTAAAATTTGTTGCCACAGTAAAAAATCAGGTAAAATCTTATTAATGTTAAGATATTTTTTTATAAATTTCTAATTATCTAATTAATATAAGTATTTGTTTATTTCTTCAGAATGATTCTATTGTTAAACATATATCACCTGCTACTCAAGAAGGAGTGAAATCTCTTTTAAATTATAAACCTGATATTAGGAGAAAAATAAAAAAAGAAATTGAAAATAAATCCAGGGAGAATCGACTTAAAGTAATCAAATATAAATTAATAATTTTTCCATTTAATTATGATTGAAATTGTATTTATTTTTTTTTATTTAAAAAAATTCATCTTTTCCAGGTGGTTAATTGTTTTCGAGCTCTTAATGACGAAGAAGAAAATAATCAAAACAAAGAAAATGCTGCAGAATCTGATTCAAATATAACCGTATTTGATATTATAAAAGATTCTGAGAAAAAAGATCCTTTAGAAAAGTCTGAAGAAAATGATGCAAGTATTTTGAATTTACCTATAAATATAAATAATATATATATATATTTACTTATTAAATAGAAATAATTAATAAATTCTTATAAAAATAGAAATTTCTAAATATTTTACTAACATGTGATTTAAAAAAAAAAATTAAGAAATTGTTCAAATTCAGTTAGATCATATGCTATATCATATCCTATATTTAGAATCAAGAAACTCATTTATCTAAATCTAAAAAACTTTGATTCAAACAGATGATGGTTTCTTTACAGTTTTTTTTTGTAATTTGTATTAAAAGAGCTCTTAACAATTTTGATAGTTGTTTTAAATTGTCTTGATAAATATCTATAATTTGTATTCTACAAACAGCTCATTGAACAATCTCCTTTTATTATTTTGTAGTTATTAGTATACTCTAGGTCAAAGTAAAACCCATTCAAATATCCAGACATGATCTATATTTGTTGATTGTAGCAAATAGATTTGATGTTATATATCATAAGATTTCTTAATTTGAATACTTTGCTTTAGTTTATATTATTTGTTCTTGATTATTAAACAAGTAATCTTAGCAGTTTTTTTTCTAATTCATGTATTCTCAATAAAAAATATTTAAATGCTATTTTTAAAATATTTTAAAAAAATAAATAAATTAAATATTATTTTATTTTAAAATTTTCTTTTAAGGATTCAGCTTATGTATATGATTTATATTATACTGATATTCCTACGAGAGAAACATGTTCACCAGACTTTTCTGATAGTTTTATCGATAATTTATTAAGTGTTCATGCAGTAAATATGCAGGAATTGGTGAATTATGGAAGTGATAGTGAAGAATATCCAAATTTTGGGGAAGATGAAGACTCAAATGATGAAAATAATTGGAGAAATGACTATCCTGATTCAGATAGCAGGTATTTATTTAAACAGGCAAATTTATAGATATCTAATATATAAATATTATAATTATTAATATTCATTATTTATTATTTTTTTAGTGAAGGTGATGATTATACTAAAATGGCAAAACAAATTAAAGGATTACACATTGGTAATTATTCATTTTTTTACAAAATTTTACATTCTATTTTCATCTATATTTATTTTTTAATATTAATAGAGGGAAATGAAGATTATCAAGACCTTTCATCAGATGACGAAGATAGATTAGTTTGGTCTGAAGATGCATCTTTAGAAGATATTCAATGTTATGGATATGCTTATGCTGCATATAAAAAAAGAATAATTAACGAAGAAACAAACTCTGATGAAGAGGAAGCCTATGATTCCTACTATTCTAGTTTAGAAGTTTAATGTAAATTGCGCTAATCTTTATCTAATTAATTATTTTATATACCTATTCTTATTTGTCTGTCCAATGCAAAATTATTTATAAAATTTTTAATATCTATCTACTATGAACTTTGGTTAAATTAAATAATCTTTATAAATATTTATGTACATTGTATTTTGTTTTATTAGAAAATATACTTTTTTTATTTAAAACTATTTTTGACAATTATTTTTAATTTAATTATTTATGATTTAAAAATATATTTCATAGGCCAGCGGTTCTCAACCTGGGGGGGCGCGAGCATATCAAGTGCCCGTGCCCGCAAACTTTTTTTCAATATGGCTAAGTGTGCCCATTATTTAAAAATATTGATTAAGTCAGCGAATGTAAAGAGGCTCTCAAACAACATTTACGACTTTTTTCAATATGGTTCTTAAAAAAAAAAAATAAATAAACTGTTTTTATTTTATTGTATGTGGTGAGGAGGGGGGGAGAATGAAAATTATAAAATGGGCCGTGAATACTAAAAGGTTGAGAAACACTGTCATAGGCCATTAATATATCACATTAAATAAAAATTTTAATTTTAGAGCATAATTTTTATAAGTATGAATATAATAAATAGTTTCAAATCATTTAATTTGTGAATTCATAAAATTAATTTTTTAAAGTAACTCAATAATCTTTTAACATGGATGATCTGTGTTAAACTAATTTTTTCTTTGTTGTTTAAATAATTTATCTAAGTTTTCTCATTCGCTTATTAGATGGACAATATTCTGCATATTCCTCCCATGTGCAACCTCCATCACCTAGGCAACATTCATCACTAATACCACGAATAAATCTTTTTCTGCCGCTTTTGCGTTCTCTAAGAAATAGCTTAGCTTTTACCACACTTAAAAATGGGGAATCTAAAAAAATGTATTTTAATATTATTGTGTGAATAGTATAAAAGTAATTCAATCCAACAATCGGAATACTGACCTGATTTTTGATCATCTCGCCGTGTTAAACGATAAATGTCTTTTTCGCAGGCCCAGTAAAGATGACGAACTAATTTTTCACGACAACGTATATGATATTCTTGATGCCAAACTAATTCCCAATCTCGATCAGACCTTGGTTAGAAACGGAGGATGGAAAAGAATATTTTTTATATTGTTTAGTTAAATAATTTTATATAGTTTATGGATAATTTATTATAGATTCTACTATAATAATTTTTTTTTTTATAAATTTAAAGAAAAGCCTTAAAGATAAAAAGAAATAAACTAACCGAGCTTTAAAAGTATCTTCAAGTTCTTCATCATTATTAAAGCTGTATCCTAATTGTAGAAAAAGCCAAAGAATTGTAATAAGAGTTTGTGCGATAAGCATGGTAAGACGAACAAATTGAATCTGAAGATGTTTAGAGTTGTGTAAAAAAAGTAATTTACCTTGCGCCCACCTTTCAACATTAATGAATTTACAACATTGACTTTTCTTTATTGAATCAATAGATTTCGCTTAGTTAATTTTAGAAGACACCAAAATGAAGATTTATTTACAAATTAAACACAATAATAAAGTAGCTAAAATATTTTTAATTCTTCATAATATAAATATATATTAGAAAATAAATAAAATATTATAATTTTTCTATAATAATATCATAGTACAAGTATTTTTAATCTTATATTTCTATAAATCCATTTAAATCAATTATTTTCAATAATTTAAAAAAATACATTTTTATAAAAATCATTAATGAATTAATTTTGAGTTAAAAATTTCTTAACTTAACTATTGAAATATATTCATAAAAAATATTAGAATTTTTCTATAATAATTTCACTAACAAATATCAAAAATGTTAAATTTTTCAAAAATACAAGAGAAAAGATTAATTTGATGGTTTGTTCAAAAAGCATTTTAAAATTATTTTGAAAATGATAAATATAAAGAAATAAAATAAAACAATATATTGATTCCAAGATTTAGATTTTATTTCTTGTAAAAGTTTGAAAATATCAAAATAATAGAACGTGTCTTTTAACAAATTAATAGAATAGAAAATATATAGATACAAAAATAAAAAGAGAAATCAATAAACGTATCTTTTAAAAAAAAGTTAATATTATTTTCATAGATTTAAAATGAATATAAAAATTATACAAGTGTTTTATTTTATTTCGAAATATTTAACTTTTGTATTCATAGTTTTAACAGAATTTTTCATTGTTCATTAAATACAAAATTACAAAATTACCTTTACATATATAAAAATTAATAGATATATTACGTATGAATTAATTTTTTTATAGTAATATACGCATATTATTTTTGAGAATAAGATGTAAAAATTTATTTTAACAATTGAGTAAAGATAAAATCTGTGTCAAATGACAGAGCTATGATAAATAAGATATTAAATTTCTTTGTGAATAGTTTAAATATTAAGATATTTAATAGTCGTTTTTTAAAATATATATATAATATATAAAAGTATATTTAATTCTTTAAAGAAAAGTGATTTTCCAATAAACTTTTATACTCTATTAGGAAGGTTTCTTCAGATTCTAAAGTCAAGTTTAAGTGATCTTCTTCATAGGTGGAAATTCCTTCTGAAAGTCTATCATAAGCCTCAGATTCTTGTTTCATTTGTTCTAAAAATAAAAAAAATAAGTAAAAATAAATTTCAATTTCATATAAAAAAAATAATATAAATAAATATAATACCCTTTTTTTTCTTCACTACGACTTTAGCATTATTTTTTGCATCTTGACTCGTGGAAGGAAGATTAAGTCCAATGTCATTAGAGTTGTTTACAAGTGATTTTGAATTTTCAACTAAATAAAGAAGGGCTTCTTCGAAATCTCCATTAAATTTTGCTAATGCACTATTAACTCTTTTCATATTAAATCCCATTCCTAATAATTTTTTCTTTTGTTCCTCTTCTTTCTTTGTTTCTGCTAACTTTTCTTGTTTCTTTTTAGAAAGATAAGATTCAGCAGGAATAATCTCTCCGTGTGATACACGTAATGCCAGTCGAGATTCTGCCATTGTATATCCAAGTTCAGCCAATAGTAATACTTTTGATTCATCTACTTGTAAACATGAAAGTTCTTTTTCAGCTAAAAGAAGAAGCTCTTTAGACTTTTCAAATCGAGCTAAATGAAAGTTAATTATTGCTTGAAGAAGATGTAGTCTCATAAAAAGAGCTGTTTCTTTTCCTAGAATTAAAACAAATATTAGCAAATTAATTTAAATATAATGCTTTATTATATAAATATAAAAAATACGTGGAAACTTTATGATTATTTTGTTTTTTTTATATCTTTTCTGACTGTAAGTAAATATTTAAAACCAAACATAACTTATTTTATGAATTTTATTCAACCCAAGAAAAAAAAATAATGAAACTAATATTGTTCGACTTTTTTTTAAATGACCATCACCTGATTATCTTTTTTACTTTTCAATTATCTATATATATATTGATTTAGAAATGCGAAGTATTTGAATATAATTATGAATTGAGAACAATCATTAACCATGCTTTAAAATGTGAAATTGTTTTTTACAAAAGAAATAAATGACTGTTTTAAATGAAAATGAAAATTAATTAATTTACTATTTAATTAAATTAGCTTTTAAAGAATTTTTTTTAGTTTTAATAAAATTAAATTTACCAATAGTTCCTTTTAATACTATAAGGCGTTCCAAATTTTCTCCATAACTCTTTTTAAAACATTGTTCACAAAATTTCAGTCTTTTTTCTACTTCATTTAAATGTGAAATACTTCGAAGACATAAATATGTCCAAGCAATATCGAGATTGAGAAGTGCAAAATTATCAACCATTTCCAGAATTTTTGCTTGGCACAGACTAAAATTTAATAAATAATTATTAAAATATTTTATCCAGTTTTTTTAAAGAAAAAAAAAATAATTAAAAATACAACCTGAATTCTTTATCAGCTTCAAGAAAAAAAATTAATGCCAATGAATAATCATTTTTCTTAAGAGCTGCTCTACCTTTTTCATGCAAAGCCATGGCAACAATTAATGCTTTTTGTTCATTTTGTGGCAAGTTTAAGGGTTTACCATTTTGATCTGCAATCTAAAACAATCAATATATTTATAATTTTAATTATATAAAAATATAAATGATATATTACATTTTTAAATAAAATTTAATAATTAAAGATAAGTTAGTTTTTTAATATATCCTCTGTAAAGTAAAATTACATGCCTGAATATAATTTTCATAATCAGGACCAGATTTCCCTGCGAGAAAAGCTGCATCTGCTTTGGTATCCTCAAGCATTTTATGTTTTAAATAAGACTCATTCTCTTTTGAAATATCATTAATTAGTAAAGCCATAATGACTTTACCATTTTTAAGACCAATTTCATTTAATTCACTATCTTTTAATTCATTTAAAACTTTACCATTTGCAATTAGTTTAATCCTAAAATAAGATCATATTAAATTAAAAAAAAACATTAAAAGGTAATTATACAGAAGACTGGCGAAAGGAGGTAGGTGGTTGAAACTTACTTTGAGGTGTTCCTTGAATGATTCTGAACAACTTTATATGCAACTTTTTTTATGATCTCTTTTAGTTTAATTAATAAAAATTAATTAATTAAAAGACTTTTTCGGTTTTTTAAATTCGGTTTATTTTATTTTAGAAATAGTGTTTTATTCATACCAAAGTTATTTAAACGCTTTTGCGGAGTTTATATTTTCTAAAATAAAATAAACCGAATTTAAAAAACCGAAAAAGTCTTTAAATAACTTTAGTATGGATAAACTATTTCTAAAATAAAATAAACCGAATTTAAAAAACCGAAAGTCTTTAAATAACTTTAGTATGGATACACAGTTTAATTAATTAAACTAAAAGAGATCATAAAAAAAGTTGCATATAAAGTTGTTCAGAATCATTCAAGGAACACCTCAAAGTAAGTTTCAACCACCTACCTCCTTTCGCCAGTCTTCTGTATAATTACCCATTAGAATATTAAATTAATTAGTAATCATACGATAATATATTAATACTAACTTTTCATGATCAATATCTAAATGCTGAGAAACTTGCTTTAAAAGATCATTAATATTTGATGATAATTTTATACTTAAAGAAAATATTGTGGTCTTTTTATCAGAATTGACAAATCTAATTTTAAATGTTGCAATTCCAGTCTCATTAAATTGTTTATTTTCCTTAAGTCGATTAAGTGCGTTTAATTGTAGTTCTGTAATGACATCATAACAGATTTTGCTTTCAATATGCAATTCCTTACTTAATTTGCTTGATAAATCCTGTAAAGCAAAACATTTTATTTATAAAATCTAAATACTTAAACTAAATTAAACTTACCTCTAAATCCTTATTACTTGGTCCAGTATCATTATTATAATATGGAGATAACCATAATTTAATCTGTTGTTGATTTAAGAGTTCTCTTATTTGAGAAGTATGAATTTCTTTAATAAATTCCATTTTTAAAAGAATTATATAATTTAAAAATTTATTATTTTAAAAAAACTTAAATAAATAAGGACTTAATAAAAAGAAATTCCGAAAAAAGATACATTAGTTTACTTATTTAAAATTGTATCAGCTGGTCTGTGAGGTCTGTGATCAGCTAATAATTTCGGTATGAAAAACAAATATAATGGCCAGGTGGTGACACGCAAATGGGACCTCCGGATGTGTTTTTACTCAGGACATTCTAAGATAGCGCTGCTGTCGACAAATTACATATTTTTTTTTAAATTTTTGTTGTAAAGTGTAAAACAAATGCTAGAGATGTTTTAATTTTAATATTATTATAAGATAAATCATTTGATAAATTTATGAATTTTTATTTGTCATCAGCAATAGGTTTGATGCATTTCTTATTTTATTATTAATATTTGATTTAATGTGTAAAAAAAATTTAACAAGGATTTTTATAACTGAGACAGACACAGATTTTGTTAATAATTTATTGTAATTTTTATCCTTCTTTAAATAAATATATTACATATAAAACATTACTCTTTTTATATATATGTGTAAATTTCCTAACTGTAATTTAAAAATTGTGGAATTTCCTGTTAAGTGAAAAATTATTTATTTGGAAATAAAATCAACATTTCAGCAATAATATGAAAAAATAAAAATTTATTGATGAAATGTCAGTTTTACCTCTAAATAAATAATTTTTCATTTAGCTGAAAATTCCACAATTTTTTTCATTTCAATTATTCCTTCTAAATAAAACTAAATTTAAAAAACCTACCAAGCCCCCATCAACTTTTCCATCAATTAGTTACTCAGGACAATTTTAGATGGCGCCAAATAAGGTTTCAATCGATAACACGGGCGTGTCAAGTCTTGTTTAAGGTCTGTGATTATGACGTTTGGAATGAATAGTTAACTTTTCTGAGATAAACAAAAATGTCAACCGGGAAGTTAGCAACGATATTCGTCTCACCGACTATCCCTATGTGTGTGTGTTAGTGTTAGTACTCTCTGCATCCACAAGAGGTGCTAATTTAAAAAAATTGTGTGTGTCATTATTTAAATTCAAATTATATTTGTTTTTATAATAAATATAATAATTTTATTTGTTCTTTTATTTCTTAGATCTGAATTTGTATAGAATAATTATTAATTAAAATTATTAATTAATTAATTGATAATTCTATAGAAACTGTTAAGTTTAATAGTTATATCTTTATTCTATTTTTGGATACATCTCCCTTTAATTTAACTATACAAAAATGAGAGGAAAGTAAAAAATTGTTTTTCTTTTACTTGATTAAAGTTTTGAAAATAATTATATATTAATTAAATTATTAGAAATTCTAAATTACTGCTCAGGATTTTACATAAGTATTATAAATAAGATATATCTTTAATATTATCTAAAATGGAACGAGGAAAGGCGCAAAGAGATAATGATTAGAATAATTTTCCACAAGGTCTCACCTTAGATAACTTTTATGAATTTTTTGCTCCGTATGGAGCTATAGAAAATATTCAGATGCGAACTTAAATTGATAATGCAGCAAATAAAACTATTTTTAAAGGATCCGTTTTTGTATTATTTAAAGAAAAAGAAAAAGCCGAAGAATTTTTAAAAATAGATTCAATCAAATACAATGAACAAGAGTTAATTAAAAAATGAAAAGAAGCTTAGAAAGAAAAATAAAAGAAAAGAATAAGTTAATTCAAAATGCTCTAAAGCATGGGTGTCTAAACTATGACCATTCGTGGGCCACGTTGCAAAAAACATTATGCTGGGCCCCACATAAATATTTTTTCAAGAAATGGAAATAAAATTAACTACAGTAAAACCTCTCTATAAGGACACGTCTAATAGTTACTTCATTCATTTTAATTCACAATAAACATAGTTTTTAAGAGTATTTTGAGAATGTCCTTGTAGAGAGTTATTACTGTATATATAGTTTTATTAAAATAAAATAACTTCTTTTTATTATAATTTTTTTATTTGAATTATAGAAATATTTATAAAATTATATCTCAAAGGGTTTTGGGCCGCACTTTAGACAAGCATGCTCTAAAGAATAAGGGAAAACAACAAACATCGGTTCCAAACTTAGCAAAGAATGCTATTATTTATTTAACTGGATTTACTGGAGAAGAAATCACTCGAATAGATATCAAAGAAGTGTTAACTTCAGAATATAGCGCCGAGGTGGCTCTTATAGAATTTAACCAAGGGGATGCAGAGCCTTCTGTTCGATTATTAAGAGAAGATTCAGCCAAGATTTTAGAAAAATTTACTGATGGAGAACTAAAAATTAAAGATCAAGAAATATCCTCGAATATATTAGAAGGAGAAGCATAAGAAAAATATCTTGAAAAAGCAAGACAAGACTTTGCTAAAGTACATCCAAGAAAAAAGAGAACACGATTTATAAGTATATATATATATTTGTATTTATGTTTATATAATTTATATATATATAGGTGGAAGTCTATGTACAAGGACATCGAGAAATGGTGCAAAACCTGCCACGGCTGTCAACTACTGTCAAGACTAAATAGGCCTGAACCTTTGAAACCAAAGATAACAAGACTTCTTACAGAACTGAAAAGAGAATCAGAGACTGTTCAAATTGTTTACTAATTGTTTGTTGAACTGTTTGTTATAAAAACTTTCGTGTTTAAAGTATTGTTCTTTGTGTAAATTGTTTACTAATCGCTTATTGAACTGTTTGTTAAAATTCTGATAAAGGGAGGAATTGTTATGTATTTATGTGGTTTGCAGTGAGTGAATGGAATGAGGAGAGTTGGATCATGGCATTCTGTTTATATAGAGTACACGATAAATAAACAACAGGAATAAAGTTTTGCTTTTAAATGTTATAAGTGTATTTTATTTGCTGTTTAAGTTTAAATAGGTAACACAATATACATATAAATATTAATTTAAAAAATTTATTTTCAAAATTTACAAATCAATTGGCAATTATATTTATATTTCAAATATTGTAATTTCTGGATAAAATAAATAATAAATATGTATTAAATTAAAATATTAATATAAAAGTATAATATATTAAATAAGTATTTATTTTTATATTTTAACTGGATTAAACATGTTTTATTAATTGCATCCATTCATTATTTTGTATTTTCTTTCTTCTATTAATAGTAAGCATTTACCTTTCACATCTGAAATCATAAAAAAAAAATTCAATTAATATGAGAATAATTAGTTGGTAAATAAAAAGTACCCAAAATAATTTGATGAACAAACCTTGACCAAGACAAAGAAAATAAATAAAAAATTTAAAAGGTTAAAAGGATTTAAATGTTTGAAATATGATATTTTTAATTTTGATTAATTTAAAAAGATTAAAGAAATAATAAGATTTGTTCATAATTACCAAATTAAATTGCAATCAAAAAAAAAAATTAATTGCAAATCTTAGAGCTTGCTTATTTAGAAATTAAAGCTTTAAATAAGAAATTTAAAATGTTAAAAGGATTTAAATGGTTGTAATATTTTTAATTTTGATTAATTCAAAAAGATTGGAATAATAAAATATAAGGTAATTATTCAGTTTAACCCTGTGAGGTAAGGGAGGTTAATTACTTTACCAAACTTGTTCCATTAAATAGTCCTAATCATCCTTTCTTATAAAAATTAACTGCAAATAAAAAATAAGAAATTTAAAAGGTTAAAAGGATTTAAATGTTTGTAATAAGATATTTTTAATTTTGATTAATGCAAAAAGATTAAAAGAAATAATAAGATTTGTTCATATTTACGATTAAACTTAATTTAAATTCTTGGATTAAATATATTTTAATAATTTAACAATTTCCAATATGCTTACCTTTAAAATTAAATATGAAAGAATGGTTAATTACAGTTAATTATTATGTATATGTCAGAAGTCAGAATGGAATAGAATTTATATTTTGGTTGCTAAGTTCTCAATCGAGAAATAACATATTTTATCGTTGCTAACTTCCCGGTTGACATTTGTTTATCTCAGGAAAGTTCAAAAATCGTTTGGAATTAGGTGATGCTCCAATTATCAAATATTCATGTCTATAAGTTGGCATTAAATCAATTATTTTAATATTTATTAATATATATTTAAAATAATATTTTTAATTTTAAATTGTAAGAAATTTTTTAGATGTTTTATATTTTGTCTTGATAGCGTATAAATATTTTTAGACTCATTAGGGTTTTAAACGCTCAGAGACAACGTCAATTTAGGTAGTACCATGGAGGAGATGGAGTGACGTACGTTGCCAATTGTTGCAATCAATAAATATATAAATTGAGGCCTAGCCACGCTCTTCCCTCCGGCTATAAATTTAAGCTCTGCCAACGTTCGTTTAGCTCTTTTCCAAAATTATAGATAGTCTGTGCACAGAAGTAAACGACGACAACTAAGTGTGAATTTACGATGAAATTTTTTTGACGAGTACTGAAAGTGACGATATACAAAAGCGAAGACATCCGAGTATTCACAGAGAGCTATTTATCACAAATATTTGTTGGAAACATTATTGATTATTGAATCTAAAATATTATTTTTCAATAAATTAACACATTTTCAAGGGTATTAGTAAGCTCATGGTTGTATGGCTTCAATTGCTGTTCTGCATCGGGGCGCAAAAGTCCTCGAGCCGGTCTTTTTTTCAGCATAATGTATAACAATTTATTTAAATTAATAATTTTTTGTAATCATTTTTCCATTAAACTAATGATAATTTCTTTTTTTAATTGACTAATCATCAGCATAATGAAGAAAATGATTGCCGCAACATTTAATTTTTTTTTATACATATATGCATATCAAAACGGCCTGCAGTTGAAATAAAATAAAATTTAAAGAGTTTTTTCTTCATGAGAAAATTTTTGCTCACATAATTTTCCACAAAAATGCCCGAAATTTAATGATATATTAACATTAAGATCAATGGAAAATATAATGTTTTGATGGGAACAATATGGCGGCTGTGACGTCATTTTGGGGTCAACTTTTTTACCAAAGGTTCACTCCATCCCCTCCATGAGTACAGTAGATACTCGGATGTTGTCGCTTTTGTATATCGTCACTTTCAGTACTCGTCAAAAAATTTCATCGTAAATTCACACTTAGTTCTCGTCGTTTACTTCTGTGCACAGACTATCTATAATTTTGGAAAAGAGCTAAACGAACGTTGGCAGAGCTTAAATTTATAGCCGGAGGGAAGAGCGTGGCTAGGCCTCAATTTATATTTTTATTGATTGCAATATTTACATACGTAGCGTATTTATGGGTGTCTCAACGGAATCGTCTTTTCAAGGATCTAAGTATAAGATCATAAGATGTATAAATCAAGATCCCTTAGATAATCTATTTAATATTATTAGAGGGTTTTGTGGTGGCAAAAGCAAACCCTCAACTTTTCAATTCATCGATGCATACAAAACAGTTATTTTAAATAATATTCCAAAATGTAACTTCGGGTCGAATTGTGAAGATGTTGGCGACCTAATTCTCCTCTCCTACAGTCTTCTTACTTCATAAATTAATAGAATTAATTATTAATTTTTAAATATACCTAGGATCAGCCATCCCCCTAATCTCTTTCCTTTCATTTCTAATCCCTTCATCCCTTTCATCTTTTGTCTTTCAAAAAAAGTAGCCTTCTTTTACATCAAATCTTGTAAATAGTGTATTTTATATAAATATATATTACATAGAACATTATTCGTTTCTTTTAGATATGTAAATTACATAAAAAAATTGTGAAATTTTCGTTTAAGTGAAATATATATATATTATTTGGATAAAAGCTAATATTACGGCAATACTCTGAAAAAGGAAATAATTGATTGCTGAAAGGTCAGTTTTATCTCCAAATAAATAATTTTTCACTTAACTGAAAATTCTACAATTTTTTAAAATTCCCACAATATTCCTTCTAAATAAAAACAAATTTGAAAATCCTGCTAAGCCCGCTTTTTTCCATTTAGTTCAACTTAGAACGCCTTGAGGCGCTAAAAACAGCGTTTCAAAAGTTAAGTGTCAAAGTCTGCACATCTGTGCACGCCACGCTGTGCACCACCCAATCACAGACACAGACACAGAGCATCCGTTAACGTGCACATGGGTAAATTGGGATAAATCTCACATGTGCAAAACCACAGATCATATACTAGTTAGTGCCATTTGCCATATCCCTAGCAGACTAGAATACCCTATGGTAAACCTTTCCATTGGAAAATTTTTCAGAAAGTATTATTTTTCTCCAGACAAATGATATAACTGTTTTTTATATATTGGTAAAAAAGCAAAAAAAAAAAATGATCACTCCACGTTTTGAGATATCGCAAAGTGATAAGGACATTACTATTACAATATATGCTCCTTATACTAATATAAAAGATGCTGAAGTTTTTATTGAAGATAATGAGTTTCGATTTTTCTCATCACCATATTATTTAAGGTAATGAATTCAAGAATATTTTTTAATTAATAATTATGCAATAAATATTATTTTTTATTAATAAAATCATCAGATTACATCTTCCAGGAAACATTGAAGAAAATGAACAAAGTTCAGGAAATTATGAATCAGATTCTGGAAGATTTATATTTATTATAGAAAAACAAAATAAAGGAGAATATTTTAATGATTTAGATTATATTACTCTTTTAAATCCAAAAGAAATTAAAGTCAACTTAAATAAAAGCAGAATTGAGGAAATAGGTAATATTATATATTAGGTTGTAACAAAAGTTCGCATACGATTTGAGATATGTGTTCCGCTACGACAGATTTCGCAAATAGGAACATGACAAATATATGCAAATATTTGGGATAAATTGATTTTTCATTTTTTTCCTAATTTCTAAAATTTCATGAAATTCGAATACGAACGTTTGTAATGATTAATATATAAAATGATTATTATTTTTTTTGGGGGGGGGAAGTTGAAAATTATTTTATATTTATGAAATTTGTAGGATTTTTGATGTCTGTAGTTATATCTAATTTTTTTTTTATTTTTCTCATGTAAAAATTTAATATAATTTTTGTACAAAAATGTCCAAAATTTCTTTTACTCCCTTTAATCTTTAAACTTCTCGTATATTTCTTTATTTTAATCATATTTATTATATTTATATTTTGGATTTGTCTGTATCAGGTCGGGGTTACTTGTTTGAATTTGTCTGTTAAATCCAATGACACCTTCATAGACACAAGGTTATTTATTAATAAAATACATTAATATTTTATAAAATGTTTTACTTGTTAATAATAATAATAATAGAATATATCTGAATAGAAACAGGTTGAATAATTAAAAACAACTCAGCACTCTTGAAGCACAACCTGCTTATAGGGATACACATGATCAATAATATGTATAATATAATTTTAATTTTATTTTTATATTTATAAAATAATATTTTTTATTTAATATAATATTTAACTTTCTATATAATTTTAATTTTTATGAACAAATATTTAATTTTTTACAAAATAATTTAAATTTAATCGACGCCACAATATTACTTAAAGATAATAATGATGAAGATGATAATGAAGAAAAGGAAGAGGAATTTGATTGGTTTTATGAACAAAAATTACCTGAACCAGAAAGTGATCCTTTAAATTTATTGAATAAAGTGAAGTATGGATTCGCAAATCAGCATTCAGGAGTATTTAAGGATTTTAAGGTTTGGTAGTTTTTTATTTATTTGTTAATTAGATAAGATTAACTTTTTATTAAGAAATTTAAAAATTGAGTAAAAAATCATTTAATTTTTATTTTAGCATTTATATAATGAAATAATTGATATTTCTGCCCCAGATGAAATAATTGAGAATAAAAGAAATGATTTACGAATTGAGAGGGAAAATAGTGATTTTTCAGAAGATCACTATCTATATGATTTTATGGAGTCAACTGAAATTAAAGTGATTTTAGATTTAAAATCTGTATGGATTGATAAATTAAATGGTAAGATTATTTTAAGATAAAACTTGCAAAATTTACTTACCATTATAATTAATTTCAATTTTTTACTAAAATATGAAACTATTTTTCATTTGAAAATTACTTTAGGTGATTTTACTTTAGAAGAAATTGAATTGTTAAAAGAACTTTCAAATAAAAGGTTTATTTTAGAACGAGATGAGTTACAAACCATTTATTTTAGTTTAGTTGATATTCTCTTTGCCTGGTGTTATGATAAAAGAACTACAGAAGGGGAGTCAACTTGTGTATCACCTTGGACTATAAATAAACTTTCTTCAACTTTTTCCTGGTTACAAGTAAATTAAAATTATTAAATAGAATATACCATAGCATAATTATTTGATTTTAAATATTAAATAATATTTAGTATTATTCATTGAAAAAAATGTTTAGCTGTTTATGTTTGATAATGATTTTAATTATTTATTTTGATTTATTTTAGAACTTTACTTCCATAAATGAAGTGAAAAAGGCTTGTATTCGCCGATCTTTATGTTATCCTTTACACCGAAATTATGAACTTGCCTGTCTAATTTTAAATGATGTTTATAAAATTTTTGAAATAGGAAAAAAATCAATTATTAAATGTTTGATAGAAATATATCACATGTTTAACAATAGCGAACCTAGATATATATTCAATGAATTATTTTTAAAGGACATGCTTGTATGGGTACAACGATCATCAAAATCTCATTTGATATCTTTAAATCAAGTTTTATTACAAGTAAGAAAATCAAACATAAAAAAATTACATACAAACAAATAAAAGTTCTTTATTTCTTTTCAGAATACACCATCAAAGAAAGATATTGAATTAAATTTAGAATTGATAGAATTATTAGCTTATAAAATGTTAGATGAACATAATAAAAAATTAGTTACTCCATTTAGTGAATTGAATATTAATGAAAATACCAGTTCAAGTTCAAAGTAAATAATCCTCTTCAAAATATAATAGAAATATAATAGAAAATAATTTATTTCCTCTAAATAAAATTCAAAAATATTTTAGTGACAGTTCATCTGAATCTAGTACTGATTTAGATTCTGATAGCGAAGAATTGGATTCTGATGATGAAGAATTGGATTCTGGCGATGAAGAATTAGATTCTGATGATGAAGAAATAGATTCTGATGATAAAAAAGAGGTAAAACAATGACAAATTGATATTGGTTTTATTTAATCTGATTCAGTTAAAAATTCAATATTATTTATATCTTTCATTTTTTCATAATAGGGTCCATAAATTTCTAAATTAAACTCTCTCTTTCCAGATGCCCATCCAACCTTAAAATAAATAAAAAAATAAATTTATTTTGTTATTATAAACATATCTATATCATTTTAATGTATATAAATATTGTTAATTATAAATATATATTTATTTATTACAAAAGAAGAACATTATTATTATTTTGATTGTCTATCTTTTCTCTCTCCTAAGTTAACCTTCAACTTTTCAAAATACAAAGTTAGGCCTTAATTTCGGAAAAATATTTAAATAATACAGGGTGTCTCAAAAAATATACTCACACTTTAACCATCCCTAACCCTTGGAAGAATAAAGGTTGTAATGTTATTTTTCTAAAAGCAAAGATTCGGGAAATCATCTATGATTCTATATAAAATTATTTTAAAATTTAAACGTTTTCTTTTCATATTTTCCTTTCCAAAATTTAAAGAATTTCATTTTTAATCTATACGTCGATTTTATATTGATCTATCCAGAAATAAGTTTTCTGTATGTTTATTGTTATGGTCCGGCGCGTTGGTGGGGCTTTTGCGATTTCCTTCTAAATCGTATTTTCACTTCAATGACGTTTTTGGTCTTCTAATAACATTTCAGTACAAACTTCCCCTCTTTCAAATTAACAAAAAGTTGATTTCCTGTCAAGGAGTAATTAATTAATTATATGTTCAATTCAAAAAAGAGCAAGTTATTGGCAGTTAATTAAAAATATTAAAAAGGATTATCAGGCACGGTTAGACTTAATTAGAGATGTTAATGATTATTTAAAAACAGACCTGGGCTATATTAAAAATATATGGAGGAACTATTTTGAAAAATTATTAAATTTGAATCTAGGTAATAGATCAGAAACCTTAACGGTAGACTTAGCAGAAATTAATCTCGAAGAACCAATGATACATGAGGTAGAAATGATAATGATAAAATTTAAAAATAATAAAGTAGCGGGAATAGATGGGATCCCGGCAGAATTAATCAAATATGGTGGGAAAACCTTTAGTAGAGTGTATGCACAAATTAGTTCTTTCGATCTGGCATGAGGCATTTATTATCCCACTTTTTAAGAAGGAAAATAGAACCAACTGCAATAATTACAAGGGAATATCTCTTTTGACGTAATCTTATAAGATTCTATCGAATATTGTTTTAATAAAATTACGACCATATGAGGAGGAAATATTAGGAGAATATCAACCGATCAACTCGATCAGATATTTTCATTAAGGCAGACATTAGAAAAAAAAACGTGAATTCAATATTTCTGTTCACCAACTTTTTGTAAAGTTTACAAAAACATATGACTCAATAGACCAGGCTAAACTTTTTCAAATTTTGATCTTAATGGGAATTCAGAAAAACTAGTAGGGTAAAGTATACAGTCGTTGGCCCCCTTAAGCAACTCTTAGCACTCTTTAATGCATACCTGTGCAAATTGCCGAACAATCTGTGTCAAATTAGGTTTGCAGAACATAGATACTAAAATACAATGAGCATTTTGATGAATAAAAAATTTTTTCTCATGATATTTTCAATAAGCAAAAAGTTAAAAAAACAAAATCCTAAAAAATACACTTATTGACCTAGGCATTCTATAGTGATTATACAACCATACAACAAACGATTACATAACTATAGTTAATAACGCAATTTTTAAAATATAAATCTCTTATTATTTGTGTTTTAGTGATAGGGGGCCAATGACTGCCTAAGGGAATTGCATGACCT
This sequence comes from Labia minor, assembly GCA_963082975.1. Classification (NCBI taxonomy): domain Eukaryota; kingdom Metazoa; phylum Arthropoda; class Insecta; order Dermaptera; family Spongiphoridae; genus Labia; species Labia minor. Next base: position 39,683,973 of record OY720344.1, on the reverse strand, counting down.
CTATCCATCTCCAGATATAGTTATAATTATAAAATCGAGAAGGCTGCGATGGGCAGGGCACGTGGCTATAATAGGAAAGGAAAGAATGGCAAAAAATATATTGGTGGGGTGACCGAGTGGGAAACGTCCACTTGGAAGACCAAGGACTCGGTGGGTGGATAATGTAGGAAGGGATGGGAGAGGGTAGGGAGGGTTGTGGCTCAGAATAGGGATATTAAGAGAAGTGTGTTTTCTGCGGCCAAGAACTTTCGAATTCCGTAGATAGATAGATAGTTATTGACAATCAAAGAGTGAGTACATTTTTTGACAAATCCTGTTTTTTAATTTATCATTTTATATTTTTATTTATCTTAATATTCGATTAAAAATGTTAAAATTTGTCAATAAAATCCAAGTGAATTTTTTTATTTACATCATTATTATATATAATATTATTTTTAATAAAACACAAATAAATTGTTTTAATTTATGCAGCTAAAATAGAAATATTATTCTAGAATCTGAATTTGGGTCAGATTCTTACATATTAACGCCATCGCAGCAGACCTGTGAAAACGAACTATTGCAGCTGGGACAATTTCGTTTCAGAGGCAAACCAAAAATAAGACTAATGATTTTTTCGCAAAAATTTTAGGTGTGAGATAAAAATCTTTATTATCCTAATTCCCAACACCACCACTAATGACCGAAGATTTGCATATAATAATAAAGTAAGGGACTTTTATTGCACTTTCTAATACGAATTGGGGATTATGTATAATCACCGGCGAGTAGCACAACTTATGCTGCTAGTTAATAATGGTAACGGTAGTTGACGACCTAGGTCTTATATTAACTATCAGTCGTCAGTCGGCACTACTCTCAGACAGTGCAGGCGCTTGATAACAATTGGAGAAGTAGCAATTGAAACGTTGTGTATTTTTTGTATTTTTTTGAATAAATTTACAATAAAAAATATGTGGTATTATTTACAAAATTCCCTTATAAATTATATGAATATCTTGTAAAGTATATATTTAGTTAATTTTTAATTTATCATTTTTTTTAATTTAATGGTTAACGGGGTTATCCTCGAGTTCCCGGGTTCAAGTATTGGACCTATTATTATCTAGTAAGAGAATTCCTCTAACTGGAGTCTATGGGACGGATTCTACCCAGCCTTCGAGACCAAAATTGGGAAGCTTCTTGATAATAAGTGGCGCCTCCGATCAAGAAATCAAGGTAAAGGCTAATAGAGATAATAAGATACCTAATTTATAAAACAGACTTGATATGAGCTGACGGATTTACAAAAGCCAAAGGGTTTTTCTTAAAAAAATTTAATGGATAATAATGATCAATTATAAACGATATTAAATCAAGGAATTTCTTCATTTCATTACATATATCATTGAGTTAAGAGTTAATATCCTATTTAAAAAAGACATAAATTTATATTGATTGAAGACAAAATTTATGTATTATCTTATGTTAGTTAATTATATTTAATTAATATTTCAAAAAACATACTTCACTGGCTGTAGTTTTTGGAAAAGGTTTTAGATTTCGAGGATCATAAAATTCAACTTTTGGTTCATAGAAGGGGCTCATCTTCTCTATTCTCTTAATTTCACTCTTTAATTTTCTATAAAAACAAAACAAAATGAGTATTTTGTTTTTCACTGAAATCTCTGAAACTTAATTCATATATTAATAAAATATGTAAAATATAAAATTAACTATTTTTTATGATAAATATTAGAAAAATATAGTATAAATGTATATATTGCTTCAATTTGCTATTGTTTGAAGATAAATAAAAAAATCTTTTATTTTTAATGAAAGGAGAAAATTATAATTATTCATTTTCTAAAAAATATTAAATAAATTATTACTTATTTTTATTATATTAACAAAGATATATAAATATACAGATATATGGTAGATAGATAAAAATAGTTTTCTTCATTGAAGAGAAATGTACTATTATTTTAGTACTAATATTTAATAAGAATTCTTTAGTTTTTTTGAATCAAAAATCATTTAATCAAAAATGTCCTAAAAAATAGAAAATAAAATATTAATTATCTTTTTCATATGCCCAACAAAAAAGCGTGGGCGCATATGAACATAAGTACTAGGTAAAGAATTTAATATTACACTTTAATATTATTATATGCGTCCCAAGCTTTTTTGTAAAGTATAATATGTGCATATGTAAAGGATAATATACAAGGTTTAATTAATATTTTATTTTCTATTTTTAGGGTATTTTTGATTAAAAAGCGTGTATATTCAAAAGTTTTTTTTATTAATTTACGAGGTCTGTCCGGAAAGTATCGGGCCTACCTCTATATCTATAGTGTTCAAGCGACCTTTGCGGGGCATGAACGTCAACAGTAAAGCCTCACGAACCTATCGGTTTCTTGCTGATATCTACCGGACGTATAGTTCATGTGCAGTGTGACTTTGTTTACAAAGCTGTTCGGCGGATTTTGTGATTATTAAAAATTACTGAAAACAAGATCAACGAATTTGCATCAAATTTTGTTTTCAACTTGAAAAAACGAGTTCGGAAACTATTCAGATGATGCAGAAGGCCTTTGGGAATGAGTGTATGAGCAAAACACGAATAAAAGAGTGGTATAATCGTTTCAAAGGAGGCCGCACTTGTGTTGATAGTGATTCTCGTTCTCGAGCAGTGTGAAGTCAATGTTGATTGTTTTCTTCGATTGTGATGGTGTTGTGCACCACGAATATGCACCGACAGGTCGGACAATCAATAAAGAATACTACGTTCAAATTTTGAAACGTTTGCGTGAAGCAGTGAGAAGAAAACGCCCGCACTTTTGGTCAAGTGGTGACTGGCTTCTCCATCACGATAATGCGCCAGCGCATTCATCGAATCTTGTGCAGCACTTGCTGAATAAACACAGTATCACATTGCTTCGACAACCTCCGTACAGTCCAGACATAGCCCCTGGTGATTTTTGGCTGTTTCCAAAACTCAAAAAAAAAACACCCAAAGGACAGCGATTCGATGACAAAACGACGGTTCGTACTCAAGACCATCCCTAAAAGCGAGTTCCAGGATTGTTTCGAGAAGTGGAAACATCGCTGGAACCGTGTTATTCAATCAAGTGGGGATTACTTCGAAGGTTGCCATCCGCCCGATGATCCAGAATAACGCCAGGTAGGCCCGATACTTTCCGGGCAGAGCTCGAATTTTCAAGTTTTTAGTTTTTTTTTGTATATTTTTTTTAATGTTTTATTGTTGCTTGCCAGAAAAACATTGCACTATGGAGTACTATAAATCTGTTATTCATATGCGGCACTGAGTTCTTTTCGGAATTACAGAACACAAGGACATTGTATAGAAAATGTATAGAAAATATTAAATATAAAAAAAAATTGTAAATATAACATTGAATTAACATAAATTATTTAAATTCAAAAATTTTAAAAATCTGTAATTTTGAAAAATTCAAATTTTTTTTTTTATATTGCAGTGTCATCAACTTTCAATATAGGTCTCTAATTTGAGCGAAATCGCTCAACTAGAATTGGGTTACTATCCAATTACAAATTTTGAACATTACAGACAGACAGAAAAGTGAAGTTAATATAAAGCGTATAATGACTTTCAAGAAATTGTAATAATGGAATAAGTTCATTTCACATTATTATAGATTTGATGAATATTCATTCATTTTAATTAATACAAATTTTACATACATTTGTTCATTAATTATCCAACCATGTTTTTCTGGCCAAGATTCCAAAGCATATTCTTCATGTTTAATTTTACTTTTTGCTAAGTTATCGTGAAAAACTGAAATATCTATATTTCGAGCCATTATTTAACTGTTTATAATTTAAATTTTATCTAGTAAATAAAGATATAATCAATATTTACATTTCATAACAAAACATAAAATAATATAATAATATTTCATTATAGTAATTGAACATATAAAATATGTTCAAAATTTAACAAATTCTATTCCATTATCGAATTAATTAATATCTTTTTGTTTTCGCTATTGAATAAGATGAATCTTCAAAATTTTGGGATATTGTAGTTAAAACAATTTTTTTTCTGTGTTAACCCCTACAATGTTCAGAATGTCTGAGAAATCATCGAATAAAATAGAATACCAAACTTTTAAAGATGTGATTTGTATTTTTCTATCTTATTAGCAGATATTTTAATGAAACACTCATTCGTTCGGGGCACCATATGGAAAACAAAAGGTTTGGAAATTAAATTCTAACTTAAACTAGTGTGTTTACATTTCAATCTCGTAACAGGAGCTTCTACAGAGCTTTTTATAATTAGGGACGTACACAAATAGTGGAACATGTTAATTATATTATCGCCACCTCTTTAAGTTGAATATGCCGCCAACTTTTGGTCGTTGAAAGTGAGAGAGGTATTACAATAATAGAAATAATAATTTTCAATATAATATTATTATAATATAATATATATAAAACATGTAATATATATAATATATTGTATTATTCTCCTACACCTACCTAACTTCAATGACCAACAATAGGCGGCATATTTAACTTTAAAAAGTGGTGATACTATAATTATACTATACTATTCTATACTATAAGTAACTAAATAACCTTTATGTTAGATTTAAACATTGACATTTTTATTTAAAAAAAAATAAAAAGAAAAAACAAAATGATCAATGGTCAATGATTTCATGTGGCATAGCTTTGCACTTGACTTAAGTTATTAAGTGAGAAATTATTTACATTTATTTATATTATATACAATTGTCTATCTATTTGTACATCATAGATTTGCCAAAATTATAGGAAAATGATCATTTTATGAATTAATATATTACAAGTTTCTTACTAATATACATAATATGATAGTTTAGTTTCGACAAACCATACACTAAAAATGATATATTTTATAATCATTTATTTAACGTTGACTATTTTATTTGTTTTATTGAGATATGGGGCCCCCCATAAATATTTAATTTTAAAAAATTTAATTTTAATCGGTTATATAAGTATAAAAGCATTAATAGATGATAAATTAAATTCTTCATCAAATGAAATTGGTAAGTTTTTCTTAATAATGTTAATTTTATTTTATTTATTGTTTCTTTAATTTTTTGAGTAGTTCTCGTTGCTCTGTTCTGGTTCAAAAATAATTAAATTAATTTCCTTATATTATTTTTAATATAAATTTATTAAACTTAAAATGATATCCCAATTTAAGCAAAATTCATTAAATGCGGAGAAGTTGCTGTAGTAACTGGAGGATCCGGAGGAATAGGTCTAGAAGTTGTTAAAGCCTTTTTGGAGATGAGAATGGATGTTATTATTGGTGAGCAAATTAGATTTATTTACCAAAAATGATTTATCTAATAATCTAATTAGGTTGTAGGAATGTTGAAAATACAGAAAGATTAATTAAAAGACTTAGGAATAATGGATTAAACACAGGAACTGCACATTGCTACTATGTAGATATGTCTTCATTTCGTTCAATATACGAATTTTTTTTACTTATAAAAAAAAATAATAGATATGTAAATATTTTAGTCAATAATGGTAAATTTTATTATTATATTTTCTTTTTTTAAATAAATACTATCAACTATTTTTTATTCTTTAGCTGCGGTATTAAAATATCCGTTTCATCTAACTTGTGATAAAATTGAATATATACTACAAACTAATTATTTGGGACATTTTTATTTAACGAGTTTATTAATCAAATTACTAAAAGAGGGTGCAAATGATATATCTCGCAATTCTAGAGTGATTAATGTATCATCTTATGCATATGAAGTTGCATCAATAAATTTTCCAAATATTAATTTATTGTAAGTATTAATGTAAAATAGATTGAAAAAAATATAGTGTATGGAGTTATTCCAATTTACAGGATATATGAATATATAATAAAATAAAGTATCCATGCTATCGGTCAAAATTAGAATTAGTTTTCAACGGAAATACATGTTTTAAGAACCCTTTAATAAAACTCAAAAACGAAAAGTTGATCAAAACTGAAATTCTACATTTAAGACAAGTTTATAACTGGAGTATTACATTTTTTTTGTAACATTTTTATTTAAATTGTTCCTTGCCGAATAAAATTATATTTAATATTAGGCAGATTTTATCGACTTTGAAGTACTGAAGGGTTTAATTTTGAATTTTAAATATGGATCCCTTTAAAAAGTAAAATTTATTTTAATCTAGATATATCTTATGCTCTCTTGTTAATAATAATAATAAAACATGGTTAATTAAAGTATTTGATGCTCGCACTCGATTTTTTACCGACCGACGATAGTAAGGTAGGTATTGTTTTCACACCAAATTGCACATGTGGAGATTTTTACATATCTCCACGAATCATGCATTTTCTAAACAGAAAAAAGTATTTTTAGCATGATGTCTGTCCATCCGTCCGTCCGTATAGATGTGTACAGCCTGAACGGCTCAACGGATTTTGATGAAATTTGGTATATTTACTTAATGCATCAGTAGGATGAATTGATCAATTTTTGGTGCAAATCCGGAAACCGGAAGTGGTAGTATTAGCGATCGACGATAGGAAGGGAAGGGTTATTTTCACTCCAAATTTCACATGAGGAGATTTTTACATATCTCCACGAATCATGCACTTTGTATTGGTTTTATCCTCGGGAAAAATCATTTTCATTAGTTTTTTCTTAATTTAAAATTATATGACGTCACCCAGCCCTTCATGACGGCTCCTTATATATTATAAATAAAATAAAATTAAAAATATTTATGTTATATGCCTATCTGTTTTTTATTACATTAATAGATATATTAAAATTATTTGAAATTGTTTCTGTAGCTGGAAATTAATTTACTTCAAACAATCGGTCGATTCGGACCTGGCCACAGGTCAACTTATTTATTATTATGTCGATACTGATTGTTTCTCAGTTTCAATTTTGCGAACATCTATTTATTAATTTTTCTCCATTAAATATTTTAAATTAATTTTATCATCCTTTATATTTAAGTTATATTTTTAAACTTTCATAATTTCATTTAAATGAATATTTAGATTAATACTATTAAATTTTTCTTAATCCGTTTATTTTTGCATTTCTCATTATTATTTTATAATTTTACTACAATTATGTAGTTTAATTAAATTAATTTAATTATTTAAAATTCACCAATTCAATTGGATGGTTTTAGACATACTCGATTTAAGGATCCGTTTGGGTGATGAGTAGAAATTTTGAGGGAAATTATTTGAAAAGGATTAGGGACAAGAGAAACATTCACCCATCCTAAGATTTGCAAAATAAATTAATAAGATAAAAAAATCTTTAAGCTAGTATCTTCTGCTCTATAAGATATGATATATATTTCAGTCCTAAATACATTTGTTTTACTCTTTATTTTTTACAGAAAAGAATTTCGGCCAGAAAGAGCTTATATTCAATCTAAATTGGCTCAAATTTTATTCACTTTCAAATTAGAAAATTTATTTAAATATCGAAATATTCCTATTCAAGTTCATGCTGTTAATCCAGGTCTTGTTAATACAAATTTTTATAAATCTACATGGTTCAAATATGACTGGCTTAAGAAACTATTATTATTTAAGGTATTAAATTATTTTCCCCTTTTTTTATTATTAATTTTATTTATTCAATGACCCATTATTTCTTTAATTTAGAGTCCAGAAGAAGGGGCTAGATCAATCTTATATGCATCAATAAATCAATTATTAGAATCTAGAGGAGGAACTTATATATCAAATTGTTCAGTTGTTAAAACAGCCAATTTCACTAGAAATATTATACTTCAAGATCAATTCTGGTATTTATCCCTTGATATGCTAAATTTTAGTACATTTCATGACATTAAGTAAATATTTTTTTTCTTACCAATGACATACTTATAAAATATATCAAACTTTAAGATTTATAAATAAAAATTTGAGATTATGATCTAGTATTATTTATCAAGCCTAATATATTTACAATTCATATAAAAAATAACTTCTATATTTTTTTAATTTTACCTTAATTAAAAAAAATTCGAATATATTTATTAGCAAGATCTAGTTAGAATATTTTGACTGAATGTTTTTCTTAAATTTGTATATATTTTTATTTATTTATCTATAAAGATCAAAGTGTTTGTATATTTTGTATTCTATTTACATAAAAAGAAATAAAGGAAAAATAAAAGGGTTTTTACAATTTAATTATTTTATTTTTATGCAAAAAATAATACCTAAGATTAAATTATTTTATAAAAATAATTAATCAACCCATTAAAATCCAGGATTCCATGATGTTTTTTGTACTAATTGTTTAATTTCATAACATACAATTAAATCTCCATTTTGAAATTTAATATCTTCACCAAGGCAAACACCACATTCAACATCTTTTTTAATAGAATCAACTTCATTTTTGAGATGTCTCAAAGAATTTGCTGTTCCTAAAAGTTTAAAATATATATTAACTATTTAGGATTAGATATATTAATTTATTAATTTTTACCTTCGTATAAAATTTCATTATTTCTTAAAACTCTAAACTTAGCAGATTTTTTTAATATTCCTTTCGTACAACGGCTTCCAGCAACTGGTAACTTTTTTTTACCTTGAGTAATTTCAAAATGTTTAAGCACATGAGCTTCGCCTAAAATAAAAAAATATTAATAAGTAATGATTTCATAAATGAACATTTGTAAAATTCATTAAACGAGTTTACTATTATAAATATAAACAGCCAATGAAATACATATTTAAAAATACCTAATATTTCTTCAACATCTTTAAGAGGAAGTTTTAAACTAATTTCTTCCTTTAAATCATCAATCATTTTATAAATGACATTGAAATGTTTTAATTTTAAATTTCTTTTTTTAATTTCACTTAGAATTTCTTTTGAAGTGTCAATATTGAAACCATAAATTAAGGCTAAAAAAATATAATATAGAAAATTTTAAAATATTAAAAATAATTAATTAAGGAATAATTATAAAATAGACCTTGAAACGTTTCGGCTAAAGTGATATCATTAGGAGAGACGTTTCCTGTTTCATAATGTACAATATTTAATTTACAATTATTATCGTCATAAGTTTCAATAACATCAAGAATTGCTTCGACACTTCCATTGACATCTCCTAAAAATAGTCCATTGATAAATTTGATTAAAAACTTAAACTTTTGAAAGCTTGTGACTAGATAATTAAACAAATCGCTTTAAATCTTTAATATTCTTCTAAGAATATTTCTGTTATTAGCAATAAATATAAAATATTATAACTAACAAAAATGCTAAAATTATGATAGATTAAATAAATAATTATTATAATTCATAATTTTTATAAATTTTGTTCTAAATTAAATTATATTAAAGTAAATTAACCTTTAATAATTATATTAACTTTAGGAGATGTATCTTCTATAATCTCTTTTTTTCTTGGGCCTGTAGGTTTTAATTTGTATCTTCCTAAACTTCGTTTTAAAGTTAATTTTTCTTTATATTCCTAAAATAAATTAAAATTAATAATCATATATAATTTTATTAAATAATTATTTAAAATTACCTTTAGATATTCTTGTTTATTTTTTTCATATTCTTCATAGTGATGTTTTTGCAAATCATCATGTAATAAATTTTGCCGAAATTTTATCACTTCATTTGCACGTTTCTATATATATATTATAAATAATAGAGAACAAAAAATTATTATAAATTTGTAGCAAAGATTACTTCTTAATCATAGCCCTGGTCGATTGAAGAGTACAAAGATAAGTTTAGAATTTGGATGTCTTAATGATATATGCATTTAATTAAACAGCATTATTTTTTCTATTATCTATAAATATTTACTTTTCATTAAATGCATCCAGCTTATAAAATTCAAAGTATATAATAGCTTACATCAGAAGTAACTTCTAATAATTCATCCCCAGGTTGTGGCAGGCTACGCCACCCTATTATTTCAACAGGATCGGAGGGTCGTGCTATATCAACTGGATTTCCGTTATCATCAAACATGCCTCGAACCCTTGCCCAGCCAGCACCAGCAACTAATATAGAACCTTTACGTAAAGTTCCTCTTTGAACAAGAGTTGTGGCTAATTTTCTAAATAAAATTAAATAATTTATTATATATATATATATAAATTGAAAGGAGAATTATTTTTGAAAATAGAATAAGGTTTTTAAATCTTACCCTCGTGAAGAATCAACTCGAGCTTCTATAATTATTCCTTCTGCAGCTCCAGTAGGATCTGCTCTTAATTGCATCAATTCACTTTGAGTCATTATAGTGTCCACTAATAGATTAAGATTAATTTTTTTTAAAGCTGATATTTCAACTGCTTGAACATCTCCACCCTCACTTTCTAAATGAATTCCATGTTTAAGTAATTCCTTTCGAGTACGATTCTATTAAAGAAAAATTGAAATAATTAATTCTTATTTAAAATGATTATTTATTTTTATTTATATAATTTACATACAATGTCAACTTGAGGTTTATCAATTTTATTTATAGCTACAATAATGGGAACTGGAAAATAATAAAATTTGAAAGTTATAAATGTAAAATTAAAAGATTAAGTAAATAAATAAAATAAAATAGATTGAAGATTGAGAATATGGTATTTTCTGTTTTGTCCATAAATTATTATTTTTCAACTAAATTATCTTTTAATTTCTTTTGTCTAAATTAGGCATTTCCCTATCTTGAAACAAAAAAAAATTATTTAAAAGAATAAAATACCATTGGCTTCTCGGGCCATTGAAATTGATTCTAATGTTTGTTCCATAACGCCATCATCTGCAGCAACTACTAATATAACCATATCCGTAGCGTGGGCACCTCGAGAGCGCATTGAATAAAAGGCAGCATGGCCTGGGGTATCTAAGAATGTTATACTATTCCATAATTCAGGTCCTATGTTATCTAAAATAAGGGTTCAATTAGTAAAATAAAAATAAATTAAAATGTAATTTTATTTTCTAACATTTAAAAGCGCCAATATGTTGTGTAATTCCTCCAAATTCATTTTCCACAATTGTTGTATTTCTTAAGTTGTCTAATAATGTTGTTTTACCATGATCTACATGGCCCATTATAGCAACAACAGGTGGACGACGTTTCAAAAGTGATTCTTCAGGTGGTGGCCTTACAAATCAAGTATATAATATAACTTATTTTTTTTAAACTTGCATATTTTATTTTAAAAATAAAAATATTGAATAAAAGGAAAGCATAATATACCTTTTAAAAGCATCTTTATTTTGTTTTTCAACATGTTTGTGGGAAGGATTAGGAATAATTTTATATTTCATTCCAGATTTTTTTATAATATCATATACAACAGCATTATTATATATTATAGCATCAGGATTATCATATTCGTCAGAATCTTTTACATATAACATAACTTCATATATATGATCTAAATAAAAAAAAATTTTTAATTCAACTTAATGAAATAAAATGAGGAAAATGTTCGTGATTCTTTGTTGTGAAATGTTTTTACTATATTTTGATTGTCTAATCTTTAAACAATTTTATTACAATCAAAAAATCAAAATTATCCGAAATATCAGATAAAAATATAATGAATATAATTAATTTTAAAATTTCGATATATACCTAAAATTAGATTTTAGTGTATCATATACTAAAGAAAATATTTAAAAATTGCAAATTTTCTTTATTTATTACCAAGATCTTTTTCCATTTGTTGAGCTAGATCTTTTACAGTTATATTATTCCAAATGTCGACAACTTTTAAAGATTTATCCTTTGCTTTTGGTGTATATTGAATTAATTTAGGCATTTTCTATTAAAATCAAAATAATTAATGGTTTAATGTATGTTATGTTTTATTTTAATTATTTGTTACCCTTTCTTCTTGAGTTTTTCTCCTTTTTGAAAATACATGAGATAAATGTATAAAAGAGGTGGGAGAATATACATTTGTTGTATTTATTAAAGAAGTTGATTTTAAAATAAATTTAATGGTATTTTTCAACATTATGTATTATTTATATTACACAATTTAAAGAAAAAAGAAATTATGTTCACTTATAAAAATGAAATTAATTAAAATATTATTCATTTATAAAAATATTACTATATTTTAAAACAAACTTTTCTTTTCAAGATATATCCAAAATGTTCTAACCTTAACTTTCAAGATCCATAATAGCCGATATGTATGGTCTGTGAATAAATATTATATAAAGTTAGTGATCAAAATAAAATGAAATAATATTTATTAAAATATATTTAATAATTTACAAGATATAAATATATGAATTTATTTATTATAGTTTTTTAAATATACTATATCTTTGATATAATATAATTTATATAAAATAATTTATTATATCTTAAAAATATAAAACTTAAAAAATATTAATGGATTAATTTAAATATTAAAATATCTAGTAGCTTTATAGGTTTACAAAAATCTTTCCAATAATAAATTGTATTGTATAAATAAACGTCACTGAGCTCAAGAGACGATCTAAATATTCTTAGTAATTAAATTTATCGTAATATGATTCAAAAGTAAATTATTTATTTGCACTAATGAGACAAATTCTCTATTATATTTAAATTATGTTATATATGTCTAATATGTGTTCTTTATATATTACCGACAGTTAAAAGAGCTTACGGATCAATTAGAAAATTCCCATAATAAATAAAATAAAAAATAATTTTCTTAGGAAATTTTTGATTACAAGATTAAATTAATTAAGTTAATGCTTTATATAAATTGAACTTGGTTAAAAGTAGTTAAATTTATAAAACAATCACTAAATTTAAAAATATTACTATATTTAAAATATTTTAGTTTCTCAGAGACCGTTTTTAGATTTAACAAAAATTTTTTTTTTAAATTTTAATATTATCAAGTATTTTTATTTCAATTTTTTTTTAAATTATGATATAATATGATGAATTTCAATGGAAAGAAAATTATATCAAAAATAAGTTCCTAACTTCATTAATTATTTATTAAACTTGAAAATTTTGAACTAAAGCTGACTAAAGCCAAAAGCACTCCAATTGAAATATCAAAATGGAGATTATTTTAATTATTAATTTACTCAAACTTTAATCTTTCAATATGATATTTCTTTGGTATTCCAATATTTTAAATAATACCCTCTCTGCTATTCTCCTTTTCCTATTAAATTATGGACAATATAAATGGATGTTTTCAAGAGAAAATCAAAGACCCATCAACTTTCGAAAGTCTCCCGATTGATATTTTACTATATATTTTTAAATATGTTAATCGAACAATGCTTGGGCGTTTAGCTCAAGTTTGTACAAGATTTCGCGATGTTGTTAACTGTGAAATTTTATGGGTTAAGCCTAGTCAAAATAGTCTTGTTACAAATCAGATTAGTGAAGAAATCATTTACAGGTATTTAAAAAATATTTTAAATATAACAATCATTACTAAAGTATTCTTTTTTTAATTCTAGATCAGCAATTAATCTAACATTTAAAGAGAGATGTAGAATCTCACAAAATTGGAAAAAAAAATTATACAAGGAGAAAATATTTTTTTATCAAAAAATAAAGTATTTATTAATATAATAAATTTCAGTTGCTTTGATGTACTTCTAATTAATAATGCATGTTCTAGATATATGCCATGGATCACTTTGAATTATAACACATTATTATTAAGTATTGGTGACACAATTTTAGAATTTGAAAGGAAAAAGGATGGAAATATTAAAACAAAACCATTCAGTTCATTCTCTCCAGTTACTAATGGAAATGATATATGTAGATTTGTTCGAAAAGATGGTTATATCTTTGCAGGATATAGGTAATGTCTAAAATATACATATTTTATATGTTAATATTCAATGATTTTTTTGTTGATTTAATTTATAGAATAATACATTTTTTCCTTAATAATTTTAATTTATTTTTTGTAATTGTGATTAATATAAATATAAATCATTTTAAAATTAGAAAATATAAAATATTTGGAAATATTTAATTATTTTGGATTTAAATAAATCATTTATTCTAGTGGAGGTCATATATCTTTATGGACGGAATCAAACAGAAAATCGATTTTATATCAAGTTGGACATAATTCTGACGTAAATGCTGTTGATATGCATGGCCAATATCTTGTTACTGGATCGAAAGATAAATGCTCTAAAGTAAAAAGATCTATTATATTTATATAAAAATAAGTTTTATAAAACTAATTAATTAAAAAAAATTTATAGATATGGCGACTAAATGAAGAAATGAAATGCGAAAACTGCCATGTGATTAAAATGAAAGATTTGGTTTGGTCCTTATCTTTAAATCCTTCCGGTGAATACATTGCTTTAGGTACTTCGGGACATTTTGAAGCTCCTTTAGCTCTATATGATTTTGCAGGGTATTTTTTAATTAAAAAAATATATATTTGTTTTTTATTCATGCAAATTGTTTTTTCAGAAATTCCGTAATTAATTCTTGGAATTGTTCTTTTGATCCCGGAGCTGGAATTTTAGATATACACTGGGAAACTAATTATACCTTTTTGACCACAGGATATGATTCCTTTGTACGATTATGGGATTTAAGGTAAGATACCTTCATTTGTTAATAATTAAAGAATTTTAATTGTTTAAATTTTAGAACAGGTAATATTGAATATTACTGGGAAGATCCACATAATACTACCCTCTATTGTTTGGCATCAGATAATTTATATACTATAATGTCTGGTAGTTCTCATTATGGTCGTGTCTTATTATGGGATCGAAGATACAAACCATTAATTCAGGTATTTTTTAAATTTATTTAATTTATATTATAGTATCTTTCACAAAACATTCGCTCTTTAGATTTTATATTTCTAAATTTTAAAACGACATAATATAACGTTTTTATTTTATTTTATACATATATATATTTGCACAAAAATAAAAGATTTTTTTATATCATTTTATTATAATATAATATGAACTATTATTAATCTTAAATAGATATTTTTCTATATTTATATAAAAATTAATTAAAAAAAATACATTTCAATTCTCATTTTTAGAATTTTAGTATTTTTAGGATATTTTAATTAATTTAAAACTTTTTAATAAAGATATTTTAGACAAGTTTCTCATCTTAAAATAAATTAATTAAAAAATGACCAGATTCTAATATGATATACATTCAATAATAATATTCACAAATTAATAGAATATTAATCTTAGTATTTATTGTGCTTATTATGATTATTATTAATATTATTATTGAATATTCTTTTTATCAATACTTGTTAATTTTTTTTTATATTAGATGTTTTACGCCAATATGAAACACAGCAGTCCTGTTTATTCACTATCTTTCGATGCTTGTCAGCTCTATGCAGCACTAGACCAATCTCTTCATATGTTCGATTTTTCATTATGAAACAAAATACATCATAAATAATTCAATAAAATAGAATATACTCTAATAAAAAAAATAATTTAATGTTTATATAAATTTAATAATATATATTTTAAAATAATGTATATATATGTACATATAACATTTTATTAAACAATAAAAAACTAACAAACTACATATTTTAGGTCAATAAATGTTTAAAATAATTACAAATGATTATAAAATTTTATAAAATAAATCCTCTAGAAAATACTAACTTTTTAATAATAATAAGTAAATTTGAAATAAAGGTTACATACATTAAATTTTTTTTATATTTATCAATAAAATTGACTGGAAGGCATAATAAATATAAGGCCACAAAAAATAAAATTTTTTATGAAATAGTAACATTGATAAGTTTAAAATTTCGTTATTTTTACCTATTTATTATTTTTAAATAAATATATATTAAAAAATTTGTGCTATTTGGAATGTTAACTAAAAATTCTATTATATTAGCAACCGTCGTAATGTTTTTCTTGTAAAAAATATATGTATCTTAAAAATTACAAAAAAATTTACTAAAAATATTATATTTAAAGATGAAATATTGTTGTAAAGAAATAACAAAAATACAAAAATCAATTTTAAAATATTCTGGACAATTTATGGATAATCATTAGTTTATTGAGAGGATTAATTTTTATAAATTTTAAAAATAAATTGATTTATATGTATTTTCATGATTGTGCAACTTATATTCTAAGTTTTCATAAATAAATATATTTTATAAGTCGAAATAATTCAAATTGTTTTAAATAAAAAATCTAACCAATAAAATTGGAGATATCGCATTGAACTTCCATAATAAAAGGATTTATCATTGATTTAAACTGTTTACCTTGTAAATAATTAATGAGGTCAAATAATAATTTGCAAGAAATAAACTATAAAAAATGACATAAGTAAACAAATGTTATATTTTTAAAAAAAATTTAAATATATGTTTATTATTAAAAACGGGTTTTAAAGAAAATCAAGGGCAGAGATTTTTTCAACGTCCTAAATTTTTATTATAATTATTTCATATTTGGTTAATATTACTATAATATAACTATTCGGTCATTCAATTGTTATTCAATTGAATATCACAGATTTTTAACTAAAGAAACTGGCTTTTAGGCCTTGACCCCTTTAATTTAGTTTAAAATAGATAAATAGTCAAGAATATTTGTACACTTCAAAAAAGTCTTTTTATAATATAATAATTAAATTGTCACTGGGAAAATTCTTTATGAAATATATAGAATATGGATATCTTAAAACGAGGAATGATCCCATAATGAATCCAAAATTCAACTTGCAGGTTCCTGGGGATTTAACTGAAGCAGACATCCTACAGCCCCGAAATATCCCTAAAAAATAAATTAATATTATATTTTTTATATTTATAAGAAATTTATTAAATAAGATTTTGATTTAAATTTATAATAAATATTCATTAAATTAAGATCTAAATTCCAATGTTTAATATTATATCTTAAATGATATTCTCAAAAGATAACGAGATTACCTCGTGTTCCAGAAAAAGTGCTTTCAATGTACCATTAGACCAATAATCCATAGCATAAGCGAGAAGCTTCATAGAAATGGGGTTTACACGAAGAAAATTACCAACAAATACAACCTAGAAACATTAAATTAATGAAAATGTTTGTTCCTAAAAATTAAAAAAAAATATCCCAAATATTTTGAAAATAATTTGAAATAATGTGGATTAGGATATATTTAAATTCTAAACTGAATTTAAAAAAAACTAAAGCACCTTGTCAATTTTTTCATTCAATGCGCACATCCGAGCAATAGAACCAATGTTGTTTGTGATGGTGACCAAAGTAGCTCTTGCTAAATCCTCTCGAGTGACATCAGCACGTTTTTCCTTGGAGTTCATCTGGCCAAAGCTGCACACCGCCAGCACACTTTAAATGTTTGTATTAGATTTGGGGTATTCACTAGTAACAACCCCTCAGATGAATATATAAATTTAATATTGTTTTAATTTTTCATTAGTTATTTAATTAATAAAATAAATGTGTTTTATAATTAAATATTTATTTGATAAAAAATAAATTAATTAAACTATTTTCAATATTCAAGACATCATCATGAGTTTATACTTAAACTCTGAGAACTAAATTTTCGACCTTAGAACATCATTGTAATTATTTTATTAACTAGTATTTATATATTGTGAATAAATAATTCAATTTTTGGCATTAAAACACGGTTTTGTATAATGATCAAATCATTATCATAAATTGAATTTTAAAATAAATTTACAAATGAAATATTAACATAATATAAATATAAAAAAATTTTATAAAATAACGTTTTTACAATGGACTAAAAAGAATAAAATAATTTTTCTATAAGCCTGACAAAGTTTATGGATGAATGCTTCATATTCAACGAAAAACGTTGGGCGCATTTAGTTTAATTTATTTATATGAACAATCAAGTCAAATTTTTGTAATAATAAAAATTTTATTAAACACATAAACTGACAAATTTTTTTTATCATGCAATAAAATTGATAGTTTAAGAGCTAAGAAATTAATCTTTTATTATTTTTCACTGTAATATACTTATATCAAAGTATGTATCAAAATTTAAAAGAATTTTTATTAATTTTACATATTATCAATCAAATCCAAAATGTTTGATGATTTGTTAATTAAGTGTTTTAGTGTGATATGTATCTTAGTATATATATATGAATTATAGCTCTAAAAAGGAAGTTAATTGCATAGAACTAAATGCGCCCACCGTTTTCCGTTGAATATGAAGCAATTCATCCATAAACTTGTCAGGCTTATAGAAAAATTATTTTATTCTTTTTAGTGCAATTTTAATTTGATAAATTTATTTAATATAACAAGAGAAATAGAAAAGATGAAGTTTACGAAAATTTACAAATTGAATAAAACAAAAAAATATATTAATCTTCCAAAATTGATTTTATGCATTTATGTTAAGTAAAGTTATTGAATAATAATCATTATATTATATTTATAAATAAATAATTTTTATTAATATGAGATTTTATAAATGTATATATATATATAAATATATATACATATATTGTCTTCATAAAAAAAGGTTATTCTATTGTTTTGTTTCCTTTTTATCGGGGACATATACAATGTATAAAAAAAAGATATTTTCTCTATACCATCTGAGGGGAAGAAACCCCTCCTCATTGGCGATACAACTGATTAATAAGAATTCATCATTAATTTTAATGCTATGAAATATTTTTAAATACGTTCAAAATGAAAATCTATTCTGAAATCAATATTTATGTTTCAAAATCCGTTGAAAAAAAAAAATAAAATTCTAAGATAAAATACAATATTAAACAAAGCAATTTTTTTTAAACAAATATATATTAATATTATATACAAATATATAGAATCAATAATAATAGAATAGTAATAATAAGTAAAATCTATTAAAGGGTGAATTTTATTAGCATTATATGTTCAATGAAAATTCTGTAAAATTTAGAGATACCTGCTAGCAACTAAGTCACCAGGAAGCCCAAAACGTCCATAATCTCCTCCATAAATGTCTCTTACAAGTTTATCAACGCGGGTATTATCTCCACCAGTGGCAAGTTCTATAGCCTCCTCATAAGTATTACAACCAGTAAGAAGGCAACATAATCCAAGAAAAGTTCCTCCACCAAGACTAAAATAACCCAAATTATAATAATCTTTATCTTTAAATCTTTTAAAAATTATATTATATTTTTTAAAAAAAGAGGAAATCACCTGGTTCCTGATATCCTTTTAAAATTGTTTGGCCCATATACAGCAAGAACACTCACACCAGATCCAATGTTTACGATCTATAAATAAATTAATATTTATTATCAATATATATATAATATTTCTAATTTTTAGTGGTATTTAATTTTTAATCTAAATAATTGTTTAAAAGAAATCATTATTTGAAAATTTCTTTTCTAATTTAAATCATGAATATATTATAGTAATATATTATGTATTACATTTTTTTATTAGAGGTGAGTTTTAAAGTTTAAAGATTTTCATGACTTACAATGAAAGGGTAAGGATCTGAAAAATCATAGAATCGTTTCGAGCATTTTTCTTCATCTGTAGGACTAACCCAATAATAACATTCATTCGGGTTATTAGTTTCAACATAAAGCATTCCACGTATAAGAGCATCTAATTCATCGAATTTAGCAAGACGCAGATTTACTTCCTAAAATTATAAAATCAAGAATAAAAGCATAATATAAATTTACTTATTTTACTAATAGATAATAAATAATAATAATAGTATTTTAATAGAATTTTAAAAAGAATACATACATTTCTGAAATTTTCCTCAAATTTATATGCTCCGCCTCCAGTCGCACAAAGTGTTGTAACAAGATTAGCCATTCCTTTACTTTTAGCTAAAGCCAAAAAATTGCCCATTTCGCATGTTGGGAACCTAATGAAATGTAAGGATCCCTTTCGACCTCGAATTGAAATATTATCCATCTATAAAAATTTAACATTCATAAAAGATAAAAACATATTGGAAATTTTAAGATTTATAATTTATTCTCTAATTTGATAGAAAATTTATCAAAAGTAAAATATGTTCAATATGAAATAATATAAAATAATTATTTTATCATATAGTGACGTAAGAAAATCGAACAATAGGTAATTTAAATACATATATGAAAATGAATTATTATTCTCTAATCAGAATATATTTGAATGAAATGACTTATGTGATAGAAAGATAAATATTATTTTAAGTTTAAATATAATACTTTTGAAAGAACAATGAACAGTAAACTAATTTTTCCGAATTTGTATTCGCAAAAAGCCAGTGAATAATTTCCTTGATATATTTTACTACAATCACAAACATAGATTTTAAAAAGATGTATTTATTTTTAAAAAATGTATTATAAGTCTATTTTGTAAAATATATATAATTTCCTTGTAAGTTCAAAAAAATTTATAATTTTATTACATTTGTACATAAAATATTTTAGGATAATATCCAAAAAAGAAGTTAAATTTTAATTAATTTGATTAATTTAGTAAAATGAAAATAATTCTACTTAAAGTCATTTTTTTTTTGTATTGATACAACTTTTTGACCAAAAATTTGTCAAGAATTTATTTATTTTTTCAAAATATCTTATAATATGGTAAATATAACTAAGCCTATCTAATTAGAAAATGTTTAAGGATTCACATTTAATAAAATTAAGTTAATCCCACACCATAAAATTATTAAATATGATAAAAATGATTTATTTAAAAAAACATTAAGTAAAGAAATTATTTATAATTATTGATGATAAAAGCAAAGTTTTTGAAAAATTATCGTAAATTCTCTAACTCCCTCTTTTTTTACTGATTCAATTCTGACTTTAATAATATAAATAATTAATAAATCATTAGGGAATATTATTTACAATTTTTGAAAACTTTTATAGTCAAATATTAAAATGTCATTTTAGAAATTACTATATTTAAATTCCTTTTTAATTAAGATAAAGAATAATAAAATATAACTAAAACAATCTAATTTGAAAATGCTTAAGGAAATATTTCATAATATTAAGTTAATATTTTTATATAATAATTTGCGTTTATTTATTTTTTAATAAATATGAGAAAAAATCACCTGAATTTATTTTAAATTACATTTTTCTTCGCCTATTTTATTTCTTTATTTTCTTAAATTTCAAGTTAATTCTAGTTTCGAATTACCAAAAGCCATATATCCAAGATAAGTAAATAGATGGTTCTTGGGAATAGGTAAAGTATTGTATATATAATTTCAATATTTTATTTGAAAAAATAAAGAAAATATCAATGATATCATGACAAAAACAAATAAAATTATATTTTAAGATTTTCCATCAATGTTCCAATAGGCGCGAGGAGATTAATAAATATGCTTAACTATCTTCATTAAATTCTATTTATATAGACATAAGAATTCATTAGATTATTATTGTATAAATTTAAATAAGTATATTATTTTTTTAATAATATAAATATATAAATAAGACGATTTTTTTTCAAATCTAGTGAAACTGAAAGAGAGATTTGAATAAATTACCTGTAAATGTACATCTCGATGGCCGGTTTTACCATATGCACTATTTTTCGTTAGATATCGACGAATATTCTTTAATGTTTCTACTTCACCAATCGCTTCATCCTCTGTATTATCTTTAGGTTCGAAATAAACGAGTTTTGTAAGTGTACCGCCGATATCCATTCCAAACCATGGCATTGCTGAATAAAAATAAAAATGAATTATTTAAAAATCATTAAATAAATAAATTATTTATAATTATTGATGATAAAAGCAAATTTTTTGTGAAATTATCTTAAATTCACCACCGCTGTCTTTTATACTAATTCGAATCTGACTTTAATAATATAAATAATTAATATATCATTAAATATTATTTGTAATTTTTGAAAACATTTAATAGTTAAATATTTAAATATCTTAGAAATGACAATATTTTAATTCGTTGAATTAAAGATAAAGAAATTAAGAAATTCAGAAGTAAAAGAAGGCATCATTTTATGACAACAAATAATATTATTTTTATTTTGAAAAATAGAGTCTAAGATAAAAAATATTGTGATTATAGTAAAGCAACTGATAAAAAAGATAAGAATAATATTTTTCTCAATATATTAGTCTGTATATATTCATTTATTAGTAAGTGAATTTATATAAAAGTACAAAAATTATTTAGAATATATATTATACATATAACACAGTATAATTATTTTTTTTTAATGAATATGAGGAAGAAATAATTTTAACTTGGCTCAGTAAGTATATTAAAAATACATAATAAAAATTAACATAAAAAATAAACTTTGATGTAATAATTTTAATTATCATTAATATTAAAATGACTTTGATGAGTAAAAAATAACAAATAGGTACATTTTAAAATTGAAAATAAACTATGATAAGTAAATAATTAAATTTCATGGGAGAAATATTAATTTTCTAAAAATATTCGATTATTTAAACTTCCTTATTATCATAATTAAAATTTAAAAATTTACAAATAAATGTTAATATTACACTTTAGAAATTAAATAATATTAAAAAAAATTATTTCTAAAAAAAAAATTAAGATTAATCATTATCAAAAATAAATTTTTATTAACTAAGATTATGTATATAAAGTTTATTAACAAATTATATCGTAATTTATGCAAAAAATTTTTGATTTAATGGAATAATTTACCTTCATCATTCTGCCCTGAATACATATAATATATTATGATATGCTTGAGAATTGGAACAAACTAAATGTTATCAAAGTAGAAAAAAAATAAAGTTAATTGATTATCAACATGGACAAAGTACATAAGGGTATAATGCATTTTGAATTAATATTATAATTTTAGATATAAAATTATATAAGAAATTAATCAAATCAATCAAAATTATATTTAAGTTATAGTTGAAGGTTTTTTTTATATTCACGAATGAGAAAATATTTTAGTTTAACTATTATATAATAACTTACTAGCATTAAAAAGTAAAATAATTTTTTCGAATAAAAAAAAGAATAATCAAGAAATAAATTCCATAATTAAGAATTCTAAATTACATATTTAGTTTAATTTTATGTTAATTTTAAATGTTTACTATGAAATACAAGATAAATTACAATTAATTATTCAGGAAATTGAGTATTTTTCTGTCCAAATCAAGTAAAGTTCAAAGTCATCAATAAAAATATAAATATAAAATATTTTGTTGAAGATTTTCGGACCTTCATAATTTTAATATTTTTCCTGTGGAAGTATTTTTTTTTCAAATAAATATATTTGTTATAAAAAGGTTATGATCATAATTCACCATTTTTAAAGAAAAACAAGCTCTTCAAAAGTACCTATATCATTTCATTCATATTTCTAAAAGTAAAATAGAATATAATCGTTCATTGCTCAAATTTAGCCTACAATGGTTAAATATAGATGCACATTATGAAATGATAAAAGAATTTCAAAGCTTTCACAATAAAATATAATAATCTCGATACTCAATACTTTATTTAAAACAATAATTTATTATTCAAAATAAAGACTAAATTTTTACTATATGCATATAATTATATCCGGTTTAAACCATTTTGAGGACTTAAAATTGTTCCTTACTAAGCCCCCTCTTAACTCATGAAATAGGACAAACAAAAAAATATATAATATTCTTCAATAAATTTTAGTTTTTCCAGGAAAGTTTGAATAGTTTGACTATAAATTTAAAAATAATTGAAATTTATTATATTAAATGTCTAATAAAAGTTGTTATATAATAAAATATAAACTGTATATATAACCTTTTGGTAAATATTATAATATGTAAAGTAAATTAATGTTATTCTTATCACTATTAAAAAGATAAATAAGATAAATAATGTTGTTAAAAATAGTCATTTTAAACCCTCTTCTATCACATTTTGAGTCAAATTCTGACAAAAAAAAAAATGCTGTCACATTTTTCTCATAATTCCCATTTAAATCCTTAATGAAAATTAATTAAACAAATTGTATAATTCATTATTATTTATTAGTTAATACATTGTTTAATAAAATATGCGTATATATCATAACAGCTTTATATTTATTAATTTTTATTATGCAATTATATTATCTTTATCTCCTTCATTTTGTCAAAAAATATGAACCTCGCCCCACCCCTTGACAGCGTGACATTATTTATGATGCCTCTAACCACTACTTACAATAGTAATTATTTCATGTTAAAATGGATATCTTATATATAAAATTCTCATGTCACAAAACTTTGAAAAAATACTCCTCCGAAACGGCTGGACCGATTCTTATGAAATTTTTTATGTATATTCAGTAGGTCTCAGGGCATGTCAGACTTCCTTTATAAAACCGCTAATTGGTAAGGTGTGTCCAGGGGGTGGAATTTAAATAAAATTAGTTTAGTTACAATGCTAGATCATAGAGGCGCTGGTGGCAATAATTAGGCGGTAATTTAAATTCTGAGCAATGTGCAGATAAAAATCTTTTTATATATATATTGATATTTACAATATTTCAATTGATCTTATTGGCCTTTTAAACTTTGAAAACATTCACATTACGGCTATAATTTAATACTATTAATTTTTAAGTTATGTGTGAGTAAATCATTTTAATTAAGAAAATTTGATCTCATAATTGGATTTTCACGTAAGATTTTAATATATATTTTTTAATATTATTTTTATAGTAGTTTAGTGTTATGCTAATTTCTTTATATTTTATTTTTATTTTGTTTACTTTGTTTTTTTTAAATAAATTAATAACATTTAAAATAGCATAAAATAATTAATCGTGGCAGGAAAAGTGATGGGGTTTGAAATTAATTAATTTGATAATTAGTATCAGAGAGAATAATATTTGCAAAGAATTTAAATCGAGGTTGCAATCGGGAAATTATTATCAAAGGGGATCAAAATTAAAATATATAAAACAATTATTTTTTCTGATGTATTATATGGGTGAGAGGCATGGTCTATAACCCTGGGAGATGAGAGTAGATTCAGAGTATTTGAGAATAGGATTCTTCCCAGCATTTATGGGCTCATGGACACCGGGGAATGGCGGAGACTGCATAACAAGGAATTGCATGACCTCTATGCATCTCTAGATATAGGTCATAAAATAGGGAAGGCTGGGATCGGCAGGGCATATGGCTAGAATGGGAGAGGAAAAATATATTGGTGGAGAGTTCGATTGGAAATCGTCCGTTTGGAAGACCAATTGTGAACAGGGTGGACAATGTAGGAAGGAACGTGAGAGAGATGGGACAGGGTAGGAGTTAGATGGTTATAGCTCAGAATATAGGGACACTCGGGGGGTACAGGGGGCGGAGCCCCCGTCTATGTGTGGAGAGCGCCGAAGGCGCTCGGAGCAGCTAGTATATATATATATATATATATTTACGCTTAATATATATAAATTATAGATATTTTTTTTAATAAAACTTAAAATTATCATTAATTTAACATATACAATACAAGATACAATTATATTTACAAATAAATTTTAATTTATTTGATTAATTAGAGAAAAATTTAAGTAATAAAATATTATCATTGTTTTAAAAACGGTATTTATTATCATTAGACAAATTTATTTAAATATAAATTACATATTTATTATTTAAAACTATTAGCTAAGAATTTTGCTTTTATTATTTAAATTTTTAAGTGAGACGTAATAGAAACTGATGAAAAATGAAAATGTGATGCTATTTCTATATTTGTTTTCTTCAAAATGCTTCTATAAAAATTTTATTAAAATTTGAAAAATATTTTTTTGATGATGTTTCTTAAAAATCTATAATTATGATCAAAAACTTAAAAATTGTATAGGACCGATAAAATTCGTTCTACTTATATACTTGATTATATAGATTGATTTTAAATAAATATAATTATGAAAAAGAAAATAATTAGCATAAGATTTATTTATTATCTAAAATTTTTCAATTTTTAACAAACTAAATTTATTGAAATTTTATATTTTATTTTTTCTTTAAAATTTAAAATAATTTAAAATGACATGTTTTATTATTTTGTATAAAATCATTTAAATATCACTTTTTTATAGTTTCATTATTGTTTTTAATTATCAAATATTATTATAATTTTTAATAAAAAGTTGGCGAAGGTGAATTTGCATTGAGTTAATCTATAGTAATCTTAATAATGAAAAATAAATGATAGGGATAAAGTAACTTATTTATTAAGATTGAAAATTTGATTTTTCAGACGCCTAGTTATATAATATAACTGAATATAATGGACATTTCTAATATATATATATATATATATATATATATATAATGTAAAGCTACATATGAAAAAAAACTTATTTAAATCACAAATCTTAGGGGAATATTATTATACGTTTTGACATATAAATATTTATTAACTATAAATATTTAAATGATATGCATACGGTAGATTTTATTTAAATAAATAAATCAAAGTTCAAAAAAAATATGTAAAATATTAGTTAAAAAAAAAAAAAAATGGGCATTTTATTTTTCAATTATTTGATATCACGTAGCAGTCAGAAATGTTTTTTTAATTTTATTTTCTTATTTATTGATTATATAATATAAATGGCCATGAATGTCTTAAAAGATAGCTTTGTATGTTAATAAATTAGAATTTTATAGAATGTATTTCCTATAGAGGATTGAAGTATTGAAATTATTTAATCGTTAATTTAAGGGTCAGAAAAAATTACGTTGACTGTGTCGTAATCAAAAGATATTTTTCTGAATATAGTCTGATCACGTAATGACAAAAAGATTGGCACATGTTAGACACATTGAATCATTATTGATATTATAGAAAATAATTATATTTCATGTTAATATAAAAATCATTTAAAACTTTTGAGGGGAGAAGTTATTGATAAATTCTTAAGATATTTATGACAATTCGACATTAAATGATTAAAATATAAAATTCTTATGTTTGAGTTATGCAGATTAAAATTAAATTTAAAAAATATAAAACTTAATAAGAATAATTTATGATTAAACACACACGGTGAAGATCCAAGTTTTTTTTAATATTTGTTTTATGCGCATGATGGCATAATCAGTTGCTTGAGAAAAAGAAAGTTATTCATATTAAGTTTTATAATTTTTAAGTATAATTTTAGTTGACATAACTTATTAAATTGTTTCAATTAGTGTCGATGATTATATTTATGAATGAACCTTAATCGGAGCGGGAGGCAACACCTATGAAAAAAATTTTTTTAACAAATTTTAAAGAAAAAAAGTACTTTTAATTTTAAAAAAATCAAACAATATAAAAGATTATTTATTATTATTTAATCATAATTATTATTATTATTATTATTTATTCATAAATAAGACTTAAAAAAAGATTTAAATCAATCTGTCAAAAAATGATTCTACGTCTCTGAATTTTAATAAGTGTTTTTTATTATTAGTATTAATTATTAAAAAAAGATTTATCGGTTGTAATGTATTGTAATTTTTATAGTATATATACATATATATGTATAAATTAATAAAATGTTTCTTTGTTGATTGGTAGAAACTATAGTTTTCAGGGAGATTGTCTTTCATTCATTTTCAGTCTGACCTAAATTGTTCTGGAAAGTTGACTGATGATGAATAAAATGTCCTCGAGGCTATACTCTCTAAGAAATATTCTATTTCCAGTATTAATTTGATAATATATATTTATAAAGTAAAGGTGAAAAATAAAATAAAATATATGAAACCATTTAGAAAAATGAGATTAACTTTTAATATAACTTACATGGAATTTCTTGAAATCCATTGATACGTGGTTCTTCCGTTGCCATAACCGGGTATGTTTTTTCGTTATAACGAAATCGTAAACAGCTTTTACAATGGTGATTTGAAGCCATTTAATAATGAAAAAGATAGTAATAGAAAGGAGCTGTTGGTCAAATGATGACACTGCAGAGTCTCTCTGCTCAAAGATATTTCAGGAACGGCTAAAAGCGAAAAGTGTGTTTGACAATAGAACTCGAATTCAAATGAAAGAAAGCTAAGCATCGGACAACAAATTTGTAGAGTGTGAAGGCAATAGACAAAAGCAGCGGTCACGTCAACTCAATACGACCGAGTAGCACGTGCTTTCGCTTTCTTATGAACTATTTTCGAAAATAGTACCACCTCCATTCAATTTCTATTGGCTATTAGATAATTACGCAAGTCATATTTTCAAGATATTATTCTGATTTAAGAACAATTGATATT
Source organism: Labia minor (assembly GCA_963082975.1). Taxonomy (NCBI): domain Eukaryota; kingdom Metazoa; phylum Arthropoda; class Insecta; order Dermaptera; family Spongiphoridae; genus Labia; species Labia minor. Next base: position 39,655,680 of record OY720344.1, on the reverse strand, counting down.
TTTATATTAATTTATAGATATTCTATAAAAATGTTATCATATTAAAAAAGTTCATCGGACGCTCATTGGATAACATTGATAAATTCCTTTCTATTTATTATTTAATATAATTAAGAGTTAATTGTATAATATTCTTAATTTGATATTCACATTTTAAAAATAATAGATAAGACTTAATATGAATGAGTTTCTATGATATAAGTGGATATAAAAGGAAAATTAACCATTTTAATATAAAAATTTAAATTCTTGAAAAACTATAAGAGAAGGCGAAGATACAAATAATAAGTGAATTACTTAATACCTATATAAGATCTGAATACAAAAGACATTAAAATAAATTTTAGTTATTAAGGAGAAAGTTAATGTAAAAACATATATCTATCTATATAAATTTATATAACTGGGTGTAAGCTTTACCAAGGCATTATCTTTAACCATTAAACATCTGTTTCTATAAATTAAAATTGGTTTAATTAATTTAATCTAAGTTAATATATTATATAAATATTCCTTAATAATATATAGTTCTTAGGAATATTTTCATGGAAAAAGTCGAACCTTCAGGAAAATATAATAATAAATAAATGATCAATATTTGGAGTTAGTTTAAATAATTGTGAATTCCGAGAAAGAGCGCAGATGGTTGAGGGTATAGGATATTATGTAGCTACAGGTAGATTAATGTAAGGATAAAAAAATTAAAAAAGCTGACTAGTTTTGAAAAATTATGTTAATACAAAATTATTTAAAAGCCATATTTTTCTTTGGATAAAATATGAATATATAATTGTTGAATATATTTTAATTATTCTACTCTTAAAAATTATATAGCCAACCTAAAGTACTAACTCATAAAATTTCCAAAAGGTTTAAATATTTTTAGACGTTTGGTCAAAAAATGTATCATTTATTAAAAAAAATAAAAACAATCTTCTATTGAAAAACTTTTTTCAATAAATTAGATTTTAATGTAAAAATTATTTTATATTTGTTATTAGTTTTATCATTTAATTAAATAATAGGAGCACAAAATAGATTTTCATAATAAGAGAATAATCTTATTCAATTTTTATTTAATTAATTGTTTAATATGTATAAGATGATCAATGTTTAAGATGAAGTTATTTTTTATGACATTTAAACATATATATGTTTTGAGAGTTTTACAAATAGAAATTTTAATTTTGTCTTCAACAAATAGTTACTTTTATATTATTTTTCTATATTTTAATATTTACCCTTCATGTTGTATATTTAGATATAAAAATATGACAAAACTGTTAAAAATTAAACATTATACACTTTTGTACACCTTTTAGTAGTACACAATTAACAGAAGATAACTTACATGACTTACATATAACAGAATAGCCAACGTTTTTAAAATTAGCTCTGAAAGCCTTTAAATTTAATTCTAAAAAAATAAAATAATTTATAATACTTAATAACAATCGAATAAATTAAAAAAATAGAAACTAATTTTGATATTTTATTGCAAAAACATATATCAGAAAAAATATAAATTTACTTGCTATCTTCAGTATTAATTTAATTATATTAACTCATACTCTACACATTATCCCTATTTCTCTCTCTCAATAACAATTTTAAAGAACGTATTATATATCGATATTAAATTATTATATAGTATTAAAAAAAATGAATGAAAATAACGATAATCCTAAAGCTTTAATTTTACCTATGGAAAAATTACCTAATTGTTGGAATGATGAAATGAGAATGAGTTCATTATGTGCTCCTATAAGAACAAAAGCAGTTAATCCTCTCGATTATGAATCTAAAATGAAATTTTGGAGTTCTATGATTCATGTATGGTGTAATTATTTTACAATTCCTTCATTTACCATAGAAGATCTAAATTTGGCTTTTAAATGGAATGGCATAACTCCTCTTTGTTTACCTGATGTCATTAATGAAATGGTCAAGTCAGTAACATATTATCATTTAGAATATTTAATTAATTCCATATTATTAACTATCAACATCTTTTTCATAGAATTGGAGATCTATCAACGCATTCTTCTTTCTTTGAGCCCCTTCCATCAGAATCTTTGATTATTTGGAGTTTGGATTTATTTGTTAAAAAACCTCTTTCTTGGGCTTTGAATAAAGTGAAAGAAACAATTTTTAGCTCATCAAACTCTGAATCTCATTCCAGTTTTATTTATAATCCTATTGTCGAGGTAGATTAAATGAGTACAGAAATATCCCGAAATGCGCATTAGATGAGTATAATGAAATTTCGCTCGATTTTTTATTATTAAGGGCTCAACTTTATAAAAACTATGTAAAACTAGGTAAAATATTTATCTATGTAAATTTGGGTGTTTCTGTATATTATTTTAAATATAATTAGAAATTCTATTATTATCCATATAATTGGTAAAGTAAAAAGTTCTGAGAACTATTCTGACAAGATTATGATAAATATTGGTAAAATTCTAGCGAAAATCACAGAATTCTACAAAATAAACTAATGTTATAGAAGAAATAGACTCATATTTGAAAAATTCTAACAAATCTAATGTCAAAAAATGTGAAAAAAACGCTCAAACTTTTTACTTCATCATTATTTTGATTTTTAAAATATATTCTTATTTTTAGAAACATGCAAATGAAATATTAGAATCACTGAAAGAAGAAAATAAAAATAAAATATTAACTGTTGATGATTTAAAAACAATAACCGGCAAACAAGAAATTAATTTCGCATTGTATTTATTACATAAAAAAAGAAAAGTTACTCTCCAAAATTGTCCAGACAAGAAAGTATTAGTGAAATTTAATTCTGAAAAAAAGCCTTTAATTACGCCAATCGACTTGGGGATTTATACATTGGAAAATAACGAAAAGACTTTAATTAAAAATATTGAAGAATTAGAAAAAGAAAAAGAAAAATTGAGAGATGAAGCGAAATCATTTTTATCAAAAGGAAGTAAACAGTTGGTATGATATTTCTTCATAAATATATAATATATTCAAAACAAATCTAAATAGTATATCTACTGAAAAATTTTCTATTGTAATTTTTATATATATTTAATTTTTAACTTATAGCACATTTATTATAATCTTAATTATTCATAAATATTATACTCATAATTATATTATTAATAAATCTACAGCTTCAATATTAGGGATTCTGATTGTATAACTTGTAAAAAAATAAAATTTCAATACATCTTTTGTCATGATTTATATGTGGAAAAATAGATTGAATGGTTATAGCAAAGTTCAATAAATTTAATGAATATTCTTGTTAATATTTTTCTAAGATTTAAATTCCTATAATTTAATGAATTTTGTTAATAATTAATAATTTTTAAATTTTAATCATAAATAATTTTATTTATTTATTTTCTTAAAATTTAACATATTTATTTAATTAAAGGCTAAGAGTTGTCTTCGTAAAAAGAAAGAAATTGATCGTTCTATTGAAAAGAGAGCCATTGCATTAGAGAATGTACAAACACTTCTTGCGCAAATCCGAGAAGCCGAAACTGATGCCAAGGTATATTTCCTAAATAGTATTAATTTCTTTATTTAATTTTCTTAAAATTATATTTAACAAAAATAAATAATTATGTGTAAAGTCGTAATTAATAAAAACAACACATCTTTTTTACTATCTCGTAAGAGATAGTATTGCGATCATGAAAATTTTCGATGTCGAGATTTTGATGTTTTTATAAGTTTTCAAGGTCCCTGAGTCATTTTCACTAAGGTTGAGGAAAAATGTTTGTGTGTGTGTGTACGCAAAAATGGTTTGAGCTAGAATAATTAAATTTGGTAATATTCAAAATTCGTAGTTTTCTATCAACTTTTGAGAAATGTTCACCGCAAAAATAAAGATATATGTTTGATAGATTGTATAAAATTGCAATATATAGAATTTCAGATTTAGATTGAATCGCTCAAAGTATCGGAATTAATTTTTTAACACTGCAAATCACGCGCCAGCATGTGACATGGTGCCATCAACAAAAAGCCAGACACGCGCTGGTTTAATAAATATTATTTATTAATTTTAATTTAAATATAATGTGTTAATTAATCCAATTCAAATTGCAAGATAGTCGAGTGGACACTCCAGAATTTTTTTATATTTCATCATATTGTAATCATTTCCAAAATTATTTTTTTCCACACTTATAATTTAATTTTGTTTAAATCGTATTTTTAATTATTTGAACTTATTTTAACAAGTTTTTATTTTTAGATTGTGGAAGCTTACGAATTGGGATTAGATGCTTTGCGGAAAACATTTAAAGATGCCGGTTTGAACGAAGAAAATGTTTCTAATACCATGGACAATGTTAAAGATGCAGTTGCTATGGGAAAGGATATTTCAAACGAAATTTCCCAACCAATTTCAGATGAAGGAACAGATTTTGAATTTGAAGCTGAATTAGAGATGTTAATGACAGAAGAAAATCCAACAATTTCAACTTCTGAAGAAGTTGAAGATTCTCTTTTAAAACGTTTAGAAAATCTTCGAATGGGTATGCAATTTTTAAATTTCTTTTTTCGTTTTAAAGAGACATTAACTAAATGATTGCTCTCTTGTTTTCTAGACTTACCTTCTCCACCAAAAGAATTGCCAAAAGATAAAAAAATATCAGCTTCAAAAATACAAACCCAATTATCATAATAAATTCTTTCTTCAAAAATATTTCTAAATTTTAAATCGAATTTATCACCTACAAAATGATATCTATTTTTCTTATTATATAAATTTGTGAATATTTTTATAGAAATGAGCAAAATTATTTAAAATATTATTCTTTACTATTTTATACAAATTTTAAAAAATAAATATAATGCTTAATCAAATTCTAATAAATAACATTAATTTCTTCTAACCTTTTTAAATCTTATTATTATATACAAGGTTGTTCAAATAGTTCGCGAGTTTAAAGTACTTATAAATGAGAATTGGATTAATAATTGTTATAAAATTAGGTTGTATATTAAAATACAAAATCCATAAAATTAATAAATCAAATGGGTAAATATTTTCACCTGAAATATTTTTTGCTTGTTTATAACGACATAATTCCAAATTGATAAAAATAAAATTAGAAAAAATTTAATTTTTCGCGAACTTTTAGATAACACTCGTATATTTACATATAGCATCTCAATAGGTGTCTACATAATTTTTACAAAGTTTATTTATTTGTGAGATGAAAATTATGTATCACAAGCTATAAGGCATTGTAACAATTGAATATTCTACGTATAACAGTCATTACCAGATTAATTTTGATGGTCAAAAACTTGTACCTATTTATAAAAACAATCCATCATTAGGCACTATTCTCAATATTTCAACACAAATTTCTTGTGTAATAGGAATGTTAGAATGAATCTATTGCATCTAAATTTTAATTTTAAAAAATTTCACTATTAAAAATCATCTAACAAAATGCTTTCATCTTAGATAAATATTTATACAATTAGTTTTTTTTATTTTTTTCATTATAAGTATCAAAATTCTATTTATAGAGCGAATACATAAAGAAATAAGTACAATGTGAATGAAAAGGTTATTTAAGAAATCGGCCTGGATATTAAGAATCTTAATTGAGCGAACTGCTTACGTAATTAGACCGTTCTTAACAAGTAGGCAATTAAGACACCAAAAGATTTAGATAATATATATGTATGAATATCACAATGGAATCATAATATTAAACTTTTTAATTTTTAATTGACTAATATGATTATGTTATTTCATTTAGTTTAAAAACACCAAATATTAATAAAAAATACACAAGATAAATAGGAGGACATTTACTATAATAATAACATAAATAGCACAACAATTTCCACCTAATATTTAATAAAGAGTTATAAAACGGTCATGAATTAAATATTATTTTGAGCAACAAAATAAAATCGAAAAAATGTAGCATTTGATTAAATAGGTAGGTCATAATAATATTCCAGCTAATACTAGAATCAAAAATAAAAGGTTAAATATTTTAAAATGCTTTTTTACCAACCTGGTTTAATTACAAAATAATTTAATTTTGTTATATAACGTATACAAAAAAAAATATAAACGAATTTTTCAATCTTATTAGCTTATATAAATTTAAAATTGTTAGATTCCAAAAAAGTAAAATTTTGTTTATTTGTTTCCTTTATTAGTAGATTTTTATAAGAGATTAAAATAAAAATAAACTCATTAAATTGTAAAAATTTACATTTTTTATATTATATAAACCAATAATTTATTTATATCATTCTATTTGAGCAGATGCTTGGGATTATTTTCAATATTTATTTATGACAATATATTTTTTACTAGTTTTAAAACAAGACTTTATGAAAGTCCTGAGTTAATCACTAAATTATAAGTTATCACTTCTCCCAATGGTTCTTATATTATCTTCCCTGTTATAGAATAATGTCATTTAAATTTTATCGGAATGCGGAAAGAATAATTAAAACGAACCATAAATATATATACTCAAGTAAAGTAAATTCATTTAAATACTGAAAATGTATCCCAGCAAAGAACTGGATTCAGCCGAAAGATGAAGATTGTAAATGAATTAAAAAGAAAATTAATTCATTTAAATTCAATATTATTCAATGAAGGCCGAAAAATCCATGCTTGATTAATCCTTTCAATAATCATCGATGTTATATAATTCATCTTCGAATTCGTCACATTGCATACTCTGGAAGTCTACTTTGTAACGAAGAAGACCTGAAAATAAATAAAAATTCATCAAAATGATCTAGACATAAAATTGAAAAAAACATGGAAACAGACATGCAGAAATAAATTAGTAATAAGCATTAATTTTACTTTTTACAAATAATAAAAACAATGTAATAAAATAACAACGTCAATAAAATTATAATGGAAAACAAATTATAATAAGCATTTATAAATAAAAAAATAGGATCGCCGATCTACTCCTGTGTTTGATCTACTTCACTCTAAAGAAAATAAATACCAACTACGAAATGTGCTCATAGAAAATTATAATCCGACACTTTTAGCTTTTTCTACCTGCATGAGGAAAATTAGTAATCGTCTAGATCCACATCGTCGAGTGGTTCATCAGCTTGGAGGGATTGGAAGTCCACTTTGTATCGCAGAATGCCTACCAGCGTTGATCCGTTAGCATCACAAGAGAAACATAAAGTTATAGAACTTAAAGATGTAACAGGTTAGGTACCGCACTACCAGCGTTATTAGTTAAAGCAGTTTCTCACAACCCAGTAATTAGTCCATTATTTATGATCTTATTATTAATCAATAAAACATGCATTAAAATAAAAATGAACGAATTCAACATCTATAAATAAATATATATATATATAGTGAGTTAAACACGAAAAAAAAATTGTTGAATTTTAATAAATATACCAAAAATATAATATTAGTATTTCTATTTAGACTATAAACGGATTTAACCAGTATCAGATATCAGTATATAAAGAAAAGCATTTTAAATGGGTATTTTTAAATAAAAACAAAAGTGGTTTTTATTTAGAACTAATTATTTCAGAATAAAAGATAAACAATTTAATATTATATATATATATATATATATATATCAAATAATAATTAATATTTTATTAGGACCAGTTCATTAATCAAAATATTTATAAAATGAATTAACGATTAATAATATAGAATTTTTAACACATTATTGATATATACATGAATGATAATATATTTCAATATTTTTTCTTGTATGATTATTTTATTTATTTTATATTTAAAAAATTACTTAATGCTTCTATTAATGAATCTATTAATAATATGAATTAATGTTAAATTATTGTATAATATTAATTATATGCTTTACAATAATAATCAGTAATCTTGGTAATTTTTTTTTCAAAAATTAAATATAATCTTAACATTAACAAGTACACATATTTACATTTTGTCTTAAAAGACAATATAATATTTGTGTAAGGAATAAAAGAAGTATTCATTTGTAAATATTAAATAAATAAAATATAAGATTTTTCAAATAGACTTATATTACTATATTAATTATTTAGCATTAGAAAATTCTGCTTTATTTATATTCATTAATATAAATGATAATGTTAAATAATTCATCATATTTATAAAAAAAAAAATTATCATTTACTTACCGCCTATTCCACCAAAGCCACGAACAAATTGTGATCCTTCCTGTGATTTATCAGTAATGATTTCGAGAGTTGCGCCAAAGTTTTTATAATTATTCGCCAACCATTCCAGAAGGGGTTGGCATTCCACCAATTCAAGTTCGACACCACTCTAAAAAGATGTTTTTATTTAAGAGAGATTAATTTTTATGAAGATATTTCTATTCAATTATATGAATTTAAAATATTTAAGAAATCTTTAAACATTAAATAAACTTTTAATCTGAATTATAAGGAAAAAAATACTTTCAATAAGTTTATATAAATTTGATTATTTTCTTTATTAACATTTGACCTTTTTTATATAAAAATATTCTTCGTTTATTTTGAAGAGTTGTGACAAGAATAACAGAATTAGGATATTCTTGCTTTTAGGTCTAATAAAAGCAATTCACTTATTCAATGTATTTAAATTATTTGACAAAATTTCATTACTATACTTAAATTAATATAGAGAGGCTTTCAGAACTGCCAATTAAATATTAATGAAATAAGACATATTTATAAGTTAATCTACTATGTGGGTCAATGTACTAAGGCCGTAGATATTTATAAAATAAGATAATATTATATATAAGATATATAGGAGAACTAATATATGATTAAAGAAAAAATCTAGATAAAATAAATAAGAAAAAATTTAAATCATGATCAATATTTCTATTAACTCGAAAGAAAAAAAATATTTATTTAAATAATAGATCATATATACATGCCTCCTTATCAGTAAAATGAGTTTTGTCTTTCTCCTGTTCTGGTGTTAAATGCAATACTTTATCTTCAGCATTAGTGTGATTTTTAAGGACGTAACGTTGAATATCCAGATTTTCCCAACAAATTAATGTTTCTACTGAACCCAGTTCAAGAGCTTTCAATGTATCTTCTACACCAAAACAATATTTCCCTGTATCTTGGCTAATTTCATCGAAATATCGACCTAAAATATAAGGAAATAATAATTCATAAAAAAAATTTAGAATTTTCAATAAACAATCAAGCCTATTATAATATGTATATATATATATATGTTGGTTTAGATTTCCGTGAATGTTGTTATTATTATTTTTATTATTATTATCTAATAATATATATATAGATAGATAGTGGGATTCTTAAGTTTAATTTATATACTCCGGCCTAGGGAAATTTAATAGTTCAAAATAACAAATAAATATTTTTTATATTAAATTAAAATTTATTACAAAAGTATTTCACTGATATTATTTAAAATGTAATTTAAAGGAATAAGAGAGACAAGAAGAGGAGGGAGGTAAGGGAAAATTCGAGTGGTTGGAGAGAAGATTGAGTGAAGGAACGTTAATGGATTATTTAGACGGAGAGTGGTAATATCCTTGTTTGCAGGGAATTCGATTAGGAAGTGACTGGTTGTTAGACCAAGAAATCGGTGAGAGTTAAGAGAATGGGAGTGGCTCAAGATAGGAGTGTAGTTGCTTCGGCCAAGAACTAACTATTGAGTACCGTAGGTAGAGTCACAGAGATAAATAGATAGTGGTAAAATCGAGAAAAATGTCTACTTTTTGAAAATAAATCATAATAAAAATAAAGTATATAAAAATTAAATAAACATAAAATAATTATATATATATATATATTACCTATAAGTTTTTTTTCCTGAATAAATTTAACATTTTGCAAAGATTCTGCAGCTAATTCAATTGCTTGATTAAAACCATTTTCTCCTCCATAAGAAACATCTACTAATTTAACGATTTTTGCTTGCAATCGCTACAATAATAAAATAAAGAGATTATATAAAATATTTTTAATTATTATAAAATTTAAAATAAGGTTGTATTTTATTTTGACTTTAAAAACATAAAATTTTATTTAATTATTAATATTTGTTTCAAAAATAATTACCGGATCGAACATATCTGATTGACTCAGCTCAGTTTTAAAATCAGCACTACCAGCAAGAAATATTCCAGCAATATTTGGCTTGTCATTAGTAATAAAGAGTGTGGTGGCAACTTCAGCCACTTTTCTCACATAATTATGTCTTTTCTCCATTCGAAGTCGAGCAAAACGCAAAGCTGATTGACCTCCTCTGCCTATGATAAAATATTAAAAGAATAAACAATAAACTTGAGAATAAATAAATAGATGATATTTATAAATAAATTTAATTATTTATTTATAAATTATTTCATATAAATTAAAATAAAATTGAGATAATTTATAATTAATTTACCGTGCTTTTTAGGTAGATCTACAGTAAATTTATGAAGTACTTCACGAGTATTTCCTTGTAAAGTTCCAAAAAGAGCACCATTACCATCCATGACAATAAAACCAAATTTATTGTCATCAGCCAACAAAGCTGTTAAAGCCTCTGTGTGAAACTAAATTAAAATAAAGAATATAATTAGAATTAAATTCGGTGAAAATATATTGAGAAAAGTACCTTGTTGTCGCATAAATATAATGATGTATTAATAGGTTTAAAAGGTTCAAAATCTATATTAACTTTTTTCTCTTTTCCCTCTTCTGTGACAATAGTTCCACAATAAATGACCAGTCCATTTGGGGGAACTATTAATTAAAATATTAGAAATATAATTATATTAGTGAAGTAAGTGAAAAATCAAAATTTTTTCTTATATTCCTAACCTTTGGTATATAATTTTAACCTATGTTGTACTGATGTAATAGCACCTAATACAGATAATCTATTCACTCGAGATTTGATATTTGAAGCTGTGCCAAATTCATCAGCTAACATTTTGCTTACTCGAGAAATTTGATCTTTTGGGGGAATGATTAAAGAAATCATACTTGTGCCATTTCTGAAAATAAAATGGTTTGTAAAAACATGTGGTTCATTAAGAAACATATTTTTATATTTTGGCAAAAATAGAATTGTTAGTTAATAAAAAAAAATTTAAAAATATGATTTTTTTTATGTAATTGATTTGAATGTAATGATTGAAAAATAATTATGAAATAAATATTAGAAACATGCTTTCCTTACCCTCTGGCCATTTCTAAACTTTTAATGAGTTTTTTAATTTTCCAAATTTCTACATTTCTATCGGAAGAGCTTTCTTCCGAATTATTATAGGAGGAAGACATTTTAGTGAAGAAATTTTCTTAAATGGGGAAAGCAGCCCAAAATGCTTACACGTTGGGAACTCAAGGGCTGCCTGTCCCCTGTCCCGTGGCAATATGGCGATTGAATCACAATCAGCCAAAAAGCGTGAGGCCTCTTAATCCAGTGAAACCCTTAATTTCAATTTCTTGAAGACAAATATTTACAAAAATCTGAAGAAAAAATCTTTAACCAATTATGTTATTATTAAATCTTCTAGAAAATATATTAGTTTTAAGAAAAAAAATAAACATGTAAATATGTGAGTCAAATATTTAATCAACCCAGTACTGGTGAAATCCAGTTTATATATATATGTATATATATATTGGTATATAATTGCAACATATTATATTAACAAAGATTTAAAAAAATAATAAAAATAATTTGAATATTTCTAATTAAAATAAAAATAAATTACAAAAATTATTATTATTTAAAAAATTTAGAACAATTATTGTTTTCATATAAAAATTTCTTGTGTAATTGTTTATAAAATAATAAAATTTAAAAATAAAGTATTTTTTAATTAAATTTGATTTTAAATTCTTATAAATTTCTAAAATATTCATATTTATTATTAAAAATAAAACATTTTAAATTTAGCGCTGTTCATGAAAAATCTTAAGTGTTCCGGTTAATTCTAATCAGTGACAGAGACACATGGTCACATGGGTCACATGGTCTGTGACAGATTGTCTGTGTGGTGACATCTAAAATGCATAGAAAATAACATAGTCAAAATTAATAATTGATATTAATGCATATATTAACTCCTTAACGTGCACACTCGAGTTATTTCATGCGCACTAAATCGGCCAAATTGTGCACTCTCGAGATAACCGAGCTGCATAGCATTTTATGATGTTAAAATGTTTACACTCGAATATATTCTTATTTGATAAATTTAAAACAAAGTAGACGTTATCACATTTAATCGTCGGCACTTTTATGATCCTTGATATGAGTAATTTTTAGGAGCACTTAGATACATTTTTATTCACTTGGTTTCCAATATTTAAAGAATTAGTTGTTGAAACAAGGCAGACGTTATCGCAGTGAATTTATACAAAAACAATTGTTATCATTTATAAATATTATTTTAGTGCTAAATAAGGACTTTTTGTTTTATAGTGTATTTTTATAGACAGTTATATTGGGTTTACAAAAAAAATTCGTAAATTTGATATTTACTATAAAAATGGTATATTTCTTATTGTTCAAATAAGGGTTATTATTTTATTTTACATTTTATATAAGTAAATTATATATCGAAAAATGAGCGATTCCGAATCTGAATACAAATGCACAAATTTGTCAGAAAGTTGTCCAGAAGATTCTGATAATTCCAGTGATTCTGAAGAAAGTTCAGATGAAAATATCGCCGTTGATTGGAAGTAGATAAGCGATTGCCAATCAAATTCTCCTCCACCAAGATATCTATTTGTTACCGCTCCAGGTCCACTTTCCTTTTTGCGGATAATTTTCTGACAGATCTACCAGTCAATGGAAAAAAGACGACAAAAATTTCTTACTATTTGTATAATTCAGGGGCTTATCAAAAAACCAGATGAAAGAATTGAATTCATTGGTCAAGTAATTAAAATTTGGAGTACTCCTATTTTTCTAAAACTAATGAACCTAAGAAAATATATAAGTATAAAAAAAGGATCTTACATTTTTGTAACTATAAAACATTTGACAGAAATAAACATCCCAATCCAGAGCTTTATAAAATATGGCCCATTTATGAAATAATAAATAACAAATGTTCACAAGTTTAAAATATACCATAAAGAGATATAACAATTTTTGAAAGACTAATGTTTTACAAAGGAATAAAATTATTTTTATTGTGTGAATCTCTCATTTATTATATACGTATATACACAGGGAAAGGCACAATAATAGATGTGAAATATAAAGACATTGTCGTGTCATTGCTAGAACTCCTTATGAACCATGGCTACTGCCTCACCACAGACTTATACTTCACCACAATTGGCAGATTTTTTAGTAAACCATAAAACCCGCCCCTATGTGATTGTTCGAAAGATATGCCAAAATTTTTCAAACCAAAAAATTAAAAAAGGGTGAGATAATAACTACTCAACGTGGAAAAGTAATGGTAATGAAGTGGCAAGGCAAAAGAGGCATTTGTTTGTTATCCACAGTCCACAATACGGAAAAAGCAACAAACAAAACAGATAGAGATGGCAATGGTATATCTAAATAAATCATCAAAAAATATTTATATACACCCATGTTTCTTTTATATTATACAGGGTCGCCAGGAAACTCGCAATCATAAATGGGGTCGCGAATGAAAAAAGTTTAAGAAGCCCTGGTCTAGATCAACATTTACACAACTATCTGATTATTAGGAAGGGGGGCAAGAAATATTATAAGAAAATCTTTTTTCATTTCTGTTAGACGTTAGTATTTGGAACTCTTATATTTTGTTCAAAAAAATGGAGGTGAAAATCTAATTTAGATTTTAGAAGCAAACTTGTAAAGAGGCTTATTCAAAATTGCCATAGTGAAATAGATATAAAAAAATCAAGTAGACCAAATCTGGAATCTTACGACTAACAGAACGTCATTTTTCTAGCTTTTTTCCACCATTTTACATTTTACAATCCATCATTTGTTGAAACTACATATATGTCATTTTTTATTCTTATATTTGTTTTAGAAAAATAAGAAAGGTCAAAGGTACCAGGGTACTCATAATTTTTTCACATTGAACTTAATTTCTGGCGGACTACTCATTCAAAACTTGAAATTGATCAAATTCTTATTCAAGTTTTTGTAAAACGAAACCCAATCAAAGTTTATAAAATTCAACTGCTAGATATCGTGTGAGAATTCATCAGTTAGCTAATGGCAGAGGAACAATCCTTAAGCACTCAATCGAGGTATAGATCTTGAGTTTCTAGATAAAAATAAGTCTATATAAATCTTCAATTTCTAAAAATAAGTGTTAGAAAGTTCCATTTAAAATTGCTTGAACATTATGTTTCTATTTGCTAAGCACTATCTTTGGAAAATAATTATAATTATTTTAATTTTCAAAATCATAAAAAATCAATTCATTCTGAACAAGCATCGATTTCGACATCCAAATGCAAATTAATATCTATGAAGTTAAGTAATAGTTAATGTCTTTTAACATTACTTAATATAACAGTACATAAATCCTATATTAAATTAAATATTTTTCTCAACAAAAACTTTCTGTGACTTATATAAAGAAATATAAAAATAATAATAAGGTTTCACATCTAACTTATTTAAATATTTTTTTATCAAGTTTCTAAGAATTTACATAGTAATAAAGAACATTTTGGAAATTTAATTAATTTATTCAAGAAATGTTCTCATGAAAATGTTTATTTAATATAATATTACATTTTTAAATTAGTAGGTATGCAAACAAAATTATTATGTTACAATTTCATAAAGAGTTTCAGCTAAATATAAAATTTCTTCGGAATCTTCACAATATTGAAGTAAAGACTTGCTTATAACAGAATCTCCATAATATGCTCCAGCAATAGCTCCTGCCATACAAGCAATAGTATCTGTATCCCCTCCCAGGGATATAGCATATTGAATTGTTCGCCTAAATGAATTGTTGGTCTAAAAAAAAGTAATAAATTATGAAAAACTGAACATATCTATCTCTTAGGAGTTAGTTTTTTACTAAATTTAATATTGTTTCGATATAATTATATTAAATAAAAAAAGGCGAATATATACACTGAGGCAAAAAATTCAAACACCATAAAACATTTGGAGACTACAGCGGTTTTAAGATACATTACCTTGAAACACTAATCAAATATGTAAATAGTTTAAGTAGACAAATGTTTTTCCCAAATTTCATTCCTCTAATATAATATTTTTTTGATGTTTGGAATAAACATTTCTATTGTTTAAATTTGAGATTTCCCTCATATATAGGGACTGAAAAATGTAAACAAGTTGGCGCTGTTGTCGAGGAATGTCAATTCATCTTCTCAATTGACTGTCAACAGCGCCAGTATACGTTAAGGACAGGATGGTCTGTGCAGTATACCAATCAATACCAATGTGCCTGTGCAATGTACCATAAAATCACGTATATTTATCAAAAATAAATAATTAATTTTTATCCAAGAATCCAAATGTTAGCACTAGTTTGGATTTGAATTTTTTTTCAGCCAATACACGTTAAATTATACTTAATTTTAATTATTTAAAAATAATCCATGTTTGTCATTGTCAACATATATTTATTATTAATTAGTTAATTAATTTAAAAAATTGATTTTATTAATTGTCATTGTTAATGCTAGATCGAGATGCTTGTCTTAAAAAATAGCATAACCCAAACATACCCGTTTATGGGTGATAGCCTTCCAATAAGGGTTAGAAAATGTAGAGGATGTTGATTTTGGGGAAAAAACTTTTTTAATTTAATTTACTGTAGGCACTAAATGAAACATTTTAATAGGTTATGTAGATTAAAATTGAACTTAAAAAATAAAAAATTTAATAAGAATAATTTTTTACTGAGATGAAAAGAAGAAAGCTTCTTATGATGATGCGCGCTTAAGGTAAACATAGCATTAAATTTGAAACGTTACATAGTGTTATTTTTAAGTTGAATTCTAGTTTACATTACATATTTTTTTGTATATATGTATGTTTCTCTATATTTAGAATTAATTTCTAAGTTGCTAAATAAAGTCTAATATATGCTTATTAAGGAAAATAGTGTGATTTTTTCATTAATTTTTCAGATCTCAGATATGATTATAATAAATTATATTAACATGTGTTCTCATAATAAAATTTTTCAACAATATTTTACCTTAATTTCTGGTATTGGATTTCTTGCTCTTAAAAAACAATAAATAGCAGTTGGGACAGAATATAAAGCACAAGTTGAATGTCCTAATGTTTGAATTACTTTTTCATCATGAGGAATATCATCTCCGCTAATGAGTTCCTTCATTAAAGTTAGTTGTCTTTTATAAGGTTGTTTTTCTTCTAAATCAAGGCTAAAATTAATAAAAAATTAAATGTAAATATTTTAGTGATAAAAAATATTAATATTACCCTTCATCATCTTTTTCAATTTTCTCCATTTTTACAATAAGATTAGTAATAAATTCTTCTAAATTAAAGTCATTTTTTGGATCTAAATTTAAACTCTGATGAATTGCAAGAGCCTATTTTTTAAAATAAGAAAATATTAGATTTTAATTAATTATAATATTTAATTTATAATTATTATTTAATTATAATTAGATTTAAATTTAATATATATACTTGTAAAATAGCTCCATTATAACCAATTCTGTTTGAATGCGTAATTAATGAACTCTGTTTAGATATATGAATTAAATCATCTATATTTTGATAATAAAAAAGGGCAATAGGTGCTATTCGCATAGAGGCCCCGTTTCCATAAGAACCTGCCCCATGAAATTGTTCTTTTGCTGGTCCATAAGGATCTGTAATTTTTTGTGCTCTTAACTTTTGGAAGACCTCTACTACATTTGGACCATATCCCCGACGAGGTTCTGTATAATATTCCTTTACAAAACTAAAAATAAATAAATAAAAAGATTTAGCAATAAAATTTAAATAAAAAATTCCGAATTATTTATTGATCCTAATACCTTTTAGCTAAATATTTGGCATCAAATCCTTTATTTTTGATTAATGTATCTGCAATACATTTAGTCATTGCAGTATCATCTGTATATTGTTTAAATGGAGCTAAAAAAAGTCATTAACTCTAAATAGATATTTTAAAATATTATGCTGTAGGAAGGAGAAATGAAGTTCATAGAAGAATACAAGTTAAAATAATTTTGTACTAACTTGTAGTTCCATATATATTTTTCGAGGTAAGAGTTGGGAATTTTGAAAAATTTAGGTGGATTTGAGGAAAATATGCAAGCAATTTTATCTATAAAAAACTAGTTCTTTTAATTCATACCGGCTTTATAGTCTCCATCAAGATGGTCAAAATATTTCTGTAAAACAACTTTGCTAACTGATTCTTCCCCTTCATAGGGAGCCCCTAAACAATCACCTATTAAAGTTCCATAGAGACATCCTCTGAATTTACTTGCTATGATCAAGCTATCTCTTAAAGCCATATTTAAGGAAGTAAAAATTATTTTTAGAAATACAAAATAATGTAAATGTAAAGTTCAAGTTATTATAATAAGTTTTTTATATTATTATTCAATATTAATTAAAATTATATGATAAAAACAATTAGATATTAAATATATTAATTAATTCAAGTTTAATTTAGGGTTAAATGTTTAATTATATATATATATATATTAAACACAATTTCATATTAGCTATTTTTAAACTATACAAATGAAGTTTGAAATATATAATGTAATTTAAAATTTAATTTGAGATGAATTTGCACTAAAAATTAAAAATTTAAATTATTTAATCGTAGTGATAATTAAAATAATTTCGATACAGAATTGTCAATAAAAATCACCAGGATACCACTTAATTACATAACATTCTTATTAGAGAATCTTCTATTAACACATATCACACATATTAACATAAGATTAACATAGGCATGTCCATTGATCTTGTACTTGTCATTTTTGATGGTTTCAGATTATCCCTCCAAGGGGCGCTGCATAGATTGAAAAAATTTAAATTAGCGCCAGCACTGGCCAGCACATTAACAAGGGTAATTTGAAAATGTCATTTGTTAATTTAACATATTTATTATTAATGTATTCTTTCAGGTAATTTATTACACATTTCTATTTCTTAGTTAAATTTTATAAAATTTCAAAAAAGTCTTAAGATGATTAAAACTTATAGTAAAAAAAACGTTTTACAAAAGAAAAAAGAATTAGATCCTTTCGACAATTTGTAAGTATTATATAAATTAAATGTTGCATATTTTTCTTCATTTAAATAAAAATTTATATTTCAGATCATCAGAAAGAACTTCGAATAGTAATTCACCCTTCACAGCAGATTTAAGCAGAATTAATGAAAAGTCAGTTTTTCTTAGAAATAGTAGTACACCTTTAAATAATGCATGTTTCAATAAAAGTAGAGCAAATAATTACTTTAGCGAAAATATTTCTTACAACTTGAATCCATCCTTTGAAGAAAATTCCAACTACAATTCAAATTCATTTTTAAACGATTGCCTTATTGAATCATTTAACGAGGATTATATTCATACATTTGATTTCGACTCACCATTTTCTATTAATGTAAACAACCAGAAAACCAAAAAAATTTCAAAAACAATAATTTTCAATAATGCATGTTTCAATAATAGTAGAGCAAATTCTAATGATGACTTTAGTGAAAATATTCCTTACAACTTGAATTCATCATTTGAAGAAAATTATAATTCAAATTCATTTTTAAATGATTGTCTTATTGAATCATTTAATGAGGATTATATTAATACATTTAATTTCGATACTTCATTTTTTAGTAATGTAGACTGCCAGGAACCTAAGACATCAAAACAAGTCATTTTGTTATCACCAGAGGTGAAAAAGACCATTTACAATGAATTTATAACTACATACGAAAGCGCAAATAAAAAAATAAATAAGCAAGTAAATAATAAAAATCTTGAAGATAGTATAAAAAGTAATTCTAATTCATTAAGAAGATCGAATTATTCATCATCTCCTGAAAAGTTACAATGTTCAAATGAATTAAAAAGTTTAAAAAAATCAGAAGACCAAGAGGAGTCTATATTGGAGCTAAAGAATAAGATAAAAAATGTTACTCTTAGGGATAAAAATGGTAAATTATTTTTTCCTTGATTAGTCATTAAAAACTTGTTTCTTTTTTAATGAAATTTAATTCTTATTTATTGAAATATTTTATCATTATTATATTAATATTTCTATGCAGAATTTTTTTTTATTTTTAACATTTTTGTGACTAGAACAAATTTAAATTGAAAAAAGAATTTTGAGAATTTTTAAAAATTAAATCCAGGATTTAAATAATTAAATATATTTTTAAATCTTTTTAAATTTAAATTTCTAGATAACTCTTCTCTAAATAAAACCTCTTCTAAGAAACATTCAATGTATCATTCATCAGGAGATGGACCTGAAAGGTAATTACAATATTATTTTATTTATTTATTGCATTTATTGGTTCATTATTTTATTAATTTATACAAATTTTATATAAATTCTATATACAATTTTACTCAAGATTTTACATAAATTATTTATTTATTTAGAACCAGGCCTCTCTCATTTTCTTCTAATCCAATCCCTGTCTCGCGGCCCTCGACCAGTTGTTTTCTGTTGTTTTTCAGTGTGTGTTTTCATCTTTTATAAGAACTGCTTCGATTTCTCTTGTTCTCTGCCTGGTAACATTAGCTCACTAATTTGGTCCACCTATTATTCTCCAATCTTGCGACATGACCCGCCCATCTCCATTTCATTCTTCTAATATAGATATTAATATTATCTAGTTTCAATTTTTATATATCTGGCCTATCTTCGTTTTGTCTTCTTTCTTTTTATACAGTATACCTCGAATCATCTATCCCTGAATGACTTCGAGTTTTCTCATATTATCTTGTAGATATATTTGTGTCCCATAAGTCAGCACCGGCATTACACATTTTTTGTATACCTTAATTTTTGATTCAAGACTTATTTTTTTATTCTTTATAAACGTCAAACACCAAAACTTTTTACATGCTAAAGCAATTCTTCTAATTTCTTTAGAATGTTTGTGTTCGAAGCTGTTTAGTTGTCCTATGGACTTATTGACCTGCACTCGTATATTTTCTGTTCTACATGGGATGTATGGTTCGTTTTTGTTCTCTTCTTCCTGTTCTTCTTTACTTAGAATCATTTTTTTTTTGTATTTATTTTTAATCTCGCCTTTTTACCTTTCCTGTTTAGTTGGTTAATCATTTAAGCTTTTTTGAAGATATTAAGTTTGAAAACGATCTGAAGAAGAAAATTCATTAATGGGCTCATATGGTTATGGAAAACAAAATGAAAGTGGTGAAAGACTTCCTGTAAAACAATATGAAATTAATAAATACATATTATAAAAAAAGAACAGACAAAAAGTGAATGGCTGGGAATATTTAATATTATAGAGAAGGATTCAATACATCCAAACTTAAACGTACAAAACGTAGAATTTGTAAAGGTATAAAAATTAAAATACTCAGGTTCTATAATCACAAAGAATAATTATATTCAAAATGAATTTAAACTAATGAGCAATCGGGTAATGCCTCTTATTATATTATAATGAGATTTATTACGTCAAAGTTATTACAACGATATGAGGCGTCGAAAATAGATTTAGAGCATAAAAATAGAATTCTTGACATTTATGACTCAAAGAAGAATGAAATCCTCAGGGAATGTTAGTGATTGCATAATCTCTATACATCCTCAAATTTAGTTTCATTTCATAAAAATCTAGCAGGTTGAGATGGATGAGACACATTGCTAGAATGGGAAAGAAAAGGTAAGAGACTGGTTGATGCGGTGGACAGACATTGGACTTGGGAGAGAATAGGACTTTAAATATAACAAAAAATTGTGTATAATCAATCAGCTTTATGTTCGATAATTTTTTATAATTAAATGCAATTTCTTTATTTATATTTATAGAACTTTTTCATCTCAACTACTTAATAGAAAAACATTATGCAGAAGACAGAGTCACCGTGTTTTACCTTTGAAACAAAAGTCTATTAATGAGATTACCTTTTTTCGTACATTATATACAAATGAAATTTTAGAAGAAACCTCTGAAAATTCAACTCTTGAGGAAACAAGCATAATAAATATAAGTATGATTAACTAGAGTTTTTCAGTTAATAAAAGGAATTTTCATTTATCTTTTTTTATAGATGAAAAGACTATTTTACAAAAATGTGACGATCAGGATAAATTTAAAAAAAGTGTTTTACATAAATGTAATCAAACAGAGCCTT
The DNA here is from genome assembly GCA_963082975.1 of Labia minor. Taxonomy (NCBI): domain Eukaryota; kingdom Metazoa; phylum Arthropoda; class Insecta; order Dermaptera; family Spongiphoridae; genus Labia; species Labia minor. The sequence continues at coordinate 39,634,378 of OY720344.1, read as the reverse complement.
TAGATTTTGAAATATTTTATAACAAAAGGTAAAAATAAATTAAATAATTATTTAATTAATTAAATTAAAATTTACTTTAATTAGATTTGCTGGAAAATGCAAGAAGATTGGTGAAGGCGTTTTTGGCGAAGTATTTTCTTTCAATGACTCTTTCAGAAATACAGTATTAAAAATTATTCCAATTGAAGGAGATAAATTAGTAAATAATGAACCTCAAAAAACTTTCGAAAATATTTTTTCTGAAATTACAATAACACAGTAAGTTTTTATTAATATTTAATATATTTCCCCATCTTTACTCAATTAATTATATTTTAGAGAATTAAGTAACCTAAGAAATGGAATAGAATTTAAAACTTCATGTTTTGTAGAATTAATTGGTACTTATTGTTTGAAAGGAAAGTATCCAGAAGAGCTTATTAGTCTATGGAATAATTATGATGAAGAAAAGGGTATGTCATAAAAAATATTATATTTTTTTATTGAAATCTTAAAAATATCAATCATAATTTTTAGTATCAGAAAATGATTCGCCAGAAATGTTTGAAGAAGATCAACTTTATATAGTTTTAGAGCTTGACAACGGCGGTATAGATCTAGAAGCATTTGAATTTAAAAATTCAAGAGAGTCTTATTCCATCTTTAAACAAGTAAATTCATTTTTATTTAATTTTGTTATTATAATCTTAAACTTAATATTTTATTTTATTTTAGTTAACTTTTGCATTAGCAGTTGCCGAATGTTCTTTGGAATTTGAACATCGTGATCTCCATTGGGGAAATTTATTAATTTCAAGAACAAATAATATAGAAAATTTTATTCTCTTTGACAAAACATATTCAATTCCTACAAATGGTGTTAAGGTATATAAATTTCAAATAAAATCTATATTTACATTTATTTTCAATTATTTTGTTATTATATTTTTAAAAAGTATTATTGAAGGAAAACATAATTTCCTAGCAAGACTACTTTTTACTATCTCGCCAGAGATTTTGATGGACGTTCAAAACGTATAAAAATTTTCACTAAGGTTAAGAAAAATGTCTGTGCGTATGTGTGTGTATGTAGACAATATTACGCAAAAACGGTTTGAACTAGAATAATGAAATTTGGTACACGGACTTTATTCAAAATTCGTAGTTTTCTCTCAACTTTTGAGAAATGTAGCTCATCCTGAAGTGGAAAATTACCTACCAGGTTTTCATTTTTTTTCCTCTAAACTGACCGTAAAAATAAAGATATATGTTTGATAGTTTTTCACATGATTAAAAGTTGCATAAAACTGCAATATATAGAATTTCAGCTTGATTGAATCGCTCAAAGTATCGGAATTAATTTTTTAACACTGCAAATCACGCGCCAGCACGTGACATGGTGCCATCAACAAAGAGCCAGACACACGCTGGTTTAATAAATATTATTTATTAATTTTAATTTACAATTAATTAAATTTAATTTAAATATAATATATGTGTTAATTAATCCAATTCAAATTGTGAGATAGTCGAGTGGAGACACTCCAGATTTTTTCACATATGTTAGTACTAAAGTTAAATAATCACATTCTTCTCATTCTTATAAACTCTTTATTTATTTGATCTTAGTAACTTTGTAAGAGAATGAAAATAATTCGATTTCCTTAATGAATGAGAATTGTTTTTATACTATATTCAATTTGTTAATCTTTTGTATTGTATAATTTGAATGCAAAATTTTATGTTAAACATAATTTAAAAAGATTTATTTTATTTTATTTCAAAGGCACGTTATTTTATATAAGTTTATTTAAATGTTTGTTGTACTTACAAAGAAAAAGATTCTACACCTTTTTTCTAGACTAATAGATTAATATTAGATTTCTATATAATATCTTTTAAGTATATAATGTGTTCATTATTCTAGCTGACTATAATTGATTTTACTTTATCAAGAATGACATTTGAAAATTGTTGTCTTTATAATGATCTTGCACTTGATTCTGAACTCTTTGAAGCTACAGGAGATTATCAATTTGAAATTTATCGCAAAATGCAATCGAAAATTAGGTACAATAAAAATAATTTCATATTTTACTTATATATTGTAATTTTTATTAAAAATCTTTCTATTTTTAGGAATAAATGGGAGACTTATGAGCCATTTAACAATATTTTATGGCTTCATTATATTCTAGATAAAATGATAAACCATGTTCGTTATAATAAAACAAAATCAAAATCAAAAATTCATCAATCTTGTTTAATACTAATAACTTCACATTTTAATAAAATTCTTAATAGTGAAAGTGCAGCAAATTATGTACTCAATGAATTAAATTCATAACTAACTTGTGATATATTATATTATATATTTACTAGATATATAAATATGAATTAAAGTTTTTTCTTTATAACTTTATTTTTTAACTATAACTTTTAAATATTTTAATTATAATAAGAAGATTGTGATATTTCATAGTAAAAATTAATTCATGTAAAAATTTATTGTTCAATGATAAAATATGTACTTCAAATATTTCAATTAAATTTTACAAATTTTATAGACAATATTTTTATTATTTATCCAGTTGAACCTAAGCCTCATAGTTAAACCATCTAAAACAATAAAAAATACATTACTACATTAAAATAATAAAATTAGAAAATATGAAATATTAGCTTCCATTCTTTATTATTTTTAAAATCCAAATTTAGAATTTAGAATTAAACGTAAAAAAAATTAACAAAAAATAATACCTTATTGTATACAGTCATTTCTATTCACATATTGACTTAAAATTTTGACTTAAATTATAAAGAGTTGTTTTCTTTCAAAGATCAAGCTCAATCATCTCATTGTGACATATTTATATGGAACCGCATACTGCAGTTCAAAATTAGTTCAAAGGAAAAAAGGGTTTTTTTTAATATGCCCATGTGTTATGACAAAAAACTGTTTCTTGCCTTTGTACCAATTTTTGGACTGCGCCTGTATTTTAAAATAAGAAAAGTTTATCCTAGCAATCTTATTCTTTTTAATACTTTTACTATCCTGGAGTTAAATTATTAGGTGAAGTTATATATCGCAAATATATGCTAAATTTACAAATTTTTTTTTGTTAGTTTTTCCTGTGCCTTTTTAAATTTATTAAAAACTTTTATTTTATTTCTTTTAATCAATTATTCTTAGTAATAATTAAAATGTATATACGAACTTTATACAAATTTTTTAATTTTAAATCCGCCGCTCACATATGCTTCTCCAAGTAATAAATTGTATACATATATTTAAACATGTTTTTAATTATAATTTTAATTAATTAATATTATATTTTCCTTGATTTTTATTGGTATTTTCATCAACTGTATTAAATAATTTACTATTAATTTTAAAAGTATATTGGTTCTTGTGAGTAGATCAAAATCTTTCTAATGTTGTTAGTTTATAATAAAATTTAAAACAACAACAAACTTAAATTCCACACAGATTATTTATTATGGGATTAAGAATAAAATCAATTATATAATTGAATAATTTTATCTTGTTGAGAGTAATCTGATAAATGCGATATCTACAGTATTGCAATATCTTCTAAATCTAAGCAATCTAAAATAAAAATGTAATTATAATAATAATTTATTATATTTCTAATTTTGTTAAATAAATTGTAATCATTTTTAGGAACAATTCGTATAAAGATATGCAGTGTATTAAGACAGGACCACTTTTGCAAAAATTGAGAAATTTAATGAAAGATATTCGTTATGTCAAAGAACCAATTCAAGCTTATATAATTCCATCAACAGATTCTCATCAGGTTAATAATTTTTTCAATATTAATCATTTTATTTGAATGTAATATTATGATTATTTTTTTTAATTTAGAGCGAATACATTGCACCAAGTGATCAACGAAGGGCTTATATATCTGGATTTGACGGTTCATATGGAACAGCACTTGTGACAGAAAATCATGCATGCATGTGGACAGATGGGAGATATTATCTCCAATCAACCAAACAAATGGACGAAAATTGGACTCTCATGAAAGAAGGTCTTTTTTTATTTTTAAATTATAAGTATAACTGTTTTGAAAATTAAATTCTTCATAACAAAAGGACCTGTGAATGAACCAAGGTTGTAGTGGACAGAAAATATAAAGGAATTAGGGGATAATAGTTGAAGATATATTATCATGAAATCGCAGGGTACAAACATTACTTGTGTACGAATTATTGATTCGTACGGTATAAGCAAGTTGCGATAGTGAAAAATAAAACTCATGTATTAAAAGTAAAAAATGTTATATATTTATATAAAATAAAAATTACATTTATACAAATATATTTTAATTTAGAAACTATTACTATTAACATGATTATGATGTGAAATATAATCATTATAAAACTTTAAATGGCTTGTTCTTATATTATATACCTCTTCTATTTTCTTATAAATAATAATAAAATATAATGAACTAGCATTTTTCATTTATCTGACCTTAAATGTATTACTAAAATTATTATTATTTTTATTAGGTGATTCTTCAACACCTTCTCAAGGACAATGGCTTGTTAAAAATCTTCCAAGTAAATCAAAAGTTGGCGGAGATCCCAAATTAATCAGTTGTAATACGTGGAAATCATTACAAGGCCATTTAGAATCTGCCGGACATGCTTTAATTCCTATTGACACTAATCTCATTGATAAAATTTGGGAAAATCGACCTCTTAATATTTCTAATCCTATCATACCTTTATCTATTAAATATACAGGTGAAAAATTTTCTTTTTTTTTGTATTTTAACATTTTATTAAGTATAATTAAAAAAATTAAACCATTTTTTAAGGTAAAACAATTAAAGAGAAAGTATCTGAAGTTCTTAGGCAAATGAAAGAAAAAGGAGCTGCATTATTAGTTCTTACTTCATTAGATGATGTGGCATGTAAGTTATCTTTTATATATATATATATGTTAACTACATAATTTATCACTTTCACGTAATTAAAGAAAATAAAAAAAATTATGTTTTCATAAAAGACTTGTCTTAAATTATAATTTATTTATGTAAATTTTCTTGTGATGGACCTTAAAACTATCAAATTTAAAATAAATATTTATAATTCATATCTATACTTTTTACCTACCTTATATCTACCTTTTTTAATTATAGATATTTTAAACCTTCGAGGATCAGACATTGAATTTAATCCTGTATTTTTTTCTTATGTTACAATTGAAAAAGAAGATTCTATAAATTGGTTTATAGATTCTTCTAGAGTTAATGAAGAAATTTTTTCTCACTTTAATTCACAAGGAATTAAGGTAAATTTGTAAATGATATTCAGTAATATAGAAATTAAATAACAAATGACAAGTTAATAACAACTAATAACAAAATTAATATTTTTTATAAGAAATTTTTTTGTTTTTACTATATAATTTATATAATTAATAATAATTTGAATTTTCAAAAGATTACACTTATATATATATAATTTATTTCAGGTGGATATAAAACCATATAATGAAATAGAACTTTTTATAAAAAATTATGTTGCTCAAAATCTCTCCAATGATGGAAATAAAACATTTAATGGTTTAATTTGGTTAAATCAAGGTGCTAGTTATGCTCTTACTAATTTAGTTCCAGATCGTTCACGGATTTCAGAAATTACTCCAGTTACAATGATGAAATCAATAAAAAATGAAGTTGAAATTAAAGGTGAAAACTATTATTTCTAAATTTATTAATAATATTATTTAAATTCTTGTTAATATTTTTTATTAGGAATGGAATCTGCTCATATACGAGATGGAGCAGCAGTATGTCGATATTTTGCATGGTTAGAAAAAGAACTAAAAGAAGGGCGAAAAGTAACTGAAATCTCTGGTGCTAAAAAGCTTTATGAATTTCGAAATGAATTAACTGATTTTATAGGTTTAAGTTTTGAAACTATATCATCATCAGGACCAAATGCAGCTATTATTCATTATAAACCATCAGATCAAACTGATAGAGAAATCACTGATAAAGAAATATATCTTTGTGATTCTGGAGCTCATTATAGGTATCTAAAAATATTTAAAATTTTTACTATACTTTTATTTATATCTAATCTTATTTGTTTATTGATTAAAATATTATTTAAATTTTTCAAAAATTGTTATTAAATAAAAACAATATTTTTTAATAGAGATGGAACCACAGATATTACGAGAACACTTCATTTTGGAACCCCAACCCTGAAAGAAAGGGAATGTTTTACAAGAGTTTTTCAAGGCCAATATAATTTGGGTACAGCGATTTTCCCATATAAACTTAAAGTAAATCCTTAATTATATAATATTTAATTATTATTAGAATCCTTTTTATTCTTTTTTACATTTTGTTTACATATTTTTACACTTTCTTAAAAAATCAAATTATCTAATGAAAAGAGATTTAAATGTTATTTATTTTTAGGGTAATGCGCTTGATTCGCTTGCTAGAAAACCTTTATGGGATATTGGTCTAGATTATCAACATGGTACTAGCCATGGAATTGGAGCTTATCTCAATGTTCATGAAGGACCGATACTTATCTCTTGGAGACCTAATCATAATGATCCTGGTTTACAAGAAGGAATGTTCTTATCAAATGGTTTGTATCAATTTTTTTCGATATAATTAATAATATTATTCTGGTTATTAAAATATTTTTATTTTATCTATTTTTTCCAGAACCTGGATATTACTTAGATGGACATTTTGGAATTCGTTTAGAAAATATAGTAAAAATTATTACCGCCCAAACTCAACATGGAACTGGACATTTTTTAACTTTTGTAACAGTAACAATGGTTCCGATTCAGCTCAAATTATTAATACCAGAAATGCTTACAACCAATCAAAAAGAATATCTTAACAATTACCATGCACAATGTCGAGCTACTGTTGGCAATATGCTTAAAGAAGCTGGTCATATGGAGGCCTATGAATGGCTGTTGCGAGAAACAGAACCGTTGCCTTAATTTTATAAAAATATACAATAAATTTTGAAATTATATCGAAATTATTGGGTTGTCTATTTTTAATAAATCAAAATAGAATTTTACAAAAACCTATTCTATTTAACAAATAAATAGTAATTAAGTTATCTTCTAAAATTATTATTTTTCTTTTTGTAATTTTGTTAAATTAATTATAAAAAGAAATATTTAATTAATTAAAAAATTGATAAAGGAGATTCAGCTAAATGCGCATTTTTAATGAAATATTGTTTTTTACTTTTTTTATATAAAGATTCTTCAAATAGAGGTGTTATTTTAAAACGTTAGGAAAACTAAATATTTTTAGAAATGTTATGATTTTTGAATTTAAACTAAATTACTTAAATTAGTAATTGAATAATGTCTGTCAGATATTCGACTTTATTTGGTCATTCATTCATTTGTTCAAATTTTTCATTATGAAAAAGACTTGAAGATCATAATTGGAACAAGATTTAAAATGACACCTCTAGTTAAAAGTCTCTGCATAACTATTAAAATAAAACTGTTTATGTTATTTTAAATTTTATTTAATAAATTTTTTTAGTATTAAATTAATAAATTAATTTCATTCCTAAAAATTAAATCAATATCGTTTTAATAAAAAGTAAGGAGTAGTTAATCATCACTATAAACTAAATATAACGATTAATTTTTATATTATTAATTTTCTATTTATTCATTGATTTTCGAACTAACTAAAATTCAATTTAAGTTATATATCATTTATTTCAGTATACAAAATATAAAGTTAAATAAAAAGCGCTTATTAAATTTTTTTTACTTACCAAACAAATATCTAGAGGAATTTAATATTTCTTAAATTTTTCAATATTAATGTAGATGAAAAAACATTTTATTTTCAATATAAACCACTTGTTAATATTTTATTCTTAATCTCTTTATATATAAATTGTAAAATTAAATTTATTTATATTTTATATTTTTCTTTGAAAATTGAACTTTAATATTTCATATATCAATAGTTTTATTTATTTAGATTTAAATTCCCTTTTTTTTACTTTTATAGTTTTTTTTATCCGATTTTAACTATTTGTGGCATTTACTAAAATCTTAAAGTTATTTATTATAATTTCTTTACTATACAGTTAAAGGTCAATTAGAAATGTTGATTTAAAGTTGGAATTAAAAATATTTTTTTATTAATAAATTAATCTCTTTTTTTGTGATATATTTTATACTTACATTTTTTTAACCAATCTAAAAAAAACTATTATAAATATCATTCGATATAATAATTAATTTAAATTTAGTTTCTCCCCTGATGATGTGTCCTTTTGGAGATAAATACCCCGCGTGTCACAATTTCATGTTGGGGAAAAGAAAAATCACAGAACACCAATTTAAAAATGCCCACCCTATCAAAAAAATATGGTTTTTATTTAAATTAACAGAAACCTAATTTGAATTTATGTGATAACTAAAACTTTTTAAAGTTAATATAAATTATTTGCTATCAATGCCCATAGTTCAAACTAATGTTTATTGAATTTACAAGAGCATGACAATAATTATTTAGTACTCTCCATTTATTCAAGTTCTACATACATAAATCATATTAGCATTAAGTTAATTTTCCTAGGCATCTAAGAGACAAAAATATAACGGCTAGCGTGGGAACTGGACGTGGGACTAGTGACACGTGGGAATCAATCAAATAATGAATTGTATTGTAGTACAAATATCCAATTGAATCAGGTAACAACCGTGAAACAAGAGGAACCAAACTAAGTTTATCAATTTAAAAAAAATTAATCGGGTCGATTGTCATTTTCCATCGATAATATCCTAGTGAAACAAATGAATTAAAAATTTATATTTCATTATTTATATTAATTTAAATATAAATAATCTCTTTTAATTATAATAAATCAAATAATATGAATTTTTATTATTATTAGATATTACAATAGTTAATATATATTCATTATACATATATAACAATAGATGTGTATCTTAAAACCTTTATATATACGTATATATCTAAATAATTATTTTTTTAAAATGAAAATGTTTTTCTATCTATTGAGACTTCGCAATATGAAATTAAGTTGGGTTTATGCTCAAATTAAAATGAAATAACAATGATAATTAATGAAATAATTTTTAATATTCTATATACTATTTAATTTTTAATTAATATTAATAATTAGATTAAGCTTATTATTTATTTCATTTATTAGGATAGAAATAGAAATTATAAAGGAAATGCTTTTAAATATCTTAATGTGCGAAAGGGATGTCATTATCTTGTTTGGTCATTATGATTTCTGAGTGGATATATGCCTAACTGTAATTTGCGTAGCTCTAAGCGCTTCCTGCGGACCATCAGTCGTTGAACAGCCTTTGGCAAAGCATGATACGCGGAGCTAAGTGCTGGGCTTCAGTCATTTCACTCTTCGGGGTGGGTTGCTTGGCCCTTTTTGTCTTACGCCTTTCAAAAGACCACCCATCTGAGCATACCATCATCAATAAATGGCAGACCTCATCTCAAGAACAAAATGTAGTGATTTTAGAACCCAAAGAAGAAATATTCATTAATGATCCTAATGATATCAAGTTAAAAACAACGATAGAATCCACTACAATGTCAAACGGTGGTAAACATCCAACTTCTTCTACAATGGTATCATCTTCGACAACATCATCTACGTCAACATCAACAAGTTCACCAATCACATTCCCTTCTGAAGTAGAAGATTTCACTTTTATCATCAAAAATGTAGACAATAGAACATCAACAACAGAATTACCATTATGGATAAAAGAAGTGCAAAATGTACCTTTCAAACCACTCCCTTCGGCGTGGAATTCTTGGAATTTGGTTAATTCTTCTTCAAATCAAGTCTCGTTTGCAATTCTTGCATTTGATATTCTTTATCTTCATACCCTTCAACAAGTAAGTCAATCACTTATCTATAGATAAAATATGTGTCAACCTGAGCTTATGTCAAAATATTATTATTATCTATATACTTTAGTATATAACTTTATAACTATATATATATACAATAATGATAATTTCAAAACTTTAAAATTGTTATTGCCTCGATTGAGATAAAAAATAATTTTCAATTTCACAGATTACCCTGAAAATTTAATTAAAATAAAACCAAAAAATCTTTAATATAATAGAAGATAATTTTTTTTACACAATGTGTTCTTTATAATAAATTTAATATAATTTTTTATTTTAAATATTAGTTGATGAAATCGAAAAATCAAAATTGAAATTCAAAATGATTTAAAACATTGGGACGTGATATATTCATTCTAACAATGGAATACGTGATTAGACAAATTGAAAAAGAATCGAATGAAATCCAATTATACGGAAAATTTACTCGTATGATTTAAATTTTTTATCAGACTCAGTGAATTCAATTGTAGATAAAATGGGATAATTGAAAAGTGTAGGAAAAGAGTTGGGTTCTTGAAATTAATATTAAAAAAAATATTTTGTATCGGAAATAAATAAAATATTTTAGATATTATATATAATCTTATAAAAGTACAATTATTTTTATTATTATATGTAATTAAAAAGGTAATTTTATAAACAAAAATGTTTAATTCATTTATTTTTATTTGTATACTAAATACCACTTCCCCTCCCTTTTCCCCTCTATAATATCGAAATGCTGAAAAAATTTTTAAAAAAGTTATTAACAATAATACCTATTTCATTTTCTGAGTTCGTTGCTTTCTATGAAGTCTAAATAATTATATCAATTAATAAATGTAGCCTTTTTATTATCTTCACGAATACTCTATGAAATATTTTTCAACAAAATTTTTTCGTGATGTTAAATTAATAATAATTATCTTAATCTATTTTTTAAATTTCGAAATGTATAATTATTTTTAATTATAAAGCATGAATACTGCATTTTCCACATTCAAATAATTTAAACAACAATTATGTTTGAGTGTTATTCAATATTATATTTATAACAAATCTAATATGATTATTTTGATTACTTTATAATTATTAATTATAAAATTAAATTTATATATATAATTTATGGATATTTATATACAGGTAAACCTCGTATAACGCCATAAAAGTATTGAAATAAATTTATAACAAGTTACATAAGCAAGAAAATGTACATATTATTTAACAATATTACATTATATAAATATATTTAATTATCAAAAACATCTTCAAAGTAAAAAAATGTATTAAAACTAAAAGTGAAAAACTTCACTTTTTTAAAAAAATTAAAATTAAAAATTAAATTCTTTCAAAATGGTAATTAATTTTTCTGGATAGAAAAAAAATTATTGATTTGATTCAAAGGAACTTGAAACTACATAATATATAAATACAAGTTTAAAATATACAGTTTAAAAAATTTTAATTTTTTGAAATATTTTTTTTTTTTTGGATTTTAAATTATACTACGTTAAAACGAACCGAGATACGAGACCGCGTTAAACAATGTTTACCTGTATATGAACTACGTTGTTTTTTAATTTAACCTTTTATCAAACATTGAGTCTAAATTAATATTTCATAAAGTTTATTTGTTTAATTTAAAATTAATTTGTTTTAATTTTAGTTTTACAATAGTTGAGTTTGCTATCAGCCAGAGACCAGTCCCCTCTCTCTCAAAATGAGCAAAATAATGAAAGAATAAACTAATCTGAATAAATGAAATGCACAAATCAATATTTCAAATATATTTAAATTTAATAATTTCAATATTGCAACATAAACCAAATACAAGGCTAAAAAGAATTCAAATAATTAAAAAAAAAAACAAGGATTTTGTTTTGTAACCATTCATAACTCTTTCTTACTGCTTCTCCTTTAAAATAAATAAATATATATATTATTTTTAATAATTATTCAGTTCAAATGTCTAAAATAATTTTTTAAAATTATATTTTAAATATTTTAAATTATAATTTTAATTCATTTTGTAAATAATATAGGTAATTATGAAGAATTAATATAAATTAATTAATAATTAATTTTGAAATATAGAATTTACTGAAATGATATTATTAAACTACCCCTTAAGATGAAATGTTAAAAATGTACTATTCATTTAATTTATTCATTTAATATTAGATAAATATGATTTAGAATTAATTTTACCTTCTTAAAAAAAAATCGATCACGAAATCAAATTTTATATAAAAGTGCGAAAGTAATTGATTTTTTTTATAAAATAAGATTGGGGATCCCTAAATTAAATATAAAACATACAATTGTTTTCTCGATTAAATCATTTGGAAAACCGATTTGAATTGGTTGAATGCATATTAACATTTTATTTTGATTATTGTTCCTTCTTCATGACTAATTCATAATAATAATCTATTAATTTTATCGTATATTGCAAAAAGTCAAAGAAAATAGATAAAATAAAAATTAATCAATTAAAAAAACATTTATTATTATTAATTATAAAAATAAATAAATAGAAATGATAAAAATTTTAAAGCAGTTTTTTTAAGTTTGATAAGTAATTTAAAATACAAATTAAAATAAGTTGACCTGTGGCCAGGTCCGAACCGACCGACTGTTTGAAATAAATTAATTTCCAGCTACAGAAACAATTTCAAATAATTTTAATATATCTATTAATGTAATAAAAAACAGATATGGATATAACATAAATATTTTTAATTTTATTTTATTTATAATATATATGTAAGACCAGACTGTGACGTCATGAATGACTGGATGACGTCATATAATTTTAAATCAAGAAAAAACTAATAAATATGATTTTTCTCGAGGATAAAACCAATACAAAGTGCATGATTCGTGGTGATATATAAAAAAATCTCCTTTGGTGTGAAAATAACCCTTTACTTCCTATCGTCGATCGCTAATACTACCACTTCCGGTCTCCGGAATTGCACCAAAAGTTGATAAATTCATCCCACTGATGCATTAAGAAAATATACCAAATTTCATCAAAATCGGTTGAGCCGTTCAGGCTGTACACATCTATACGGACGGACGGACGGACGGACAGACATCATGCTAAAAATACTTTTTTCTGTTTAGAAAATGCATGATTCGTGAAGATATGTAAAAATCTCCACATGTGAAATTTGGTGTGAAAACAATACCTCCCTTACTATCGTCGGTCGGTAAAAATTCAAGAGAATCTTATTAAAATTTATATTGTTAGGGATGTTATACAGAAAATACCTCCAATTAAACTATAAAATGAAAATAAAAGAAATATTAATATTAAAACATCTGGGAATGCTAGGAAGCATTACTATCAACGAACTTTTATTCATATTATATTATAATTTATTTTTATTTATTTATTTATTATATTTATTTTATTATAATTTATAATAAATAATAATTTATATAATTTATAATTATAATTATATTGATACGATCGAAGATGCGCTGAAAACATCGCTTATTTATAATTATGCGCTGCAAATATGGGAAATTTTCAACTTTGACCGCCGATTTGACCATGTTCCCAACCGAATTTTAAAAAACCAAGACCACTTTACATTTACACTTTTTTAAGCTCTACTCGAATTCAAAATCAAAATTTAAAAAATTGAAAATTTTTGGCGACAGACACACAGACATGTGTTGGTTGAAAATAGCTAATAGAATAAAAAAAATAAATTAAAGTTTTATCTATTAAGTTATTTATTATTATTATTTTTATTGAGTGAGATGGAAACTTAACATAGAAATTAAAATCAGTCAGTGGTGTAATATATGCAGGTGGCGGCGGCCGAAGACCGTGTCTCGGAATTACATCTACGCCGTGACCCGGAGGCGCTGGCACTTCACGCGCTCTTCTTGCCGGCTGCACAGGCGTCACGGCTCGCGAGAGACGACCAACCGCCGGAACCAGAAGAGCTCCAGCCCAGCAACGGATTCTTTGAGGTGGCTCCAGTTTCACCCTCCATGAAGTGATTTAATCACTCATTCTCATCTATTTCCTGATTTTTTTTTATAAATATAAATATATATCATTTCTATTTTATTTTTATTTTAAAGATATTTGACAATACATTATTATATACATTACATATAAATTATAATTAATATTATAAAATCATTTCATTTTTGAACAATTTAATTTAGAAATTTTTTAATATTATAATTATTAAATATAATTAAATTATAATATAATAAAATAAAACATAATTTAATATAATATAATAGTTAATATAAATTAAATAATTATTACATTAAATTTAATTAATCTTTCTGAATATTCTAAATAAAAAAATAAATCATAAAACCATGGTATGGTATCTCTCAGTTCACAATGTTTGGATTTAATTTCTTCTTGAATATCTTAATCATTCCTGAACTAGATCCATAGAATACCAATTTCTAATAAATTTTTATTTTTTTATTATATAATTAATTTATTTAGTTTTTAAAATTATTGACTACTAGTTATTTTATTTATAAATAATATATTGGGCATTCATAATTAAATTTTGACCTTAGTGATTTGATATAGAGAGTTTTAAAACATTTTTTTAAATTTTTAATTCAAATTTTTCAAATATTAAAATCTAAATTTATTATCCCTTATTTATTTTATTCGTCATAAAATGTAATTTTATAAAAATTCAAAAAAATATATTTTTATATTGATTTTATATTTAAAAAAAATTGCCTTGAGTTTGAGTTTTAGTTTTAAAATACATATAAATGATTTGAAATATTATAATTTAGTATATTTTTTTTTACTAATTACTTATAACAGCCTCTTATTAAATAAACAAATGTGAAATAATAAAATTACTGTTATTTATTTAATGTTAACGAAGTCACTGATATTTAAAATTTTTTATCCTTAATGGTCGAAATAAAAACTTTAAAAATCGATTAAAAAATTAAATCGAATAAAAAATAATTCGAGAAAATTATGTTATTACATATTGCAAAAATATTATATATATTTTATAGTTCTAAGTTTTTATACATAGTTTTTCAACTAAAATCGAAATTTATAAATTTTATCATTTAATATAGGTGTATATATTTACTTTGTTTTCTTTTTTTAGGATATCATCTCTTTCGCTAGTTCTGGAATTCGTGCAATGAATACCTTATCCCAAGCATACCGAAGTTCAAACTTAAGTTTAAATTCTCCATCACCAGTTGATTGTTTGTGGACATTGTATTGTCGCAATTTGGTGACGGCAATTAAGACATTTCCTGGAACCTTCGCTATTCTTGCAAAACTAAACAGGTTATTGATTATGTTTATCTATACCAGAAATGAGCTGTCAGATAAATTTCAATATCCAGTTTAATTGTAGAAATGGTTCAACGGACCTCGACATTTTGAGAAACATTTAAATGTATCTTTACTTCGTATCGCTATCTTTGTTCTCGGACCATTAAACAAAACATTTGAAATGGTTCAAGTGCTCTAGACGTTCACACAACAGTTGTGGACTTCTATAAGCGAGTAAAAATTTAATTAAAAAGATTACAATATTTAATTTAAAAAAAATTACAATATTTAACATTTAGATTTTTAATCAAATATTGTCTCTTTCAATAAAATATTCTAAATCAGATATAATATAAAACTTTTTTGTTTCCTTTGCATTTAAGGGAAAATAAAATATAATCATAAATAAAGGAAATTTAAGATTTGATCAAAACCAATTTTTATCATATCAAATCAAAAGTTTGTAAATTGATATTACCCTGAAGACGATTTTTGGAATGTAATATGAATTGTGAGTCAGCCCGCGTGTCAAGATTCAAAAATATGATTATGATTCAAAACCTTTTATGACTTTTTGTCTTAATTTTATTTTTAAAAATGATAAATTATTCAAATAATTTATCTATTCTATCTCTATCTATCTCTGAGGGTCTACGGAACTCGAAAGTTCTTGGCGGCAGCAACCACATTTCTCCAAGCGTCCCTATCCTGAGTCACAGCCATTCAACCCCTACTCTCTCCCATATCTCTCAAATCCCTTCCTACATTGTCCACCCAACGCATCCTTGGTATTCCAAGCGGACGTTTCCCTATCGGTCTCCCCACCAATATATTTTTCGACACTCTTTCCTTTCCCATTCTAGCCACATGCCCTGCCTATCCCAGCCTTTTCGATTTTATAACCCTAACTATATCTGGAGATGCATAGAGGTCATGTAATTCATTATTCAAATAATATAATTAAAATACTATTAAATTATATATATATTTGTATTTTATTTGAATCAATTCTTACATAAATAATAAATAAATAAACAATAACAACATAAACTAAATATCATATCAACAAACGATTTTTAAAAATCAATTCGAAATTAGAGTGAAATTGTATAATTTTTATAATAGAAATGATAAACTTATTTGCTTAAAAATCTTTCTAATTGAATTAAAAATTTATTCAGGTCATTTATTATTATTAAAAAAATTCTTAAATATAAATTACCAAAACCCTTGCCTTCCCAAAAGCTATTAAATTTAAAAATACTAGTGATAGTTTACCAAGTGACATATTTTTATACATTTTTTTATTAAAGTCATTAAAATTTTGTTTATTATAATATTATTAAATTAAAAATATAACGTAAAATTCTTTCATTTTGAAATAAGATTTAATTTTCACGGCACACCGACCCTAACATCCACCCTTCTTAAATGTAATCTCTTATAATTTCCTATCCTTTCTAATATATTATTATATTTTCTGAAATTCGATGATTGATTAAATAGACATGGGTTCTATTATAAATGTAAATAAACAAAAAATAAAAATGAATGATGGCAGGAGCGTTTTTCAAATTTTATGAGAAATAAATATAATATTTCATTCATAACACAACATTAATAAATATAAATTAAAAATTAATATTCGTTATTATTATTTAATTTATATATCTTATTTATTAGTTCGAATTAATAAATTGTTTTAACATCCAAAAATATGTTTGTATTATTTTATTACATTAGAGGAGAAGCGTTCATATATATATATATATATATATATAGATATATATTTTTAAGGAAGTCGTAATATCATTAAGTTTTGAAACGCCTGAATTATAGATTATCACTAATACTAATTTAATAATAATAATTTATAATTTAAATAAAAAAAAAAATTTCTGATATTTTTCTGTTTTGTATTGTTGCTGATTTTCCAATAGCCTTGGCTTACGAGTACTTTTGGGTGATCTACCTCTGGATCGTCTTCTTTTCATTGGTTTAGAAGAACTGAAGTGGCCAGAACCACTCTCCTGTCATAAACTCTTCCCTAAGTAAGTGTTGTCTTTTAACTTTTCTACTAAAACTACAAAAATGTACAAAAAGAAATTTATCATTTGTAGCTAACAAGTAAACTAACCATGAAAACGAATTCTACTAAGCGTAAATAAACGAACATACTTTCATTCCCATCTAATCTTTGTAAATTAAATTTTAACTCTAAGATGAAACGTTTTGAATATAATTTACATTTTATAAATCACAATTCTTAAATAAGATTATAATCATTCATAATATATGGAAATTTTGAGTGTAAATAAATGAGATTTTTCATTGCTTATGTTAAAAAGCAAGCAAAACTAACAGATAAATTAGTATACATCATATATCACTTATTAAACATTAATAGATGAATGTAAGTTATATAGAAACGAGTTAATATATGTAGTAGCCCTATATGAGTTTTCAATCGATATATAGAGTAATTTAAATATATTTGTGTCCATTGGCAATTCCCTTTTTAATTTTATTAAAAATAATATTTTAAGCAGTAAAATAGTAAAGTAAGTGAAATAACTTGAAACACATACCGGAAATGAATCGGTATTATGATACCTTTACTCTCAAAAAAAATTTCCTATTGATAAATAAAATATAAAAATTTGTATTATTTATATTTATCTTTTCTTTATAAACTTTAATAATTCTAATAAGTTTAATTAATGAAACTATTTTTACTTTTATTTGTTAGTTGTACTCCAGATAGAGCGGTCCAAATAGTATTTGCAGCAGCAGCATCTTCTCCAGCACCTAAACAAGATGAATATAATAATTAAGAAGATTATTGAAATATTTTAAGTATTAGAACAAGTCATAATACTTTTTGAGTGCTTACTTAATTGCATGTGCAATTTATGTTAAAAACTTTATACATAACATTCCAAGTCTATTTACTTACATTGGAGTCACTTTCACAAATTCATTTACGGGGGTGCTGTGTCTTGTGGTCAAGCCAACCACTCTTTGAGTTTGAAAATTAACTTTCACCCTTTAATTGTTATTCCTTGTGGTATAGTTCTAAGCAAAGGGGACGACATTGACTCCAAAATAAATAGTCGTGGTGATGTTAATGAAAAGAAAATCAAATGAAATATGTGAACTTCTCTTAAAAAAAAATGGAAATTTCATAGAATATTATAAATTTATATATTTCATTATATTTTATTATTGATATTAAATTTTGAAGAATTTCGTGTTATGATTGAATTTCAAAATTAATTATAGAGAAATCACTAAAAGATTATTATATAATTTTAAAATATACATCTTACACGTTGCTGATATATCCAAATTATACCTAAAAACTTTAATACTTGAGATTTTGATAAACAAGTAAGTTGTAAAATGAATAAATTATAATATTTTAATATATCTAATAATATGAATTAATATTAGTATTAAAAGAATGAGGGAATGTTAATAGCGAATGATGGGTTAGGGTGATGAATATTATATTCGGAAATTATCACTTGGTATATTGTACATGTTTTTATTTATTGTAGAAGATAATAAACCTATACGCGTGTGGTATTTATTAATTTTAAAATATTATAAATAATCTCTAGATTTAATAATATAAAAAATTAATTTAATGATCTCGCTTAAAAATTCTTTCAATGATGTCAATGAGAATTTTCACAGTGATCAAGTAAAATTATGTTTCATATATTTTTACTTATTTCAAATCTATTATTTTAATATAAAGGCTTATTTGACTAATTCTATAATATGTTAATTAATATAGGTGTTTTTTAATTAATAAATATTTTAATTTATTATGATAAAAACTGACTTATTTTCCATAGAGATTTTCTAATAACTATTTTATTCAAATTTACATAGGATTTAGGATTAAATAGTTAAGAAAATTGAAAAATGAAGTCAAATGCCTTAATATCATTAATTTAAATGAATTTCAAGATCTAGTTGGGGAGGTTCCCTTTCGAGAACGGACACCCAATTTAATCTCTCTTTGATTTTATAACTTAATTACATGAACCATTCTCTTGGCTCATGCTAAGGAAGGAGTTATTACATGATGACTCTAACTCTATCATACAAACACTTATACTGAATAGCTTCAGATCTTGAAATGTGATAAGAAAAAAGAAAAGTAAAGAGAAGAACAAATGAAAACAGATATAAAATCGCTTGAATGTAAAGTTACTTAAAATAAGTTATCTAAAATAAAATGGTTGTATCTATATAAAGTTATTTAATTTTAATTAATTAGGTAATTAAATTTTTTTAAAATTTCATTTATTTATTTTGACAATTCATGTCACGTGTTTGGAAATTTTTTTGTACAAATGTGTTATATAAATTTTTTTCAATTTAGTCTTACAGTTATTATTATTATTATTATTATTATTATAATTATTATATATATATTTATATAACAGGGATGAGCAATTTATGCGGCCCACCAAGCATAATAGTATAATATCATTTTATTCGTATCCTAAACTTTTTGTATTGATTGATTACTGTTAAGTTAATCATATATTATTATAATAATGAAACAACAATGAAACACTTTTTTGAGACATTGAAAGAGATATGTATTATGTGTTTTGTTAATTAAATATTTTAGGTTTATTAATTTATTAAGTTGTATTTTTTTGTTCAAGAAATGTTCAACTTTCTTTTGGTCCTTTAATAAAATGATCTATAAATTATAATTATTATAAAATATAAAAATTATATTATAATTATAATTTATTATATATGCATACATTCCCATATTGAATGTTTTTTTTAAATATTATGTTATTATTTAAAAATAAGTTTAATAAAAATTATCCTAATTTTAAATAATTTTAAATATAATATATTTTTAAGCGTCATTTTTCATATTTTATTGATAGAACATTAAACCAATCTAATTTTTTTTCTGAATAATTGCACAGTAAAATATTATATCTTGTCTTTTACTATTCTATTCCAATTTTTAATATTTTTACAGTTTTTATTTAGAATATATCAATAAAGATTTAGGCAAAATTTAATATTAAAACCTATATGTTTTGATAATAAAGAATAACAAAGAAGCTTGAATTTAATATTCATCGTATTCAGCAAAACTTTTGATTCGTTTGGCAAAGCAATTTTTTAATTCTAATGGAGATTCCTATGGTAATTAATTTGTCTGATCAGGATTTGACTGGAAGTTAGTAAAGAAAGGGTTAGACCTCTTTGCAATTAGACAAATTGGGGTGAAATCAAATGAAATTTAATTAAACGAAAAAATTAAAAAACTTATTTACAGGGAAGCAAGTTGGCATAAGTCCAGTAGGTAGACCATTGAGAGGATTCAATAGGAAAAAAACCTATATGAAGGAATTGGGAGAGGGGAGGAAATGGATGGAGATCAAATGAGATAAAGCCTGTCAGAGTTATGCGTTTGTGTGGTCAAGAATTAATGAGATCACTAATGCCATAATATAATAAATTAATTGAATTTATACAAATGAATTAAAATTCATTTCACTAAAACATAATAAAAATGAATTAGTGAAAAAAAAATTGAATAATAAATGATTGTAAATTAAATTCTAAATTAAAAGTAATCTAAGTATTTGTTGATTCAAAGAGAATAAATTGGTGTTGTGGGAATGGTTGTACGAACTTGTTTGGTCTTGGTTCGCTTGGGGGTTGTTCCGAATGGCTTGCATTTGTGTATACGATCTCTCTCTCCCTACCCTTGTGCTCAAGTAGTGCTGCCTGCGCTGCTTGTTGCACCAAGTGGCTTTTGGCACCCCTCGTCGCGCAGTGGCAGTCGCTCGCGGCATTTCGAGCGTATCGCACGCATCGTGAGTCCCAAGTCCCCTCCAAGCAGTGACAGCTCGCCGGCCGCACGCCTTCATGGTAGGCCACCAATGAGACAACACTTTTTAATTTCATTCAAAACATTTAACAATTTTTTATTATTCTTATTTTTAATCATAGATAATTTTTTATTATTTTTTTTTATTTGTTATTATATTTATTAATTGTAAATTCAATTTTAAATTTTTTTAACTTTTCAAATATATTTCTCACATTCATTTACTCATTTATTCAAGATTTTTGTAAATAATTTTTCAAGTTTGACTTAAAAAAAATTTAGTTGATACGAGAATTATAATATTTTATATAATTTAGTATAAAACCTTTAATAGAGATTTGTGGCATGTATTTTTTTGTTTATTTTAAATTAATTAAAAAAAGAATTTAATTAAAAAATAAATTAAAGAATAAACTATAATTATTCAAATTTTTTCACAGAATTAATAATCAAATATTTAAATTTGTTTTCATTATTTGTAATTAAACTTTCTAATTTATTAAATATAATAGTTTATTACTAAAAAAAACTTGGTTTCATTTATGATATACCATTTAAGTCCATTTTAAAAATTGACTTTTGTAAATTAATATTAATTGAAAGACTAGAGTTTGTATGTAATTTGTATATTAGGATGAAAATTAAATAGTGTTATAAACACAAGTTCAATATCATATATAAAATTATATATTAAACTAATTGCTGAGACCGCACCTAGATAAGAAGCTCTGTCCTCGGTACCATGTACCCTTGGAGTGATGCATATTTTGTTGAAGGTTTATATAATATAATTTATTTATTATGATTCTATCAGTATATTAAAACCTGTATTTTTTGATTTTAATTTAATTAACTATATTGTTATATTTTATTGAATATGCTGTAGTGTGTTATAATATTTTCTAATAATCAATTATTGCTTAAATGGGGTATAATAATATGTAAGGAAATTAAAAGAGTAAGATAGAGAGATTTTTTGTAACCTATATAATAAAACATTTAATAATATTATTTTAAATTAAGAGATTAATTTGATTGTTCCTGAGTATCTTTTGCTTTTACTAATTTCATTAATTTTACTAAATCGTATTACAATAGAAGAAATGAATCTTGCCCATTTACTTTATATTCATTTTAATATTATTTTTTATCAATATAAAATCACAAAAGTGAATTTATATTGATAAAATTTATACATAATTATGACAAAAGAAACCTTTTAATAAATTAATTTGTATCTAAATTATTTCTTTTTAATTTCTTACTTTAAAATTTATTTATTAAAAACAATATAAGCACAAAGTCATAGATATACATAGGTATATCTTTTTCGATTTTGTTGCAAAATTTATATATATATATATATATATATGCATAGCTACAAATTTTACTACTACTCTCACTATATATATATATATATATGGTATATATACTAAGTTTTTTTTACAATTTGAATATTATTCTCAATTCAACGGTCACGTACCTCAGGTTGAGAATTGGGTGATAAATCCACATCACACTTTATATTTTTATTCTACAATAAACTCTTAAATTAATGCTTTCCTGACCATCTAGATAATTGGAAACTGAATTTTCTAGCTAAGCCTAGTGGTAAAAATAATCCATATTGTGAATAAATACTAATTTTTCAAAACTACATTCTTTTATATTTTTAATTTAAACTTAAATTTTTGAGTAATTCAAATTATGTACTCCAAAACATATGATTTACAAAAAACAAAACATAATAGAATATTCATATATTTATTTAAGTTTAAATCAAGAAAAAGATTTTATTAATTTTTTATTAATAAAATATATTTGTTTAGTTTATTTGCAGAACTTTGGAAAATCTTGTGAATTATGCTATAAAATTTGAATTGTAAATTTAATTCATTGACGTCACCAGTTGGAACATTTAAAAATGTCAAATCGCAATTAGATTAATGTTATATAATGAATTGACATTACATTTTTTTTCAATTAAACTGAAAAACCATTATAATGTTAATCTTTTACTGAACCATGTATAACTTACAAAACAAATATAGTTCACAAAATTCCTACATATAAAACATCATATTGATTTTATACAATTGAAAATTAAAATTATGTTTATGTTTTGATTATATTGGTTATTTTATTTTATGTATAAATTATAATGTTTTTATTTAAATTTGAGACAATTTCAGGAGAAAAGATTTGATGGGTGGTTAGAAAAATCATGATTTCACACGAAATATGAGACAAAGATAGTATTATTAATTATTTTTGCAAATAAATAAATGATTTGTTAATAATTTTTGAAAATGATTTCTACTCTTCTAAAGAATAAATTTCAAGTTATAAACTTTATTTTGTATCAGTTATCACAAATGATTATTATTTAGAAAATTTTTAATGGTTTAATTGATCAAACATTACATTAATCACATTCATTCCTTCCCTGAGCTACCACCATTCAGTTCCTTTTCTCAATTTCCACGTCTTCCCACTGTCGATTCACAATTATTCTGCCCATAAATCAGCTTGACATTAAAAATATTTTTATTATTATTATTATTAATTAAAATGTATCTATTATAATTATTACTGTGTCTAATTACTTTGATTTTATTCACTTAAATTAGATAAGTGCATCCCTGAAATTTAATCAAGTTTATTTTTGATATTTATTTATCAAGTTCAAGTTTGAATTAAAAAATTAAATTATAAATAAATGAATAGATGGCAATTGTTATTACAAAATCTGGCATACTTTTTGTACCTAGAATTTGAAAATATAAAGAAATTAAAATACTTAGAAATATAATATAACAATAGAAATTTGAAATAAAATGTGTCAACATTCACCATTTCAATTCATTCTGTTCTCGAGAATGCGTAAGTGTCGACTTTATCAGAAAATTCACATTGGTATTAAAAGTAAAAAATTATATAATAATCAAATAATTTTGGGAAATAAGTTTAATATATTTAGGTGTAATCTATCATAGCATCTATCAAGACATAATAATATCAGAAATGTAATATGAATTGATGATATATAATTAATTAGGAGCCAAGAAAATTAATATTATTATTAATATATGTTAGAGGAGAATTTATTAATAAATTAAATAATTAAATATAGGTATGAATCTCAATTAGGCCCAAAGGCAAAAATCGTTTATTTTTTGTCAAAACACATGTCTATAAAAATTGCATGTGAATGTTGAAGTGGAATGATGAATGATTCTCTGGATCTGGATTCTCCAAAACAGTGGTCGGAGTCCGGGACAATTTAACCCAAATAAGGGGTATGTATATTTTTCAAATTTTTCTATTTCATAAATTATTGTATTATTTTTACTATAAATGGTTAACGTGGCCGCTGCAATAGATGAAACTAATTCATTCAGAATCATCTTCAGAAATTTATCTTATAATTTAACTATTTAAAATATATTCTATTTAAAAAATAACTATTCATTCAAAACAAAGGATTTTAATTAAAACCTCAAATAAATTAGTTTAAGTGTAAGATTATGAGCATACAAATAACAAATATTATATGTATGTATTTTGATAGATTGCATTCTAATTCAAGATTAAATAAGCGCTAGTTTGTAATTTGCGTGTCCTGTGAAAATATAACTTTTGAAAGGGTTATTGATTTTGGTCATTGTTATTTTCTAAAATGGATAGAAAAGAAATCTATCAAAATAATATTTTTTTTTTAATATTGAAACTCATCCAAAATGTATTGAATTTGTGAATTCTTTAATATAAGTTTTTCTTTATATCGATAAAAAATAGTTTAGAAGTAATTATCTATTTTTAAGGAAAGTTTTTCGCAAAATAAGATTATTGTAAAATTATTTGTCAAATCTTTTAAGTAATAGTATCTAACTTTTAATTTAATTTTTTAAATGAGTGATAATAATAAAGTATAATTATTAAAAAATATCCAATGATTAAAAATAATAAAAATATATTTAAAAAATAAATTTCAATCAACAGGTAAAATTTAGAATGAAACACTTTATAATTATCCCAAGATATATATTTTTTTTTATTAATAAATATGATTTTTACTAATAATAAGAATCCCTTCAGTAGAAACTAAAAGTAAATATGGAAACATGCAACGATTTATTTTATCGAAATGAACTGTTTTCTACATTTATAGCTTAGGTAGAGGACTGTAAGTTTCAGTATCCCCATTAAGAATCATCAATCAATTCCTGTGGGATTAGATGGGCGTACCCAACAGGTCATAAAGTCACCCCTTGAAGGCCATACGAGAATGTTTCTTAACTTCATGGATTTTGCACGATCCTACCATATATTCAAGGTAATCTTACTATAATTATATAATATATTATATAGGGTTATTATATTATAAAATGGTTAAAATAATAAAATAATTACATTTAATTAAAAAAAATTTGGAAAAATTAAACTAATTGTAGATTTTAACTTCAATAAAATTTTTTGCATTTATTCACAGTAACAAGTTTATATTTTATACATCTTAAAATGATATTATAAGTTATTTTTATAAGTCATAAATTATAATTAGAATTAGAATAATATTTTTTAAAAAAAGTGTTTGCTCTTTTTTATTTCAAAACTCTGTCCATGATTTTCCTATCAAAAAATTGTCTATGTTTTCCTGTCCTTTATGATTTATTCATTATCTATAATCCATTTTTCATTTATTCCTATAATACGAGGGCAGGTCAATAAGTTCGTGAAATTTTGAATTTTGCGTCTCTTAATTGAAATGGCAACCAGCTGACTCCTGTCGAAATTTGAACCAGCTGGATATTTTAGTTTTTGTTTGATATCCATTAATAGCAGACTACCTCGTTTTTTGAGATGAAAAAGAAAAAAAGTGAATTTGCATGGAAATCCATGAAATGGGATACGAATTGCTCCCTCATCCGCTCTATACTCCCGATTTAGCCCCAAGTGACTATTTCGTGTTTCCTAACATGAAGAAATGGCTCGGTGAAAAGAGATTTGATTCCAATGATGAAATCATCTCACAAACAAATACTTATTGATGTCCTCTACAAATCTTACTTTTGGGAAGGGATAAAAAAAATTGAAGAAACGTTGGACAAACTGTATAGAGCTCAAAAGAATCAACGTGGAAAAATAAAATAATTTTTTATCAAAAAACCTGTCGTTCATTCAAATTCTTATTGACCTGCCCTAGTATATTAAAAAAAATTGAAATTAAGAATACTAAAATATCAATTATAAAAGAAAATAATTAAGATTATTTTTTTTCTTTAAAAAAATCAAGTCAATTTAAAAAAAAGAAATTATTTTTACTTTTATAATGATATTGATTTTATTCAGGATAGTCATTGAAGTTTTGAAGACAAACTTTCAGTACTTACGACACCCAAAGGAATTGTTGGGTATATTTATGAGAATTTAAAATAAGGTTTTGAAATAAATTTTTTTCATAATACATGAGAAAATTATTCCAATTAATGAATTATATTTTTTAATTATGAGGGTTGAATATTTTATTATTTTATGTATATATGCATGTATATATATATATATATATATATTAGGTTGGGGAAAAAGAAATCCATTATTTTTTCGGTAGATGGCTGTAGTGATCGATATCTCGTAAATTATCGATCAAACAATTTCAAATTTATGCTCGTTGTCAAGGTAACAGTTCGCACTTAAAGAATTCGTTTGCAGTTTTTTGTTTTGTCCATTCTGTTCTGAGTTACACGGCGTTAAAGATGCAAGTCAACAAAGAGAAAATTCGGTACATTTTACAGTTTTTCTTTGATAAGGGCGAAAATGCAAGTCAGGCGGCTGAAAATGTGAATAGTGTTTATGGTCCCGATACTGTAACAGCTAATTACGCGCAATTTTGGTTTCGTCGATTCCGTTCGGGTATTTTTGACGTTAAGGATGCCCCTCGCACAGGCAGGCCCGTCGTCGAAAATGTCGACAAAGTCACTGAAATCATCGAAGTGGACCGGCATGTTAGTAGTCGTAGCATCGCCCAGGAGTTAAAGATCGACCACAAAACAGTTTTAAACCATTTGCACAAAGCTGGGTTTAAAAAAAAGCTTGATGTTTGGGTGCCACACCAATTAACACCAAAAAACATGATGGATCGAATTTCCATCTGCGAAGCCTTGGCCAAACGTAATGAAATCAACCCATTTCTTAAACGGATGGTGACTGGGGATGAGAAATGGGTCACATACGACAACATTATGCGAAAGCGATCGTGGTCAAAGCGCGGTGAAGCAGCTCAGACGGTGGCCAAACCGGGACTAACGGCCAGGAAGGTTCTGCTTTGCGTTTGGTGGGATTGGAAAGGAATCATTTATTACGAGTTGCTTCCATATGGCCAAACATTAAATTCAGACATCTATTGTCAACAACTGGACCGTCTGAAGCGAGCAATTGACCAGAAACGGCCAGAATTGGCCAACAGAAGAGGTGTCGTGTTCCATCAGGACAACGCCAGGCCACACACTTCTATAGTGACTCGTCAGAAACTCCGGGAGCTTGGTTGGGAAGTTTTGATGCATCCACCATACAGTCCGGACCTCGCACCAAGCGATTACCATCTTTTTCTTGCATTGCAAAACTTTTTTAGTGATAAGAAATTGGCATCAAGGGAAGAGTGTGAAAATCAATTGCTGGAGTTTTTCGCTAATAAGGACCAAGACTTTTATGAGAGAGGCATAATGAAGCTACCATTAAAATGGCAACAAATTATAGAACAAAATGGTGCATATTTGACCTAAATCGGACAATGCAAAACATGTTAAATAAAGTTTTGAAGTTCACGTAAAAATAATGGATTTCTTTTTCCTCAACCTATTATATTATTTCTTTATCTAAGGCTTTTTTTACCGACCGACGATAGTAAGGGAGGTATTATTTATGTTTTGTTTGGAAGATTGCTTCAATTAACCTCCCTCGGGAATTTAACCCTTCATTCAATGTAGATAGTATTGTTATAAACAAGCAAATTTTGCAGTTAAACGAGGAAATTATCTTCACAATCATAAAGGTTACCATCCCTTTTTTGTTACATTTATTTTATCTCACTTAATAACAAGCGTCATTGGAAACTTTAAGATATCTATTAATTATATACACAAAAGGTTTTTTGTCAAATAAATATTTAAAATCATATTTTATAAATTTTATAATATTTACAAATATATGAATAAATTTTTTTATTACTGATTACTTTTTGTTTTTTATTTATAATCTTTCTATATACTTTTGGAACCCTTTGAGAAAAGTTTGGATTTAATCCAAATCACGTAAAATTTCAAAAACTTATATAATAAATATAAAATTATATCTTATAACAATATAAAAGATTAAATGCTATAGACAGTTTACAAGTTAGATACTTAGCCAGATATATATAAATGACCATTCCCTAAAAATATTTCCCCTTCTGTTAACCTTTTACTTACACACTTTCAACCAAAAACTATGTATCACTCGGGAGTACAGGGGGCGGAGCCCCCGTCTAGGTGTGGAGAGCGCCGAAGGCGCTCGGAGCAGCTAGTAATTATATATACATTTATATAATAGCAGCTAGTAATTATATATACATTTATATAATATACTAGCTGCTCCGAGCGCCTTCGGCGCTCTCCACACCTAGACGGGGGCTCCGCCCCCTGTACTCCCGAGTGATACATAGTATTTGGTTGAAAGTCTGTATGTAAAAGGTTTTCATCCATTTTGTTTCAATCAGTATAAGTAGATAAGATATATATTTGTTTTCTTGGAAAATATTATTAATTGGTATTAATAAATAAATAATATTAATTATATTAACTTAATATTTCTAACTTTGTTATATATATAGATTATTATTGTAATACAAAGTTATATATATAGATTCTTATTGTAATACAAAGTCAGAAATATTAAGTTAATATAATTAATATTATTTATTTATTAATACCAATTAATAATATTAATTACTTATAAATTATAAATAATTCATAATATTAATAAATTGTGATACCAATTTATAGGAATATTAAAATAATATAATTATTATTTTACATATAATATATATGAATATAATATAAATATTTTTAATTTTATTTTAAGAATAGAGTACCGGGACCCCGAGCCTCGGCTCGGTACTTAAGTTAAAAAAAATGATTCATTATTATTGGATTTGGCTGGTAATATTAATACCTGGGACACCGAGCTCTCGCTCTACCCTTTAAAAAATATTGATACACAATTCTTTAATTATTTATTACAATTATTAAATGTTACACATTTGCATCAATCTGATTAAAATTAATGAACTTGTGCTCCTCAATAATACATAAATATATAATATATAGGTACATATATTTTTTACTATCTCGCCAGAGATAGTATTGCGATCACGAAAATTTTCGATGTTGAGATTTTGATGTTTTTATACGTTTTGAAGGTTCCTGAATCATTTTCACTAAGGTTGAGAAAAATGTCTGTGTGTGTGTGTGTGTGTGTGTGTGTGTATGTGTGTGTGTGTGTATGTGTGTGTGTGTGTATGTGTGTGTGTATGTATGTAGGCAAGATTACGCAAAAACGGTTTGAGCTAGAATGATGAAATTTGGTACATGGACATTATTCAAAATTCATAGTTTTCTATCAACTTTTGAGAAATGTAGCTCAACCGGAAGAGGGTCATTACCTACAACGTTTTGATTTTATTTCCTCTAAAGTGACCGTAAAAATAAAGATATATGTTTGATAATTTTTCACATGATTAATAATTGTATAAAACTGCTATATATAGAATTTCAGCTTGATTGATTCGCTGAAATTACCAGAATTAATTTTTTAACACTGCAAATCTCACGCGCCAACACGTGACGTTGTGCCATCAACAAAAAGCCAAACATGCGCTGGTTTAATATTTATTATTTATTATTTATAATTTATAATTAATTAAATTTAATTTAAATATAATATATTATGTTATTTAATCCAATTCAAATTGCGAGATAGTCGAGTGGAGACACTCCAGCTAATTTTCTATAGTGTTTTTTTGAAAAACTGTTTAGCGCCCCAAGTGGTTATAAAACAAACTAAAGACAAAAAAACGTGCTTTGCAGCTTTTCGGAATTAAAAAAGCAAAATTGGCAGTCGTGGGACTGGCCGACAGAAGTGAAAACTTCTGCGTAAGAAATTTTAAAACAGACGAAATTCGCGCTATTTCACGAGAAAGATGAATTTCATTTGCATGTATATATATATAACTTATATATTATTTTAAACATATATTTTAAACAAATTTGTAACTTATATTTATATATATATAAATACACAACTTTGTTTAAAATATTGCAATACGAACTGTTTTATAATTCTTATCTCTAACATAAAATATATATTTATTATGTGAAGTTCATTTCGTATAATTTTGATTATATATGTATATATGAAATGAACTTTACATAATAAATATATATTTATATGTTAGAGATAATTTATAAAACAGTTCTAATGACAATTCAAATTTCGCGCTCTGTTATAAGAAATTTGAAAGCAGATGGTTTCATGGTGTTGGTCACGATCACGCGAGTTCTATACTTTTTCCCCATCCCGCAAAAGTGCTCAACGCCGCTAAAGAAGTTTTCACTTCAAAAATTATTTAATATTTGGAAATATATCTGACTTATAGAAAAAATGAATATTAATTAAAGAAAGAAATAGTTTTTAAAATATCCTGAATAATATGTAACAATTTTCAAGATAGAAATTTATTACAATATTACAATTATTAACTGTTGCATCATTGCATCAATCTGATTAAAATGAATGGAACTTCGGGTACTCAATAATAATAAATAAAATAATATTAATAAATATATTGAATAATATTTTATTGAAAAAATATTAAAACTTATAAAACTATCTAAAACTTTATTAATAAAAGAACAATGAATAAATAAATATAGAATAGTAATTTATTAAAAAGTAAACAATAGATAAAAAGAAAAAAAAATAACAAAATCATTATTTTCATTTTTAAATAACGATTCACCCGGCGAGTTTCGAACCGACGAAATCCACTCGTTAAAACATCAGTCCAACCGCTGGACTATATGTATTTATATAAAAAATTGTCATTTTTTTACTGTCTTAGCAGGCAGTATTAAAAATTTTGACGTTTTCCATATATAATTTTCAATTAAGAAATTAATAATGAAGCTGTATGTTTCAAGAGATATCATCAATAAAACTTAATTTTTCTTTATAAATACTATATCTAGTGTGAATTTGAAAAAAATCGTTAGAGCGGTTTTTGAGAACCAATATATATAGATAAATACATATATACAATTTTAGCTAGCATAATAAGATAAGATATATATCTAAAAGGCGGTAACTGTGACGTCACATATATACATTTAAATTAAAAATATTTGAATGTTTAAGTTTTTATGTATTGCCATCTATCGATAGTTTTGTGACACTACAGACTTTTACCAAAATATTACTAATTAAATTAATTTTGGATAAATTAATTTTGGATTTAACTACACTAAAACCTTCCCTGGGATGCCCACAACAATCCCTGAAAGTTTCACCGTAATCGGACGGGTAGTTTTTGAGTATTTGACAGACACACACACACACACACAGACATTGCCTTTTATATATATAGATTTTAATAAAGGTATATATAAAAAAAAATACTAGATATAATTGATAAAAACAGAATATAAATAATATAATTATAATATTGATTAAGTTTTCAATATATTAACAATAAATTTAAATTAAATTAATTTTAATTTTACAAAGTTAAAATCATACAATAGTGGAGAAAGGTTAGCGAGAAGAATCTTTCGTTGCTGTGTCAATTACTCTTAAGTTTAGTTGCATCAAAGAGATAGGCAGATAGATATTTAAATAATATCTAATGCCTAAATTTATATCGAATTTATATAAGTACCCGATTACAAGCAAATGTCTTAGGTAAAATTTTAATTAAAGCCAATTATTTAATTATGATTTATTACTGTAATAAATAGCCTATTTTATAAAAATTGGGAAACTACTTGAAATAAAAAGTCTGATTAAGAAAATCAAGATTAAGGTTAAGAGGATCCTTTGTGCTGATCACAGAACACCTCTACTTAGGCGGTAAGTGATTTAATATGCGCTGAATAACCAAAAGCAAGAGGTTTTTTTAAAATAATAAAAAGAATATCACATATCAAATCAAAATTAAAAAACAAATAGTAATATTAAAATAAATAATTATAAGTTTTATTATAAGAAAGTATTTATGCATTTTAATATGAAAGGATATTATAAAATTAATTCAAAGTCATCATCATCCCTATTAAATAAATATACTATTAATGGATTTTTTTATGAAAAAATACATAACTACAAATACCTATATTTTTAACATATTATCTTTATCGTTTACCTTTAACTACCTATTATAAAACATTTTTGTAGATTAATAAATGATGTTATTTATCAGGAAAATGGTGTTTTTTCGGAATATCCTTTAATGTCTTCCTCTATGAATCAACCAGTCAAATATTATTCCAGTAAATAATAAAAAAAAAGACTCGAATATCTGCTTAGTGGAAAGTGTTTGATATAACATGGATTTTATTCATATTTTAATATATAATATTCATCAATTTATAATTTTGTTTTTTTTAATTAATTAAACAAACAAATTAACCTATATGTGAATTAGATATGAGACTTTCGACATTTATTCTGAAATATTATTTATTATGATTTTATTTTATAATTTTCTTTTCTCTTAATATATTATATTATTATTAATAATATATTCATAATTAATATAGGAATATAATCTTATCCCCTATGGTATATTTATAGAATATTTATATTTAACACTTTTCTAAATATTTCTATGAATGATTTTAATTTTTAAATTAATTTTTTCTAAATTTTAAAGAATGATAAGAAAATTAAAAAGAATTAGTGTACACAATGAAGGAGTCACAATGATGATAAAATTAACGAATAAATTAAGCTTTAAGAATAATTTATTAAGGTAATTTAAGTTAATTATAGTAGGAAACTGTATATAGAAGAACTATGATAGCAAAACTGTTAGTAAACTATTTTATATTTGGAGCAATTGAAACATTCACAACACTAGATATATCATAAATAAATAGAATATACATATAAAATAATTTATTATAAATTCGCTTATTTTTATTTAGATTTCTATTTCTCTTACCTTTTAAACAGAAATATTAATATTAGGAACTGATTATTTGTGCATATAAAAGCTTAGAGATGATTTAGCACAGCGGCGATCTCTTACAGTTCGAGCTTCTGAGTCGATCGCGCAGTGTACAAAGGCTTGCTAAAAAAAAGTAAAAGCAATTTTTCGAAGGTTGACTAATAAAAATATCATTGAGTATGGATAAGAAAAAATAATGTTGATCGTACCAGTGTTAAATTCAACTATTAAGCAATGTATGAATTGAATGATGATATAAAATAATATTATGATATATATTTAATCTATGAAATGATTCTGAAGATCGTTGTAATGTTGAATATTGTCTTTTTAAACTTTTTTATCATTACTAAATATTATAGATCAGCGCGAGCTAGGGATATTTAATTATTAACTAGTATATAAAAATTAGTGGGATTTATTACATAAGCTAATTTTATTTTCCACTGGGAATTTATTACACATACCTGTTTGTTAAGCTAGATATTCTGGACGAAATTTGAAATTAATAAAAGCAGATGAAATTAAAAAATGATTCAATTATAATTGAAACCACATAATTATTTTTGTTTTTATTTACATACAAGTATATTTAGAGTTACGAGAAAAAGAATTCTCATTTTCTACAGAAATCGCCAATCACAAAAATACGTATATAATTTGTTATATTTTAATAGAGAGTGGTTATTTATGTTTTATATTGTGTCTGAATACAAATAAAATTAATATTTCATGAAAAGTAAAAAATAAATAAATTAAATAAACTTTTTTGATTCACATTGGCGATAATGTTACAATTTTCAGAATTAAAAGGTAATTTTTTTTTTGCTTACTTGCAATTTGCATTGTATTATATATATATATATATATATACTTGGGTGCAGCCAGTGGCGTACCTAAGGGGGGGGCGGTGGGTGCGGTCCGCACCGGGCGGCACTTATCTTGGGGCGGCAATTTTTATTAGTTATAGTTGTAAAAAGCAACTTATTCATTTCATATTTATTTTTTTTCTTTCTTGAATAATAAATGATTATTATGATTATTATAAGTTTACTATTTGATTTATATAAATTATGATCAACTATATGATTTCGAATATTATTCCTCGGTGTATATAAATGCATTTTAGTGTAAATTTTGAATTCTAATTCCAAGAACAGGATAATAATTTTATTTTATTGTATTCATTAAAATTCGTTGAATTCGTAAACGCATCTTTAAGATTTTGTTCGGCAAAATTATCTTCGTTCTACAATGAGTCAATTAAGACTACAAAATCTTGCAATATTGTCAATAGAATAAGAAATTACAAATAATATAAATTTTGAGAGCATTATACGCGATTTTTCTAGTATGAAAGCTAGAAGAGTAAATATTATATAAATATGTTTACGAGTGCATACAAATATGTGTAAAAAAATTTACTCTGTGTATTAATTAATATTGATTAAATAACTTAATAATTTATTTATGTGTATTAATTTATAAAAACCACTATTTGATTGACTTATAACAGAAAAGGCGGCAAACTGGAGATCGCCCCGGGCGGCAAAAGTTCTAGGTACTCCACTGGGTGCAGCTAAATCGACTCAACCCATAAGCGCGTATACAAAGTCTTATTTTTTTGAAATGGTTAAGCCGATATTTATAACATGCATATATTTTTAAAGCTTATTTATTTAGCTTTACATTGATATCAATATCAAGTAAATTAGTTGATTACTTTTTAAATTATGTGATCTGAATGGCTGAACTGGAATTAATGATGTTCCTAGCTACCGCTACTCTTTATTTGCAATTGTCTTATAAAAATCCATACAACCAATTATTCTAATTTCGCATTTCACATGTTGATGGATAAAAAGAAATCAACCAATTTGCTTGATATTGATATCAATGTAAAGTTAAATAAATAAGCTTTAAAAATATATGCATTTTATAAATATCGGCTTAACCATTTCAAAAAAATAAGACTGTATACGCGCTTATGGGTTGAGTCGATTTAGTTGCACCCAAATATATAACGATAACTTATATGAATATATATACCTACTATATAGATATACTATTTGGTATGGTATATCTAGTAGATTATACTGGTAAGTAAAAACAAAATAAAATATAGTTTTTATTTTTACATTTACATTATAATTAAAGTTCTTTTTTCCCTTTATTAGTATTTATTTTTTCAATTTATACATTCTAATACATATTATAGAATTATTTTAAAATAAATATATTTTTGAAATTAAATATTTTAAAATTTATTTTGATAATATCATGTATATATTCACCTACCTAATAATAAATTTAAAAAAATTTGATTTTTCGTTCAAAAATTAAGATTAATTTCATGTATATTTTTTTATCAGTAATAGATTTTCGATTTGGCTTAAGCTTTACGAAAATTAATCACTTTTGAAGGTTGGAAAAAGGAACAACTCAAGCAAAACTAGGAAAATCAAACTCAGCCAAGAATTTTAAAATGACTATCATTATTTTGACATTTGAAATCAGTTTGTAATTTATTACAAAGATAAATAATATGCCAATATAATCGTAACTATTAGGATAAGACTTATTATAAAACACCTATACAGCTGCACTTTTAGATTGAATAAATTATCTAAGGGACAATTGAGAATATGATAAGAGGGATAAAATGAACAAAATCTGTCATTTTTTTTTATTTTCTATAATAACATACAATTAATATACAAATACAAATTGATTCTATACTAATTATAAGGAATTTGTACATCATATTGTTTTCGAAATATTGTAATTTATATATCTATCTATCTCTGTGACTCTTCGGAACTCGAAAGTTCTTGGCCGCAGCAACCACACCCCTCCAAGTATTCCTATTCTGAGCCACAACATTCCAGTCCCTATCCTCTCCCATCTCTCTCACATTATCCACCCACCATGTCCTTGGTCTTCCAAGAGGACGATTCCCACTCGTCTCGGTCGCCATTCCCCGGTGACCTCATCTTTCTTTGGTCCATAAATGCTTCGCACCTAAGTATTTGAATTTTTCTACATTTTCAAATTCTATATCTTGTATATTAAGATTTTGTGTGTTAATACTATTCCTCTCTGTTATTAAATACTCTGTCGTAGCATTATTAATTTCTAGTCCCACCTCTTTTCCTGCTTTAATTAATTTTTCTACACTATCATTAATTGCAATCTCCTATTATATTTAAGTCGTCTGCGTAACCTAATACTTGAATTTTTTTGTTTAATTCGATTCCGCTTGACCTCTCCCTAATTTGTCTAATTACATATTCCAGAACTAAATAAAATAAAATTATATATATATATATATATTATAAATTTAAATTAAAAAACTTTAGATATTTGTATGCAACTATTTTTATTTTATTAATATATTATTTTTAAATGAACTTTATTATTTTCTTTAATATCAAATGAAAATAGTTTAATAATCGAACTCATCTATAGTTTATTATTAAAAAGAGAGAAGAAAAAAAAATTATAAAATTCAATTTCATTTAAACAGTTATTGTGATCTGTATTTTTGATAAATGACCTGTTTTCTTTTTCTATTCTGTTTGTGTCATCATTCTTTTAGGATGCTCATTCTTCATCTCTATCTTTTCTAAATCTTTTATCTAAACTGGTAATAAAATTTTTTTTATTTATTTATAAAGATTTAAAATAAAAATATTAATTTTTTCTTTAACATTTTGATAAAAGATATTTTTTTATAAATATGATTTTTGCCTTTCATTCTACTAAACACATAATTTTATAAACTCTCTAAAATAAATATTAAATCTTTTTGTAATATCAAAAAATGAATTAAAAAGTTATAAAATAACTAATATATTGAAATTTATATTTTGGAAAATATAAATTATAAAAACGGAGTTAATCGTTTTGTTTTCCACTCACATCTCAAATCTCTTCGAAATCAACACATATATTCTCATTTCTTATTCCACGAGGATATTTTTAACCCATACGTGTTTTTTATTACAACCTTTACCAAAAATCCAATACAAGAATAATTCACAAAGGTCCTGGGCCCTGGTGGAAGAGGACCTTTGGAATCTTTGCTCTATTTTTATTTTATTAAATAAATTGATACTTTTTTAATTTTTGTTATTTGTTTAATATACACTTTTTTAAATTTCAATTTTAACCCAATTAAATATTTTACATTTGTTAATTATTCATGGTTTTACTTAGAAAATAATAAATGTTAAATTGTGACAGGCAAAACATATAACAATTACTTAAACTTCTTGTAATTAAATAATGATGAAAACATTTTGAATTTTGCATGTTAACTTTTATGAACTGGTTTTAAAGTTGTGAAATTTCATCCCCCATATATACATCTATATATATGAAGATATACATATATAGTCACTAGTATTACTATGACCCAACCAGAAGAATGGAATTTATTTCTCTAGTTTATAAAATTAATTTTTTTTTATTATATTAATTACATTTATTAAAGTTTTGCAGTAAAAGACAGCTTGATCACATAAAGCACACTTATTTAAATTTTAATTAAATTTAACCAAATTGATATAAGTAATAGAATTTTATATTATTTTTATAATCTATTATTAAAAAAATATTAAAATTAATATTTAAAAACTCAAAATTTGTAATTTTTAATTTAAAATTCCTTAAGTGAATATTAATCAAACTTAAATTCGTAAAATAATGATTTGAAATAGTTCTTATTATAAATTAAAATAATGAAAAAACACATTAATATATTAAAATTATAAAAATATTTATTTATTTATACTTAAATATTATATATATTTCTTTGAGGTTTAAATTCAATTTTCTCATTATATTTTAGAATAAAATTTTTATTATTTGTTTAGGGTTTTTCAATCGAAATTTTGTCATTCCTTACAGACAATTTTATAATTTTAGTATGGTGGTGATTTTCTAAAAATAACATTAGTTAACATATTTTCCAAATATTTCTTGGATTATCTATAAAAACAATTAAAATTATTTAAAAATTTTGTCATAGCCATTAAATTAAAGCCCTTGGTTATTATAGTTATAAACATGCTATTTGCACAAAAGTCAATTAAAAATTCATTAAAGTTTTGTCCATTTGAATTTTACAAAGAGGATATTTCACGACTTTTTTCATAATAAGCATTCAGCTAATGAGCCTCTTAAATATCTTGTTATGAAACAATGCGAAACTCTTTTTATCGCTCTACATGACAATTCTTTTGTGTCATTTGCAGCTTGACCTTATAACATTTTAACAAAATTGACATTTTAATGATCTCACACAAGGTTATTCCATCTCTCCTTAGTAATGCAAACTTTTAAAATAATTAATTTTTAGAGTATATCAAAATTTACAAATTTTAAATTAGTATTTTGTAGTCTTTTAAGGAAATTATAAAATTGGCTATGGAATTATATTTGATCTATGTAGCATTACTAAACTCCAATATAACTTTTTTTGGATTGAGCAACACATTCATCTAACTGTCCCTAGAGCCACGTCCTAACAATTTCTCCTAATTCCTTCACATCTACCTTTATATTGACTGCTACCCATTGGTTGTTTCCAATATATTTTCTTCTAAATAAACTTTTCTACTTTTTCTCCTATTCGTTCTAAATATCTCGCACATTTATACCTCCACAATATATCATATTCACTGAATGATTATTATGAAATTATAATCTTTTGACTTATAACCTAGGATTAGGCCTTCAGTTCTTATTTGGCTTTTGGTATAGGATGGAACTGCAGAAAACCAATCGTCTTAATTACAAATCGAACTTTCCCTATATTTGAAATTTAAGTATAATAGAAAATAAGCGGGAGTGTCCTCCCCTAGACTTTCCCGCATATAAATAGGTATAAAGAGTTGTGAATGAATATTTAGAATGTGTAAACTTGGTATTAATAAAGAGATAGTTCGTATTAGTTTATTGGTGTCAAATTTGATATTTGGTAACATTTATATATATATATATATATATATAGAATAAAGCGCTACTTCCGGTTAACTGATATTTTAAATGTAAAAAAAACAGATATGGATATAATATAAATATTTTTAATTTTATTTTATTTATAATATATAAGGGCTGGCTGTGACGTCATATAATTTTAAATTAAGAAAAAACTAATGAAGATGATTTTTCTCGAGGATAAAATCAATACAAAGTGCATAACACGTGGAGATATGTCCTCACGTGAAATTTGATATGAAAATAACCCTTCACTTCCTCTCTTCGATCGGCAATACTAGCACTTCCGGTTTCCGGATTTGCACCAAAAGTTGAGCAATTCATCCTACTGATGTATTAAGTAAATATACCAAATTTCATCAAAATCCGTTGAGCCGTTCAAGCTGTACACATCTATACAGACGGACGGACAGACGGACAGACATCATGCTAAAAATACTTTTTTCTGTTAAGAAAATGCATGATTCGTGGAGATATGTACCTAAAAATATCCATAGGTGAAATTTGGTGTGAAAACAATACCTCCCTTACTATCGTCAGTCGGTAAAAAAGAAACGCTACTTGTATAGGTAAATGTCACTTCCGGTAGTCAGATCATGATGAAATTTGGTATCTCAATTTTTTTCATATTCTTAAATCTATATACAAAATATGAAGCAAATATCTCGAAGCAAACTGGTACTTTACTTGAAAGGTAAACGCAACCAGTGTAGGTAAAGTACCACTTCCGGTTAACCGATTTTGACGAAATTTTGATAGAAATCTACAAACTGTGAATAATATCGGTGTACCAAATTTCGAAGTCCTAGCTTGATTAGTTTTTGAGTAAATTTGCTTACAGACATTACATACATACATACATACATACATACATACATACATACATACATACATACATACATACATACATACATACACACACACAGACATAATTCGAAAAATGGTATTTTCCGACTCAGGGAGGTCTAAAACGTCAAGATCTATCGAAATCTCGAAGTCGAAATTTTTGACGATTCCATTACTTCCCTTATACGAAGTATGCGGGAAAGTAAAAATATACTAATTTGTTTATCTTATATAATTATATAATAATTATATTGAAATAGTTTCTCTTAATTTAATTTTTTTTGCTATTAATCATTATTTTGATATTTTTTCAATATATTCCTAGATTTGCCGACATTTATTTAAATTACTTGTAAAAATTAATCAACTTCAAGTCTTTAAGTATAATATCCATAAGCAGTGTAAGAATTTGTATTTCTAACGTGAGTTTTATAAAAATCATTTCTTCTGCCAGGATATTATATACATTGAGATTAATTACTAAAAATGGTTTCTTTTTGTCTCTTGAGGTTACAAAATATCTAGGTCACAAGAATCTCAGCAAGGTCTAATATAATTAGTTGTAAATGTAATGGGAAATGGATAACAAAAAATAACATTTCTGACAAATTACAATCCAAAATTAAAAGTGATAACATATTTTCTAGAAAACGAATTGGATTATAAATTAAATTATTTTTTGAAACTGAATAAACAATCAAATCATACATAACATATAATCCATATATACCTATCTAATGATAGGATGTTATTATTAAAATTTATCTTCAATCTGATTAAGCTTATAATCTCCATTGATTATTTATTTAATTTTTTTAAATATTTATTTATAATATTTAATTTAAAACAATTTTATTTATATTTTAAAATATGTCTGTCTCGAGAGGGATAAAATCATAAATCAGTATTAATTCTATTTAATGTAATTTCAGTGAAAATAAAACTAATCTAAAAGAGTATTATAATTTGATTATTATACTGGATAGAGAGAAGTCCATAGTCGGAACATCTGTGATCTTCATTTGTTCATTTTAGAGAATAAATTAAAAGTAATAAATTTATTTTCTGACAAGGAAACGGAATAAAAGAGAAGGTTAAAAAGATGAAAAAACTTAAAAGAGAAAGAAAATCAATTTATAAGATGAGGGTAATTTGATTAACAGACCTGAAAATAATTATGAACTCTAATAATCTCATAAAGTTATATGATTTATTATTAAATT
The DNA here is from genome assembly GCA_963082975.1 of Labia minor. Taxonomy (NCBI): domain Eukaryota; kingdom Metazoa; phylum Arthropoda; class Insecta; order Dermaptera; family Spongiphoridae; genus Labia; species Labia minor. The sequence goes on along the minus strand of OY720344.1, from coordinate 39,592,920 downwards.
ATTAAATTCATTTTAAATGGAGTACTTATACCTATATATAAAAAACGATCTAATTTTAATTATTTATTGTGACATTTAAATTAGATGTGATTTTAAAAAGAAAATATTCTGAAAATTTTCTAAGTGTATTAACTTCCTAACCCACCTCCCTCTAGATTCATCACACTTTTACAAATAGTATTTTTATTATAATGAACATATAGTGAAAATCAATGTACAATATTAAAAATACATTCTTTATATAATATAATTTTATATACGGCCCACCAAGCTATGATGCACTGCCAAAATAGCCCTCGAGGTCATATGGGTCGCCTACCCCCCTGCTCTAGTATAATTTTCTATAATTTTATTTTTTATTAAAGATTACTTTTAATTAATAAATAATGGTACCTGGATTACCGGAAATTCAGTCTATAAATAATCAAGGTATAAATAATTAATATTCTTTTTTTCTCTCTTTATTACACTAAATTGAAATTCTATAGTTTATAAAATAATTATTATTAAAAAACACAATTTTTTAAATGGATTATTGCAATTTTTTTAAATAAAGATCATAACCTTGTCCTCTAAAATAATATAAAATATTAATAATAATTCAAAATTATTGCAGAGCAAGTTTTATTGTTTCCAAAGTAAGATTAAAAAGCCATATGTTTTGTTCTGGAAAACAGCCAGTTTAAACAGATAGATATATAGATGAGATACAGAAAGAAATATCATTCATAATATATAATTTATTAATTAAAATATTAAAAATATATTGTACATAGGATTTACTCTTAAAACACATGTCTTTATGTGTTTACGTTTTATTCGTTAATTAAGTATTTATTATTTAATAAATATATAATATAATTTATACTTAGCATATACTTATACATTTTTTTAACTGGAATTCATAACCACTGATTAACAATATATTCTTTTAATCTAAAACATCTTCATTTATTAATAAGTATAGAATTATATAGTGTACCTATATATATATATATATATATGTATATACTTGTATAGTCATTTCAAATATATATATATATATATATATATATATATATATATATATTACTTGCTTAACCTATACAAAACCTTTTCTTCTTTATTTAATAAAATTATTTTACATGAAAAATGTCTTATAGAAAAAGAGCTTGGTTCTTAAAAAACTCATAAAAGAAAAAGTCAAAAAACTGCTGCCTTATCCCATCTGTTACTTTTCAAAGATCCTTCTATTTTAAAGCTTTCAGAAAAGCCATCTTATTTAGTTTTTATCCGTTTAGATTACATATTATATTGATATATAATTTTTTTTTTGCTCTAAATCCTTTAATATATATAAAGTACTTTGTTTTTAAATTGGAGGCTTATCTTTTTCTGAGGAAAATCATTTTTTTGTTATTAAATTTATTTTAAATGAGACTAAATAAAAAAATCTTTGTTTTATTTATTGACTGAATTTGTTAACTCAGGACACTTAAAATTCTTCATTTTTTTATTTTTCTGATATACAGATTTATAAAAGAATTCGAATGAAATATGATTGTAAAATCAGTTTCATTTTTTATTTATTTGTTGTTTATCTGTGAAGAGAACAAATAAATAAACTAAATCACTTTTTAAAAAGTAGTGTAATTTATAGATATATTCCATTTCGTGTTATCTTATGTTTCGAGAATATTTAAATCACTTCATAATCATGTTCATTTTATCTCTAACTACTAATTTATATTATTACCATCTAAAAGAACAAGTATTTGAAATTAATTTTGATTAAACTGTATATATCAAAAGAACAAATATTTAATTTGAAAGAAAATGAAATGTAAATAGTTAATAATAAATAACCAGCTGGTCAGAGCGCCTTCGGCGCTCTTCACAGCTGGACGGGGGCTCCGCCCCCTGTACCCCGAGTGGTACATCGTATTTGGTTATTATCCTTCGTGATTACATTCAATTGTTAATACTGTTCCTCTTTGTCACTAAATACTTTTTCTTATCACTATTAATTTCAAACCTCCATTAATTTTTCCTCGCTATCTGTAATTGCAATTGCCGAATCTCTTATAATATTTAAGACGTCTGCTTAGCCTAACTTTTCAATTTTTTTGTTTAATTGCATTTCGAGTGATGTTTTGAAAATCTGTTTAGCGCCCCAAGTTGTTATAAAACAAACAATTTTAGCTAGTATAATAAGATTAATCCAAGTAATATCGTCTATTTCTATTCACTCCTTATGGTAGCGGCCCAGTCGATGATGTTATATGGATCGTTAATTAACCATTAACCATTCACCGAATCGCCATTCAAATAATAACATACAAACAGAAAAGTAGGCGTGTTAATATAAAATATATACCTGTGACACTGAACTATGACTCGACCCTTTAACCAATTTATAGAATTTATTTTTATATACTTTAAAAATTTTACAATTTTTTAATTATTTATTATAATTGTTAAATGGGATTTATAAAAATGACCCATTAAAAATTTGTTTCCTAAAATGTTTCAAATAAATTAAAATAAATTGATTTTCATTTCAATATATTAAAACCTTTTCAAATTTACTTGATCAAATAAAATAATTGATCCTATACATCCAACAACGAGCTATCACTCGACCATAAAAAAATAACAAAATTTTATCAAATACCATTTATTATTCAATGTTATTACAATCATTCACACCAATATTAATATTAGATAATTACATCAATCTAATTAAAATTAATATAACTTTAATATATTTCTTTTTTTTTTTTTTTTTTTTTTAAATAGTGTGTTAGGGGAAAGCTCTACCAGCCAACGTGTGGGGCTCTCACCCACTAAAACCCCAATCACACTTTAAGTAAGGCCTATGCTATATAGTAATCTCATATTTTAACTCATAATTCTTTAATCATTTCCTATTTTATCGCATAACTCTTATGTTTCAACAATCTCTATTCCAAGACATTTTTTCCAAGTTCTATTAATATGTTATTTTACTGTGAGAGGAATTTAGCCTCTCACCCAACCTCCTATTCTTCGGAGGACCATTTCTTCCGCTTTCGTCAGCCCTGACCCTGCTTCCCACCGGGGTTGGTTACCACGATCTTCCACAAGGTTGCTCAGGTTACCAATGAACACCACCAAGGAGGTGAAAGTCGGAATTGAGTAGGAGAGGCTAAGTCACACTAACAGGATACAGTGTCATATATTGCGCATCACTACCCCATTTGGTGTTTCCATATATTCATATATTAATTTAATACCTCTTTCCAAACAACATTTCGAGTATAACATTCATTCTCAGGTGGTAATAGAACCTTCAAATTTTTTCCATTCTTAACTCTTGAAAAAGCTACAAAAAGCATTCTCTTAATTATATTCAAATAATTAATTAATTCTCTTGAAGAATTTCTAAACGTCACGCTCTTAGCCGGTTTCAATAAAGATGCGATGATCGTTATCGAAAATCTTCTAATTGCTCTGAAACAATTTTTAAAATTTTTAATGTTTGGATATGTGTTTATGCAATGAAAACAGATATCAGTATAACAAATATATTTTTAATTTTATTGAATTTTTATAATATAAATAAATAAGATATAAGAAGCGGTGGCTTGATTGAAATTTATATACACTTTAATATTATTTTTTAATAAAAAGAGAATTTATTAAAAATTAAAAATAAAAAAAGAAGCCTATTTTAATAAAAAAATATAAAGATCTCCTTTTTATCATTTGTCTAAAAAATCATATTTTAATTTTGATATAAAATGCCAAGGCCAAAAATGAGGTATTTTCACGCTTACCTTTTCGATGGTAGCATTCGTTTTCGTTTCAATTTCCGGCATTTTGAAAATCGTATGATTCCTTTTTGATTTTTTTTTCATCAGCTTCGGGGTCACCACTTGTTAATTTTTAATTAATAACAACAAAGATAATTTATTTATGCTTACACTTTTTATTTAAGCTAAAGCTTTGTACATATTAGCTTATAATAATGTTTACTAATACATCTCATTAATCAACAATTAACAATCTAATTAATTATATCAAAAAATATAAACAACTTAATATTTATGATGATAAAAATAAAATTGATGAGACAAATCTTCTTTTAAACGTTGTGTGAAACAATTTCAAATAATTTAAATGTAAAACTATTAATGAAATTAAAAAATCAAATATATGAATATAATATATCTCACAGGCGGTGGTTGTGACGTCATCCATATATTATAAATTTAAATTAAGAAGAACTAATAAAGTTTCGTGAGATGTGATCAATAAAACTCAATTTTTCTTTATAAATACTATCTCTGTTGTGAATTTCAAAAAAATCGTTAGAGCGGTTTTTGAGAACAATGAAACAAAGAAACAATTTTTACTCGTATAAGAAGATAAGATAAGATAAATATATAAGAATGAATTTAGCCAATCCGATCAACCGAAAACCAATCAATTCATGAAGTTGTGAAAATTTTTCCCTCATCGCGTTCTCGCGATTTATTTCATTTTGAAAACATTTTTTTTATCACTTTTATCCAATATTATTGATCTAAATGTATTTCTTAAACAAAAAATGCACATGAAATTTCCATTCAAATATATATAAATATATACATTTTTCTTCTTTTATCTTCTTCTAAGATACATTAAAGATAGAACCTGTAGACAATGTTTTTGCCAACTATCTGTTGAGAGGATACATGAAGTGTGATAAATATCGTTGATCTTAAAAAAAGACAAGTATCCTTTTCTTTTCTCGTTTATCTTAAATCTATCATTATACATTTATCATTGAAAGGCATTATTTTCTCAAATTCTCAATGTTTAAATTTTTTTATTTCATTTTTCAAAAATTTTAACATAACTTCATTCAAAAATCTAAATGATTAATATATAAGTGAAATATATTTATAAATTTTTTTAAAGATATATATAATATGAATAAGTAGTGTTAATTAAGATGTAAATTATTCTAACCAATCTCATTATCTACTATTTTAATATTCTGAGTACAACAATATACATATATCTACATAATGCGTTCAATACTTACTTACTTTATTAAACTTTTAGAGAGATATAATCTAAATGATCAATAGTGTATTATGTTTAAATTACCACCCCTGATGGTTATTCAACTTAATTGTCGAATTTAATTGGTGTCAATTGTAGTTAATAACTTTTTTCTTTATTTTTTTAAACTACTTAAATTATTAATAAAAAGAAATATATTATTTATACAAATTATTATAATTTTTCTATTTATTTTGAATTTAATATTAAATTACTACAACAATAACCTCATTTTGATTGTGAATATTTTTAATATAAAAAGTCAGAAATGTTTTTGTTATAGCACAAAAAATTCTAAGATTATACTATGATCTTTAGAAATAAATCATATAAGAAAAATTATGGATATATATCCTATAAAATTATTTTCACTAAAATGTCATTAAATGTTTCACTCTTAAAGAATATAACAAATTATAATAAATTATTAAAAATTTGATTAATTTTGATAACTCAATATAAATATTTTATTTGAATGAATAATATAAATTAACATATTAGGTTAAATTAAAAAAAAAATTAATAAGATTGATTTTTTAGAACATATTGTTTATATTTTCGTTAATGGATATTGAATTTAACACACTCTCGTTTGTTTTATACATTAAAGGCTAAAATTGATCTATTAATTTGTTGTTTGCACTTGGACAATGTATATCAATAAAGACATTTGTTTGTTCTTAGATCTTAAATGATAACAATCACTAAGAATATTGTTTATATTATACTTATGATGACCATTACAAATATTGAAGAATAAAACGGTGAGTCACTTTCATTATATTATCATGAAATTTCAATATAGAATGTACTTTATATTAATTATTAATATTAAAAAATGGTATTATCTGAAAAAAGTATAGACTAATTATTGTATTCATTATAATTTGTGAAATATTTATTGTTGGTTATGTTTTAAATAAATTAATATTTTAGAATATTAGATAATTCTTAAATAACCAATACGGCGCTCTTCACACCTAGACGCAGGGCCATCCTAAGATTTTCGGCGTCCGTGGGCTCCTAAAATTTTGCGCCCCTTTTCATAAGAAATTACACAGAAAAAATGGTTAGTAAAAATATATAAACTAATAAAAATTGCCGCCCCCAGAAGGCTTGCGCCCTAGGGCTATAGCCCAATTAGCCCTGTGGTTACCGTTTGTCCCGGTTTGGTGTTTTCGAAATATGGTCATCCTAGTCATCGATCAACATGAAAAATAATTGTTTTATATATTTTAATTTTGATCCTCTTTGATGAGATAAGCCCCTTTACTGCATAATAACAGGCGTTACTCAATTACAACGTCGATTTAAATTCTTCTCGAATATTATTATCCTTCATGATTAGAGATCTTAAGTATTTAAATAGGTATTTATACTTTTTCAAATTCTACATTTTGTATGTTAATTGTATGTAAGTCGTATCCGTATCATAATTCTTGAATTTTTTTGTTTAATTACATTTCGGTTGATTTTTCCCCAATTTCTCTAATCACATGTCTCCTCTTCCAGTCCAATTCATTTACCTATCAATGTTGCATAAGGAATTTAAATTTCTTAATTTGGCTAGAACACTCCATTTTTTAAAATTTTAAATAGAGGGAGAGAGAGAGGTTCTAATTATATATACACCTATCCCCCGATTTACACGGTAGATACGTTCCTGAGAAAAACGTGTAAATCGAAAATTAAAAATTTTCAAGTCAAAACCGTGTAAATCGAAAAGCTTGCAGAAAATGCATAATTTTGCTAATTAACAGTTGTGATTTTTTTTCAATATTTTTTGGTGTACACAAAAATAAAAATAAAATGCATTGACAGGTTAAAATATGTAATATATTACGGAAACACTGTTTTTTTATTTAATTACAATACATTAAACAGAAGAACAAAAAATATAACCAAAGGTGTTTTATTATCCTTCATCACTATCAGAAATTACTCTCATTCTTTTTTTCGGAATCGAAGGTTGGAATTCACTTTCATCACTCGAAGTTATTTGTGCCGATTCGATGTTTGAAGCAGAAATATTTACATTCTGAGATGTGGTAATAAAATCGGTTATTAATAATTGTGCCCATACTCTTAGCATAGCATTTAGTAGAGTGCGGTAAAAACAAAAAAAAAACTTATTTGGAAAACCGTGTAAAAGCGAAAACGTGTAAAACAAGTACCGTGTAAATCGGGGGATAGGTGTATATCTGTTTCTATGACAGCACAAAAAAGTAAACAAATTACATACATACAAACACTCTCCTTTATATATATTTCTGGAAAATGGAACACCCGCAGCTCAGCTCAGGAGTTACCTAAGATTCTAATTTCTTTTTTATTTTTCATCATTTGAGGCACCCTTCACCTCAGAAAATTTTGGTTACCTTACTCCTTGTAGTTTAGGCTCTGGAGTTTTTTGCGTACAGACCGACACTATCGTATTAAATCTATATATATAAAAAAAGGTTTTTGTCTGCACATTGCTCAGAATTTAAAAATTTTTGCATATCTTCGCGTTTCATGACCTCTAGAATCCAAAAGTGACTTTAGAATTTTTCACGTCTGTCTGTCTGTCTGTCTGTCTGTCTGTCCGGAAAATTACTATTTTATAGACTCAGAATTGGCTGAACCGATTTCTTTGAAATTACATCACAATATTCTTATATACCTCTAGAGTAACATAGGCTATAAATTTTATTAATATCTTATCAATAACCGCAGAAATTATTTTTTTAAAGTTTATATAATTCTCCGTGTTGTTCATTCAAGAGCAGCTCGCGGCTCACTGTCGGCCTAGCGGAATCATTTCAAACAATGAATTATCATAGAGATTCCCAATCGAAGAATTATTATAATATTTCCCTTTTTATTTTAAATTCTAATATACAAATATCAATTCAATTAAATAATTTATTCTAAAAGTTCTCAATTTAATTAAAATATTTATTAGATCATATTTTTATCTTAAATTATTTTTTATTTAATTGAATATTTCATCTTTTCTATAATATATATATAATAATATATAAATTTTATCATTGAATAATAAAAAAAAATATTATTTAACCTGAATTAAAATGACTGAATTATATTATCTTTGTTTTTTATTTTAATTTAATTACTCTATTATTAATTACTAAATATATATATATTATATAAAAATTAAAATATGATGATATAAAGTTGTTTTAAATTTTTGACATTTTTAAATTGGGTATATTTTTTAAATTTATTAAAATGTCTTTTTTTATTTATTATGTTTAAAAGATTCATTTTTATTATGTGATATTAATAAAAAATAACGATGCTCTGTGCAAGTCGAATCATGTTGCACATAATTAAATAACAATTGCCAAACAAAGAATATAATATTTTTTTAAATTCTTATATTTAAATATCATTTCAATTAAATAATTTATTCTAAAAGGTCTCATTTTAATGCAATTTATAATTTTCTTCTAATTCAGATTTAGGACAAATCGTACAACATTATATCAAATCTCGCTAAGAACATTCAATATTTTTGTACACAAAATATTCAGAGTATTGGCTAAGCGTATCACTCACAATCAGTTTATATTGAAATTTATATAAATTAACAAAGTAAAAATTTTTATTTGTTTAAATTTTATTATAATGAATCAAAAAAAATTAAATATATAGATCACATGATTAAGAGAAGCAAAAAACTTAACAGAAAATAACTGTTGGATGGAGGTCGGACATGACAGAAACTGTAAGCGAAATCTTCATATTGCGACGAATAATTTTCAAATCCCTTAGCACCACAGAATTTAAGTTTCTTTTAAGGAAAATAACTATGATCTAAAAAAATTAATAAATGAACTTAATAATAAAAAAACAAATAAATCAATTAATTTAAATTAATACTATTAATGAATGTATATATTGATAATTTATCTATAGTTTTATACCGTTAATTTTTATAAATTGTCTCAAGTCTCTATTTTTGCATTTTCTCAAGTTTCATTATAATTAAAAATATTCAATAATAATCTAGCAATGAAAATAAAATACCAAAATGTAATGATCAAGAAATATTATACTCTATTATAACATATACAATACTTATAAACTATAGGCGGAGGAAATATTAGGAGATATCATTGCGGGTTCAGGCCAAATCGACCAACATTAATTAAGATATTTTCATTATGACAGATATTAGGAACAAAACCGCGAATTCAATATTTCTGTTCACTAATTATTTGTAGACTTTAGTAAAACATACGCATAACTCAATAGATCCGGATAAACTTTTTCAAATTTTCAATCTTCAAATTTCTCTTGAAGGTAGTAAAGAAAGAATAAGATGCGGAAATCAATTGTAAAATATTAGGTTACTCAGACGACTTAAATATAATAGGAGATTCGGCAATTGCAATTACAGATAGCGAGGAAAATTTAATGGAGGTTTGAAATTAATAGTGATAAGAAAAAATATTTAGTAACAAAGAGGAAGAGTATTAACATACAAAATCTTAAGATGCAAAATGTAGAATTTGAATATGTAGAAAAATTGAATGTAATCACGAAGGATAATAATATTTGAGAAGAATTTAAATCGGGGTTGCAATCGGGAAACGCCTGTTATCTGCAATAAAGAGGCTTATCTCTTCAAAATTATTATCAAAGGGAATATATAAAAAGATTATTTTGCCTGTTGCATTATATGGGTGGGAGGCATGGTCTATGACCCTTGGAGATGAGAGTAGATTCAGAGTATTTGAGAATAGGATTCTTCTCTGCATTTATTGGCCAAAGAAAGATGAGGTCACCGGGTATGAGGGAGACTGTATAACAAGAAATTGCATGGCCTCTCTGCATCTTCAGAAATAGTCTATATATATAAAAAAAGGTTTTTGTCTGCACATTGCTCAGAATTTAAAAATTTTTGCATATCTTCGCGTTTCATGACCTCTAGAATCCAAAAGTGACTTTAGAATTTTTCACGTCTGTCTGTCTGTCTGTCTGTCTGTCCGGAAAATTACTATTTTATAGACTCAGAATTGGCTGAACCGATTTCTTTGAAATTACATCACAATATTCTTATATACCTCTAGAGTAACATAGGCTATAAATTTTATTAATATCTTATCAATAACCGCAGAAATTATTTTTTTAAAGTTTATATAATTCTCCGTGTTGTTCATTCAAGAGCAGCTCGCGGCTCACTGTCGGCCTAGCGGAATCATTTCAAACAATGAATTATCATAGAGATTCCCAATCGAAGAATTATTATAATATTTCCCTTTTTATTTTAAATTCTAATATACAAATATCAATTCAATTAAATAATTTATTCTAAAAGTTCTCAATTTAATTAAAATATTTATTAGATCATATTTTTATCTTAAATTATTTTTTATTTAATTGAATATTTCATCTTTTCTATAATATATATATAATAATATATAAATTTTATCATTGAATAATAAAAAAAAATATTATTTAACCTGAATTAAAATGACTGAATTATATTATCTTTGTTTTTTATTTTAATTTAATTACTCTATTATTAATTACTAAATATATATATATTATATAAAAATTAAAATATGATGATATAAAGTTGTTTTAAATTTTTGACATTTTTAAATTGGGTATATTTTTTAAATTTATTAAAATGTCTTTTTTTATTTATTATGTTTAAAAGATTCATTTTTATTATGTGATATTAATAAAAAATAACGATGCTCTGTGCAAGTCGAATCATGTTGCACATAATTAAATAACAATTGCCAAACAAAGAATATAATATTTTTTTAAATTCTTATATTTAAATATCATTTCAATTAAATAATTTATTCTAAAAGGTCTCATTTTAATGCAATTTATAATTTTCTTCTAATTCAGATTTAGGACAAATCGTACAACATTATATCAAATCTCGCTAAGAACATTCAATATTTTTGTACACAAAATATTCAGAGTATTGGCTAAGCGTATCACTCACAATCAGTTTATATTGAAATTTATATAAATTAACAAAGTAAAAATTTTTATTTGTTTAAATTTTATTATAATGAATCAAAAAAAATTAAATATATAGATCACATGATTAAGAGAAGCAAAAAACTTAACAGAAAATAACTGTTGGATGGAGGTCGGACATGACAGAAACTGTAAGCGAAATCTTCATATTGCGACGAATAATTTTCAAATCCCTTAGCACCACAGAATTTAAGTTTCTTTTAAGGAAAATAACTATGATCTAAAAAAATTAATAAATGAACTTAATAATAAAAAAACAAATAAATCAATTAATTTAAATTAATACTATTAATGAATGTATATATTGATAATTTATCTATAGTTTTATACCGTTAATTTTTATAAATTGTCTCAAGTCTCTATTTTTGCATTTTCTCAAGTTTCATTATAATTAAAAATATTCAATAATAATCTAGCAATGAAAATAAAATACCAAAATGTAATGATCAAGAAATATTATACTCTATTATAACATATACAATACTTATAAACTATAGGCGGAGGAAATATTAGGAGATATCATTGCGGGTTCAGGCCAAATCGACCAACATTAATTAAGATATTTTCATTATGACAGATATTAGGAACAAAACCGCGAATTCAATATTTCTGTTCACTAATTATTTGTAGACTTTAGTAAAACATACGCATAACTCAATAGATCCGGATAAACTTTTTCAAATTTTCAATCTTCAAATTTCTCTTGAAGGTAGTAAAGAAAGAATAAGATGCGGAAATCAATTGTAAAATATTAGGTTACTCAGACGACTTAAATATAATAGGAGATTCGGCAATTGCAATTACAGATAGCGAGGAAAATTTAATGGAGGTTTGAAATTAATAGTGATAAGAAAAAATATTTAGTAACAAAGAGGAAGAGTATTAACATACAAAATCTTAAGATGCAAAATGTAGAATTTGAATATGTAGAAAAATTGAATGTAATCACGAAGGATAATAATATTTGAGAAGAATTTAAATCGGAGTTGCAATCGGGAAACGCCTGTTATCTGCAATAAAGAGGCTTATCTCTTCAAAATTATTATCAAAGGGAATATATAAAAAGTTTATTTTGCCTGTTGCATTATATGGGTGGGAGGCATGGTCTATGACCCTTGGAGATGAGAGTAGATTCAGAGTATTTGAGAATAGGATTCTTCCCTGCATTTATTGGCCAAAGAAAGATGAGGTCACCGGGGAATGGGGGAGACAGCATAACAAGAAATTGCATGGTCTCTCTGCATCTTCAGAAATAGTTAGGGTTATAAAAGGGAAAAAGCTGCGATAGGCAGGGCACGTGGCAAGAATGGGAGAGGAAAAAGATATTGGTGGGAAGACCGATTGGAAAACGTCCGCTTGGAAAACCAATGACGCGTAGGAAGGGACGTAAGAGAGATGGAATAAGGGCTCAGGATAGGGACACTTGGAGAAATGTGGTTGTTGCGGCTAAGAACTTTAGAGTATCTTTGAGCCACATAGGTAGATAGATATAACATATACAATAATAATATATATAATTAATATAGTGATTAAATTAAAATATATTTTTTAAATAAGAACACAAAAAGAAATGAATGTTTTATGTAATATACTGAGTGAAACAAAATGGATGAAAACCTTTTAATACTTTCAACCACCAAATACTATGTACAACTCGGGGGTACAGGGGGCGGAGCCCCCGTCTAGGTGTGAAGAGCGCCGAAGGCGCTCTGAGCAGCTAGTTAGGGTTATAAAAGGGAAAAAGCTGCGATAGGCAGGGCACGTGGCAAGAATGGGAGAGGAAAAAGATATTGGTGGGAAGACCGATTGGAAAACGTCCGCTTGGAAAACCAATGACGCGTAGGAAGGGACGTAAGAGAGATGGAATAAGGGCTCAGGATAGGGACACTTGGAGAAATGTGGTTGTTGCGGCTAAGAACTTTCGAGTATCTTTGAGCCACATAGGTAGATAGATATAACATATACAATAATAATATATATAATTAATATAGTGATTAAATTAAAATATATTTTTTAAATAAGAATACAAAAAGAAATGAATGTTTTATGTAATATACTGATTGAAACAAAATGGATGAAAACCTTTTACTACTTTCAACCACCAAATACTATGTACCACTCGGGGGTACAGGGGGCGGAGCCCCCGTCTAGGTGTGAAGAGCGCCGAAGGCGCTCTGAGCAGCTAGTATATAGATATAATAATCTTCTATATATATAAAAAAAGGTTTTTGTCTGCACATTGCTCAGAATTTAAAAATTTTTGCATATCTTCGCGTTTCATGACCTCTAGAATCCAAAAGTGACTTTAGAATTTTTCACGTCTGTCTGTCTGTCTGTCTGTCTGTCTGTCTGTCTGTCCGGAAAATTACTATTTTATAGACTCAGAATTGGCTGAACCGATTTCTTTGAAATTACATCACAATATTCTTATATACCTCTAGAGTAACATAGGCTATAAATTTTATTAATATCTTATCAATAACCGCAGAAATTATTTTTTTAAAGTTTATATAATTCTCCGTGTTGTTCATTCAAGAGCAGCTCGCGGCTCACTGTCGGCCTAGCGGAATCATTTCAAACAATGAATTATCATAGAGATTCCCAATCGAAGAATTATTATAATATTTCCCTTTTTATTTTAAATTCTAATATACAAATATCAATTCAATTAAATAATTTATTCTAAAAGTTCTCAATTTAATTAAAATATTTATTAAATCATATTTTTATCTTAAATTATTTTTTATTTAATTGAATATTTCTTCTTTTCTATAATATATATATAATAATATATAAATTTTATCATTGAATAATAAAAAAAAATATTATTTAACCTGAATTAAAATGACTGAATTATATTATCTTTGTTTTTTATTTTAATTTAATTACTCTATTATTAATTAACTATATATATATATATATATTATATAAAAATTAAAATATGATGATATAAAGTTGTTTTAAATTTTTGACATTTTTAAATTGGGTATATTTTTTAAATTTATTAAAATGTCTTTTTTATTTATTATGTTTAAAAGATTCATTTTTATTATGTGATATTAATAAAAAATAACGATGCTCTGTGCAAGTCGAATCATGTTGCACATAATTAAATAACAATTGCCAAACAAAGAATATAATATTTTTTTAAATTCTTATATTTAAATATCATTTCAATTAAATAATTTATTCTAAAAGGTCTCATTTTAATTAATTTAATAAAATATTTAAATCACCATTCAATATTTTATTAATAGGCTTCTTTTTTTATTTTTAATTTTAATAAATTCTCTTTTTTTTGATATGATATTAATAAAAAATAATATTAAATTGTATATAAATATAAAAATTAGAGTATTTGAATTTTTTTAAATTTTAACACATGTAATCGATCATATGCATTAAGAATGGAAAATTTTGAAAATCAACTTGGTATTAAATTCAGAAAAAAATACTGATATATAGAATATATAGACTATTCGAATATAATTTAAAACTCTTTCTCTCCTTCTATTTTAAATTTAAAAAAACGGAGTTTTAAGAAATTTAGATGCCATATGCAACATGGGTGGGTAAATGAATTGAGCTGGAAAAGGAGGCAATTTATAATTTTCTTCTAATTCAGATTTAGGACAAATCGTACAACATTATATCAAATCTCGCTAAGAACATTCAATATTTTTGTACACAAATTATTCAGAGTATTGGATAAGCGTATCACTCACAATCAGTTTATATTGAAATTTAATTAAATTAACAAAGTAAAAATTTTTATTTGTTTAAATTTTATTATAATGAATCAAAAAAAATTAAATATATAGATCACATGATTAAGAGAAGCAAAAAACTTGACAGAAAATAACTGTTGGATGGAGGTCGGACATGACAGAAACTGTAAGCGAAATCTTCATATTGCGACGAATAATTTTCAAATCCCCTAGCACCACAGAATTAGATAAGTTTATTTTAAGGGAGGAAAATAACTATGATCTAAAAAAATTTATAAATGAACTTAATAATAAAAAAACAAATAAATCAATTAATTTAAATTAATACTATTAATGAATGTATATATTGGTCATTTATCTATAGTTTTATACCGTTAATTTTTATAAATTGTCTCAAGTCTCTATTTTTGCATTTTCCCAAGTTTCATTATAATTAAAAATATTCAATAATAATCTAGCAATGAAAATAAAATATCAAAATGTAATGATCAAGAAATATTATACTTTATTTCACTATAATAACATAGAAAATACTTAAGAACCATAGGCGGTGGAAATATTAGGAGATATCATTGCGGGTTAAGGCCAAATCGATCAACATTAATTAAGATATTTTCATTATGACAGATATTAGGAAAAAAACTGCGAATTCAATATTTCTGTTCACTAATTATTTGTAGACTTTAGTAAAACATACACATGACTCAATATAGATCAGCATAAACTTTTTCAAATTTTGATCTTCAAATTTGTCTTGAAGGTAGTAAAGAAAGAATAAGATGAAGAAATCAATTGTAAAATGTTAGGTTACCCAGACGACTTAAATATAATAGGAGATTAGGAAATTGCAATTGCAGATAGCGAGGAAAAATTAATGGAGGTTTGAAATTAATAGTGATAAGAAAAAATATTTAGTAACAAAGAGGAAGAGTATTGACATACAAAATCTTAAGATACAAAATGTAGAATTTGAATATGTAGAAAAATTGAATGTAATCACGAAGGATAATAATATTTGAGAAGAATTTAAATCGGGGTTGCAATCGGGAAACGCCTGTTATCTTGCAATAAAGAGGCTTATCTCTTCAAAATTATTATCAAAGGGAATATATAAAAAAATTATTTTGCCTGTTGCATTATATGGGTGGGAGGCATGGTCTATGACCCTGGGAGATGAGAGTAGATTCAGAGTGTTTGAGAATAGGATTCTTCCCTGCATTTATTGGCCAAAGAAAGATGAGGTCACCGGGGAATGGGGGAGACAGCATAACAAGAAATTGCATGGTCTCTCTGCATCTTCAGAAATAGTTAGGGTTATAAAAGGGAAAAAGCTGCGATAGGCAAGGCACGTGGCTAGAATGGGAGAGGAAAAAGTTATTGGTGAGAAGACCGATTGGAAAACGTCCGCTTGGAAAACCAATGACGCGTAGGAAGGGACGTAAGAGAGATGGAACAAGGGCTCAGGATAGGGACACTTGGAGAAATGTGGTTGTTGCGGCTAAGAACTTTCGAGTATCTTTGAGCCACATAGGTAGATAGATATAACATATACAATAATAATATATATAATTAATATAGTGATTAAATTAAAATATATTTTTTAAATAAGAACACAAAAAGAAATGAATGTTTTATTTAATATACTGATTGAAACAAAATGGATGAAAACCTTTTACTACTTTCAACCACCAAATACTATGTACCACTCGGGGGTACAGGGGGCGGAGCCCCCGTCTAGGTGTGAAGAGCGCCGAAGGCGCTCTGAGCAGCTAGTATATTAATAATTTTCTTAAATTGCTTTTTTTAAATTATGTAATTTTTTAATAAATAAATATCAAATTATTAAATTCATAACAACCCTCATATAATAATCAATTTTTATTGTATTAACTTGTATAACATTTGACTATGTACTTTCCTTCAGTAAAATGTTATTAATTTTTATTGGTCATAAAAGCGAAGATACTTAAAATAAGAAAAAGACAAACAAACAAAGTTTATAAGTAAACATACTTTCTCTCTTCTACTCATAATTATAAATTAAATTTTATTATTTTTGAATTTTCAATATCTAATTGAATCATAAACAAATGTGTTAGATCATTAGGAAAACCAAATAGATTATCTAAGTTAATCAACTTCATCATGATGAAGTTGATGTATTGTTCGTTTGCTATTTGAGGTTTCAAGGCATTCCTCTGGAAAAGTGAGCCCGGCCTCAGAAGGGAATGTAATCAGGCATAAATGTAGCCCATGGCACTATGTAAAATTATATATAGGTATAATCAGGATTTCCATGAATAGAACATTCTCTTGAATCCAAAGTAACATTAAAGTTCCCTAGGACAAATTTAGGTATGATTATTCTATAATTGTATATAAAATTTTAATTTATGATTTTAGTGGATATAAATTACACACTAACAGTTGACATTGGATTTATACAGTTTAACATTTTACTATATCGTTTTCATTCATTTTATCATTGAAAAAAAAAAATAAAATAAAGGTTAAAATATGAAAATTATATTATAACCATCAGAATAAAAGAACTTCATTAGGATAATGATAATTTTATTTAATTAATTTTTTAATTTTATATATTTTTATGATTACAAAAAAATGAATTTGATTAATATTTTATATTTAAAGAATATTCTGATTTATTCACTTGATTATATTTCAGGATTCTTCAAAAATTATCCTTTCAAATTTTATAATAAACACAAATAACACAAATAAGTAAAAAAAGTGAAGTGTTGAGGTCATTTTACCTGTTCGGTTTCCCCGTGCAAATAACAAAATAGATATTAATAAATTAACTGTTAAAGAATAATTTTGAAAATTAATATTTTAAAGAAGAAATTCAGTTTGTCACTTTATTATTTCTTCTTATATTATTACATTCATTAATGATAAATAAAATATAAATTGTTCCTGTTTTAAAACATTAATTATAAGCCAATAATAATATATATTAATATTATATTCATAATTAAAATCATTCTCAATTATAATATAAATTGAAACAAAAATGTTTCAAACTAAAAATTAATACTTTTATGATTTGTGAAAAAATTTAATCTGAAACGGTTAGTTTTTTTTTAATATTCTCCTGGACATAAATTTAAAATAACTTTTGCGTTTGTATGAATGATTAAAAATTTACCCTTAAATCAATAATTCATCCCTCAATTCTGGTGTCATGTTTATATCATGATTGTCAATTTCCTAGATAATTTAAGGAAAATTAAAACGTATATTTAGAGAGTATAAATCAGGGAACCCTAAACTATTTTTAACCGTAAATACATCCGAGAGAAGTGTAAATGTGTTTGTACTTTTTATCAACATTTTTATTTTATTTTCTATTAAATACATTTACTCAACAGGAAATTAAAATTTATATAGATGTATATTTTTTTATATTGATTGTATTACAATTATAGTTAATTAACACTAACAGTATTCATAAATAATTATATATTAATTTTAATTATTTATATTTTATTTATTTTTTTATTATTATTTATTGATTTTATTGCCATTGAGAGATGATATTTTTCTTTTTTTTTCCAGTTCTTTTTTTAAGTAATTAGCGACGAATTACAAAGCATGAAATAAAATAATTGTACAATAGTTCTTTAAAAATGAAAAAAAGATTTAGTACCTAAATTAAGTTAGTATTTGTTTTCGAATTAAGTATTACTAAAAAAACATTTATATTAACTCTTTTCTTTAGGGTTATTATTTTAAAATAAAACAAGTTCTTTAAAAATACATGAAAAATATATTATTTTATATATATATAAATTAAGTAAAATTCTAATACGGAAAATAAACTTTTACCTAACCCTACCAAACTTATAATGTTAATTAATGAACTTTTTATAGACATAATATAATGATTTTGAATATTTGAAACTATTCATTTAATCTTCACTTATAATACACACACTTTTATTTATAATAAAGTTAATAAAGTTTTTCAGATAATTTTAAAAAACCAAATCAACTTTTTTATTGTTTTAAACAAAATATTCTCATTTCTAAAAATATTACCAGTGATAATATTTGTATTCAACCTTTTTATGTATGCTAATACATAGTACTTTATTTTTTTCCCCAAGGTTTAGGGAATCCTATTACGGAACAAAGTTGAACAACATATACATATAAATTATTTCATTAATAAAATATAGAAAAAAGATATGAATCAAAAAAATAAATGTGAATTCAGATTTCAATTGAAAAACGAGCCCCAAAATGTGCAGCAGATGGAAAGGCACGTAAAGGGCGGGCTTTCTCTGACGACATGGCTGAATGATGCCTAGGACGTTGGCCAATCGACTCCAAATGCTGCTACTGGGGCCCCGCACGTTTTATGACCACCTTCTTCATTTATTGCAATTTAATCGAGGTGAAATCTATTCGTTTAGAATGGTCAATTACTTTTCCAGCAGTAGCCCATTGGTAAAAAAAATACTCCCCTCTCCTCCCATTAGACAATTAATTTAATTATCGGATATTATCATGAATATTTAATATTCAATCATAATCCAATAATAAAGTAATTTTATATTTTGCATAATGATTAATTACAAAAGCTTGGAATATAATGTATTCTACTTTTTTAATATATTAATTTAAAATTCCTTGGAAATAGCATTACAATAATAATAATAATAATAATAATAATAATAATATAATGATATAATAATCAATTTATTGGGAGTAGATTATATAACTAGTATATACATGACTTTTCAATTTTATATAATAGAATAAAGTTTATACTCCAATTTTGTCCATGTTTTGTTAAAAAAGTATTTATTTAGTTGCGGTTAGTAAATAAGAAAAAATAAAAGTAGAGATCACACACATAAAATAATTTATTAATTAAATTGGTTTTTTTTTAATAGAAATTAGAATTATATTTTATTTATTATTATAAAAACGATATATTCATATTGCATTGTTTTTAATAATAAATTTTATTAGTTAATTTTCATTTTCTTATGATATTAGCATATCGTAGAAAAATCGTTTAAATAACTGAATTTTTTTTTAAATTCTCAATACTCAACCTTTTCTTATAATTATTAAGCAACAACCCAGCAAAATGAAATTAGCAAAAGCACCATCTTATATTATATATTATATACCAGGCCTGGCCAACCCAAATGACTCCATAGGCATCTTTTATTAGGAGCAATGCTACAGGGGCGGCATTTTATGGAAACGTGCTTTTAGAAATGTAAAAGAAATAATGTAAATATAAAAAATTTTTATAAAATAACGTTTTTCCAATGGACTAAAAAGAATAAAATAATTTTTTTATAACTCCGACAAAGTTTATGGATGAATTACTTCATATTCAACGAAAAACGTTGGGCGCATTTAGTTTTATTTATTTATATGTACAATCAAGTCAAATTTTTGTAATAATAAAAATTTTATTAAGCACATAAACTGACAAATTTTTTTTTATCATGCAAAAAAATTGATAGTTAAGAGCTAAGAAATTAATCTTTGATTTTTCACTGTAATATACTTATTAATATTAATAATATAAATAAATAAATTAATTGAAATTGTTAAATTGTGGAATAAAAAACTTAAGAATCGATTTCTTTTTACAGGAATTATTGTAATATTGTGATACCCCGACGTCTGGGCAAATCGCGATCATTGTAAACTTTTTCAAAATGGTCATATATAATTACCATTATAAAAATAAAAATTTTCATTTTTTAATTTGTTACAAGTTATCAATATAGTGATGTATAGATACATTTTTTTTAATTATTGTTTTGTTTTGTATCAAATTTGGACAACCTCTCTTAAGTGAGCGCCATTCCCCCACCTTCCCCTATATATATATATATATATATATATATATATATATATTTATAAAATATACATTTATATATATATTTATATTTATACTAGCAGGCTCAGCAAAGCTTCGCTTTTGCATGTGTGTCTGTATACATATATACGTATGTGATAACTGAACACTTAATAATAATAATAATAATAATAATAATAATAATAATAAGGAGGTGAGTGAACTCGGTGCTGGTCGGACGTGCGTCGCATCGCTGCTGACTCCTATCCGATTTCCTTGGGATATTTGTTAAAAACGGCAGTAAGTTTTATATCATCTTACTCATTTTGAAGTGCTCTTTCAAATGGAGCACATTTAGAGTCAATTGCTGCCAAGGTGGATACGATGAGCCCTGAATGGTTAATTCTCGGTATTGAGATTGATGGGTCTATGGACTCATTAATAAAAATTTAGTTTAGTGTTAATCATTCTTAATGATAATGACTATTATTTTTATTTTTAAATTTTCTTCTAACTAAGCCGAGCCAGGGTTCATCGTTCTACCAAGCAAGTACCCCACTCCATCTCCCCCCTCTACCACTCCGGTTTTAAATCCTTTTTTTATTTATTCTATTAACATCTAATCCCGATTAATATCTACTAATATTATCAAATAAATAAATAACACTATCCTTGGTCCTATCAGTGGCATGTGTCGGGCGGTTCGGTTTACGCGCTGGGAGATCTTACCTTTTCCCTGAGGGGCTCATAACTAGTGAGCATATGGTTTGGCAACCATGAGGTCCCGTGCTATATCTAGTATTACTTCCACTTACTTGTACTAGATATCTTTCTTTTATCTTTCCTATCTGGCCTCTCTTGGCCAACTCTTGTTTTTTTCAGACCCTGACGCTATTAGGTTCTCGAGGGCTAGGGGTCTTTCATTTCCTACTGTTTACTCTCTCTTCTTTAAGTCTTTTGGGCAGGTAGACTAAAAAAAATGCACCATCACCATTTTTTTTAATGAGGAAAAATAATGATTTAAAAGGACCGCTGCCTGGGGATCGCCAGGGCGTGTCTGGAGCCGGCGCTGGACACGACAGCATGCGAACCGTCGGTGGCAGGAGGCTGAGGAGGCGGGCACCTGTCAATCAACAAACTACAGCCCAACAACAACCAACGGTATTGGACAACGAGGCAATAACATCAGAAGCCACTCCACTTGCAGGCTCGTCCACTCAAGCTACTAAAGAGAAGACTGCTCGTAGGGGAGTTCGCAATAAACGTATAAAATGGACACAAGAGATGAATGCTGACGTTATACGCACATTTTACCGTGTCAATCGTTGCGAAGATAACCCATTACCAGGATATAGGCATCTCCTCCATGCGGAGTTCAAGAAACTACACCCAAATTTGGATCTAACCGAACAAAACATCGTTGATAGAAGGAACGTCATCATTAGAAAATCCTATCTAACAACTAATGACATGGAAGCAATTCGTCGGGAGGTAGGCTATGAACTACACCATGCATCTTTCGTAACCACGTGCCAGACAAATGAGCCCCAAACTTTGAGGTGCGAGAGTGTATCACCAACCCGCACTCAAGAAGAAAAAGACATTGCATCAAGAAATAGGGAGCTCCACGACTCAGCGAAGGAAAAATTCTACAGCCTTCTTGGATATTATATCGATAGCGAACCATCAAAGAGACCCTCTATCCCAACTCTAAAAAACATAAAACGCGCAAAACCATTAATCCTGGCGTTGAATGATATCATGGAAGATTACTTGAGGACCACGC
This sequence comes from Labia minor, assembly GCA_963082975.1. Lineage (NCBI taxonomy): Eukaryota > Metazoa > Arthropoda > Insecta > Dermaptera > Spongiphoridae > Labia > Labia minor. Next base: position 39,570,476 of record OY720344.1, on the reverse strand, counting down.
GGAATCTAGACGAATTACACCTGGCCATATACTGCGCAGCAGTCTCTATAACAGAGCTAAACGGGCAGAAAATACTTCCACCACGTGAAAGTAATAGCCTGCCCCGAAAGCCTTCAACTCCTGCATGGAAAAAACGGCTGGAGAATAAGATCAATGAGGCCCGAGCAAAGGCGGATATCATAGATGCCTATCTAAAAAACATCAAATCCAGGAAAATTAATAGGAAAATCCATCAACTGGCGAAAAGCGCTGGAATTGACCTCCTCAAACAAGAGTGCACTCAAGAACTAGTTAACCTTAAAGATGTGTTTAGACAGAAGGCGAAGGTAAAAGGAGCTAGGCTGCGGAGATATAATGAGTTGTCCAAAAGAAAAATCCAAAACTCAGAGTTCTACGCGAATAGGAAGAAATTCTTCAGAAAACTAGACCAACAAAATGAATTCCCGACAACGAGCCAATCCGACATAGACCCCGCAGAATTTCTCAAATACTGGAGCTCTATCTGGTCCCAATCTGGAAATTACTCTAGAGAAGCAGAATGGCTAGGGTCTATTGAAGAGCGATACGCTGAGGTGGCACCCATGCTGTTTCAAGAATTCTCCACTGAGGATATCTTCAAGGCCGTGAAAAGGACGAGTAATTGGAAGGCCCCTGGCCCGGACAAAATACAAAACTTCTGGCTCAAATATCTCACATCTTGCCACGAGGCTTTGGCCCGATGCTTCACAACCGCGCTAAACCAACCGGAAACATTACCTAGATACCTAACAGAAGGAAATACTTACCTATTATATAAGAAAGGGAGTATTACAGAACCAATGAATTATCGACCGATAACCTGTCTATCTGTTATGTACAAGTTGTTTACATCCCTGATTAACAATAAGATCTATGAGCACTGTAATGCAAATAATTTAATCGAGGTAGAACAAAAAGGGTGCATCCGCGGAGCGCTAGGATGCAAGCAGCAGCTTACGATCGATGCTATAATATTAAAACAGGCCCAACTTAAAAAACGCGACCTACATATTGGGTATATTGACTACAAAAAAGCCTTCGACTCTGTGCCGCATGACTGGTTGATAAGAGTGCTAGAAATATACAAGATTCCCCCTGCTATCATACATTGTCTGCACACCATGATGAAAACGTGGAGAACAAACATTCATGTCAACAACAACAACATTGGGAATATAAATATCAAAAGAGGAATTTTCCAGGGCGACTCTTTGTCTCCAGTATGGTTCTGCCTGGCCTTAAACCCTCTCTCGGTTTTGTTAAAGAAAAAGGATATGGGCTACAAGATCGGGAGAAATGATGGAAGATTAACGCACCTTCTATACATGGACGACCTTAAGATCTACGCCGACACCTGTCCAAAACTCAACTCCTCAATAACAACAGTAAGGAGATTCAGCGATGATATTTGCATGGCTTTCGGTCTTGACAAGTGCTCTGTCATAAACATAAAGAAAGGAAAGACGGAGTATTTGGGAGAGACTGTTGAAGGCATTGCTGAGCTTGGACAGGATGACTTGTATAAGTACCTAGGGGTTCCTCAAAATAGGAAGGTCAACCATAAACAGCTAAAAGAAATGTTCACCGAAAAATACAGGAAAAGACTCACAATACTCCTGAACACCAAACTATCAGGCAAAAACTTAATTACAGCCATAAACACCTGGGCCGTTCCTGTGCTGACATATTCCTTCGGAGTTGTGAAATGGACTGAAACTGACCTGGACAGTCTGGATAGGCTTACTAGGGGAACTCTTAGGAAATTCCGGTGTCGACACCCAAGCTCTTCCGTCACTCGGCTATACCTACCACGGAAGGAAGGAGGAAGAGGACTAACTAACATCTTTAACCTATGTCGAACCCAAGAGGAAAACATAAGAAATAAATTACTATGTTCTAACGACGACCTTATCAAATCCATTAGGAGGATCGACGATGGATACACTCCTCTAAATCTGAACTGCCAGTCGTTTTTAATCCCAAAAAAAGAACTCAAGCCGTGGAAAGATAACATCCTCCATGGAAAGTTCCCAAACCTCCTTGACGAAAACCATGTCGACAGAAGTGCTTCCCTACAGTGGCTGGCCGATGGATCTCTATATCCCGAGACGGAGGGATTTATTATGGCCATCCAGAATAGAATTATTAGAACTAGGAACTACGAGAAGCACATCTTGAAACTGAATATAACGGATAGGTGTAGGCGGTGCGACCTTGCAGGCGAATCCATCGAGCATATTATGGCAGGATGTCCAACACTATCGGAGACTGCCTACCTAGGAAGGCATAACCAAGTGGCCAAATTGATCCACCAACAACTTGGGATCAAATACGGTCTACTGGACATAAAAACAACACCTCCCTACTATAAGTATGAGCCGGCACCAGTCGTAGAGTCTGGAAAATACATTTTATACTGGGACAGACCGATATTAACAGACAAGACCATCGCCTACAACCGACCTGACATCCTTCTAATTGACCTCAACACCAGGTCAGGGATCCTTATAGATATCGCTGTCCCTCTGACACACAACATCAAAAGAACAGAGTCAGACAAAAGGACGAAATATGAGGAACTCGCCTGGCAAATCGGAGAGATCTGGAAACTGGAGAGGGTCTCCATCTACCCACTCGTGATATCTATTGAGGGGGTTGTCTCTTCCGAATTTAATAAGAACATTGAGAAACTTGGCCTGCCAAACACCATCTTGAAGCATGCACAGAAGGCTACTATCCTACAAACGTGCCATATAGTGCGCAAGTTTCTCAGTTGAAGATTATAAGGAAGATCGTGCGGGTCAGAGTGAATTCTCTTTCCACATCGATAGGTGAAAGTCGGCCAGCAACAATGCTGAGAAAACGCAATAAAAATAATAATAATTATATAATAATAATAATTTATTAAATGAATATAATTGAAATTTTATTTTTACCGACCGACGATAGTAAGGGAGGTATTTTTTCACACCAAATTTCACATGAGGAGATTTTTTACATATCATCACGAATCATTCACTTTGCATTGGTTTTATCCTCGAGAAAAATCATCTTTATTAGTTTTTTCTTAATTTAAAATTATATGACGTCATCCAGCCATTCATGACGTCACAGCCTGGTCTTACATATATATATTATAAATAAAATAAAATTAAAAATATTTATGTTATATCCATATCTGTTTTTTATTACATTAATAGATATATTAAAATTATTTGAAATTGTTTCTGTAGCTGGAAATTAATTTACTTCAAACAGTCGGTCGGTTCGGATCTGGCCACAGCTCAACTTATTTATAATTTATTTTAATTATTCTTTATATTTACAGTTTGTTTCTATATATTTACAATTCTTATCCATTTAATCGCGTGGTTTAAATTGAAAATTAACCTATTTATTTTTTAACCATAATTTATTTTTTCAAATGATATACATTTAAAATAAATGTGTATAAGTTTCTTAATTCATATAAAAAATTTAATAAATATGATAAAATGACATTAATTGAATGAAAATATTAACTTTTATGATAAATTAGATAATTTAAATTAAGATTAAAATTAATATAAAGTTTATATATTTTAATAATCCAGCTAATTGATAAAGCATGACATGAACAATGTCTTCGAATTGAAATAGACATCAAATGAATTCTTTTTAAATGTTTTATAATAAATATTAATTTATGGTTTATTCAATAAATATATAGATTGTATATATATAAATAATAATTATTATTTAATTATAAGAAAAAATACCAGAAGAGAGTATAATCATAATAAATCAATATACTCAATCAATTTACTAATTCAAATTTAAGAATATTATTAAAATTAATTAATATTATTAAAATAGTTAGTAAAGTATACATTTTTAATCTTCTGAGCGGTTGCTGGATAATCCAGGTACTTTAAATATGAAAATTTTCAATTTGGAAACTAGCGCAGCGGGTTGCCTAAATGCCAGGGGCTCTTCCTAGTCAGCCGCTTGAGTGTGGTAGTCAGTCTATCGGTGTTGGTGTGTGAGTGTGCACGCATAGCCAGGGCGCTCGGCGAGCGGCGCTGTTCCTGTCAAAATTCAACCTCGGGGTGACCTTTATTATCATTTATTATAACTCGATAACCAATTACAACACTCTCAACTCCTCCTCACAATTATCATTGTAAAATTGTCACAAAATAATTTTTCATTCTTTTCATTTAATTATATACGTATAATATAACTTCCATATGTATTTATTCTTTTTAATATTAATTTAAAATATTTTTTTAATTTAAATAAATATAACAAAAAAATAAAATTATATATTTCTATATAAACTTATAAAAATCTTTTTTCAATATATTACATAAGAATAAATTTTTTTTATTTATCTTTTATATTTTATACTGGGATAATCTAAGTAATAATATAATGTATTTTTATATTTTTTCGAGATTATTCTGATGCATGGCACTTTTTAAGTGTTTTTATATAATTTGAATAAACCATAAATTAATGTTCATTATAAAACATTTAATAAGAATTCATCTGATGTCTATTTCAATTCGAAGTCACTGTTCATGTTTTATCAATTGGTTGGATTATTAAAATATTTAATTTATTATATGTTTTTAATTAATTAAATATCATTTAAAATATTTAAATCATACTAAAAATAATTATATTAATTATTAAACCTATTTAATATTTTAATAGAAATTAAGATTTAATGTTTTTAAATTTATCTATTTAAATGAATATATCAATTTAAAAAATGAAAAGTGTTTTTAAGAGATTATTATATAAAAAATATATATTCCAAAATCTTATAATTAAGTCACCCTGAAATAAATATTTTGATTTTAATATACTATTTATTAATTTAATAATAATACTATTTATTAATTTATCTTAATTAATAAATAATAATACATAAATTGAATTTCCGCATGAGACTTAAACAGTTTGATTCGCCTTTCAAAGTCATGTGGATATTTTTCAAGTTCAAAAACATATATCAGTATATAGCGTATATATATATATATATATATATTGTTAGTACTAAATGAGGTTAAAAACTAATTTGTTTAAAAATAAAAATATATTAAGAAAATTATTATATGATTTTATATATCATAATAAATTGGAATAAATTTCCTAAATAGTTTCTATAAGTATTCATTTTAAATGTATTAAAATTTAATTAAAATTAAAAACAATGATAAATCATTCAAATTAATAAATTAAATCCCTACTAAATTTTCATTGAGAAAACAATTAAAAATAACTTTTTCCACATTTTTTTTAAATTAAATCTAAATAATATAATTACGAATTGTCTTAATTGAAAAAAATGGTAAATTTTATGCGCAATTTATTCTAAAATGCGGATGTCCAGACCCTTCTCTTATGATTGTCAATATCGAAGAGAGGGAGAAATTCTATATACAAATTCAAATCAGTTATTTTGTTTAAATAGTTTCAATTGTGAAATATAAAGAAGTAATTAAAATAACAAAAATATAAAACAAAAAAGATATAATTAAAATCAATTGAGCTAAATGTTAATATATTATTAATTTATTTTATATAAGGTAAATGTACCAGTGGTGGACCATGTTAAAAGAAATTTTCATTAAAAAACACTATTGTTCTATAATAAAAGTGAGAATAACAACAAAACAAGTGCTAACATATTGAACAACTATTTTTAATTATCACTACAACACAAACATTCAGTTAATTTATATTTAAATCAGGGCTTCGAACCGGAACTGAACCGAAAACCGAAAAAAACCGGTATTTTTGTCGGAACGAAAACCGGAGCTGAACCGAAAAAAATAATATCGGTTTATTTCGGTTCAGTACGTGTTCAATCCAGAGTTGCCACAAGAGGTGTTTTGGCAACACCCAAGCCCGAATTTTTTTCAATTAGTTATGCCTCGCACTGCATGGTGTCGCTAAAAACTTTGTTTCAAAAATTAGTGTCCTAGTCATACTCTCCCTTCGGTTGTGTTGGCAGCGTCTCGTAGTCGCAATACAGAATTTAATGTTTTCATCGTTTGTTTAATACTGATATTTTTATTTAATGATAGTATTAATTTTTTAAATTATTTATTCCATTTGTTACAGGGTTATGTATTGATATAAAGAAAAGGATTCATAAATATAAATAAAATTATTAAATAAATTTAAACAAATATTGAATACCTTTGACCAAGTACGAAAATTAGACAGTAAAAAACTTATTTTAGAATTTTGGGAGGAAAATGAAAATACATATCCTCATTTTAACAAAATTGCAATGGTGGTTTTAGGAGATACTGCAACACAAGTTTGTGTTGAAAGAGTTTTCTCTGGTTTAAAGTTTATTTTACGAGACAATAGAAATAGTTTAAATGAAAATATATTAGAAGATATTTTAATAATTAGAGGTATAATTTTCATCTTTTATAATTCTAGTTATAATTATAAGTAAATATATCCAAGAATCCTGTATACTTTAACATTAAATATACGAATTTGTTTCGTTTGTTGAGTGTTTGAAAGTAGAGGGATGTAAAAAAATATTCATATTTATTTGTTCCGTTTAATAAATTATATTAACATCTTATATTATATACTTCTAATTATTATACCTATAATTAATTATTATTTATATTATATTGTATCAATTCATGTAGTATGATTTAGGGTGGTAGCAAGAAATATTTTTATATATTTATGGCAGACTCGGCATACCCCGGCCTAAATTTCTAATACAAATAAAAGGTCTTTAAAATTAATTAATCGGAGCTGAACCGAAAACCGAAAACCGAAAAAAACCGTTATTTTTGCCGGAACGAAAACTGGAACCGAAGTGATATTTTTTTTTTTTTATTGAACCGGAACGAAAACCGAAACGAAAAAAATAACGGTTCGAAGCCCTGATTTAAATATTTTTTTTTAATTTTTTTCTAAACGTATTTTTGTTCTAGTAGTGGGTCAAATGAAAATCGAAAGTTTAAGTAGTGAGCCACTTTTTGATCCAGTAATGGAAAATCAACCTAAAATGGGTTTAAAATAAATAAATGAATTAAAATGCACTAAGGATTGGTTTTATTAATATTTTTTATAATTTTTACCTACCGACGATAGTAAGGGAGGTATTGTTTTCACACCAAATTTCACATGTGGAGATTTTTACATATCTCCACGAATCAAGCATTTTCTTAACAGAAAAAAGTATTTTTAGCATGATGTTTGTCCGTCCGTCCGTATAGATGTGTACAGCCTGAACGGCTCAACGGATTTTGATGAAATTTGGTATATTTACTTAATGCATCAGTAGGATGCATTGACCAACTTTTGGTGCAAATCCGTACTATTAGCGATCGACGATAGGAAGGGAAGGGTTATTTTCACACCAAATTTCACATGGGGAGATTTTTTACATATCACCACGAATCATGCACTTTGTATTGGTTTTATCCTCGAGAAAAATCATCTTTATTAGTTTTTTCTTAATTTAAAATTATATGACGTCATCCAGCCATTCATGACGTCACAGCCGGCTCTTACTTATATATATTATAAATAAAATAAAATTAAAAATATTTATGTTATGTCCATATCTGTTTTTTTTACTTACTTACTTACTTTAATAGATATATTAAAATTATTTGAAATTGTTTCTGTAGCTGGAAATTAATTTACCTCAAACACTCGGTCGGTTCGGACCTGGCGAGACACACAGACAGACAGACATTGCCTTTTATATATATAGATATATACATTTATAAAATCTCAAATTAATAAAAATTATTTATTTATAAATATAATATAATAATTATTATTCAATAATAACATTTACTATAAATGCATAAAATCAATTTTGGAAGATTAATATATTTTTTTGTTTTATTCAATTTCTAAATTTTCATATAACTTCATCTTTTCTATTTCTCTTGTTATATTAAATAAGTTTATCATATTAAAATTGCACTAAAAAGAATAAAATAATATAAATATAAATTTTTTTTATAAATTAACGTTAAGTCTGGCACAGTTTATGGATGAATTGCTTCATATTCAACGGAATGCGTTGGGCGCATTATTTTATTCTTTTTAGTCCATTGGAAAAACAAAGATATAAAACAAAGATATTTTCTTTATACCATCTGAGGGGAAGACACACGCACAATTTTTCACTGTGGGCCACGGGTTGTCCAGGCCTGTTATATACTTTCTCTCTTATTATTTGAATTATTTTTACTAGAATATATTTTTGTTATTTAACATTCCTATAACTGACATTTCTTATTCTCATCAATTTTTGAATAATCTATATAATATCTATTAATAATCATTTTGATGAATTTCTTCTATAATTATCTTAATAAATATCATTACCAAAAACAAATATCATTTTTTATTTAAATATTAAATAAAATTGAATCTTAATTTCTATTATTATTTTAATATGGATTATTATTCTTGGATGGATAAGATCATTCATTTTTATTCTTGTGGTAAAATATAATGAATTTTTTATCATGCATGATTACTTCATCCTTAAGCTATGTAAAAGTTTAATAACAAGATCTTTTCACGCGGTAAGAAATAGGTCGGTACTTGAAAAAATAAATAAAAAACAAAACAAAAAAACAAATCTTAAAGAAAAGTTAAAGTTATATTTAAATCTTTCGTTCCATCTTTATCTACCTATCATTGAGAGTTTACAACTTTCCAGTGCCCCTGCTATTCACTTATTTTTGACCTATCTCACTTTTTAAGAACCATTTAGTTCGTTATTTAGACCTTTTTCCTACTGGTTTCTTCATTCTATTAATTTTTATAAATATTATTAAAAATTATATTATTATTTATTTATTATTATTTTAATATTATACTATTATTTCATTCTTAATCTTATCAATTAATAATTTTTAGAATATATTATTAAAATAAAATAGGTAAATACATATTAGAATTAATTTTTATTTGTCTTTGAGTTAATTGATATTAATTAAAAAAGACGAATTGAGCTTTTGATTTTGTAGTCTTTGAATTCGATTTATTTTTATTAAACACTAGCTGATCACACCTACACGGGGGCTCCGCTCCCTGTACCCCCGAGTGGTACATAGTATTTAGTTGAAAGTAGTAAAAGGTTTTCATCCATTTTGTTTCAATCAGTATATTTCATAAAACATTAATTTCTTTTTGTGTTTTTATTTAAAATATATACCCAATTTAAAAATGTCAAAAATTTAAAACAACTTTATATCATCATATTTTAATTTTTATATAATATATATTATATATTTAGAAATTAATAATAGAGTTATTAAATTAAAATAAAAAAACAATATAAGTAATTCAGTCATTTTAATTGAAGTTTTAAAAATTATTTTGACTTCATAAAATACTAAATAATATTTTTTTTTATTATTAAATGATAAAATTTATATATTATTATATATTATTAGAAAGAAGAAATATTCAAATAAATAAAAAATAATTTACGATAAAAATATGATCTAAATATTTTATTAAATTAAATAAAATGAGAACATTTAGTAAATTATTTATTTGAATTTATATTTGAATATTATAATTTAAAATAAAAAGTTAAATATTATAATAATTCTTTGATTGGGAATCGCTATGATAATTCATTGTTTAAAATGATTCCGCTAGGGACAGTGAGCCGCGAGATGCTCTTGAATGAACAACACGGAGAATTATATAAACTTTAAAAAATTAATTTCTGCGGTTATTGATTAGATATTAATAAAATTTATAGTCTATGATACTATAGAGGTATATAAGAATATTGTGATGTAATTTCAGCCAATTCTGAGTCTATAAAATAGTTATTTTCCGGACAGACAGACAGACAGACATGAAAAATTCTAAAGTCACTTTTGGATTCTAGAGGTCATGAAACGCGAAGATATGCAAAAAATTTTAAATTCTGAATAATGTGCAGACAAAAACCTTTTTATATATATATAGATTATCCATCGATGTAAAATAAAATCATATTTAATTTGAGTAAGATTTTATTCCAATTGAAAGGTCTTAAATTTTATAAATTAATCTTTAATTTTACTTATATCATATATTTATATTATTAATTAATTTTTAAATAAGTAGCATTGTCATACTTCTTACATTGTAATACTTGAAAAGATAAAAAATATAGAATTTGAAGGATTTTGAAAATTAACATAGTATTAAGAAATTTTTTTTTGTTTTTTGTATTGTTTCCGATAAATTAAAAAAAAATATTGATTCTGGTAACAGGTACACATTCTTTTTTAAATAATAAATTAATAACAAAAATGTTTAAATAATCATAACCAAAAGATAATTAATATAAATTAAAATCTCTTATTCAATATTGCTTAATTTTATGAACCCATTATATAATTGCTTCGCGGCATTGAAAAACAAAATACAAATAATATTTCTCTAGCGTTTGGAATCTAATTAAGAAATATCTCTGTTCGAATAAAAAGCAAAAAGGATGCCAAGGAGATTCTCTTCTACTTCGAAAATGAGAGCCTGGCATAAGAAATGGACCACCATGTTTAATAAAATATTGTATGGAATATTTTTTCTTGGAGAATTTAATTTAACTTCTAAAGTTATACGGTGACATTTTAACAATATTACCATGTAAATTTTTGAAATATTTACTTCCTCAATTATATCTTTAATATCATTTTATAACCTTTCTGAATATAAATCATTTTTAAATATTTATATAAATAAACTGTGTTTATTATTCTTCATATAGGAATTTATTTAAGTTTATACATGAATTTATCAATTTAAAGTGACATGCAAGTAAAATTATTTAGAAAAATTTAAGTATATAATAAAATCCTAAATCTTTTAAATTTAAAAAATACATTATATTGTTATTTGATATTGATAGCCAATCAAATTTCGTTATAGAATTATTAGGGAGAAGAGTAAATATTTTTTTTCCATTGGAAATAAAAAGTCGTCACCATGTCAAGTTAAGGTATAAAATCACATCTGCATATAACTCGCACCTTGGATGAGTTGAAAATGGATTTCACAATTTTTTTTTTTTTGTTAATTTGCACAATTGATTTGAACCCAGTTATGCATGAACAATTTTCGACATTTACTTTAAACGAATTTTTTTTCAATTTTTTTTTTCATTAAAGTCAATTTGTTAATTAAATTTATCTTATATATTAATAGATTAATACAGGAACAAATCTCAACATATAAAAAAATGAATAAACCTAAGATTATAATAAAAAATAGAATCTAATATAATTTTAACAACATATTGGAATTAACTGAGTAAAAGTTCAAAGGTATCCATATAAATCATTTAAAATTTCACCAACCAATAAAAAAAACTTAACAACATAAATTAGTTTTAATAGTTTTAGTAATGTACTTATCAAAATTAGTATAGTATACAGGATGCGCGGCCAAAATCCGGACAAATTAAACATTTTTGTTTACACTATATTATTAAATTTTAATTAAAAAATGAAAAATTATACAAATATTCTTTACCACACAATATATAGTACCACAAAGAATAGATTTATTCGATATATCCCCCACTTGCATTAACGACCGCCTCCAATCTCAGTCTAAAGCGATCGCAGGCATGGCGTAAGGCATCACGGTCCATCTCAGCGAATGCTACTTCAATAGCGGCTCGGAGAGACGCTACATTCGTAAGTCTGGACTTATTTGTCACCCTTTCAATAACGCTTTATATGTAGTAATCCAATGGATTTAAATCTGGGCTGTTAGGAGGTCGTTGAATGACGTCGGGCGTCCTGATAACGCGCTCCATCAAGTGCACTTTTCTCGCAGGTGTTGCAGAACCTTCCTCCGACTTCTCAGACTGCTTGTGCTTTGCCACAACATCGTAAACTGTGGATCTCTGGTATCCAAAGAACCGGATAATCTCTGTCACTGAGCGACCAGCGCGAACACTTTCAATGATCGCTGCTCTTCGGTTGTTCTCCTGGCTTTGCCTCAACATTGCGACTGTTTTGAGGTTATGCCTGCTTAGTAGATGCGTACACGATATTTAGGACCCAATTGCGACATCCGTAGGTAGTATAGAACAGCGGAAAATTCAAATCAAATTTTACCCTGTAGTATGTATAATAGTATGCAGTGGAAACTGTGTTTACGAGTGTTCCAGGTTACAAGCTTGAGTTCATTGTTTCGGATTACCAACAAAATTACTGTTTACAAAGAGAGCTTTTGGAGGAAATTTTTTTTTCTCACTGCGCTGCTTATTCTGCACCGTGCTTGCCTTAGATCAGCAACATTATACATTACTTAAAACTCATCTACAAAGTATGACAGGGTTTCATATAAAAGAATACTCAACTTTGCGTGGAGAAAGTTGTGACCATAAGTTTCTACCGATAGCGGGGGAGGATAGGAGGAAGAAAAAGAATCTGAGGAGATTAAAAATAAAAGAACCTAGTTCAATGTGGATAAAATGAAAACTATTCGGATGAAGCAGCAGCTATTAGGGATATTTTTTTATTTGACAATGTCTCAATGTCTCATTTCAACTCCTTGCTAAAGTTTTCAAATTCAATTGACAATTACTAATTTCTTAAAGAGAAAAGCTGAATTTGAACCAGTATCGTCAAGAATAGATGAATAAATAATTGTTTTAATATTTTATATAAATATATATATGTATATTTTCATTATTATAAGCATTTTTTAATAAATAATATTTTTTTAGTAAAACTATTAAATATAATTTGATTTTTATAGTAATATTTTGAAGTCCGGAATGAATTAATTGCATTTACATTAGTTCTTATAGAAAAACTTGATTCGGGTTAAGACCATTTCAGGTTACGAGCCCAATTCCAGAACGAAACTAGAAATCCGAAGTTCCACTGTTTAATAAAAAATATATTTATTTTAAATATATTTAATATTAACATAAATTTTTATTCCTTTAAATGAGATACATTCGAGTATATCTTTATAAATGACAAAAAAGTTCACTTTTTCTTTTTCATCTCAAAGCATCCTTTTTTTATTTTATCTCTTTTTCTAACAAAATCTATTATTCATTTCTATTCTTTTGAGCCTTTCTGCTTTGTGTGAAATTAGCAAAAGCTGCCCATTTCATAATTTATCCAGCAATCAATTAAATAAATATAAATCTATTTTACCTTCCATTTTATTTATGAACTTTGTCTTAATTTAACTGAAATTACATTTTAAATATTTTAACCTATGTTTAATTATTTTATATATATTTCTTTAGAATAGATGTTTCTATAGAAAAGTGATTAATTAATCTTTTTCATTTTTCATTTTCTCTAGAAAATAAATGACCCGGCATGATTAATCGATTTTCATTGCTTTAGGATTATAGATATAAATTTTTTCTATATTCTATATTTTAATTTTTTATTTTAATTATTTTTTTTTATCTAAGAGAATGTATATGAGTATGATCTTGAGAAAATCTTTTTATAATATCAAAATTGATTTTATTTAATTATTTATTTCCTATTTTTCTAATTTCTTCGATAGATTAAATGTAGATTCAAATTTCTGTATCTATATGTAGGTAAATGTATATATATATATATTATTGTATATATTATATTTATATGGAAAAGTAATCAAGAATGGTTCTCTGTCATTTTATTAGTATTAGTTAAAATTTATAGCCTCAACAGCTCTCTTTTTTACAATAAATTGTGACTTTTGCCACAAATGAATGAATGTTTAATTTATGGATACATGTCTTAAAAATATTTATTTATATCACCAACTTAGTTTTTTATATAAATATGAAATGTTAACCATAATTATTTTTTAAATTTACCAAGATTTTTTTATAAAAGTACAATTCATAACAAAATAAAAATTGTTGTATAGCTTATAGACCCAGCCTACTCCACTAGTCATTTCCGCTTGGGTGCACATCTAGATGTGGATGGTAAACAAAATAGAGAATATGTTTTTATACTTTAATAAAATTTAGTTAAAAAATTATTTTTTCAAAATTATTTTAATAATAATAATACTAAAATTGAAAAAAATAAATGACACCCATTAAATATACCTAAGGCTTAAAATATAATAATTTAATGTTTTAGTATATTATATTTTTGTACTTTTTTCCAATAATTTAATATTTTCTTTAATATTTTGTTGTTAATATTTGATCGTAAGATATTTACATATTACATTCTAAAATTATAATTATTATTTAGCAACTTTCTTTTATGGGGGGGGGGGGGGTTAAAAAAACTAAAGAACAAGTTCACTTTACTACACATTGGGGAGATGAAAGAAACTAGTATTCTCAAGGGTTTAGAGATAGAGGTTAGAAAAAGTTTAAAAGATTTTGCAGAAACATTCTAAGAATTTTTACTCTTTGAGTATAATATTGAAATAAGTTTTTATCTTAACCTATCAAGATTAAAATTTAAGGTGAATTAAAAAGATTCAATTTTCTAAATTAAATGAATTTTGAAGTTTATCCTTGAAATAATATGAGAAATCAATTAGATAAAAAATTATATAAAAATAATTTTTCATTGAGTTGAGTTTATCAACTATAATAAAACTAATAATATAAATATAAAAAATTTGTATAAAATAGTTTTTCCAATGGACTAAAAAGAATAAAATAATTTTTCTATAACTCCGACAAAGTTTATGGATGAATTGCTTCATATTCAACGAAAAACGTTGGGCGCATTTAGTTTTATTTATTTATATGAACAAAGTCTTCCTCAATGCTACGCTCTACTCTCTAGCAATAGCTTCTTCTGTACGCACCGTACTGCGTCTCTGGGAATGCGAGTTATCAATAAAAGTAAACGTGGTGTGAAAACTTTCCATGGTTAATCGAATTAATTGCTCTGATGGACGATTTTGTCGACGATTTTAAGGAAGTTGGAGAAATGAAAAATAAAAGCGCCCAATGTTTTTAGTTGAATATAAAGCAATTCATCCATAAAATTTGTCAGGCTTATAGAAAAATTATTTTATTTTCTTTAGTCCATTGGAAAAACGTTATTTTACACAATTTTTTTATATTTATATTATTTTATTCTTTTTAGTGCAATTTTAATATAATAAATTTATTTAATATAACAAGAGAAATAGAAAAGATGAAGTTATACGAAAATTTACAAATTGAATAAATCAAAAAATATATTAATCTTCCAAAATTGATTTTATGCATTTATGTTATTATTGAATAATAATTATTATATTATATATATAAATAAATAATTTTTATTAATTTAAGATTTTATAAATGTATATAAATATAAATGTATATTTTATAAATATATATATTGTCTAAATAAAATTAGCTGGAGTGTCTCCACTCGACTATCTCGCAATTTGAATTGGATTAAATAACATAATATATTATATTTAAATTAAATTTAATTAATTATAAATTATAAATAATAAATAATAAATATTAAACCAGCGCATGTTTGGCTTTTTGTTGATGGCACCACGTCACGTGTTGACGCGTGAGATTTTCAGTGTTAAAAAATTAATTCTGGTAATTTCAGCGAATCAATCAAGCTGAAATTCTATATATAGCAGTTTTATATAATTATTAATCATGTGAAAAATTATCAAACATATATCTTTATTTTTACGGTCACTTTAGAGGAAAAAAAATCAAAACGTTGTAGGTAATGACCCTCTTCCGGTTGAGCTACATTTCTCAAAAGTTGATAGAAAACTATGAATTTTGAATAATGTCCATGTACCAAATTTCATCATTCTAGCTCAAACCGTTTTTGCGTAATCTTGCCTACATACATACACACATACACACATACACACATACACACACACATACACACACACAGACATTTTTCTCAACCTTAGTGAAAATGATTCAGGAACCTTCAAAACGTATAAAAACATCAAAATCTCAACATCGAAAATTTTCATGATCGCAATACTATCTCTGGCGAGATAGTAAAAAGGTCATTCTTTTGTTGTTTTTTTCTCTCGGGGATATATATATAAATTAGCTGGAGTGTCTCCACTCGACTATCTCGCAATTTGAATTGGATTAAATAACATGATATATTATATTTAAATTAAATTTAATTAGTTATAAATTATAAATAATAAATATTAAACCAGCGCATGTTTGGCTTTTTATTGATGGCACCATGGCACGTGTTGGCGCGTGAGATTTGCAGTGCTAAAAAATTAATTCTGGTACTAATCAAACTGAAATTCTATATATAGCAGTTTTATACAATTATTAATCATGTGAAAAATTATCAAACATATATCTTTATTTTTACGGTCACTTTAGAGGAAAAAAAATCAAATCGTTGTAGGTAATGACCCTCTTCCGGTTGAGCTACATTTCTCAAAAGTTGATAGAAAACTATGAATTTTGAATAATGTTCATGTACCAAATTTCATCATTCTAGTTCAAACCGTTTTTGCGCAATCTTGTCTATATACACACACACACACACACACATACACACACACACAGACATTTTTCTCAACGTTAGTGAAAATGATTCAGGAACCTTCAAAACGTATAAAAACATCAAAATCTCAACATCGAAAATTTTCGTGATCGCAATACTATCTCTTACGAGATAGTAAAAAAGATCTTTTCTCGATGCCATTTCAGGGGAGGAAACCCCTCTTCATTGGCGCTATAACTGATTAATAAGAATTCATCATTAATTTTAATGCTATAAATTTTTTTTAAAAAATGAAAATCTATCTTGAAATCAATATTTCTGCTTCAGAATCCGTTTAAAAAAAATTAATCGGAGCAATACAAAAGGAGTTAGTTACTAAAAGTAATTAATCGCTAATTAATTACAATTAATTAATTATAATTCAATTATATATTTCTTCTATACCTTCTAGGTATCCATTGAAATATCTATAAAAATTTTCAAAAGTCTATCTCAAAAAACAGTCGATGAAAAATTGATTTCAATTTGTCAAAAGAGTGATCAGACAGAGAGACAGAGACACAGAGACAGACGCCAAGTGAAGTTAAGAAAAACGTTATAAAAAAAGAAATTAAGTAAAGATGTAAAGTAAATTAAGACTTTTTTCCGACTTAATATATTTTTTCTGTTTCTTAAGAAAATTTTAAATGTTAACATATAAATTAAAAAAGAAAATATATTGTTTATTAAATTAAAAATTGTTTTAAGGTACTTAGAGTGGAAAAGTGGATTTTTTTTATTTATTAAAATTAAATGAAAAACAAATATAATAAATGAATTCACAGAAATAGACGCTTCTTCTCTTTGTAAAGGATTTAAGTTATTTTTTTTATTTTTCTCTTATTTGACTTAATTAAACTATTTATTGTGTTTAATGTTTTTATTAAATATAATAAGCAATTTATTTCTTATATTAAATATCATTGAATATATGTAGTGGTAAAGAATAAAAAGAAAATTTTGTTTCAATGCTCCAGAGAGATAAAGTTTTTAAGTTTATGAGAAGTGTATTATTGAGGGAACCCAACTCTTCAATTGAAGATGACCAGAATAATAATGAAAAAAGAGAAAAAAAAATTGATAGAAATTAGGTTTCATAAAAACGAAAAAATCTACATTTAGAAAATTAAAATTTAATTATACTTTATTTAATTAATTTTTATTTCATTTTATTTTATTAATCAGTAAAAGTGCGGACCAGTTTTTGCAAAGTTTAACTTTAAACTAATAAAAAGTTTATTTATTTTAGAAATAATAATTTTGTTTTAGTATTATTGAATTGTTATGTTACTACCAACAAATTTGTATTGATAGAAATATACAATTATATTCAAAAATATGTTTAATATAACAAATTGTAACAAAAGGCAAGTAGTCCGCACTTTCCCTGAAAACTGGACAAGAGCAGATTACGAACGAATTGAATCTTTATATGAGACAGGAGAAGAATTTCACAATTTTTTTTATATACTGCTTTTTACAAAACTAAAATATGTTGATTAGTTTTAAAGTTGTGTGATTTAGAAAATTTAGAAAAATAAAATTAGAAAAAATTAGAATTTTAATATAAAACATAATAAAGTAAACTAGCTGCTCCGAGCGCCTTCGGCGCTCTTCACACCTAGACGGGGGCTCCGCCCCCTGTACCCCCGAGTGATACATAGTATTTGGTTGAAAGTCTGTATGTAAATGGTTTTCATCCATTTTGTTTCAATCAGTATAAGTAGATAAGACATGTATTTGTTTTATTGTAAAATATATTTTAATTTAATCAGTAAATTAATTATATATTATTATTATATATGTTATATTTATCTAACTCTGTGTCTCTACAGTTTTCGAAAGTTCTTAGCCGCAGCATCCACATTTCTCTAAGCGTCCCTATCCTGAGCTACAACCGAATCCTACCCTGTCCCATCTCTCCCATATCCCTTCCTTCATTGTCCTCCTACCTTGGTCCTTGGTCTTCCACCGGATGTTTCCCAATCGGTTTCTCCCAATTTCTAGTTTCTCCAATTCCAACCACGTCCCCTTCCCATCCCAGCCTTCTTGATTTTATAACCTTAACTATATCTGGACATTATTTCTCGTTATGCCATCTCCGCCATCCCCTGTGACCTCATCTTCTTTTGGCCTATAAATGCTGCGAACAATATTAATCTCACAAATACTCTAAATCTACTCTCGTCTCCCAGAGGCATCGATAGGGTGACCAAACGTCCCGTCTTTAGGTGCTCTGTCCCAAAAATGACTTCGGGACAGCCTACTGTCCGTTTTTTCAATATTTAGGACATTTCGTAATTTTTTTTTCAAAATTTTTTCAATTTAGTTCTAAAAAAAGGTATACCGTTTGTCCCGGTTTGGTGTTTTCTAAATATGGTCACCCTAGTCATCGATCAACATGAAAAATAATTGTTTTATATATTTTAATTTTGATCCTCTTTGATGAGATAAGCCCCTTTACTGCTTAATAACAGACGTTACTCAATTACAACGTCGATTTAAATTCTTCTCGAATATTATTATCCTTCGTGATTAGAGATCTTAAGAATTTAAATATTTATACTTTTTCAAATTCTACATTTTGTATGTTAATTGTATGTAAGTCGTATCCGTATCATAATTCTTGAATTTTTTTGTTTAATTACACATTTCGGTTGATTTTTCCCCAATTTCTCTAATCATATGTCTCCTCTTCCAGTCCAATTCATTTACCTATCAATGTTGCATAAGGAATTTAAATTTCTTAATTTGGCTAGAACACTCCATTTTTTAAAATTTTAAATAGAGGGAGAGAGAGAGGTTCTAATTATATATATATATATCTGTTTCTATGACAGCACAAAAAAGTAAACAAATTACATACATACAAACACTCTCCTTTATATATATTTCTGGAAAATCAAACACCCGCAGCTCAGCTCAGGAGTTACCTAAGATTCTAATTTCTTTTTTATTTTTCATCATTTGAGGTACTCTTCACCTCAGAAAAATTTGGTTACCTTACTCCTTGTAGTTTAGGCTCTGGAGTTTTTTGCGTACAGACGGACGCTATCGTATTAAATATATAGATAATAGAAATCATTAATATAATATAATAATTGTTAAAATGTAAATCATGTTAGAATCTATATAATTAAACGACTACGGAATCCTTAATCCTTCTAAACGGCTTCATTGATCTTAATGGTTCGGGCATCATTAGAACCGTCATGATCCAAGGTTAAGGTATAAGGTTGAAAATTTCAAAAAAGTTGATCCGTTCCAAAGTTATCGGCAAAAAACCGTATAATTTGTATATTACCCCATGGTGAAGAGCAAAAAAAAAACGAAATCGCCTTTTTTTAGCATCTTTCCTATTATAGCCCACATGATAATTTTGAAAAGAAAACAATAACTAAAAATTTAATTTAAACATCATTTATTCAATTAATTTATACGAGAAATAAAAAAAGCATGAAAATAGTAAGTATATAGTAATAATACACAATAGTAATAATAGTAATATAAATAATATACATATATAACAAATTGAAACCCATTGGGGTACAACTGTAACAAATTTTAATAATAATAATATAACAAACAAAATAAAATTCTCATAGTGGTAGAAACAATTAGAATTGAAAAAATTAGAAAAAAAAAGAAAAATTGAAAACATTCTTCCTTCAGGTTTTGGATAAATGATGTTACAAATACAATTGCTTCAAAATTGGGACTTTTTGATGTAAGAGCGATTTGAATACAGTCTTCGGCGTTTAATCGATTTCTGATCTTCGTTTTTATGTTCATTAGAGTGGAAAAGCCTTGTTCGCACAGATATGTTGTTCCAAAAGTTTCATTTTTAACCCTAAAAATTTCATTTTTACCCCATTTGTGGTAACTTACCCTGTTCCCCGACCGCTGGCCTACGGCAAATATAAGTAAACAACAGAAAGATATTGGTGATAATAGAATTAAAAATATTGATATAAAATATATTTAAACCATAGAGCAGGGATGGGCAAGGGTGAAGTCAAAGGAACACCGCATTCCAATTTTTCATATGTTATGAACTGAACCACAAAAATTCAAATTAAAATCAATATAGTTAAAATTCCTCACTGATCTTAAGAGTTATGCAAAGAACACAAATATACCTTTAAAGAAATAATTTTAAGAGGGAAAAAATACAAACTAATTATTTCATAATTTTTATAATAAAAATTTTATATGCAGTCAAAAGAAGGGTAAACATAAAAGAAAAAATACATAAAAATTTGCATAATAAATTATAAGTTACATACATATAGTTAATTTAACGAGATCCAGTAAAAAAATAGTAAATAGTTAGCCGTTGTTTGTACACTCAAATTTTTATAATTCTTTTTTTTTATCACTAGCTATATATTAACCTAGTTTAATATCTCTTGACAGAAACTGCTTTTCCCATTTCATTCTCTTCTAAGAAATCAGAATTGAAAAGATAAATATAATATAACAAAAATATACTATATTCCTATATGGGTGTTTTAATAATAAAAATTAGATTTAACTTAAAGTCCGTTTTATTTATTTAAAAGATTAAATTCATTTAATTAATTAAATTTTCATTTATATATATAACATATTCATTAAATTTATATATTAATAAACATTGAATCTTATAGTCTTAAGCCAGAAAATATTGTTTTAAACCGCTTTAATATAAAAAAATATAAAAAAAGTATTTTGTTCCCTTTTCATCTTTTTTTTAATAAGGCAGAATTAACTTCTAATTACAACTGATATATTTTACAAAATAATGGCTCAGTTTCTGGATTAATTTTGGAAAACGTTAATACCTAAAACTAATATACCTACTTAGCTATACAGATGCATTGATAGAATCAAGGTTAAGAATTGTACTTCTACAGGATACTTTATTCTAAAAAGAAAGTGATCACTTAAGCAAACATTTTTTTTTTATTTTCCAAAAAAATTTTTACATCTGCCCTCAGATAGGGCAATAATAAAATATCTTATAATATACAAATAATAAATTCAAAATAACAATAAATTATATACACGTGAGACTGGATTAAGAAAAGGGTGAAGAAAAATAAAGCAAAGTAGAAATTAGGTTGGGCAGGAGGGAGATATGGAGTAAGAGAAGAAATAAGGAAATGGATTTGGGGGGATTTAATTAAGAGAGAGAAAGGGACAGTGTGCTAGTATTAATGGAAATATGGCTAAGGTCTAATTGTAAGGAAGTCATGAGGTTGAAGTCTTTTATGTTTTCTTGTTAATGTGTCAGTGCAAGTAAGTCGACTGGCGCTTTGGTTTTGATAAATAATGGTGATACTTACGATGGTGATACTTAATACTATATAGATGTATGACTTCAGTGACCAGGGGTATGTTTTATTCTTTGTGAAGATGAATAACGGGAAAGTAACGGGGAGCGACGACTATGGTCCTAAGGACAGCGTTCTGGATTTTGTAACTGAAATATAGTCACTTGTTTTATTATTATTTTTTCTTCGTTTACTAAGTATAATTATAATAAGAAACTTTAATTAGAAATACACTAAAAACATAAAAATCAGATAAACGAAATAATAAAAATTGTGTTTGTATATAGGTCTACATTATGGTGTTCTATTTAGTTTAATCCGAGTTATTTTTAACTTCTCATAATATATATATAATATAACTTATAATACTGTTTGTATTTTGGAATGTTATGTATATATGGTATTTAAATATATATATATATCTCAGAATGGCAAACCGGGCTTTTGTCCAGGACGGCAAATCTGAAGGGCGATATTTGGGTTTTGAATTTAATAAATTTTACGAATATAGAAGAGGCAATTTATTCTATTGGTCCGGGCGTCGTAAATGCTTTTGCCTTTGAATGCGCATTAGATCCATGTACTACTAGTGCCATTGCTCTGAATGAATTTTATAATCGGACACACAGACACATTTAAGCTAATAAGACTTTAAAATATTCGTATATAACTTACATATATTAATATATATATAGCTAATTTGTTTTAAGTTTTTATTAAATTAACAAGTTAAGAATAATCTATATGTTGGATAATTCAATCACATTTGAAATATTGCATTCAATCAATATAGAATTATAAAAATGACTGATATATTTTTCACTTATTTAAACTTTCTAAACTCTTTCAAAATTCGTTATGCTAAATCTCAATATATATAGAAATTATATAACCATTTTTTTAATATATTTTATATATATAATTATATCAAAATAATCAGTTGACCATTAATACCTTATTAAATATTTCAATTAGATTTAAATTTTTTTATTTCTTTAGAAATTAAATAAAAAAAAATAAATACGATTAAACAACTAACTTAGTTTTACAGAAAACTAAGTTAAGCAATCGCGTAAAGGTATAGTAGTTTGATAAGTTGATCAAACGAAGAAATCAGTATGGTGCAACTCGGAAAAGGCGGTGGTTGCCGGGAGTTCAATTGGCATGGGTCCAAAACCCAGGCTAATGTGCCAATTGAATTCGACCTGGCAATTTATGCATCCCGGGCTGTTTTGCACTTCCTCTCTTTTTTATCTTCACTCTTTAGTAAAGTCCGACTTTGAAAATGAATCGCATCCCACCCCCTATCTCATACCAAATTTCCGAATTTGTTGATAAAATAAATATTACTGAGCATTATTTCAACTTCCGTTTCAAAGGTTTATAAATAGCCAAAAATCATATTGTACCATATTATTATATATATACTGCCTCTCTGTTACCCAACACACTACATTTGTTTTCACTTCTATAATTCATATTTATGATAATAATATTTCTTTATTTACATGTAAATCACCGGAACCTCTATATAATTGCTTATCATTAAATTAAAACAGAAATTATATATATCCTCAGAGAATTAATTTACATAACATAAATAAAAAATCTCATCTATAAATGTAAATTTTGCTCGTTTGTCTTTGAAAAATTTGTATTATCCAATTCACGACATTCTAATATAAAGTAATCCTCTAAACCCGATCTAATCAAAAACATACCTGTTAAAAAGGGAGCCAAGTTCCTATCGGCTATTTGTTTGCCTAAAAAAGGGTTCAAATCCATCCCAATGCCAAGTTTAGATGCACTTTAAAATCAATCATAATCATTTTCATCAACAGCCTGATCCACTGATAAACAAACATTTGGCATTCCCAAGAATCGCCACCACACCCAGTCCTCCGCCTCCTGCATCCAGGCACGCCACTTTATTCGCGTCAACGGTCCATCTGGCCGAAATTCACTTTACCATACACCCAACTTAAAATATGGTATAGTTGTTAAAATAAGTAGGTACTTGGTTTAAAATATCTAAAATTATAATACTTAGAAATTTGAACTTGGCAGGTTAATTTATACATATAAATAATAAATATAATTAAACAATTAATCTAGTGTTATGTACAGCACGAAAACCTGCCATGTTCAAATTTCTAAGTATTATAATTTTAGATATTTTAAACCAAGTACCTACGTATTTTAACAACTATACCATATTTTAAGTTGGGTGTATGGTAAAGTGAATTTCGGCCAGATGGACCGTTGACGCGAATAAAGTGGCGTGCCTGGATGCAGGAGGCGGAGGACTGGGTGTGGTGGCGATTCTTTGGAATGCCAAATGTTTACCAGTGGATCAGGCTGTTGATAAAAATGATTATGAATGATTTTGAAGTGCATCTAAACTTGGCATTGGGATGTATTTGAACCCTTTTTTAGGCAAACAAATAGCCGATAGGATCTTGGCCCCCTTTTTAACAGGTATGTTTTTGATTAGATTTCAATACTTTTTTTTAAGAAAGCTTACCTATTTTTTCCTTTTTCCTTTTTGCCCGCGTCCATTCTTAGCCTTTGAAGTAATTTTGTGTTTAAAAAAATTCCATATTTGTTTATATATTAAATATAATAATTTTATTTGTTCTTTTATTTTATAGTTCTGAATTTAAAACTTGTATTGAATAATAAATAATTAGAACTATTAATTAATTCATTGAAAATTATATAGAAACTGTTAAGTTATTTTTAATGGTGATATCTTTAAAAATTTAAAGATCTATGTTTGTGGGTCTACGACTAACAAATAGTAATAATTTTAATTCCTTCTATATTCACGCTTATATTATATATAAACTGCTGTGCAAAATTATCGCATCACTATCAATTATTTTAAAATATGAAATAAATAAACTTTGTATTAAAAAATCGGGAGTGTCCTCCCCTAGACTTTCCCGCATATAAATAGGTAATTAGGTTATTATTATGTTTTAACAACAATAAAAATAAACAAACTAATTAATTTAAATTATAAAGTAAAATGGTTTAACACTATTATATATATTTATAATCTACACCTAACGCTACTTGTATAGGTAAAATGTCACTTCCGGTAGTCTGATCATGATGAAATTTGGTATCTGAAATTTTTTCATATTTTTAAATCTATATACAAAATATGAAGCAAATATCTCGAAGCAAACTGGTACTTTACTTGAAAGGTAAACGCAACCAGTGTAAGTAAAGTACTACTTCCGGTTAACCGATTTTGACGAAATTTTAATAGAAATCTACAAACGGTGAATAATATCGGTGTACCAAATTTCGAAGTCCTAGCTTGATTAGTTTCTGAGAAAATCCTTGAATTCATAAAAATTCATAAAAATCGCATTGATATTCGATTATAACAACTCAAGCTTGACCGATTTTTTAAATTTCTTAATTTTTTGTTAACCTACATATAACACGCGACCTGTATGTCAAATTTCATAGCGCTAGGACAATTGGAAATACCTTAAGAATTTTGTTGACCAATCAGTGAATCAGTGCCAAAATAAGCTATTTTCACAGAGTCATATTTCAGGATCTACTGAAGCTATATCTATGAAATTTGGCATACTACTTTATTTCTAGTATATGACTACGATAAAATTTTATCTCTGTACTTGCTATAGGCACTGAGATACAGGGGGGTCAAAAGTGACTCCAAACCATTCGTGTAAATATACTTACGGCATGCGCGCGGCTTGCTGGAACTTGGCCGGCGCACTGCCGTGCGCATAGATTTCATTTGAATGTCCATCATTTAATATTGACTAATCGTTTTTTATTAAATTGATTAAGGTTAAGGACCGTTGATAAGTATTTCTTGTTTAAAACCTAGTTACGTTGTTGCGGGAAAATGGAATAATAATGATATAAGTCGACACCATTCAAAATTTCAAAAATAATAATTTATATACGAGAAACGTGTCAGTCAGAAGGATGATGTGATTGGTGATAGTGGATAACAAACGAATAAACAAAATTTGCAAAAGATTTGCATCAAATTTTTAATGTTAATGAAACCTGGTTATTTTATTATTCGCTACAGAAAGTCAAGACAATAAATTTTAAATTAATCTTTTCCGAAGAAATCAAAAACAGTCTTATCAGTTTTTTGGGCTTTGAAAGGAATAATACTCCTCGATATTTTGCAGAAAGGAATATCAATGACGGATTGTTACTACTTTTTTTAGAACAGTCTGATAAGAAATTGATTGAGATTCGGCCCAATTTAGAAAATAAATAAATTAATAAAAAAATTTTTTAATATATACGCTTTTTAATCAAAAATGCCCTAAAAATAGAAAATAAAATATTAATTAAGCCTTGAATATTATCCTTTACATATGCCCAACAAAATGACAAAAAATAAGTTGACCTGTGGCCAGGTCCGAACCGACCGACGGTTTGAAGTAAATTAATTTTCAGCTACAGAAACAATTTCAAATAATTTTAATATATCTATTAATGTAATAAAAAACAGATATGGATACATAAATAATAAATATAAACATTTTTAATTTTATTTTATTTATAATATATATGCAAGATCAGGCTGTGACGTCATGAATGGCTGGATGACGTCATATAATTTTAAATCAAGAAAAAACTAATAAATATGATTTTCCCGAGGATAAAACCAATACAAAGTGCATGATTCGTGGTGATATATAAAAAAATCTCCTCATGTGAAATTTGGTGTGAAAATAACCCTTCCCTTCCTATTTCGATCGCTAATACTACCACTTCCGGTTTCCGGATTTTCACCAAAAGTTGATCAATTCATCCCACTGATGCATTAAGTAAATATACCAAATTTCATCAAAATTCGTTCAGCCGTTCAGGCTGTACACATCTATACGGACGGACGGACGGACAGACATCATGCTAAAAATACTTTTTTCTGTTAAGAAAATGCATGATTCGTGGAGATATGTTAAAATCTCCACATGTGAAATTTGGTGTGAAAACAATACCTCCCTTGCTATCGTCGGTCGGTAAAAAGCATATGAACATAAGTAATAGGTGAAGAATTTAATATTATTATCTGCGCCCACGCTTTTTTGTTGGGCATATGTAAAGGATAATATTCAAGGTGTAATTAATATTTTATTTTCTATTTTTAAAGCCATTTTTGAATAAAAAGCGTGTACAATTCAAAAGTTTTTTTTTATTAATTTATTTTCAAGTTTTTATTTTTGGACAGTTTTTCATTATTAATAATTTAAAATTTATATTTAATAAGTTTTATGAACAATTAATTATTTATATAATATTATTCATTATTAATAATTTGAAATATCTAAATAGTTTTAATTTTATTAAAATGAATTCATAATGGGAATTTAATTAAATTTTGTTTAATATAAATTTTTTAATTTTTATTATCTTTTTTATTTTAATTGACAAATTTTAAAAATCCGTATTTTTGAAAAATTCAAAATATTTCTTTTTGATCATTTCAGTGTCATGGACTTTCAATATACAAATTTCAAAATTAGCTCAACTAGAAGTGGGTTAAAATCCAATTACAAATTTTGAACATTACAGAAAGTTAGAAAAGAGAAGATAATAAAAAGCGTATAAAAAGGCATAATTATTTATTTATTTATTATTTATTATTAATTTAACTTAAAAATCAAAAATCAAAAATTTGTCTGAAATGTTTTATTGCCGTGAGATCCAGAAACAATTACTGAACTCTTACGAACAACACGACAACAAATATTTTGATTCTTTTATATTTAAATCTATTAGTTATTATATTTATAGTTCAGTAAATTTATACTATACAATCCATTTAAAATCGTTTAAATGAAGATGGAATTTACACATGAATATATATTTGCTATAGTTTGCTTATTTATGTAAATGTTAATCATAAAGTAAAATCCATTGAAATATTTATTCCTTTTCTGATAAAATCATAAAAAAATAACAATCCTTACAAAAGAGATGAAATAATTGAATATTTTAAAAATCATTATTATTAAAACCAATATATTTTATATAACATTTATAAAACAATAATTGAAATTAAGATTTAATTTAAATTTGAAAATAAATAACTAGAGATAAGTATACGAATGGCCTCAATCCCGTATTATCTATTATCCTTGTCATAGTTCATTTACATGAGATTGTTCAAGTTCAGTTTATTTTTTAATTTATGTTTAACAAATCAAATCATGTAACGATAACATGCTTTAAATTCATTAAATTCTTTTAATTATATTCATTTTTCTCTATTTTTTTTAAATTACATTTAATAAATTAAAAGTTTATATAAACTTCCCCAGTTTGAAGATTTAATTTAATTAAGGAATAAAATGAAAATTCCTCATTTCCCTTTTAATCATTATTTCACCCACATTTATTCTTATTCTATATTAAAAATAAATAAGCGGGAGTGTCCTCCCCTAGACTTTCCCGCATATAAATAGGTATAAAGAGTTGTGAATGAATATTTAGAATGTGTAAACTTGGTATTGATAAAAAGCCAGTTCGTATTAGTTTATTGGTGTGAAATTTGATATTTGGTAACATTTATATATATATATAGAATAAAGTGCTACTTCCGGTTAACTGATATTTTAAATGTAAAAAAATATATAATATATAATATATAAATATTTTTAATTTTATTTTATTTATAATATATAAGGGCTGGCTGTGACGTCATGAAGTGCTGGGTGACGTCATATAATTTTAAATTATGAAAAAACTAATGAAGATGATTTTTCTCGAGGATAAAACCAATACAAAGTGCATAACACGTGGAGATATGTCATCACGTGAAATTTGATATGAAAATAACCCTTCACTTCCTCTCTTCGATCGGCAATACTAGCACTTCCGGTTTCCGGATTTGCACCAAAAGTTGATCAATTCACCCTACTGATGTATTAAGTAAATATACCAAATTTCATCAAAATCCGTTGAGCCGTTCAGGCTGTACACATCTATACGGACGGACAGACGGACGGACGGACGGACAGACATCATGCTAAAAATACTTTTTTCTGTTAAGAAAATGCATGATTCGTGGAGATATGTACCTAAAAATATCCATAGGTGAAATTTGGTGTGAAAACAATAACTCCCTTACTATCGTCGGTCGGTAAAAAAGAAACGCTACTTGTATAGGTAAAATGTCACTTCCGGTAGTCAGATCATGATGAAATTTGGTATCTCAATTTTTTTCATATTTTTAAATCTATATACAAAATAGGAAGCAAATATCTCGAAGCAAACTGGTACTTTACTTGAAAGGTAAACGCAACCAGTGTAGGTAAAGTACCACTTCCGGTTAACCGATTTTGACGAAATTTTGATAGAAATCTACAAACTGTGAATAATATCGGTGTACCAAATTTGGAAGTCCTAGCTTGATTAGTTTTTGAGTAAATTTGCTTACAGACATTACATACATACATACATACATACACACACACAGACATAATTCGAAAAATGGTATTTTCCGACTCAGGGAGGTCTAAAACGTCAAGATCTATCGAAATCTCGAAGTCGAAATTTTTGACGATTCCAATACTTCCCTTATACGAAGTATGCGGGAAAGTAAAAAGAAAACAATCGAAAATTTGATGGATTTAATATTCTTATTGGCAAACTTTACATTTATTTCTTATTTCTAAATCATAAATTTTATTAATTGAATTATAAATTATAAATTATAAATTAACTTGTTTCTGATTTCAAAATAAATAAATGAGAGAAATAGATTCTATTCTTATCGTTGAATAATAAGAATTTAATGTTACAAGATGAAATAAACTTACTAAATTACTTTTAAAATCCTTTAGAACATGTATTAACAAGAAAATTTTTATGTACTTTCTTCTTTTATTTATTAATTGTGAAATTAGTATTATTATGTTTAGGAATTTTACTAAAAGTAAGTATATTAAAGCGATTAAATCGTTTAAATCTTAAGTGAGTTATGAATGTGTAAGTAGAATGCTCAAAGTTTAGAGGTGGCTGGCAAAAGTTGTTGAACTTTAAAACCTGGTCAAATTATAAGTCGTCCCCTTGGTTTGGCCCTTCTCAATAAAAACTTTTCTAACAAATAAAAACAAATCTCCTTTTGAAATAGATAATACATTCGGAAGGTGATCTCTTCCATATTTAAACATTTTTGCCAACCATCTTTTAAATTCATTTGAATTTCTTACTTTATATCAAATAATATAATATAATTATATATTACATTTCTGAGTTAGATTAAATCATCTTAATTATATTTATGCTAAATATGGTCAGTCAATCTTCCAAAATAAAATATTAACCATATTATTATATACTAAAGGTTAATTATTAAATATAATATAATATTAATATAAGGTTACGCAGACGACTTAAATATAATAAAAGATTCGACAATTGCAATTAAAGATATCGTAGAAAAATTATTCGAAGAAGGGAAAGAGGTGAGGCTTGAAATTAATAATGTTATGACAAAATATTTGGTAATAGAGAGGAATAGTATTAACACACAAAGTCTTAACATTCAGAACGTAGAATTATAAAATGTAGAAAAATCTAAATACTTAGGTTCTGTAATCACGAAAGATAATAATATTCGAGAAGAATTTAAATCGAGGTTGCAATCAGGTAACGTCTGTTGTCATGCAATAAAGGGGCTTATCTCGTCAAAATTATTATCAAAGGGAATCAATATTAAAATATATAAAACCATTATTTTGCCTGTTGTGTTATATGGGTGTGAGGCATGGTCTCAGACCCTGGGGGATGAGAGTAGATATAGAGTATTTAGGAATAGGATTCTTCGCAGCATTTATGGGCCAATGAAAGATGAGGTAAGTGACGGAGACTGCATAACAAGGAATTGCATGTCCTTTATGCATCTCCAGTCATAGTTAGATTTGTAAATTCGAGAAGATTAGCACGTGGCTAGAATGGGAGAGGGAAGAATGACGAAAACTATTTTGGTGGAGAGACCGATTGGGAAACGTCCGCTTGAATGACCAAGGACGCGTTAGGTGGACAATGTAGGAAGGGAGGTAAGAGAGATGTGAGGATTTGGATTGGTGGGATGTGACTCAAGGATAGGGACACTTGGAGAAATACGTGTATGCTTGCTGCGGCCAAGAACTTTCGAGTTCCGTAGAGCCACAGAGATAGATAAATAGATAATAATAATATAAGATTATATATATATATATTTAAGTGTTTATTTTCCAAGAAGTTTTTTTTTTGTTCAGAAATGTTCAGGAGATTTGACATCTATATTAAAATTAAATAAATCAATTAAATACCTATAAAAGAAATAAATATTTTTTTCATATTTTTAAAATTTTAATTTTCTACACAAGTAATCCCTGCTCAACGAAAAGAATCGTAAAAAACATTTAAAGCAACCGAAACTATACTTTGTAAGAAAGTATGATGCATATAATTGGAAAATTAAAAGTGAATATAAAACAAATGACAAAAATTGTAATTTTTTATGTGCTTCCTAGATAACATATATTTTTTATTAATATTAAAACTACATAAAATTTTACCCTGATTTTACATTCTCTTACAGTAACCACTAAAGAAATGAGACTGTTGAAATTTGTCATAACAAATAGTAAATTATGTAATACATAAATATTAAGTTTATTAAACTAATATATTCACTAAGTATTCCAAAAAGAAAATTCATCAAAATAAATTATATTTAACATACGATAACAAATAGTAAAAAAAGTCGCAGTTTAACAATTTTTTTTCCTTGCTGTTGAAAAATTTTATAATTAAAAATCTTTCCGTGTGAAACTGTACAGTAATAAACCGGGCAGTCTGGAGATTACTGTATATATGTATATAGTACAACAATAAATTGTGAAAGTACTAACAAAAGTAATTAAATTATATTTTCGTTTGGCTTTATAGATAATTCTTAATGAATAAATAATTAATTTTCATATATAACACACCTAATAGTATACCTAACAAGTATTTTTCCTCCCTTTCTTTGGTTGGT
The DNA here is from genome assembly GCA_963082975.1 of Labia minor. Lineage (NCBI taxonomy): Eukaryota > Metazoa > Arthropoda > Insecta > Dermaptera > Spongiphoridae > Labia > Labia minor. The sequence goes on along the minus strand of OY720344.1, from coordinate 39,538,605 downwards.
TTCCTTTTTCATAATTACCCCACCCTTATTTTATCCCAACTCTCATTAACTTTTTTTCTATCTTTTATTCATTTCATTTTAATTAATAAAGTGAAATGAATAATAATTATTTAAATAAGGATGAAAAAGAAATTATATATATTTATAAAACATTATATCAGCTTGTGTTTTCTAAAATTATTATTAAATGAATAAATTAAAATTCACTTAATAAAATATTATTTAAATTCAAAAGTGTAAGCTAAATCTAGATGACCCCTATAGAACTATAGAAAAAAATTATTCTTTAAAATATAAAATGAAAAGATACCTAGCTGCCTTTGCTAGATTATTTATAAATAATACATTTTAAAACATATTTATCTAAACTCTTATATAGTTGGTGCAGCTTTTATGGGCCAAAAAAAGATTAACTCAATGTGAGAGAGATGTGAGAGGGTAGGGATTGGATGGTTGTGGCTCAGGATAGGAACTCTTGGAGCAATGTGGTAGATGCGGCCAAAAACTTTCGAGTTCCGTAGAGCCACAAAGATAGATAGATAAATACGTACATATTTGGTTGTTACCAGACAATATAACTCTACAAATTATTTCTCAGAGTATAACGTCATCTTTAAGACCATCTCAGAGTATCTATTTTTGCTAAATAATATAATTCCTTATAACTGTTAATTATCGACCAAATTCACCTTTTTTTGTTTATTGTAAATCTTATATATGTAAATAAAATTATACATTCTTTGAAATTAATCCATATTGATAAAAAAGATTATTAGATTTTATTATTACTGTACCTCAATTAACTAATATAAATAAATATAAATTCGCCCAAAATTAAATGATAATATAAATATATATCATTAATTGAAATTTCATTTTTAATATTTACTTACAATCTTACCCGATTCCTACCTAAATTAAAATCTTAGAAAGATTCTACATTGAAAAGGGACTTTTCAATTAGCCGAGTAACTAATGAGTTGAATCGTGACATTCGCTCCCTTTCAATCCTGCAGACAAGACTTTTAATTATAAGGGACTTTTTTTGGTGGAAGAAACAAGTATTCATTGAATTGAACATAGGGATATCAATCGAAATTTTTTATTTAAATTAATTTCCATTCAAAGTGATATGAATAAAAATAAATAATTTAAATTAGTTTAATAACTATTAATTAAATATTAGCTATATGATGTCAACCCCTTTAAAGTACATTTATAAATTGGGGAAAAATTGTGAGTGGTTCAATTAATTAATGATTGAGTAAAATAAAAATTTAGCCATAAATTTAGTCATAATATCCTTATTCACATTGACAATTTTCAACTCTAGATAATTTTCAAGAGTGATCACACTTTAATAAAATGTTTATTTCTTCATAAATTTTATATACGAGATACATGGACAGTGTTTCATAATTAAAATAATAGTATAATAATTAGAAAATAGATAGTTTATAAAGTAGAATTAGTAAAATTTGCATTGTAAGATAAGTAATAGTATATTCCTGTTCTTATTGCCCCCGATACCTTGTTTCTCCATTATATGATGTAAAGAAAAAACAAAATCTTTATTTTAAGAAGTTTCGTTCTTTTAATATTTATTTTGGTAAATTTATAAACATAATATTTTATTAAGCATATTTTACATATTATCCATAATTAGAAATATATAAATATCAGTGACTTATTCTATTTAATAATAGAATTCAAAATACTCAATATGAGACAAGTCCGTGACTTTTTGAATGAACCACAGGTTTTTGGATAAAAAATTATTTTATTTTTCAACGTAGTCTCCTTTGAGCTCTATTCCCTTCTTCCAACGTTTCTCTAATGATTTTCATCCCTTCCAAAAAATAAAATTTGCCGAAGACACCAGAATTAGTATTTGTTCGTTCAAGTCAAATTTCTTTCCGCCGAGCCATATCTTCAAATTTGGTTTAGACTTAATCCGGAGAATTCGTATTCCAATTCATGAATTTTCAAGGAAATTCACTTTTTTCATTTTCTTCTCAAGTCACAAGGTAGTCTGCTATTAATGGATGCCAAACTAATCAAATTTTAATGCCAAACTAATCAAATTTCGACAGGAGTCAGCTGATAGCTGCTTGTTTTCTTCTCAAGTCACAAGGTAGTCTGCTATTAATGCCAAACTAATCAAATTTCGACAGGAGTCAGCTGATAGCTGCTTGTTGACAGGAGTAGTGTTGCCATTTCATTTAAGAGACGGGAAATTCAAAAAATCACGGATTTATAGGCCTGCCTTCGTACATTATTGTTGTATACCTTTTATTGTAAGCAGGGGGAGAGGGAATGAATATTTTGATTGAAAACTTGACCGCGAATTTAAATATTTTTTTTTAACATATTTTATTTAAAATTGAATAAGAATTTTTTGGTTTAATTCGATTTTAAATAGAGCATATTAAAAAAAATATTTAATATTTATATAATATTATAAGATTTAAATCTTTATATAAAAATTCTGAATGGATATCATCTATTTGCTTAACAAATAATGATAGTCTGTAATTTTGAGCCACCAAAACAGTTAATACGTTGACTTGCCAACAAGGCAATTAATCATTTAAATGAATACATTTTTTTAGCAAGCCACGAACAGTAAGCGTTCAACCCCTATGAAATTCGCCATTAAAACATACAAACAATAATTTAACTTTTCCTCTAATGGTACTAAACATAAATCTCAATCGATGAATGCATGGAAAAGTAAACTTAACTATAAGATTAATAAAATAAGAACTCTGGGATTTAAAACAATAAAAAACAACATAACAAAGAAACGATGGATGTGGAAATTTTTTTTAAAGAATTCTCTATGGATTTCCTTTTATATTTGGATTTTATAAATTATATATTAAAATACTACTATGATTTAAAGAATAATTAATATTAATAAAAAAAAATTGAAAATTGATTTTATGTATTATTATGTATATTAATTTAAAATTTAAATAAACTATTTATTATTCTTTGTTGACAATTGTTTGACAAACATCACTGAACACTGATCCATATCATTCTAATTCATCTTTTTTGATTATCCATTTCGCTGATCTCTTTCTTTTTATATGATGATAAATACTTTTGTTACCCTCCTTTAAAATAATTATATATAAAAGTTATTGATTTCAAATTGTGTGTGTGTGTGATAATGAAATATAAACAATTTCGAAAAGATAAACAAGAACAAAATGAAATAAATAAATAAAACGAATTGAAATTCTAGGAAAAAAATGATTATTTCGGTAGGATATCTAGAGAAATTAGTTTTCTCCACCCTAATTTCCTCAACCCTTGGAGACTCAAAGTATTGAGTACTACTAGACAATTACAATAGGACCCATTCTGAAGATGCCTAATTAAATGTCAAGGTCCAGAGGTCCCAGAGGTCATTCGAATTAGAATCAAGAAAGAGGAGGAAGGTAACGGTCGATTCCAAGTCTTCAACTACTCTTTATAAATTAATAGTTAGCTCTCTCCACAATTTATTAATGAATTATATATAATAACTAAATAATATATTTTAATTAATTAAATATATTTTGAATAATTTAAAAGTTCATTTAGTTTTTCTTTGATATTATTATCATAAAAAAAACCTCTGACTTTTGTACGTCCTACGCAAGGACAACGCCTATCAAGTCGGTTATATCAATGAGGTGTCCTATGATCAGTAGAACGGGTCCTCTCAACCTTTACCTTGATTTTCTTGATCGGAGGCGCTACTTTTTATCAAGTAGCTATTCCCCAATGTTGATCCCGGAGGCTGGGTTGACTCCGTCCCAAAGACCCCAGCTAGAGATATTCCCTTGCCAGGCCGGGGACTTGAACCCGGGACCATGTGAATGTGAGACAGCCAGGCTAGCCTCTCACCCAATGGTGACTTCAATTAAACTATTTTTTATATAAAAAAAGTCTTTCGATATATATATTTTTCATTATTTCATTGGAAAAATATATAAACGAATAAACAAAAAGTGTTTTTATATTTTATCATTCAAACACACACACACACCAACCTACTAAAATGTTGAGAGATGAGATATGATGATGATGATAAATCATAGATCTCTATAAAATATCTAAAAAAAATTATAAATATTCTTAATTGATGTAACATAACACAAAAAAGTTATTGTATAAAGTTAATTTACAAAAGTATATTTTAGATAGATCCTTTCTATTTATTTATCTCTATATTAATTATTAAATATAAACATAAATTCTTAATTGAGGTTGTTCCTTTTTGAGAAAAATAATTAGCAGACATATAATAATAGCAGTCATAAAAGTATAAAGTACAAGATAAAAGGTTGATTTAAGTCTTGAAAGAATGAAATAAATAAGTTGGGGTCGTTGGCGAATCCGTTCTTACCAGGCTCCGGGGATTGATCACTCAGCAAATGGGAGGCTCCGGCAGCAAATAAAAACGAAACTATAGAATGAGCAAAATAAATAAAATAACAAAAAAAAAAAAAAAAAAAAAAAAAGAATATCAAAGAGAATAACTCAAGTGCTAACTTTAAATTACTTGTTAGATAAGAAAAAAATAAGCAAACTTTAAAGTAACTTTTATAATCCTCTACTTTATCATATTTTTTTTCATTCACAGAGTGTTTTGGAATTATATTAAATAGATTATACTTTTAAACCTTATTTACATTTTATATTAATACTTTGAAATATTAAAACATATTTTTATTCAGCATTAAAAAAATATAATGTTTTATTTGACAAGAAAATTATATATTTATAAGATATTTTCACAGTTTGTTGTTTTCTTAATTGAAAGGTTATACAAAATATTAATGAAAAACTGAAAAAGTTCTTTATTTACAATTTTATAATTATCACATTAAAAAGATTTAATTCCGTTTACACAAATAATAATATGTTTGGGAATTTTTGGAACTTGGGATTATACATACAATAACATTTTGAAATTTTTAATAATAAAGCCATTGTATTCTTGAATTTATTATATTAATTGTCGTTTGAAATTTTTTTAATTGTTTGGTTTAATAGGTGGTTTATCTATGAGTATAATGTTTCTTGCAGTGATATCGACACATCTTTTAACTTACTTTACTCAGTTTTTAATAATTAATTACTTTTACTTAAAAGGTCAGTTACATTTTATAATTTAAATGTCAGTGAAATACTGTTAATAAGGATAGCGATCTATCAATGGCAATTTGCATTAAATCAAATTTTACTACTATATTTCTATTTTCATATTCACTCGTAGAGTTTTATTTAAGTTTTTTAGTACTTGCCTCTCAACGCGTCTCATCGGCGCCATTCAGTTTCCTTTCTGCATAAAAATGGTTACTTAAAACAATTTTCAAGTAAGAATTCAGCCCTTGTTGATAAAGTGACAACAGAATCACTAAATTCGTTAAACTTTGCAAAAAGTTTTTTTTAACAAAAAAAGTAACTTAATTAAAATTATTTAAAAATTTTATTTTCCTATGAATTTTAATTGAGTAAAAGAATATAGAGGTATGGAAGGGTTAAAAGTTTATATTAGAAAATAAAATTTCCATAAATAATTATGAATCCTCGTGATCTCAGAAAATTTTAGATGATGATTTAGGAGAATGGTGTTGGTTGAGGTTGGATCCTATGAATTATAAAAGATTAATTATGATGATTAAGGCACGTAGTTTGTGATGGGCAACTCATGTAGTTCGAATGGGGATAGGACGTACGCCATTCAAAATGATGATAACAGAAGGATAAATCTTCATTTATAGTAATAGAGATACAATCGAATTTAGAAGAAGTTTATGAATGTATGGAGAAGAGAAGGGAAATTTTGATGATATTCCAGGATTGCTCAGAATGAGAGGTATCCATACCGCTAATCAACCATCCTAATAATACATTTTCTCTATTAAATTTATTTCCTTTAATTTAAATATTTCATTTAATATTTCCATGAAATGTCCCAAACAACCAACAAAACTCTCTTAAACAGAAATTAATTATATATTATATTTAATTAAAATAATAACAATTTATCATAATATATTTTATTCTTTAAAATTGTATAATACAATTAATAATAAAAAAAAACTAATTAGTTTTCAAAATTTCAATATAAAATTATTATATTTAATATTAAATATTATTTTGTACCAATAGCGTCATTTCAAATTTTACTTGAAGAGGGAAAACTTTTTTTTTTAAAATTACCAAAAAATAAAATTGTAAAAAAAATATCTTTGTTGTAAAGTAGAATCTAATCAAAAACATACCTGTTAAAAAGGGGGCCAAGTTCCTATGGGCTATTTGTTTGCCTAAAAAAGGGTTCAAATCCATCCCAATGCCAAGTTTAGATGCACTTCAAAATCATTCATAATCATTTTTATCAACAGCCTGATCCACTGGTAAACATTTTGCATTCCAAAGAATCGCCACCACACCCAGTCCTCCGCCTCCTGCATCCAGGCACGCCACTTTATTCACGTCAACGGTCCATCTGGCCGAAATTCACTTTACCATACACCCAACTTAAAATATGGTATAGTTGTTAAAATACGTAGGTACATGGTTTAAAATATCTAAAATTATAATACTTAGAAATTTGAACTTGGCAGGTTTTCGTGCTGTACAAAACACTCAGTCCCACACCAAGTCCTCCGCCTCCTGCATCCAGGCACACTACACGCCACTTTATTCACGTCAACGGTTCATCTGGCCGAAATTCACTTTACCATATACCCAACTTAAAATATGGTTTAGTTGTTAAAATACGTAGGTACTTGGTTTAAAATATCTACAATTTTTTAATACTTAGAATTAGCAGGTTAATTTATATATTTAAATAATAAGTATAATTATATACAATTAATCTAGTGTTACGTACAGTACGAAAACCTGCCAAGTTCAAATTTCTAAGTATTATAATTTTAGATATTTTAAACCATGTACCTACGTATTTTAACAACTATACCATATTTTAAGTTGGGTGTATGGTAAAGTGAATTTCGGCCAGATGGACCGTTGACGTGAATAAAGTGGCGTGCCTGGATGCAGGAGGCGGAGGACTGGGTGTGGTGGCGATTCTTTGGAATGCAAAATGTTTACCAGTGGATCAGGCTGTTGATAAAAATGATTATGAATGATTTTGAAGTGCATCTAAACTTGGCATTGGGATGGATTTGAACCCTTTTTTAGGCAAACAAATAGCCCATAGGAACTTGGCCCCCTTTTTAACAGGTATGTTTTTGATTAGATTTCAATACTTTTTTTTAAGAAAGCTTCCTATTTTTTCCTTTTTGTGCCGCGCCCGCGTCCATTCTTAGCCTTTGAAGTAATTTTGTGTTTAAAAAAATTGCATATTTTTTTAAATTAAAATTATATTTGTTTATATATTAAATATAATAATTTTATTTGTTCTTTTATTTTATAGTTCTGAATTTCCAACTTGTATTGAATAATAAATAATTAGAACTATTAATATTAATTGAATATTATATAGAAACTGTTAAGTTATAACAATAAAAATAAACAAACTAATTAATTTAAATTATAAAGTAAAATGGTTTAACACTATTATATATATTTATAATTTACACCTAACGCTACTTGTATAGGTAAAATGTCACTTCCGGTAGTCAGATCATGATGAAATTTGGTATCTGAATTTTTTTCATATTTTTAAATCTATATACAAAATATGAAGCAAATATCTCGAAGCAAACTGGTACTTTACTTGAAAGGTAAACGCAACCAGTGTAGGTAAAGTACCACTTCCGGTTAACCGATTTTGACGAAATTTTAAAGGAAATCTACAAACTGTGAATAATATCGGTGTACCAAATTTCGAAGTCCTAGCTTGATTAGTTTCTGACAAAACCAATGAATTCCTTTGAATTCGTTAAAATCGCATTGATATTCGATTATAACAACTCAAGCTTGACCGATTTCTTAAATTTCATAATTTTTTGTTAACCTACTTATAACACACGACCTGTATGCCAAATTTCATAGCGCTAGGACAATTGGAAATACCCTAAGAATTTTGTTGACCAATCAGTGAATCAGTTCCAAAATAAGCTATTTTCACAGGGTCATATTTCAGGATCTACTGAAGCTATAACTATGAAATTTGGCATACTGCTTTAGTTCTAGTATATGACTACGTAGATAAAATTTTATCTCTGTACTTACAATAGGCACTGAGATACAGGGGGGTCAAAAGTGACTCCAAACCATTCGTGTAAATATACTTACGGCATGCGCGCGGCTTGCTGGAACTTGGCCGGCGCACTGCCGTGCGCATAGATCTATTTATCATCATTTTTAGAACTTTTATTAGAATAAGATTAAAGATATAAAAAATCAATTTAATATAATAACAAAAATAATATTTTAAAATAATTTATAGTAAATTTATCCAAAATTTTTTCAAACTATATAAGATAAGATTTGTATTATAGTATATTCGAAGGAAATAAATATTTTTAATTTCTTTATTTTTTTGATAAAGTCTTAACTTTTTTTATTATTTAAATTATATATAAAATGTTTTATTTAGAGAAATTAGAATAGAAATATAATTTAAGTATTTTTCATTTAAAAGATTTTATTTAAAAAAATGATACATTTTCCCTTTTCTATAGGATGCCAGAGGTATCTCAAATTTGGATAAAATATATTTAATTCAATTAATTTTTTACAGTTTATATCCCCGAAGATATATTTTGAAATATTTAATTTAGAACATTATAAAATTTAAAAAGGATCAGAGTCCTTGGGCGAAGGGAGACAAATGCCCCCCCCTCCAATGAAGCCACTATTTTGAACAAGGATAACAGGAAAGATTTTTAGAAAGTCACGTGATGAATTTACAAGTATCATCTCCTCTTTAAATGAAATAAAGTCCGGTTGCTGATTGAGAACTTTTATTATTTTTAATTAATACAAGTATTATAGATGAATTCATATTTTTTCTTTAAAATTTTTATTAAATTTCGTTCCTCTCCAATTTTATATTTTCTTTAAATTCAATTTTATATAATATAATCCTTTTTTATTAACATTTTTTTCTCGTTATAATACAAATCTTATTATTTTTCAATTAATTATTTTAATTAAAATAAATTACTTTTGTAAAATCTTTGTAAAAACGATTTCATTTCTATTGATAATTAAACAAAAAATTAAATCCTACTAAAGTCATCCATCATTTTATCATAACGCTATGCCCAACACTTGCAATGATATTTTAGAAAAAATATAGGTTATCTATAGAGATGAAAAATAAAGTAAACCTCGTTCTTTATAAAACAAATAAAACACTCTTTTTAAAATATTTTCCTTTAAATTTGTAGAATTTGATAAATTGAAGACCATCTGTCGGGATTTTTTAATAAAACGATAATGACAACAAAATAAAAAAAATCCGAAGAAAGCAGGAATGAATGAATATGAATTGGTAATTAATCTTTAATCTTTCAACATTGTTATTTTTATTAGAACTATTTTTAAAAGTCATATGAAAATTTATTACAAAAATATTTTTTTTTTTTTTTTTTTTTTTTTTTTTTAAAGATAAGAAAAAACGTACATGTAATACGAGAGTGAATTTTTTTTTTTTCTGACTTGATGTTGGCTTGATCATTCTCATCAGTCTTAGAAACGAGCCGTTGAAAACAGTCAACTTTTCTACTTCTTGATTAACTAGCTCGAAAACCCATTAAACAACTCAATTATCACTACTCTTAAATCGTTAATCACCGGTAAGATTTATCTTATCTTAAAAAGAGGTTTGTTTTCAAAATGACTGAAAAAGTATCAAAATGACATATTTAAATAAATATATGGGAGAATTTTAAGTTTCGTAAGTTAGCTAGCCAATGTGAACATTTCAAAATTTAAATAAAAATTTTATTTACCCTGAAACTATGAAACTCAAATACTTGAAGACAAAACATACTGTTTAACCCAAGTAACAGTTTTTATGTGTTTAATCTAAAAGTTCAAGTTCATCTATCTATCATTCCTTACATCAAAATAACTAAAATTACAAATTTATTTTATTATATATTTAAGTATTAAATATAATATTACTATTACATAGTAAAGCTAGTATTGGTCTCTTCGATTTTTTTTATCATACGCGAAAAAAAGTTGATTGATTTTTAAAATTATCCTTACGCCATTTCAACTGAACATGAGGAATCCAACGTTTTTGACAGGGTTTATGGAAGGAATAACTGTCACTGTTCTCTTTTAATTATAAGGAATTATATAAATTGTTAAAGAAAATTATTATCATTCAATTTATTTATTATTATCAACTTATTTATTATCAAAAACTTATTTAATTCAGAAATCACATTTCTCAAACTGGAATTATAAATAAGTATTTATATTAAAAGAATAGATCCAATAGAAGCGCCTGAATTACTTTGTATAGGCAACCAACCAATTTAATTTCATTGAATAACTGGTTATCTATTTCACGATAAAAAAAATTTGATATTATATTCGAAAGAAATATATTTGTTTTTATTAATAATTATATGAAAGAATATTTATTTATAAATAGATACAATTTTTTATACACATTAAAACAAAATTCCAATAAAGAAAATAAAAATAGAATTATACTTATAAAAAAAATTGTTAAATTATTTAAAGAAGAAAAAATAAAAAAAAAAATATAATTATAGTGAAAAGAACTTTATTCGTTCATATTGTTGATAAGATTAGTGAATTTTTAATCAACACAGTTCCGTCCTTTACTGCTTCTTTTATATTCTCTTGTAGCATTAATTCTATCAATATATATATATATTATTGCATAATGACTGCCAATTAAATATTAGGAAAATTGTTCTTTAATTAAAGTTCATCAATAAAAAATTACATTTATATAATATATAATAATATGAATAGACAAGATTAATTGATTAATTTATATATTTATGTTCACATTTAAGATGAAAATCATTTCAATGCAAATCACGATTTCAATTGATTAAATCTCATTTTTAAATTTGATTCAATAATTGACTTTTTGATGATATAGTCCAGTGGATTTATTTAATCTAAATTACAACCACGTCTTGAAAATTTGCAATGCACATTTTACCTTCATCAAATTAGATTATTTTTATAATGGCTGTTTTTTGGTATTTGTGTTACACATGAAAGTATTTGGTTTTGTGGTTAACGGTTTTTTTTAATTCATCCAGCAGCTATTTGAATTGACAAAAAAAAAATAAATAATTTCTCTGTCAGCTTTTACAGAGAGAATGCGCTCGTTGAAAGGATAGGGATTTTTGAAACTATTTGTCATTCTATGATATTTAGGGAAATTGTTCTTTCTAATTGAAAAATATTAAATGGTTTTAACTGAACCTTTATATAGAAATATTAAATGAAAATGGGTTCTAGAATTATTAAATCATTTTACCTTCACTATTGAAAATCTAATAATTATGATTGTTCAATGAAATATTTGTTTTTTATTATAATATTATAAAACATTATTATATATAATGTATATAATTTAAATCATTTTATTATTTTTTGGCTAATGTAATTAATAAAAAATATAATGATTCTAAGAGTTTATACTAAACAACATAACATTTTCTATTTATTACAATATTTTATTAATAATTTTATGAGATAATGGAATATTTTAATCTGCATTAGTTTATCAACAAAGGTTTGTCGTTTTCAATTAAACAAACTTTGTTGATTCATTCTTTACCTTATGTTTGATTCAGATCATTATGGTTTATATTTTTCAAATTGACACAGATTAATTTTATTGTTTCTTTATTTATTATATAAATTTTCTCAATTTTTTTAATGAGTTTATTAGATAAGTTCATTTCAAATGCAAAAATAAAAGTATTATTTATAAATTAATACTTGATGCTATGTATAGGCCTTTACATAGAGGATACATATTATTTAACCTTTTTCCAGTACTTGACAAAATGTTTTTTAATTAAAAAATATAATTAAATTATAGCCATTTTGGTATATATTAATTAACATGATGTTTCATTTAGTAATATTTACGAGTATAAAAAAAACACTTAATAGAAATAAAAAAATCAGTTTAATCTCTTCTAATAGAAATTGTTGGTTGTTCTTGTTTTGTAATCATCATTTGTCAATGAAAACTCTGAGAGAGATAATCTTGTTAAACATTCAATTAAATAGTAAAACAAACAATTAAAGTGAAACGATTAAATCGAAAAAGAAAATACAAAGTTGAGGGAAAAAAAGTTTATTCTGTTGCAGTTTTTTTTTCTTTTATTCCATTTGCTTCATTCCTTTAAAGAAAATCATGCAATGAAATCAACTCGAAAAACATAAAAGCACACTCTGCTTACATTCATTAATGATTGTACTCAACATGTAATACACTGCGATTTATATTATCATTAAACCTTTCAGAAAATCCAAGATGTTGAAATTAAATTGTTTCAAAAAATAAGAAAGATTTAATGGACCAATAGAATAAATTAGAGACTGATACGTTGATGCTAGCATTTGAAATGATAACCATATTACAGTGGAATAAAAATAAAGATTATAGTCTAAGAATTCTTCCCTCTTTTATGTAACAAAGAAATTTCTTTTTTTTCGAATTTTTATCAAGCAGATTTTGCTTCTGATTACTCTTTGAGTGTGAAATTATACATTAGTAAAACTATAAGAATTACTTTAAGTATACGAATAGAATAGTTAAAGGAAAAGTTTATATTATGGGTATTAGCTAAATACATAAGATAAGATGTTCTTATAATAATTAAAGGAATAATAATGAGATGAGAAAATTGTGTAGGCCTGATTTAGTAATATATTTATCTTTTTAATAACTCTGAAGAATGTGGGAGATCTTGAACAGTACATTCCTCCAACTGCCTTTATCTAATTACCCTCATCTCCATTATCTGCCATCTTCATCCATTATTTACCAATTGGATTCATGGAAAATATCTTTTACCATCCTTGAGTTCTCCAATGTGTATTTTTTAGTAGTTATATTAAAGTTCTATAATATTTATATAAAAGTCAAATAATGCATGTATGGTTGAAGATTGAAACTTGAAAAGGACCATTTCTAAGTAAATATTACTTTAATTGATATAGTCAGGTCTTAAAAGAAAATACATATATTCCTGTCCTTTCATAAGTGACAGATAGCCTTACTGATTTGTCACTAGACAACGAATTAAGCTACTTTTATATAATTTATAATATAATCTGTAGAAAATTAGTATATATCAAAAAAATATTGTTTTAACTTAAAACATTAGATAATATAAATACAGGGTGGCCCAAAAGACACTAGATCAGTTTAAAATGAAATAATTGTTTTATTTCTTTTAAAGTCATATTTATTCTTTTTTATATACAGCAAACACACTTCTTGCTCATAAATTTTATTTAATTTTCAAAATAATAATCCTATAAATTACCACCATCACATTGACACGGTCTTTCTAGGGAGTGAACGATCACCTGTCGTCTCTTGATTTATCATTTCAATTTATTGACGAATGCTGACCAATTCATTTGCTGGATTGTTGAAATTCAGAAGTTCAGAATTATTCTTCTTTCAAAAATTGTCGGGCTAGTTGTAGACACATGTTCTGCCACTCTGGTATCTCCTCAACTACAAAAAACACGAAATTCTCTAGCAACAGTTAGTGCATTTTCTGCTTCATCTTCAAAGAATTAAAAAAATATGAGCTGTGGCCAGGCACAGAACCAACCGATGATTTGAAATAAATTAATTTCTAAACAATATTATATATATATATATATATAAAGTATAAAAAAAATATTTTTAAAACTTGAATTAAAATGACTAAATTATATTATCTTAGTTTTTATTTTTAGGTTTAATTAATCAATTATTAATTACTACTATATTTTAAGTAAAAAATTTTCGACAATGAATATAAAATTAATACTTTGTAAAGTATCACTTCCGGATTCCGGATATACACCAGTTGATGAATTCATGCTACTGATGCATTAAGTAAATATTCCAAATTTTATCAAAATCCGTTTAGCCGTTCAAGTTGTACACGTCTATACGGACGGACAGACGGATACTATTTCTATTAACAAATTGCATGATTCGTAGAAATATGCAAAAATCTCCACATATGAAATTTGGTGTGAAAACAATCCTTCCTTTCTTATCGTCGGTCGGTAAAAAAGTCTTTACGCAAATAGATTACAGTAAACGTTTACTTTTATAGGGTTCAGACAACGTTTTGGAACGGTTGGACTATTGGATTTATTGTAACCTATTTTGTTTAATAACAAATTCGATTAGATGGAAGTGGGATCTGAAGCATACACTAATCGCATCCGATAATCTGCTGCCACCAGTTCACTAGCTGTATTTTATACGGATACACCCATACAAAATGATTGAGAGTGGTTAATAATAAAATTCAACTTTTATGATTCCTACTGTATTTTTGATATTTTAAGAATTTAAAAACTTTTAAAAATATTTAAATTAAAAAAATATTGACTTTTTTATATAATAAGTATTTATAATAGTCATTATTCATCTAAAGTTGTAAAAATAAGGTTTGAATAATTCCTTAATAATATTGAGAATTATTTTTACTGACCGACGATAGTAAGGGAGGTATTGTTTTCACACCAAATTTCACATGTGGAGATTTTTACATATCTCCACGAATCATGCATTTTCTAAACAGAAAAAAGTATTTTTAGCATGATGTCTGTCCGTCCGTCTGTCCGTCTGTCCGTCTGTCCGTCCGTATAGATGTGTACAGCCTGAACGGCTCAACCGATTTTGATGAAATTTGGTATATTTACTTAATGCATCAGTGGGATGAATTGATCAACTTTTGGTGCAAATCCGGAAACCGAAAGTGATAGTATTAGCGATCGACGATAGGAAGGGAAGGGTTATTTTCACACCAAATTTCACATGAGGAGATTTTTTTATATATTACCACGAATCATACACTTTGTATTGGTTTTATCCTCGGGAAAATCATATTTATTAGTTTTTTCTTGATTTAAAATTATATGACGTCATCCAGCCATTCATGACGTCACAGCCTGGTCTTACATATATATTATAAATAAAATAAAATTAAAAATGTTTATATTTATTATTTATGTATTCATATCTGTTTTTTATTACATTAATAGATATATTAAAATTATTTGAAATTGTTTCTGTAGCTAGAAATTAATTTACTTCAAACCGTCGGTCGGTTCGGACCTGGCCACAGGTCAACTTATTATTTTATCACATATATTTTTTAACCTTTATGACACCGATATTTTCATTTTTAGGACTATTATTGAGACCATTTCAATTTTGTTGACAATTTCCTACTGTCCCTATTGTTTCGCCTCTATAAAATAATTTTGGAAAAGGAATAGGTATTATTTTAATTTCATCGTCTATTATGAAAATAATAAATTTATATACTTTTTTCAAAAAAGAGTAATGAGTAAACTAAACCTCTTCCCCTCACCATGGTCGTGTGAAAACCACCTTAAGATTATTTTCATTTATTATCCGAATTATTTAATCTTTTCTGTATGCTCTGCATGAATGAGATTTAAATTCTCGAATTTTTAAAAAATAAAAGTCGCGATGTTAAATTAAATTATTTTAAAATCTAATGAAACTCTTAGAGAATTTATAATACACTTAATTAAACTTGTAATCGTAAATAAATATTAAAACATAATTAGAAATTCTACTATCGATTTTATAATAATCATTTAAAACTAAATTTGAATTTAATATTAGTTTTATATCTATAAATATATAAATTGTTCGTGCTTGGAATAATATTATTTAGTTCAATCCAGATATATATTGTATATATAATAATTTGTTATTTTAATTAAAAAGAGATGAACTAAATAAATAAATAATAAAAAATAAATATATTTAAATGTTCTAATTATTTTGATTCAAATAATATAACCGTTAATAACTATGGTTATTCGTGAAATGAATATTTGTTAAACCTTCTTCAATTATCTAAGTGTTTTAAGATAATATTTCAATTATTGAAATAGAATTTGTGCAAATATATAAGTTATAAGAGGATTGTAAAGTAGAGTAACTTCTTATTCATTATGTGTTTGCTTATTCTTTAGAAATAACCTTTCTCTTCCAATATTTTTTGATCATTTTATTTTGAGCGTAAAACAAGATTAAACCATTTGAGTGCCCCCTTCTTTCCACTAAGGGGATTCTTTACTTCCGCATTCATAGTGCGTCGTACATTGATATTTTATTATTTTTTTTCACCGAAAAGAAAAGAACTGGATAGAAAGTCATGTGTTTCCAAGGTAGAAGATATAACTGCCCGGTTATTTTTTTCTTTATTTTTATTTTTTTATCTAAATCCATTTTCAAGTTTCATATAAAATATACTTAATATAATCATATGAAAAGTTATAAATATTCTTCATTCTTGTTAATTCTATAATTATTTATACATGCTTGTTTAAAAGTTATTAATAATATGAATTAAAAATATAAAAGTTTTTTTTTGACGGTCACTGGCTTAATTATTCATTTTAATTTTTTTCTAACATTTTAGACGTCGTTTTTGATTTTATTAAAAATAACAAGTGACAATTGAATTGCAACTCTTCTCCTCTACTCAAGTAATCTATTTTTATTTGAAAAATGTAAATTTTAAAATAAAATAATTTATCATATATACTTACTTATTTTTAACCTATGAAAACAAAACTAAAAATATGTAATCTGAAAAAATACAAATTAAATTCTTTTTTTTTCTAATTCAAAGGCAATAACTAATCAAAATTTCATAAAATATAAGATATTTTATTACAAGCTATAAATAAAATGAATATGAATGAATTTTACCAAACAAAAATCTGACAGATTCATCACAAGAGAAATGTCAAAAATTCCTTTAATCTCTTAAAAGAACAAACCGAAAAAAATGATATCGATAAAATTTAACTGGAATACATAATTCATAGATTAGTTGTAAGATTTTTTTTATATGTAGTTGTTTAATATAATTTTCCATTAAGAGATTACTCAGCAGTACTGAATAATAATTATTACAATACAATTAGGTGTTTAATTGAACATTACACGTATAGAATATCTATAAAATTTAAGGATAATACTAATATTCTAGTAATATCGGAAAGAGACTAAAGCCGGATCTCATTCCAAAGCTATCATGCCGATAAATGCCTGGTTTAATGGAACCCAGAGGAAGTCATTTGATTGGGATGATAAAATCCCATTTAATGTTTATTGTTAATTACAAATTTAATTTCATTCTTAAAGGCTTGATAATTAATTTCTATAGAAAATTAATAATTTTTAATAAAAATTTATTATCGATTTTCAAAATATAAATAAATAAATAAATTGTTAACTTTTCTTTTATTTTGTTTATTCATTCTTTGTACTTGATATTTATTAAATTTATATTGCAAATTTAATTAAATCTAAAGGAATAAAAAATGAAATTAAAAAAAAATTATTATACAATAAACAATAAAGAAATCCTATTAAAGGTAAATTAAAAATATGGTTAGGACGATTTAATATTTATTTAGATTTCAAAATACGTATATTATTTTTTGATTTTTAAAAGTATAAACTAAGTTTTTAATTAATTGAAATAATACAAAATAATTGAGAGATATTTTCTTGGTTTCAATTTATTAAAAACATTAAAAATTATTCAAATTTAATCCTTACAAAAAATTATAGGTTTTTATTATTTAAATCCTTTTAAACAAATATTTGGATATATAATTATATTTTTATTTAACAATTTTTATTGTTTTTAATGAAATGCTTGCTACCCGACTACTCCTACTTTCATGTTTCTCCTCATTGCCACTGCTTTATATATTCTCTCAATAGAATCACTTTTGCTCCTCTCCGCATCCTATCTATTTTCCTGCCAATTTAGTCACTCGCCGCAGAGTTAAATTTTGTCCACTTATTCCTCAACCAAATCCGCCACAATAAATAATAAATAATTATTATTAATGATTTTCATATATTCATTCTAATAATTGATTAAACATTAAATTTAAAAAAAAATTATCAAAAGTTAATGAAATACCTGTTCACATATTTATAATGATTTAATGCTTAATTTTATTAATATGTTTTTGATGATAAGTAGAATTTAAGCGAATTAAAATCTGTTTATTAGTTTAAATCATTTTTTAAGAATAAAAAAAAGTTTTCTTTAAAATAATACGGAGAAGGTCAATAAGTCTGTAACTTTATGAATTTCCCGTCTCTTAAATGAAATGACAACACTGCTCCTGCCAGCAGGCAACTATCAGCTGACTCCTGTCGAAATTTCAACCAGCTGGGTCTTTTGGTTTTTGTTTGACATTCATTGTTAGCAGACTACCTCGTGATTTGAGAAGAAAGTGGAGAAAAGTGAATTTCCATGAAAATCCAAGAATTGGGATAGGAATTGCTCCCTCATCTGTCCCATTCTCCGAATTTAGCTCCGAGTGACACTTACTTGTTTCCAAACCTGAATAATTGGCTCGGCGGAAAGAGATTTGACTCCTACGATGAAATCATCTTACAAACATATCTATGTTGATATCCTCGACAAATCTTATTTTTTAGATGGGATAAAAAAATTGGAGAAACATTGGACGAAGTGTATAGAGCTCAAAGGAGACTACGTTGAAAAATAAAATAATTTTTTATCCAAAATACTGTATTTCATTCAAAAAGTCACTGACTTTTTAACCTGCCCTCGTATGTTATAATGTTTTATTAATATTTGTCTTTGTATGTGATATTAATTGAAAGAATATAGATTTTCAATTGAGTTCGGATTTTGCTTATTTCATAAACTTCTTTAATTTTAAATAAATAAATAAATAATTTATTATTATTATACCACTGATAGATTTCTTCAATGAGTCTGCAAGAAATCGACAGAAGGGCGCCAAATTGTCTTTAAGATAAACAAGATTTTCCTCCAAATTTCAATTGTTATTTTGAGGGGGCGTGTCCTGGGCGCTAGTCTTTTCGCTTCGCTACTGGATTACCCTCTCCTTAAAAACATTGAGACAAAGCTCTCTTGGCATGCATCAGTCACGATTGTAATCACTAGATTCCAAGTCACCAATCTCCCATCTTCTGCTTTTCATTCTTTGCATATGTTACTACAATATTACTTCTATCAATCCATCAAATATAAAAGCATGTGAAATTGATATTGATTCTTTCATTATTGTTTTCATAATTTTATTTTAATTTTCATTTATTGAATTTTATAGATTTTATAGAAAGAGATTATATAATTAAATAAGAACATTTGTATTTTGAATAGTTTTAAAAATTAACATCAATTAATATTGACTGCGAACTTATTTGCATAAATATTTATTTATTGTTTAGACATGTCTTTTCAATATTTTTAATAGTTATAAAGGGTCTTTTAAATTCGACGGTTTTTTAATCCTTAACTAAAATACACAATTTGCATTGATTTCAAAAAAAATTTTATTGGTCATTAAATTTTCAATGACATTTTGGCATAATTGCAGTTCCAATTCACCAATAATGTGAATAATTTTGTCCTTCTCAGCTCAGGAATCTATTGTGGATCATTCTTATAGACCTTATCACCATTTCTGGAGATTACACGTCCAGCAAATTTTTCTTGTAACAACTCGATGGTTTTATGAGTAGTGTGACAGGTTGAACCATCTTGTTGAAACCACATGCCTTCCAGGATATTATTGTTCAATTTAGGCCACAAAAAGTTAGTTATCATTTCACGATATCGGAGGCTATTCACGTTAACAGCTTTACTAGCATCATTTTCGAAAAAGTATGAACCAATGGCATCTCCTGACCACAACTCACACCAAACAGTAACCCATTTAGGATGTAATGGTTTCTGATGAATCAGTCGTGGATTTTCCTCACCCCAAATAGGGCAATTTTGTTCATTAACATAGCCACCAATTTCAAAATGTTCTTCATCCGAAAAAATGATTTTTTGAGAAAAGCCATCTGTTTAAATGTCATTCACTATAAATACACTTTAAACTATACACTTTAAATATCATACACTATACTTTAATGACCACTAAAAATTTTTTTGAAATCAATGCAAATTGTGTATTTTATTTAGGGATTAAAAAAACCGTACAATTTGAAAGACCCTTTATATACTTATATATTTTTGATTAACAAATATAGAATCTATCACTTTTAAGTTTCTCAATTTTTATGAATAAAATAGCTTACTTCTATTTTTTAAAATCTTCAGAAATTTTTGTTTATACCACGTTTTTCTTAGCTTGCTTTCTTGTTTGTTTGTTTGTTTATTTATCTGTTCGGGTCAAATCTTGCAATCGAAATTTCGACCACTTCCAGTCATCCAATCGCTCTGAAACTTTTCAGAGTAATGTATTCTGGATGACAATACAATAAAATAACACATTCGTAGCTTGCAAGTGTTTAATTAGAGCATAATTAATGAATATAATTTTGTATGAGTTATATTCAAACTCCACGTGTTTACATTACACTAGAGTTAAAAATAAGTTTATGATTCGACATAATTTACAATATGTCAATAAACATTCTTAAAATTAAATGCCTTAGCAGGTAGACACCTGGAAAGGGTCGTTCAATTGAAAACAGTGTGGTTTATTGTTTGCAGTTGCTGTCAAATACTGACCCTTTTGAAGAGAAACTTTCAACACGTGTCCGGAAAAACCCTTCTTCATTTCATCCCTCTCCCCCCCTTTCTCCTTACCTTTTGTTCAGGTGATATAAAAGGAAAAACCGAGCACGACTAGCACCCAGATGTAATGAAACCAGATGTAATGAGACGAGAGATATAATTAGTACAGACTGGAGTGTGTTCCAGTGCATTTGCCTATTCGGCCTTTGTATGATTAAATAATTTGTATCTTCAAACTCATAATAAATTTCTTACTCTTTCTTAAATAAAATTGCCTTTTATTCTTTACCATTTAATTACCCATTAAACTCGTGGGTAAGGTAAACACATAATTTATGGGAAAATCAAAACAAAAAGTGTAAATATTTAAATTTGAAAAAAACCGTTAAAAACCCTTTAAAAGAATAATATAATATGTATAATATTTAAAATGTAAATAAATTTGAAAGAAGGTATATTAATGTTTTGTACTGTAATTTAGAAAACAAAATTTAAATTTATGATGAGTTTTAGGCAATAAAGAATTAAAATATGACAAATTTAAAAATTTCTCTTTATAATTCAATTTAAATTTATTACTTTCAGGATAATAGTATTTCATGACTATTAAAGTCAATCAAAAAACTTAAAAGTAGTATAGGTCAAGTGAAATCGATTGCAATATATGAAGACTAAAAAGTAGAAAATAATACTTTATATAAAAAAAAAACTTTTTTAAAAAACCACGTTTTTAACGCACTAAAAAGAAGAAAATAATTTTTCTGAAACCCCATAGGTACTGACATTACAAACAAGAGATATGATTTGAAGAAAATTTTCTATAACGTAAAACGTGGGGCGCAACTATGGCTAAAATATTCTGTATCGTATAAAAATTTATAAATAAATGTTATTAGGTACAAATTAATAGGATAAATGAATTCATATTTTAATTAGCTTCAAAAAGTAAAGCTTATAACTTATCGAAATTTTTAAAAGAGGTAAATTTAATTTATGAAAAGATTACCTTTAGATTACTAATAATATTCACTTTTAAAAAATTCTGATAAAAAATGACATCCTAACAATATTCTGGTAAATAATATAAGAAATTTAACTTGAAGAAATCTAAAACTAAATTTTGCTACTGCAAAACTTCTAGCAAAAGTATTCTGTTGGATTACTAATAATATTCCCTTTTACAAAAAGTCTGGTAAAAAATATAAAACTTAAAATATAAATCCATGGATATTGAAATAAATTAATCAAAGAAATTATATTGCATTTAAAAAATTTATTATTATTTGCGCCCCACGTTTTACGTTATAGAAAATTTTCTTCAAATCATATCTCTTGTTTGTAATGTCAGTACCTATGGGGTTTCAGAAAAATTATTCTCTTCTTTTTAGTGCGTTAAAAACGTGGTTTTTTAAAAAAGTTTTTTGAAGTGAAACTTCTTTACCGGCGTCCTGACATTTGGTTGAGAATGGAGAGTGAATTGAAAAATTGAAATTTCGTAACGCAAGAGAGAAAGAAGATATAGATATAACGAGTGGGAATGAGATAGCCTCTATCTGCGTTTCCCTTTTGTGCGATCTTTCGTTCTTGAGAAAGAGGCTATCTGCGTCTTCCTTTTGTCCGGTCTTTCGTTCTTGAGAAAGAGGCTATCTGCGTCTTCGTTTTGTGCTGTCTTTCGTTCTAATACCCTCTCGCTAGGTCCAAAGTCCACGGCGCGCATGCGCGCTAGTACGTTGACGCGGAATAATATTTCTCAGCCTCTGCTGGGTCAAAGAATAAAAATTAGTATGTGACCTCACAGTTACCGCCTTTTAGATATATATCTATTCTTAAAATAAAATTAAAAATATTTATATTATATTCATATATATGTAAAATAATAATTATATTATTCTAATATTCCTATAAGTTGGTATCACAATTTATTATTATTGTGAATTATTTATAAGTAATTAATATTATTAATTGGTATTAATAAATAAATAATATTAATTATATTAACTTAATATTTCTAACTTTGTATTACAATAATGAGACGGAATTGTTGTGTGTTAAATTAGATTTAATTAAAGATTGAATTTAGAATAATTAAAAGGGTTATTGAAACCGCGTATGCTGATTAGGGAATGACAAGATTGAATAGGTTCAATTAAAAAATGCTTATATAAAATTATAACTAAAAATGATTTATTTAATAAAACTATAAGAATTTAAATTACAATTTAATTAATTTTTTGTGAATAAATAAACATATATAAAAAACTATATATAAAATTTGAATTTTCATTTATTCATTCATTTAAAATTATTTTCCGATTGTTCCTTTAAAATAACCCCTCTTAGGGGGTCGGAAGGGGAGGCAACATAAGGGAATTTTCTTTCACTTTGTTATTGGGAAAAACCAGGGGGGGACAGTCTTACCAGGAAAAACCCAAATTGTCAGCGTCCACTCTGGGGTTTTAAACAGTTTTAAAGGAAATGTTAATTATAAGTTCATTTCTCAACGAGTTGTATCTTTAAATTATTTTTATTAATTTAATTAATTATAATTAATTTATAGCCAATAATAGTTTATTATAGCTAATAATTTTTTAATTTTTAGTGTAATTTGCACGATCATTATTTATATAAAAAAATAAACACATTTTGCAATTTCCCAGAAAGGCTTATAATGTCAAGCTCCCACATGTGTCCATTACAATTAAGAATAAGTAAGTTATGTTTGTCACGTTCACACTTCCACATGTGAACATTACAATTGAAATAGTAAGTTTATGATTCGACATAATTTGCAATGTATCAATCAACCTCTTAAAATTAAGGTTCTTAGCATTTAGCAGGTAAAACACTTGGCGAGAGTCATTCAATTGAAAATTGCAAGGGTGGACTTGTTAATTGTATGTGCTTGGAAATATTCTTTGTAGGAGAGGGCAGTGTGGTTTATTGCAGTTGCTGTCAAGCACTGACCCTTTTGAGGAGAAATTTCAACATATGCCTGGGAAAGACCACTCTTCATTTCATCCCTCACCCCTACCTTTCTCCATCCCTTATTTCGGTGATATAAAAGAAAAAAAGCATGACTAGCAACTAGAGATGTAATGAAACCAGATGTAATGAGACGAGAGATATAGTGAGTACAGACTGGAGTGTGTTCCAGTGCATTTGCCTATTCGGTCTTTGTATGATTAAATAATTTGTATCTTCAAACTCATAATAAATTTCTTACTCTTCTTAAATAAAATTGCCTTTTATTATTTACCTTTTAATTACCCATTAAAACCGTGGGTAAGGTAAACACATAATTGGCTGTTTTTGAGATGTAAGTATAAGTTAGTTTTATGAATAAAAAAAATTATTGTCATCGCAGCCATCTATATCTCACCAAATCAAAATTTAGACGATATTATTTTATTCATACACCGTTCACTACTGGTTTATAGCCACACAGGTGCTAATGCACTTGAACGAGGCGAAGATAAAATCCCTCTAATTCTCGGGGGAGATTTTAATGTAAATTTTGGATCTGATGATTCGTTGCCGTTGATCAACTTTCTTCGAGAAACATTTGGTCTGCTTCTAAATAACGATCCCAAGGAATCAACAACAAAATCTGGAACTACAATAGATGCTGTTTTTACACGTTATATAGAAAATATAGAATCACGAACATATATATCTTATTTTAGTTATCACAAGCCATTAATATCAGTATTACCAATTGAAGCACCAACCGACAATAGTACAGGCAATGTAGATATGATGATAGAGTAGATAATAATAATAATAAAGCGAATATTTGTTACGAAAATTTTATACTGTTATATGTCTTTCGAAATGATCCCTTTATTTTTCTCTATTTCTCTCTCACTCACACTCTCAACTAAAATTTATCTTATTCTCTAGATTGTAAGAAGTTTCACTTCCGCCACGTGTACGATGCTGCACATGTTACTTTTTTTTTTATATAAAGTATTATTTAAATTTTACTTATTTTAGAGGAGTTTCTCCTATCCCTGCACTTGAGTATCTTATAAATATTTATATTCATAGTTATATATAATTCACTAGCGAATATCTATGTATTTGGAAAATAAGTCTGAACTTCCAATAGATGAATAAAATATTCTGTTTCTATAATATATTAAACATAATCCAGAAGATTTTCTTTTGTTGACTGGAATATTAAATAGTCATGTATGTATCAATAAATTTATTGTAGGTTTATTATTTCATGTTACGGAATAGGAATATATCAAAAGTATTTTTTTTCTTTTTAAGATAAAATAATACATTTTTCTTGTTTCACTTAGAAATTATATATACATATATCGATTAAATTACATTATGATATAATGAATTGTTTTAAAAACTTAAACCTAAATATAATTATTTAATTCATTTAATTTCATAATAATATAACAATAAGAATGAAAATTTTCAAAAAAAATATCTATTTATTTTTCTATCTTCGTGGTGCTACTGGCTTCGAAGTTCTTGACAGCAACCACATTTCTTCAACCATCCCTATCCTAAAAGCCATCTTTCTCATCTATTTCACACCCCATTTAGATTGACTTCCGAACATTAAAATTTATAAAAAAGTGATTTTAGTCTATTTAAAATTATTCAACTAAAAGTGTAAAAGGCTTTCATAAATAAATTTATTATCAGAGCTTCACTAAACAAAAATCATTAGTATGTTTTCAATCCATGGTAATCAGTCCCTATTAAAATTCTCTATCACATACAGAATTAATGTAAATATAATTAATTCAATAAACATGCTATGAGCTGAATAAGTAACAATATAAGTTATGAACATTGTAAAATAGAAAAAAAATTAAACTAATTTTTAAACAATTAAAATATTAAATTTCAAATTAAAATTTATTAAATTAAAAGAATTTCAAATGAGTAAAACACACAATCCAGAGGATGTAAAATATTTAATAAAAAAGAAATAAAAAAAATAAAGAAAATAGATAACCTTTTACATATTTTTCTTTTATAGTTTATGTTTAAATTTATTTGTTTAATCTTTTAATTTTTATTTGTACATTTGTTTTTTAATTTCTTGTGTGAAATTTCAACTCGCATCAATCTATTAAGGGGGAAAATATTTTATCTACTAAGACACACTGTTATATTATTCTCTTTGTATAAGAATTGATTTAAATATGAAACAAGGTAACCCACCAATTGTTCAAAAATAACGACTTCACTTTAGCAGCAAAAAAAGAAAAAATTCAATTCAATTCAACAGCCATCAATTTCACTGATAAATCGAAGAAATTGTCAAAGCCATAACATTTCAGTCCATTTTCCCGATCCTTTTAGACTTAATAAAAAAAACTTCAAAATTCACAAATTCAATTGAAAAAATCATTTTTGTTTTCTTTTATTCTCTTAAGGAAAAACAATCCTTGGTTTCTTTGATTTCTTTCTTGATATCTTTTTGATTCATGTTTTGAAATGTTTTAGTTATGAGTAAATAAATTATAAATATAATCAAATTGCCACTTATTAAATGGCCTAAATATGGTAAATACAAAAAAAAAATATATTATTAACACCAAAATATCATATATTGTAATATTGTAGAATACTACTATGAGTATATATTCACACACACACACACTATGTCTGTTCAAAAGAAAAGGTGAATTTTGAATTTTCGCGTGTGTTCTTCGATTTATTACTTAAAAAAATAAGGAATACTACAAGGAAGTTATGCAACGTTACGTGAAGCAATACGGCTCAAACGATCGGAATTGTGGAAAAAAATCATGGATTCTGCATAACGATAATTCACCAGCTCACATATCATTGCTTGTTCGTGATTTTTTGGCCAAAAACAACACTGTAATCATGCCACAACCACCCTATTCACGAGATTTGGCTCCCGGCGACTTTTACCTATTCCCAAAATTATAGATGAAAGGAAAGCGTTTTGCCACAACTGATTAAATAAGTAAAAAAATCGAAAAACACACAAAACATGACTAACTTTTTCAGTTGTCAAAAACAAACTACTAATCCAAAATGGCTGATAATGTCAACATATGAGAAACATATGTGTAGCAATATAACGAAAAAAAATTTGATAATCGAATATACACAGCCCGCGAAAATTCGCCTTTTCTTTTGAACAGGCCTCTTACGTGTATACACATATGATACAAAAAATTAATTATTTATTGATAAGATTAAATGAGAATTTATTTGAATGCATAAGAATAAAAGGAAAGGAAGAGGATTGAACCATTTTAACCAATTTATGGGTTGAGTTGGATATACTTATATATAGTATGTACCTATATATCAGTGAACAATACGTTTAGGAATTTAATCAGAGAATATTCGTGTTAGACAACGGTCTTAAAATTGAATGAACTTTCATAAATTTCATTTTAAAATTTAAAATTTACTAATTTAATTTTATTAATTCTAAAAAACGTAAACGATGTGATAATAGGTTTTTATTTTATTTCTTCTTTCCTTGCTGGCTGCCTGCCGATTTCCAATCCTATTTAAATCTATAAAATTTGACCTGTTGAAAGGATGCAATATTTTTTAATCGAAAATATAAGTAATGTCAATTTTTTACTATTATGCTCAATTTTCATATGAATAATATTCTATATTTCCTCTATAAAAAAAACAAATTCACCATTTGTCAATAAATTATTTGAAAAAAAGAGATTAATTACCACATATATTATATTTAAATTAAATTTAATTAATTATAAATTAAAATTAATAGCCAGCTCATGTTGATGGCACCACATCACGTGTTGGCACGTGATTTGCAGTGTTAAAAAATTAATTCTGGTACTTTCAGCGATTCCATCAAGCTGAAATTCTATATATAGCAGTTTTATACAATTTTAAATCATGTGAAAAATTATCAAACATATATCTTTATTTTTACGGTCACTTTAAAGGAAAAAAAATCAAAACGTTGTAGGTAATGACCCTCTTCCGGTTGCTTTCTCAAAAGTTGATAGAATAATTTTGAATAATTCTCTTATACCAAATTTAATTATTCTAGCTCAAACTGTTTTTGTGTAATCTTGTAATCTTGTCTGACACAGAGAGACATTTTTCTCAACCTTAGTGAAAATGATTCAGGAACCTTCAAAACGTATAAAAACATCAAAATCTCAACATCGAAAATTTTCGTGATCGCAATACTATCTCTGGCGAGATAGTAAAAAGAAAATATATATATATGTGTTTTTACTAAATTTTTATTTTATTTTATATTTTTTGTGTATCATTAGATTAAAATAAATAAAAATATAAGACAATTTTAATTTTTATAAAATTGGGAACAAAAGAGAAATATTGTGAAAAGAATATAAATATATGTTATGTTTTTAAAATACGTATCTCCGTATTAAGTATTTTTCTAATAATATATATATATACTTATATTTATATATTATCAATTATAAATTTAATTCTAATTGTTATCTATTTATTATTATTGTGATCATAATAAAATTAAAAATAACAATTTTATTTAAATTTTTCTAATAGATGTTCATATATTAACTAAAGAGAAAATATAAAGTATCAAAATAATAGTCTTTGAAAATATATTTTATATAAAGAATTTTGTTTAATTAACAACCTCTCTGAAAGGGTTTACTGACTATGAAAGGGTAAATCCCTACCAATAAATTATTTAGTTAAATTTATAAATCCCTCAAATTAAAAATATAAAAAAAATTCCATGAATAAAATGAAAAAATATTAGAATAAATGTTTTTTTTTTATTTTTCGGTTTCATTTTTATTTTCCAAATAGTTGATTGATGATTCATTTCAATAAAGATTACTGCTTTTATATTATATAAATTTATTATTTTTCCTCTTCATTATCTAATAATTTTTCGTTGTGATTTCCACCCCCATGTGATAAAGATCTTTTTTAATACATAAATCCCAAAGCTATTAAGCTAGCTTAGTCTGTTGGTGTTAAATGGTTGGTGTGCGCCCCATTCTCCAAAAAGGGCGCAAGAGCTCCAAGATAACGGGTCGATTGCTGCAGCCGCAGTGCCCACCCCTTCTGTTTTTTTTTCGAAACACCCACTACTTTCAAAGGGAGGCTTTATCGGACCGACATTAAATATAAATAAGTATAAATATATATATATATATATATATATATATAACTTAAGAATGGATCAAATCATCTATAAAAGGATACTAAAATTGGTTGCTTTAAAATGGAAATTTCTACTTAACAAAATAAGTCTCGTTTAGGATCTGAATTGAATTAGTAAAAAAAAAACAACATAACAGGATTTTATGTATTTTTTGTCCATTATACGTATATATTATTAGCTATAAAAAAGAAAATATTTTTTTTACATAAAAATTTTTATCCCAATTTTATTTACACTCATCGGATATTGGCTAAATGTTCATCTACATATATTGGCACATTGGAAGGTTCGATTATGAAACTTTATAATTAAATTTTAACTACTTACTATTGATATAAATTTTTTGTTTACGAAATGCTTTCTAAACATAACAAAACAAGACTATCAACTACCAAAAGATAATAATTATACTATAAAGCTTTATATAAACTTTGTCAAGAAGTAAAATTTATGCTATAAACTTCCAATATACATACACATTGTATGTTTTTGTGAATATGTTTAAATTTAGCCCATGATATTATATTACATCACAAGAAATGGATAATTTTCATAGCTTAATTTTCATATTTTACATCTCTACCTATCTTAAACATAATAGAGAGTTACTTCTGAAAGATATATTAATGAAGATAATATTTATACAATAATTATGATTACTTACTCTAATAATTGTTATTTTTTCTTCATCCTCTACATTTTTTTTAATTAAGAGTTTAAAATCCTGCTAAAAAAGGTCTTATTCACCTATCTCTATCTTCTAAAACCCCACCCCTAGGCCTTAATTGATGCTACATTTTTAAAAATAATAATATTATTATATCATTGTCAATTTGTCAGAAGTAAAATATCTCCTGTAAATTGATACATATAATTATATGTATACAATATATTAAAAGATAGATATTTATTATTATTATTAGGACTATTATTAGGGGAATATCGGCAAATCAGGCCATTAAGGTTTCCTTTATCCTTCGGCATAATTTTCATAGATATAAATTATAGATAAATAATAAAATTATTGAAGTTGCTGTAAAAAGCGATCCTAGACAGACTATAAATAAGGATAGAAAAAAAATATATTTCAAGAATTTTAAAAATTTAAATAATAAGAAAGTCCTGTAACGCCAATGATTTGAACAATATTTAAATTAATCAAATAATATTAATTAATTAATAAGAGGAATATATTAAGATTAATGTTGTTTCTCTCATTCAGGTAAATAATATTATTATTTAAATATTGAAGATTAATGTAAATTAAAATTTCAGTTCAACAAATTTTGATTTATAATTTCATTTTTTAATAAAAAAAATCTCACATTATAAATATACTTGTATATACCCTTTTCACAAAATTTATTTATTTGAGAATTAAAAAGACATCCTTGTTTAATATCAAAAATTATTATTATATTTTTAAATTTAAATAATTATTCATAAATTCTTTTATATTTTGTTTTTATCAATGGTAGAAACCAATTACTTTCTGGAAACATCTGTGTCTAAATTGATGCATGCATTTCTAACAAAGTTAAATTGAAAAAGAAAATAAAACACAACAAATTTAAAAAGAATTTTTAAAAATGGAGGGATGCTTATATTAAACAAAAGGATTCGATTCTTTACAGATAGAAAAGTAGTTTTTTTTTTTGGTGAAATGAGCACTTAGGACTTAACAATTTACATCAATTATTTACAACAATTAATCAGTCTCATTTAAGGGAAACACTTACAGTTTGTTTCTCACTGAAATTAATTTCTCATTTGTTCTCATATTAAGTAGTTAAAAGCAACATTTCCCAGATGTCAATTTTATATTTCTATAAAATCTTAAATAGATATAATACAAAGGATTGTCGTGATACAAGGACTTAATGGGCTTCTTGATCATGTTTTTTTATCGCACAAATTCTAAGATGTCAAAGTTTCCCCACGGCGTTCTATTTAAGTTTAAAATCCAATTCTCGTAACCGAAGTGAATATCATTTAATCGTCTTAATGATTATGAAAAGAAATTCCTAATTCATCTTTTATTAAAAAAAAGAACTTTTTAATCAAACTTTGCCAAAATTTGAAGGGCTTATGCAGGGTCATTAGACAGTGGTGCGTTCTCTTGTGGATATACTTTTCATCCCAATGATTTCCTGTGTTAGCAAAAAATTTATGTGCGTGAAGCTAGCACCGCCATTTTATAATTCCCGATAAAACGCAATTGTGTTATGTTGTGCTAAGTTTGTGCTACGTTGTGCCGCAAACGCCAGTCGTCCATCTCAAAAAACAAACCGGATAATAAAAAAAATCGATTTTTTTGCTGGCACCACCATTTTGTTTTCCAAAAAAACAAAAATTGTGCTCGATACTATCTTGGCTACTAAACATTGTGCCGCAAGCAGAACAACTCTGGCTCTTTCCGTTTAGGAAATAAAAAATATCCAAAAATTTAATATTATAAGACAGTATTAAACCTCTTATAACTTTTTCAGAGTGATAGATAAACAAATCCTGTGAGTTGTGCTTAGTTGTGCTGGTTGAATACAACAAAGAATCATTCATTAATAAAATAAAAAGTGCGTAGCTCGCAAAAAAAAAAATGGTAAAAAGTAAGGTAGGAAAAACTGAAATTTTACATTTTTGAATTTTTGAAAGGTGTGATTAGTTGTGCTAATCTTGCATAACAAATTTTCCTAATGGCACAATTACGTCAAATCAAAACTGTCCAAGGTACAGTCCAAAATAGATTCTGGTTTGCCCGCTGACATTTATTTCGATCTTTAATTGCATGTCAATCTCGAACCGTCACAGAAATCCCAATTCTTCGAGTTGTGCTGAGTTGTGCCGACCGAGTACTAAAAGGAACTGCTGATAGATGTATCGAAAATTGCGTAGCTTGCAAAAAAAAAATGGCAAAAAGTAATGTAGGAAAAACTTAAATTTTACATTTTAATAATTCTATACCATAACCCAGAGGTTCCCTATCTTTTCTGGATTGCTAAATAAACAAATTTTTTCCGAGTATCCCTTAATATTTCAGATTTTTATATAAATTCTTTACTTTCTGAAAAAATTGGAAAAGTTTCCTTTTTTAAAATAGAGAGAGAGAGAGAGAGATTACCCATTTAAAAATTAAAAACCTTACAAGATTGTTGGCGCAAAATTTCAAGTATTAGAAAATTTAATTGAATATTTCGCGGCGACCTAATGACGGCATCGCGGCTCCCCGGGGAGCCGCGGCTCACACTTTGGGAATCACTGCCATAACCTATAATTTTATATTATTTTAATCTTTTCTTAATCAAAGTTAATAAATAAATAATGATTTTTGAATAGATTTATAAAAATTTTAATTTTCTCATTAATAAAATGTAAAAGTAAATAATATTTATTTGTGATTTACAAAAACATATTTTAATAAAATTTATAATAATTTATTTATAATTATAAATTGATTATAAATTGATACTTTACAAATTTACATGTTTTATATTAGAGATTTGAATCTTTGATAATAGTAAATAAATAGATATTTCTATTTGTTTTAAATGACCCATTTAAAGTGAACGAATCTTCCCTTAAATAAACGTTCACTGATCCCTTCCTCATTGTAACGAAGGATTTCGGAAGATTGAAAGAAAACTCAATTGCTTGAAAATATTTCTTATTATCATTTAACTTATTTTGTTTATATTTTGGATGAAATTTTCGAATAATAAAAGAATAGTACCCGCAAAGGTTATGACAAAATCTCAGTAAATAATTACAAGCTCTTTAATGTTATATAAGTACGAGTTAATGACAGCATTTATGCGAAGAGTACATGGCTTTAAAAGCTACGGATCGATACTTTTTCACATTCTTTTTTGTTGTATGTAATTATTACATCTATATTAGACTCAATATTTATTAAAAATATATTATAAATCTTGCATATGTCAGGGATTAAGAGTATAAATTCCAATGATAAACCTTCATTAATATATTTCATACCTAAAAATTTTTAAAAATTCAATAGATCAAAATGATTAAATATATTTTTATACTCTTATTAAAAAATATTTTTATACTCTGTCTGTAATGTTAATAATTTGTAATTGGATTTTAACCCACTTCTAGTTGAGCGATTTCGCTCAGATTTGATACTTATATTGAAAATCGATGACACTGCAATAATCAAAAAAAAAATATTTTAAATTTCTCAAAAATACGAATTTTAAAAAAATTTTGAATTTAAATGATGTTAATACAATGTTATATTTATATTTATATTTTCAATGTTTTTATATTTTATATTTTCTAAACATTTTCTATGCCGATGGCTTAATGAGCCATTTGCATAATCATCTAGAAAAGGTCTAGAAACTTCGCGAAGAAACTAATATATGTTCTACAATAACAGATTAATGTGGCAATCTGGCAAGCAAATTATTAAAAAAAATATATAAAAAACTCAAAACTCTAAAATAAATTAATAAAAAAAAACTTTTAAATATACACGCTTTTTAATCAAAAATGCTCTAAAAATAGAAAATAAAATATTAATAAAACCTTGAATATTATCCATTACATACGCCCAACAAAATGCGTGGGCGCATATGAACATAAGTAGGAGGTAAAGAATTTAATATTATTTAATGCGCTCAACGCTTTTTTGTTGAGCATATGTAATATTCAAGGTTTAATTAATATTTTATTTTCTATTTTTCAAGGCATCTTTGATTCAAAAGTGTGTATATTAAAAAGTTTTTTTTATTAATTTATTTTAGGTATTTTTAACTCTATTATCAATAATAATTGATGTTTTTATTAGCATTTATAAATAAAGTATAAATTTTATTATTGAATTTGTTTATTTATATTTTTCTATTACCTTTAACTCTATAGATTTATTTTTTTAAATTTTCTATCATTTTCTAGCCCCTTTTTACCGACGACGATAGTAAGGGAGGTATTGTTTTCACACCAAATTTCACATGTGGAGATTTTTACATATCTCCACGAATCATGCATTTTCTTAACAGAAAAAAGTATTTTTAGCATGATGTCCGTCCGTATAGATGTGTACAGCCTGAACGGCTTAACGGATTTTGATGAAATTTGGTATATTTACTTAATGCATCAGTGGGATGAATTGATCAACTTTTGGTGCAAATCCGGAAACCGGAAGTGGTAGTATTAGCGATCGACGATAAGAAGGGAAGGGTTATTTTCGCACCAAATTTCACATAAGGAGATTTTTTTACATACGGTTCGGACCTGGCCAACTTATTTCTTTTTATCTTCATAGCAATTCATTTTTAATCATTCGAACGCAGTAAAGAAAAATTAAAATAATTTGAATGAATTCTAATTTTTATAGATTATCTAAGAACTATTTTTCTTCTTTTTGAATTGAAAGGACAGCTGCGTTTTTTTCTGTGCTTTGGCACTAGTTGGATGTCTAGGCCTGATGCCAATTCGCCTTTTGCATTAACGATATGCCATAACATAACTGAAAAGGTAATTTAACCTCGAAACCAATAACCCCAGGATGAGATTTTTTGATGTCTCTTCTTTTTCCCTTATTAAGTTGATGATTGGCTTTGACATGCAATCCTTAATGGATAGTTTAAAAGGAATCATTAAATTTTACAAACCTCTAAAAAATTTCTATGGATTTTTCTAAACATTTCTTTAAGCTATATTCCTCTTTGCAAAAGTATAAAAAAGTTTTCCAGTTTATCATTTTCAAGCGCAAACCGAGATTTATAATATCGATTCTGTTGTGAAACGGAAAAGAATTGAAGCTTTTTATTTACATATGTATTGAGCTTCCATTGACTTATTGTAATAAAGAAAATTCTAACAAAGATGTTCATCTCTTTATCGTTTGAAAAAGAAATAAATATGTGAGTAGGTCGAATTTACAAACCATTACCATAGCTTTAGAGTAAGTATTAGTAATAACAATACTTTACCTTATAGACGACTGCATCTTTTTAAAATACTTTTTCATTCTTGTTTATTTAGATTAAAGTATATTTACATTAATACTCCTCATTAATAATTAAATTAGTCTCTTTCGTTTGTATTTTTATTTTTTTTCAATCGGTTATTGTATTTGATAACTTGTTTTATTTATTATTTATTACCGTATAATTAGTATTTCATTTGAATTTATATACCATCTATATAGGGACGAGTCGCCCATTTTGAAATGAGGAAAATGTAACTAATCTAAATTATTGTAATGCATAAAACAATCATATTTATAATTTAAATAAATATAAATATGATATTGCAAAATAAAATAAAATAAAATAAAACGAATAAAAAAAGTTATAATTGAAATAATTTCAATGGTAAAGTAAAAAATAAAAAAACAAAACATGGAAATTGTTTTGTAATAATTGTTAACTCTAACGCCCCCCCCCCCCTCCTTATTTTTCTATATTCGCCATTGAATTCAAACATTTCTGTTCAATTTTTCCACTTATTGTTAGATGTAAATTTTTATATTGTTTTACGGGAAATAATCCTGGAAGATTTTTTTTTATAATACAACATTACTATTAATAATTATTATTAAAATTTATTTATAACTAATTAATATATAATATCTTAAACAATGCAAATGTTTTATTCAATTTAAAATTGATTGTTAAAAGAAAAATTGTATGTATTATTATATATATACATTATTTTAATTATAGTTAGTTATATTCGCGCCTAATAGAAATTTATCTAATCAATTTAGATACTGATTGATAAATTGATAAAAACTTGGCCAAACTTAAAATAAACAATCAATATTTTTAATTGTCAATATAGGCTAACCTTTAATTTTCTCGAAACAACAAAAAATGGATTTACACCACTTTCCAAATAGACATATAATATTAGGTACATAACATTTATAAATCAGTGCATTACGGGTTAATAGAAATGATAGATTGAAATTAAAACTATTGAAAACGGATATCAAGATATCTAGCTCGCGGAGCCAGTCATATTTTGTATCATTCAATTTAAATGTTTATTAAGAAAATAAACTTTTTAATTTATCTTATCTTATTTTACTATACTACTTTTTGTATACTATATATATATATATATATATATATATATATATATGAGATATTAAACCGCTCTAAGGATTTTTTGAAATTCACACCATAGATAATTTTTATAAAGTAAAATCGATCTGTATTCGTTTCAACCTTGGGAAAGATCATCTTTGTTAGTTTTTTCTAAATTTAAAATAGTAAATTTAAATGACGTCAGCAACTACGTCAACTAGATTATCTTGACATCCATTTTCCTTAAATACCAAATATTATAAAAAATAAAATTACAAATATTTATGTTATGTCCATAGAATTACATAAAAAAAGAAAGAAAAATAAAGATTGTACTATAGCGTAGAAGATTCCAGCTTAAAGTCCCTTAGGAGATGATTGACCACAGATTGAAAATCAATGTTCTAACAGAAATATAATATAAAAAAAAACTTTTTTAATTTAATAAAGTAATATAGAGATAGATATACATTTAAAATTCAATCTAAAAATTAATCCAATTTTTTTTTTAATTTATATCAATATAATCCCTTATTTTATAATTTATACTAGTAATAATATTTCAAGTTAGGAATATCCAAATGCATGACAAATTGAGATAACAAGTTATACTCTATATTTAGATGATTAAAAATTATCTAAAATTATCTCAACTTATAATGAATAAATAATGAAATTCAAAATTAGAATTTAGAATATATATCTATACCGTCTAAAGGTATATGAAAAAAAAATAAAATTTAATAATTTTTTTATTTATTAATATTTATAATGATATGTTTTCAATTGAATAACAATTTACAAAATCAATGAAAGAATAACTGGATAAAAAGAAAAACAAATAGATAAATCTTGATTTTGAGTTTGGGAAAGGGTTAAAGTCGATAAAGATAAGAAATCGAATGGGATTGTTTAGCGATAAGTGCAGCCCCATGTCAAGCAAGGGTGGGTCTTTTGTTTCTCTCGGCAACATCCTCTCAGCTTAAGTGCTATGCATCGTAATTAAGAGTTTTTTTCATCGGTTAAAAGAGAAATGATAGAATAAAAACGAGAGAAAAATATTGATGAACGCTGTTATACTTTTATTTTTAATAATAATACTTATCACTTTTATTACAAAATGTGAATACTTTCTTTCAATGTAGCAGTTTTTTGATTAATTTTTATATTGAATAGAGATCTTGAAATAATATTTTTTTTAAAATGAGAAATATTTATTCAGAAATGCACATTTAGTACTAATATATTTTACATCCTTGAATTCAACATTTTTTTCTATTTTCAATCTATTATGCATCTAAACTGAGGGTAAGAAATTCATTTTTTTTTTTTACTATTAATACAGGAAATTAATGTTCTTAACTTTATAAAATATGAAGCTATTTATGTACACTCAGGTTAATGGTGATTGATATATTATATAAACATATCTACGGATCTCGAAATTTTTCGACTGCATCAACCCCATTGCTACAAGCTACCAATATCCAACTCCCTCTCTTTCATCATTATGTAAAGTTTATGCAGTCTCCTTCATCCCTTGGAATTTTATTATTCTGTAACTAATAAATGCTAGGAAAAATATTATTATAAAATATTCTAAATTTATTTTCTTACACAAAGTCATTCACCACGCCTCACACCAATGTAATACAACCATGAAAAAAACATTTTACATATATTAATTTTGATACCATTGGATAATAATTTTGATTTTATTGCTTAATGAATGGTGTTACTCGATTCCAACATGTAATGCAATAATTTGTAGAGCTCATAAGTAATATCTAGATACTAATAATATATTATTAATTATTATTATTAATTAAATAATAGAAATTATATAATAATATAACTGATATAAATAATTAATAATAAAATAATTATTATATTTTAATTAATAGTAGTAATTCACTGTTATGTATCTAAATATACATGTATATGAATATCATGTGACCCCACCTCAACAAAATCACTCAGAAAGTATGTACCTATCATTGGGTGGTAGAACAAAAACGATAATATATAAAAATTTAATGCTTTATTCTTTATAAAATTTACTAGAAAAGTTTTTCTTACAATCACTATTTTGTAATTTAATCTTAATTGATATCTTGTAAAAATGTTGACAATCCTCTGAGTAATAAAAGTGTTAATTAGGTTTCTAATTTTACATTTGCTAAATGACTTTAATAAATTTTTTATTTACATAAATTATCATAATACGAAACAGAATAACTTTTGAAAATTATCTTTTATACCATAAGCGACAATACTTTTTTCTCTTTCACAAGAACTAGATGATCCATTCTCTCTCCAATAATGTCATTAATCATTCTTGAAACAGTTAGTTCAACTGTCTAATCTGGATTCTTATAGTATGAACCAACTTTAAGACCTTAAGCCATTTTTATCGAGGAAAGATTTTCCACCATCTAATCTTCTTTTTGTAAACCTTTCAATTTCTGTCTAAATTTATTGATGAGAATCGAAATTTTTTTGTTTCTTGTAATCAATTTTTGTTCATTTGTAACCCAGTTATATTATAAGAAACTTTCAATTAAATTAATTTAATTGTTTACAATTGAATAAATTTATAAAACTTTTGTCTAAAGCGATTAATTATATATAAATTTATTCAAATTATATATATATCTTCTTTTAATTACAAAATTTTCTTTATCAAATAATTAAAGACAATTTCCCTAAATTATAAATATATTTAAAATTTGTTTTTAGAGAATTTGAATAAATTATCATACATTCAATTACTCTGTTATTTTTAATATTTAATTTTTAATTGAAAATGTACATGAAATTTTGAATCGTTGAAATATGATCACTTAAATTAATACCTCTAAACTTAAAAAGTATTTTTAACTTTAAGTAAACAAAATAAATAATAAAAATATAAAAAAATTTGATAAGTAATTTTTTACAAGAATTAAATAAATTTTCATTTCAGGAAATTAGAATTTCTTATAAATTTAATTAATAACATGAAATTAAATTATATATTTACAATAAACAAAGGGGGGAAAATGAAAAATTGATGTGAAATTAAATTTATTAGAAATTATATACAAATCTCTTGAGCACCTAAAAACCTATACACGAGTAATACTACAATATTTGTATTAAAGTTTAAATGAATTGATTAAAAGTCTTAACCTCCTTATGAGCCATTTATGATAAAAAAAATATGTAATTATTTATAAAATAAACAAATAAGTTAAAAATATGGGGGACCAATTTTAAATGCTACTTTTGTTTTATTGACTCAGAAGAAAATGTGTTTTTGATGTTTTGTTCTTTTCAATCCGATTAATTTATAACAAGAATGTGTTTTTTTTAGAAATTGCAGCTGGTTGTTTACATAATTTATTTCCTACTCTATCAGGTTAGAAATCGGTGGAGACGGTGTGCATTGTAAATGAGAGAGGGCAAGAATCCCAAAGGAGCAAGGACAAAGGGCTAAACCGAGCGCTTTTTCCATCCTTCATTTGGCTCGTTTCGTTTCGACTTTAGTAGACGCTTGGATTCTAAATGTCTTGCGGTCGGTTGGCCTCTCTTCTCAATCCCTGCCTATTTACTTTTTGCCCTGAATAATGGAATAGCAAATATATAATAACTAACAAATGGTTTTAGTTTTGACATAAAATTAATATTATATATATGTATAAGGATATACGCGAGTATAATATAAATTGCATATAAATACAATAAATATTAAATTAATCTATTTATCTTCATCCATTTGTCCGTTAAATCATTAGTTATCTTTAATAGAGGCTGGATAATCTGTTTTCTAAGATTAAGTTTCCTCTTTATGGTAAATAAAATGGTGTTGGACCAGGCTAGGGCGTATCAACAACCCAGGCCATGAAATACTGAATCATATTAATCAAATGTAAATTTATCAATAAAAGGGGAAGTGGCCCGCGATAACAATTTGGGGGTCTTCTAAAAATTGATCACTCTCTTAAAAATAATACTTATTTCATACTGACAGAAATAGAGAAAACTAATGTTTTAAAAAATACATTATTTGTGTATTATAATTGTAAATATATGCGACCCATGGAGCTATGATAAACTTTCATCCGGATTGGCCACCTCTCTTCTAGTAGGGTGACTGTAAAGGGAGCACCTCAGAAGTTTAGAATATATATATATATATATATATATTATTTTGGAAATTTTTTTTCATTTCCAAAAGATCTATTGACTTTTAAAATAATTAATTAATTAATAATTAATTTTATGTTATTGATTATGGCACCCTATATGATTGTTTTTAATTTTCTTTTGTCTTTCGAGAGAAAAATGAACAAATTTCAATGACATTTATGATAAATCATTTTTTATAACAAAAGGTGGAATTCTCTTGATAAAAACATTATCAGTTGAAAGTCTTTAGGGACAAAAATAATCTTTTCCATTGTCATATTTGTATTGACAAGTGAAATTATTTATTATATTAAAATGTGAAAAGTATGCTTTAAATTTTGATTTTAATAGATGGATCGTTTTATTATATTAAGCAAATAACAGATAAATTAAAATGGAAAATATTGAAAAAAAAATTAGATTTTTTTCATACTCTAATTTGAAGAAAATTAAATACAATTATCATTTTAAAGATTCTCTTTGCTTTGGTCCTATCCTTTAGGTTTGGTTTATCCTCTTTATCAAAGCAAAAGGGTAAATGTTTGTAATTTACTTTTTGTTAGTTTGTGTATATGCTAAGTTAAATATGAATTATCCCCAAATGAAACACTTAAATTGTGATTTACACACTTGATTTTATTTGTTATGAATTAACTACAATTAGTGGGGAATAAATAACCAAGCGGATAATTTAGCAATTAGCAAACATCTTAATAATCACAAACTCAACACATTCTATTTAAGAAATTAAACAGAGCTCATCTCTAATGAAAATGTTTCTGTAAATGAGGCGAAAAAAATAATAATTCTCATTCATTGATTGGAGAAGAGATAATATATTATTATTTATTATTTATTTAATGAAATGTAAATTTTTCATATTTTTATATTTAAAATGGAATGTCATTATTTTTATATATCTATAATTTGTCATTCAAATATGTAAAAAAGATATTTTTGATGATGTAGAAATCGAAGAATGGGGATATCAGACATATAATCTTCAAAATTATACTCATAAAAATATAAACCTAAATTATATTTACATATTTATTGCATATACATAAATAAGTATAGTATAAATAAACAAGTACTTGTTAAATCCGTCATATAAAAGTAATAAATATTTGTTTTTTTTTAGTGTTAAGATCTCATTTTATTCGAAATATTTTACCGAAGTTAAGTAATATTGAGAATATTTATTTATTTATTTGATATCAGAACTCATCTATTATTCAGAAATAATCGTATAGTATTTTTAATCTTGAAAATAATTATAATAATAAAAAAACTAATACATTTTACTAATATATTTTATTTTTTTAAATTTTATTTCAAATAATTTCATTATTAATTATTTTCTTAATTTAAACTAAAAATTGTATTAGGAAAACAACAGTGAAATATTTATTATTTACGTATAATGGTGTAATTATATAAATAATTTAAATTAAAATTGAAAATCTGATTAATATCCGATTGAAATGAATATACATCTATATAATAGAACTAAAAACAATGAGATAGAAAAACAATACAGGAATATAAAAATAGTAGTATAATAGAAACAAATTGAAAACAATACTAACAGAATAAAAGTTTAATTGTATCAAATATAATTCACTTTTTATTATTATAACTAGCTGCTCATAGCGCAGAAGGCGCTCTTCACACCTAGACGTGGGCTCCGCCCCCTGTACCCCCGAGTGTAAATTAAAATCAAAAACATGGGTAATATAATTTAGTCATTTTTCAGCCAATTTTGAGTCTATAACATCCTTATTTTCCGGACAGACAGACAGACATGTAGAATTCTAAAGTCACTTTTGGATTCTAAAGGTCATGAAACGCGAAGATATGCAAAAAATTTTAAATTCTGAGCTCAGTGCAGACAAAAACCTTTATATATATATATATTTAGGCAAAACTATATTGCATACTTATAAAATATTCAATTTGATTTTTATCTTATTTTATTGCACAATTAAACTAAAAATGAAATTGAAACAGGGATTGATTTCTTCTTTTAGTAATTCAATTACGTATATCTGGAAAAATTATTATCTCTCATAGTAAATATTCAAGAAGACTTATTATACAAATTTAATCTTTAATCGTTTTAATAACAATGTCGAAAATTAAATGTTTTTTAACCTTCAAGATTTAAAATTATTTGATTATTGTAGAGATTTGTAATTAAAAGAGGCCAAAATATGTTTATATAATTCTAATTTCTTCAATTTAAAAAAAAATTCTTTTAACTTTTTATTTTTCCAAAAAGCAAAAAAAAATAAATTACCATAAATTATTATTTATTACTTATATCTCATAGGTTCCTAAAGCGTCTATTTTAACCTCCAGGGGTCCACAAATTTGGGGGTCCATGAAATGAAAATGGGGGTCTACGATGGATTTTTTGAATATGTCTCTTAAAAAAAAACAACAAAAGGTAAATCGTTTCCGACATGACTTTTGACATATTTTTTGATTTTTTCCCAATATGTCTCTAAAAAAAAGGTAAATCGTTTATAAAAAATAAAAATCAATTTAGGGGGTCTACCCAAAACGAAAAATATGCCAATGGGTCCACGTTTGGGAACCTATGACTTATATCAACCAATAAATTCCATATTTATTTTATTCATTTTAATTTATATTTTTTAAATGATAATAAAACTTTATCATTTGAATGTTAATTTTCATTTTACTTTTACTGCGTATCCAAAATTTAAGATTATTTTTAATGACCTACTAACTGCTGAACTTGTTGAAAAGGATTTTATTTGTTGGAATTTCTCTTAAAAAAATTCCAAAATCTCAGTCCAGATGTCCATGACATTATTTGTGTTGAATGTTGTACATTTCGTTGAATCCAACAAGAATTTGTCTATTTTATTATCCTCTGTGACATCCTAATAAAATAAGTTATAAAACTTAAATGCAAGTTATTATAACCATAATTCTAAATTTTATTTTGTAAATTAACTTAAGGAAACAAATAAAAAAACTTCCTTTCTATTAATGAAATACATATATTTTTTTAATGATCTTTTTATTTTTATTTAACAAAAACAAACCCATTAAACAAATGTTATTATTAATACAAAAAATCTTTTACGTTATTGCAACATTTTTAATTAAACAATTACAATTATAATTTTTTCTTAGTGTCCCATTTAATTCATTTAATATTTCTGTATTTAACAGTAATATATATATATATATATATATATATATATAATTTCCTTTAAATAGTAAAAAAAAATCTTTTATTATATAAATTAACATAAAGAACAGAAATTTAAAATTAGATTTATTTTGCTCAATTTCAAGACAATAGTTACACACTAATTATAAAAAATCTGTTTCAAATTTTTATCAAATATCAATATAAAATAATTTAATATTTGATTTACATGATATTCTAATTCAGCATAAGATACTATATTTCTATATTGAACTATTATTGTACTAGTAAATATTATATATTAAATAAATTTAAATAATTACTTCTGTTCCATTACGGTAAACAAGTATTGTTTGATTATTTTAATTAATATAGAATTGAAATTATTTTAATAGAAAAAGCGCATAAGTCAAATAATGTTTTATTATAAATAATTATGAAATGTCAAGAGCAAGGTTTATTTCATATTTTATAATTGTATTCATTCATTTCACATTTTCAATTTATTCCCTGGTACTAAGGCAATCAGCCTTACATAAAGTATGTCGGTTTCAACAGGTTAAGTTTTGTTATTTTGTTATTTTGTTATTTTTAATTTAAACATAATCTTATTTAATTCAATTAAACAAGATATAATTTCATTTCATTTTAATTGAAGATGAATTC
The DNA here is from genome assembly GCA_963082975.1 of Labia minor. Taxonomy (NCBI): domain Eukaryota; kingdom Metazoa; phylum Arthropoda; class Insecta; order Dermaptera; family Spongiphoridae; genus Labia; species Labia minor. The sequence goes on along the minus strand of OY720344.1, from coordinate 39,494,586 downwards.
CTCAACTGGAATTGATGATTTTTTTAAAAAACTCAATAAATTATAAATATATTGGATAATGTTAAAATAATTAAACTTATTTTAAGAGATCTTATTCTCTTATCATGAATTTTTTAAATAACATATGAACTTGGTAAAATACGATTTTTTAAAAAAAATGAGAATCCTATTTATTATATTTTTTTTAGTGTTGTATTACAAATTTGGCCGATATAAATAAAAGATGGTGACACGAGTGGCGGCTTCATCTCTCGTTGTTGTCTTTTCCATTTTCATCACCACAATTTTATCTTTCCTTATCTTCACACGTTAGGCTGCAACCCCTCCCAAGACTTGATTTTAATTATCTGGAACGCCTCTTGCATCCATCTTTGTATTATTGAAAATATCCCCAAACCTCTATTTCCATTTTTCATTTTACATATCTTTATTCAAATAAATATACGTTAATAGACGGCAATAATTATATATATTTAAAATATTTTTGAAAATTTAATAATTTGGTGGATCTTTCAGTTACTAAAGACAAATTTGAATTTAAACATACAATTTATGACAAATACTACTAGTATTAATTATTAATTATTTTAAAATTATGTTAATATCCAATTAATTTTTTTTTATTGATTTACAAGAAAATTGAGCCAGTCATAAAACCGTTTTACAATATTATTTGAACAATGCAAGTTAGTGAAACTGTGTGAGTTTGGCACCACAGAAGTGGTCATAACTAATTCTTTAATAAATTTCCATTTATCACTGGAGGGGGGAGTAAAACTCATAAAGTTTTTTGCACTAAATCGGCGGGTTTTGTTCGTTTAAGTCGTCTCAAAATTTCATTGTGGATTAAGAGACGCCAAGAGATTGGGATGATATTTAAGGCGAAGTTCATGTCTCTCGGACATTGCACTTCGTTCTTCAATAATGGTATTTATTTTTATCTCGATGAATATCTTTATCGCGACAATACCATTTAGCATTAACAATTCTACGTAGCACTTTATTTTGGAAAGTTTGAATTATTTTTATTTTTGATTTTGCACTACAACCCCACAACTGTAGTCCATAAGTCCAAACAGGTTTTAAAATTTGTTTATATAGCAGTAGTTTGTTGTGAACTGAGAGTTAGAATTACTACCAATGAGCCATTCCATTTTAGATCTCACTACGTTTAGATGTTTTCTTTTTATTTTTACGTATTCTTTCCAACGAAGTTTGGCATCGAGTGTCATGCCCAGATACTTAGCAGAATTTGAATATGGAACCCTTTGCTTGTTGATTATAATAGGCAAAGGGTCTTGGTTCATTAAGGTGAAATTGATGTGTTGAGACTTTGATTCAATCAACTTGATACGCCACTTGTTAGCCCAGTCCACAATTCTGTCAATAGCCTTTGTACCCTAACTGTTGCCAAGGCAGTATCAATCCCGGTGGTCAGAATAGCAGTATCGTCTGCAAAAGTTGCTATCTTGATTTTCGAGCTCTTAGGGATGTCAGCAGTGTAAAGGAGATATAAAATAGGTCCTATAACGCTTCCTTGGGGTACACCTGCTGAGATTTTCCTGAAGCTAGAGTACGCATCTTCAAAGTGGATTCGAAAGTATCTATTCCGAAGATAGGACTCTAGAAGATTACTGAACGCCTTTGGAAGCATTTTTTTAGCTTATATACCAATCCCTCATGCCATACTCTGTCGAATGCGAGAAAGTTAGCAGAACAAATATTTTTCTCTTCATAAGCTTTTTCAATATAATTAATCATTCTATGGACTTGATCTATTGTAGAATGTCTATCTCTAAAACCTAATTGATGTCCTGGAAGGAAATGTTTTTCTTCAATAATAGGCTTCAACAGTTTGATCAACAATTTCTCAAACACTTTCGATATCACTGATAATAGAGAAATTGGCCTATATGATGTTATTTCTTCAGGCGATTTTCCCGGTTTTAATCCAATTAATGCGATAAATAATTTCAAAAATATCATTCATATTCAATTTATCAACGCTTTCAAATGAAATAAAATAGAATGTTTTGAAAATGCGATTTTTTTATTGTCTAATATATTAATAATAAACTATTTTCTTACAATATTATTGATAATCTGAATCGAAATTATTAATATAACAATTATTAATATGAGTTTCTCTTTAAACTGTACATACATATTTGTATTTTAATACTCTACATATGAAATATAATATAATAATCATAATTTAAAATAAATAATAAAAACAGTTTCGAACAAATAAAATATAAATATCACTATATTATGTTAATTTTAAATTATACTCTGAATGAATATTTATGTAGCTACTTTGTTCTATTTCCATTAGTTTAAATTTTATTTCTAATTAAAAAAAAATTAAAAAAGTAATTTTTATATGTATATATTTTTATCCAAGATAATGAAAAACATATTTTATAATAAATATGACACATGGGGTATTTTTATCAATGTTTTTTTTTAATTGATTACCATATTAAAAGATCATTTATTACACTTGTATGTTTCCTCAGCTAATAAATTTTCTAAAACAAGTCTGAATGTTTTGTTATAATATGAATTCGTTGATTTATTATATATATATATATTAATTATATTCATTTAATGAGTTTATTTTAATAAAATTTATGAGTGTGCATTTGAAATTCGTATCAATTTCGCCGTTGATTCTGATCTTAATAAAGGAAGGGAAGACTATAAAAGGCTGTAGAATGATGTGAAAAGAGTTCGAAACAACGTCGTTTCGGAAAAAATCTTTAGGGGGCGTAGAAGTGGGAATAGAAAAGACGAGGAAAGGAAATTGTACGTGTCCGGAATCGAACTTGGTACAATCAAGTCACGCTTCTGGTTGCCTAGGCGACTAGATACCAGTCATAATTGCTTCCAGTCTTGGAATTCTCACGGGATTATTAGTAGTCATTTAGGATGATGAATTACTTATCAATTCAAAAGAGGATGTTACTATGTTCTTTTCTTTCATATTAGGGAAGAGAAAACATATGCTGGCAGATTCCAGATAAAAAAAAATGTTTAAAAATTCAGTCTTTAGAAAAATGTTGAAATATTTTTTATCAAATTATATCTTTTATTTGAAATAAATATTTATTAAAAAAATCTAAAAGAAATAATTAATATTTTGAAAACAATAAAAATATGAATAAATTAATATTAATAAATTGTATATTAACACAAACATAAATTATTTTTGGGTATAAAACTTAATAATTTATCAAACTCCGCGCAGCTAATCTGATGACTACTTTAATTCGGATAATCTAGCTTTACATGTTCGACAATGAATATAAACATTTTAATGCTAGTAATTTCTAAAATTATTAAAATATGTTCTTCTTAGTGCTGCCATTTTGTGTTAGTGAATATTCGTTTGAATCTCTCTCTGCTATATATGTTTTCATATTAAGCCACTCCGTTTTGTTATTCATCCATTATATTTTTTGTCTTTTGGTTTTCGTTTTTCATCTATTTTACCCCTTCTAGGGCGATTTATAGTGTGCCAGAGGTACTCTCATTTTCTTTTATAATTATAACTATTCATTAATTCCCGGTGTGAGTTCATTTCTTGTAGAACTTGCAAGAAAAAATGTGTTTTAAAATATTAATGTTATAATTTTTATTTTACAAATTATTTTAAATATTTTAAATTATTTATTTTAGTCTAAAGGTTAATATTTTAATTAATTTAATAAAATGATTAATTTATATTTATTGAATATTTTAGTAAAAATAAAGAAATATATTGTTTTTAAAACATTATATATGTATATGTTAATACTAATTCTAAATCATTGTTATGTTATAATTTGAATATATAATGACATCATTAATTATTAATGACCTTATTATTAATTAGTTTAATTAAGACAAAACAATTATAATGTTTCTCTAGTAAAGGAGATTTATACAGTATGATTCATCACATCAAAAATCTCCTAATAGTTGAATTTCATAAAATTCCTGTGAACAATTTAAAGGTTATAATGACATATATATATATTTAATTGTTGCTAGCATAATCATATATATATATATATATATATTTGATACATTTTTTATATCGATATATATATAAAAAATTTAAAATTCGAACTAAGAGATGCGGGTTGCCTAATACTAGGGGCTCTTATACTGACAGACTGATTGAATGGATGTTTAGTTTGACTTGAGCGTCACCCTTCATAGGTGGCCAGGTAATGTCTGATCTGCCAAATATATCTCGGTAAGATGATTTCATATTTAATATATAAATCTATTAAGCCTTAGTATAGACGTAACTCTCCATAATCACGCATAAATTTTTATATAAAATTATCTTAAATGCATCATTGAAAATTTGATATTCAATATATAAAATATTTCTTAATGAAAAAATAACATTAATATATTTTTAAATGTTAAACAAATAATAATATTTAAATATACAATAACCTAAATATAATAATAATATAAATATACCATAATACTAAATACTAAAATAAAGTAAAAGAGAATAGTAATTAATTTAATAAATTTAAAATTCTATTAATTTAAAAAAGATTTGATTTTGAATTTTAATTTTAACTTAAAAATTTAATTTTGACTTAAAACTTTTCATAAAATTTAATTTTAACTTAAAACTTTTCATAAAATTTATTACTTACAATATTATTTTGGTTGAATCAACAAAAGGGTATGTCAATAAAATTTCTCATTTTGGCGTCTGCCAACAACACCGAAAATAGTTTGTTTTTAATATATGAATATTAAATTTTCAAAATGAGAATCTTTAAATGAATACATTACAATTCATGTTTATCTCTTCAAATTTTTTACTTGGTGAGGAACAAGTATATGTTAATACAATACCAATTATATTTAAGAATATCAATAAATACATTGAAATGCATTTATAGTATTAAACTTTGAAAAAAATATTAAAAGATATATTCTTCTATTAACCTATTATTTGACTTTTCAAGTGACGGCAATGGTCTTTGTAAAATGGACATCTATACATTTTTTTATTCATGTTTCAAAATTCAATTTTAATTTTTTCCCTTCTACCAAAATTATACGAGTATATGGTTCAATTGATTATTCGATTATCTATAATTTCATATAAAAATTGCATATAAAAATTCAACTTGATACCTTCTATTTCATATCATTAAATAAATCCTTCAATTAAACAGTGAAAGTATAATAATCATAATAGAAATTATTTCCTTATTTAAGTACTAAACCACTATTAATTTAATATTAAATTCATAAAAGGCCAAGTAAAATAAATTAATAAAAAAAAAAAAGTTGGAAAATAAAACGGCGTCATTTGAAGAGAAATCCCAGGTGGGAGCGACTAATGCGTTTTTCATTCGCGAGATGCTGCTCTTGCATTTGGCTAGTTCCCCTGGGCTTTATTATATCACCAACGGATCTGATAAAAGGACGAAGAGAAAAAAATATCATGGACAATATCGCAATCTCTCCCTCCCTTCCTCTCTCTCTCTCTCTCTCTCGGAATAACACAAAAAAGCGATAAAATTTCAACACCTCTAATATAACTCGAATTTTTAAAGACGATGGAAATATTCTTTCTCATTTTCAATAATAAATCCCAAAAGAGTTTTATTACAAAGTGTTCCGTTTTACATACACATTTAAAGATTTAAGTATAAATTTTTAACTTCTCGACATTTATTTTATATTTCTTATAGATTATTAATTTCTTAAGAGTTGAGAGATTTTTAGATTTTGATGGTTCTATAAGTTTTTTACTATCTCGCACTATAATAATGAAATTTGGTATACGGGCATTATTAAAAATTCGTAGTTTTCTATCAACTTTTGAGAAATCTAGCTCATTCGAAAGATGACCATTACCTACCACGTTTTCATTTTTTCCCCTCTAAAAATAAAGATATATGTTTGATAGTTTTCCACGTGATTATAAATTGTATAAAATTGCTATATATAGAATTTCAGCTTGATTGAATCGCTGAAAGTACGACAATATTTTTTTAAATTTTGACTTAAAAATGAAGGTAAAGGTTTTAAATTTAGCAAAAGTTTTAATTAAATTTAATCAAATTAATTTTAATTTTAATTTTAATTATTAAGATCTATCTTTAGTCTAGGCTAGACTATGTTTTATTTACGTTAAAAAAATCAAATCAATGTTGATATTATTAGATTGCCTTCTTATTTCAATAAAATGTTATCAATAAAAATTATGTTAAAAACCTTAAATTCTTTGATCTGATAGAAAAAAATTTTAATTAATTTTCAAATATAGAAAAAAACTTGATAATCCAATTCAAATTTGCAAGATAGTAGAGTGGAGACTCTCCAGACTTTTTAATATAAAATATTATGCAAATAATCCGGAAATAGCATTTAAATATATATATATATATATATTTATATATTTTTAAATTAATTTAAATAACATTACTATTTTACCTCTACATATCTATAGCTAAGATTTGAATATTTTTCATTTTTTTTTTAATTTATTAAAATCGACTTTAGCATTCACTAGGTAATACTATTTTTTAATCATTTCTAAACTATATAAATTATTATGAATAAACATCATATTTTGTAAAATTAGATTGATACAGAAACTAATTTCATTTACATTATTAAACTATAAATTTTAAAATTAACGTAACTTTATGATCATCGACAGTCACGTCTGACAACATTAACTACTAAGTTATATTTGCAAAGCATGGATAATAAATACATACATATTGTATCCATGGTGTGTAATTTATAATTTATAATAGGAAAAAAAGAATTTATAAATATATTTTTTTTAAATAGTCTTGTCAAATTTCATTAAATAAGGTGATCGGATTAACAATAAATTATAGACAAATAGAGGAAATGAAAACAGACTGTTAATTTCTAGGTTCAACGAAAATTTAATCTTCATATTTCATATCCTTTATTTCATCATATAATTTATTTCATCTTGCTTAATAGAATGGTTTTCTTTTTTATAATTTCAATTTTGTTTTTAATAATAATAAGAATATTTAAATCCAATTATTTTTTTTGAAATTTTCATTAAAATTGTATTCAGTTAAAAAATTTATTATAATAATTTATAAATTATTTATGGATATTACAAGAATATATTTTTACCGACCGACGATAGTAAGGGAGGTATTGTTTTCACACCAAATTTCACATGTGGAGATTTTTACATATCTCCACGAATCATGCATTTTCTTAACAGAAAAAAGTATTTTTAGCATGATGTCTGTCCGTCCGTCCGTCTGTCCGTCTGTCCGTCTGTATAGATGTGTACAGCCCGAACGGCTCAACCGATTTTGATGAAATTTGGTATATTTACTTAATGCATCAGTGGGATGAATTGATCAACTTTTGGTGCAATTCCGGAAACCGGAAGTGGTAGTATTAGCGATCGACGATAGCAAGGCAAGGGTTATTTTCACACCAAATTTCACATGAGGAGATTTTTTTATATATCACCACGAATCATGCACTTTGTATTGGTTTTATCCTCGGGAAAATCATATTTATTAGTTTTTTCTTGATTTAAAATTATATGACGTCATCCAGCCATTCATGACGTCACAGCCTGGTCTTACATATATATTATAAATAAAATAAAATTAAAAATATTTATGTTATATTCATATCTGTTTTTTATTACATTAATAGATATATTAAAATTATTTGAAATTGTTTCTGTAGCTGGAAATTAATTTTTCAAACCGTCGGTCGGTTCGGACCTGGCCACAGGTCAACTTATTTTTATATGAAAACATGTCGGTTCTTTTTGAAATCTATTTCAATCGTTGTTATAAAATACTATACATTCTTTATAGCAAATCATTTAAGTTTACAAAACTGCTATAACTATTGCTTTGTAAATGTAAATATTTAAATAAATCATAATAGAAAATTTTACAATTTTAATGTAACATTGCTTGAAAAAATATTTTATTATATTTTTAAGATTAAAATAATATATAAGATGATGAAAATCACTAGGAGGATCAAGTAAGGGATAATTTTCGAAATAGCATGAATTATTTAGAATATTCAAACTTATTAAAACATAAATAATCTTAAAGTTTCAGGAAATTAATTTTAATTTACATAATACTTAATTTGTGTTTACGAAACTACTAAACGACATTCAATTAAATATCCTAATAAAATAGATTTATTGCAAACTATAGCCATTATTAATATAAACTAAATAGGTTAGAAATTAATTACTTAAATAATATTTAAACTATTCAGAACAATTATTATTGTGATATATGTATGAGTATATACTTAGCTAAATAACAAAATGAATGAATATTTTACTAGATACCTAAACAATTTAAATATATATTTCATTTGAGAGAACTTGGCACAATAAAATAAATTTAATAATATAAATACAATTGTATTTATATGTAATAATTTTAATATTTTCAAATCAGCAAGAACATTTTTGGTTTAACTTGTTAATCTACGAGTAATGTGAAATATCAGTCATTTATTGTAGTTTTCTAAATAGAATGTGCTCATGTTTGTGCCAATTGACGTAATACATTTTTGATTGACTTCTAATAATATAAGACTCAATTATTTGATTGCAATTATTATACTTTTCTCAATAAATACTGATCATGAAAAAATTTATAATATTATTCTATAGATATAAAAATATTTCAAGCACGTTATTATTGAAAATGAATTAATAACATAATATATATATATATATATATATTATGAAACTATTAAATAATCTTCCCGGATTAAAAACAATCATTTAACAATATTTAATAACAAAAACTATAAATTTGTTTCATTAAAATTTATATTTACAGATTTATTTTATTTTCTCAATGTAAATTTCTTTAAATTCCTAATTATGGGTAATTGACAATGATTCCAAGGTCATCTTGAAACAGTGATCATATTCTTTTCTTCTATCATAATTTTAATACGAATTATAAATAATTTTCAAATTTTATGATAAATAAATATTATATTAATTTGGTTATATACATATTTAGTACATGGTTTACCGAGTTGTGACTCGGAACTTTAAAATAATTATTCCTTATTAACTATGAATATTTAAGATTAAGATTATTATTTAATTTACAATAAATAAAGGACAAAATATATTAAAAAATTTCAAATAATTAAATTTAAAAAAATAGTCATAAAACATACAGCCCTTAACCGTACGTATTAATCTATTAATACACTGAAAGACAAAAAAGTATGGCTGTGGATATATCATAATATATATATGTATATATCTATTTTTTTTATTATTAAAATAACTATTTTAAATTAAAAAAAACTAATAAAGATGATTTTTCCCGAGGCTGAAACCAATACAGATAGATTTTTTTTATAAAAATTATCTATGGTGTGGATTTCAAAAAAACCTTTCGAGTGGTTTAATATTCCAAAAATACAAATATATATCTCGTATACAATTTTTGCCAGTATATTAAGATAAGATATATATATATATATATATATATAAAGAATAAATTTTAAAATAATTTGGTATTGATTCTATAAATCACAGTAGATTTGAAAATAAATTTGATTTACTCCCATTTTTTAAATACTTACTTCAATTGATATTCCACTAATTTGAGAGAAAAAATTATCTAAAATATGAATATATACCAGGCAAATAGAGATCTTTATATTGTTAATCTAAAGTTATTTGGTCGTTGGCCATTTTCCTCTAACATTCTTATATAGTTTTTAACAGTAAGTTTTTAAAACAAGTTTTTTTTAACATTTAATTTATATTAATTAAATATAGAAAAATGAAAAATTTATAAACAAGGATGATTAAATAGATATTAATTAAAATAAAAGTTATAAAAAAGTCGATGTTTAAAATTAAAAATTAAATTTAAATAAACGAAAACTAACTAGAGTTTATCTATTAAAATGAACTCTATTTTGTGAATTTTTTGGTGGTATACAGTATATATCTATAGATTTTCAAGAGTGTTCTGTAAATGAATAATAAGTGATGATATATTGAGGTCGTGTTTTATTCAGAAAGTCGAATTCTATAAAATATATCTTTATTAAATAAATATAAAGTATATAAGTCATAAAAACACTAAGTTCTTTACTTTTCTTTTTTTTTTAATAAAATTTATATTTTTTGTAAGTGTATTTTTGTTAAAAATAGATAAGAGGAACACATCAATTTTTTTTCCAATTCCATTTTTTGAATATTTTTTCATTTACCGTTTTTATTTATATTCTTTATCAAACTTCTTACTCTGCTTATCTTGGGCAGCGCAAATTTGGAACGTTCAGAGGTTAAGGAAGGCTATCTCTCCTTCAACTCTCCACCCTCTTCCCTTTCTAACAAATAAATCGAAAACAAATTCAATTTATCTGTAAACTCCAAATTGGGAGAAAAAGGGTTGATTCTTGATGAGAACTTTATTCTTAAATAGATCAAGTATTATTACATTTTTTTTAATATAGATTAGATACTACATATAGTACTAGAAAATTATCTGATTTATAATAATAAATAAATTTAATATAAAAAAGATTTATAATATATATGGTAAGTTACAAATGGGTTTGGAACTTCTACAAAAGAAATTATATATTTCTTTATAAACCTGACTGCTTTCATACTTTTTTCTTTTATTTATTTATTTTTATTTATTATTTATTAAGACATCCAACGATGTGCTATTGCCAAGAAATTTATTAATTCAAACAGATTCATTTTTTGGCCACCATAAAATTGTTTCAGCCTTCGTTGATAATGATTTATGAATTTTAAAGTATTATTTTACTAAGTAAATTTAAAGAAATACAAATGTCGATTTTCTCTCCTAAAGATCAAAGATCTATATATATATATTTAATTAGCTGCTCAGAGCGCCTTCGGCGCTCTTCACATCTAGACGGGGGCTCCGCCCCCTGTAGTGGTACATAGTATTTAGTTGAAAGTAGCAAAAGGTTTTCATCCATTTTGTTTCAATCAGTATATTACATAAAACATTCATTTCTTTTTGTGTTCTTATTTAAAATATATTTTAATTTAATCAGTAAATTAAGTATATATATTATTATTGTATATGTTATATCTATCTATGTGGCTCAAAGATACTCGAAAGTTCATGGCCGCAACAACCACATTTCTCCAAGTGTCCCTATCCTGAGCTCTTGTCCCATCTCTCCTACGCGTCCTTGGTCTTCCAAGCGGACGTTTTACAATCGGTCTCCCCACCAATATCTTTTTCCTCTCCCATTCTAGCCACGTGCCCTGCCTATCGCAACTTTTTCCCTTTTATAACCCTAACTATTTCTGAAGATGCATATAGGTCATGAAATTCCTCGTTATGCAGTCTCCGCCATTCCCCGGTGACTTCATCTTTCTTTGGCCAATAAATGCTGGGAAGAATCCTATTCTCAAATACTCTGAATCTACTCTCATCTCTCAGGGTCATTGACCATGCCTCCCACCCATATAATACAACAGACAAAATAATTGTTTTATATATTTTAATTTTGATTCCCTTTGATAATAATTTTGATGAGATAAGCCTCTTTACTGTACCATAACAGGTGTTTCCCGATTGCAACCTCGATTTAAATTATTCTCAAATATTATTATCCTTCGTGATTACATTCAATTTTTCTACATATTCAAATTCTACATTTTGTATATTAAGATTTTGTATGTTAATGCTGTACCTCTTTGTTACTAAATATTTTTTCTTATCACTATTAATTTCAAATCCCATCTCTTTTCCTAAGTCGTCTGGATAACCTAATATTTTACAATTGATTTCCGAATCTTACTCTTTTTTTATTACCTTCAAGACAAATTTGAAGATCAAAATTTGAAAAAGTTTATCCGGATCTATTGAGTGTCTATCTATTGTATGTTTTACTAAAGTCTACAAATAATTAGTGAACAGAAATATTCAATTTGCGATTTTTTTCTAATATCTGTCATAATAAAAATTATTATTAATTAATGTTGATCGATTTGGCCTGAACCCGCAATGATATCTCCTAATATTTCCTCCGCCTATGGTTTGTAAGTATTGTAATGTATATGTTATAAAAGAGAAATAGAGTATAATATTTCTTGATCATTTCATTTTGATATGTTATTTTCATTGCTTGATTTTTATTTTTTATTGAATATTTTTTTAGATCATAGTTAATTTCCTCTCTTAAAAGAAACTTATCTAATTCTGTGGTACTAGGAGATTTGAAAATTATTAGTCTTAACATGAAGATTTCGCTTACAGTTTCTGTTCTGTCCGACCTCCATCCAACAGTCATTTTCTCTCAAGTTTCTAGTTTCTCTTAATCATGTGATCTACATATATATTTAATTTTTTTTGCTTCATTATAATAAAATTTAAACAAATAAAAATTTTCACTTTGTTAATTTATATAAATTTCAATTTAAACTGATTGAGAGTCACGCTTTGCCAAAGAAGAAATATAGAATGTTCTTAGCGAGATTTGATATAATGTTGTCCGATTTTTGTCCTAAATCTGAATTAGAAGAAAATTATAAATTGCCTCCTCTTCCAGCTCAATTCATTTACCCATCCATGTTGTATAAGCCATCTTAATTTCAAATTTAAAATAGAGGGAGAGAAAGAGTTTTAAATTATATTAGAATATATAGTCTATATATTCTATATATATCAGTATTTTTTTCTGAATTTAATACCAAGTTCATTTTCAAAATTTTCCATTCTTAATGCATATGATTGATTACATGTGTTAAAATTAAAAAAAATTCAAATATTCTAATTTTTAAATTTATATACAATTTAATAATATTTTTTATTAATATCATATCAAAAAAGAGAATTTATTAAAAATTAAAAATACAAAATAACTTATTAATAAACAACTATGAATTATTTGCACTTCATAAAATCTATATATATAAAAAAAGGTTTTTGTCTGCACATTGCTCAGAATTTAAAAAATTTTGCATATCTTCGCGTTTCATGACCTCTAGAATCCAGAAGTGACTTTAGTATTTTTCATGTCTGTCTGTCTGTCCGGAAAATTACTATTTTATAGACTCAGAATTGGCTGAACCGATTTCTATGAAATTACATCACAATATTCTTATATACCCCTAGAGTAACATAGGCTATAAATTTTATTAATATCTTATCAATAACCGCAGAAATTAATTTTTTAAAGTTTATATAATTCTCCGTGTTGTTCATTCAAGAGCCTGGCGTGGCCCACTGGCTCTAGCGGAATCATTTTAAACAATGAATTATCATAGCGATTCCCAATCAAAGAATTATTATAATATTTCACTTTTTATTTTAAATTCTAATATTTAAATATCAATTTAATTAAATAATTTATTCTAGAAGTTCTCATTTTAATTAATTTAATAAAATATTTATTAGATCATATTTAACTTAATTTTTATTTATTCTTTCTATATATTTGAATATTTCTTCTTTTCTATTTGAAAGTGAAAGGTTAAAAAATCTCGCTAAGAACATTCAATATTTCTATAAACAAATTATTCAGAGTATTGGCAAAGCGTATCACTCACAATCAGTGTAAATTGAAATTTATGTAAATTATCAAAGTGAAAATTTTTATTTGTTTAAATTTTATTACAATGAATCAAAAAAATTAAATATATAGCTCACATGATTAAGAGAAGCAAGAAACTTGAGAGAATATAACTGTTGGACGGAGGTCGGACATGAGCAGCTAGTACTAAATAATATTTTTTTTTATTATTAGATGATAAAATTTATATATTATTATATATTATAGAAAAGAAGAAATATTCAAATAAATAAAAAATAATTTAAGATAAAAATATGATCTAAATATTTTATTAAATTAATTAAAATGAGAACTTTTAGAATGAATTATTCAATTGAATTGATATTTGAATATTAGAATTTAAAATAAAAAGTTAAATATTATAATAATTCTTTGATTGGGAATCGCTATGATAATTTTTTTTTTAAATGATTCCGCTAGGGCCAGTGAGCCGCGAGATGCTCTTGAATGAACAACATGGAGAATTATATAAACTTTAAAAAATTAATTTCTGCGGTTATTGATTAGATATTAATAAAATTTATAGCCTATGTTACTATAGTGGTATATAAGAATATTGTGATGTTTTTTCATAGAAATCGGTTCAGCCAATTCTGACTCTATAAAATAGTTATTTTCCTGACAGACAGACAGACATGAAAAATTCTAAAGTCACTTTTGGATTCTAGAGGTCATGAAACGCGAAGATATGCAAAAAATTTTAAATTCTGAGCAATGTGCAGACAAAAACCATTTTTTTTATATATATAGATGTTATTTCATATAAAAATTAAAATAATAATTAGCAGAAATAACAAAAAAAATATGTAATTTTATTCACTGCCCTTGCTTAAAACGATTTGAAGTGATATATCTAATAAAAGTATGAAATACAAATATTTTTCATAAACGTAACCAACGCTAAATTCAGGAGATTAAAAAAAAGTTGTTTATTTAAAATAAGTTTATTGCTAAATAGATTTTAGAGTATGGTAAATAGTGGATATCATGTCAGTAACATTCACTATTTTTTCTTATATTTGAACGAATAAAAACGCAACCAAGCAATCAAAAGGAGCCATGTTTGGCGAATAAGTCGTATGGCGTAACAGCACACTTAAATGCTTTCAATATGTCAAGAACCAGTTTTAACGATAAAAAATAGAAGATATAGGATCTAGTTCTGTTTTTGTTTAATATTCTGAACGTTCTATTATTAGAGAGTAGTTGTTAATAGCATAGAGATAAACCGTCTTCCTCCAACAATCTTTTGCAATTTCACATTTTCTAATTATTTTGACAGTCTTTAGCGTTTTTTGTGTGCAACATTGAATTCACCAATTTCGAATTAATGTATCCAACCTTGGTATGTGTATCTTACAATGCAATGTTTTCATAAACTTCTCGTAGTGATTGAGTAGCAGTTTTCTTCAAATGAAAATAACAAATTAATGCTGTCTCCGATGCCCTTTATTTATCACAAAGTTTGACATATCGAACATAGCAAAACAATACTATGCAATACCCTTTTCTGCTTATCACTAGTGGGCGTTAACTCTTTTTTGATGGTACAACAAAAGGGTAAATACGTAAAATTTTTTACCCGTCGTAGCAACGGCGCACAATCATTTCTCAAATTCTCATTTCATATTTCTACATCTGGACAATATGAACATAAAAATTATTAATTGATTTTTTTTTTGATCAATTAAAATAAATTTCTGATTATCTTATAAAGAAAATAAATAATACAAAGTAAAACAATCTTGGTAAAAGAAATAAATTATTAAATTTTTCTTATAATCGTTTATACGTATAACCAAACGGCGTTGATTCTAAATGGAGATGGTGGTTATTTACTTAGCTCCGTTTGGAGTTATTTAAACCCTGCCTGACCCCAGGCCATATTCTCCCATTCATCTCTCGAATAGAATATTCATTTCATCTATATCGCCTAAAGTTATTCTTAACTATCTCCTTATTCCTTCTGTCCTCTTAACCGACCGTTCTCAACTCATCGTTTCATTTAAAATTGAAATAAAAGAAAAACTTCCATAGAAATAATTCAATTTATATTCTATTTTATTTGACCTGTTCTAAATTATGAATATTATTAATTAATACGGACCAACTTATATTTTTCATTTAATATTATAAATTTTGTATTTATTACTCTAATTTAAAAGGTAATTTGCTAAAAATTTCAATGTTTCGCTGTCTTTTTTGTTTGTATGTGATTAATGAATAATTTAAAAAAACGATTTTAATATATACCAATATGGCATCTATATTTTAATATATTTTAATATTGATAAATAATATAAAATATAAATCACTCTTTTTGTATTTTTATTACATTTGATCTTTGAAAAAATTCCTTTTTTTTATTTGAAATAAATACTTTATTAATTTTCTAATGATTTATGAGATGTAAAAATATATATTTTACAGAATCTAAAGACAATATGATTCTTTAAATTTATTTTATATTTCCTTTTCGTTGTAAGAAATACTTTAAGATCCCCCTTGTCTCTTTCCTTGTTTTTATGGCAGTTTGTCAATTCTTCACTTTCTTCTCATCTTCATACATGGATATATTATATTTATTTTAGTCTTCTTCTTCCTCATCTTTCCTTAAATTCTATTTGATACTTTCTGTTGATTATTTTAATCTGTATATACGTACAATAACACATAATACGGGAAAAAGTAAACGACAGGATGGCGCTGTTGTCGGGCAATCAACCGGTTGATTGGCACCATGGCGTTTACGTTTTTCTATCACTGTAAATGATTTTAAAACTTTAGAAAAAATATTAATAATAATTAAAGCCTAGAAAATCTTGTTTATAATTAATTAAAATGGTTTTATTTGAATGTAAATCTAATAATGCTTAAAAATTAATTCCATTGAGATTGGACGAGCACCAACAAAAAACTTAAAATAAATTATTATAATGAAGTACATCGTTGACATTGCTCGGTTTGCACCTTTTACATTTCCTTTTATCTTATGTTTAGTTTAGGAAATTCGTGGTTATGATAAATTCGTTTTTTTTCTACTTATTTATCATTCGTATTCTTCAAGGAGTAATTCCCAACTAGAGATCCTAAAAGACATAAATCCCGACTGAGAATAACGTTTCTAGGCTAACTTATGTTTAGTTTCAAATGTGCATTTATCTTTCGTTCATTTTAATGGGGAGTTCAATTTAAATGCTATCCAATCACCAAGGATTACTTAAAGAGCAAAAATACTATACATTTAGATTGATTGACTATTTATGCTGAATGTATAATTAGCATTGAATGAAAGAATAAACTTAAAAGGGTTTTTCACAAATAAAAAAAAAATAATATTGAATAGGTTTTAATAAAATTATGAAAAAACAACAAAATATAGATAATAAATAAATCCCTGAATAGACTGTGAAATGAAAATAGGATTGGTTTTTATCTGTTTTGATTAATTTTGAGGTCTTTTGTTTTCAAGAAATCTAAACTAAACTTTTCCATTTTAGAGATATTTTTTTATAAAATATTTTTTAAAATTCATTCTCGTAAAGATAATATGTGTTTACTTTATATTTTTCATCAAATAATCCACTTTTTCGGATCTCCTATATATTCTCTATAAATAATATTTGTAATTTATTTAAATGACATACGTAATAAGTATAGTTGCGCATTCGCAAATCCTGGATCCCGGGATGCTGGCGCATTGCAGGACCTCGACGCGAGGAGTCTCCCTGGGGATCTTCTGCATCCCATTGTGCATCCTGCACCTTGAGAATATCTTATACAACGTAACATATTCCTCTTGAATAAGAAGAAAAGTACATATAAATTGAAAGCCTGTATTTATAATAGTAAAGAAGATTATTTCTAACGATCAATGGGGGGAAGAAAAAAAATTACAATAATTTAAAAAAAAAATGAGAAACTAATAAATTTTAGAAAAAGTGTAAATAATCTAAAAATAAGTCATAAATAAAAAATAAATAAAACTATTAATTAAATAAAAAACAATTTTTAATTTATTATAAAAGGAAATTGAAAACATTTTTAACTTTTGTGTGCCAAGAGATTTTCAAAAGTGTGCCGCGAGATTATCAACATGTGCTGCGAAATTATTACAAATGTAAAGAGGCTCTTAAACATTTCCGACTTTTTTTTCAATATGGTAAACTTTTACACTTACCTTTTTCTTTGTGTACCGCCAAATTTTTAAACCGTTAAAAGTGTGCCGCGGTAAAAAAAAGGTTGAAAATCACTGACTTATTGTATTTATATATAATTTACCTTTATTATTATCATATATTTATTTGATCATTCATGACTTCTTTTTAGAATTGTTTAAAACAATTAGGTATAAGAATGAATTAAAATTACAAAAATCATAATATTTACAAAATTTAATTGGAATCGGTTGAGTACGAAGGTTTATTTTAAGAAATAAATAAAACCAAAAAAAATATATATATAAGTATAATTATATCCAAAAATTCAAATTAATTAAATAAAAAATTTACGATCATTATTTCTAAAGTTTGATGTTTACTTTTAGGGAGATATTAGAGGAATCGCAATTTCCTATGAAAGCATTTTTATCTGAAAGATTCGTAATTATTCGACTTGAAAAATTTTAGTAATTTCCTTGTTTTAGTGCAAATGGAATTAAAACGGCGACGTTGAACAAGTAACCAACCCCAACTCTCAAAGTATAGCCCTAAAGTGACCCATAAAAAATACTTTCCACTTTACGGAAATCTTCCCCCTTCTCCGCCTGACCCGTGGATGTTTTTCACGAGTTCAAGCTCATCGTTGGTGGGTCAGGATTGCAAGGAAATCCGGCCGAATAATTCAACATACAGAAAAAAAATAATTCATTGTTTCGAAAAAGAAAAATCGAAATTACCACATCATACTACTGAATCTCGTTAATATGGTAATAAATTTTCTTCTTCGATGATTATAATGGATTTTATTGTTTCAAGATAGAAGCGTTTGACTTTAAATTATGGGCGCAAATGAATTATATTATAATCAAAGATCGCTTCATCTCCACTATCAGATAGTAAACTTTATAATACAGTTTATTATCGGCTATTAATTATATCCAAAATAATATAATATATTTAACTATTTGCATGCGTAAGGGAGTAAGCAAATTTTAAACACAGTCAAGACTATTGTAATACATTAAGTTGATTAATCGTCAGTGATTTAAATATAATGATAGGAATATCCCTGAATATTCCCTGATAATAATTATATATTAATCAGAAAATCCTATCATTATTTATTTATAAATACAAAAAAATAAATATTTATTTTCGACTTCAAACTATAATTTTGCTTTAAATTTATTCACCTTTTTCAAACTATAGAAAAAAATTAAACTCACGATTAAAATATTATAATAATTATAACTTTCTATTAAATATTATAATATACAATTATCTATAATTTTAAAGGCAACTTAAGAAACTACTTAGACGAGCAACCCACCGAACAAATTGTGAGGCTCGCCAAGCATAATATCATTTTATAAATATGCTAAACTTTTTTCGTGCCACTTGATTACTGTTAAGTTAAATATTTATTATAATAATCGCTACGACAATGAAAGGAATTTTTGAGGCATGTTTATGTGAATTGTTCATTAATTTTGTTTTCATTTAATTTAATTATTAAATTAAATTCATTCTATAAATTAAAAATCGTTCATTATTTAAGGATTAAAGTATTTTTAACGACTGACGATAGTAAGGGAGGTATTGTTTTCACACCAAATTTCACATGTGGAGATTTTTACATATCTCCACGAATCATGCATTTTCTTAACAGAAAAAAGTATTTTTAGCATGATGTCTGTCCGTCCGTCCGTCCGTCCGTCTGTCCATATAGATGTGTACAGCCTGAACGGTTCAACCGATTTTGATGAAATTTGGTATATTTACTTAATGCATCAGTGGGATGAATTGGTGCAAATTCGGAAACCGGAAGTGGTAGTATTAGCGATCGACGATAGGAAGAGAAGGGTTATTTTCACACCAAATTTCACATGAGGAGATTTTTTACATATCACCACGAATCATGCACTTTGTGGTGGTTTTATTCTCGAGAAAAATCATCTTTATTAGTTTTTTTCTTAATTTAAAATTATATGACGTCATCCAGCCATTCATGACGTCACAGCCTGGTCTTACATATATATTATAAGTAAAATAAAATTAAAAATATTTATGTTATATCCATATCTGTTTTTTATTACATTAATAGATATATTAAAATTATTTGAAATTGTTTCTGTAGCTGGAAATTAATTTATTTCAAACCGTCAGTCGGGCCACAGGTCAACTTATTAAGTTGTTTTTTTGATAAAAAAGGTTGCTCTCCCCTTACTTGAGTATTTTGAAAATCTGCTGGAAAATATGTTGACAGTAGAAAATCATCCCGTTTTTATAATAATATAACAATTTAGCTTTAAATAATATATATCAAAGTTAATCAATCTGGTCTTTACATCGCAGTGGGGTGGGCTTTTCAACCTTAACGATGAGACATCAGTAGCGTATTCTGAGAGGGGAGGAGGGCAGAAGAAGCAGTCTGATGGAGGTGGCAGATTTTTTTAAAAAATTTAAGAAATTTTAAAATTTAACATAAAAAAACAAAAAAACAAATGAAATTTTTTTTATAAAAAACCATTAAGGCTAATTGGACGTTATGAGACTATTTTCGTGTTTGGTACACTTTGACTTATTGTTAAATGTATTTACATTAAGGTTAAATAATCTGTCTATCTTTACTATTAAACTAGAAATAAGTGATACAATAGATGTTAATAATGCTATAAGAAAATTGCAGTGAGTAATACCAGGAAAATTAAAATTTAACTTTGAAAATGTATTTAATTTTTATTTTTATTTTTAAAATACTTATAAATTTGTTCGACGGGCCGCATGCGGTCCGAGAGCCTCGGGTTACTCACCCCTACTTTAAGGTATGCGAAAAGATGAAATTTTATTGAAAATTCAATGTGTGGATTTGTGACATGCTGGCAAATGTGGCCTCTGTTTCACGCAAAAGTAACTTTACATAAAGCCACTGAGAAATAGAAAATTCAAAATTAATATTGTGATTAAACAACAAAATATTCATAAAATTACATTGTAATAGAATAAATGTAATATACTAATTTACTTTTCAGTTAATCTTATTCCTATTTAATTGTGAGTAATTTAAAAATTCTAAAAAATATACTAAAATGGGCGGTAGGTATGCAAAGATTAACTATATCACTCCTATATCATATTACTATATCCTACTAGGTTAAAATGGTTCATTGGTTTTTGGTGTGTAAAATCAAAAATACAAAATGGATGATCAAATATAGTGATTACTCTCCCGTTTAAAGAAGATATTTTTAAATCAATACCAAGATGAAATAATATCGATGATTTTTTAAAATGTTTTTTTTATATAATCTGTTTGAAATTTCGAACACGAATTTTTGTGTCAACAACATAACTTTCCTTTCAATAGAATATAGTTACGAGTAAATAAAAGTTTTTATTTTCAAATAATTTTTTAGTTTATTTTTTAATAAAGGCATTTTATGTTTGTTTGTTTTTTAAGATTTTATTTTTCATTTCTTTTAAAATAATAATACAAACAAACAAAAGTGGACGAAATTGAATTAAATAATGAATCTATTTAATTGTTTAAAAGTTTAGTGAGAATGGAGAGAGGAAGTAAAGAGGGTGTTTAAAAAGTTTGACATTTGAATATTAGTTTAAATTCTCGTAAAGTTCATTTAATAATGGTTCGTCATATTTACATTTACATTTTTCCCTTTTTGTTTACTTCAAATTAAAGTTCCGTTTGAGATATTATCATGTCTACAAAATATCATTACAGATCTTACAGACTAACTTAATGTTATATATATATAATATATATTGTATATACTATGTACACTATTGAAATACATAATAAAAGTAAAACAAGAATATATGATGTTTGGCTTTGTAAGAATGAGATTAGAGCATATTTTTGTTAAACAATATAAACTACCTAGAGGATAATATTGTAATTTAACGGTGCTTGCAGGAACCTATGATCCACGAGTCAGCTACCAAGTGCTCCAAAATAATGTTGAAAACAATATTTTAAAAATAAATGAAAAATAAAATATTAAGGAGAAAATTGTCGTGACTGTTTAATACATTAACGTTAAGGTTAAGGACTCAGAACAGGAGAGCGGGGGAGAGTCAATGAAGTGGAAAAGGCATGTATGTTGGAACAGAAGGACTGCCCTCTCGGAGTAGCACTTTTTATTTTTGTGCACATGGGATTCGAAATGGCTTGTTCAATGACGAACATGCACGAAATACAACGGAACTCTGAAATTACTTGATTCTTGATCTGAAATAAAATTATTTGTTGATAAATAAGAAAAATTTCAAAAAGAATAAAACCAATTAGCGTCCTAGGGCCTATGCATGAACATTCTTATATATGGTTATTTAATATTTCATTGCAGTTACAAATAAAATTATTTTGTTAATAAAGTTATTGTTAACCTACATTTCATTTTTAGTTTTAAGCATATTTAAAAATTCCTCATCTCTATGTCCGACGCCCCTCAAGTTACGGCGCCCCTGAACTGTGCCCGAATTGCTCATAGGGCTAGTACGGCCCTGTATATTACCATGAATAAGAACAAATCTAAGACATTTAACATTTAAAAATATTTATTATTATTAATATTTACAATTATTTCCCAAGACGTCTTAACATAATTTCGATTTAATTAATTAGACTCACAGTCAATAAAAAAAAATTACCGGTTACAGATCTAAATTATATATATTAAGATTTCATTAAGAAAATCTATAAATTCATATTAATTGCATATAATGATAGATAGGAGTACTTGTACTAATGTACCAGCAGCTTGTGAGTAGAAGGCATTAGAATTAATTACTCTGAAATTAACATGAATTGAGATTCTGACAGAACGCAAGAACTGATAATTATTAAAGGTATCGAATATAATCCATATAGATATATATTAATTTCAAATAGAAAATAATTAATTAGAAATCCAATTAAATAAAAAAAATTCACATATTATGCTACGCGGACGATTTAAATTCATTTATTAATAACAAAATAAAAAGGAATTAACGCAGGAAAAAGAAATGGAACTTGCAGTTCATATTGGAAACAAAATCTTAAAATACAAAATATGGAATTTGAAAATGTTAAAAAGTTTAAATACACAGGATCTATCAACAGAAAAAATAATAATTTTCGAGAATAATTTTAATTTAGATTGCAATTGGTTGTCCTTGATGTTATTAGTGATTGTATTAAGGGTTTTATATCATTAAATTTATTATCAGAGAATTCTATTATAAAGAAATTTATAAAACAATAACCTTGCCTATTGAAATTAACATGAATTGAGTGTGAAACACATGATCCATCACTTTCGTGGATGAGAATAGATTCAAAGAATTTAAAAGCAGAATAGTATTTATGAAACGAAAAAACAAAAAAAAATCAAAGGATAATGAAGGAGATTATATAATAATGAATTACACGACCTCTATGCTGAAATCACTAAGTGAATTGTTTGATTATAGGGAAGTCAATTAATGAGATTACATTATAATGATTATTATATGGAAATTGGCAGTAAATATACGATGTTTTTTTGAGTTTTGTAGTTCCACAGAGATATATGGTTAGATAATCGATGTATATACATATATATAATCGTTAAACATTTTTAAAATATAGTAGGTATTTAATTTAGGAAATAATATCTGTTATATATCATTGAACTATTAAAACTGGAACTTTTTCTTATTATTTCTTTATTCTTTATTTACAAATAAAACTAAAATTTTATAAAGACCTTAAATTGCCGGTCCATCTATTTATAAGAAGTTGTTGGCCAAAACCAGCAATCCTTTTTGTTGTGTGAGGGGAAATTAAATTTTTATTATTCTATTGTTCCAGCGTAAATCAAGCCCTAAAGATTATAGCACCATTTCCCTTTAACACTCTGAAACTTCATTCATTTCCAGTTTATATCGTAGTTTAATCCACAACCCCTTATAATGATATAATATCATTATAAACATTGATCTGTCAAATTAATCTATTCATTCGTGTTGACAGTTCAAACTGAATTTTTTACATATTAATTTGTTCTTTGAATTTCAAAAGACTATCAATCATTTCAATTTCAATATTGGTATTTATTATGCCTGATAATTTTTAATTATTTACCATGATTTTTTTATATAATTAATTAGAGAATTAAAAAGACAACAGAATGACTAATAAAAAAAAAATCAATCAATCAATCAAATAATATATTAGCAATTTATTTAAAAAATTAGCTGGAGTGTCTCCACTCGATTATCTCGCAATTTGAATTGGATTAAATAACATAATATATTATATTTAAATTAAATTTAATTAATTATAAATTATAAATAATAAATATTAAAACAGCGCATGTTTGGCTTTTTGTTGATGGTACCACGTCATGTGTTGGCGCGTGAGATTTGCAGTGTTAAAAAATTTATTCTGGTAATTTCAGCGAATCAATTAAGCTGAAATTCTATATATAGCAGTTTTATACAATTATTAATCATGTGAAAAATTATCAAACATATATCTTTATTTTTACGGTCACTTTAGAGGAAAAAAAATCAAAACGTTGTAAGTAATGACCCTTTTCCGGTTGAGCTACATTTCTCAAAAGTTGATAGAAAACTATGAATTTTGAATAATGCTCATGTACCAAATTTCATCATTCTAGCTCAAACCGTTTTTGTGTAATCTTGGTTACATACATACACACACACACACGGGGGGGGGGGCGTCTAATGATATATATTAATATATATATATAATTATGAGAAGTTATTTAAGTGTTGTTTTTTCGTTTTATTGAGTGATTTAAGTCTCAATGTTTTGGCATAAATTTTGAAGAAAAATTTTTAGGAGAGAATTTTCGGAATACTGGGTGTTAGTCTGTATGACCACGAGTGTTGAGATATTGGGATTTTGGGTTGAATGAATACTTTGACTTTCTGCGCTGTAAATCTCAGAGAAATCTCGGTAATAACACGTCGGGTTCGGGTCTGTACCTTTTTGGACCAAATCATTAAATTAAATGATGATCCTTAATATTACTAGAGGGGGGCCCGGTAGAGCAAAAGAGTTTGTTCTCTTAATTAACACCTTATAGACTCTGCCTCCCCATTCTAGTTACAACCATTTCTCATTCTAGTTTCAACCTCCAACTAATCTCAATCATGTTTCACCGACTCACCATTTTATCCCAGATATGATATTCGTAACGAATTAACCATTTTTCAAACGAGTAGTAATCCAATTTGGATAAAATTTGGTATATTTACTTAATGCATCAGGAGCATGGATTCATCAACTTTTGGTGTATATACGGAAACCGGAAGTGGAAGTTTACAAAGTATTAATTTTATATTCATTGTCGGAAATTTTTCACTTAAAATATAGCAGTAATTAATAATTGATTAATTAAACTAAAAATAAAAACTAAGATAATATAATTTAATCATTTTAATTCAAGTTTTAAAAATATTTTTTTTTATACTTTATATATATATAATGTTGTTTGGAAATTAATTTATTTCAAATCGTCGGTCGGTTTTGTGCCCAGCCACAGCTCATTTTTATTATTATTATTAATTGTATTCCTTTCATTATCTATTATATTGTGCAGAAATAAAATTAAAATATTGTTAAGGAGAAATCTGTGTTTCTTTATTCATTTATATCTTAGACTCCATCTTAGTCGGAAGTCAATTTCTTGAATTCATTTCAACTTTTATCAAATAGGTAAAGGCTGTGCCCTGTCCAGAAGCAATATGATCTGATTTTAATCGATCGAAGTTGGGTTTGGATTTGTCACCTTAAGTACTTAGACAGTACCAAAACCAAGATAAACATGAAAATAATCTTAAAATTACTTTTCATAATAATAAAAACTTACCTAAAATAAACCTAAACAAATATAAGTTTATATACAATATATATATATTATATATATATATATACAATAAAATCTAAATATAATTCATAAAGTATAAAAATAAACTATTTAAAAAAAATGTTAAAAAATTAATATAAAAAATTTTTTTAGGATAATTGAAAAGATTATATCGAGATAATAGAGGTCGGTAGACGAGAAAAAGCCCCAGAGGCCACGATAAAAGCAATCTGTCTATATAAAATTGTTTTTTTAATAGAATTGAAATAAATTATGAATTTTATTTATTTCCTAAACTTTTATATGAAAATAATTAAAGAAATTAAATCACAATAACTTGATAAAAAAAATTTTAACAGGTTTTTTTGTAGTAAATAATCCGAAGAATAGTATCGACTTTTTGTATTCTGTTCTGGTGGTGTTTTTTTTTTTTAGAAGAGAAAAAAACTTTAAGCTTTTTCCATTTACATAAAACTTTTCACATTCTCCAAATTTTATTTAAATTAAAACAATATATAGGTAAATTTCTTTTAATTTATAAATTAATTAGGATTATTTTCATTGGGATTAAATCTATTTGAACTTTTTAAATCAACATTTTTATTCTGACTCGTAATTTTATTTTTATTTTTTTTTTTTTATTTTGTTTTTTAGTAGACTAATTTGTTTCAAATAAAGTATAATTGATTTAAATAAAAACCAACAGTTTCTAATTAGTTGAATATTTTTAATTTATTGTTTTTTTGAAATGGGCGATAGCGCATTGTAATGACTTATGAAGTCTCTTCAACTCATGAACAATTGCTTGCTAAGCTCTTCTTATTAGTTTAGTCCAAATTGGTTTGTTTCCAAATCCGTTTGATAAACGGAAATCAGGAAGTGGCCTATGATTGAGGATTTCGCTTAAATTACTCATATCTTGGGGCTCTATAAAATAAAATCTCTATCCCCCTAACAAACACTATGAACATTCTTAATGAATAATTAAATTAAAACGAGAAAACTCCTAAACTATTATTTTATAAAAATATATTTCTTTTAAAATGTATATAATATTAAGAAAATATTATATTATTTATTAAAATTAATATTAAAGAGAATATATAAATATATAAAACAATTATTTTGCCGGTTGTATTATATGGGTGTGAGGCATGGTCTATGACCCTGGGAGATGAGAGTAGGTTCAGAGTATTTGAGAATAGGATTCTTCGCAGCATTTATGGGCCAAAGAAAGATGAGATCACCGAGGAATGGCGGAGACTGCATAACGAGGAATTGCATAATCTCTATGCATCTCCCAACATAGTTAGGATTATAAAATCGAGAAAGCTCCGATGGGCAGGGAACGTGGCTAGAATGGGAGAGGCGAAAAATATATTGCTGGGGAGACCGATTGGGAAACGTCCGCTTGGAAGACCAAGGACGTGCGGTGTGGGTGGGAAATGTAGCAATGTAGGAAGGGACGTGAGAGAGATGGGAGAGGGTAGGAGTTGAATGGTTGTGGCTTAGGATAGGGACACTTGGAGAAATGTGGTTACTGCGGTCAAGAACTTTCGAGTACCGTAGAGCAGAGGTTCTTAAACTGTGGTCCGCGGACCCCTGGGGGTCCGCGAAGCCTTTACTGGGGGTCCGCAAAGCCATCGTACAGGTGCACGAGAAAATGATGAGTCAGTTAAAACTTTAATTAATATAAAAGAAGCGATGGCATGGCTTTGTGAGGAAACAGAGATCAAATACCCAAATTCAACGAAATGTGCAAGAAAACTATTGCTACCGTTTCCATCTTCATATTTAGTTGAATTTTCTTTCTTCAATATTATAATTTCTAATAAAATGTGTTCTACTATATGCAAAAAAATCGTTATTCACCAATCACTGTTAGAAATATCCATCATATATCCTTGTTCTTATGAGATCGTAAGCCAGAAATTAACTAATAAAATGACGTAAAGTACCTAAAGTTGGGATGGGGTCCGTCAAAAATTTTTTTTTCAAGTGGGGGTCCGCGGAGTACAAAGGTTTAAGAACCTCTGCCGTAGAGCCACAGAGACAAATAGATAGATTATATTATATATTTATATAATTAATATCGATTTCAATATATTTTTGAATATAAGGTGATTTTAAAAAAATAAGTTAAAATATATTCAACTGAAATAGTTGTTATAAAAGGGTATTATTCGAACGAGTTATTTTCACTATTTGGATTTCTATGTGTGTAAAAAATAGAACCTGGTTCTCTCGCTAGTTTGATTTATGCAAACTTTACAAACTGGATAGATTGCTTTAAGGATATTGTCTGTTCGAGAATATTAATAAATTATATTATTATGAATTATTATGAATATCACCATTATATATTACTATTCTTATATTATAATTATCTCTTTTTGGACATAGCCTTTAGATCATTAATCAATATTAGGTGTATATACAAAAAATTCAGATTTTTGTTTTCGGTACAAACCATAAATAAGAATTTATATTATATTGAATTTACATTGATCCTTCGTTTCAGAGTTTAATTAAATCCCATATATATACATATATTAATTAATTTATAATACTCATTTAAATTAATTAATTTAATATAAAAATTAATGTTAATTAATTTCATGAAATTTTTGATAATATTTATTAAAATTATTATATTGTGTGTATTTACTTAATTAATATCGAATTTAATATATCTTTTGCCGAAACGTCGAGACTCAAATCTCACAAAAACACGTGAAAATAACCGGAAAATATAACTTTTTATAATAAAATTTTTCCCAGATATATACTTATATATAGGTATATATTGTATTCATATTCATATAGATATAATCTTTTTAAGGACATCTTCGATCGTTGTCATGTTTTTATTACAATATTTATTGAAATTTGTTATTAATTACATTAATTAAGAAATAAATAATTAATGTGATTTTCTAATAAATGATATCTGCACACATCAATTCTCAAAAGTCCAGCCTAATACGTGAATTTCATAAAAATTTTAAAGTTCAGAAAATTTTTATATGTATCTTAAATTTTAGTTATGGGATTTAATGAAACCTGACTTTGTTGACTATTTATAAACTCAATGAAGAGTTTCTTACTAAATAATAAAAAAATCTGTAAAGTTCACACTTTTATTTTGAACTTCCTATCCATTCTACCTATTAGAATTTTTACTATCTCGCCAGTGTGTATGTAGACAAGATTACGCAAAAACGGTTTGACCTAGAATAATGAAATTTGGTATACAGGCATTATTCAAAATTCGTAGTTTTCTAACAACTTTTGAGAAATCTACCTCAACTGGAAGATCATTATCTACAACGTTTTGATTTTTTTTCCTCTAAAGTATATGTATATATATGTTTGATAGTTTTTCACATAATTAAAAATTGTATAAAACTGCTATATATAGAATTTCAGCTTGATTGAATCGCTGGAAGTACCGGGATTAATTTTTTAACACTGCTAATCACGCGTCCGCACGTGACGTGGTGCCATCAACAAAGAGCCAAACACGCGCTCGTTTAATAAATATTATTTATTAATTTTAATTTATAATTTAATTAATTAAATTTAATTTAAATATAATATATGTGTTAATTAATCCAATTCAAAATAGTCAAGTGGAGGCACTCCAGATTTGTTTTATTAATGTGATGTAATGTGATAAATATGCGTGGCATTATTTTCAAAAATCTATCAAATCAAATACGATATTAATTTTTCTAGAGCACTTATTTATATAGTATATCTATACATTTTCCAACAAATGAATTTAATTAAATATCCCATTCATTTCCATCCGAACTTCATTTAATATTCATAGCTCTCGTGACAATAATAATTCTCTTTATTCTATTTATTTACTTTACTTAATCTCACTTCTTCCTCCATATTTTATTCATCTCAACTTTAGAAATATATTCGTCTTGTAAGTTTATTATAATTTTATGAAGTAAGTAACTTAATTTTTTTTTTATGGTTAATTAAATTTTATATTAAAAAATAATTAAATTATAAGGAATACGTAATTATATTATTATGAATTAAGAACGGTATTTTGGATATTTTATTGAAATTATATGGCTTATATTTTTTATATACCCAGATGTTACAAAGAATTAAAATTAATTTATATTTTCATTCCTTTCTAGAAATAATTATGACTAAAAAAAGGTAAAAATAGATTAATTTATATAAATAAATAAATATCAATAATATTACTATAAATTGATTAAAATATATCAGGAAGAGAATATAAAATTGGTAGATCGATAGAACCTAAAAATTATATTTATTATATTATTTCTATCTCTATTTTTTTCTTTTTAATCAAATAAATTAAATGTATTTTTTAATCAATACACACTTTATGATTAAAAATTGATTAACTAAAATATATTGATCATTTAAAGAAGTGTAATTTTTTACTAAACTCTATTGAAATAAAATTTTTATTTATATATACATAAATTTCTATAATAAATATGGTGATGTATAAACAATAAACAAAACAAACAAATACACTCATCAGAAAACTATGGACATAAAAAAGAACCATTTCTTTTTTATCTATTTATTTATTTAATAATATATTTAGGTATGCTTTTTGAGAAAAATTAATCATGGATATATTTTTTAGCTGACGCTGATTAAATTGTCATATTTTTTGAAGGGTAGTACAAAATTAAATATGGTTTTACGATCAATGATAAATATTTTTTTGTCCGCATTGGCACGTATTGTGATGTCAATATCAGCTATTAATTATTGATGGATCTTACAATTTGATCAATTCTTGTAATAAAAAGCACCGGGATTTAGATCAGCTTAGCCAATCAACCATACGACAGAAAGCAATAAATAAATAAAAAGTTATCTTCGTTAAAAAAAATACAATTAAAAATTATAATGGTTTTATGTATAGGATTTTTTTATGAGAATTTATAAAAAAAATACAATTCTAAATCTGGTCAAAGCTTTAATTGTCCTTAAAAGAATGGTATAAAAAGAATATACTAATATTATAATACAGGGCGGGTTAATAAGTCTGTCACTTTTAGAATGAAACACAGGTTTTTGGATAAAAAATTATTTTCTTTAGTCTCCTTGGAGCTCTATACACTTCGTCCAATGTTTCTCCAATATTTTTATCCCATCCAAAAAATAAGATTTGTCCAGTACATCAATGTGATCATTTGTTTGTGAGAAAATTGCATCCTAAGAGTCAAATCTCTTTCCGCTAAGCCATTTCTTCAGGTTTGGAAACAAGAAATAGTCACTCGGTGTTAAATCCGGAGAATAGGGCGGATGAGGGAGCAATTCGTATCCCAATCTATGAATTTTCATGGAAATTCACCATTTTCTATTTTCTTCTCAAATCCCGAGGTAGTCTGATATTAATGGGTGTCAAAACAAAACTTAAAGACCCAACTGGTTTAAATTTCGACAGGTGTCAGCTGATAGTGATGCCTGTTAACTAAAAGGAGCAGTGTGGCCATTTCATTAAGAGACGGGAAATTCAAAAAGTCACCAACTTATTGACCTTCCCTCGTATAACTTAATACAAACTATCTTCATTAAGTTAATTAGGTTTAATAGGCAAACAAATAACTCATTAAAAATTGTGCCTAATTCTCTGTAACATGATATTACCACTCTGGTACATTTATTCATTTTTTCTATGAAAAATTATATTATATATATTGTATATATAAGTATAAGAAATGCGTATGTGGTGTACATTTAAAATTTAAAAATACATATTAAATGTTTTCAAGTTTAATCAACTTAAGAAACAAAATAAAACTAACTCTAAATTATTTTGGCACACTTTTTTCCATGTAAAGTTAAAACTTTAAAGAAAAATTAAAATATAAATGTATATTTGCAAAAAAAATAAAAGTTTTCTAAATTCTCATTTAAATGTGGATTTTAATTTATTTAATAAGATTGTGAGAAATAGAAAAAAAAATGATCAACACAATAAATTGTAATTGTGTGAAAACTTTGTTTCTAGCATAGGTCGCCTTTTGTAATCTCTGTTTGTAAATTAGATATTATCTATGATGGAATCCCTTCAATAGGCGATGAAGAATTCAGTCTCCAATATGGTATGATGTTAAATCTAAATAAGAAACTTAATCTGTAGCTAGGATCTATTTATTATCTTGTATCGTAAAAGGAGATAAGTGCCTGATTATAAGGACCCTGCGCCAATATCCAGAGGGCGAATTACTTGAAACATGAGCGCAGAGAGTACCGGTCCCAAGTGGCAGCAAAGCCATGAACGGCTTACGTATTTAACGTACACCCTCCCCTTTCACCCCTAGACCTTCAAATATACACCCTTTCCTCTCTTTCTCTGTTCCTATTTAAGCCATACATTCATTCCTTCCAAGTATTATGTGTATCTGTAGCAACCTCTCACAAGACAAATGATTGAAAAAAAAGTCATTTCTCCTTCGGAGGAATCCAATTCCACTGGATATAAAGCGACTTATGTTCAAGAAAGTTTTTTTTATTTGTTTAAAGAAATCAGATCAACCTCGGTATTTTTTCTATTATTTTTTCTCTTCCTGTCTCTGTCTCTCTTTAAAATAAATCACATGGAAAAACCGATCATTTTTTTTTTGTTTCATATCATTTGTTATTACTTGTGGAAGATCACATGCAAGGATAAATTATAATCCATTCTATTTTTATGATTTTTTTAAATTTTTACTTTAATACAAATAAAATGAACTTAATATGATCAAAAACAGATAACATTCACTTTATTTGTAAATAATTAATTGGATAAGATCAGAGATCAAATTGCCGGATTTAAGTAGCATATAAAGTGGTTTTAACTTGAATAGGTAATTAACCAAAAAAGCTTCGTGATCTTTTCTAAAATCTCTTAATCCCAATTCTATCTGTTGAATATTAATAGAATGAGTGATGGAATTAGATACTAATTTGGTTGCCTAGGCGTAAGGATGAGCTGCCTTTCATGTCATTGGATAAATTTTTTTTTTAGAATTCAATTAAAATTATAAAAAAATTTAAAATTATTCATCATTGAAACATTTTTTAAATTTTTTTTTAAACAAATAAAAATATTTTTGGAAAGTATATTGTTAAGTATAACAATCGTATTTTTAATTTGATTTTTAAAAATATATAAAATTTAGATTAATAGATAAGTAAAGGTTGCTTTTTTAGGAAAAAAAAAACAATTACAGCTGTTTATATTTATACAAGATAGATGATCCTGATATTCAATAGAAAAATATTTCAAGGATATTCAATAATTTAATTTTGAACTCATGAAGCGGTTCTGGAATTTAAGTTAATTATATATTATTTATTCTACTTTTTGATTATATAATTTAAAATTTAAAAAAAAAAATAGAAAATTATTCCTTTATCTAACTTTTTATTGATTAATTAATATTATAATTATTTTGTGAATTAAGACACCCCGGTAACAATAGTCATAGAGCAATCATCATGTCTATTATTAATTTACTCAATTTTCCTTCAAGAAACTTTTCCAACAATTTATCTTTCTTCCTTTGATATGTACTAATGATAAATAATAATAATTTAAATTTATTAAACATATCACACAACATGAGACAATTTTAGAAAAAAAAAATTAATTATTTTCGTCCCTAAAATATCTTTTCCGTAAATATTTTGTATTTGAAAATATTTGTAAATGTCAAAATTAGCTTAACTTTAATTAAATGTTGTTCATTATATTGTATTTAATATTTTAAAATTTATCTGCATATTTATCACTTTTAGAAAGAAATATTTTGAAAAGATGTTTTACTTTATAATTTAAAAGATAAGATGTTTTATTATAATTGTAATTTTCAATAACTCTTTACTTATTTACACTAAATTGTAATAGCAAAGAGCTAAAATGCAGTCTAACGGGTAGTTAGAGATTTTGTCTCATACATATTAATGAGGGAGGAAACGATAATTCTAACGGGGTTGAATTTGAGTTACTCTCTTAACAAGTAACGTACTCTGGCGGGATAATATCTAACTAAAATTGATAGCTGAAAAGGTGGTTGCCAGCATAGCAGGCGTATTTTGTTCAAACCAGGCAAATTTCTCTAAAAAGCATTTAGACATTAAAAGGAATAAGGAACCATGGAAATTCTATGTTAAATATTAAATAGAATTAATAAAATTAAATACTTTTAATAAAACTTTATTAATAAAAAGTTTGATCTAAAACATAAGAAATGTTTTTCATTATAGATTCTTAATTTAATTTAAAACATTAAATATATATTTTATAATTTGCTTTTTTTCAATTGCTTATTTTAATAAAATTTATTTAAATTTAGAATCGATATTGAAATAAACTGTTTTTATAATTTTTGCGAAGAGAAAAAATGTTTATCATTCTTTCATATTCCATAAAATCAGAATCCCAAACATAGTAATTCAAAAATTTAAACTTAAATAATTAAACTCTTACCGTATACCTATATATGCACTACTCTTTATACATATGTCTAATAATAGTATATAAAAATAAATATAATACGCGTAATATAATCGATCAATTTTGATAAATAAATATAAATTTAACTAAATAAATAATAAATGAATGTATGTATGTAAATAAAAAATACATTTTTTTAGACCAAGCGCTTTTAAAATAAGATATTTCTATTTTAATATAGATTCCTCTGCTTTAATGATGCCTTAATGATTTCCTTGAATTTTATGGATCAATTTTCGAAAAGATTTTAATTTTTTTATACGAACTAATACTCTTACATTCTTTATAAGTAAAAAATGTCTTAGAAATTGTTAACTTTTGTTATGTTTTTCATTAAAATAAAAAAACTCTTTCTAAGAGTTGGAAATGGGGCGTAAACTAATCAGGTTATCACAGTATATAATTAATAAAAGAAATATTTTTAATTTTGGAATAAGATGCACTTTTAAATTAAACTTTTAATTACATTTGAAGTGAAAGTTAAAGAAAATTATACCCATATGGTAGAAGTTCTTTTTACTATCTCGCCAGAGATAGTATTGCGATCACGAAAATTTTCGATGTTGAGATTTTGATGTTTTTATACGTTTTGAAGGTTCCTGAATCATTTTCACTAAGGTTGAGAAAAATGTCTGTGTGTGTGTGTGTATGTGTGTGTGTATGTGTGTGTGTATGTGTGTGTGTGTGTATGTATGTAGGCAAGATTACGCAAAAACGGTTTGAGCTAGAATGATGAAATTTGGTACATGGACATTATTCAAAATTCATAGTTTTCTATCAACTTTTGAGAAATGTAGGTCAACCGGAAGAGGGTCATTACCTACAACGTTTTGATTTTTTTTCCTCTAAAGTGACCGTAAAAATAAAAATATATGTTTGATAATTTTTCACATGATTAATAATTGTATAAAACTGCTATATATAGAATTTCAGCTTGATTGAATTGCTGAAAGTACCAGAATTAATTTTTTAACACTGCATATCTCACGCGCCAACACGTGCCATGGTGCCATCAACAAAAAGCCAAACATGCGCTGGTTTAATATTTATTATTTATAATTTATAATTAATTAAATTTAATTTAAAAATAATATATTATGTTATTTAATCCAATTCAAATTGCGAGATAGTCGAGTGGAGACACTCCAGCTAATTTTTTTAATTAGATAGAGAAGAAACCATTAGAATCTTTTTATAGTTTTTATTGATATCAAATATCTTAAAGACCCATTCTACTGTTATCAATTTATTTATTATTTAAGAATTAAATCATAAAAAAACGAATTGATTTTTTTTATATTCTATTTTACGATTTAAGAATTATACCTTTTTCCATTTAGCTGATAATTAAAATAAATAGTTAATGGATATTAGTAATTATAACTGTAAAGAGCAATCATTAAATATTACAAGTTTTATTATTTACTTTAATTTTGAGAGTATAGTACAAAGTTTCTCATTATTTCAGTTTATCTTTTGTGTTAAAACTAATCCCCAATCGTGTTTTATACTTAAATTATACAAATATATCTAGATAGGGCTTGTATTATTATATTTACATAGGAATTTTCGAGTTGATATTTTACTATATATCGCTTATATTAATATAAACTTAAAATAAATTTAAAATTTTAATTATTTGTCTTTCTTTAATTGAATATAATTTATTCATTGATTTAATCTAATTTAAAATATATATAATATGATATAATATATAGCTGCGTTTCTCAGCCTTTTTTGGCTCTTACCAGTAGATTTGTTTAAAAAAAATTGCGGACCAATGATATTTTCTTAACATCAAATCTTTACTAAGTATTTATAAAGAACTACTACCTAAGTTAGTTGTAATATTTTTGTTATCAAACTCGATTTTTCAATATGGCTACCTACCTTATATTAGGGATAGGGATTATTATGCAATTTTTATCTGTTAAAATTTATATGGGGCGAATTATGAAGCCGGCCTTACGAAGTGGGCGTTTGGTCCAAGAAGGTTGAGAAATGCTATATTAAGCAAAATCAATAAAATAATATCTTTAGATAATTGGAAGAAGATTAAATATAATTCGAAAAATTTATAATAAATTATCGAATTGGATTTATATTTTATTCGTCAATTTTTAATTAGTAAATAATACTAGAAATTATATTTATTCTTTGTTTTTTTTAGAAACTGATTAATTAAAATGTTATGCTTCAATGAAATTAATTCATTATTGTCTACAAATATAATATGAAAACATTTTTCTTTTTGTTCTTGTTTTATTCAGGCTGCAGGTCGGCTACTTCGTCATGTACAGTGTGGTGACCCAGCAAAGCTATGGCGGAACTTCTGGTCGACGTCGCACCCAGCAACAACAGCAGCAGCAGCAACAACAACAGCAACAGCAAGAATCGGGATCGGGGAACAACGGGGAGGGTGGTTCAGAAATTTCGGAGGGCAGAAGCCGCAGCCGCCGCAGACCCAAGCCACTCTCCACCCGGCTTATCAATTATATCAAGCGACAATTCAATCCCGTCCAAGGTATGTATATTAATTCCCATTCTAATGAAAGCAATTTGCGCTACCACTTTCCCGGCGATTTATCGGAGTAATTAATACTACCACTTGAATCTCATTTAGGGAAAATTTGAATGACTGGTGACTGAAGGATCTACTCAATGATAATCAAATGAGAAAATTAATCTTTATTGTTTTATCAAAAATATTCAAAACTAATAATATTCATAATAAAATAATGAGAGATTAACGTGAATAATATTATTATTATAATGAATAAAAAAATCATAAAAATATTAGTTTTTTTTTAGTTTTAATTTTTTCACTTTTATTATAAAAAGGATTGATAGCTGCAAACCTTTACGATGTGAGTTCAACCCTCGATACATACCTGCCACTCAGAAGTCAAAGCGATTAACTCCATATTTAAAGAAACTGAGAAAATGAAGCCCAAAGTTCACATCTTGTAGAATATTCAGGTTTATTGTTTACAGAAAAATGTATATTGCACATTGCAATATTAAGATTATCAAGTTCATTATTCACTTCATATGTTGCAGATTACATTACATTACATTACTAGCAAAATTTTAAAAATTGGAGTTAATCGGTTGGGCTTCTGAGTGGTACATATTATGTATTATGTATTTGATATATTATATCAAATTGGAGGAAAAGATATTTTCAGTTAAATCTCAAATCATGGGGGGGGGATCTTGCATGTTCCCTTGAGGAGTTCATAACTTGTGAGCATATGGTCTGGCAACCATGAGGTTCTGAGCCATATCTAGTATTTTTTCCACTTACTTGTACTAGATATCTCTCTTTTGTCTTTCCTATCAGACCTCCCCTGGTGCTCCGAATAAGGGAATAAACCCTGACAGAAAATCGACGGCCCTCCCAAGTGGGGGTTGGCTGTGGGCTACCACCCTGCTCCGTAAAAACCGGTAAAAATAACAACAATCAGCCTCGAAACACACAATAACTTTTTAGCGCTCCTCCCAATCGAAAAACATATAATTTTATATGTAAAATATACTCGCAAATTAATAAATAAATAAAGGCATATGCTCAAGCTAAGCTTTAAATTTGAAACAAAAAATCTACAAAACAAGACTAGATTTTGAAATGATCATTAAAAATTAGTTTAATTTTTTACATATTTATAATGAAATATTTAAAAAAAACTGGCACTAAATTTAAAATACATTTTCCAGAAATCAATTATAATAAAAATAAAAATTTTCCAGCAATTTTTGGTTTTGCGGACCATTTAGCGCCCGTCTGTGAGTTGCGCCCGGTGCATTATGCCCCTTTGCCGCTCCCCCCTCGCTACGTCTCTGAATAAAATAAAAAAAAAATTTAGAGCAAAATTATAATAATATATATAAATGAAACCTCTTAAAATAGAAAAGGGGTGGAATCAAAATAAATTAATAAATTAATTATAAATATGGTAAAAGTTTAAAAATTCTATGAAATTGTAAATATATTATTTTTATTCCAGAATACTTTTAAAGTTTTGCAATATAAATATATTCGTTATCATCAATTTTTTTTTTAAAAAAAAAATTTATTTATAGTGATTTATATAGGTATATAATTATAGCAAACCCACTCAATCGTTCTATTTCATTTTAAAATATTTTGACCAAAAATAATATATTAAAGAAAATATTAAAGTATATAATTATGTATAAAATATATAATCGATTTATTTATTAATAATAATCAATATATAATTATGAAAGTATAAAATAGTATCGAATAATTTGAGTAAACATAAATAATAATTTTTAAATTTGATTTTTGATCGACCCGACTAACCCGACTGGCTTTTGCTGCTCTCTAGACATCGAAATTTCAACTTACTAATGAACTAGATTTCGCGGAAAAATGAAAAAAACATTCTTTTAGTTACAATATACTTCAATCAATAACTTTTTTTGAAAATGAATAATTAATTATGCGCTGTGCACATTATGAAAATTTTTAATTAATATAATTGTAAATCGATTTATTCAAATATTTTTAATGTATAATATATATATATAAAGAAAAATAAATAATTGCAATTATATTTTGTAAAATATAGTATTCAACACATCAATAATAATAAATTTACGTTTTAATAAACTAATATATAATTAAATATTTAAATTTTCAGTACCAAACGTTCAAAATGGTCTCCTTTAAGGAAATATTAGATACAAGTCGGAGAGAACAATATATATGTTCAAAGGTGTCAGGACCTATTAAATAAATCATTTTTAAGAGAATTATATATTAAAAGAATAAAATGAGTTACGTATATAACCGACATATTTCTTTTTATTGTATTTGAAACTCTTAAATAAAAAACTTTATAAAATTTTCGAATACTATGCAAATTTTGTTTCTTATTTTAATTTGATAGATTATTTAAATATAAAAACAAAGAATGGTAAAATTATCTTCAATATGATTTGTATTGCAACCTAGTGGTGTTATAATCAACCCTTAAAATCAGAATATGAACTAGAAAATAGAAAGTTATTAAAATAAATATTTTAGTAAATGCTTTACACTATAATTATAAATCATATCACTGATCTTAGAAAGTCCTTTTTTATAAATATTTTTTTACATTTTAGTCAACTTTAATAAAAAATACTCTTTTTTTAATTTTTTAGAATTTAAATAATAATTTTTTTTATTTTCAATATACTTTTTAAAATATTTTACTATTTGACTGCTTAAAACATTTTTTTTTAATTATATATTTAAACTAGTGTTTCTCAACCTAGTAAGGCCGGCTTCATAATTCGCCCCCTATAACAGATAAAAATTGCATGATAATCCCTAATATAAGGTAGGTACAATTGGTGATACTTAGACTCATATTGAAAAATCGAGTTTCAGAACCTGTTCACAAAATATTACCTTTTGTAGAATTGAAAATGATTTCGCCCACCAAAAATAACTATCGCCCCCCAAAAGCGCCCACTTTAAGATGTCGATCGCCCAGGTGAGAATCACTAATTTAAACTATTGTATATATCGATTGAAAAGTCATATTGGGGCTACCACATATTCTACTGATTTCATTTCAAATTTATTCTCATCCGAGCGTTAACCACCTATCTACCGTTTTTCAAAGAAAACTTGTTACGTGTTAAGCTGTACTTAATTGAGTACAAATTTATAATTCTGAATATTGTGAACCTTGAAAGACCAAGGACGCGGGGGTTGGATAATGTAGAAAGGAACGTGAGGGAGATGGGAGAGGGTAGGGATTAGAGGAGTGTGATTCCTCCGATTAAGAACTTTCGAGTTCCGTAGAACCACAGATAGAGAGAGAGAGAATATTGTGGACTCAAATATGTTTTAGAATTTTAAATAAATACTTTTAAATATTTTTACAAAAGGTTTATTAAATCTTTAAAAATTTCATATAATTGTGTAGTTTTCGAAAATATAATTTGACAATTATAAAAAGAATGGATAAAAAAGGTATATTAAAGTATTTAAGGTTTTTATATACCTCATTAATAATATAGATATATATTTTAAATTAGTTTATAAAACAGTAAAATTAAGGAATGTCTCCATTAATTTAAGTTTATAAACATTATGTTGTTTAAAAAAATCAAAATAATTTAATTATTTTGTTTTTTATTAGTTGAATGACTATTATATATTTCTATATAAATATAAGATAATAGTTAAGATATTTTAATTATACTTATAATATATATAGATATACATGTATAGTTTAAATATTTGAAAATTTGTGCAGAATTATTATAAATCAATATATTTGGATAGAAGAATATTGACTATAAAAAAATAAAAATGATTATTTTAAAGAAAATTCTAAATAAATGTCTAAAAAATTAACAATTATATCAGACATGGTCATTTTAAACCATAAAAAAATTAGAAAATTAATTACACATAAATTGTTTAAGAATAAAGAAAATGATTATTTTTGGAAAATAATAAAAATTAATTAAATACTTAAGAAAATTAAATAAAATATTTAGTGAGAAAAGTGATCAATCAAAATTTTTTATAAAAGATAAGGATGGACTATAGAAGAGTGAATTGTTGTTCATTTTCAGGAGGTAGATTTTGTTTCACTGGAGAACAAGAATCCAGAAGAGGTAAAGATAGTGGTGGAGCAGTAACGTTTGGTGATTCAATATAGTCAAGAGAAGAATTCTCTGAAGTAGATGGATATAGTGGAGGGGGATGTAAAAGAACATTAATTGTTAGATTATGATTATTTCCTATTGCTGAAATTTCAATGATAAGTGCTTGACTGCGATACCAAAGTTGTTCGAGGGTTTCATAATGTGGAGGTGCTTGGCCTACCCATTTACGGAACAGACCATCTGAATTAGTTGCAGTAATTGTAGCTAACGGTAATCGCGATACGTGGCGTTCTTCTGTCAGCACACTCTATAAAAATTTAAAAATATACTTATCACAATCTACAATTAAGTATAAAAGGTATTATTATTATATTTATTATCAAGTTTTGGCAAAAAAAGTAGAATGAC
The DNA here is from genome assembly GCA_963082975.1 of Labia minor. Classification (NCBI taxonomy): domain Eukaryota; kingdom Metazoa; phylum Arthropoda; class Insecta; order Dermaptera; family Spongiphoridae; genus Labia; species Labia minor. Next base: position 39,453,361 of record OY720344.1, on the reverse strand, counting down.
CCATTATTTTCGAATAAGTTTATGAATATACAATGCAAGGAATAAGTATAATAAAATTATTTTACCTGAATAGTAATATAGACTGATGGACCATGTACATGAACTTGTAAAAGAAATAACCATGTTTGAGAAGGTTGCAATATTTGTTGGTAACAAAATGAAGCAATATGAGTTGATGTGGATGAGAGTATGGCTGATTCCAAAAGGTATGGTAAAATAGCGTGTGTTGTGAATATTCCATGAGTAAATAATGGTCTGTGATTCTAAAAAACATTAATTTAAATATGGCGAAAATAAGTTGAAGTAAAAAATAGTATAATTTATTTAAATTTCAATTTAACTTAAAAATAAAAATATTCACCTCAATTAAATGTTGATAGAGACTAAGGCATAGGCCTTGCCAAACACACATTGCTATAGGACAACCAATTATACGAGATTCAACTGGAATAGGAATTTGGGAATGATTCCTATAAGATAAAGATGAATCGATCTAGAAACAAATAAAGAAATTAATTATGGCAGAAAGATAATAATAAATTTATTAAAATACCTATATTAGGTATCTATTTAAACCTATTCAGATAAAGCAATAAAATAAATTATAAAAAGAATATTTAATTTATAAAAATGAAAGTCTGAAATGATAGATTTTGTACCAGAGGTAGAGAAGGATCTAGATGGGGTGGCGTTTCTGGTAATCTGTAGTTTGGTGCCGAAACTTTTGGAGAACTCATCGCTAGAGGATGTTTGAAAGAATCCTAATTGGAACATAAATTTTTGATAGTGTCCGAAAAATAGAAATATTAAACAATTTTAATGAATTTATAACTTTTTTCTCCAAAAGATACTAAATTAGTTTTTACGGTCAATATAAAAATTCTGAACTAATTTATTCATTAGAAGAGAATATATTATAAAAATTTAAATAGAAATTTATAATATATCATAATATTAAAATAAAAAGAAAGATGAAGAGATACATTATAAAATTTATTTTTTCTTAATAATTATAGAAATATTGAAGTAATAAAATCCCTGTGATAATAATAAATAATAATAGTACCTGGGATTCAGATGAAACAAGAAGGTTATATATTTTATTTATTTGATTAGTTTGTTGATCGTTTGTAGTGATCGTTGAATCAGAATCCAAATTAAGGGTATTGGAACATTCTCCTAAGGTATTATTATGAGTATGAGGACCAATTCTGAAAAAATATGAATTTACGAAATAATGGATTTAATAATGATTTAGAATTATATATTTCTAAACGTCGGCACTAGTTGAAAAAGAAGTTACTGCCCGCTGACTCCTAAATCATTATACATTTTCTAATCAACCAATATCATTATAAAACTATTACTATTACTATAATAAAAGACATACTTATTATTATAAAAAAATAATATCAAACTAATTATTAGTTACCTAGGACAACATATTATATTGTGAACCCCTGTGGTTTGCATACTTTTCAAAGCACTTATAAACGGTGTATAGGGGAGATGTTCTCGCTTAAAATTAATAATACCCTCTAGTTCTGAAGGCAAAAACGAATCCGGTCTTGAGTTATAAGCGTTTAAATTTTGAACTTTGCCATTTGATGAGTCATGATTAGGTAAATAAGGGCATGTTTGAGGGGGGGATATTCCATTACCATTTTCTGTAAAAATAAAATTTAGTTCAATGTTAAATTAATCATTCCAATTGCCATATCTAGTAAATAAATTTGTTTGTATAAATTTAAGTTACCTTCTAAAGGCAGAGAGGTTGATGGAAATTTATCTTGAGTAGTCAAAGGATTTTCAGATAATACTGATGGATTGTTTGGAAATGTAGTATTTTCTTCGGTTTTAATTTCATCAAAACTTGGATTTTGATCCCAATGATTTTCAAAAGAAACAGATGGAGGTGCAAAATTTTCTTGAGTTGCAGTGTGAGGTGTTTGAAAAGGAACATAAGGGGAGGCAATAGAATTAAGATTATTTTCTGAATCTAGATTAAAATTTTGCGAATCTAAAAGAAAAAAATTAAAAAATCAATATATTTTCAATATAAAAATGAGAGTGGAGGGGCAAATGGAACATTCTTTAAATGAATTTATTCGGTATTTGAATCTCATTGGTATCATTAGAGATGAATGAAGTGATTCGAAAAAATGAATTGATGGATTATATCCATCTTGTGCCCCAGAAAATTGGTTTTATGAACAACGTTTATATTTTTTACCGACCGACGATAGTAAGGGAGGTATTGTTTTCACACCAAATTTCACATGTGGAGATTTTTACATATCTCCACGAATCATGCATTTTCTTCACAGAAAAAAGTATTTTTAGCATGATGTCTGTCCGTCCGTCCGTATAGATGTGTACAGCCTGAACGGCTCAACCGATTTTTATGAAATTTGGTATATTTACTTAATGCATCAGTGGGATGAATTGATCAACTTTTGGTGCAAATCCGGAAACCGAAGTGGTAGTATTAGCGATCGACGATAGGAAGGGAAAGGTTATTTTCACACCAAATTTCACATGAGGAGATTTTTTTATATATCACCAGGAATCATACACTTTGTATTGGTTTTATCCTCGGGAAAATCATATTTATTAGTTTTTTCTTGATTTAAAATTATATGACGTAATCCAGCCATTCATGACGTTACAGTCTGGTTTTGCATATATATTATAAATAAAATAAAATTAAAAATGTTTATATTTATTATTTATGTATCCATATCTGTTTTTTATTACATTAATAGATATATTAAAATTATTTGAAATAGTTTCTGTAGCTGGAAATTAATTTACTTCAAACCGTCTGTCGGTTCGGACCTGGCCACAGGTCAACTTATTTATTAAGAACTTTAAGTTTTTAATTTCATTATTCCAATTAAATAAAGTAATAAATGATAAGTTTATTACGCTAATTTTTGAAATAATTATGATTATTCATATTAATAAAAATTCATCTGCATTGATATTAATAAAAAAATAACAAATATATTATAATTAAATTAGGCTTTGGATATTCAAGAATATTTCTTTTGTCTTGATATCGCTATTTTTAAATTTTATAATCATAATTCTAGAATAATACTTTTTTATATAAATATTTAAAAAGAAAATAAAAACAGTTATAAATTTAAAATAAAATTACCCATATATTGAAATATAATATTTTCATTAAAATTTAAGAAATTATCTATTTGATAAGAACCTTAAAAAAATTTAAAATAATAAATAAAAGATATAAATTTTGGAAAATTGGTATTACTTACTTAAAAAAATATGATTTTGGTTATTTGAGATAGGATCCTGAGTTTGACCATGGAGAGAATTAAATGAATAAGATGATGGCGCCGTCCACATTGACGAATCATCATAAGTCCCCTAAAATGAAATCAATGAAATATAATTTCAAGTTAAGAATAAGTTTTATTATTAATGAATTTAGATAAATATATATATGTTTCTATAATTTATCTAACAAAATAAAATTCGAAAAATTAATCGAAAAATGAAAAATATGTAAATTATGTTATTCCATTCAATTAATCTTTTAGAAATGCAACTTATTCAAACCATTTTAGTATTATGAAGATTACTAGATATATTAGATTTTCAACATTTATAAATACATTTTTATAATATATTATTATTACTCTTGTTATGATAAAAATATAAGAGCTCATCGAAGGAACAACCTTTTTATCCTATCTCTATTCTACACTCTCCAAGTTAAATAATATTTTCGTTATCAAATATAAATAATGAAGTGATATATGAGAAATATATTAATGCCCTAGAATAAATACTGAGATTAAGACACATTACAAGGATAGCTCGTTTAATGTATGTTTCCTCTCTCCTCAATTTTAACATTTGTTTAATCTTAATATCTTAATTTTTGGTGGTTCAATAGATTCATTAAACAATAGGCATTAAGAATTTGTTTCTATTTATTGAAATTAATTCAAACTTTGCTATTTTATTAGATGATTTAAGTTTAAATGAATGATTAATTGCAAATTAGTATCTATTCGTATTTATAAATATTTATGCAATATGAAATTTAAATTGCTCTTGTTCTATTTGATAGTGACTTATAATAGTGGTATGTAATATTCATTGTATATTTAATTTTGTTTAAGTAATTTTTAAAATTTTTGTTATATTAAAAACTTATCTATAATTAAATTTATAAGATTACCTCAACTAGAGGATTATTCCCGGGAAAATTCTATAATTTTTATTTCCCGTTTCTTGGGAAAAAACGAAACATTTCCCGGGAAACAAAACAAATTATTTTTCATGCTGTTTATGATGCCGATACCGAAATCTTTGTTTGTCAACTGAAATAGTCGTAATAAATATAAAATACAAATGTACATACATACATTTGAATTTTGTTATCATTTTTTTTCCTTTTCTTTCTTTCTCTTTAATTTTTCTATTTTTTGAGCTTTTTTACGTGAACTGGCAGACGGCGGTGGCCATTGCCAAATTATTTTGTATTTAACTTTTTATATATATATAGTTATATGTCTGCACGTGTAATAGAAATTGGCATAACTTATAACTGTTAATCAATCTTTAGACTTAAAATTCGATTTCACAAGCTTGGGTTTGTTTTAATTGCCATACCTGACCTCTTGGTAAGAGCTCTATATAAAAAGGCTCTTGAACAATAATAAAATACATTTGGAAAGATAGTAATTCTCCTCACACCCTTGAAATTAACTTCTTCACCTTCCCCTTAACCTAAATTAATATAAATAAGTTGACGTTGAGAGCGAGTAAGGTAAATTCATAATTATATTTTTTCATAAATAAATAAATATTATTATTTATTTATTCAAGAAATATATATACAATCATTCTGTATGTTATTTCAGTCTTCCTTTTTGGGTGGTGACAAAAAAAATAGCAAAAACATCCAAAAAGCAAACAAAAAAAACATATTTACATATTTACATTAACACTCTGTAATCAACGATTATAAATGTCTTTAATTGAGGGCACCCATAATCACAGACTCAGAGTATGTTTTCCATCTTTTTAGATATATACGGTAAAGAAAAACCAAAATAAGAAAAACAAAATACAACAAAAAATGCCAAAAAAGAAAAAGAAAAAAAGAATAACTAATCGTTAGTCCTCTAATATGAAGGATCTGTTTTAGGCGACATTATCCTTGATTGTCTCCCGTTTCTAAAATGTTATTTTCTAAACAAGTAAAAGAAAATAATTATGTCTATTATACATTTTGATTATCATATATTAATTATATCTTTCTGTATTTTTTTTATTTTTGAATTAAATTTATTTTATTTTTTGCAAAAACAACATTTGTTTAACTTTTTAGTAAAACTTTTACAATTTCCACTCCAAATTAGGTATTTTTAAAAATTTCCAGATTCCCGGGACCGAAAATAATCCGGGAAAAATTACCCTCTAACTTCAACGTAGTAGTAATTTTGATTTATATATACACTTACTTTTAAAAAATATTAATTAATATATAAATAGATTAACAAAAATAATTAAATTTAATTAAAAGCTTACTTAAAAAAAAATATAAATTATTAGAAAAAGATAGGTTTTGTTTATAGAAGTCGGAGGGGACTTTCAAATAAATATATAATTAAATATAATTATTTAGAATTTATTTATAAATAAAAAAACTTACCATAATTGTTGAATTATTTAGAAAGGTGTTGGAATTATCAATGTTGAGAGTGTCTTGTTTATTGGCAACAGGTGTTACTCGATTATAATTTGGAGGAGGATTAATTCTCTATGATTAAAGGAAAAAGGGTTTTAGATATATACATCTATATATATATGCCACTCAGAAGCCAAACCGATTAACTCAAATTTTTAAAATTTTGCTAGTAATGTAATGTATAAGGTAATCTTCAACATATGAAGTGAATAATGAACTTGATAATCTTAATATTGTAATGCAATATACATTTTTCTGTAATCAATAACCCCTGAATATAATACAAGCTGTGAACTTTGGGTTTCATTTTCTCAGTTTGTTTATATGTGGAGTTAATCGCTTTGGCTTCTGAGTGGCATATAGCTAATTAACAAATGAAAATAATGAGATAGTATGATGATCATATGACACAATAGCATTAAAAAATGCAATATTCCGTCTTAAATAAATTAGAATCACATTGGAAATAACTAAGAATTAAGAATAAAATTAATTATTATTAGAATATTAATTAATTTAATAAATTTCAGGTGTATTTCGAACCTTTGAGTGGACGTGCACTATAACATTACGCCACTGTGTATTAAATTTTATAATTAAGAATTAAGAAGTTTAATCTAAAATTATTTTAGTGGATAATATAGAGGTAATACAATTTAAATTTTATAATTACCTTATTATTTAAGAGCAAATTAGGATTCATAAAAAGGCTATTTATATCAAACATGTTTCCATTTGCAAGTGAATTTGACTTCTGGAAATATTACAAATAAAATAATTAGTTAATAAAATAATATAAGTGAAAATTAAAAATATATAGTTTAAAGTGGGTTACTTTGTATAAATCATCATTTTTGAGATAGTTATAGGCAGAATTTGGTGGTCGACCTCTACCTCGTCCGCGACCTCGTCCGCGTCCACGAGATTCACCTGCACCCCCTCTGCTTCTTCCCCTTCCCCTTCCACGAATAGGTGGACTCGGATTTTCTTTTTCGAGTTTCTCTTCTTTACGTTTTTTTCCCTTATCTCTCATCATTTTTCCACCGCCATCTTGACTAGTAGAATAGTTATTATAATAAAAACTCATCATTTCTTCCTAAATAAAAACAAAAAAAAAATTTAATTATATATTTATTAAAGAAACAGTTCATTAAGTTAATTAGCTCACTCAGAAAATAAATAAATAATTTAATTTTTATTTGTCTGATGTAAATGTATATTATACAATATTATTTTATTATTTATTTTTTTAAATATAAATAAATAAAATAACTATTACTCCATAAATGTAAATCAAGTTAATTTTTTTAAATTAAATAAATTAATAAGTTTCCTCAAATGAATTTAATCTTATGGACATTGGATTTCCTATTTTCTTCTAAGATAATGTAAATTTTTATATAAAGTTATTCATCGATCATAGAAATAGTAAATGAAAATACCTTGGTGAGAGTAGTACCAGTAGTTTCTTCTTCTTGGATCGCTTCAGGTACTTCTATAATCTCATCGATGATCAAATTATCTGAGAGTGAGTTAGTGTCTGGACTTGTCATTATTCTAAAATTTTAAAATTCATTACGAACTATCTTTCATCGAACCGCTAATATATCTTAGTAAACGCATCGAGGAAGCTAAATTATGACAGGATGTTGAAAAGCGCAAATGCGCCCTTCTAGGGTTTGACTATTGAGGCTAATTTTTTCTTTAAGAGACTGCACAGTAAAAAAAAAATGAATATAAAAAAAAGAGTGTAATATATATATATAAATATATATACATTCATATAAATGAATTTCATTGTAAGAAAATAGAAAATAATTTTAAAAAAATGACAAAGTAATTTCAAATACCTTATATGTGAAGAAAATTTAATAAATTTCAAAATAATCTCCGACAGTATACCTTCAAGTAATATTGCCGAAAAGAAGAAATGGTAATTTCGAAATAGAAAAAAAGCTTAGTGGTGAACAATGTTGCCAAAGCACACCGCTGCCAAAGTTAACCACAATTTAATCCTAATTAAAATGTATTTAAAATCCGTTATTTGTGTTGCCTGCTTCAGTTTTGAAAAAATATTACTTTTCTGCGGCAATTTTAAAAAAAATAAATTATTTTCTTAAAATTTAATAAAAAATTATTTTATTTTTTTTCTAATTATTATATTATTTTCTTAAACTTTAATATAATTATAAAATGAAAAGATATTATAAAAGTTCAAATTAAAATTAATTGAATATTAATGATAATAGTTAGAAGTTAGAAAAATGACTAAAATATTGAAATCTTTGAATTCGCTATTTTTTATGTAATTAAAGAAAGAGAAATTAAAAATTAAAAAATAAAAATAAAAATGTGTTTAAAGGAAATATTTTTTTTTAAATATTATATAAATAGAAGTAAAAATTATTTTACCTCATAACCCCTTCCCCACCCCACAGAATCTACTCTAAGAATAAGTCTTTATTTAAATATTATCAATTAAAAATAAAGTAAATGAAAAACATAAACTTAATTGTAAATTCTAAACGGAAAGTTGAGTTTATCTTGCTTATAATCTTAAAACTATCAATTAGCTGAGATTTTTCCAATAAAAAAATTAAAAGCATTTTTAATACTTATAGGTGGTTAACATATTTTTAATAGCAGAATATTTATAGTACTTTACTTAATTTCGATGACCAAACATTTTATTTAACTAATCTATCTATCTCTGTGTCCACCCTGTTCACAATTGGTCTTCCAAACGGACGTTGTCCAATCGAAAACTCCCCACCAATATATTTTTCCTCTCCCATTCTAGCCATGTGCCCTGCCGATCCCAGCCTTCTCTATTTTATAACCTATATCTAGAGATGCATAGAGGTCATGCAATTCCTTGTTATGCAGTCTCCGCCATTCCCCAGTGACCTCATCTTTCTTTGACCCATAAACACTGCGAAGAATCCTATTCTCAAATACTCTAAATCTACTCTCGTCTCTTAATGTTATAGACCATGCCTCACACCCATATAATACAACCGGAAAAATAATTGTTTTATATATTTCAATTTGTATCGTCTTGATAATAATTTTGACGCGATAAGCCCCTTTACTGCATGATAACAGGCGTTTCCAGATTGCAACCTCGCTTTAAATTCTTCTCGAATATTATTATTATTCGTGATTACAGAACCTAAGTATTTAAATTTTTCTACATTTTCGAATTTTCGAATTCTACATTTTATATGTTGAATTTGATTTTAATTAACTTGAAATGATTTAATATTATCAATTTGTCTTTTTTAGTTCATCAGCCTTAAAAGAAAAACTTTTTTTAATAATTTTTGTTGAGAGTATGTATGGGGTTATCCTATCTTTATATATATATATAGAGAGAGAGAGAAAATGATAATTAACTTAATCATTCTAAGTAATCAATAAAATATTAAACAAGATAAAAAATAATTTTTATTAAAATAATTTATATTTGAAATTGAGAGAATATTTATATTACAATTTTAAAAACAAAACTTATAACTTGAACTTGATTAATCATGAATTTCCACAGCGAATAAACTGTTAGTTATTTAAAACTGTAGTTTATTGAAACCCATTACATTTGGTTGAGATCTTGCCTTCGCTTTTCGTGAGGCATGATGTCGTGCCTTTTTAATGTACATTTGTTTTAATTCAGGACTGAGAGACTTCCATCGAATGCTTAAAAAAATTGATAGAAATTTCATTTGTTTGATTTTTTTATAATAATCTAATAAAATGTCAATAAAATCAATTACCCAGCAATTTGTAATACAACTTTACTAGGATATCCTGGCAACCGTCTTCTCAATCGATGTGTATATAAAAGGAAAGGGTTTGTTAATTTATCACCGATCGGATCATATCTTTTTGCTGAACGTTGATAGGAAGAATTGGACTGAAATAATAATTAAATTTAAGTATAAACTAGGATATATAGAAGCTCATTTTTAGAGTAAAATAATATATATTAGTTAATTATATATGAAATAATATAAGGTAAGGGATATGACCGGCAATTCGGGTTTTTGCTAAATCTTAAACGCTAATACCTATTATGACATGATTATTGGTGTTAATGGATCCTAAAACTATTAGGTATTCATAGCAAAAATTACAGCTGTATTATTAAAATAAGAAGTACTAAAATTTACAAAAATAAAAACTTTTCAACTTTGGCAATATCCCTGTGGTAGTGATGTTGCGGAGCCGGTGTGAAGAATATTGCTTGTGGGAAATTACATGTAAAGCAAAAATAAAAACTCATAAAGTTAAAATATTTAAATATTTAATTAAGTTTTAAGAAATAAAAGAGTACATAACTTAAATAATATATTTACATAAGTCTGTGACTATGAATATTTCCCTCGTTTTACTAAATTGTTTAGGGGTTTCAATTTTTCAATATTAAGTTAATACATAAGTTATTTCTGAAAAGTCTTGCAAATAGTAACTAATGAAGAATATATGAATAAATAAGTCTTAATATTAATTTTAAAGAATGTGCAAAAACGTAGAATACACTATACTTTGCCAAAATTGCAAAAGAAAACAAATTACGAGCCTTTGAAATAAATATGATGAAATTTAAATTCTATCTTCAAGATGGCCGTCAAAACAAATCCTCAAAGGTTCGCTTATAACTAAGGTAGACACGCTTCTACTGGTCGCGAAGGTGGCTACTATCGTACCCCAATGCCTTTTCCATACAAAAGTTTTCAAGATATATGTCTTTACCTAACCTGGTTAAACACCAAACCGGGACGAACGGTTTACTTTTTTTTTTGTTTAAAAGAGCTTAGTCCAGAAAACGTTTTACTTTTTTTTTAGAAATTGAAAAAATTTTGAAAAAAAAGTACGAAATGTCCTAAATATTTAAAAAACGGGACAATAGGCTGGGGACGCCGGGACAGAGCACCTAAAAACGGGACGTTTGGTCACCCTAAACCTGGTCATATCCCTCAGTTTTACCTTTTAACAATATTACAATAATTGTCTTCTTCTCGTCAATAATGGGGTTGTTTTTTTTTTTTTTATTTTTAATTAAATTACACATATTTTAAAACTTAAACCCTCCTTCATAGAAACACCCCTTCTATAGAATTTCTTAATTTAAAATTAAGTTCTGAATTTTTTTGCCATTGGCCTCTTTGGTTAGGTAAACAAATATAAAATTTCATTTAAATTTTTAATAATATCCAGATAATAATAAAATGAGTAATAAGAGGAAAGATAATTATAGTATAATTAAATTAATTCATTTGATGATAGATGATTAAATCAATTATAAATAAAATCTTTCATAAATGTAAATATTTTTAAAATCGAAGTTAAAATAAATATTATCATTTTAAAGTTGTAAAATAGAGTAGACTTAAGTATATAAATTTATCCAATTTCTTTTTACGTTTTTTTCCTTTAAAGAAACTTGGATGTTTACTTCCATTGTAAAAGGATTCAATATACTTTTTATTCTTATTCCGTTAATGGAACAAGGATATATTATCGTCATTTCACCAATGATGATTATTTCCAAGGGATATTCCATTAAGAGATAAAAGGTATCTTCAATCAATTGAATATTAAAACTTTAAATTAAGTTTCAAAAATCTCTCGAGCATGAATTTTGCATTATAACTTTTTATTTAAAAAATAAAAAAAATGACGACAGATCAACCGATCATCGAAAATATAAAAAAATCAAAAGTTAAACTGGCATTGGCATCTTACAAGAATGGAAGTGCATCGAATCCACTTAAGGATCTCAAAAGGATTTCTCAGAAGAAAAGAAAAAGAGAAAGAGATAGATGCCTACTGACTGTACCTAGTAGACAAAGGATTTAAGAAATAGAGAAGGAAATGCGAGAAAAAAAGTTTGATGATGCATTTCTGATAGTATATGTAAATAACAGAAGTTGTTAATAATTAAGTGTATTTTGTTGTGGTTTTTTTAATGTTTTTATTTTAAAGAATTAAAAAAATAATGAAAATATTATTTTCCATTATAAATTATAATAATCTTGTCCTTTGGATCCCTCAACCTTATGTCAGTAATATTATTAGCCTATTAATTTCATCAAAGGAACTCATAATTACGTCGGTTTTTTTAGTTATCAAATTTGTTCCAAATTTCTTTTGATTTACAAATGATTTTTTACAATTACAGTGCCCAATTTTCTCTTGTTGATATCGATTAGTTTTCGGAAGAAATTGATTCTTCAGATTACGATTAGCCCTGAAAATAATATAATTATAAGAAATAATTCAAATTTATTAAAGAATATTTTTTTATATACTTATCTACAATACTATGTAAGTAACAAAGTTTATATAATTTTCATGTTCCATATTATAATCTAGATAATGTCTATATATAATCATTTATTAATTATATCTATCTCTCTCTGCCTCTGGTCACAGAACATTCCCCCAATTGTCCCTATCTTAAGGTACGAGGACAGGTCAATAAATCTGTGACTGAAACACAGGTTTTTGGATTAAACTTATTTTATTTTTCAACGTAGTCTTCTTTAAGCTACACTTCGTCCAACGTTTCTACAATTTTTTATCCCTTCTAAAAATTAAGATTTGTTGAGGACATCTTTAGTGCCGATTCACCTCGAGAAACCCACTATTTTGATAATTATAAGAGTATTTTTAATAAATAATTGACAAACGAGTTGTAGAGGATAGAACTTTTCATAATAAAGAATATACTATGTTGATATATTTGAATATAAATATTTAGTTCTTATATGTAATGAAGGATTAATTATATTTATTGTATCAGCAATTTATATATTTAGATATACGAGGTGTGTCTAAAAAGTTCGGTGAATGTTATGATAAAAACATAAAAAGAGAATGTTAATTGTAAATTCCTTTATTAACTTTCAAAATACTCTCTACCTGCCACAACACACTTCTGACAACGTTCTTATAACGCTTGAAAACTGTTTCTCCAACAGGAATGGTTCTCAGAATAGCCGTCACAACGTTCAGACCGGCAATCCACAAGCAGGACACCAGAAAACATTGAACGTGTACGAGAGATGTGTGTTAACAAAAGATCGGCGATTGACTCTGCGACTAATAGCTGAAGAATTGGCTATTATCAAAGAAACAGTTTTCTGGTGTCCTGCTTGTGGATTGCCGGCCTGAACGTTTTGACGGCTATTCTGAGAACGATTCCTCATTAAAAACTTCTCCAACAGTTTTCAAGCGTTATACGAACGTTGTCAGAAGTGTATTGTGGCAAGTGGAGAGTATTTTGAAGGTTAATTAAGGTATTTACAATTAACATTCTCTTTTTATGTTTTATCATACCATTCACCGAACTTTTTAGACACACCTCGTATTTACAATTTTCGAATACCCATAATGTATGTAAATTTTATCATAGAAACATTTCAAATAATGCTTCTCCAATCTTTAATTTAATTAGTTTTGTTCCTATGAGGAGTTCCAAGAATGATAATTTCATTCCTCTTATTTATAAGTGTTAATTAATGAATATTATTTTTTAAAGAAAAAATATGTTAACTATGTACTTAAATAAATAATACAAAGACGTAGTCCTTGATATAGACACAAATAATCAACAAAAAGTGGAATGCTTCTCTAGAACATTCTTACCATTCTTTCTATTCTTTGTCTCTCTTTTTTTTTTAAAGCTTGAGTTCATTATTTTTCAACGTATATCCCTGCTCACAGGGCCATTTAATAAAAACGATATAGATATGAAATATATATATATGAAACTATATTACTATTTTCTTTTTCTACTTAGATTCATTAATTTATAGCAGGGACGGTGAACCATTTTCCATGTCCGTGCCACAAAAAAATTTCCATGATTTTTTGTCTACCCGTGTACCTCTTCAACTTTAATATATAATCAATATCTTCATATAACTTTATTTCAAAAAAGTAAAATGATTATTTAAAAATTTAAAATATATTTGTGATAAAAATTTATCTTTCCTAAAAATTTTCCGATATTTTTTTATTTTTATGGTTTGTAAATTCTTTAATTAATATTAGATTATAGTGGTGTGGTCTCACTGTTTTATTTCCGCTAATTAATTGAATTAATCAAATTTTTGCTATAGGTTCGCTATCCCTGAATTAAAACATTTTTTAACATTCAACAGAAAAATGATTATTCAAAACAAGTAGAGAAATGCATAATTAAATAAAACAAAATTTCGACTTTTTTTTTATCTATTTTACTAATAAATATAAAATAAAAATGATTAGCTCACTTTTTGGAATAAAAATTAATATCATTTAATATTTCTTGCTAATTTCCTATCGATTAAAAACATTTTTCTAGTGTATTATTAAAATGAATTAGAAATGTAAATATAGTAATATATTAAATATATAAAAATTTATTCAAATTGAACTAAAAATTTCAAAAGGCATTTTAATTCAAATATTTGAGATACTATTTAAAACTTATTATATTAAAATTTATTTTGGAATTTAATCGAATACTTTATGGCATTATATTTTTCCAAAGTATGTTTAATATTATTTAAAAATATTAAATTGCAAAATTGAATAAACAATAATTTCTATAAATAAAATACATTGTATTATTTTTGTAATATAATTTCTGAATATTTAAGAATTCAAATTATAATAAAAATAATATAAAATAGATTTATTTGATCGAAAACAAATTTTAAGATAAAATGCATGTAAATTTATTGTCTCAAATAATTTTCCAAATAATATTTATAATACTTATAATGATATAAGACATGTTTTAATAAATAGGATTATAATTATTTCTTAACTGAAACAATTCTTTATAATTCAAGAGATTTCTTTATATTATTAATTATGTACTCTTAAAAGAGAGAGAGAGAGAGAGAGAGAGAAAACATTCTTTAGAGTATTCTAGATAAAAAATACATATTTCTTATTAAAATATCTTCACTAAAGTTTCATTATTTAATAATTATCTCTTGATTAAATTTCTTACCAATTCCTTTATAATTAATTCACTTCTTACTAATTAAAATACTATGTAAATAGTCTTAAATTAGAGTTAATGCAGAAATAGTATATTAAATTTATCCTATTGATTCAATTAAATTTACCTTAAATGAATTAGATATGCAGCACCAAGAAATAGTAAATTGCCCGCAACAATTTCAATCATATTCGAAATAAAATATTTTTTGTGAATCGTGAAAAATAGTTTGTTTCTATGGTTTTGATCTACACAAGGTTTTTTAAGTATGTACATTAAATTCAATATAAATAATAAATTAATGTGTACAAATAGCATTTTCATATTTCTTTTATAATTATTGTTTTTTGTCATAAATGTTTTTTGTAAATTCAATTTGCAATTCTATTCAACATAATTTTTCTTTCAGTTATACGTTATACTTACATTGAAACTAACAGAAATTCTTCTAATTTTCAAAAGAGAATTTTTTAAGACTAATTTCATATAAATATTTACTGTGAACAATTACTCATAAATTTTGGTAGACCTGGAGAATTTTAATTGCTTTCATATATTATAAAAATTTAAATATCTTAATAAAGTATAAAGGGATTATGTTTAAAAAAATGAATTAATTTAATAAATATACTTTTAGAGAAACATAACTTTTACATTCCAGAATTTTAAAATGTTATATTTGGGATCTATTATATAAAATTTCACTCTATCCCTCGTTTTAATTGTATAAATTAATACAAAAATAATTATTAATAATTACCTATAATCATTTAAATTAATTTTAGCCAGAAATTCAGACTTTTCTATCGTTATAATATTGATATTAAATTACTTTTCTCAATTTACATTAAAAATACTGAAATAATCTAATATATTTCTAAAAATTTTGCTCCAGAATATATTAATATTAAATCATATTTAAGAAGATTCAAGAATATTGAGAGATCCATTTACTTTTATTAAATTAATGCCCAAACTGTAGATCACTTAATTTTAATATGTCCACTATTAGAAAACGCAAGAAAATATTCTCTCAAGGGCCTATAAATAAAAAAATAAAGTTTTGGCAAAATATCAAAAACAATTCATAATTTGCAATAATATTAACTTTGAATTTTTAGGATATTATTAAATTAAACAATGCAATACACCTTATAATAATGAAAATATAAATCTAAATTATATATTACAATTAAATGAATTAATAATTAATAAAAAACGGCATGTAATATTACATGATAGTAAGAGAGGATGTAGTCTATAATAAAAAAAAAAATAAAACAATCAAGGATTCCTTTAGGTTGAAACGAATTTTATAAGATTAAAGTAAATTTTTAGAATGGAAGTAAAATAAATTGAAAATTTGTATGTTATTATTTTAATATTTTAAAATTCTCAGAGTGGAATTTTTTCAATATATTCGATAATAAAAACAATTTTATACTGATTTAGTAATATAACCAATACTATAGCCAATATTTTTCTTTAAACAGAAGTTTAATCATAACTATATTAATAATATTTTTACATGATCTAGAATAAAATTCCTAATAAGTTTAATTAAAAAAAAATCTTTAAATATTCCTATTTGATGTAAGAAAGAGATTAGATATGAATGGATCGGACAGACATTATTTGTGAAAGTGGAGGCAAAATCATTAAATTCTTTCTTGGGCAGATGGCCAGCGTTCGTTCCTCTTCTTTCTTCAACTCATTACTTGGTTCTTCTTTGACCTAATTTGATCAGAAGCTTTTGGCCAAAAGCATTCAAGGGATGATCTCTCTTGGACTTCTTTCCTTTTCTACTATCCTTTCCTAGGTCCCTTATTTATTTATGTAACGGAATTTGCACTTGATTACCTCCCACTCACTACGGTGTGGAATTTTCACGCTTAAAATAGAATCAATGATAAGATTTATAAAGAAAACAAACGATTTTAGTTTTTTTTTTAATTTATTTTTAATAATTATATTATTATATTAAAATTATTATTAAAAATTTTAAACAAATATATTTTTTAATTTTAGAGATAAAGATATAATATTTAATAATATTTATTTATATAATTTAAATTTGTAGAAATGCAATAAAATAATTTCAATTAATCTTCCTTTTTACTATGCACTCAACTATTTGTTTTTCATTTACTAAAAAGTAAAATATTATTATAAATAGTAATTTATCCATCAATTTTTTACCATCTCACCAGAGATAGTATTGCGATCATGAAAATTTTCGATGTCGAGATTTTGATGTTTTTATACGTTTTGAAGGTCCCTGAGTGATTTTCGCTAAGGTTGAGAAAAAGTTTGTGTGTTTACGCAAAAACCGTTTGAGCCAGAATAATTAAATTAAGTTGGGTGATATTCAAAATTCGTAGTTTTCAATCAACTTTTGAGAAATATAGCTCATCCGGAAGAGGACCATTACCTACCACGTTTTCATTTTTTTTATCTAAACTGACCGTAAAAATAAAAATATATGTTTGATAGTTTTTCACATGATTAAAAATTGTATAATACTGCTATATATAGAATTTCAGCTCGATTGAATCGCTGAAAGTACCGGAATTAATTTTTTAACACTGCAAATCAAACGTCAGCACGTGACATGGTGTCATCAACAGAGCCAAACACGCGCTGGTTTAATAAATATTATTTATTA
Organism: Labia minor; assembly: GCA_963082975.1. Classification (NCBI taxonomy): domain Eukaryota; kingdom Metazoa; phylum Arthropoda; class Insecta; order Dermaptera; family Spongiphoridae; genus Labia; species Labia minor. The sequence continues at coordinate 39,435,967 of OY720344.1, read as the reverse complement.
ATTTTAATTTATAATTTAATTTTAATATAATATCATATGTTAATTAGTCCAATTAAAATTTGCGAGATATTCAAGTGGAGACACTCCAGATTTTTTTAAATAGAAGAGACAAAATTAAAATTAGATTTGACAATTTTTACTGACCGGATAAAACTTTATTAATTTTTATAAATAATGTCAAAGTAAAGTTTTTATAGTATAAAAGTTATTTTATTCTAAGTCACAGTTATAATATATATTTTATTGGATCAAGAGTTTTCATCACTATCATCTATACTTTTCACTTTTAATTAAAATAAAAAGAATAGAACTTTATTTTACAACTGTCAAATACTCAGCAACCACAAATTCCAAACTCTGATTCATTTTCAAAAGTATATTTTTTTATATTATCATTTCATCTTTTGTCAAAATTTATTAGAAAAAAAGTTTTCCTTATCAATATTGTTTTTTTTTTTTAATTTTTACCGACCGACGATAGTAAGGAAGGTATTGTTTTCACACCAAATTTCACATGTGGAGATTTTTACATATCTCCACGAATCATGCATTTTCTTAACAGAAAAAAGTATTTTTAGCATGATGTCTGTCCGTCCGTCCGTATAGATGTGTACAGCCTGAACGGCTCAACCGATTTTGATGAAATTTGGTATATTTACTTAATGCATCAGTGGGATGAATTGATCAACTTTTGGTGCAAATCCGGAAACCGGAAGTGGTAGTATTAAGGATCGACGATAGGAATGGAAGGGTTATTTTCACACCAAATTTCACATGAGGAGATTTTTTTATATATCACCACCATTTAGTATTATTCTTTCAATATCGATTATATGTGATGCATATCATCCTATAATAAATCTGATAATCATTTGAAATGGGAATCATCTCCTGTTTAAGTAATAAAGAAACTAGATCTTTTGTATTTTAAAGCGCAAAAAAATATAGATTTATTTCTTTTTATTGGTAAGGGGCGCAATTTAATCATCTCCTTAAATGAAAATAAGCTGGAGTGTCTCCACTCGACTATCTCGCAATTTTAATTGGATTAAATAACATAATTTATTATATTTAAATTAAATTTAATTAATTATAAATTATAAATAATAAATATTAAACCAGCGCATGTTTGGTTTTTTATTGATGGCACCATGGCACGTGTTGGCGCGTGAGATTTGCAGTGTTAAAAAATTAATTCTGGTACTTTCAGCGATTCAATCAAGCTGAAATTCTATATATAGCAGTTTTATACAATTATTAATAATGTGAAAAATTATCAAACATATATCTTTATTTTTACGGTCACTTTAGAGGGAAAAAAAAATCAAAACGTTGTAGGTAATGACCCTCTTCCGGTTGAGCTACATTTCACAAAAGTTGATAGAAAACTGGCGAGATAGTAAAAAGGAGAAACTTTTATTAACAATTACTGTATGTTTAGAGTTGTAAAGTAAAATACTGGATATATATATATATCAATACAAATATTAATTAATAATAATAATATATATTAATAATACCTATAATAAAATTTTAAAAAATATTACAATAAGTAATATATTTAATAATGTATTCAGGAAAATGTATTTCAACAAATGAAAAGCAAATATAATATAACTATAACTTTCAAATTCAATGACCGTGTACACTTAACAAATCCTCTATGCTCTAAGTGTTTTCTATCAGATTGAGTTTTATAAAAGATTTTGATTTAAACAATAAATAATTTAATTTTTTCATTTCATGTAAATAAAAAGAGAAAAAAGAAAAAATCAAATTATAAATTCTTAAGTTTTAAATTTATTTTATATTAATATACTAATAGGTACACACAACATAGAACATATAAAAAATATCTTATAATTGAGATCATATAGTAAGAAATTTATTATAAATAAAACTATTATTTGTGGAGTTCAGCCTAAGAATATTAAGTACAGTGATTTATACAATCGTTAATTATTATAAATTTTATAGTTCAATGTGAATTCTTTTCAATTTTGATTACATTTTAAATTAAAAAATCACTTTTTTATAATAAAAATGAAGTTAGTTTATACTAATGAACTCTAGTTTGTACTTAATTAAAAGAAAGATTTCATATGAATGATTTTCAAAGGGAGAGTGAAATTTCCATGAATTAAAAATGAATGAAAGCGACTAGAGAGTAGATCGTTGAATGGATATCGTTTGTCATCAACCCATCCCGGGAATTAGAGTGCTCAGATGGCCTGACTAGCTACATGCATTATCCATTTCATCTCTTGATATAGCCATTGAACAGGACACCTCACCAACAAATCCAGAAAGACACTGTCTGCTTTTTAAAATTACAACTGTTTTCATATATAAGTCCTAGAAATAACCGTAACAAAGAATTATGAATAGAAAAGTTTATTGAAGCAAAAACAATTTCAGTTTTGTTCAATGGTATCATTTAAATACAGAAATATTATACCATTGAAGAATTGTATTTTTTAAATACATACTTGTAAATACATCCATTTGTTTTGAGAAACAAAAAACAAACAAACTAACAAACTAGAACTCATAATTAATTGAATGCATTTAAAGTGTTTCTATTTTTTTAAATTTCACCTAAAATAATTATAGATCTAAGGTTTATATAGATATCCTTTAAATTTAATACAAGTGGGTATTTTTGTCTCGAGTAAGGATGAAAAATTCCAATTTACCCCTACATACACTACCGACTTAGGAATTATTAATTTTCAACTATTCTGAGTATAGTAGGCTTCCTTAACTCTCCTTTTCCTTCCCTCTTTTTTCACTCTCATACTTATAATTAAATATAATTAAAAAGAAAAAATATTACCCAGGTATCTACAACCTACCTGTCCTGGAAATCCTAATTAAGCACCACGACTGGACCATGGATTCCCCGGAGGGTCTCCCTCGGGGGTGGTCGACATCCCTCGGCCTTCTTCGGTGATAAGGGGGCGGCGCTCGTTGAGCGCTCCAAGAGTTTATGCGCGCATTGGAACGCAACAGTTCTTCGGACTTCCACGTCAAAGTATCAACATATTGCAAAAGGCTCCCCTAAAAGCATATATTCTTCTCATTCTCTCATTCCTCATTATTAACTATCACTTCTAAATCTTCTCCCATTTAGCTTAGATTCTCAACCCTCTATCTCTTTCTTTCTCTCTCTCTGTCTCTCTCTCTCTCTCTCTCTTGTAGTTATTTCTATGCTCTCGAGCTCATCGTTTTCCTCTCTTCTATGTAAGTACTACATACAAACCGACACATTTTCTAAGCTCTTTTATATTGAATATATAAAAATTATTTAAAAAATGAAAATAATATTAGATATTTATATCCTATATATAAATCAATGGGAAGAGCTTTTGAATTTTCCTAAATCATGTGTTTGTTATATTTTCTTGAATGAATTTCCTTTCACTAACCCTTAAACATGTCTTTCTCTGTTTAACCCAATTATAATCACAAAACATGTCCTCGCATTAATCATAGTTTTACTCAACATTGATCTACCCTTATTTCCTTGCTTTTTGTGTCAATGTATGTATAATTTGCACTCATTAACTTTCGTCAAAACAATGTTTTGATTTATTGATAACAAATGACTATCATGATTTAAAATGATGTTTTCATTTTCAACATATCGCAAACATTTTCTATGTTATAATATATAAGTATATTTTATTTTATCTATTTTTTTTATATTATATGTACATATTTATATATTCTAATAATTACAAAATAAAATGAAGAAATACATTTATAAATACAATTTAATTAACCCCCTTCTTTGTAGAATTATATATAAATTCTCTATAGTTAATTTCAACAAGAACAATTAATTTATTTGACTAGACATGATAAATGACAACCTTTTCATTTAATTTATTTAGAATTAATTCTTGTCCTATATTTTTTGGAATTCTAAATTTGTTTTGATTAGTAATTATCTTATTTACTAAAAAATAACTTCTGAGTAAATTAAAATAAATAAAAGAAACAATTTACTGACTAAAAATGGAATTGAAATATTTATTCCTATATTTTAAAAAAAAATTGTCCGGTTATATATGTATGGCAGCCTTCGGTGTTCTTCACACCTAGACAGGGCTCTGCCCCCTGTACTGCCGATACATAGTATTTTGTAGAAAGTCTGTATGTTTAATAGAATTGGTTTTCATTTATTTTATTTCAATAAGAATATTAAAACATTCATTTTCCTTTTTGTTTTTATTTATATTTTAATTTAATCAGTAAATGAATTATATATTTTACTGTTTATGTTATAATGGGATATAATATTCCTTAATATATTTACTTTGATATACGTTTTTTATTATCATTGATTTATTGAGTAATTTTTACTAAAATGAAATTTAAGGAAATAAAGTTACTTGGGCCGTTTTATAATACTAAAGTTAATTTTTTTTAACATTATATAAGTCTATAAGTAAACTAATTAAATAAAATATCTCTGACGTACGTCTTACAAAGAACATCGCCTATCATATCGGTTTTGTCAATTAGGTGTCATATTATCAGTAGAACGGGTTGATTTTCTTGATAGGAGGCGCTATCAAGAAGTTTTTCCAATTTTGATCCCATTGGGTTGACTCCGTCTCATAGACCTCTAGAGAAATTCCTTTGCCAGGCCCGGGGCTTGAACCCGGGACCACGAGAATGTGAGACAGCTTCGCTAACCTCTTAACATGTGGCTCCTTGAATAAAATATCTACATTCATTAATAGTATTAGTATAATTAATTTGTTTTTATTAATTTTGCTAGATCATAGTTGCCCTCCTCCCTCAGAAGAATCTTATCTATCTATATGGTGCTAGGGAAATCGAAAATGATTAGCCGCAGTAAACACTTTCCTTCAATAGTCTGTCCTGAGCCCCCTCCATTCAACTCATATTCTCTCCCAAATTCGATAAGTTTTCCTTTATAAGTCTTCTATCTACGTCTTTAATCTTAATTGGCCTCAATCAACCAAGGTTCTTCCTTGTCTTTCTTACTCTTCTAATCACGTGATACGCCAATCTCAAACTATATATTTAATTTATGTTTGATTGATTCTTTGTATTAAAATTTAAAAAATTTTCAAATGTTAATTTCATAATAAATAGTATAGTAATAATAATCTCCGAATAATTGATGTACAGAAATATTAAATGTTCATAACGAGAACTTTTGATTTAATGTTGTTCGATTTTGAACATAATCTGCATATATATTTTCCTATGATTAGAAGAAACTTATAAATTGTCTCCTCTAACAGCCAATTCATTTACTGTTCGAGGCTGTATGTGGCATCTAAATTTGAAAATTTAGATACAACTCTTTTTTTTTAAATTAAAAATAGAGGGATATCATAATTATAAATAAACGAAAAGTCTATATATTTAATATGAGTATTTTTTATAAATTTATCTATATCTAATATTATTCTAATATATATATAAATAAATTAAATTAAATTTCTAAAATTTGTGCAAATTAATTTTTTTAAATCCAAAATTTTAAATTTATTAATTGTATACAAGACGTATAAGTACAAGGCATTAAATATATTTTATTTTTCTGACTTCGTTTTAGAAACGGATACATATTGTAGGATATAATTAGTTGAATTTAAAAGAAGTATAAAAAATTTTCAAAAATTTAAAACAAGTGTCTAAAAATCATATTTAAATTTTAATATAATCTATAAATAATTTTTACTCCTAAATAGAGTAATAATTAATTGATTAATTAAACCATGGGTCGGCAAACTTTTTTAGGAAAGGGCCAAATATAAAAATTTTAAAGATCTGGGGGCCAGACATGTTATAATATATATTTTACTGCCTCAAAGAAGAATCTAATAAAAAATAAATTTTAAATTAATTAATTAATTAAATTATACATTTTGAATTAATGTGATGAATGTAATTGTTTTTTTTTGAGCTAATTGGGTACAATGTTAATACTTCATATAATTAAAGTGGTTTGCAAATGTTAATAATGATCTGTATTGCGATACAATTTCGAAAATGTCTTTTCACATTGGCATGTACTTCCAAATACAGAAATAAACCCTCCTGCATATGATTTTAATTGACCGAATTTATTTTCGAAAAGATATTCATAGAATTGTGTACCTATGAACTTCGTTTTTAGTGTTTCATCATTTTGTAGATCAATGACTTCTAACTGAAATTCTGACAGAAGTTCAAATAGATTTTGAAATATGAAAATTTCTTTTGCATTTGCATCAAAAATGACAATATTTATCCGCAGGCCGGATGAAAATAGATGGCTGGCCGTAGCTTGCCGACCCCTGAATTAAACTAAAAACAAAATTAAAGATAATGGAATTCAATCATTTTAATTGACGTTTTAAAAATATTTTTTATTTTATAAAACACTGGAAAAGTTAATTTTTAGTTTTTGATAAAATTTTATATCTTCTGCTTTTAAATTGAAAAGAAGAAATATTAAAAAATATTAAGAGAATAATTTAAATAAGCGGGAGTGTCCTCCCCTAGACTTTCCCGCGTATAAATAGGTATAAAGAGTTGTGAATGAATATTTAGAATGTGTAAACTTGTTATTGATAAAGAGCCAGTTCGTATTAGTTTATTGGTGTCAAATTTGATATTTGGTAACATTTATATATATATATATATATATATATATATATATATATATAGAATAAAGTGCTACTTCCGGTTAACTGATATTTTAAATGTAAAAAAAACAGATATGGATATAATATAAATATTTTTAATTTTATTTTATTTATAATATATAAGGGCTGGCTGTGACGTCATGAAGTGCTGGGTGACATCATATAATTTTAAATTAAGAAAAAACTAATGAAGATGATTTTTCTCGAGGATAAAACCAATACAAAGTGCATAACACGTGGAGATATGTCCTCACGTGAAATTTGATATGAAAATAACCCTTCACTTCCTCTCTTCGATCGGCAATACTAGCACTTCCGGTTTCCGGATTTGCACCAAAAGTTGATCAATTCATCCTACTGATGTATTAAGTAAATATACCAAATTTCATCAAAATCCGTTGAGCCGTTCAGGCTGTACACATCTCTACGGACACACAGCGGACGGACGGACAGACATCATGCTAAAAATACTTATTTCTGTTAAGAAAATGCATGATTTGTGGAGATATGTACCTAAAAATATCCATAGGTGAAATTTGGTGTGAAAACAATACCTCCCTTACTATCGTCGGTCGGTAAAAAAGAAACGCTGCTTGTATAGGTAAAATGTCACTTCCGGTAGTCAGATCATGATGAAATTTGGTATCTCAATTTTTTTCATATTTTTAAATCTATATACAAAATATGAAGCAAATATCTCGAAGCAAACTGGTACTTTACTTGAAAGGTAAACGCAACCAGTGTAGGTAAAGTACCACTTCCGGTTAACCGATTTTGACGAAATTTTGATAGAAATCTACAAACTGTGAATAATATCGGTGTACCAAATTTCGAAGTCCTAGCTTGATTAGTTTTTGAGTAAATTTGCTTACAGACATTACATACATACATACATACATACATACATACACACACACAGACATAATTCGAAAAATGGTATTTTCCGACTCAGGGAGGTCTAAAACGTCAAGTCTATCGAAATCTCGAAGTCGAAATTTTTGACGATTCCAATACTTCCCTTATACGAAGTATGCGGGAAAGTAAAAATGATATATAATCTACAGATTAATATAATTATTACATGGTTTTAATAATATAATATTCTAAAAGAACTTTCAAAATTAAAAATGTAGATTGATTTAATAAAAATTAGTATAATATAGATATATATTAATGTAAATATGATGAAATGATCATTATAATAATTGATAAGTCGAAGTTGTAAATAAAAGTGATGATTTCTCACTGTCTCCCTGTCGTCAATAACCCCAAACAAAATTGAATTTTAACTATTATGATCTATCCTTTTCAGCCTTGATAATTAATTTTTTTTTTTGTAAAGAAAAATAAATAAATAAAAACAAACAAACATAAAGATAAAAAATTAAGTGTCCAATTAAGTTTTTTTATATTTTACAAAAAAATTAAGAAGATAATCAATTAATGAATTCATCCATATTTATTATTTTAATCATTTTTAAATCTACACTACACTAATTTTTATTTTGTTAATTTTTATGATATATAAACAATTACACTAAATTAATTTAGAGACATTATATCAGGCCTTATATTTTTATAAATTAATTAACAAATTTTATAATTTTGGATTTCACAGAATATATATAAATCGTCAGATTTATTTTGGAGTGCAAAATGACAATTTATAATTTACCTCTAGATCTAGATCTAAATCATCATATATGGAATATATATAAACATAAAATAAATAAATAAATTTATATATATATAATCCATTGCAAGAGATTAAAATGATAAAAATATAAAAAATTAAAATTGTCAAAGTTGACCTACATTTCAGCGTAGATGCAGTTGAGTTTGCCAATATTTTAGGAGCGGTCAAGAAAAATTGAAAATACATTAGTCAAGTAATTTTTAAAAATTAAAATTTATTAATAGAGTATTATTATTATATCAAAAATTTATAATAATAAGCTTTTATTTATTTATAGAATTATTTTACTCCTATTAAAGAGTTACAAAATTAATTATTAAATATAACACTAATTTTAACTTTAAAAAGCGTTTTTTTAAGAATAGTCCTATTTTAATCATATTTTTTTTCAAAAAATAAATTTTTCATAATAAGTTTGTTATTTATTATTAGTTCTGGAATATCTCTAAAAAATGTGAATAAAGATACTCATCCAAAATAGCACAGGTGTTTTTTTAACTAGATATCCAGGATTTATAGCAAATTTGACAGACTTATTGAGAAATAAACATTTATACTAGCTTCAAATCTATATCCATTGGAACAAAACATTATTCAATTTACTGTTAAATGTCAGTAAAAGTAAATATTTATTGGAGTAGTTGGGATTAAATTAATTGAAAAACGATGATAGTTTATCAAATTTGATTAAAAAAAACATCTTCAATGTTTAAATGGATAGAAGTTACAAACAAATTAGAATAATTTCATTTTTTTTTTCAAAAAGATGACAGATTAATATTGTATAAAGAAAGATAATAAATAATTATTTTAGTCATCTGATAAGTAGAGTTCTTTGAGAAAAACGTGTTGGATTTTTTTGAGGGGCTCCCAAAGGGAGAGAGAGAGAAACAAGTCCTGATTCCACTACCATTACATTTTTTCCTCCTTTTTAATTTATTGCACTTGGTTTTAATATATATCTCTTTTTGACTACTATATATTTATATTTAATATGATTTATATATATATATATATATATATATATAATTTTTACTTTTCGATAACTGTGATTTTAAAATTATTGTTTTTAAATTTTAATATTCACTTTTTTTATTAATGCTTTCTTGTTGCTATTTTGAAATATTTTTGTATTCCATCAAACTTTGCTGTTTCAAATTCGTATAGTCTATCTCTCACCTTTATTCTATCTTTTAAAAACCACATTCTTCGATGATTTTATGTGAACTGAATAAATAATAATTTTTTTTTTAGTAAAATATTCTTTTTATTTATTCAAGAGTTATTCTATGAGCATACATATCTATAAATAATATATATTTGAAAAATATTTTAGAAGGTTGGAAATTTTACACAATTTTAAAAATAACCTGTTTGTTGCTACTGTGAATTCTACAATTTTTTTTAATCAAGATTTGCTCCTCCTTGTGGAATGCAAAATAAAGTTTTTATTTTTATTTTGATAGTTATTTTTCCCAACAAAATCGATATATGTAAAAAAAGATTTTTTTTCCACATTGCTCAGAATTTAAAATTTTTTCTGCATATCTTCACCTTACATGAACTGGAGAATCCAAAAGTGACTTTAGAATTTTTCATGTCTATCTGTCTGTTAAGAAAATATTTATTAAATTATTTTTTATTTTTTACTTTCCCGCATACTTCGTATAAGGGAAGTATTGGAATCGTCAAAAATTTCGACTTCGAGATTTTGATAGATCTTGACGTTTTAGACCTCCCTGAGTCGGAAAATACCATTTTTGGAATTATGTCTGTGTGTGTGTATGTATGTATGTATGTATGTATGTATGTATGTATGTATGTATGTATGTATGTATGTATGTATGTATGTATGTATGTATGTATGTATGTATGTATGTATGTATGTAATGTCTGTAAGCAAATTTACTCAAAAACTAATCAAGCTAGGACTTCGAAATTTGGTACACCGATATTATTCACAGTTTGTAGATTTCTATCAAAATTTCGTCAAAATCGGTTAACCGGAAGTGGTACTTTACCTACACTGGTTGCGTTTACCTTTCAAGTAAAGTACCAGTTTGCTTCGAGATATTTGCTTCATATTTTGTATATAGATTTAAAAATATGAAAAAAATTGAGATACCAAATTTCATCATGATCTGACTACCGGAAGTGACATTTTACCTATACAAGCAGCGTTTCTTTTTTACCGACCGACGATAGTAAGGGAGGTATTGTTTTCACACCAAATTTCACCTATGGATATTTTTAGGTACATATCTCCACAAATCATGCATTTTCTTAACAGAAATAAGTATTTTTAGCATGATGTCTGTCCGTCCGTCCGCTGTGTGTCCGTAGAGATGTGTACAGCCTGAACGGCTCAACGGATTTTGATGAAATTTGGTATATTTACTTAATACACCAGTAGGATGAATTGATCAACTTTTAGTGCAAATCCGGAAACCGGAAGTGCTAGAATTGCCGATCAAAGAGAGGAAGTGAAGGGTTATTTTCATATCAAATTTCACGTGAGGACATATCTCCACGTGTTATGCACTTTGTATTGGTTTTATCCTCGAGAAAAATCATCTTCATTAGTTTTTTCTTAATTTAAAATTATATGACGTCACCCAGCACTTCATGACGTCACAGCCAGCCCTTATATATTATAAATAAAATAAAATTAAAAATATTTATATTATATCCATATCTGTTTTTTTTTACATTTAAAATATCAGTTAACCGGAAGTAGCACTTTATTACATTCTAAATATTCATTCACAACTCTTTATACCTATTTATATGCGGGAAAGTCTAGGGGAGGACACTCCCGCTTATTTAATTAGAGGTAACATGTACTGTTACTAAATTGTTTTGTTTTTCTTAATTTATAAAATATAAAATAGGTAAAATAAAATTATAAATTTAAGAATATATTTAGAAAATCATTTTTTGGTTAGATATGATATTAAAACAGAGATTCACAACCTGTGTTACGTGGGAATATCCAAGAGAAAATATTATTAACAATACCTCCCTTACTATCGTCGGTCGGTAAAAAAAAATTGATTAACTGACTAAATGGAACACATATACTTAAAAAAACTCTTGTTTTGTAAAACATGATTTAAAACAGAATCCAAAATATACAATATACATTATTATTGTATACAAGCGGGGGAAGGGGGGAAATTATGGAAATTATGATTGTGTGTGAAAACTGGACCGCGTATATTGAAATGATGAGAAACACTAAATTATGAAGATTATGTTATTATTATATAGAAAATATAATGCCTTAGTAAAGTGTTTTAATATTTAGGGAAATTTTGATTTAAGCTTCCTTTGCTAACCGAACCCTCAAACCATTTCCTGCTCCCTTTTCCAATGAAAACTTCCTCTTAATATTTATACAATTAACTTAATATTATATTACTTATATATAAACTTAAAGTGAACTCGGTTGAGTTTGAATTTGGGATAGTACATACTCGTATTAGAGTAAATGAGATGAAATCACTGTATCAAGGAATTATATCTATAGGTATATAAATATTATAAACAAAATATTTAATAACTATAATATTTTCGTTTTTCATTTTATCATTATTTTATAATTGAATCAAAAATATCGATAAAAAATTCTATAAATAAAGTTTATTTATAAGAAAGTTTAAGATATGGAAATATTTAAACATTGAATTTTATTTTTAAATATTATTTATCTATCTACCTATATATATATATATAATGCAGATGTTTTCCAATTATTTCATAAATTATTTGATTCAGTTCTTTTTTTATTTCTTTCCACTTATAAATGGATCCGATTAGCCATGACACCCTGATTTTTTACGATATGCATTAAAGATCGTGATGATGATAATAAGTTTGTATATCCAAAGATAGACTATGTAGACGCAAAAATTCAAAATATGACCCATAAATTTCATGACCGCAAAAATGCCATATATAATTGGATAAATGTCATTCTTATATATATATATATCAAACCATAAAAATGCAATTTCCTACCTTGATATATTTACCAATTCCAAATAAATTCTAAAGCCCCGGATTTCATCTTATCATCCATTCCGATGATCGTTAAAACAGTCTTTGGCGATGAAATTTCGTGAGTATTTTAAAGTTGAACTGCTTGGAGAACCAACAAACAAAATTAAAAGATATAACTTTTTCAAATATTTATTTACTCTTATATATACAGGGTGATTCAAAGAAACAGGAAACTTTGAAAATTAAATAATTATATGAAAACACAAATATTTATAGTAAAAATAATGCCATTTGAATATACCTACAGTACAATTTAACTTTTGAAGATGATATCTTGAAGGTGAACTCCTTTTTTACGTAAACATTCATGCAATCTTTTTCGATGCATTGTTCATGATGATACGACGTAACATCTCAACTGGAATTTCGGTTATTGCTTCTTGGCTTTCAATTCTTACGTTGAAGCAGGTCGACTAAAATCACTGATTTTAAAATCTTCTACTCCTTTCATAATAGACCTTAAATCTGTTCATTCCAGCTCGTCATATCATCTTTTCTTAGGACGTCTTTCCTTCTCATTCCAACCGGTCTATCGATTATTGCCTTTTTATCAAATCTTTCGTCCGACATACTCTCCACATACATGTTTCCCAAACAATTGGTATACTGCAGCCATCGATATTCGTGTTGTGTGGATCCATCTTGTTAAAACTAAGCTGTGTCAATAGTTTGTGAAAATCTTTTCAGTTGTTGATGAACAAAGGTATCAAGCATAGCGACAAAACAATTCACTGTGAATGTATCATATGGCCATTCTCGTCTTCAAAAAATTAAGGGCATATCTCATCATCGCCGAATCAGTTTCCTCGAAATTCATATTTTATTCATATTTAATATATTAACCAATTTTAATTACATGTGCTGTAGGGTCAGGATCATACCGTCCTAAATTAAAATCAAGACGGAATTCTCTTCGAACCCCCTCAGCTCTGTCATTGTTTTTGTAAAACGCTTTGATCGCACCACTCCAAGTACCTATGGTTAATAAATGGCAGGGTGTCCTTGACAGGCTGGAATACAATATTTAATGTTACGAATCGCCCATTGATGCCAAAACAACTTTCAAAATTTCCCCTTTGAAATACCCTGAGTGGGTAGAGTACTAGATTTCTACACAGGAAGCCTGAGTTCGAATCCCAGCATAGAACTCAAGATTATATATTTATTTAATTAATAAATAAATAAATAATAAATATAAAAATTTAATTCAATTTAACATCGGCTGCCCCACCGAAGAAGGCAAGGGGAAACCACTTCGGTCAAATTTTCCCATGAACACCCTATGACTCCTGTGGAGTTATTAGGGCCACGACACTTCCGCTAGGAAGTTATCGACAACGAAGAATATAAATATATATATATATATTATATTATTTATAATATATTTCTACATATATATCATTTTTGAAATCAATCAAATTTACAAAATGCACGGATTCCGAATGAGGTATAATTTTCTTTAATAAGATTAAGAAAAATTGTTGAAAAGATCCTATTAACTTGTAACATGTATATTTTGCAATGCATCTTTGAATTAAATATAATTAAAATTAGCTGGAGTATCTCCACTCGACTATCTCGCAATTTGAATAGGAGAAAATAACATAATATATTATATTTAAATTAAATTTAATTAATTATAAATTATAAATAATAAATATTAAACCAGCGCATGTTTGGTTTTTTATTGATGGCACCATGGCACGTGTTGGCGCGTGAGATTTGCAGTGTTAAAAAATTAATTCTGGTACTTTCAGCGAATCAATCAAGCTGAAATTCTATATATAGCAGTTTTATACAATTATTAATCATGTCAAAAATTATCAAACATATATCTTTATTTTTACGGTCACTTTAGAGGAAAAAAAATCAAAACGTTGTAAGTAATGACCCTCTCCCGGTTGAGCTACATTTCTCAAAAGTTGATAGAAAACTACGAATTTTGAATAAAGCTCATGTACCAAATTTCATCATTCTAGCTCAAACTGTTTTTGCGTAATCTTGGTTACAAGATAGTAAAAATCTAAAACAGAAAAATGTAATTACCATTTGTTTAACCATTATTTTAAGGGTTCAATAAATAAATAAAAATAAAAGCAATTCTTAGAATAATGAAATAACTATTGTCTAGGGACAGTGTATATTTCTTTTACTTTTTACATAAAAAATAAAACAAATCATTGACTTACCGTAGTGATTTCAAAAACGATTTGTTTAGGTGGCACCTTTTATTTCATATTCATCTTTAATAAATTTTATATTTTTTATTCTCTTTCTCTATTATTACTTTTTTATGCTTGGTTGATCTGCAAAGAATATCTTTGTGATACCAGATGAACTAGAAAGTTTCCCTCTCCAATTGTTTTCAAATTTTATGTAGATTTACTTCTTAACTGGGTGGTTTGGAGAAGGAACAGTAAAAGAAAGAAAAAAAAGAGATCTCTTTCCTTAAAAGAACTGAAAAAGAATCATATGCATTGGTCGGAATTTAAAATGATAGGAAGTTTATTTCTAAGAATATTAAGTCTTTTTTTGTTAAAATTCAGATGGATAAAAAAAAGTGAGAAAGAAGTTAGTAAGATCAGAGTATTTCTGAGATAATTGGACAAGAGCAACATTTATTGTTATATATTATAATGACAAACTAATATAATAATATTGTTAAATTAGCGAATTTTAAAAGTTGAATTTAATCTATAGATAAACTAATAATTCATTTTAATCGTTTTTGTAATTTCAAAAATTTAAATGAGATAGCGTAGTTCAGTTCATTAAAATTGAATAATTTCTTTTTATTTTGCTTTATATATTGAATTCGCATAAACAAATCAATATTTATAATAATCCTTATTTCATAAAATTAAATCATATATCTCACCCCACAAAGAATTTTCCCTTTAGTCTTTCTTCAATCCTACCTATGTGACCTATCGTAATCTCTTTGATTTTATTAATCTTTTTTTTGTGATGTATATATATCATATATGCAATTCTCTGTTATTCATCTTTACCATTCCCCAGTGATTTTATTCTTCTTCAGGTAATTTTCCTAGTTTCAAATATCGCCAATCTGTTTCTCCTGACATGTCATACTTGGAGGATTATAAGTATTTTTTATTACAAATGAATTCATTTGAATTCATCCTTTTGTTATATCATTAATTGTTAATGCCAAAATATTTATGGAATATTTAAAATTAGAATTATTAGTGAATTTAATTTTTTGAATTTGTATCTCATTGATTCGGTTCAAGTTTAATTTATTTATGCAATTTCTCTCTGTATTCCGTTTGTGATCTCATTGAAGTCACATTGGAGTAACGTTTCGTATTGTAAAAAAATCTCAAATTTTTAATATGTGTACAACTTTACTTCCGCCGTTTTCCAATAGATGGCTATAATGGTAAGTGGCGATCGAAATAAATAGATCGTAGATGTTGTAAACATAACGCCGTTGAAATATTAATTGATTTGTGCCTGCATTATAAAGTTATTTTTGATGAAAAATGTCGGCTTACTAATTTTCGTCATTTGCGGAAGTTTTAATTTTCTTCTTTAATATGAAAAAATCTGTGGTTGAGGCTCATGGAATGCTCTAAAATAGGTGGATCTACTTTTAGGGAAATAACGTGCTGAGAGTGGTTTCAGCGCTTCAAGAACGGTGATTTTGACGTCGAAGACCGGCATGACGGCCAGGGGGAGTGACTCAACTAGCCATTTCAAAGCGTCTGAAAATCATGGGAATGATTGAGAAACGAGGAAATTGGGTGTTGAAGTCGAGAGATGTTGAACGGCGTTTGTTTGCTTGTGAACAGCTGCTTGCAAGGCAAAAACGGAAGGGATCGTATTGTGTCTGGAGAGGAAAAATTAGGTTCATTACGATAATTCCAAACACAGGAAATCATGCTGACTTCCTTCTCAGCCATGCTTCCACGTCGACTTCAAAGTCATGCTCTGTATAAGTGGGATCAGTTCAGCTTACAATTAGTGTATTATGAGCTACTAAAACCGACAGAAAAAACGGCGATCTGTATCGAAAGCAATTGATTAATTTGAAAAACAAACGGCCTTAATACAACTATAGACACGATAAAGTATTTTGGCAACATAACAATGCTCGACCCCCTGACGCAATCATACTTGAAAACGTTGAATTGAAGTTCCCCCCCGACGTATTTTTCAGACATTGCTTCCCCTGGTTATTATTTGATTTGATTAATGACAAGCACTTCCATTCTTATCAAGAAGCGAAAAATTAGATCAATTCGTGAAATGTCTCAAAATATGACCAGTTTTTTCTACGTGGAATTCGTATGGTGCCCGAAAAATTGAAGAAGTGGTGGCCAACAACGGACAATATTTTGAATCATAAATGTATATAACAAGATTTATACAATAAAACCTCGACTTTCGAAAAAAAAAACTGGTGGAAGCAAAGTTGTAACCAATATGATATACCTAATATGATCTTAAAACTTTTGTTAAAATTTTTTCTATTTTATCCATTCAAAATAGAAACGGATATAATTTCAATATATTATCTTAAAGAAATAATTTGTTTAATTAATGGAAATATTAATTAAATATTTGGTATTAAAATTTTTTTTTGAATATATATTATTAATTATTAAGGGAATTTTTATTAAAAGACCACATTGTTTGTATAAAATTATATATTAAATTAAAATAATTGTACAACGTTTCGACTGCTCATTCTGCAGTCGTTTTCAAGTAACCGTACTCTTGCTCCGATTTAAGGGAATTTTTATTAAAAGACCACATTGTTTTTATAAAATTATAATTTTAATTTTATACAAACTAATAATTATCAAAATAACCACAAAAGCTTTAATAATTATATTATTAATTTTTGAGATTCTAATTATTCAAATTTATTAATTTATTTTATAAAGTCTTAAGTCTTTCAACTTTATATCTTTTTGTCTTATACTAACTGATTAATTTATATTAATTGTTTCTTATATATATATTAATTTTATTTAAAAATATCCATCTCTAATAAAATAATTCTATATTACGACTAATGATTGTTAATTATATTAACTTTTAACAAGATAATAAAACAATATTTTCTTTGCTATGTATGTATTAAAATATTATATGGCAATTCGATATCAAAAATATTAAAATAATCGATTACTACTCAATTAATTATAAACTTTTATTTTTATCCCTCTGGATTTTAATAAAACTTTTTTTTGTTAACTATTAATATTCTATTTCTTTTTTACTATCTCGCCAGAGATAGTATTGCGATCACGAAAATTTTGGATGTTGAGATTTTGATGTTTTTATACGTTTTGAAGGTTCCTGAATCATTTTCACTAAGGTTGAGAAAAATGTCTCTCTGTGTGTGTGTGTGTGTGTGTGTGTGTGTGTGTGTGTGTGTGTGTATGTATGTAGACAAGATTACGCAAAAACGGTTTGAGCTAGAGTGATGCAATTTGGTACATGGGCATTATTCAAAATTCATAGTTTTCTATCAACTTTTGAGAAATGTAGCTCAACCGGAAGAGGGTCATTACCTACAACGTTTTGATTTTTTTTCCTCTAAAGTGACCGTAAAAATAAAGATATATGTTTGATAATTTTTCACATGATTAATAATTGTATAAAACTGCTATATATAGAATCTCAGCTTGATTGAATCGCTGAAAGTACCAGAATTAATTTTTTAACACTGCAAATCTCACGCGCCAACACGTGCCATGGTGCCATCAATAAAAAACCAAACACGCGCTGGTTTAATATTTATTATTTATAATTTATAATTAATTAAATTTATTTTAATATAATATATTATGTTATTTAATCCAATTCAAATTGCGAGATAGTCGAGTGGAGACACTCCAGCTTATTTTGAAATAATCCTTCTATTACTACCTTGCGAATTGTTATTGAAATTTTCAACATCAAACTACCCGATTAAGTATAGGTCTCCTCACTGTTGGAAATTAAATTTTTTGACAATTATATATACCCTCACGCATAGGTGGGGTTTTCTTTAAATCCTTATTTGTGCATGAAGAGTTATTTAAATCTTCTTAAGCATTTTGCTAAATATGAATGTATGTATGAAGTTTGTTTATTTGTCTAATGAATTTTAAATTTAATCCTCATATGAAATCGTGCACTGGCCAAGAACATGATCATCCATCACGGTGTTGTCTCGAATCGAACTTGCAATGATCGATTGGAACCCTCGCCGTTGATGTCGTCTCGCTCTCTCACCTCATCTATCTCAGCCCTTTCATCTTATTGGAGGATCTTCTCTTTTGGCATACACCCTCAAAGGCACCCTTTATTTTCCTATATATCTTTTATGCATACTCGTCTCCGTGATATATGTATGTAGCTCGAACGTCAAAGGAATTATAGGACAAACAGATTTTCTATCACCCAAATATTTTTATCCCACGATAAGATTTATAATATCTTATATAAATTTTGAATAAAGTATTGAAGATTGATGTATCGATTTTTAAAATTTTTTTTTTATTTTACTATCAAATAAATAAATTCTTCACTGTGATAAACTAAAAATTTTGAATATAGTATTTTGTATTAACATTTTACAATAATTAAAAATTCAATAATGTCATTGATCAAATTTGAAGATGAAAATATTATTGACTTTAACATCAAATTATTTGACATTAAAATTTTATAATTATGTTAGTAAAAATATAATATATTTTTTTAAAAAATTATATTTGATTGGTGATCTCAAATGTAATTGAGTTTTAGGTTTTAGAACTTTAGCATTTTTGAATACTATAGATCTTTAATTGTTAAATAAATAAAAAAAATGAAAAACAACCTTGGATTTTGTTTCGTTATTTGTGACTTATTTAATTAAATTTCAAATAATGAATTTAATGTTTGTTATCTGTGTTAATTTTGGATATTCTATAAATATCTCTTGATCTATTCTGAGCTTTTCATTATGTAATGGAATGACTTCTATTTTCTAACAATTTATAAATTTTAGACGTAACAAACAAATTAAAAATTTATTGACAATGATATTTTAAGATCTTTATTTATTTACAGAATGTATTACCCTCCAGGATTTGAGTGTAACAAATGTTGGTGGATATCACTTTCTCAAGAAAATGCCAGGAGACCATTGTTGACATTCACTTGATATCTCCTAGATTATTAAATAGGTCTACTAACTGTCAGGTTCTATCTGACGAAATATTGAGCGGTCTCCATATGATATATTTTGAAATTACGATATAGCACCGAAGACAGTTAAACAAGAATGGAAATATAATCAAAAGACAACCGTTAAGTTAAAAATAAAAATAAGAGAGGAGCTAAATAAGAATCGTCACTACACGGCAATACAAAAAGATTTCATGTTAAGTCCCACAGGGTTCTATACTGGGGCCATTGATGTGGGTGATTTTATGATTTACGAATTGTCGAATGATTGCGTATGTCAACGATCTATTATTGATAGATGTCTACAAAACTGAGGATTTTGCTAATTAGTGTAATTAAATGGATGAACGAAAGCAATCTCTCACTAGCACTAGATTAAACATAAATTGGTGGTAATGAGATTACTGTTGATTTTCTCGGCACTTCAATGAAAAAAAGCAAGAGTAAAAATTAAAGATTTAGGAGTCATGTTGGACTAGAGCCTGAAATGGTACGAAATAGCACAAGCGAAAAAGTCCTTCATAATATTATGACGTCCATTATACTGTTTGCAGTTCCTGCATGGATAGAAGTCTTAAAGATAAACAACTATAGTGATAGACTTCTCAAAACTCAGAGAAGATCTCTCCCGCGTATTTGAAGTGCATACCGAACAGTATCAATTGTGTCACTACAGTACCTGTCTTTGATTCTGCCAATAGATATTTTGGCTTATGAGCGGCATTAGAACTTCGGAACCGACACCCAATGAAAAAATTCAATAGATATTGTCTTTTCGATGAGTGGCAAAGTCGATGGAATGATGCTGAAAAGAGAAGATGGATGTGAAGTCTGATTCGTGATATAAAAAAATGGTATTGCCGACGGTGGTTCTCACTCAGGTACTAACTGTTCATGGAAATTTTAACGACTGTATAGAATGGGTAAGGCCATCAATGACAAGTGAGATAGATGTCAAGTTAGAGATACCTTTGAATGCCGGAGATGGAAAGATACAATAGCGTCGATATTGAGCAAACTTGGTAAGATCATCAACCGAGAGAATCTGGAAGTCAAAATGTTGGTGAGTGTAGAATATACTAGAACTGGAGGCAATAAAAAATATAATGTAAGAGAAAAATCGCTATACGTTAACGGTCTCCTCGTTGTAGTAATGCTAATTGCCGTTCCAACGTGGTTTTTGAATGACCCAGAAGTGATAGTTTTAGTTCGTAAGACTCCGGCACGACGTCCATAAGGATTTTCTCCCTCTTTTTTTTTTTTTAAAGATCTTTATAAATATTGAGTTTCAATTTTTATCTAAAATATTATCCTACAAAAATGTCTCTTGGATTTCTTAATGCATTTTCCTTGATTTTTGGCTGGTAGGAAAATTAATAAATCAAAAGTTTCCAAGAAGCAGGAGACAGGTAACATCTTATTTATAAGGGTGCTGTCGCCCAGCAAGCTTTTGAATTCACCATATATAAATGGATTAACTTGCTCTGTTCCATTTAACATTCAAAGCTGCTTTCTAATATATATGTATGTATATATTTGATATTTTTTGATATTTTCATCTAACTTCTGCTTTACTTAAAATCTTCCTATTACTCAGTTTTCATTTCAATTTTTATCTGACAATTTATACCTTATTTACTCTTTTCAACCACCAACTGTTTTTTTCTTAGAAAATGTGATGTTAATATTCAAAGAGCGACTTTAATAAATTATATGTCAACATTAAAATTTTCATAAAGAATCTTTAGAAATTGCTTTAACATTATATCAAAATTTTAATGTCCTGCTTTAAAAACATTATACATTTTTAATACCATTTAACATAGACGACTATTTAATATCGTCCATCATAATAATAATAAAAGTCAATAGTGAAATTAGATTGAAAATTTTACAATTTCTTATTTTTACTTTAATTAGAGAAGTCAGTCTTTATTTTCATTAATCAATATTACGCGTATTTTAAAACTTATATTTATAAATTATGACTTTTTATACAGAGAAAATTTATTTAATTTTTTTAAATGATAAATTTTAGAATGTTAAAATAAATTTACTTTTTTTAATAAATATGATCTTATAATTGCATAATTTAATTAAAAACATAATTATGTAATTTCAAGAGTACAATTCTATGAGACAAGTATTTTAGCTATTTTAATATACTATACTATAGTATAATATAAAGCCTACATTTTAACAGGAAAAAGATAATTTTATTTTAGATAAAAAAATAAATAAATAAATTTTCTATTCAGGTTGTAGGTACAAGCGAAATGCCAGGGTCCGATCCATTTGTTGAATTGAACAAGAGAATTTTTGTTTAGACAAGAGATTCCCATTCACATGAATACAGACCACATTAAGTCACAAATACAAACAAACAATATTCATAACACCAGTCATTGATAGCGAAAACATCCTGCAAACATAAATTTTGTTTTAGAAATTGGGATGTGATAATCTAATGAAATAACGCTCCTCTGCATTGAGCATTTCATTAATTTATTCCAGAATTCTTGGATATCTTACATTGAAAATAAAATTTATAATTTTTATTATAAAAATATATAATAATCAATTATTTTAACCATCGAAAGAGTTGAGTTTGTTGATTATAAAATGAACAAAAAACTAGTTTCTATATTTTTGATAATTAAAAAAAAATCTGGAGTGTCTCCACTCGACTATCTCGCAAATGTGAATTGGATTAATTAACACATATATTATATTTAAATTAAATTCAATTAATTATAAATTATAAATTAAAATTAATAAATAATATTTATTAAACCAGTTCGTGTTTGGCTCTTTGTTGGCACCACGTCACATGCTGGCGTAATAACCATGTTCCTGATGAGCTATATTTCTCAAAAGTTGATATAAAACTACGAATTTTGAATAATGTCCTTGTACCAAATTTCAATATTTTAGCTCCAACCGTTTTTGAATAATCTTGTATACCTACACACATACACATACTCAGACATTTTTCTCAACATTAGTGAAAATGATTCAGGGACCTTCAAAACGTATAAAACCATCAAAATCTCGACATCGAACATTTTCGTAATCGCAATACCATCTCTGGCGAGATAGTAAAAATTCTATATTTGTATTTTTTCATTCAAATTAATAAAAATAATTCCCTCATTAAATTTTAAAATATGTTAAAATTTTTGAAAAGATCTAATGATTAATTTAAATAAAAAGTGTTGGTTGATTCCTTATTACCGGAATAAAATGGTATTCTATTTTCAACTTGAATTGTATTTTATACAACAATAGAAGTATTCTACATCAAAGAAATTGATATATTTGTATGTCATACTTATATTCCTCACAATTGCTAATTTGTATTATATATTTAAAATAATATTGCGTGACATACAATCGTAATATTTTTAATTTTGATTTTATCAAAACAATAAAAATTCTAAATATATTTTTTTCTTTTCTTATTGGTTATGTTTGATATGAATTTATAAGTATTTTTAGATCTGAATCTGAATATAGATTTAAAAATAAACTTACTAGTTCAAG
Organism: Labia minor; assembly: GCA_963082975.1. NCBI lineage: Eukaryota > Metazoa > Arthropoda > Insecta > Dermaptera > Spongiphoridae > Labia > Labia minor. The sequence goes on along the minus strand of OY720344.1, from coordinate 39,412,801 downwards.
AAATTAATAGTAATAATTAAAATTAATAATTGAAATAAATCAATCTCAGTATATAAAATTAAAATAATAAAACATTTATTTTTCTATAATAAGCAAGTTGATGCATTACTCATCTTTTTTAACTAAAGCTTTTTTATTATAATATATTGCATATCGATAAAACTTTTTAGAAAATTTTATTATTATGTGAGATCAGTTGAATTAATTTTGAAATTAATCATGTATAATATAATATAATATAATAATATACTATGTAAATATTATTAAATAAATATTAATATTATAATAATATTAATAATTAATATAAAATAAATATTATTTATTTAATAAAAGTATTCCTTTAGGATATTAGAATTACTTTAGTATTTGTTTTAAAATCACATGATTACCAATCAATATAAAAAAAAATCATGTAAGGACTTTAAATCCTAAAGGGATATTGTCCATAGATGTCATTTTTTCTGTGATGTCATCCTAAAGGTAATTCTTAATCTTTATCCCAACATTCTTGACAAGTTTTTCTTCTTAATTACGTTCCATTGCGACAGAGGTTAGATAACCATTGTTTGAGGATAAAAACAACTTTTCTTTTCAAAAATTTATCTTTAATATCACAATTTGATTGATATTCGATTTGTATTCTTTCATTATTCACATAAGTAATCATATGTCATAATTTTTAAACGATATATGTCTTGCTAGTGTTATCGAATTATATAAAAAATTTAAAAATTCAGAAAAAACCTATTAGTGATGTCAAAAGTGATTAATGTATTTATCTAGATAGATAGATAATATACCAAGATAATTATTTACTAGAATGATACATTGATGAGACACCTTAATAAATTTAATCTAGTACTCCTAATCTTCAAACGTCATGTGTCAATATTTCATGACAATCTGACATTTAATTGAAAACCTACAGTTGTTAAAGTGAAGCTACTATTGTAACATCTATGAGATCAGTCAAATTGAACAAATTTAGTTTCGAATTGGTTAGGCACTCACTGAAAAACCGAACCTCGCACCCACACACACACAGTACTGCTCTTTAATTTTATACCTTAAAAAAATACTTCAGGGAAATAGATTTGGATCAAATGAAAAATAAATACAATTCATTCTACAAAAAATTTATTAATAAATTAGAGGAATGCTTACTTTTGAAAGAGAGTATAATAATGAATATAAATAAATTTACATAAAATTTGATGTTTTATTAGATAAGTCTGGGAATAGGTAATAAATATTCACTATTTTAACAATTCAAAAACCGATTCTTAAATAGATTTTTGTACAAAATAATTTTAAAGCAAAATTCATTTTATTTATTTATTTTATTTTATTTTTTTTTTTGTTAATTAAAATATATTAATCGAAACGAATTGTTTTGTTCTACTATGAAAATTTGAATATATATTATATGCATATGAGATATATAAGCCTGTAATTAAACTAAAAAAAAGTATATAACAAATTAAATATCTAATTGCAAAAACAATATAGGTAGTATAGGTATATATGTACTATACGTATAGTGGAATGGTGGAGTGAATCTATCACTTTTGAAGAAATAATGTCGAATTTAAAAAAAAATAATAATGTTTTATTAGTTAGGCCCAAAACACTTATTGAGTGATGTATAAAAACGTATAAAGTTTTTCTAATGGTTTAAAATGGGTTAGTCAGGATAAAATAACCAAAATCAATTTAAAATAATCAACTTTAAAACCTTTAAAAATATATTTTTTAAAAAAAAATAATTCAAATTAATATAGAAAAAAGAGGGATATCCATATAGAAGAATGTGAAAATATATTGAGTTTTGTGGTTGTACTGTTAAAGTGTTTTTCTTCTCTATTATAGTGATAAAAAATTCCAGAGCATATGTTTAGTCGTTTTTGTTTTTTATTTTTATTTTTTTTTTTTTTGCTTTCCTATGTAAAACAATCCCCATGGTTGGGTAAATAGAAAGATTTTCCTCCCATGTGTACAAAGAGCGAGAGGGCTTTTATTTTTAAATAAAAATTTTGATCAATTTAATTTTGTTGGAATATAATTTTTATTTGTAATTAATCTCTCTATTTATACAGTTTTAAAGAATAAATGAAATAACTCACCTTCATTCATATAAGCAATGTTAATTTTTTAGATAATTTTATTAAAATGAAAACTCTACACTTATCTGATGAAGTGAAGAATTTATTGGCCTTCTTCTTTTTTTACATTTAACCATTTCCCTCTTCATGGAATAATAACATTTCGTCCTTTATTCATTTTTGAGATAAATCACCAAGTTGAAAGATATGCGGACAGGCAAGAAAACACCTGTTTGCACGTTGGAGATAAAAAATAAATTCCTAAAATGAATGAACAGATTTTAACACTTAGAAAAATTCAAACACTGGCTGAAACTTTAAGATAAATTTCGCATTGAATGGTTACAAATTAGATACTAATAATTAATCATTCGAAGGCAAGTGAAGAAGTCCGTGACATTTTGAATGAAACACAGGTTTTTGGATAAAAAATTATTTTATTTTTCAACGTAGTCTCCCTTGAGCTCTATACACTGCGTCAAACGTTTCTCCAATTTTTTTATCCCTTCCAAAAAATAAGATTTATCCAGGACATCAAAATATATATTTTTTTGTGAGATGATTTCATCGTTGAAGTCAAATCTCTTTCCGTCGAGCCATTTCTTCAGGTTTGAAAAAAAGAAATAGTCATTCGGGGCTAAATCTGGAGAATAAGGCTGATGAGGAAGCAATTGGTTTTCCAATTCATGGATTTTCATGGAAATTCATTTTTTTCTATTTTCTTCTCAAATTACGGGGTATTCTGATATTAATTAATGCCAAAAAAACGTATTCCAATTTATGAATTTTCATGGAAATTCTCTTTTTTTCTTTTTATTCTCATATCACGAATATCACGAGGTAGTCTGCTATTAATGAATGTTAAAGAAAAACGAAAAGACCCAGCTGGTTCAAATTTCGACAGGAGCAGTGTTTCTATTTCATTTAAGAGACAGGAAATTCAAAAAGTCACGGACTTATTGACTTGACCCTTTTTATTCAATTTTCATCATTCACTCCTTGCTTAATTCTATTAATTTTCCCTTTTAAATTAGTGTGGTATTCGCTTAATAAAAAAAAAATTAAATTTCTCTAATCATCAAATTTCAATTCCACTGTTACTCGTAAACTTGCGTACGGGATAGACAATCATCACCATATACATTTTGTAGCATTTGGTGCGTTTCAGTAAAAGTTTTACCAAGTTTAACACAATAATCAATTGCAGCTCTTTGTTTGAAACTCATTTTCTGACCGATGTACAAAACTGACATTTGAAACGCAATAACTTTTGTTGTATGCATCCAAATGTCATGAAATTTATACCAGTTGTCAATGAGGGACTAAGCCATCTACGGGTAAAATATTACAACAGATGGCATTAGTGGTACTATTTTTAAAAAAAAATTCGGTTTCTTTTGGAATGCAGGGTGTAGTTGAATTTTTGGCTTAAATTATTAAAGTAAAGCCTTGAAAATTATTTCTTCCCAATGGCACAGATGTTTGCCAATTCCTATTAAACAATAGAAGGTGAAAAGAAAAGAAATAAAACGGAAATAATATATTTCTCCTAATCGAACAGAATACTTTTTTTAATAATGTAAGAATAGAAAAATATTGTAATTCAATTGAAGAATGTGTCAATTTAGATCCATTTCTCCATTTCTTATATAAAAATGAAAAAAAAACATTTCTAAATTTATTCTTGTTATCATGAGAGAATGGAAACAAAAAGCTAAATTGAATATTTGTCTTGTTCTTTAAGAAAACTTTGAAATCAAACATAATTTAATTTTTTTAAGTGATTCCAAGAATTTTATTTATTATTCGATATAAGAAATTTAAAATTTTATATGATTTTATATTTATTTTTTTATGGAAATTCTTCTCAAACTTTATCTTTAATAGGATATTTTTCGATATTATTTTTTATTACCTTAAATTTTTTTTTAATGGTAATCAATCAACTTCATATGATGCTGTTTTTGTTTTCTTTTTAATGAACAGTTTTTATCCGAGATAACCACTTACTTAATCCTTTAATTTATTTTTTCTAAAAGCTTATAACTTTGCATATTATTTACTAAATTATGGGCGTATGGTTGGGAGATCAAGATGTTTGCATATCTCTCCATCTTAGATTTGTTTATCTTAAACAGAAAAATTAAGTCAACAATTTCTTGATTTAGGCTATTTCTACACCACTTCATTCTTTATTATTTACTATTTTCGTTCCTATTTTTTGTGGAATATAAATCATTGTACAATATATTTAAAAATTGTAATTTATCCTCGGATAAAACATATACAACAATATAAATTGAAATAACAAATCAACACATTTTTTTAACCAATATAATTTTCTTATATTAATGTTTAACAAATTATTTGCTTGAATGCCTAGATATCGGGTAATTTTCGAAATATAATCAAATCCCTTGATCCATTGTCGAAATCCAATGAACCAACTGGATTTCAAAGTGGTCTCTATTTAGGAGTTCCTGAAAGTCGATTTTAAGGTATTAACCATTTTCTAAAACTCTCAAAGCAAGAAGACAAGCCATGAGCGAGTTTAAAGGAATTTGAAAGTTGTTGGGCCAATCTAGATTATATTTTCCTGCTTTGCATTAACCAAATTCAATTTATTCTTGAAAAGAAAATGTAAATAAAACTTGGGAATTTTTAAAGGTTTTTGTTGATTAAAGAAATTTTCTATTTATATAATAATATTATTAAATTGATCTCAAAAAAATTCTATTTAGCTTCATTTAGTCTTTAAATTTAATTAATCTGTTTTTATGTTTCTATGATACTGTAAAATTTTGCTTATATTTTTGTAAAAGAGCGTAGATGACGACGAATACTATGCGAACGGTTAAACTATTGTAAAACATCAGAAAATGTCAGGTACCTTGCTATTATTATAAGTTCAATGTGCATGCATTTGCACATTTTTATATTTTTTTTTTTTGTGATTTATAAGGCCCTGTTATTATATAAAATCGATATTTATCTATTTAGTATTATTAAGGGAAATATTTTATTTTTTCTATTAATAAAGATATAAATTCATTCGCTAACATTGAATTTAATGAGACCAATTCCAATCTAATTGCAACCGTAGTTTTCATTCAAAAACAGTTAAGCAACTAAAAACCCTAGGCTTACATTAACCTTATCTCTCTTTAATTCTTATAGTATTTATAATAATTAGAACAGTGGTTCCCAAAGTGGTTTCTACAGACCCCAAAGGGTCCCTGGGATCATCCAGGAGGTCCTTGGAAAATTAAAATTTGGGGGTCCCTGAATAACGTCAGGGGGTCCGCGCAAGGTTTAATAAAAAAAATAAATTGTGACATATTCTTATTAATATGGAAATAAAATAAATAAAAATGAATAATTGTTAGCAATTTTTACGTACTAAGCAAAATATAAATGTGGAAAGTGCATAAAATACAAGTAATAAGGTAGCGTCCGAAAACAACGCTCTAACCGAGCGAATATGGCTTCTCTTTCTTTTCCATAGATGGAAACATGACAGAACTCCGGTGACTCGAACGTGGTTTTTCACTCAGGATCTGTGGGAAAGGTTTTTTTTTACTATGAAAGGGGATCCGTGAGCAAGTTGTGATTATGAAATGGGATCCAAACGAGTTTGAGAAACACTGATTTAGAAGCTAAATATTAGATGAAACTAACGAAAAAAAATTTCTCCTCTTACTGAATCAGCCCATACAGAACTATGGGAACTTTTGAAAAAACTTCAGACAATGTTGGCTAAGTTGCGCCACTTATCCAGGTGGTCTACTTCTAAATGTTTGTGGGGTAGCATACCCCATACGATTCCCATTTATAAGTTTCTTATTTGATATCTTTTTTCAAGTACAATTATTTCTTTCAAACCAAAAACATTTAATTTAAACAAAAACTCTTCTTACAATATTTCAAATCGATTAATCTTTTGAACTATTTCATTTGCATTGTTTTCATATAAAGATTGAGAAATAAATTAAAATTCTCTTCTTCATCGTTTTCATTAAATTTTGTGATAATGAATAAATTTATAGATGGAAAAGGTTTGTAGATAGAGTGTAGTGGTTATTGCATTAGAATGATATATACGATGCGTACATTGGAGTTTTATAATAATAAATAGAAGAGATGAGTTTATTTTTTTTTATTTCATTTCAGGGCTCTCTTAAAGAATTACTTTTCCTCTTACCACTATAACTCTATAAGAGCCCTCGAGCATTCCACTTTTTCTATTATGTCAGTGTTGCATTATCAGATTATATATATATGTACCAAGAATGAAAAACACTTCTATTTAATGAAGTGATCTTCATCCAATCAAAAACATTATTTGCCCTGGAATGAATGGGTACACATTCTTATTGTTTGTTGAAAGGAAAACGATGTTTATTTTTAGTTGGTACTAATAAATTCATTAATGAATAATATTTTCAATTACCATAATAAATAAGTTGACCTGTGGCCAGGTCCGAACCGACCGACGGTTTGAAATAAATTAATTTCCAGCTACAGAAACAATTTCAAATAATTTTAATATATCTATTAATGTAATAAAAAACAGATAGGCATACATAAATAATAAATATAAACATTTTTAATTTTATTTTATTTATAATATATATGCAAGACCAGGCTGTGACGTCATGAATGGCTGGATGACGTCATATAATTTTAAATCAAGAAAAAACTAATAAATATGATTTTCCCGAGGATAAAACCAATACAAAGTGCATGATTCGTGGTGATATATAAAAAAATCTCCTCATGTGAAATTTTGTGTGAAAATAACCCTTCCCTTATTATCATCGATCGCTAATACTACCACTTCCGGTTTCTGGATTTGCACCAAAAGTTGATCGATTCATCCCACTGATGCATTAAGTAAATACTAGCTGCTCCGAGCGCCTTCGGCGCTCTTCACACCTAGACGGGGGCTCCGCCCCCTGTACCCCCGAGTGATACATAGTATTTGGTTGAAAGTCTGTATGTAAAAGGTTTTCATCCATTTTGTTTCAATAAGTAGATAAGACATATATTTGTTTTCTTAGAAAATATATATTTTAATTTAATCAGTAAATTAATTATATATTATTATTGTATATGTTATATTTATCTAACTCCGTGTCTCTACAGTTTTCGAAAGTTCTTAGCCGCAGCATCCACATTTCTCTAAGCGTCCCTATCCTGAGCTCCAACCAAATCCTACCCTGTCCCATCTCTCCCATGTCCCTTCCTTCATTGTCCACCCACCTTGGTCCTTGGTCTTCCACCGGATGTTTCCCAATCGGTTTCTCCCAATTTCTAGTTTCTCCAATTCCAACCACGTCCCCTTCCCATCCCAGCCTTCTTGATTTTATAACCTTAACTATATCTGGACATTATTTCTCGTTATGCCATCTCCGCCATCCCCCTGTGATCTCATCTTCTTTTGGCCTATAAATGCTGCGAACAATATTAATCTCACAAATACTCCAAATCTACTCTCGTCTCCCAGAGTCATCGATAGGGTGACTAAACGTCCCGTCTTTAAGTGGTCTGTCCCAAAAATGTCTTAGGGACACCCTACTGTTTTTTCAATATTTAGGACATTTCGTAATTTTTTTTTGAAAATTTTTTCAATTTAGTTCTAAAAAAAAAGGTATACCGTTTGTCCCGGTTTGGTGTTTTCGAAATATGGTCACCCTAGTCATCGATCAACATGAAAAATAATTGTTTTATATATTTTAATTTTGATCCTCTTTGATGAGATAAGCCCATTTACTGCATAATAAGATGCGTTACTCAATTACAACGTCGATTTAAATTCTTCTCGAATATTATTATCCTTCGTGATTAGAGATCTTAAGTATTTAAATATTTATACTTTTTCAAATTCTACATTTTGTATGTTAATTGTATGTAAGTCGTATCCGTATCATAATTCTTGAATTTTTTTGTTTAATTACATTTCGGTTGATTTTTCCCCAATTTCTCTAATCATATGTCTCCTCTTCCAGTCCAATTCATTTACCTATCAATGTTGCATGAGGAATTTAAATTTCTTAATTTGGCTAGAACACTCCATTTTTTAAAATTTTAAATAGAGGGAGAGAGAGAGGTTCTAATTATATATATATATATCTGTTTCTATGACAGCAAAAAAGTAAACAAATTACATACATACAAACAAACACTCTCCTTTTTATATATATAGATTCTGGAAAATGGAACACCCGCAGCTCAGCTCAGGAGTTACCTAAGATTCTAATTTCTTTTTTACTTTTCATCATTTGAGGTACCCTTCACCTCAGAAAAATTTGGTTACCTTACTCCTTGTAGTTTAGGCTCTGGAGTTTTTTGCGTACAGACGGACACTATCGTATTAAATATATAGATACCAAATTTCATCAAAATCCGTTCAGCCGTTCAGGCTGTACACATCTATACGGACGGACGGACGGACGGACGGACGGACAGACATCATGCTAAAAATACTTTTTTCTGTTAAGAAAATGCATGATTCGTGGAGATATGTAAAAATCTCCACATGTGAAATTTGGTGTGAAAACAATACCTCCCTTACTATCGTCGGTCGGTAATAAATATTACAGTATAGGTATAAATTAAATTTAAAAAATAATAGAAAAAATCTGGAGTGTCTCCACTAGATTATCTCACAATTTGATTTGGATTAAATAATTTATATTATATTTAAATTTAATTTAATTAATTAAATTATAAATTAAAATTAATAAATAATATTTATTAAACCAGCGCGTGTTTGGCTCTTTATTGATAGCACCACGTCACATGCTGGCGTAATGACTGTAATCCTGATGAGCTATATTTCTCAAAAGTCGATAGAAAACTACGAATTTTGAATAATGTCCTTGTACCAAATTTCAATATTCTTGCTCCAGCCGTTTTTGAATAATCTTGTATACCTACACACATACACACACTCAGACATTTTTCTCAACATTAGTGAAAATGACTCAGGGACCTTCAAAACGTATAAAAACATCAAAATCTCGACATCGAACATTTTAGTGATCCCAATACTATCTCTGGCGAGATAGTAAAAATATTAAGATGATATTAAATATTTAAATATTGAAATTATAAATGAGCAAACTATTAAACTAATGTTTATATATATGATATATATTTATATATAGCTCTACGGAACTCGAAAGTTCTTAAATTCAACAACTCTCATTCAACTCTCATTCTTTTTCAACTCGCTAATATTCGTCCTTACCCACTGCGTTTTTCTATATATACACCTGTATAATTTATATATATATATATATATATATATAGGTATAATATTATATAACAAATGGAAAGTCATTTATTTTTGATTTATCTGAGTAGATGGTAGAAAATATTGTATTACCCGTGGTCACTAATAATACAAATCTAGAATTTGAATTAATTCTAGTATAATATTAAAGTTTGAAATCAGAAAATTAAAATTTTTTAATAAAATTAAAAAAAAAACAAAAAAATGAATTATTAATTATTAAAATAAATATAAAATAATTAATGAATTGGACAAATTTGTTTTCATTTTAATTGTCTTCTATTTTATAAAAACTTATCAATTATGCACATGGATCATATGTTATCTAAAATCAGATATGAATCAATAGGTCCTCCCCTAAAGAGAGTGCATAAGGAGTATAGGAGTATAGGTGAGGGGTGGGTTGGGATGCGCGATATGCTGCGCAAAAGCTACATTCATGGGATGGGCTGCCCACAACTCTGCGACTTGTTCGCTGGAGACGGAAGCGCCATGTTCGGTAGCAAGAAAAAAGGTGAGAACGAGAATCGCCAAAGAATCCCATCGATACATCAGTGTAGCTTTGACTATTTCTACAAACTAACTAGCAAGCACGCTTTATTATACAAGACACGCGGTGTATTTGTACTCCAATATGTAAAGCTTAGTCTCTCACCAATCTAGCTAAATAAGCATGGTGCAAATCAATTTTGATGTCTCTTAGCACTGCACCATCAATTCAAGATGCTATTCCAATAGACACTGATTACTGTTCAAGGCAGAAACCCTTTGATTGTACAAAGTAAATACCCATATATAAATAAAATCAAACAAGAGTAAAAGAATAGAAAGCAAAATATTCAGATTTTCAAATTTTGAAAATTATCAAGTTTTTAAACTAACTTCCCAAATCTTCTATTTATTGTGATCTCTTAAAACAAATATTTTGTGAAAGATTTACCCCAAACCACTTTCAAACTTTATTCAAAGAATAAGCATTATTTTTTTAATTCATTTTTATTTAATGACAATTAATAGTATTTTTCCGATCGCTCTTATTGATCTAATACCAAAATCATTATTCTTTTCAATATTTATAGTTTACAATCAATTGGCGTGTGCTTGAAACAACCATTTATAAAGTATTATAATAAATAATAAAAGTTATTAAAATTATACATAAATAATATCAATATTAAAAGAATAATAAAATAATTACTAATAAAAATTTGATTACTTACATATGAGAATAAATAAATTTAAAGTATTTTAGATTAAACTAATAATGATTTTTGAAAATGGTATTTTTTAAACGTATGAGGGATCTAATTGAAATTTGAATATATTTATTTTTTATTATTAATATTATTAAACGATTATTCGGATCTCAATATATTTGAAACTATGATTAATAAATATTTAAAGCCATTGAAGAAGTTCGAAAGTGGATATCTCGGACAAATTTTTATTAAAGCTAATATAGCTAACTACACTAATATTAGAAATCACACTCAACTTTACTGGCTTCCAACTTCCAACATTAAGTAAAACATATTATTTCTAAGTACAACATCACTGATAAAAAATATAGACATCAAAAAAATACTGTTTTGGTCGTATCTTCAATATATTTTATTGGAAATTTAGAATTCTTTTTCTGTCAATTCCATTCATATAAAATAAATTTTATTTAATTATTATATTTTCTTAAAAAAAAAATATATTTAATATTTTCACTGAACGGACTTTACTTGTTAAGAGGGTCTTTAAAAGGCTTTAAAGAAATCTGGCATTGACTTTAAGAGGCCAAATGTCCTTTCAGCTTGTATTAAATAAAACAAATGTAAATGGAAAAGAGATGAAAACTTGTCAAGAATAAAATTCAAAGATGCGAAACATCTTTTGCCATCGGCTATATCCATAATTTTAGAGTTAAAGAACAGCAAAATTATTTTAGATCTTGAAGTTGAGGAACATTTTTTTATATATAAATATAATTAGTTAATCGAATTAATATAATTTAGATTAAATTTCCAAAGAAAAAAATTAAAACTTTATTTTAATAAATACTTTAAATTTATTTGGATCAAAAGACATAAATTTAATAAAAAATAAATCTATTAAAAGTAATTTTTTTTGGCCTTAATTTCTTATTAGTATCAATCAAATTAAATAAATAAATATATATATATATTATGAAAGTTATTTTCAAGTGATTTTGTGAGATTTGATTCTTGACGTTTCCGCACTCATTTCAGCTTCATTTTCAATATAAATTTGAATACTAAAACCAAGAATCTTAAAAAATAGCGCCAAAATAATATATATTAATATACTAGTATATATGTATATTAAGAGTAAGGCTCAGAATATCCTCCTCAAAATTATCTTGAAATAGGCTGCATAATGAGCGCCGAAACGTCGAGAATCAAATCTCATAAAAACAGGTAAAAATATCCCGGAAATAACTTTTCATTCATTTATATTATAAAAGTTGATAATCGATAATGCATTAAATTAAAATATGGAATGGATATCGAATGATTTTAAATACAAACTAAATAAATGTATTTTTTGCAATGTCTTTATTCTCGTATTGAATTTCAATATTTCAAAATTATCTCAGCTGAGAAATCATTTGTCTGGGAATTTATCCCAATTGAATTTTATGATTGGCATTACGAGAAAATTGGATCTGAATAAATATAGTCTCTCCTTTTCCCCAATCCCATTATTCAATAAAATGTTAAAATAAAACAAAAAACCTCCTATGAAAGTGATTTCCTTGGTTTGGTTTATCAAAATTGAAAATATTATTAATATTTTTTCTTTATTTTTATTAAGTGACTTATTTGGATTTCATTTTTTTAAATAATGTCATTTTTAATGATTACAACTATCAGTAAATTGTTGAGTTAGATCAAATTCATTAATTATTTGAGTATAAATCAAAATTAATTAATAAAAAATTTAAAACATCTACTTTTCAAAATTATTATATATAATTTTTTAAAGATATTTTTCCATATAAATATTTAGAAAAACCTTAAGAAAATATGATCTTCGTAAAAAATAGAGTTTTAATACGAAGATATCAAATATTAAAATTAATATTATATTTTACGCAACTATTTATTAGTGTTTGATGTGCCAATAATATTATTTATAATTATAATATAATTTTTAGCCTAAAATAATTTTGTAGACTGTATATCTTGATAGATAAGACTATGATCCTTCAATTTAATTCAAAATAAATTATAAAAATAATTTTCGAAGAGCGGTTAGAATTTATTAATCCTATCGTCCCCTCTCCCTTCTCCTCATACAGTAAAGCTCATATTTATTTAAATAAATTACTTGAAAATATTTTACTCAATTGATAAGGTTATATTTTTATTTTCACTTATCGGGTAAGTTTATATTTTCTAAGAATACATTTTATTTCATTTTTAGATAAAATATAAAATATATATTTCAAATGAGTAATAACTTTTGACAAGTGAATTTTAAATAATTTCTAATTATTTTTCATTATTACTTTTTTTATATTATTCATAATAAAGTTGAAATATTAATATTAATATTATTTTATTTTAAAAATTATTAAATTAATTATTATGGGATATGAAATATCAGAATGTTAAATATGCTAATTTAAAGAAAAAGGTGAGTTTATTATTTCTATTAATTTAATAATTATATTTATTTTTAACTAAGTAAGTATATATTTTATAAGATTAAATAAACGTATATATATATTAATTAATATATATATATTCAATCTTATAATGTTTGAAAAAATTGTTCGTATCAATAACTATTTCAATAAGTAATTAAGTATACATATACTTGTATTTAGGCCTTTCTGATTTCAAATTCTAACGATCTGAATTCTAAAGATTTTGATGAATTAGAGATCTTTTTGAAATAGATATCATTTTTAAGATAATTCACTTTGGATTTTGTTAATTTCTTAATTGTTTTAATGAAAATATTGCAAGGATTCAAGGTCAGGTTTATTAATCTAACTTTGTAATATAAAATATATAATTATTATATTAAATTATTGGTACCTGAGACACCGAGCTCTCGCTCGACCCTTTAAAAATATTTATATACAATTCTTTAATTATTTATTACAATTATTAAATGTTGCATCATTGCATCAATCTGATTAAAATTAATGGAACTGGGGTCCTCAATAATAATACCTGGATCACAGAGCCACCACTCGGTCAATAAAAAAAATGATACTTTATTATCGGGTTTGGCTGGTATTATTAATACCTGATTCACAGACTCGCCATTCAAATAATTTTAAAGAACATAAATTAAAAATAATTAGTGATAAATTATACACCCCTTAAACTTACGTATTAATGCACTGGAAGACAGAAAAGAATGACCTTTGCTACCTATGGCTATGCTGCTTTTATACTTTCCTTAGATCATAAATGGTTCACAGAGCCGCCACTCGATCATTGAAAAAAATGATTCCTAATTATCGAATTTGGCTGGTAATACTAATAACTGGTTCACCGAATCACCGTTCCAATAATTTAAAAGAACTTAAATGACTAATAAAACATATACTCCTTAAAAGTATGTATTAATGCACTGAAAGACAGAAAAGTATACCTGTTGATATAAAATATATATATTTTCGTAAATTTGATTTATTTATATGTATATATAGATAAAAATGTTTTTCTATGCACATTGCTGTAAATTTAAAATTTTTTCATATCTTCGCGTTTCATGACCACTAGAATCCAAGAGTGACTTTAGAATTTTTTATGACTGTCTGTATAGAAATTTTGACGATATAGTGTCAAAATTGGCTGAACCGATTTCGATGAAATACATATCTCTATTTTTTCGATATATATTCAATAACCGCAGAAATTAAGTATTTCTGTCTGGAAATTTTGACGATATAGACTCAAAATTGTATAGATTATTTACGTAGGCGCTGAATGACACGTTGTGAAACAATTTCAAATAATTTAAATGTATGTATTAATGCATTAAAAAACCGATATGGATATAACATAAATATTTTTAATTTTATTTTATTTTTAAATTTTTTGTCATCAACACACATGTTAATTATTACTGGGTGAACAGTGCAGGTGTCTGAGGTCCAATGAAAACCCTGTACTTCATCTTGAATCACAAAAGAGAAATTCTCGCTGAAGTCCATTGATATAATGGCTTGATTTGGCGCGCAGTTATCCTTTAGACTTTTAAAATAGCTCGACTGACTTTTTGCAATATAAGAATGTGGGATCAATTTTTCTATTTTTGTTGTTAGTTCATCAATAAATTCATCAATGGTTGAAGTTTGAGTTATCATCTGTGTCCTGTCTGTAGCTACCCACTGTTTGAATTCGATCCTATCTTCTTCCTCATAGTTTTCAAACTTTGGTTGTAAGAATGCTGTTAAACTTTCCTTCGATGGACATTTTTAGGTAAAAATATTTTATTTAATATTAAAATGTCTAATTATTAACAATATTCAGCCATTGAGACTGGCACAACCTCATATTGCTCATAATTAATGTGTTGTAACTTGCAGTGGTCTTAGTAAATCGAAGGAGGCAAATACACAAGACTTTTATATTATTAAATTAAAGCCCATTTCATGTAGATAATTTAGGAAAAAAAAAGTTCTTGATTATCTCATTCCCTTGTCGAAATATTACATTTTACGCTAAACCTTGTTTGTAATTTTAAAATTTTATAATGTCCAACATATAATTTTTTTTAAATATTTTGGAGTCCGTTACATTTTTTTTGCAATTCCTCATAGTTATAAGAACATGCCTTAAAAATTTCAACAAGATAGGAGGTTAAATAAGTGAATGAGAAATTATTTTCTACTCCAATACACGTTTTATCTGGCCTTATCCGAGGCTCGAAAATTTAAAAACGCCAATCTTTAAAGTGCCATTACTCAAAAACTATGTGAGATAAAAAATTAAAATTTGGTGGTGTTTTTCATGTTTATAAATAGAACATATTTACCAATTTTCATAAAAATCTGAGGTTTTGGGTGAAACGGCCTGGATGATTTGACGTGAAATGACCCTAGATAGATTATTCAATTATCTTATATTTTAAATATTCACTCTTGATTTCTATCTATGTTGCTTCATGGAACTCGAACATCACATTTTTCTAAATGTTCCTGCCTGGAGCCCCCCCCCCCCACAATCCAATGCAATTCCTTGTTATACAGTCTCCCTCCTATCTAGGTAACCTCATCTTTCTTTGATCTCTACATGCTGCGAAGAACCCTATTTTCACTCATCATTTAAATAAATAAAAAAGAAACATGAATATATTACAAAATATTAAATATTATGATCTAATAAAAAATTACATTAAATTAATTAAAATATTTAATTATTAAAAATAAAATTAAAATTTATATATTTTTTAAATTACTGAAAATTTTGTTTCAATTAATATTTTTATATTCTTTGCCGAAAAGATTCACTGAAGAGATAAAGTTGACAATATTTGGGGTTAGTAACAGTTATATCTACATATACAAAAAATTAATTTGTAGATTTTTAAATATACATATATAGATTAAAGATTTATAGATTATATACAGATAGGATGTATATAATGAAATAAAAATAGAACTATATATTATAATAACCAAGCCAATCAATATTAGGGGTATATCGTTACAATTTACCCAGACAAAGAGGAAAAATTCTGAAAATAATATATTTGAATACCTCAGTTTTGGAAACGTAATATTTAAATTCAAAACAATGGATATTATATAAATTTATGATTCTAAATATAGATTTTTTTGAGTAGCGGCCGATCCCTCGTTTGACAAGCTACTACATATTATATAACCAATAATTATAATTAAATTGTTTTATTGGAGAAATTACAAATAAAAAGAAAAAAAAACAATCGTATTTATTTCATGTGTAATTTCCATAAAACACTTTATAGATATCTTAATTCCATTAAAATTGATTGAGGTGATTAACTATCTTAAACATCTATCGTGAATTGAGTTTAGTCTAACTTTATAAATGATAATTGATAGATATAATAAAATAATAAAAGAAAATGACTTTTTTTATTTCTATAGAAAGAAGCCCATTGAAGTCTCAATTATTTTCAATCTTGAGTGCCTACATGACTCCATTGAGCATAGATCGTCTTGGATCATTAACTTTCTTTTTACACTTTCTATCTTATTAGCAAGATAATTATTCACCAGTCAAAAAGTTTAAAATGTTTCTAATAAATTGCACTCAGGTTTTTTTTATAAAACTTGTAAAAGTTTGCTGTTCTTATCACTTGTCTAAAACAAAATAATGTTTAAAAACTTAAAATTCAGATTAGAAATGTTTAAAAGTTACAATTATTTTAAAACTCTTTGATATCATAAAAGTGATTTTTGATTATTTGTAAAATTGATGACTTGGCAAGGCAAAAAATAGGAATATTTCAAAATCTATTTATATATATATATATATATATATATAGGTATATACAAATAGTTAATGAATTGATTAATTATAAATTTATTACCGACCGACGATAGTAAGGGAGGTATTGTTTTCACACCAAATTTCACATGTGGAGATTTTTACATATCTCCACGAATCATGCATTTTCTTAACAGAAAAAAGTATTTTTAGCATGATGTCTGTCCGTCTGTCCGTCCGTATAGATGTGTACAGCCTGAACGGCTCAACCGATTTTGATGAAATTTGGTATATTTACTTAATGCATCAGTGGGATGAATTGATCAACTTTTGGTGCAAATCCGGAAACCGGAAGTGGTAGTATTAGCGATCGACGATAGGAAGGGAAGGGTTATTTTCACACCAAATTTCACATGAGGAGATTTTTTTACATATCACCACGAATGTATTGGTTTTATCCTCGGGAAAAATCATCTTCATTATGTTTTTCTTAATTTAAAATTATATGAGGTCACCCAGCCCTTCATGACGTCACAGCCTCGGGACGCCGGGTAACGCCAGCTACTTCAGCTATATATTATAAATAAAATAAAATTAAAAATATTTATGTTCTATCCATATCTGTTTTTTATTACATTAATAGATATATTAAAATTATTTGAAATTGTTTCTGTAGCTGGAAATTAATTTACTTCAAACCGTCGGTCGGTTCGGACCTGGCCACAGGTCAACTTATTTTTTATTTATAATTGTTTAATGATATAAATAAAATCCTAAATCTTTAGTCATATTAATATCATATCCCTGTTCTTTAGACGATTTTTTCAGAATCAATTTATATTTATTTAAAAAGAGTTTCAAAAATGAAAGGTGATCTCCTGTGGGGATTTTAGATCACATTTTTTCCCTTCTCTCTCTCGTTCTCACATTCAATTGATGTTAAGTGAAATGAATGTAAGTTGATAACATTTGACAAGATGTGAACTGAAATTGAATTGGAGAAAGTTGAAAATTGATTGATTGATCCTGGCGGAGGTTCTTAGGAGTTTCAACCCCCAACTTAGAAATGTTGGTTTCTCAAAATAAGTGGAATTTAAAAATAATATTTATTTATAAAAATTGATTTAAACAATTTTAAAAAGTTTTTTTTAATGTTTTTTTGTGAATTTGATTAAATTTTAAAAAATATGATTGAATTTGTGAATAAATAGAAAACTATTTATATATTTATTATGTATTTTAAATTATTAATGAAAAGTGAATTATTTTTAACTATATATATACCAATAAGACTATATATGATATACAACTCATTAAGAGTTAACCTTTAAAAAAAGGGAAATCTTTGGTTTGGACCTTCCCTCACTCACGACCAACAGCCCTAAAAACATCTCACTCCTTCATCCCTCCTTTCATCCAGGATATTATAAAAAGTGCTGTCAGAAAGAGCAGAAATAGCACTCTATGTTCAATGTAACTTTCGACGACACCCCGTTATATATATCTTTAGACCAACATTTGACAGTAATTCATCTTTTACGAATAAAATTTTCACTTCTTCCTTATATAAAATTTCCTTTTATTTTCATCTTTTAATTACCCACTATCCCAGTAGGTAAAGCAACACATAAGTTGTGTTTATAATGTTAAGAACAATTATGATGACACGGACTTAGAACGGTTTAACGTGCTTAATCAATTTAAACATCATTCGATCCCTCTTAATGCCCTACAGTGTTGTTGGAAAAAATAATTGTTATTAGACATATCTAATCTTATTATGCTAGCTAAAATTGTTTGTTTATATATATATACAACCGGTAATTAAGTTAAAAAAATGATTCATTATTATTGGATTTGACTAGTAATATTAATATCTGATTCACCGAATCACCATTCAAATAAGTTAAAACAACATACCTCTATTTTTATCAATATATATATATATATATATATATATATATATTCAATAACCGCAGAAATTTACTGATTAAATTAAAATATATTAAAAGTAAGAACACAAAAAACAAATAAATGTTTTATCTAATATACTGATTGAACAGCTAGTATATATTATATTTTGTATTTACGTAGTCGATTTATAATAAATTGATGACGTCATTTAATTCTTCTATATCGAATAAAGATAAATCTTCTAAACGTTGTGAAACAATTTCAAATAATTTAAATGTATCTATTAATGAATAAAAAAACAAATTTGGATAAAATATAAATATTTATAATTTTATTTTAAGAATAGATATATATCTCACAGGCGGTTAATTAATTATAATTCAATTATATTTCTTCTATACCTTCTAGGGATCCATTGAAATATCTATAAAAATTTTCAAAAGTTTATCTCAATAAAAAGTCGATAAAAATCGATTTCAATTTGTCAAAAGAGCGAACAGACAGAGAGACAGACGCCAAGTGAAGTTAAGAAAAACGTTATAAAAAGAATTTAATTAACATAAATAACAATTTAATAAATATTTAAAATTAAATACTGTTTTTGCTATAAATTGCATATTTTAATCTAATTAAGAAAATATATATAATAAACATTTAATATAATACTAGCGTACTAGATTTAAAAGATTCACTAAAAGTCTACTATAAAAGCAACCAGTTGAAATGACATTTAAATTCACCTAAATTCTTTTTAATAGGATGATTTAAGGGCTTAATTATCAATAGTAGCTAAATAGCGTAATGGAGGCGTCCGGCCAATATCGAGAGTTTATCACCTCGTTAATTCCCAAGAATGTGTTGAATAAGTCATAAAGGATTCTCCCTTTTCCTCCACCCCGTCTCCCTAGGGGAAGGAATCCTCTTGGCCTTTACCCTCGCCATTAACCTCACCATCCCTTGCCGGCTATATAATTCATGGTTCCGCTACTTATTAAAAGCTTGTCTTTTTTCGGCGATTCCTGATATTGCGGGGTGGAAAACCACCGAAAGTCATGAAACGACGGCAACCCCTTTGAATCAAGTTGTGAATAAATAACAATCCCTTCTGTGACTCATCGATTGATTGATTAACTGTTATCGATCATCTTGACCTCAACTTTCAAGTATTCAACCAATACTTTACCAAAAGTAAATTTTTTTTAAACTTTATTTCAATTTACAACCTAAAGATATTGTAAACTTTTCGTGAAAATTCATTAATTTAAGTCCCTAAAGCTAATGTTAGCATTAGAAAGTTTGCAAAATATATTTTCCTTTATATTTTGATTAGTTTTTTTAGGATCTTTTCTTGTGATTTATAAAAAAAAAAAAAATTAACTTTAATAAAAAATCAAAAAATAAAATAGAATAGAATGTAAATGAATACTTTGTTCAAAATTCAAAAATAAAATAATTTATACATAGAGTTTAAACCACAATAATATATATATTTCTTTAATTAAATTTAATTTATAAATTTTATTTTATTTTATGATCTTTGCAAATAAATCCACTTTAATTAATCCTTAAATCTTTAATTAAATTACTGTGTAAAAAGATGACAGTAAGAGATTTCCATCCAAGTTTCAATGAATCTCTACACGACCATCCTATTTTATTACACTCTTAAAGAATTTGTTTTTATTGCTTGACATATCTCAGATTGATAGTGGCTCTTTTCAAAATAAAAAACTTATTGTAATATAATTCGACACACAATAAAATTTTCATTTTAAATCTCCAATTTACCCATTACACATGAAAACATATTTTTTGATATTCAACGAACAATTTTAGTTCGTTTATAAAATCTATATGACTGTGTGACTGTGTCGCCAAAAATTTTCGATTTTAGATTCGAGTAGAGCTTAAAATAGTGTAAATGTAGTGTTCTTGGTTTTTTAAAATTTGGTTGGGAACATGGTCAAATCGGCAGTCAAAGTTATAATGTATGGGAAATTATCAACTTTGACCATGTTCCTAACCGAATTTTAAAAAACCAAGACCACGTTACCATTACACTTTTTTAAGCTCTACTCGAATCCAAAATCAAAATTTAAAAAATCGAAAATTTTTGGCGACAGACACACAGACAGACACACAGACATATAGATTTAATATTAAAATTTATATTTATATATTGTAATTGTAAATCTTGAATACATTTTAAAAACATTGTTTCTTATTTTGATTAAAATTACATTTTCATTCTGTAAATTAAATAATTTTATTTCAATAAATATTGTTAACGCAACGAAGTTCACAATCGAAAATATGCTTCAGTACATAAATCAATTCCCTTATTTACGTTAACAAGTTTTTATTTAATTAAAATATGGAAGATTAACGGTCGCCAGCTGATCTTATTTTTAAAAGGAGCTTTTAAAAAGAACCTTTTAATTCAATTAATACTTACCAAAAAGACCAGTTAGACTTAAATACCTCTTAAATTATAAGAAATATATAAATCGTCCCTGGGTGATCCGAAAACTGCAAACACGTGGCTTCTAATTCTTATTTAAATAAAAACACTGGAAGCTCTCCAAACCACAATCAATTTAACCCACCTAAATCTCCTTAATGGTATAAAGAAATAATTAATAAATAAAACAAATCCAATTTCGTTTTCTGATATATTTATAAATGATGTAATTTGTAAAAAAAGGTAAAAAGATATAAAGCAGTATACAATTAAGTTTAAGATGAAAATAAAATGTAAACTTATCTTTGTAAAATAATATATATATATATATATATATATAAAATGTGTAATTAAATGAAAGATGAAAATATATCAAACAAATAATCTTAATTAATAAACAACTAAATTATAAAATAAAATCGAGATCGCACAAAGGTAACAAGAATTCTCCAGTGGACCTCAGATATGCAAATAACTCAAATTACAAAATAAGATTTAATCAAACATTAATCAAATTAATTAATATATCAATTTCAATACAAACTGAGCAGCGAGAATTAAAGAAGGGAGAATTTTACAAACCTAAATGGTTTTCGTTCGAAAAAGAAATACAATTAGAGAGGTCTTCCAATATGACCTTATCCCACAAAAGTCCAGCGCAAATAGACCGCGTGTTCACATGAGATCACACGATAACATTTCACTAAAGGCCTAGAAAACGCAAGATGGTACAAACATATTTAAATTTCTTAGCCATGCGTGTTGCCTACTCCGCCACTAGAACTTTTCAAAATATTAAATTAGCGAATTTGCGGGAGTTTCAATCTTGCTTAAACAAATATCTATTTTTAAATATTTTTTGCTCTCTACATTATTTATCTAATTCTCACAATATATTAAGATCATAGAAATTGGAATGATTTATGCAATTTTGTGATAAATATGAATAAAAGTTCGTTGTTAGTAATGCTTCCTAGCATTCCCAAATGTTTTTAATATATATTCGATTACCCTAATTCTATAACTTTCAGACCCTTTTAGAAAGTTCAAGGTAAATTTATTCATATTCATGAAAATGAATCATTATTTCACCAGAATTATTTTTGTAATTTAATTTATTTGCTTAATCATAAATATATTATCTTGAGCACATACAAGAATAATACCACTTTTGAGTTCTCACATTTACTGTAAATTACCCCAGGACGCTTTTATCATATCTTATTACATTCTAGTGAATAAAGAAAACAACGATTCATTATGATAATAAATCTAGAGCTTTTTTGGAACAGGTGTTTACGACACATTCTTAAAATACAAATAAAACAAAAAAGTAAATAAAAATAATGCCTATTACCGAAGGGAACACGATTATTTATTTTACCAAATTAGATTTATATAGAAAATATTTTTTAAATAAATAAAATGATATGTTTTAAATTTTTCAATTATATAAAATTTTATTTTATTTATGCAAACATTCATTTCAGTTCTCTAAGATTACAGAACAAGGCCACAGGACTAAGGTTACAGGTTGTCAGGAGGATATTTTTCAACTCATCTTCCTAAATGTAACTTTTAAAATTTTCTAAATTAAATATACCTATTAACATATACTATACTTCAAATATATTTCAATATAATTTTAAAATAAAAACAAAGGCGCTCCAAGATAGGAATCAAGATCTTGGCTCAGATTCTCATGGCCTCGTGTTCATGTCCCGGGCCTGGTAAGGGAATTTCTCTAGCTGGAGTCTATGGGACGGAGTCAACCAGCCTCCGGGAGCAAAATTGGGAAGCTACTTGATAAAAAGTAGCGCTTCCCATCAAGAAAATCAAGGTAAAGGTTGATAGGACCCGTTCTACTGATCATACGACACCTAATTAATATAACCGACTTGATAGGCGTTGTCCTTGTGTAGGATGTACAAAAGTCAGAGGTTTTTTTTATAAATTTAATATAATATAATGGAGATAGATAGATTTGTTTGACTTATTTTAATTATTCATATCAAATGCGACAAGATCTTTTTTTAAAAAACATAATCTAAAATCAAACAAAAAAAACAAGACTTTTTTCCATTTTATGATATTTGAGTGTTTTAAAGAGCCAAATAAATGATTTCTTAGGGCTGCAATCGTATAATTTATAGGTATTATGTGAGTTAGTACACTTTTATTATTCTAATAATACGTGTACTGGTATTTGGTCGTGCTCCCTCACTTTTTCATCTTTACTAAAAATTCATCATGAATAATTTAATAATATTATTTAAAGAAACATGAATTCATTTATTTGAGGTTTTCCTATGAATATATTAAAATAGCTATTTAAATAGTTAATTAAAAAAGAATGATGATAATTTATTTATGAAGAACAAGTTTTTTTTTTTGCTTTTAGGGGCAATTATTATTATTAAAAATTGGATTATTTTTATTGTTGATATTTCTGATTTCTTTTACATTTCGTTATTTCATTCTCCATATACTTTTTGAATACACATTAAATATATCGTATACAAAATAAATAAACAATAAAGGTAACAGAAAGATTCATCTTATGAGATCTTTGCTCTCACGATTTTATAATCTACATATTCTCCTTCCATGTAAAAATCTCATATGTGCTAATTATAACTCCCTACCCTACATAATCTCGACATCATACAGTTCCTATTTATATTATTATTCAGAGATGGGCAAAGATAAATTCAGCATTCTGATTATTCATAAATATGAAGGGCTACACCGTAGTAACTTTTTAATTATAGTAGTATATAGGTATACCTATATATAGATATAAGAGAGAAAATATAAAACAAATATTTTATAATTTTTATTATGAAAATTGTATATGTAGTAAAATGAAGTATCACAATTTATCTATAAGTATCTTATCTTATTATGCTAGCTAAAATTGTATATATCTATCTATCTATATATCATGGTTCTCAAAAACCGCTCTAACGATTTTTTTCAAATTCACACTAGATATAGTATTTATAAAGAAAAATTAAGTTTTATTGATGATATCTCTTGAAACATTCAGCTTCATTATTAATTTCTTAATTGAAAATTATATATGGAAAACGTCAAAATTGGCCTCCATTTTTATTTGTATTAATATTTTTTTTTATTTAAAATATTTTAAAATTTATTATTTAATTTCGAAATAAAATTAAAAATATTTATTTTTAATAAAATATATATAGATATTTATTAATCTCTCTCAAAAAAAAAAAAATAAAATAAAAAACATCAAATCTGCCTGCTAAGACAGTAAAAAAATGACAATTTTTTATCTAAATATATTTAGTCAAGATGGTAAAGTGATGTTTTAACGAGTGGATTTCGTCGGTTCGAAACTCTCCGGGTGAATCGTTATTTAAAAATGAAAATGAAAATAATGAATTTCTTATTTTTTTTCTTTTTATCTATTGTTTACATTTTAATAAATTACTATTTTATATTTATTTATTCATTGTTCTTTTATTAAATTTAATATTTATTAATATTATTTATTATTAATTTATATATTGATGACATCACAAATGACATTTATATTGAAATTTGACTCCCGCCTTTTTTTAAAGAATATTGTATTAATATTTTTTTTATATTTAAAATATTTTAAAATTTATTATTTAATTTCGAAATAAAATTAAAAATATATATTTTTTTTATATTTAAAATATTTTAAAATTTTTTATTTAATTTCGAAATAAAATTAAAAATATATATTTTAATAATATTTTATAATTATAAATTACGATATATATTTATCAATAATAATGAATTTTTTTTTTTAACTTAATTACAGAGCCGAGGCTCGGGGTCCCGGTATGATCTTAATATATTGTGAGAATTAGATAAATAATGTAGAGAGAAAAAAATATTTAAAAATAGATATTTATTTAAATGAAATAAAATTATTTAATTTACAGAATGAAAATGTCTATAATAATGTCTAAACATTTTTTCTTTATAATTTTACATTATAATAATACTAATTACAGTAGTTATAATATATGGGGAATTTTCAACTTTGACTGCCGATTTGACCATGTTCCCAAACGAATTTTAAAAAAACCAAGACCACTTTACATTTACACATTTTAAGCTCTAATCGAATCCAAAATCAAAATTTAAAAAATCGACAAACAGACACACAGATATATAGATTTTATAAATGAACATTTATACAATTTATTTTAATTAATTTGAAATATTTTAGGAAACAAATTTTTAATGGGTCATTTTTAGAAATCCCATTTAACAATTATAATAAATAATTAAAAAATTGTAAAATTTTTAAAGTATATAAAAATAAATTGTATAAATTGGTTAAAGGGTCGAGTGATAGTTCGGTGTCCCAGGTATATATTTTATATTAACACGCCTACTTTTCTGTATAATAAAGATATAAAGAATCATATTTTAATTTTTATATAACCAAGAAATCATTTTTTCACTTAAAATATAGTTGTAAAGCCCAAATCTCCGATCCATATAACATCATCGACTGGGCCGCTACCAAAAGGAGTCTTCTCTTGCTCTGACTAGGGCCACCGGTATTTGCCATTAGTCTCGAAAAAATAATATTAAATTTTATATAAATTTATAAATTAGAATATTTGAATTTGTTTAAATTTTAACACATGTAATCAATCATATGCATAAAGAATAAAAAATTTTGAAAATCAACTTGGTATTAAATTCAGAAAAAAAAAATACTCATATATAGAATATATAGACTATTCGAATATAATTGAAACTCTTTCTCTCCCTCTATTTTAAATTTGAAAAAACGGAGTGTTAAGAAATTAAGATTCCTTATACAACATGGATGGTTAAATGAATTGGGCTCCCTACCTCCCTGAGAAATTCACATTAAAAATGTTTATAATATTTTAGTTTATTAAATCAAACTATTATTTTTTTATTTCAATATTTTTAATGTTAATACAATAATTTTTATTTTATAATCTATAAAATAATTTAATTATTTTTAAAAACAACGGTCTTCAATTACAATTTTTTTACTCTCTACTGACTGTTCATTTCATAACTGAAAATAGTGTCGAATAGAAATAGACGATATTACTTGGATTAATCTTATTATGCTAGCTAAAATTGTTTGTTTGTATTATTGAGGACCCCAGTTCAATTCATTTTAATCAGATTGATGCAATGATGCAACATTTAATAATTGTAATAAATAATTAATTGTAGATTAATATTTTTTAAAGGGTCGAGCGACAGCTCGGTGTCCCAGGTATTAATATTACCAGCCAAACCCAATAATAATGAATCATTTTTTTTAACTTAAGTACCGAGCCGAGGCTCGGGGTCCCGGTACTGAAAAAATAATTAAATATAAATACCGATAAATATAAAAAAATAATAAATAAATTCAATATATTAATAAAATGAAAATAAAAAATATTAGTTATATACATATAGTTGATATAAGGAGATTAAATGAAACAAATACTGAATTAATATTAATAATAATAATAATATTTTTTTTTATTTACAAAAAATTGAACCAGTCATAAGACCATTTTACAATATTATTTGAACAATGCAAGATAATGAAACTTAACACCGCAGAAGTGGCCATAACTAATTCTTTAATAAATTTCCATTATATCACTGGAGGGGGAGTAACACTTATAAAGTTTTTTGCATTAAATCGATGGGTTTAGTCCGTTTAAGTCGTCGTCTCAAAATTTCAGTGTCGTTTAAGAGACGAGGAGCCAGATGATTGAGGTGATTTTTAAGGGGAAGACATGTCTCTCGGACATTGCACTTCGTTCTTCAATAATGGTATTCATTTTTAGATCTCGATGAATATCTTCATCGCGACAATACCATGGAGCATTAACAATACTACGTAGCACTTTATTTTGGAAGGCTTGAATCATTTTTATATTTGATTTTGCACTACAACCCCACAACTGTAGTCCAAAAGTCCAAACAGATTTCAGAATTTGTTTGTACAACAGTAGTTAGTTGTGAATCGAGAGTTTGAAATTACTACCAATAAGCCATTCCATTTTAAATCTCACTACGTTTAGATGTTTTATTTTTATTTTTATGTATTCTTTCCAACGAAGTTTGGCATCGAGTGCCCTTTGCTTATTGATTATAATAGGCAAAGGGACTTGGTTCATTAATGTGAAATTGATGTGTTGAGACTTTGATTCATTTTAATTGATACGCCACTTGTTAGCCCAGTCCACAATTCTGACAAAAGCCGTTTGTACCCTAACTGTTGCCAAGGCCGATGGCCCGATGGCCAAGATAACAGTATCGTCTGCAAAAGTTTAGATCTTGTGATTTCTGAGCTCTTAGGGATGTTTGCAGTGTAAAAAGAATATATAAAATAGGTCCCATAACGCTTCCTTGCGGTACACCTGCTGAGATTTTCCTGAAATATGCCTCTTCTATTCCTTTTATTAAAAAAATTATATTTTATTTGATTATTCATTTTTATATAATTACATTGACTTATCAACTATATATTCCTTATATAGTATATTTATATAGAACACATATAAATATTGATCATTATATTTGTTATTAAATTTGTAGCTCTTTAATTATACAGCACAATATATAATTGTTATGTTCATTAATATAAATATATTCATCGACAGCCTAGAATGATATTACATATTTATGACATAAAATAATAAATATGGCATATTCCTATAGTAATCCTACCAGGGCCGCCCTAACTACAGGGCTAATTGGGCTATAGCCCTAGGGCGCAAGCCTTCTGGGGGCGGCATTTTTTATTAGTTTATATATTTTTACTAACCATTCTGTGTAATTTCTTATGAAAAGGGGCGCAAAATTTTAGGAGCCCACGGGCGCCGAAAATTTTAGGACGGCCCTGAATCCTACTAGTATATAATATATAATAAATATATATATCAACTTGTATAATTTAATTGATTAAACTTTTAAACGTTCTTTGTAAATTTTACTGTGATAAATATATTTTATTATGAGAGCTCAGGAATTTTTATGTTCATTTCAAACGTTTTTATTAGACTAATTTGAAAAAGTTTAATATTGTCATATGTATCGTAATAAAAATATTAATTTATTTTATAGATATCCGTTTACTTGGATTTGAAAGGAAAGATAAAAATATATTTTATATAATAATTGATTTATTATCTTTTAAGTCAATTAGATAATTGAATTACCGGGGTAAGTAAAAGATATCGAAAATCGTTGTGTGTCCATCAGCTTTTAATAAAGCATTTTACATGCTACAAACTCAAAGGATAAATAGAGCTTTATCAAAATGTGATCAGCAATGAATGTCGGATTGGTCAATCTCTCTCTCTTTCCCTCTCCCTCTCAGGATTTTGCCAGATTTCATATTAATTTCCATTGGAAGGGATAATGAAGCAATCATGTTAACGAGTACTCAGCGTCTCTATTTCGAATCATTAAATAACTTAAATCCATCCCGATAAGTTAACTTTTTTAACTTTCAGTAGCATTTTCATTATTTTGTTATCAAACAACAGTACCTAATTTTCAAAATGTTTAAAATTGACATTAACATTTTACAATTACGAGGGTAGGTCAATAAGTCCGTGATATTTTGAATGAAACACAGGTTTTTGGATAAAAAATTATTTTATTTTTCAACGTAGTCTCCTTTGAGATCTATACACTAGGTCCAACTATTCTCCAATTTTTTTATCCCTTCCAAAAAATAAGATTAATCCAGGACATTAAAATATATATTTGTTTGTGAGATTATTTCATCGTTGAAGTCAAATCTCTTTCCGCCGAGCCATTTCTTCAGGTTTGAAAAAGAAATAGTCATTCGGGGCTAAATCCGGTGAATAGGGAGCATTTGGTTTTCCAATTCATAGAAATTCATTTTTTTCTATTTTATTCTCAAATAACGAGGTAGTCAAACAAAAACTAGAAGACCCTGATTCAAATGTCGACAGGAGTTAGCTGATAGTTTCCTACTAACAGGAGCAGTGTTGCCATTTCATTTAAGAGACGGAACATTCAAAAAGTCACGGACTTATTGACCAGCTTTAGTAGTATTCAAATGACAACATCGAAAACTTAATCAATTATGTCTCAAAAAGTAAATCATTCATATATATGTATATACTACATCAAATAACAAAAGCCTCATTTTATAGAAAGATATATGAATTAAAAAAAGAAAAAAATTCTTGAGAGAGCTCATGTTAGATGATAAACATTTAAATAATTCTTAAAATGAAAAGTGTGCATATATGGTACTCAAATGATAGAGTATTGAGTATTTTATTGATTAACATGTTATATTAAAATTTATTTTTATCTTTGTATGTTACTAATTCTTAGTTACTTATTAAAAATTCTTACAGCCATTTTATGATGAAATTAATAAAATTTATGTTTTAATTAACTTTCTAACTCGAATCGTTTAATCAGTTTTTGCAATAATAATTTAATAAAACTAATTGATCAAGATATTAATCCAGTCTAATAGCAGGCGTTCATATTATATTACATGGAATAGCTTCCTTAGATTGTTTATCCACTTAGTAGGCCAAAGTGGTGGGGTGATTGATCATAAGTCTTCGTGTTTGTCTTAGATAATGAACAGGCTAGCCTATTCGTTACATAACATAGATTCATTTAACAAATAAGTTGTTTCATATTAATAAATAATAAAAATAAGTGAAAACAAAAGAAAATAATTCATTTTTATAATAATTTCTTGAAATATGGTATAGAACTTTAGAACTATTTTTTTAAATTTCTTTTAGAGCAATTTGAAATTCTTTAATAAAATAAGTATTAATAATTAATAGATTCAACCTTAATCATTAATGTAAATATTTTAATAAGTTTTGTAAACTAAAATCAAACTCAAAACAATATAAAACTAAATAAGAATAATTTTTAATTAAACTATCCATGAAGTTTTGTAGTATATTGATATATTTATTTATATACTTTATGCGGATTTTGGCTGTTATCATCTCTCAGAAGTGTTCTTTTTAATTTTAACAAAGGGCATATAATTACCGAGTCTTAATTATAAAATTTATCTTTTTAAGTTTTATATTCTTTAAGTATAAATTTAGTTTACATAAAATAAGTTGTGTTGAAACATCCATCTTAAAGATAACTATAATGAATAAATATACGACATAAACTGTATATATATACTAATAGGTATATTTACATATATACATACATGTATTTTAAAGAAACACTTGAATGTGAGAACTATATAATCCAATGATTATAGTTTTCTTTTCCGTGAAAATTGAACGTCAAAATGGGTTAAACCGGTATTAAATTTTATCAGACTATTTTTATATCTATATTTGAACTAAGGCTATCAATTTTATTATTATTGAATCAAAAAACCAAAATATTAATTTTTTTATGTATCAAAAACGAAAATGTCAATAAATATGACTAAATCAAATTAACTTTATACTTAGTTTTCTTATTTTACATTAATTAAATATATTATTTGAAAGTTGTTTAAATATATATATTTGTTATAATTGATTATCTTACAAAAAGATGACTCATGCGAACTCTACTTTTGAATAAGGCATGCTGCATTCGAAAGAGCAGGTAGAGATTAGAAAAGTGTTAGGGCTTTTGGGTGTATGGGAAAAACTAAAGTTTTGGAGAAAATGAAAGGTAAAGTCGGGAATTTTTCACCTGTACGTTATGTAAAATAGATAACTATATTTTGACAATTTCGGGTTTCATGATTATTGAACAGCAATGGATTTTTATTTCCTCGCAGAGACAAACTTTTTTATTTTTAGAATAAATGATTATTTATGAATTAAATGTAAATTTATTTATTATTCATTACAAAAAGAGAAAGTATACATAAAGAGAAATATCATTAAATTTTGTTTTTTTTATTATACTGTGTCTATTCTTTATAATATTCCGATATCACTGTGCAATGTCGAGGGTGGAATTTTATATATGTTAAAAACATTCGACAAATAGATATCGGATACCATTAAAATTTTATAAATTAAAAATATAAAATAAAAATAATATAATTAATATATATAAATATATATATATATATATATATTATTATTATATAACATATATATTTTATATTATATTTATAATATATATAATATGAAAAAAAAATTCAATTTCTAAATTAACAAAAAGTACTTGAATTAGGGTAAACAAATCGGTGGTCTTCTACAGCGGGAACAATCAGAACAAACACCAGTTCGGGGTGGGCTTTGTGATAAGAGAGACCTTTCTCGGGAATGTTATCGCTTTTGAGCCGGTTAACGAAAGGATTTGCTATATGAGAATTCGTGGCAGATTTTACAACTTCTCACTACTATCAGTACACTGCCCTACGGAGGATAAGGATGAAAACATTAAGGATGAATTCTACTTTGATCTTGAAACCACTATGTCTAAGCTCCCAAGATATGATATGAAAATTGTGATGGGAGACTACAATGCGAAGCTGGGTAAAGAGAGCGCTCTACGACCATATGTAGGCCTTGAGAGCCTACATTATATTTCCAATGACAATGGGATGCGTCTGGCCAATTTCGCAGCAAACAATAATCTATATGTGATGTCTACAATGTTTCCGCACAAGAATATCCATAAACAGACTTGGATCTCACCAGACAGTAAGACCAAAAATCAAATTGACCATATACTTGTGGATGCGAGACATAAGTCTTCGGCCCTCGATGTACGAACCTACAGAGGAGCAGACTGTGACTCCGATCATAACCTCGTGGTATGCAAAGTACGCGCAAGAGTCTCTAGGCATTATGGGAAGCATATAATCAGGGAACAAAAGTACAATATAGAAGGATTTAAAGACCAGGAGAAGTGTATGAACTACCAGAACAGTTTTAGGAACCTTAAACTGGATGACACCCAAGATGTGAATGCCCAATGGGGTTCCATTAAGGAGCAGATTATAGCTGCTTCAAGTAGTAATTTGGGAATACCCGCCCAAAGAAAACGTAATAACTGGATTACACAGGAATGCGAGGCCATGATTGAGGAGAAAAAGAAGGCAAGGCTAGTGATGTTGCAATTCCCGAGTGAAGAGTCCATGCGGAATTTCAAAGTCTTACGTGACCAAGCAAGAAAAGCGATCAAGAGCTGTAAAAGAAAAGCGGATCAACTAAGACTGGAACAGATAAAAGGGTATTTCAACATGAATAATCCAAGAAAATTTTACAAAGATCTTAGAAAGGTTAAGGGGGGTTTTAAACCGAGATCGACAATGATTTTAAAAAATGACGACGGTAGACTTATTGCTGGAAGAAATGATGTTTTAAATACTTGGAGAACGTATTTCGAAGACCTACTTAACCCTCAGAGAACACTCCCAGAAACCCAATATACCTTTCATCAACCCTCGCAGACCCACCAGGAGCCCCCAACGTTGGAAGAGACTATCTCTGCAATTAACAATCTGAAGAACAATAGATCTCCTGGAAGTGATTCTATTCCTGTAGAATGTCTAAAATACGGCGGAATTTCCCTACACAAAGCAATCCATCAGCTATTAGTGTCCATCTGGAAATCAGAAACGATGCCAGAGGAATGGAACGAAAGTATTATCATCCCGATCCATAAAAAGGGAGACAAACTACTGTGTAGTAACTATAGAGGAATCGCGCTAAACAATACCACCTATAAAGTCCTCTCTACTATACTGCTTCGGCGATTAACACCTTATGCCGAGGAGATTCTGGGGGACTATCAATGCGGCTTTCGTAGGAATAGATCGACTTTGAACCAGATCTTCACTATCCGTCAATTAATGGAAAAATGTTGGGAATTCAATAGGGACCTGCACCATCTTTTCGTGGATTTTAAGCAGGCCTATGACAACATTAAAAGACCCCAGCTTTGGAAAATAACGTCCGATTTCGACATCCCAAACAAGCTCGTTTCCCTGACCAGGCTATGTATGGAGGGCTCAAGAAGTCGAGTAAGAGTTGACGGCGCTTTAAGCGATTCTTTCGAAATCAACACCGGTTTGAAACAGGGAGATGCGCTGTCCCCACTCCTATTTAACATCGCACTTGAAAAGGTCATCAGAGACACCAAGCCTGGACAGGAGATCCTGGGGACGTCAAGAACATCTCTGGTGGTGGGGTATGCTGACGATCTGGACGTGATTGGAGATGATTTTGGTGTCGTGGAGGGAGTCTTTGGAAGACTGGAGAGGGGGGCGAGAGAGGTGGGCCTTCAGGTGAACGTGAACAAGACGAAGTACATGCACATGTCCAGATTCTCAAGAATAACTATGCCAACTGGAGTCAACATGGGAACCAGTACTTTCGAGAGAGTGGCGTATTTCAAGTACTTGGGCTCTATGGTAACATCCGACAACACAATCCAGTCGGAAATTGATGCCAGAATCCAGAGTGCATGGCGGTGTGTGTACGCAGTCAAAAAACTTCTTTGCTCTCGGGTACTGAGTAGAAGCCTGAAAGAGCGGGTATACCAGGTGGTTATAAGACCAGTGATGACCTATGGCAGCGAGGCATGGACCATGACCCTACATGAAAGGAATAAATTGGCACGTAGTGAGAGAAAAATTCTGAGGATGATCTACGGGCCGGTCATGGATCCTAACACGGGGCGTTTCCGGATTAGGTCCAACCAGGAACTCAGGGAACTATACAAACAACCCGACGTCGTCCGTCTCATCAGAGCGACAAGGCTGCAATGGCTGGGTCACCTGCTGAGATCTGGGGACGAGAGCATCCTGGGGAAAGTATGGAGGAGCACCCCGGCCGGGAAAAGACCCCTTGGACGACCTCGCCTTAGGTGGAGGGACCAAGTATACCAGGACCTGAAAATCCTTGATATACAGGACGTCGAGGGTGCTGCTCAGGACCGGACCTACTGGAGGAGAATTGTCCATGAGGCCAAGACCCACCCAGGGTTGTAGAGCCTCGGAGTAAGTAAGTAAGTAAGTACTTGAATTAATTTAAACTATAGTACAAATAATCAATCATATGAATTTATTATTGATATGATTTTAAGTAGCTATTAAATGAATATATTTATGAGGTTAGTTGAAATTAGCTTATTGCTTACACACATTAACTAATTTAAAATATAAAATAAATATCAATTGAATAGAAAGTTTTGAAGTCAAACTTTCTATTATAAATCTGTAATTATGATATCAAGTTCCTTACACAAAAATATGTATATTAAAATATATTAAAGGTATATATATATTTAGAAAATACATATATTATTATTATTTATATTTAATAATTAAATATTTGAACAAATACTAATATTAAGTAATATTACATACCTTTTGAAATATTTTAATATATTATACTATACTATTTACTATACGTTTTATATATCTTAAATTTTCAACAAGTATTTTAAATGTTTTATTCAGATTGTTGATTTTGGGATCCTTTTAATAGTAAGGGTGATTGTTTTGGAGTGGAGTAGGGTATATTTCTTTTAAACAACGTGTAGGTAGTAATTATGATATTTAAATGTCTTTTAGTCACAATATATTGATTAAAAAAAATAAAATAATTTGGAAAAAAGTAAAAACTAAAAATACAGACAAAACTAATAATATGGAAATGTGTGTTTATCAAAAGTAAGGGTTATTTTACATCAGTAACATCTGACTTGCAATTATCCCAAAGACGGCCGTAACTATTTTAAATAAACTCTATCAATGATATCTAAAATTGTCTTTAATATCCATAATAGTGTTAATTTTTTACTATCTCGCCAGAGATAGTATTGCGATCACAAAAATTTTCAATGTCGAAATTTTGATGTTTTTATACGTTTTGAAGTCCCCTGAGTCATTTTCACTAAGGTTTAGAAAAATGTATGTGTGTGTGTGTGTGTGTGTATGTAGACAAGATTACGCAAAATAGGTTTGAGCTAGAATAATGAATCGGGCATTATTCAAAATTTGTAGTTCAACTTTTTCAACTTTTGAAAAATATAGCTCATTCGGAAGATGACCATTACCTACCACGTTTTCATTTTTTTCCTCTCAACTAAAATTAAAGATATTATGTTTGATAGTTTTTCACATGATAAAAATACTATATATAGAATTGCAGCTTGATTGAATCGCTGAAAGTACCGGAATTAATTTTTTAACTGCTAATCACGCGCCAGCACGTGACGTGGTGCCATCAACAAAGAGCCAATCACGCGCTGGTTTAAAACATATTATTTATTAATTTTAATAAATTTAATTTAAATATAGTATATGTTAATTAATCCAATTAAAATTGGCTCTCTCACTTTGTTAGTAGTAATAAAGAATAGTTAAATATAAACAAATATGTATAAAATTAACATTAAGAGAAATTGAAAAAAGTGTAAAAAGTCAAAAAATAATTGAAAAAAAGTTATGTTATGTTCACACCAGATTTTTCTTGATATGATATTTTTCTGTAAATATATGGTAAATATGGAAGCAACAATAAAATTCATTAAACTACTGGACATTTTCTAATTAAAACTACAACTCAATAAGAGACAATGAGTATAACTTATTTTTATATCTAAGAGATTTAGTCGCTTTATCTTTGAGGACCTAACAGCTAATATTTTGACAAGCGTTTCTAATCCTTCTAAAACTTTGTGGCGACCCATTTGCTTTAATTATTTTAAGGTTCTTGACTAATCGTTTCACGTGCGATTCAGTTCTGGTATGCTTAATTGAAGTTTAATTGCACATTTAAACAAAGTTTCCTCCTTCGACCTTCCTTTACTCCACTTCCCCCTCCTCTCCCCACTCCATTTAGCACTCCTGTTCTTTCCTTCCGTTGTTCTCACCTCCATTTTATTATTTGCAATTCGTTGACTCTATTTCGTAACCGCAACGAACAGGAGCAAAATGGCGAAGTTTCTACTGGCATTTAACAAGAACGAAATTTTTTTTTGCTCTCCTTTATCACTAATGTAATTAACTTTTATGCCTGATCATATAAAAGAAAATGTTTTACTTTTCTTTTATATGATAATAATTTGTTTGTCATCTTGGTTCGACATGTTTATGCATTTTTCGTTATTGTTTAAAGTTTTAGGAGTTTCGAAATATAATTTCAATAAACAAAGACCTTATTTTTCTTGTAATTCATTACAACTTGCAAATTATATCTACAAATACAGTTTTTGTTGTTTATGAGCCATTCTATATATTTATTATTATTAGGTATCACGATATAAACTCATTTAAACTAGCTTTCACATTTATTTAATTATATATACATACGAGGGTGGTCTGAAAAGTTTCCGACCTGACCAAGAAAAACGATGTTTTTCAATTTTTTTTTCTATATTTTTCAACATAATCTCCAGCAACACTGATACATTTCTCATAACGGTGTTCTAATTAATTTAATTAATTAATAAATTATTTATTTAATTAATTAAATTTGATTTAATTTAATTTAATTTAATTTCATCAACAGTTATGAATCGACGCAAAAATTCGTTTGGATTACACCTACAGCGCCAAATTGTCGTTAGAAATGGTTTTTCGAAGCAATTTTTGGTCTAACGTTAGGAAATGCGGCACCCACGTTGCACACAGCTTTTCATATTCAAATGGTTTTGCAAAATATTTCGCACACGTTCAGCTGACATCGTACATGTCTCAATTATCTTGAATTTTGAAAAATAAAACAAAAAGAAAATTGAAAAACATCGTTTTTCTTGGTCAGGTCTGAAACTTTTCAGACCACCCTCGTATAATTATTTTATTTATCTTAATGCGTTAATTATTATTAAATCGAAATTTTGGGTCAAAAATATAATTTGAATTTGTATATATTCTTCTTCAAACGACAAATGTTTTAATGAAAGTAAAAACACAATTAATCTGCTTAATGAATTCCTTACGACAATTTCACTTTTCTTCATCGTATGATTTAAAGGGATTGCAAGTTTTACATATCATATGAATATGGAAATTATGGAAAAACTTATGATTATAAATTTTATTTATTCACCCCACCTCTACACAAGTCATTTCCTCTTTAAGTTAGCTTATCCAATGCTTGAATTCAGATTCACTTTTTAAAAGGATAAATGGCCTAGCTTTCCTTATTTAAACACTATTCTTATGAATATAAATTTTAGACTCTCATCCTACATTCTCATAACGTTTAAAGAAACCAGAATCCAGGAAATTTTTACTTTTTTACTAAAAATCATTGATAGATAAGGTAAAATTTAACTTCAAAAATGCAGGCCTGGATCGTTTCTTTAGAAATCTCACTGTAATCCATTTATCGGGGCTCGGAGACGCGGGTCGAATCTTTGAAAACAAATGCCATCATCATTTGTCCAAGGGATCCTGTTTTTTTTTTAAACTTTTTCTCTCTTTTTTTTTACATCATTTTTTAGAAAAAATAAAAATAAAAGCTTCTTTGTTGATTTTTAATGCGTAATATTCAATAATTTATTTTAATATTCCATTTCTTCTACATATTACAAATAATAATTCGACCCAAACAACGGCCTACAAAAAAGGATTAATTTGTAATCCCGCAGAGATACAAGAAATATAAGGAATAGCCTTAATTTATAAATTATATCTTATGTTGTTTATTTATAAATTATATCTTATGTTTTAAACATAAA
This sequence comes from Labia minor, assembly GCA_963082975.1. Lineage (NCBI taxonomy): Eukaryota > Metazoa > Arthropoda > Insecta > Dermaptera > Spongiphoridae > Labia > Labia minor. The sequence goes on along the minus strand of OY720344.1, from coordinate 39,374,899 downwards.
TAATTTCATTAAATAAACTTTTAAATACTTTTTAAAAAAATAAAAAATTTTAAAGATAAACATTTTTTTAATAATATAAACTACAGTCTTCTTATTAAACGAAATTTGATTATTTAAATTGATTAGTTAAAATTATATAAACACTAGTCTTTACAGGAATTCAAAACAGTAAAATTTATTTCAACAATAGATATATAATAATAGTAAAAATAATGATCAGTGAACTAAACACTTAATAACAATACAGTAATAGTTTTATTCATTTTTGACAAATATTTGTTGCATAAATACTCGATTTTTTGCACTTTCAAAATTCTTCGAAGTAATGGATTCAATTTGTTCCTGACGTTTAGCCTCATGTGTTTATTTTTTGAGTAGTTGGCTTCTGCAAGTGTTACTATTCCTGTTACTTTCTGTTACGATCCATGTTTCTTTCTACTATTCTGTGAATGATGATTCTACATGACATTTCTATAAAAGAGATAACAAAACTTTCCTCTGATAGTCACAATTTGCACCCTTATCTTATTATATATCTTATTATATTAACCAGTCACTTAGAAATTACTAAAAACCAAAGCAATCGTCAACATATGTCTGAAACATTTGTAATATTTTTTTTGTTTTATTTCTGAATTTTCAAAAGTTTCGATTCATAATAGATTTAGGTCATAGGTTCTTAAACTTATGTACTCCACGGACCCCCACTTGAAAAAATTTTTTTTGACGGACCCCCATCACAACTTTAGGTACTTTACGTCATTTTATTAATTAATTTCTGGCTTACGATCTCATAAGGACAAGGATATATGATGAATATTTCTAACAGTGATTGGTGAATAACGATTTTTTTGCATATTGTAGAACACATTTTATTAGAAATTATAATATTGAAGAAAGAAAATACAAACATTGTCATAGCAACAAATCTCACAAATTATAATGGGTACTTACATTAAATTCATATAAATATTTTATAATTTTTTTCAGAAAATATTAAATAAGAAATATTTTAAAAAATAACTGCATCTATCTCATTAAATATAACTTACATATTTAATGAGATGTATGCAGTTGTTTTCTTGAAACAAGAATCTCAATATCTGGCTTAATATTGGAAACTTTTAATCTAAGATCCGGCTCTACATTTAATTTGTTTCTATATTTAGACTTAATATAAAATAGTACCGAAAAAGCTTGTTCGCATAAATATGTTGTGCAGAATGGAATCAAGTGTTGAAGTGCTTTATTTGCAAGCGCAGGATAATCTGACCTGAGAAGTAACCAAAAGTTGCTCAATTCAGTTTTGTTAAATTTTAGTTTATAAGTTGTATCACATGATAATTCCACGAGAATATCTTGTTCAGGTGCAGATAAATGTTTAGTATTTGTAATTTCCATATTAAATGGATCTCTGATCCAGTTATTGCAAGGATCAGGAGTAGAAAAATACTTCCTGAAGTTGCTTTTCAAAGTAATTAAATGTTCAACAAATAATTGACGCGTTTGATTAAGCAATTTTTCACTGGAGCTTTCTATGAAATCATTGAGAGTTGGAAAAGACTCATATACACCGTTCTGGATGCGTTTCGACCACAAGTCGATTTTTTTAATCATTGCTTCTATTTTATCTTCAACTTTAAATATATTTACAACAGTACCTTGCAGGCTCAAATTAAGTTCGTTCAATTTTGTAAAAATATCAGTCAAGTAAGCCACCTTAGCTAACCAGATAAAATCATTGAAACATTCGGTCAGTTCAAAATGCGCATCTATTAAAAACAATCGTATTTCATCTCGAAGCTCAAAAAGGCGAATGAGTACTTTCCCGCGGGACAACCAACGTACATCTGTATGTAATAATAAATGTGTATGTTGACTACCCATTTCCTCACACAAAATTTTAAAAACTCTGGAATTAAGTGGACGAGCCTTAATGAAATTGACAATTTTAACTACTTCGTCTAATGTTCTTTTCAAATCTGGTGACATATTTTTGGCTGCTAATGATTCTCTGTGAATGCAGCAATGATTCCAAACAACCTGAGGCGCAACATTTTTAATAAGAGCAATCAATCCAGTTCTTGTACCTGACATTGCACGAGCACCATCAGTGCAAATTCCAACACATTTTGGCCACTCTATTTCATTTTCGGTTATAAAATTATTCAAACTGTTAAATATGTCATTAGCTGTCGTTCGTGAAGGTAGTGAATCACAAAACAATACATCTTCTTGTATTTGATTTTCAAACTCATATCTAATGAAAGCTAACAAATTGGCATTATTAGTGACATCAGTACTTTCATCCAATTGTAATGAGTAATAGTGACTTTTGCGCACTCTCGATATTAATTCTTCTTTTATATTACATGACATGTCTTCAATCCTATTCTTAACGGTATCATTTGATAATGAAATCAAATTTATATCGTTTGCTGCTTTAGTTCCTAACATTATATTTGTAATTACTTTTGTAGCAGGAAGAATTAATTGCTCTGCTATATTATGCGGCTTTCCTGCTTTAGCAATAAGTAGAGCTACTTCATATGATGCCATTACTGCTTTCTTACTCATACCACCAGATCCCGTCTTTACCATCAATTTCTGACTTGAATTAAGTTCTTCTTTTTTCATTTTAAAAAATTCGATAGACTTACTAACATGCTCGCTGTGCTTTGTTTGTAAATGACGTCTGAGATTAGCAGGTTTCATACTTTCATTGGATAAACTTTCCTGACATAGAACGCAGACTGGTCTTTCCACATCATTGTTGCAAATATAAGTAAATCCAAATGATAAATAATCATCCGAATATTTTCTAGTTTTGCGTTTCTTGGTAGAGTTTGCTGTTGATGCCTCATCATCTGATTCTTTCCGTTTCTGTGTTGAACCAGTTTGTAGCCAACGATCCATTTTATGGAGTAATTTATTAACATTGAACTACAATAATATAAATATAATATAAATATAATATAAATATAACGAATTATTATTTACTAGCTATGTTTTAATATGATTTTAAATGAATGTTTTAATATCATTTTAAATGAATGTTTTAAATCATTTTAATAAATGTTTTAAATCATTTTAAATAAATGATTTAATATCATTTTAAATGAATATTAATTTATATAATAAATATATTTCGTAATTTGATTCTAAAATATTATTAATTTCGTAATTTGATTCTAAAATATTATTAATTTCGTAATTTGATTCTAAAATATTATTAAAATAAATATTTTTTATTCATAAAACTAACTTATACTTACTCTCAAAAACAGCCTTTCTGGGAAATTGCAAAATGTGTTTAGTGTTTTTATAAAATAATGATCATGCAAATTACACTAAAAATTAAAAAAAATTATTAGCTATAATAAACTATTATTAGCTATAATTTAATTATAATTAATTAAATTAATAAAAATAATTTAAAGATACAACTCGTTGAGAAATGAACTTATAATTAACATTAATAAAAATAATTTAAAGATACAACTCGTTGAGAAATGAACTTATAATTAACATTTGCTTTAAAACTGTTTAAAACCCCAGAGTGGACGCTGACAATTTGGGTTTTTCCGGGTAAGACTGTCCCCTCCCCTGGTTTTCCCCAATAACAAAGTGAAAGAAAATTCCCTTATATGCCTCCCCTTCCGAGCCCCTAAGAGGGGTTATTTTAAAGGAACAATCGAAAAATGATTTTAAATGAATGAATGGATGAAAATTCAAATTTTATATATAGTTTTTTATATATGTTTATTTATTCACAAAAAATTAATTGACATAATTATCAATTTAATAAAATAAAATAGTATTATTAATAGTATTAAATTATAGCCGTAATTCTCTAGGAGGATATAGTTAAACAATGAACTTTAAATATTTATATATGTATATATTTTTACGATGATTTTTTTCCGAGGACCGCGGACCCCTAGTAAAGGCTTCGCGGACCCCCAGGGGTCCGCGGACCACAGTTTAAGAACCACTGATTTAGGTTATACTAATATTGTGAATTAAAATTATTAAATTAAATCACACTTAAAATACTCTATTTTATATTATTATAATAGATTTTAATATTTATACAATATTTTTATAGATCTTACAAGTATGTATAAGTCTCATATATGCACTAATTACACAGGCCTGCCTTATAAAAATTGTTTCAAATTTAATAACAGATTTTTATGGTGTTTTCAACGCTGATTTCAGAAAAAAGATTTAAAAAATTCCATCACGTACAGTTATTTCACAAATTGCTAGTATAGTTTAGCTTTTTTCGATATTTTTATACATGGTGGTGGTGATGAAAGTGAAGAGCAGGGTGAAAGATTCCACCAAGACATAAAGGAAATGGAAAGAAGATACCAAGGAAGATGTAAGGTCAACATGATACCGGAGTACTGCTGGATGTTAAAAAGGGATGGTCCTCAACGAGTCCATAGCCGGAAAAGCAACAAAAGAAGCTTCAACACCAAGAGAAAACGTTATTATAATGACTTATAAACTTAAAGAGAAATAGAAATGTACTAGAAACGTAGTTTAGAACCTGATTTATAAATAAAATAAAATGTTATTTATAAATTTGGAAAAATGTGAAAAATGTCTTAAATGATGTTATTATACCCAAAACCAAAAATATTCACTTTTTGTAAGAAAACCTATAGTGATTGTAAAAAACGGATTGCATTTTTGAAATCACCGCTAAAAATACATAAAATTCCGTTATCAAATTTCAAACAATTTTTTTTGAACTTTGTTTTTGCAGGCCTGTGTTATTGATTAAAGATGAAATTTCAAAATAAAATGGAATCCATTGTGTTGTGACCTTATGTGATATATTTATGAAATTACACCCTTGGGAATTAAGGCTAAAGAGAAGACTAAAGTGACTGTTTAACTTAAAATTAATGTACCATAAATCAGAAATCCCTTAGGGCTTTCGTGCAAATAATTGTTCCTTAGAATTTTAAATGAATATTGAATAAATTGAAGGAATTTACAGTCTTTTTAAACAAAATTTTATCTGAAGCAAGTGTAAATTTAAAAAAATAGTATTTTTCATAAAAATAAGTTAATAATTTGATTGAATTAAATATAAAGCAAAATATATGTATCATTCAACTATGATTCATTGCTTATAGATTAATTTTAATCATATACTCGTATATTAAATTTGTGTGTATTAAAGCAAAGGAAATGGATGATATTGTCATAAAATTTGCTCTACTATATAATATCCTTAATTTTACACTCAATTTCCATAAAAAAAAATTATTATTCAATATTCGGAAGAAAGTTATTCTTTTGTGAACCATTCTGATAAAGAATTATTGATAACTTAAAAATAATTTATATATAATTTAAATAATAAATATACTACTCTGGCTTTTTAGGTAGAAAATTTTCATAACTATTCTTTGTTTTTTTAATGAAAAAGTATGAGATGTCGTTAATTATACTTTGTAAACAAACTTCCAAAATAGTTCGTGCAAGTCAAATATCTGGATAATTCTTTATGTCACTAAACTACAGATTGCAAATAGTTTCATTTAGTTTATTTGAACCCAGCAGTTTACTGAATAGTAATCTCTATTTCCATCCCGGAGTGCAATTAAATGTTATGACGAAAGGGATGTCATCAGCAGGTCGGAGCGAGAAATTATCTTGTCTTTTAATGACACTCGAACATACAGACATGTTTCTCTCCTCTTTGGCTTATGCAAATATACTTTTACAGAGAAATATTAAATAAATATAATTTATTTTAGATTTCCATTTCAAAATAATTTTAGATAAACTCATTTCGCTTTCCATAAAATAATAATAAATTGATATTTAGTAAATAATATATAAAAGTATATTCCTTTTTAAACAATTGTTACAGAATTAAAATAAATATAAAAATAAGTTGACCTGTGGCCAGGTCCGAACCGACCGACGGTTTGAAATAAATTAATTCCCAGCTACAGAAACAATTTCAAATAATTTTAATATATCTATTAATGTAATAAAAAACAGATATGGATACATAAATAATAAATATAAACATTTTTAATTGTATTTTATTTATAATATATATGCAAGACCAGGCTGTGACGTCATGAATGGCTGGATGACGTCATATAATTTTAAATCAAGAAAAAACTAATAAATATGATTTTTCTCGAGGATAAAACCAATACAAAGTGCATGATTCGTGGTGATATATAAAAAAATCTCCTTTGGTGTGAAAATAACCCTTCCCTTCCAATCGTCGATCACTAATACTACCACTTCCGGTTTCCGGAATTGCACTAAAAGTTGATCAATTCATCCCACTGATGCATTAAGTAAATATACCAAATTTCATCAAAATCGGTTGAGCCATTCAGGCTGTACACATCCATACAGACGGACAGACGGACTGACAGACGGACGGACAGACGGACGGACAGACATCATGCTAAAAATACTTTTTTCTGTTTAGAAAATGCATGATTCGTGGAGATATGTAAAAATCTCTACATGTGAAATTTGGTGTGAAAACAATACCTCCCTTAGTATCGTCGGTCGGTAATGAAATACTTTTTCTAATTCAAAATAAATAATACGTTTAATTAAAAAATATATAATTTCTTCCTTTTATGAATAAAATATTAACTGAAATTGAAATGCATACTCCTAAGGATTTTAGAATATTTTAATAATAAATTGAACACCTTAATCTATTTAAAAATATATTTTTTGATTTAAAAGAAAATAATTAAAAAATAAAAATATGTTTAATAGATATTGTTGTTTTATATCAATACTTATCTGTGGCAGTGTCTGTCTATCTGTTTCATCATATATCATCAGAAGCAATGTTGAAATATTGAAATTAAAATTCGGTGGAACCTCGGGTTACAAGTTAAATTCGTTACGAAATTAGACTCATCCTAATGTAAATGCAATTAATACGTTCCGGAATACAAAGTATTACTATAAAAATCAAAATTATATTTAATAATAAACAATATTATTTATTAATGCTTATATTCATAGAAAAAATTAAACGACAGGGGACACTGCAGTCGAGCAATGCTCCATATCATATGCAACCCGCATATCAGCCTTCTTAATTTGTTCAATCACCTGTCTTCTTTAAAGGGCTATCTTAATTTTTATTTTAATTTTATAATAAATAATAAAATATTTATTGAAATAAGAGGAGAGCAAAATTATATTGTGTAATTAATAAGTAAATAATAAATTTCCTATTAATTTATTAATCGCTTGAAAAAAAAAATATTTTTTATTTACAAGTGTAGGCTATAAAATTTTATCCATATCTAATAAAAAAGAGAAATTTATTTTTTTAGTGTTTTATAAAGTCAAAAATATTTTTAAAAGGTATATTAAAATGACTCTCCCCAATTTGTCTAATTACATATTCCAGAACTAAATTAAATAAAATTGGTGATAATGGGTCTCCTTGTTTTAACTCATTTCGAATTTCGAAAGTTTCTGACAATTGATTCCAGCATCTTACTCTTCCTTTACTACCTACAAGACGAATTTGAATCATCATTTGATAAAAAGTAATATTAAATCGTATATAAATTTAAAAATTATAATGTTTGAATTTGTTTAAATTTGCATCAATCGCAGAAATATGACTTCAATTATAATACTTTAAAATTTGTTTATTTAATTTTAATATTAAAATTAAGTATTATTTGAGAATATTTATCATAAAATTATATATTGATAAATTTATAAAAATAATTTTCATATTAATAATAATAATCTATTCATATATTTATTTTTAGAATCTCTCACTTTGTCTCTATTTTAAAATTTAAAAAAACGAAAATTGTTCTAGCCAAATTTAGAAATTTTGGTGTCTCATGCAACTTTTATGGATAAATGAATTGGACTTGGGCTAGGGCTTAGTTACTTCATTCTAATCTTAGGAGAATATAATGCAGATTCCGTCCAAATCAGACAACAAATATCAAATCTAATCTCGCTAAGACAATTAAATATATAATTAAAATATATATATACACAAATTATATATATTTCGAGTTTTAACAAAGGGCATATGACTTAAATTAAATATATTTTTCGATTTGACAAATCACATGGTTCTAAGTGGGAAAGATAAACAAGAAGCTTGGTTGATTGTGAGAAAACCAATTGAAAGACCACCAGTTGGTAGATCAAAGATAAAAGAGAACTTGATAATCTTTGTTTTTGTTTCTAATTACTTAATACTTAATTACTTTTATTTTAAGAGTAAAAATGATTTATACATTATAAACAAATTAAAATGTGTTTTTTTAGAGAAATGATAAAATGTGTTTTCTCTTTTTCTTTGGTTAGATTTTGTAATATTTATAAGTCCAAAATTCATAAAATATCTTTAAGAGAAAAAAGAAATATCTAATAGGAAAGGGCAATTGGTCTGAAAAAAAGACCAGGGTCGTCAATCCCAAATTGAATGAATGAATGACTGATCGCTTACACTTTAGAGCCCTCTGTCTAGGTGCGAATAGTTTCGTAAGCGGTCTCTGCGGCTATTTATAAATATAAAATAAAATTTTATTATTTAACCCTGCACGTAATTTTTAAGGGAATTCTCTTTTTAAAAGGTTCCTTTACAAGTAAAAAACATATCAGTATTCATACAAAAAATATTTTAAATCTAATTTCTAGAATAAAGATAATTATTTATTTGGGGTATAAATGTTTTGATTTTTTAATTTTTACTTTCTCGCATACTTCGTATAAGGGAAATATTGGAATCGTCAAAAATTTCGACTTCGAGATTTCGATAGATCTTGACGTTTTAGACCTCCCTGACATTTTACTTATACAAGTAGCGTTTACCTTTTTACCGACCGACGATAGTAAGGAAGGTATTGTTTTCACACCAAATTTCACATCTGGAGATTTTTACATATCTCCACGAATCATGCATTTTCTTAACAGAAAAAAGTATTTTTAGCATGTCCGTCCGTCCGTCCGTCCGTATAGATGTGTACAGCTTGAACGGCTCAACGGATTTTGATGAAATTTGGTATATTTACTTAATGCATCAGTAGGATGAATTGATCACCTTTTGGTGCAAATCCGGAAACCAGAAGTGCTAGTATTGCCGATCAAAGAGAGGAAGGGAACGGTTATTTACATATCAAATTTCACGTGAGGACATATCTCCACGTGTTATGCACTTTGTATTGGTTTTATCCTCGAGAAAAATCATCTTCATTAGTTTTTTCTTAATTTAAAATTATATGAAGTCACCCAGCACTTCATAACGTCACAGCCAGCTCTTATATATTATAAAAATAATAAAATTAAAAATATTTATATTATATCCATATCTGTATTTTTAGTAAAGTTTCAGTTTACTTCCAGATATTTTACATTTAAAATATCAGTTAACCGGAAGAAGCACTTTATTCTATATATATATATATAAATATATAAATGTTATCAAATATCAAATTTGACACCAATAAACTAACACGAACTGGCTCTTTATCAATACCAAGTTTACACATTCTAAATATTCATTCACAACTCTTTATACCTATTTATATGCGGGAAAGTCTAGGGGAGGACACTCCCGCTTTTTTAGTTAGGTAAATCACAAAATATATAACTTTTTCTCATTCAGTTTTCGACCCACCCTTTCTCTCTTATTAAGATATTTAAAATAAAACACAATAGGTATCTAATATATTCTAATAAATATGAATTTATTATTAATAACAAAAGTTTGATATTATTACAAATGAGAAAATTAAGCAGGAGTATGATCAGCCGATAAAGAGTTGTTAACAGATAAGAAATAAAGTGCGCTCTGAAAACTAATGATAGAATTTAAGAAAATGAAACAGAATGAGATAAATCAAACAAAAGAAAAAAGTTATCGCCACAATCGAGATAAGCTATAATACAAACGCTTCAGGCTAAAAATCGTTTAAATGACTATTATAATCGATTTGTTCGATATTTACTTTTTTACCGACCGACGATAGTAAGGGAGGTATTGTTTTCACACCAAATTTCACATGTGGAGATTTTTACATATCTCCACGAATCATGCATTTTCTAAACAGAAAAAAGTATTTTTAGCATGATGTCTGTCCGTCCGTCTGTCCGTCCGTCCGTATAGATGTGTACAGCCTGAACGGCTCAACCGATTTTGATGAAATTTGGTATATTTACTTAATGCATCAGTGGGATGAATTGATCAACTTTTGGTGCAATTCCGGAAACCGGAAGTGGTAGTATTAGCGATCGACGATAGGAAGGAAAGGGTTATTTTCACACCAAAGGAGATTTTTTTATATATCACCACGAATCATGCACTTTGTATTGGTTTTATCCTCGAGAAAAATCATATTTATTAGTTTTTTCTTGATTTAAAATTATATGACGTCATCCAGCCATTCATGACGTCACAGCCTGGTCTTGCATATATATTATAAATAAAATAAAATTAAAAATGTTTATATTTATTATTTATGTATCCATATCTGTTTTTTATTACATTAATAGATATATTGAAATTATTTGAAATTGTTTCTGTAGCTGGAAATTAATTTATTTCAAACAGTCGGTCGGTTCGGACCTGGCCACAGGTCAACTTATTTCCTTTCTATTATTATTATTTTATATCATTCCATTAAGGCAGGTAGTAGATTTTAAATATTTATAGTTAACTGGACGTTTGAACCGCCTGTGGATTAGCTAACCTTCAAATATTATAATTTATTGTCAAATAATACTCTCATATTATCTCTCCGTATATGTTATATATTGTTGGACATTATTTATTTATTTAAAATTTTCTTCGCCTATGTTATATTTCATAAAGTAGAGAATTAAAATATATTTTTGTAAGAATTTTATGTGTCTACCCAAAAATAGTGAGACGCTATAAACATAAAATTATTATAAATATCATAATAAAGTTACTCTGTTTGTACATGGTCTAAAAAATTTGCTAGTATATATCCACATAAATTTATAATATCGATATGAAAATTTAACACGTACTGTTTAAAGGTTAGGAAGTCTAGTTAAGAATTAGATTAGAAGATGGCGCCATCTATATATGATTCAGGTATATAGGTATTCCCAACGGGGTCCAGGTGGACCCTTTGGGTGGTCTATGGAGCTTTAAAAAGGGTCGACAGAACTTGAGGGGGCTACTGGAAGCCGATATAATAAAAGTAAATGATTTCTTTATGAAATAAAAACAAAATAAAAAAGTAAATACATATAAACATTTGCCTATCCGTATCCTGCTACACCTCATATATTTATATTGTTTTAATGTTTGAAGGTATATTTTAAGAAATTCCCATTGGAATTTTTGTTTTAAATTTTCAAACTAAATAAAATACCATTTAAATTAAATATTTTTTGATTTAGTTAATTTTTTTTCAATAATTTATATAATAAAATATTTGTTAATATTTATTAGTTATATTATCGTATGCGAAAGTTGTAAAATTTTTATTAATCAAAATTTCAACTTGATAAGAAAAAAATTATCATAAAACATTGGCCTCAACCATCACATTAATTTTTCCAGTTAGGAATACTTATTAATCATCTATGAAATTACTAATTTATACAATATTGAATTGTGAGTTTTATTAGATAATATTATATCTACTTCTAATGTACTAATGTATGTTAATAAAAATGTTTACTTGGGTGTAAAACTCTAGTTCTATGTTAAACTTTATTAATATACTTACTTATATTGAATCAAAATAAAGGGACCTATTATACTAGAAGAAAGTTTAAAAGGGAAAAAAAGTTGGGAAACCCTACCATATAGTAATGTGATATATTATTGATAAATATATAATTATAATGTAATGATATCTATATACTTAAACGACTACGCAATCCTCAACTCCTTCTAAACGGCTTCATGGATCTTAATGGTTCGGGTATCAGTAGAAATTTCAAAAAAGTTGATCCAATCCAAAGTTATGGAAAATAAGTTGACCTGTGGCCACAGGCGCAGAACCGACCGACGGCTTGAAGTAAATTAATTTACACCTACAGAAACAATTTCAAATAATTTTAATATACCCATTAATACAATAAAAAACAGATATGGATATAAAATAAATATTTTTAATTTTATTTTATTTAGTAAGAGCTGGATGTGACGTCATTAAGGACTGGGTGACGTCATATAATTTTAAATTAAGAAAAAACTAATGAAGATGATTTTCCCGAGGATAAAACCAATACAAAGTGCATGATTTATGGAGATATATAAAAAAATCTCCTCATGTGAAATTTGGTGTGAAAATAACCCTTCCCTTCCTATCGACGATCACTAATACTCCGGATTTGCACCAAAAGTTGATCAATTCATCATACTCCTGCATTAAGTAAATATACAAAATTTCATCAAAATCCGTAGGAGCCGTTCAAGCTCTACACATCTATGCTAAGGACGCCAAAGGTGCTCTGTGAAGCTATTATATATAACATTATTACTTGGTTGGTTTTTTATAAAAATTACATTCTTTTCAATTAAAATTTAATTTAATATTTGAATTGATGAAATTAAACTTATTTAATCTTTCAAGAGAAATAATGAAATTAATTAACATTTGATTACTGTAAGTATTATTTGTACTAATGAAGAGACATAAGAATCGATAATATTCCACTATCAAAGTCAGATATCATCGAAAGTAAATAATCATAATTATTATTTGGGAATATACTAAATATGTTCATTCGTTAATTGAATAATTTACCTTCAGAAACAATTCTACTAAAGGAATAACCATTATTGTATAGTTTATATAAATCATTTTATTAAATGGAAAATTGAATCAAATATGTATTTTACTGAATTTTATGAAAATAAAAAATTAAAATTAAAATTAAAGTTTAAATTGAAGAAAATAATTAAATATAAGTTAAATTTGTAATAAATTATATAAAAGGTAACATATAAATGAGATGATTTTAAAACCTATAGATAAATCTTGTTAATTACTTTTTAAGGAGTCTTTTTCTCATTAACTTTACTTAAAAGATTGAAGTTGAAATAATGTTTCTCTGAAATTGGTTTGATCAGAACTTGGAAGAATCTTGATTGAATGGAGCATCTGTCAAATGGGGACTGTTTTCAGATAACATGACAGAGAGAAATTCGAAAGTAAAAAGAAAGAAAAAAAAAGAAAAAATTTTTTTTTTGTTTTCGTTTTAAATGAAGATAAATTTATTATAAAAACGTTTATATAAAATACATAGATGATTATGAGTAAATGACTTGGATGTTTTTATATGATGGATGTGAAGGATGGGAAGAGAAAATGAGAAATGAAGATGCGCATTAATGACAAATGAAGTTGAAGATGGCATGAGAGGAACTCTAAACCGACTTAATGATGTTTCTCTTCAGTGTAAACCTAGAAAACAAATACAGAATTTTAATTATTCAATTCAAGAAAAATAAAAATTAAATTAAGTACCAATAAAAAAATAAATGTTTTTATATACTAATTTTAAAATTAAATATATTTAATTGAATATTAAAAGGTGTGAATTATAATTAGAGGTTACAAACCTCATTATATATATAATATATAAGTATGAAAATTTTTTCTTAAATAAAAATATTTTTATTTATTTTATATTAGTTAGACGTAAACCCTTTCTATGAACTTTTCACTGTCAGATCGTAAAAGTATCTCATTTATTAAAATAAATAAATAATAAAATACATATAAATTAAATTGTTAATAGATAAAATATATATATATATATACGTTAATAAATATCAATATATAAATGTTTAATAAATATTAATAACATTATGGATTTAGATCTATCAATATATTTTTTGATATTAAGTTTATAAATAATTTATTTTTAGATTTTAATTTTTCTACATTAAAATATTCTAATTAAAAATAATTTATATTAATGTTAATAATTACTAAAAAAATCATTATTTTCTATTCATGAATACAATATATAAAAGACCGAAATATTTATAAACACTCTGTATAAAATCATAATTTTAAAATTGTTTTTTTATTTTCATATCTCATTTCCATGATAGCAATTTAGCTAATGGGAATAATATAAAAATCAATACAGAGCCATTCTCTTATTTTGTTTTTAATAATAATCATTTAGTTGAAAACAAAATTTTTTTGGATATGGCGAATCAAATATAAATAAAAATAAATATAATATTCTAAATATTCTAAATTAATAGTTATATCTAATCGAAAAAAAAATCACTCTTAGATCTTTAAGTTTAGAATCGAGACCCTAAAACCTAAAGTATCAATGATTTATATGTAAATTTAAATTGACTTTCCATGGTACCTTGTAGTGTTGAGGATGTTGGGCGTGTCCTTCGCGACGAACAACAGCGTTGAAACCATTATGTTTGTCAGCAACATATTCAACAATACGGTGAGTGCCATCAGGCTCAACAAGGGTGTATTGGCCCTTGACGGTATCTCCTTCCCGAGTCTCCCATTGGCTCTTTTTGTCGCCGGTGTGATGGTCCTCAACACCGTATTTAAATTCGTATTTGGGGTGTGCCTGGAAGTATTTTAATCAAGAGAATTAAACGACCTGGCAACCATTAATCACTTCCCAATTAAGAAATATTTAATATTTAATATTCAACACTAAGAATAGCAAATGAAAATGGATTAATTTTCAAATTAAAATATATATTGTAGATAAAAATCTATATTAGTAAGATCCATTAAATATTGATTACTATTTGATTTACTATTAAATAAAAAGTAAAATTTTACTTTTTAATTATTCCTTAAACATAAAATCATTTGATTGTCTCAGTGAATTTGACTTTCTTTTATCATTTTAATATTTTTATAAAGTCATGTAGATAAATCAGTATGACCTTGCTATTTTGAAAAAAAAAATATTCATTTGAAAAAAGAAATCAAAAAAAAAAAAATATTAAAAAAATACAATTAAATGGGAGGCATATGATTGAAAATTAATTATGCATGTAGTTTGCATATTTTAATTTCGATCCAATTTCTTTCATGCATTTCAACGCTCTGTAATGCGAGACTAATAAAATTTTTTCTAATGAATATGACAAATTGGGAAGCGTTATATAAAATAAATTAATTGGTAATATTTAAATGAAAATGTTAATCCATTCAATGAACAGGAGTTGTTTTATGTTTCAATTTAGAAATTTGTAATTAATATTGCTCTAATGAATTAAACCAAGGAGGCAGCAAGCAAAATCACTTACAAAATAGTCGTAGACGTGCTCATGGTGACCGTGTTGAGCTTGAACGAAGGCGACAAGGGCCAGGACACAAAGAGCGACAGCGAACTGGAACAACAAAAGAAAATTGAATAAAAAAACATAAAAAACAATTCATAATCTTTTTCTTATTTTGTTTTCAATAAATATCATTAAATTAAAGTGACTTGATAATGAAATTAAAATAAATAATATATGTGGGTAAGAACCTTTTATTCTTTTAGAAAAATTATTTTTTTAAAGAAATTTTAAGAAAAATCATTTCAATTCAAGTATTTAAGTATTTTTTTTTATTTTTAGTGAAATGATTAATAGTTTTACTGTTGAAAAAACAAATTAGAATCCTAATTTTTTGAATTATTACACTTTGAGGATAATAATATTTAAAGGATTGTTTTTTATTTTATAAATATTTTATATTTCAATTATTATTTTATAAATTTTTATGAAATAGGCTTAATATAACTAAAAGAATATTAAAAATATTTTTTGAAATTTAATTTTTAAAAAATTTATCTATACATATCTATTTATTTTAGATTTCAAAAAAAAAATAGTATCCCAATTTTTTGAATTATTACGCTTTGAGGATAATCATATTTAAAGGATTGTTTTTTATTTTATAAACATTTTATATTTCAATTATTATTATTATTTTACAAATTTTTATGAAATAGGCTTAATATAACTAAAAGAATATTAAAAATATTTTTTGAAATTTATTTTTTAAAAAAGTTATCTATACATATCTATTTATTTTAGATTTCAAAATTGATTTAATTATTTTTTAATTTTTTATTGTTATAAATGTCTATAGATTGTTAAAAATAATACTAGAGCTCTCATAACATTAACTATTCCGGATAGGGATATCCAATTTTGTTTTGTTTTTTTAAACCAGGGCCATTATTTTTAAATGGAATGTAATAAATATGGTCATTGATTTTATATTCTTTGTTTATGGACACGTAAAGTTAAATTGAAAACATTCAATTTTAATAAAATAATATAAATATTTATGAATTTTTAGTTTATTTAATATTTATAAAACCACATTGATTATTTACTTGGATACGTGGATCACAGTAATTGAAATTAAAAAAAAAAAACAATTAAAAATACAATTGAAAAATAATAGTTATATCAAATGTTTTCATTAAATAATAATCATAAATAAATAAATTGAATGTTTTTTTTCAATATTATTTTTAAAAATAAATATTGGAAAAATGTGTGTGAAAAGTGGGGGGAAATATAAAATACCTTGAGGGATGCCATTGCGTTGATAGGCTGTTGTGATTGCTAGACTTGAGCAAATGAAAGACTGATGCCTCTATCAAGCACCTGCAGACTTTTATACACGCCAAATTTGTTAGATAACTAATGGAAAGGGAGCGATATTGCCCCTTACAAAACACCTTCACTCCTCATTCCCAATATAGGAATCAAGAGGGAAAAAAGCAAAACTAAATAAATTTATTAAATTCATGTTCACAGATATCAATAAATGGAAAAATACTATCACTTAAATTGTGTTTGTATATAAACCGGAATGATCCCAAATTATAATTTATCTGTTATACTATGATATCTAAATTTTATAACTTCAACAAAAATTTTATTAATAAATAAACAATAGTAAAAAATCTGGAGTGTCTCCACTCGACTATCTTTGACTAAATTTGAATTGGATTAATTAACATAAATTAATTATATATAAATTATAAATTAAGTATAATTGAATTGAATTAATTAATTAATTACAATTTAAATTTACATTCTAGTTTTGTTATTCAATTAAATTAATTAAAACGTATATTAAATTTAAATATAAAAATTTACCTTCATTTTTAAGTCCAAATTTAAAAAAAATAATTTCGGTGCTTTTATAAAAACCTGAAAACTAATTAAATTGTGAATTTCTCATGTTTTTACGGATAATCTACCTTGTATATATTTATTGGCTAATAAACAAATTTTAAACAAGAAAAAGTGACTGTGATTGTTATTGGAAAGCAATGGGTTTTTATTTTGCATCCATGCGCACAGAGTTCGATTCCCCGCATTAACAATTTTTTTTATCGCAACCTGGTGTATTGAATGCGCCTTGGCTCATTCAAAAGTAGAGCCTGCAAAACGTGTCATCTCCTTGTAATACTAACTACTTATCTTTTGCAAATTTACTTTTCTTTTATGTTGTATTAAGAGTTGTAAGTTAAATGTAATTTTTTTTATTTTAATTTTTTTTTTTGATCTTCGTTTCAAAAACGTAATTTTAATGTAATATAATTTTCTAATTTTAGGAACACCCTCCAACTTTTTATCCAAAATTTAGTATTAAAATTCTAATTCTCCCTACTTTCCCTCTCTGTCAAACATTTAACTTTTATTAACTGTTATTTTTTACGATCAAAATTTTAGAGAATAAAAATTAATTTTATACTCAGAGTAGTCATATTATTCAAAATATCAGATCATTTTTTAATTTGCTAATTATTTTCCAGACCTAATATAAACGTCTCTATAAACGTAATTTATATTCTTCAGCATCCAATTTAAATTAAATTGAGCACGTAAATTTGTCAATTTGTTTTCTAAAATGACTCAAAATGAGCATTTTAATTCAAAATAAATAATAGTACTAGTAATAATATGAATAGAACCTTAATGTCGAATTATTATTTTAGTTATTTGTCAATAAATCATCTTTAATGATATAATGAATAAAAAGACATTTATTAATTTCTTATTAAAAAATTAATTCTTGTTTCACCCAAAATCTTTTTACCTATCAGTAAAGAAGTACTCCAAATTTTACATGTTTTTTTTTACAATTTTTTATAATTGTATTGTATTTTATTCAAATTAGTAAAATCAATTCTATGTAATTTTAACCTCCTTTCGTAAATACGCTAATAATAACTATATATATAAAAATAAAATATCTTATTAAAAAAAATTATATATATAAATTGTAAACAACTTTTGATTTTTTCCTTTTTTTAAAACAACCTAAAACGTTGAATTTTTGACTTTATAATTTTAATCACCTTTCACATGAATTACATTCCAATTTACTAATTCTAAGTAAAAATAATGTTTAATTAAATTTAATAGATAATAAAAAAAAAATTAAATAATAACCAGTGAAATGAATAAATTAATTCTCGAATATATTAATTTTATGTTCAAATATCACAACACCTACATAATTAATATCATTTTTTCTTTAGTTAACATTTTGATTTCTTTAGGTTCCAAATATCAAGTTCATTCAACTTATCGTTGTAATTGGCATTTAAAATCAACTGTCACTTTTGGTCATTAAGGTTGCAGTTAATGAAAGCACTAAATAAAAAAAAAAATTAATGTAGGCAATTTATTATTCATTGTATTTCATGTCAATGATTAATTTTTATATCTATCTATCTATCTCTGTGGCTCTACGTAACTCGAAAGTTCTTGGCCGCAGCAACCACACTTCTCCAAGTGTCCCTATTCTGAGCCACAACCCTCCAATCCCTATCCTCTCCCATTTCTCTCACGTTCCTTCCTACATTATCCACCCACCGCGTCCTTGGTCTTCCAACCGGGCGTTTCCTACACGGTCTCCCCCCCCCCCAATATATTTATCGCCATGCTTTCCTCCCCATTCTAGCCACATGTCATGCCCACCGCATCCTTCTCGATTTTATAATTCTAACTATATGTGGAGATGCATAGAGGTCATGCAGTTCCTCCGAATGTAGTCTCCACCATTCTCCGGTGACCTCATTTTTCTTTAGCCCATAAATGCTTCGCAAAATCCTATTCTCAAATACTCTAAATCTATTCTCGTCTCCTAAGGTCATAGACCATGCCTCACACCCATATAATACAACCGGTAAAATAATTGTTTTATATATTTTAATTTTTATCCCCTTTGATAATAATTTTGACGCGATAAGCCCCTTTACGGCATGATCTATTTAATTTAGTTCTAGAATATGTAATTAGACAAATTGGGGAAAAATCAAACAGAATAGAATTAAAAAAAAATTTCAAGTATTTCCCGATCTACTGGGTTATATGCTTTTGTAAAGTGGTGAACAGAAACATTGAATTCTCTTTTCTTTTCTAATATCTGCCTTAATGAAAATATTTGATCTAAAGTCAATCGATTTGGCCTAAACCCGCACTGATATTCTCCTAATATTTCCTCTGCATATGTCGTAATTTCATTGAAATAATATTATACGCTGTCGTCAAAAGAGAAATTCCCCTGTAATTATTGCAGTTGGTTCTATTACCCTTCTTAAAGAGTGGGATAATAACTGCCTCCTACCATTCTAAAGGAATCTTTTCCTTATGCCAGAGATTAATTTTTATTAATATATATTATATATAGGGTAAACGTACCAGTAGTCGACCGTCTTAAGAGAAATTTTCATAAAAAGCACTATTAATTCTGTAACAACAAAACAAGTGATAACATATTGAATAACTATTGAATAACTAAAACACAAATATTCGGTTAAGGTATATTTAAATATTTTTCTTAAAAATTTTTTGAAACGTATATTTTGTTCTAGTAATTGACCATCTTAAAATCTAAAGTTTTACTAATTGCCCATATTTTTATCCAGTAAATGACCATCATCCTAAAACGGGTTTAAAATCAATAAATATAATAAAATGCACTAAGAATTGTTTTATTAATATTTGAATACAATTTCTTATAATTTATTTAAATTATTCATTATGTTGACACGTTCAGATCAGGAATTAGTTAACATTTCTTGTTTTTCTAATTGCTCGAGGTGGCTACTATGCTATTCCAATTGTAATTAAGAATGTCAGCGGTTTTTGGACATTTCCATAAATCTCCTGTATTCTCAATCGTAGCATCTTCTTCAATAAATTGTATGCTTTTTTCTGGAAAGTAATCTCCCTTATAAAATAATACCAAGTATCATAATATTACAAATGCAACTATAGAGTTTTAGAGCTTTCTGAGCCTTATCACTGTGTTCAAGACAATTTTTTCATCTGTATGATATTTTAAAACTGAAATCAGAATATTCAGAACTATTAACTCGTTCCTTACAAACTGTCTTTCCTCCCTTTATTTATTTTTTCTTTGTTATCCTACTTTTTCCTTCATTTCTTTTTCTTTCTCTTAATCTTTTCTAAAGATTTTTGGTTTTTTTTTTCTTATTTTTAAATAATAAATAAATGTAATAAATTATATTTATTATTATATTAGTACCAATATTTAAGAACAATGCTCTGTCTGTTTTCTAATATATAATATGAAAAGCTTCAAGTTTTTTACCTCAATGTTTTCGATAAAATATTTCATCACATCACGTCCTCTCGTCCTTCCAAAATTCTAAAAATTATTAATACAAAATTCTAAAACGACCTATTTTTAAGTAAGAAATTATATCATATATATAATAAAATATATATAGATAGAATAAAAATAATATTTAGATGAAAAATAAATATTAATATAATATTAATATTTAAATAAAATTAATTTCATAAGTGTTTTTATTTGTTCAGTTATATTGAAAAACAAGAAAAAAAAGACACTTTAAAGTAATCGGAAAGGGAAGGTAATGGAATTAATATATAATTTACGAAATATATTTGAAATTTGAAATTTTAAAAATATACTAATTTAATATAATAATAAATGTTTTTATTTTATTTATTTTTATATAATATATTTATTAAATTTATTCATTACTTATATCAGAAATAAGATATTTAAATATAATACATATTGTTAATTTATTTCGAAAATAAAATTATAAATTGATAATGTTTATAAATTAAGAATTAACTTATTTACACAATTTATTATCAGCATATAATTGAAGTTGTTAAGATTTAGTAATTGACCATAAGTATTCTCAGTATTTGACCATAGTAGGTATAGTATAATTCACATTTATTTTAATAAAAAAACGATTTTAATTAAAAAAAATGTAAATTAATTTTTTTAGTAATTGACCACCCCCTTGTTAATTGTTAATGATCACATTAAGAAAATATTTCAAACTGATTAATATAATTTGTAGTATCAACTATTGAATTGAACTTTTGAATTGATTTGATCATAATATTACAAATAAGTCAATAATTAAATTTTTTTGTTTATTATTTTATTGATTAATAAATTTTATTTAACCTACTCTTGACTGCCAATTGATTGTCTCTAAATTGCGAGGATCCCATAGAAAATGTTGAAGAACTAGTGTAACTCACGTCATATAAAAAACTCTTCTCTTTCTCTCTCTCTTATTATAAACTCTTTAATTATTTACTCTATATTCATCCGAAAATTCACTGAAAATATTATAATATTTTATATGAAATTATATTTCATTATAAATAAAAAATACCAATTTCTCATCTCTTCGCGCCAATTATAGCTCTCGTATTTCCATCAGTAGTTACTAACTTTATCGTTCTTTTGATATGCAAATAAAGCATTGGATGAATTTGTAAATTTATTTATAATATTCAATGGAAACTTATGATATTATCTTTCTATAATTTTCATTATGGATTTAATAATTCAAATCTGATAAAGTGCTTTTATTTAAATTAACAATGAATTTACTTTTTTTATTTAAAAATTAAATATTTTAAGAAGAAATTCAAAACAATCCTTACTTCTCAATTTATTCAATATGACAGAAAAATATGTTTTATAATTTCTCTTATATTGGAAGGAATCTTTTGTTTTAATTATTAATCATTTTACTTATAAGTTTTTATTTAATATAATATATTATTTTATATATATTATAAACTTACGAGCAACTTAATCGGGTCATTTTGTTTTATTTTATTAACACATAAAATGTTTATTAGCAAAAATACAAAAACCTAAATTAATCAAATGTTTATATGTTTTTAAATGTTTAATCACTTTGTTTTATAATGATATATTATTATAATATATATTGTTACAGTATTTAAAAAAAAATTATCTGATTTTCACATGAAAATAAAACAAAAAATATTAGTTTAGGAAAATATCATTTGGTTTAGTTAGCATTTCAAAAAAAAAAAAAAAAAAAAAAAAAAAAAAAAAAAAAAAAAAAAAAAACATTTATTTATTTAATATCTTGAATTTATTTTAACTTTCATGCCATTTCTGCGAATATTACTATTAATTTTTTAATAGAATTCTGAATATCGTTACACTTTTCTAACAATCAATGATCATAGATGCTGGTCCTACATGCCGGTTTTAAGCGCAGTCGGAATCTCTATTTGAATTTTCGGGTCATAGACCCACTCGGACATTATGGTGCATTAATACAAAGTCATCCCAGATAAATTCTCTAAACATTGCATTAAATTCAAGGAAAAGATCTTCCATACACCTTTGCTGTCAGTCAGACTTTTCGTTCTCATGATTGGTTTTTCCTTTTAGTGAAATACATGAAGGAGACACTTTCAGTGAAACAGCACTTCGAAAATCATTCTCCTGGACTTGTTTATACATGACTTCTTCTATTAATGCCAAACATACTCATTCGTTAATAAACAGGACTGGATGCCATTGTTCACTACCCTAAGGTGATCATGAGCATATTGAACGGGTGTTTGATAGTAAGAGTGATCACGTCCTTTAAGTCTTCTCACTATTCACTCAATTCTAAGTTATTCTCAAACTTTTCTCAGTATATACTGGCGACAGGTGGTGATTCCGAGACAATTCAAAGAGGCGCTGCGGAAATTACTTGTTTTTGATTTCAGAATGAAAACACCAGACTTATTAAACCTTCTTTCAACCTTTGAAATAGCTGACTGATTCATTTTAGGTGATGAGCGCCTTTTCATAGAGTCGTTTTTGTACAAAACATGAACTTGTGCGGTATTTTCTGCTGAAGAATCCATAAAAAATCTGGAGTGTTTCCACTCGACTCACTCGCAAATTTGAATCGGATTAATTAACACATATATTTAAATTAAATTTAATTAATTAAATTATAAATTATCTTCTTCTTTTAATGCTGGCATATGGCGTCCGCGACTATTTGCTTATATTTCTCTCTCTGTCGTGCTCTGCGCGTAGAAGTTGTGCTGTTATCGGATGAAGCCAATTCTTGATATTATCCATCCATGTTGTTTTCCTTCTGTCGGGTCGTTTTTTTCCTTTTATTTTTCCTTCTAAGCCTATTTGTAGCAGGTTGTATTTCTTGTTGTTATATAATTATAAAATTAATAAATAATATATGTATATATATATATATATTATTAGAGCATCGCGTGTTTGGCTTTTTATTGATGAGACCACGTCACGTGCTGGCGCGTGATTGGCACTCAAACGGTTAAAAAATTTTAAAAATAAATTCTGGTTCTTTCAGCGATTCAATCAAGCTCAAATTCTATATATAGCAGTTTTATACAATTTTTAATCATGTGAAAAACTATTAAACATATTTTTATTTTTACGGTCAGTTTAGATAAAAAAAATGAAAACGTGGTAGGTAATGGTCCTCTTCCGAATGAGCTTCATTTCTCAAAGGTTGATAGAAAACTACAAATAATCCCCGTGTACCAAATTTCATTATTCTAGCTTAAACCGTTTTTTCATAATCTTGTCTATATACACACCCACACACACAGACAGAGAGACATTTTTCTCTACCTTAGTAACACTGACTCAGGGGCCTTCAAAACGTATAAAAACATCAAAATCTCGACATAGAAAATTGGCGAGATAGTAAAAATGAATGATATTTGTTCAGATATTCTAGTGAATCTTAATAAATAACATTTAATATAAATAATTAAAATAGATTCCATAATTGGAATATTTTCATAATATATTAAAATAGTATAATTATAAATTATTATATTTTCTTTTAAAAAAGACAAATATTCTGTAATGGTAAACAACATGAGTCCTCTAGGGTGTATACAACGGAAGGAAGTTTGCTCCTAAAAATTCAATTCTCCGGGGACGGGTCTATATTATTTCTAAAAAGGGTTATTAAATCAAAAAATAAATCATCTTATTTTGTTCACAAAATGAATTCAAAATTGCTAAAGGAATAACCATAATAACCATCTGAACAATCCCACTTTACCGAAATTATTATCTTTTCATTAACACCCTATAGAAAAATTCAAAAACTTCTGAATTCTTAATTTTTTTCGACATGAAATTAATTAACGTCTAAGAACAAACTTGCTTTCTCTTTCTCTCTCCATTTCTTTGATATGCAAATAGAATTGATCCAAATGGCACTCAAGATGGTTTCTCTATCGGATTAATTTAAAGACATGGGAGAAGAATGATTCCAATTAATCGAATACAGCTGGCGGATCATTTCCTCTTTTCTGGTTTTCACAGGAACACGATTAGGCATCGCCGTTTTGTCATTCAGAAATGAATATCGATATCAATTTAAATTAAAAGCATATCTAATTGCTATTTTTAATAATAATAAGAAATTATTTATCACTTGTCACACTTTCATTCGTCAATTTATTTATTTAATTTCAAATGTCAAAGAATGTTTTAACTATTTTAAAGAATAATAATAAAAAAAAAATTTCTTGAATTTTATTATCGAAATTATTTTTGCTTTCTCTTAAGAATAAATTTAGAAAATTATGCAAATAAAAATAAAATACCACATATAATCTTGTTTTTACCATACTTTATTTAACTTACTCTGCTTGTTTAGATGAACTTTTATTAATTAACTTTCAATTAACCGATTGATTTTAAATTTTTTATTTGCTCCTAATATTATAGTTTGAATCAATCAACAACAACGCCTATCAAGTCGGTAATATTTGCCTTATATTAAACTATGCTAACTGCGAAATAATAAAATAAAATTAATAAAGGGACAAACTTTAGTTTATATATAATAACATATCCGAAAAGAGTTTTTTTTAATTCTCTAGATTAAAAAATAGGAAATAAAATTAAATAAAGGTTTATTTTTATTCAAAAAATCACACTTCCAAAAGGATGTTAAACTAAATAAAACGAGAACATTGGTCCTGGCAAGATGGGAAACAATTTATAAAATTAATATCAAGGTTGATGATAATAGAGTAAAAAATATTTTAAAAACATATATCAATATCTAAAAGTGTGGCGCTCAAAATTTGATTATTTTTCTCCTTGATTTGTTATATTATTATTACTAATTACTAATTAATATAATATTTATTATATTATATTTATCAATTAATTTTGTTAAGATCGAGGTGCTTCTCATATTTTTGACTTTTTAGTACACTTTTATAATTTACTTTTTAAAAATTCTATTTTTTATAATATATTTAATTACGAGAATTTTAATTTAATTATACGTTTAATTTTATTAACGATTTTTGTATATTTAAGAATTAAATATAAAATAATATAATTTTTTTTTATATTTTTAAAAGTAATTTTTAAAAAAATTCCTACAATTCTAAAATCATTTGATGACATTCTTACATAAATAAATTAATTTTTTTAAGAATATTTGAAATCATTAACCTTGTATGATTCTTAAATTGTGTAACATATCCATAACAATTTGACTTTTTTGTAAAATTTGATTTTTAAATTTTTATAATAAATATAATCATTGATGCAATCTACTTAATATTTTGAATGGTCAATTAAATAGAATTACTATCAAATTTTTTTATTTGGATTCTTCTTCATGAATGGATTATATCATAGGGTCGACTTGGATTAGTGCCCTATTCCGAATGCTGAAGGCTTACTTTCCCACTTTCGAATCGAGTATTTCCTCGTGAATGTCTTGTGGTCAAGATCAAGGGCCCCTCGAAGGTGGCCCCGTTAGAAAGGAACCTCCCGCTGCACAACTTTCAGACTACCGATTATTTAATAATTTACGAGAATGCATTCAACCGTATATAATCTCGCGAATAATTATTTTTATTTAATTTTAATTCAAAAGCAATTACCTAATATTTTATATGTATGTTTCTCTTACTAATTTAATTATCTGTGCTTAAAATGATTCGTACAATGCGTAGACGATTCTTCTCATTTCAATTATAACTTTAAAATGGGAAACGGTCCCTCTCTTTCTTCCTTTAATCATCATTCTTATAAATATATAAAGATCTCATTCTAATTATATAATTATTATGAATATAATCGGATTATAATAATTATTTTCAATTTTAATGAGGGTATATTTCAATGAATAAGTTAATAAAATACATTATTTTCAATGTAATAATTTTTTAATAATTTAGAGACAAAAACATAACAATACAAAATTCTTTTGAAAGAAATGCTTTAAAATTCAAATTCTTCATGACGCTTTCAAATCGATGATTAAATAAAAATTTATAAAAAAAAACTCTAAACCTATAATTGATGTAAGCTAAAATTAAACTTAAAAATATAGAAATTAATAAGAATAATTTATAATTAAACACTCGATGTGGTTTAATATTTTTTTATATGTTTGCTTAATGCTTATTTCAGTTGTAACAGCATCATCAGAAACTTCTTTCAAACTTTTTAGTAGTTTATTTAACTTGTTATACAATGTTTCGACTACGTCTTTGTTTAGATCAGTAGCGAGCAACCTTTTTACTGTATCTCGCCAGAGATAGTATTTACGATGTCGAGATTTTGATGTTTTTATACGTTTTGAAGGTCCCTGAGTCATTTTCACTAAGGTTAAGAAAAATGCCTTTCTGTGTGTGTATGCGTGTAGACAAGATTATGCCAAAACGGTTCGATCTAATGAATAATGAAATTTGGTACACGGGCATTATTCAAAATTCGTAGTTTTATATCAACTTTTGAAAAATGAAGTTCATTCTGAATAGGGCCATTACCTACCACGTTTTCATTTTTTTCCTCTAAACTGACTGTAAAAATAAAGATATATGTTTGATAGTTTTTCACATGATTAAAAATTATATAAAACTGCTATTGATTGAATCGCTGAAAGTACCGGAATTATTTTTATTACATTAATAGATATATTAAAATTATTTGAAATTGTTTCTGTAGCTGGAAATTAATTTATTTCAAACCGTCGGTCGGTTCGGACCTGGTTTTAACTTCTAATCATGTGGTGCCATCAACAAAGAGCCAAACACGCGTTCATTTAATATTATTTATTAATTTTAATTTATAATTAATAATTAATTAAATTTAATTTAAATATAATATATGTGGCAATTAATCCAATTCAAATTTGAGAAATAGTCAAGTGGAGACACTCAAGATATTTTATCAAAGGGTCAAACGAATCAACGAATGTTAGACATTTCTTAACGGTCCGCAGACATAAAAAAAACTTAATAAATTAATTTAATTAAATTAAAATTTTAAATATTTAATGAACAATACTCACAATACATGTTTATTTCTAGGTCCTAAAAAATCGTTTCATTGTGTGTTAGTACAATATATATTTCAAACAGTAATCAAATGGCCCGCAAAAAGTTAAAGAATACCAACAAAATAATATTGTACTATTATACTTCCGCGAAATACTCACCGCTGTATTAGATCTACTAACTTAATAAATTTTTACTCTTTATAATTGAATTTAATAAAAATTTTAATAGATATATTACCTCCGCCCAAACATCTCATCTTTATGTTATTTCATAAAATAATTTATATCTCTTAAATCATTAATTAATTAATAAAATTATGTTTATTATAATATTTAAATAATATTTTTTCTTTAAATGTTAAATGATATTTTAATTTCTAAACTCTAACATAAATTATCATAAAAAATTACTAATTTCAATTAACAATTTTTTAACTATTAAAAATATTAAATAACTTATCCGCAGGCACTTTTTAAAATTGTATCAGATTTATGAATTCATAATTATATTTATATAAGTATTTTTTTGATATTTAATTATTTTAATAGCTATTATCAAATATTCTATTTAAATATATATCATTAAAAATAATAATAATTTGAAAACTTCAAAAACACGAATGGAGAAAACATTGATTCATTTTATCCTCTCCATACAATGAAAATAGTATTAATTTTTAAAATGAAAAACTTTCTTCTTTTTTATAGACAAATAAATAATTATTAGTAAAATATTAAGTGAGTTTAGAAAGATGAGCAGGAGGAGTTTAATAGACATAAACTATATAGAAGTTTATTCGAGATAATGATGATCCAGTTTTGTAAATGAGAATTTTTCTTTGGAATTGTTGGAATGCATTGAATTGTTGAATAGAGACGATCCAATTCCAACCCCAGGACGTTTGTTCCTTGAAGTTTTGCCGAAATACTCGACATTCAATCCATCTTCAATATATTAACATAATTACTTACACAGACAAAAAGCGACAGACAGCCCTACAAAGCGAGAGGAGTTGTTAAATTTATTTTCCTTAATAAGGACTCCTTGAGAAACAAACCCTTATCTTTTAATTCAACCCCATCGAGAGACAATGTTTCATTTTTAATACACCATTTTCCGTTTATAAGTCAATTGTAGGCACCTTTCAAATTAAGAATATGCAAATTTCTTTAATTGTTATATTTCAATTAAACTTGTATATTTATTTTATTTTGACTTTAATGTAATTATGTATACATGGAAGGTAAATAGGTTATTTAAAAATATGTAGTTATTATTAATTATACAGGGTGATTATAAAATGACTTTACAACTTTGAAAGCACATAGATATTTATTGAAATTACTTACAGAATTGAGAAAAGTGTCATTTTATTACAAAACACTTCAAGTTTAACATATGAGTGTCATTTTTGAATTTAATAAATAGATAGTAATAAAGTAATGATATAAATAAATTTGAACAATTTTTTTTTTTGCAATTTCGTTTAGATTTAGAGGATAAATAACACCAAAAAATACATAGAAATATATATTTATATTCTGTCTTTCAAATGTGTTTCTACGTGGTAGATTTAGATTAATAGATAATAGAAAATTTATTTCCATTTTTCATCAATAATAATTATGTTGATAGAATAAGGAATCTATCTTTTTATTCCCTCTCCGACAGTTCTCCACTCGACCCCACCATTACTCACATCAGTCAAAGCTTTGCCCAGTGACAAGTGAACGTTTGCAGAGTAGACAACGTCAAGAGGTTTTTCCATTCATTCACTTGATATATATATATATATATATATATATATATATATATATATATATATATATATTCATATCAACTAATTTATAAATTCGTTAAAATATAATCAATATTCTTTTCCTCACATTTTTTCTTCATTTTAAATATTAATTTATCGATATTTTTTAATATTTAGATTAATTCATCTTTTGATTAAAATGAACTATCTAAAAGTAATTAATTTCAAGATTATTATAATTTTATGAAATACAGTTAATATAATAATTTGCACGTTTTACCCTCCAATGTATCGATTAATCCAGAAAAAGATGAGGGCGTTGAGAGATTCTTTTTAAAAAGAAAAATTATATAATAAACTCACATAATTTATATATTAAATTGAACTTAATAAAACTTATTTTTATAGAAAATTTACATATTATTTACTTATACTTATAAAACAAACCAATACATATTAATAATTAAAAATAAATTAAAAATATGTCTTTTTTTCGTTAATTTTCTTTAAATTCTTGTCAATATGAATATATAACCAAAAAATTTATTTTCAATTTATCTCTTCTCCTTTTCAAGTATCACAAATTGATTTCAAACGATCTCCTTTACCTTTATGAATTCCCAGGGAGCAGTTTTTTTTGCCTTTGCAAAGTGATTAAAGGAAAAACAACTTCTCCCCTGACGAACATTCCCAAGAAAATCAGTGAAGTTGAAACGCAAGTAATAAAGAATTCGTTATGATTTATTAAACGTCTTCACGAATGATTTATTGGAATCTATATATAATAATTTGATACAGCTTTAAACCTGCCTACATTTCTTAAATGAGAGTAAAAAGAAACCAATTTGTTTAGAGGGGTTGCGAATAAAAGAAACAAAAATAAATTTTATCTCTAAGGAAATTCAATCGATAATTGCAAATCCTATACATATGAATATTTAACTAGAATTAATACTTACATTTTAAATAAACTTTACTTGTAAATTTTATTTAAAAAAGCTTGTTTCTCCATTAAAAATATTATAAATAAAACAATTTTGACCATGAGGTGGAACCTCGAGATATAGCCCTTGAGATCAAGGGATCGAACCTTACCAAGTTCTCAAATAGATTTAAGAATTAATAATTAATTTTAAACAACAATCTGGTTAAGAAATATCAGGGAATAGACCGGCATGAAGAGTGTGGGAGAATTGTTCCGTGCGGCGGAAAACAGGGATGCCTTCGTCAGACTAGACAAGTCACTTAAAGAAGAAGAAGAAATAAATGCAAATTCTGGCAAAATTAATAAATTTAGAAAAGATAAAAGAATATATTACTAAAAATTTATTTATTTATTATTTTATTTATTATTTTATTAGATTGAGTTTATTTTAGATTATTAATATTATTACTATTAACTGAATCGGCTTGTGAGACAGTGCAAAGCACGGAGCACATTCAACCAACTAAAAATTGCAATTTTGACAATAAAATTTTCTCTTGACCTGTACTTTGAAAGAATTGTAAAATCATATTCAGGATGATTCATTTTATTAAAATTGTTCATACGAGGGCGGGTCAATAAGTTCGTCACATTTAGAACTTTCCGACTCTTAAATAAAATGACAACATTTCTCCTGTCAATAGGCAGTAGTAGGGAGTAGCAAATATCACTCCTGTCGAAATATGAACCAGTTGGGTCTTTTAGTTTTTGTTTGACATCCATTGACAGCAGTCTATCTCGTGATTTGAGAAGAAAATGGAAAAACTGTATTTCCATGAAAATCCATGAATTGGGATACGTATTGCTCCCTCATCCTCTCTATAATAACTATTAATACAATAAAAAACAGATATGGATATAACATAAATATTTTTAATTTTATTTTATTTATAATATACAAGTAAGAGCTGGATGTGACGTCATATAATTTTAAATTAAGAAAAAACTAATTAATTTTCCCGAGGATAAAACCAATACAAAGTGCATCATTTATGGAGATATATATATAAATCTCCTTATGTGAACTTTGGTGTGAAAATAACCCTTCCCTTCCTATCGACGATCGCTAATACTACCGCTTCCGGTATCCGGATTTGCACCAAAAGTTGATCAATTCATCATACTCCTGCATTAAGTAAATAAATTTCATCAAAATCCGCAGGAGCCGTTCAAGCTGTACACATCTATACGGACACACAGCGGACGGACTGACGGACGGACAGACATCATGCAAAAATACTTTTTTCTGTTAAGAAAATGCATGATTCGTAGAGATATGTAAAAATCTCCACATGTGAAATTTGGTGTGAAAACAATAACTCCCTTATTATCGTCAGTCGGTAAAAACCGACCCAAATGCTCCATGTGACGCCTCTGATGGCTCAGTTAAGTAGTTGACATTCAAAATAAAATAATTAATTCTAGAAATATCCATACAAAGAATGTTTATAATATTTAAATTTTTATTTTAAATTCTAATATTCTATAATATTAAAAGTAAAATTAAAATAAATTAAATTGAATATTACTCCTAATTGATTAATATTTTCTAAAACAAAGTAATTTTTTTTATATTTAAATATATATTTTGAAAAATTGTGCAATTTGCAAATTTGAGCGAAAACGAAGATCCAAATGAGAGAAGAAATATACTGATTGAATTAAGATAAATTAAAACCTTTCAACAAATTACTTTGTATTACATTGTATTGTATTAAAGAGCCCCCTGTCTAGGTGCGAAGGACGCCAAAGGTGCTCTGAGAAGCTATTATATATAATATTATTACTTATTATTTGTAATATAACAATTTTTAAAATTAAATTATATAAATTAAATTAAAAATTTATCCAAGAAATAATATTTATTTAGAACGATAACAATTATAGACTAGAAAATCATAATTACTTATAAAAATTGAAATGGTTTTTTATAAAAATTAAATTCTTTTCAATTAATTTAATTAATTAAATATTTGAATTAATGAAATTAAACTTAGTTAATCTTTCAAGAGAAATAATGAAATTAATTAACATTTGATTGCTGTAAATATTATTTGTACTAATGAAGAGACATAAGAATCGTTAATATTCCACTATCAAAGTCAGATATCATCGAAAGTAAATACTCATAATTATTATTTGGGAATATACTAAATATGTTCTATCGTTAATTGAATAATTTACCTTCAGAAACACAATGATATAATTATTTTAAATCAAAGTTTTGTAACCATTCATGTATTTACAATTTATATATTCTAGTCCAATTACAAATAATATAAAAAACTATACTTGCACTGAATTTCATGTCTAAAACTTTGTTCTTCATATCAAATGAATTCTTTTTCGAGTTTAAAAGATAGCAAATTAATTTGACAACTTGACCTTGAATTGTATCATCCGAAATGAGAGAGTAAAAACGGGAGTAGAATGATAGTATATAAGAAGGGAAAGAATATAAATCTTAATAAAAAAGCGAGTGTTTTCAAATTGTATCCTGATAATTGGGTGAATGTTATTTAGAGTTGAAACTAAATTAAAAGTCAACTTCAATTTCAAAGGGATTATAACATGATTTCCCGTTTGGTGTGTTACAATTAAAAATAGTCTAAATTAATTAAAAACATTCCACGCTAAAAAAATTCAGCAAGAAAAAAACTTGTCTGTTTTTGTTTTATTTTATTTGATTATTCCAAATTTAAATTAAGATTTTATCAATATATTGGATTTGATTAAGAATTTATAAAGTAAGGGTGAAAATATCGAAATATTCATCTATAGATTAGAGTATAGTAGTTGACCTCTTTTGAAAATATTTTCCTTTATTTTTCTGTTCATTGAATTAATGGGTAGAGATAAACATAAGCCATTTAAATAGAATAACAGATAATAGGAATAAATTAATTCACATGTGATATGAGAACTTTGAAAACTAACAGGCTTTGCTCATTTAATCTACATTCTTTTCTTGTCTAGAGTGCATTCATTTATAGATTTAGAAACATAGATAAATTATTATTGAATAATGATCAAAAATTAGATCCATATTAGCATGTTTGATAGTTATTTATGAGGCCGATAAATTACATTGATTTTTGGTATATAATCATTGGGAATTAAATTATAAATTATGAATAATATGATTAAATATCAGAATGAAAAATAGAATATAAAAATTATATCATTTGGTTTTTCATCAATTTTTTTATTCCTCCTAAAAAATAAGATTTGTAGAGGACATCAAAATAGGTATTTGCTTGTGAATTGATTTCATCGTTGGAGTCAAATCTCTTTCCGCCGAGCCATATCTTCAGGTTTGGAAACAAGAAATAGTCACTCGGAGCTAAATCCGGAGAATAGGGTGGACGAGGGAGCAATTCGTATCCCAATTCATGGATTTTCATGGAAATTCACTTTTTTCACTTTCTTCTCAAATCACGAGGTAGTAGGCTATTAATAGATGATAAACAAAAACTAAATGACCCAACTGGTTCAAATTTCGACAGGAGCCAACAGAAAATTCAAAATGTCACGGACTTATTGACCTACCCTCAAATATATATTTAATTTTTACCAAAATAAATGATTAGTAATATTTTCTTCTTTTCTATATAGTAAAAGCTTCTAATAGCTAATATATTAATTTTTTATAAATTCTATCCTTTCATGACATTAAATTCCCCTATTGCATATTCTTTAATCTATTATGTTTTTATATCATTTGATAAATGAAAGACTAAATATATTACCTTAAAGAAAAATATGTATATTTTAAAAGTGTATTTCTTCTATTATTCTAAATCATCCCCTTCACTGGTTACTCTTCTGGAAAGTGGATTTACAGACCCTCTCTCTTTTCTATTCATTCACGCCCCAAGACCTGATCTGTTTTATTCCTTAATTCCTCGCATCGATAAATCATTTATTTTCAATTCCATTTCCTCTAACACGAGTTTTCTTTTGTTACAGGTAAGCCTAGGAGCGTGCTCCTCGCAGTTGTTTCCCCCACAGCCCTCGTTTGGCGCCGCACTTTTATGTAAGTTTCAATCCCCCTATTCCACCATCACTCCCTGATACGATCAAGATGTCATACCAGATAATCTCGTTGACTGGGTCAAGTCTTTTGTTTTCTTACTGAATGCCTGATGGATGTTGTTCATGTCCTATGAATTTAATCGAAAAAGTTATTATTCAGCATTAATCAGGGAATGGGAGAAAATTAATTATACAAAAAATCTGTCGAGTGAGAGATTTATTAAGACATGTTGATGAAATCTCACATAATAAACATTAACATTAAATAGGACAAACAAAAAAAGCCAGTCAATTTTTCGTTCCTGCAATAAAAACAAGTGAAAATTATAATTCTTCCTTTTAATAAATATTTATAATAATAAAAATAATAATAATTCTTTGTAGATTAATAATTCAAGTAAGCCTTAAATATAGGTATGATTAATAACATAAACCATTTACTTCTATATTAGATAATTAAATCACATATTGAAGGATGGATAGTATAGTTCTTATTTAAATTGTAATATTATATACTGGTAAGATTAATTTCGAGTTTCCTTTTCCGAAAAGCTTAATTGTAATAAATATCTTCTTCTTTTACTCAATGCCCATATACCACCAGATATCACTGAAAGTAATAACAACTACCTACCTTTGACAGGTAATAAAATGTTGCCTGTTCAGGAAGCTCAGGGCGTTGTGTATCCCTTTAGAACTTCTTGTTGTGCCAAGGGACCGGTTTACTTTATTTCTATGTAAATTGAGGTCCCGAGATTTAGGGGATGTGACTTTCCACTCGGGATTATACAAAATCCATGAATAATTTTACTTTCTGCAAATAAAAAGATGATTTAATTTTTATTAAAGCATTTTATTGTATTTAAAACAATAAATAACTTTGATTGAAAATAATATAGAATGTAAGAAAATTTAAATATCTGTTTTTGTTTTAGAAGTGATTGATTTAATAATCATTGCTACGTTGATTTGAATTTTTCATATTTCTTATAAAACTCAATCCATTTGTACCATATATAAATATATATTATATTATATTATATTATAAATTTATTATAATTTTTTCATAACAATTTACATTTTTATACGATTTAAAAATTTGCTTTTTATTCATCCGAAATTAATTAAATAAAATTTCATATGGTTTGCAGCTATTTTTAATAACAGAAAAATATTAATTATCATATTCAAATATATATATTTTATATTTTATTTTATAAAATAAATTTATTTGTATGTAAATAGTAGCGAACAATAAAATTAATATTATAATATCTTATTATTCATGTCGAAAAAATATTATTCTACAGTATATATAAATTGTGTACACTTTGAAGGGATTCCTGTGCAATAATGTATATACTTACATATATTTTAATAATTATCGATAA
Source organism: Labia minor (assembly GCA_963082975.1). Lineage (NCBI taxonomy): Eukaryota > Metazoa > Arthropoda > Insecta > Dermaptera > Spongiphoridae > Labia > Labia minor. The sequence goes on along the minus strand of OY720344.1, from coordinate 39,339,074 downwards.
TTATTATTATTTCAGGATAAACCCTGAGGATCACACAGAGCTTTAAAGAGAAATTATTAATTATTGAATTTCCCTAGGTAAGAACTCGAGACTTCGGTGTGGTAGTCGTGCTAACCACTAAACCACTGAAGAGTCTAATTATCGATAATATTGTATCGTAAAAAGCAAAAGTTGTCTTGGTCGTCTATTAACAACTCAAAAACCCATTCAAGAATTTTATTAAACTTTTAATCACAATGATTAATATTTATATTTTTGTTATATTTTTTTATTATTATTGTTTTCACCAAATCAAACTTCCTCTCAATTATTTGATTTAATTATTTGACACCTTTGAAGTAGACTACTCACTGCAGAACGTGACTAGATACTTTTAAGGGCTTAATATTTTTGTTTAGCGCCTCGATTTTATGTCTTTAATTTGATATTTAGTTAATTTATATTAATCAAATAGAATATACACACACAGACATATATATAAATTAGAAACTCTAAGTATCTGTAATTTTCAGAGTACTTGGAGACTAATTATCCATTACTTAGGTTAAGCCTAGTTTAGGCCCGATTCACACACAAGTGGCGTATGGCACTGGCGTGGTTCTGGCGTGGTTCTTAAGATTATGTGAGTAAATTATTTTAATTAAGAAAATTTGATCTCATAATTGGATTTTCACGTAAGATTTTAATATATAATATATTTTTTAATATTATTTTTATAGTAGTTTAGTGTTATGCTAATTTTATATTTTATTTTTATTTTGTTTACTTTGATTTTTTTTTAAATAAATTAATAACATTTAAAGTAGCATAAAAAAAATAGCACAAAAAACACGTTTTTATAATTAAATGCTGGCAAAATATAAAATTTGATTAAAAAGTTGAAATGAATAATGAAATGGTCTAGAAGTGGCGTGCAAAGTCCCTACGAGCCACCGGTCGCGTCGGAGTGGAGTGGTCTTCGTGCCATTTTCCACGCCTCCAACACGCCATATCTGTGGGTATTGAGTCATAAGCTAATGCAATTACATTAACAAACCTGTTCCACGCCAGAACCACGCCAGTGCCATACGCCACTTGTGTGTGAATCGGGCCTTACACGGGCTTAGTTCTTGTCATTAGTTCAGGGGTGAGCAAATATTTTTAAGCGCGGGTCAAAATGAAATTTTCAAAATGTCTTCCGGGCCGGAGGACCATATTTCGAAAACACTTTTTTTAGACACATATTGAACGAAAAATAAAAATAAGAGGCAACTTTTTCAACGGGCCTGCGGGCGTTCAAAAGGTCCGCGCTTAAAAATATTTGCCCACCCCTGAACTAATGACAAGAACTAAGCCCGTGTAAACTAGGCTTTATTGAGAGATTGTTAAGTCTACCCCCGGAGTAGTAAATCATTGAATTATTTTTTTTCGTAGATATTATTTGATAAAAGATTAAGTAATATTTAATTCTAAGAAATACTACGACCGTCGTTCAAATCAATAACAAAAAACTTAACACAGATTTAAATCAATCACAAGGTATTAATAAAAAGAATAATCTACTTTTAGTATAGAAATTGAAACGATTAAAATAAATAAATAAAGCGAGGTCAATATGGTTATTTGTTTTATTATAGGCTCTTAACCGGCATTGTCAATATCATTTAACATCTAATTGGGATTGTTACTATTAGTAATCTCATCATCAAACATTAGAAGACGATTTATTACATTCAATTAAATTCTAATTTATTATTCATTGTCATTCTCTTTATTACATATATTTTCAATAATTTAATTCATAAATTAATAAGTAATAATAATAATAATAATGATAATTATAATTATTTCTACAAGATAAGTTTCTTTTTTTTCTATTTTTCTAGTCATTGTGTTTTCTCTTTGACTTAAATGTTTCATCGTTTTGTTTTCATTTTATACAAATATCAAATATTTGTAATTATACCAGCCATGAGTATTTTTTTTTTCATTTCAAAAATAATATTAACGTTTTTAATTGATTCAAATTTGATAATGAATCATCATTTTTTGAGCTTTTACAAGTCTATTATATTAATTTATAGACGTCCATTTAATCTTTCAAAGGAAAGTTATTTTTAAGTTATTTATTTAATAGAAAATATACTTTGGATAATATATATATATATATATATCAGCACACAAGTTCATTAAATTAAAATAATGATTCAAATAAATAATACCTATTAATAGATTTACGAAATACATAAATGAATAAATATTTTGTTATTTTGTAAGAAACTTATTAAATTGTTTAGTTATTTTAAAAAAATGTAAAAATAATTAAATATATTGATATTGTAGAAATAAATCAATAAATTAAAAAGTTAATTTAATAAATGGTAATTATTTTCATTCTATAACATTAAACACATATTCATATTAATATTTATGATCTTAAACTGTGAGTGAACCACCATGAAATAAATCTTTTATAATAAATAAATAAATAAATCTTTTTACTTCTAAATATCTTCCCAATATTTCAAAATAAATCTTTACTCTTTACCTCTACAGCATTAACAAAAAATAAATTCATTATTAAAATTCTCACACAGAGGTTTTCCTATTAATAGTGGCACAGAAATCAGCCTCAGTATCTAAAACTCTTTTTATTGGACTAAGAAAATTTTTTTTTTCAAAGGTGGATATAATTAGCAAAATGCATATTGATCTTTGAATATTAATTAGAACACATAAATATTAAGAAATTCATTTTCAACTAATTAATAATTATACAGATTAGTTCACTTTGAACATAAAATATTTTTAGCTTAAAGCTACCTTTCAAATTTTTATTAAAGTTTATTTATAATTTAAGTTGCTTTGATAATTTTTTCCCATTGCGAAAAAAATATTAAAAGAAAAAAAAAAAAAGAAAACACATAAGTACGTATTCAATTGATTGTAAAATAAGTAAAAAATGTTTAATTAAAAATATTTATTATAAAAACAAGAGAATGTGTCCTTTATTTCATAAACATCATTAAATTTTATAATAATATAGAAAATTACTATTGAGTTATATTATATAATGAATCCCTTTCAAATATATTTTAAGGTTTATTATTAATTAGTTATAATTAAATGTTGGATGAAGATGGAAATCAATTCATTTATTTTGTAGCTATCTATTTATTGATCAGTTCAAAATTAAAAAAAATAAAAATATTATTATTATTATTATTATTATTAAACACATAATTAATATGCAAATTTGTTCTTATTTTACTTATGAAATATCATTTATTTCTATTTTTCCAGATTAAATTATAAAAAAATGAATTTATAATCTTATATAGTCTTTTGAATTAGAATACGCAAGTTCTTTTGTAATATAAATTACTTAATTAGCAATCAATCGTAAAATTAAAATATAAGAAGAAATATAAATAAATATAATACATAAAATATAAAAATTCAGTTTTAAAATAATAAAAAAATTATTAATTTACATAACTATTCAAAATCATTAAAATTAAAGTAATTATTATAAAATTGTTATTCTCATAAATTTATCTTTGATTTACTTAAATACTTTTCAATTTTATAATAGTAGAAAGTAACAGATAATTATTTCTAAGAAACTTGTTAGACTTTTGTTTTTCTTTATTATCTCATATCTCTCTTGAGACACCAGCACCTCTATGAATGCAATCCAGGCCCTCTTCAAAGCTCTGATCCTCTCCAAAGATGAAAGGAAATAAATGGTTTTAGAATATCTTCTCTTCTCTATTCCTTTACAAGAATTTGAAGAGAAATAATTAAATTTTCTCAAGATTAGTTGGAATATTAATTTTATATATTAATGAAACTATGAAATTGTACTGACTAAAATAAAAATAATATATTCAAAGAAAATTTTCTTACTGAGAATTGAGATATTAAACAAAATTTTATCTATACAAGAAATAAAAATCCCTATCATTGAACATATTGAACATAATGGTAAACTTATGAAGAATTATTCCAGGCGATTTTACTTTTCAAAAAATAAACTCTTGTTATAACGTTGAAGAAAAAATGACTTTCTTAAATAAAATGCATTCTTAAATAAAATATATTAAAACTTTTTACTATAAATAAAACACCACCTATCATTTACGGAAATAAAATATTATTATGGAAAAAAGAAAAAAAATAATAATATAAATTACTATTAAGCAATAGATTTTATTGAGAAATATACTTAGATGATAATTTTATAAATTAATGAACATATCCTAGGGGTATATAATTTTTTCGTTTTGTACTTTTATATAAAAGGTGATTACTTTAATCCATTTTTTTTTCATATTTTATTAAATTTTAAATTATTAGGTTGTAGTAATATTCAATATTTTAAATTTTATTAAAATATTAATAATTAAAATAACTTTCTGATGGCATTTTATAATGATAATATTTTGAAATTTTCAATTATTTTTCTATCAATAATATAATAATATTGCTTTCCAAATAATATTATATTGCACCAAAGTCATTGATTATTTATCTATTTTGGTGGACGATAAATGGAAAATACGTTAGAGCTCCATTCCTGGGGTTCACATTAGGGACGTAGCGTGGTTGCTGCAGCTTAAAATACCACGGATTCTATAGTGAGAGGTTATTTTCATTTATAGGAACTAAATAATAATTCATAATCAAATTTTCATTAATATAATTTTAAATATACTATTAAACATATATAATACACTTAAGTTCTGTGTTTCATTTTGCGTCTTTTTGAAGTGGCTCACAAAACATTTAAAATATCGATTTACGTCGTTTTTCAACGATATCTTTTATTAATTCAAGCTAGAGAAACTATTTTTAAGGGTATGGACGTGACGATATTTATGAACTGTTGATATCTCACGATACGATAATTTGCATTGGAAATTGAGGATTTTATTGTATGAATTTACGTCGTTACGAATCGAGTCGATATATAAATGTGGGAAATTTAGTCGCTCGATGATTGGGAATAACACCCCTGACTAGTAGTAGTAGAGTGTTGGCTCGTGTTGGCTCGCATCTAGTCTCGTATCCAGGTTTGTCTAGGCAGTTCGCGGATGGTGTAGGCGACTCATGCGACTGATGTGACTATTGTGACTTGATAGAGAGACTCTCTTATATATCCGCCAAAGGCCCTGCTCGAGGATGATCGGGGTGGGGAAGGTCGAAAGATCCTTCTGCCCCAAATATCGCCAAGGGTTGTTCGGGCACAAGTTTCAATTCCCATATATTTATATGAAACAAGTCTGAGAATTGGAACTGATGGGTACATTATCCTATTAAAACTGAAGCCTTTTCTATTTCTGGTTTCTTCGCCAGAAATTATTCCGTCTTTTTCTCTTCATTATGATAGTATTAAAAATGTTCGATAATTGAAATTTTTACGAGTATAATTATAATATTGGTTAAAATTAATTATTCAAGAACACTCCAGAAGCGATTCGCATCAAATTATTTGTAGTTATAAAAATTTAAAAAAAAATATTTTTTATGAACCTAAGTGATTTTTTTTCCTATTTATCTAACCAATCTTATTCCAATAAACAGATGTGTATATTTGCTTATTCATCAGCCCATTCATTTTATAAATAAATTGATTATGGACCTCTAGTTAATATTTTTTATTTGGTAGATTCATTAAATGTTGACTTATTCTTCCAACTTAGATAATAATATTCGTATAACAAGTTTAGGAATACATAGTTATAATAGCTGAAAATTCATTTGAATTATGGTTAAAAAAGCCCCTAATATGATATTTCAATTTTAAATTTTCAAATAACTCGAGCATTTAATGCATTCAAAGAGAGAAAGTTTCAATTAGATAATTAAATATTCTTGTTTGAAAAATGGAAATTAAGTAATTATCATATTCAAGCGAGTATTATTACTCTTTTTAATTAAAAAAAAAAATAATGATTAAAAGTTATTCAGTCGAAAAAAATAATACTAAAACAATTTGGAATGCTTAGATTATTTCTATGATTGATAATAAATAATTATATACCTATCGATAAAGTTTGTTTATATAAATTCCCAATATACACCTATTATGTAATTTAATTTAAAAAATCTTAATTTTAATTATATGAGCTGTACCATTCAAATTCACGATTGTTTTGTATTTATTTGACTCTTTTCCCGTTAAGCTTCATCAAAATAAACAGGAAATTGAATAAATAAGCAAAAGTGAATTTTACCAATATTCAAGAAAAGTGATTCTCTGTATTTACTTGTAAACCAATGAAAATATATTAAAAAAAAAATGATTTCAGACTGAAAGAAACTACGCATTTTGTTACTTTTATTAATGCTTTTATATTTTTTTAACTTTTAATTTTATGGTTTCGAACTTTTGGAAAAGCTATTAAGTAATTATAGTAAAAATTTTATAATAGCTTATAGAAAATAACATTTTAAAATTGAGCAATAAAGCCTTTCTTTGTTGCTCAATTTAAGGCAATTTACCCTGGTACCGCTGTATTGAGTAGCCTTCCGAAGTCTAGAACTACATTAGAATATAATGCGTGATAGTCATAGCCTCTCAAAATGGAGGTATTTTATTTTTATCTGATATTCAATTTAAAGTTGAATCCCCGTATGAATTATACCCTGGTACCGCTGTATTGAGTAGCCTTCCGAAGTCTAGAACTACATTAGAATATAATGCGTGATAGTCATAGCCTCTCAAAATGGAGGTATTTTATTTTTATCTGATATTCAATTTAAAGTTGAATCCCCGTATGAATTATACGAAGTCCTATTTTAAGAAATCTACTACATTCAGTATCATTCATCTTATATTCTCAATTTTATTATTTATTTTAATAATACGAGGGCAATTTACAAAGTAGGTTACGTTTTGGAATTAAGACAAAACTAGTACAGGAAAATGTTTTTTATTTTATACATTTGAAAGAGCAACTAAAATACTATTTTTCTATATAATCACCAAAAAAGTTGAGACATTTATCGTAGTGATGAACGACCTTCGAAATTCCTTCCTCATAGAAATCCGCCGCCTGTTAGAGGAAACCGTCGTCTCACCATAACCGAACCTTCCTTCACACACTTTATTGTATGAAATTGTTTCTCAAAAGTTAGGCTACCATAAGTTGTGTGCCAGGTGGGTAACACAGACCATCACAAGGATCAGCGAATGGCTGCCTCTTTGTCATTTTTGGAGGCCTACAAGTACCAGGGTGATTCATTCCGATCGAATCGTAACGGGAGACGAGACTTGGGTGAAACACGTGACTTGTGAGACGAAATTGCATTCTATGGAGTGGGAGCACACACATTCTCCCATAAAACCACGAAAGTGTTTGCAAACTCAGGCGGCGGATTTCTCTCGAATATTGTTTTATTAAAATTACGACCATATGCGGAGGAGATACTAGCAGAATATTAATACGGGTTTAGGCCAAATCGATCGAATTTAGATCAAATATTTTCATTAAGGCAGATATTAGAAAAGAAACGAGAATTCAATGTTTCTGTTCACCAACTGTTTGTAGACTTTACAAAAGCATATGACTCAGTAGATCGGGAAAAACTTTTTCAAATCTTGGTCTTAATGGGAATTCCAAAATAACTAGTACATATGATTCAAATTTGTCTTGTGGGTAGTAAAGGAAGAGTAAGATGCCAGAATCAATTGTCAAAAACTTTCGAAATTCGAAATGGGTTAAAACAAGGAGACTCATTGTAACCAATTTTATTTAATTTAGTTCTAGAATATGTAATTAGATAAATTGGGGAGAGGTCAAACGGAATCGAATTAAACAAAAAAATTCAAATATTAGGTTACTCAGACGACTTAAATATAATAGGAGATTCGGCAATTGCAATTATAGATAGTGTAGAAAAATTTATTGAAGCAGGAAAAGAGGTTATCATGCAATAAAGGGGCTTATCGCATCAAAATTATTATCAAAGGGGATAAAAGTTAAAATATATAAAACAATTATTTTACCGGTTGTATTATATGGATGTGAGGCATGGTCTTGACCTTAGGTGACGAGAATAGATTTAGAGTATTTGAGAATAGGATTCTGCGAAGCATTTATGGGCTAAAGAAAGATGAGGTCACCGGGGAATGGCGAAGATTGCATAACGAGGAATCGCATGACCTCTATGCATCTCCAGATATAGTTAGAATTATAAAATCGAGAAGGCTACGGTGGACAGGACACGTGGCTAGAATGGGAGAAGATAGAATGGCAAAAAATATATTGATAGGGAGACCGAGTGGGAAACGTCCACTTGGAAGACTAAGGACACGGTGGGTGTATAATGTGGGAAAGGATGTGAGAGAGATAGGAGTGAATAGGGACTGGAAGGTTGTGGCTCAGAATAGAAATACTTGGAGGCGTGTGGTTGCTGCGGGCAAGAACTTTCGAGTTCCGTAGAGTCACAGAGATAGATATATAATTACTAAGGCTATTTTAACCATCAGTTTAGCACCAATTAAATCTTAAATAAAAAACTTTTAATCATTAATTAATTAAGCACTTTATACTTCATAATGTCATCATTTTCTTGAATAATTTTTTAAGTTCAACTCACAGTTAGAGATTGTCATATAAAAAATCTCATTTTTTCAAACACTTTAATGGTCTGCACTTGCTATTTCCCACAAGAAAGTGCAAAAAATTTATCCCTGTCTGAAATACGAGCATAGTTCTTGTGCTTCGTACCGATCAAAATATATTCGATTTTTTTTAAATCTTATCATTATAGTAAATCTTTTAAAGATAAATCAACATTTTTTTAAGAGAGAACATTTTTTCAATGAACATTTTTCAAAAATAATCATTTGACCGTTTTAAAATTTAACTAATCAATCACTCTCTCGATGGTTAATTATTATTTTTTATTTTAATCTTTATTTTTTATTTATCCATTCTGTATATATTTATATTATACATATTACAATTTTATTATAATTTTTAATTTTAATTAGTAAATTTAAAGAGATAGGTATGTTTAGAACAAGACCAATACAAATTTATAATTAGAATTATCTACCAAGTATTGATATTTAAGTAAAAATAAATGGAAAATTATCAAAATATGAATAAAATATAAAAGTATAATGAAGTGTGTTAGTGTTAGTGCCGAGGGTATTCTCAACCCAGAGAGCCAGAGAGTCAACCAGTGCTCACCCATTAGGCCCAAAATACCAATATTGAATCCGAAAAATTCTTTCTTTTTAATTCTCTTGAAAATGGCTTTAAAGTGAGCGCCTAAACGTCGATGCTTAAATTATATAAAAGTTCGTGATAATAACTCGAAAATAATTTTTCATTTATATATATATATATTATTCAAATTAAGCAGTATACCCATTTCATAAATAAATATTCTAGATTTTTGTTAAGTAAAACTAATCCCATGGCTATTCTATTTTAGATAAAAGCAGCTTAAAAAGATCCAGAGTAATTATTCTTATTCTTATTTGTTGAAAGAATAAATTAATTTTTTTTTCTCATTCTTTTATTAAATATCTGGAGTTCTTTCCACAATTAAAAGAATAAACAATTAAAATATAATAAAAACACTGTTGTATTTTTTTCAATTAAGCAATTATATTTCTTTATTCCATAAATTATTAAAGATCCTTTAGGAAATGTTAAATGAAAAGACAAAAAAAAAAAACACTGAATCCATAAAATATTGTTTAATTAACGTTTTCGTTCTAAATTCTATCCTGGTTTGTACCGTTCAAGGGGTTTATCAGCAAAAACAATACAAGTATTTAGTTCAAGTGATAAAGAAATATTGTATACCTACACATGTATAGTTCTATACTCGTTGAATTTTTCTTTTATTTAACTTTTATGATTTAGAATCGTATAAATAAGAAACTTCTAGAACCTATAAAGTTACGTAATTTACTGACAGAAAATCAAATAATATATAAGAAAGAACTCATAAATCATTTTAAATCTAAACCACAAGGTAAATTTACTCTTAAAAAGTTTAAATAGCTCTATATTAAACAATAAAATGATACATTTTTGTCTTTTTTTTATTTCTTATCATGAAATTTTATACTTTTTTTAACGGCAGATCTTATAATATAGTTTAGTTTAAATTTTATCATATTATATACAATGTACTCATCCCTTTGATCAATGATTTACTTAGCTATTCATGTTCTTTCTTGGATCAATTTTAGTTAAAAGGCTACATTACATTTATAATAAAAAAATCACACACACACACACACACACACACACATTGCACCAACCCAATAAATTTTTAAAATATAAAAATATGTTTTAATTGTTTTATTAATTTATTTAATATTCAATTTTTTTTAGCTTGTATTACAATTTTCTTTTTTTAAATATTAGAGTTTTTATAAACATTCTAGTTTCACCTCCAAAATAAAATTATTCTTAAAATTTCTTTAGATAAGATAAATATATATATATATATAAAATATTTATATATAAGATATAGTTTATGTATTTAATTAGAAATAGCTCTCATTATTAAATATATTATAAATAAATAGATAGATAAAAATATATTTTCAACTAAAAAAAAATAAAATGATTAATATTTATTAAATTCTTTTTAAGTGAATTTTCATTCAATAGATAAATAATAATAATAATAATAATTGATATTGGCATGTTTATTTAGTTGTCTGATGAGTAAATATGTATATACAGAGAAAGGGAAGGGGCCTCGCCGGCACAATTCGAGTGTTTTTTTTCTAATCGAGCGATAAACCACTCAACCAATTCACTGGAAATAGATAAAAAAAAATAAAAATAAAATAAGTAATAACCATTTTATTTAGTTCGCATTGCACAGTGAATAAGATAAGATGCTACGCTGACTGGGTGAGTATTATTAATTAGAAAAAATTAAATTAATTACTTTTAATTAATAATATTTATTAATAGTAACTTGTTTTACATACAATATAATTAATTTATTTAAATATATATTAATTATTTGATTAATAATTTGAATTACATTAAGCTATTTTTATTTCTATTTATTTATTATTTTAATAATATTACAAAATATATAAATAAGTAATATAAATAATATGAAAATTTTAACTACATATTATTAACAAAACCAAAAAAACAAAATCTAAAATACATCAATCTATTTTAAAGGAAGTATAACGTTTAAGTCCGTTCAACTTATATTAAAATTATATTATTATAATATTTATTTATTTATTTAATGCCTTTAATTGGTTACAAATATATATTTACAAAAAAATTTTAATTGATTTCTTCTTATTATGACAGAACCAGGCCCTTGCGGGCATAGGCCTCTCCCAATATTCTCCAAACGGTCCTTTGTCTCTCGATCCTCTCTGCCAATCAGTTCCCGCTGTTTCGCGGATTTCATCTGACCATCTTTTTAATTGTCTGCCTCTTTTCCTTTTATCTGCCAGGATATGCCATTCCACAATTCTCCATCTTTCATCTTGTGTTCTTACTGTATGTCCGGCCCACTTCCATTTTATTTTTCTTATATAAATGTTGATGTTGTCCGTATTTGTTATTTTATATATTTATTTTATTCTTTTTCTATCTCTTCTTGTAAAACCAAGAATACTCCTTATCATGGACCGTTGAGCTGTTTCCAATTTATTCATATTTGTTCTTGTTAATGTCCATATTTGTGCACCGTAAGTCATCACTGGTATAATACATTTTTTAAAAAATTTGATTTTTGAGTCTAGGTTTATATCTTTATTTTTAGTAGAAAGGCCGTAGACCAGAATTTTTTCCATCCTAAGTTTATCCTTTTATTTATTTCTAGCGTGGATCTATTTTCATATCGCATTGTTTGACCAAGATATACCACTTCTTCCCTAAACTCTATGTATTTTTTATCATAGTATTTTATTTCTTCTTGACAATCATTTGTAAGTATTACTGGTTTCTTCTCCTTTATCCTTAGACACAATTTTTTACTTTCTTCATTCAATTCTGTCAGTAATTCGGTTATTTCTAATTTGTTTTTCCCAATCAGGACTATGTCGTTTGCAAATCTTAAGTTGTTTAAGAAAGTGCCATTGACCTTCAATCCCTTCTTCTCCCAATTGAATAAAATTCGTGAAAGTGGATATCCCTGTCTTACACCTCTTCTTCTTACAAATATCTATAAATATATTTAAACTTGATTTTTAAAGAATTATACATATAATACTTGAATATATTTAAAAAATTACTTTTTAATTGTGTAATAATAAAATATGATTCATTTTATTTAAGGTAAATTAAATTTAAATGTTAAAATTTGGAAGCATATGTTTGGTTGCCTAAATATCAGGGGCTCCTATCAATGGTAGATTCAGTGGAAATGTGCACGGATGCACATTCGAATCAGTTAACATTCTAACGATAATCGAATTTTCCATATTAAATTATCATAATTTATTAGTTTTCGGCAACAAATTGCCATCCCTCATTTCACCAAGTCATTGAATAAATGTTTCAAATAAATATCAATTATTATTCCTTGTAAATACTTTTAGTAATTATTATACTTTATATGTGATGATCCCATTACACCAAATAATAATAGTAATATTAAGATTAGAATATATATTTATTACTTATATAAATAACGTTGAACGCTTGATAGTTCAATAGAATATTATTTATCTTTAAATATGTGAAAGTACCTAAATAAAGAAATAAGACAGATGTAAACACATAAAATCATTGTAAATAGAAACTCAATGAGCGTGTAATTAAAAAAATCCAAAACAATCATATACAGATGTTAATTAATTTCCAAATGAAAACTTTTAAAAAAATCATTATCAGATTGACTTGCAATTCTTTGTAATTTATTACTTGCATTGAAATCCACTGTTAATTATCTCCGCAATTAATATTTAACCAATATTGACAGTGAAAAAACATTTTCAAATTATATTTTAATTTTCACAGTATTTAATTTTTTTTATTTATGTTAAACTGATAGAAAGAGAAAGATCGATTTTATAATATTAATATCTTCTCAGAATCAATAGCTTCACCAATAAAATGCCCATTTCATTAATATCCTATGTGGAAAATTTAATTCCTCGCCAATTTTCCTTCCACCAGCTTTCCCTTGTGCTGTTGACGGTATTGATTGCTCCACTCAGTCCTGGGATTTTTTCTGGTACATTTTTTATTCATAATGGAAAAGAATATCCAATAAAAATTCTTTATTTAAAGTTCGAAAATAGATACTAAGACTTCTTTTCTAAAATATATATTTAACAATTATTTTTTCCTGGTGTATATTACAGCATTAATTTAGTTTTAAATAAAACTTCCTTTGAAATATTTGATACAATAAATTTATTTTTTTCTCCTGGATATAAAAACCCTAGGTTATTTATAAAAAGCAAATACTTAACATAAAGTATAAAAAAATTTTAATTATAAAGGAATATATCATTAAAAGTTAAGTTAAAAGTTTGGATATTTTTAAGAATTTTTTTTAATTAATATATGGTTAAAGATAAAGTATGGATGGGTATATAACTTAAGACAAGAAATTGAGATTATTTAATGAAGCGATGGAGTTAAAGTTTAACTTAATTAATTAAATTAACTAGATTTAAATGAACAATGTTTACGTTTTTTACTTTATTACTTTCCCGCATACTTCGTATAAGGGAAGTATTGGAATCGTCAAAAATTTCGACTTCGAGATTTCGATAAATCTTGACGTTTTAGACCTCCCTGATTCGGAAAATACCATTTTTCGAATTATGTCTGTGTGTGTGTATGTATGTATGTATGTATAAATATATATAATAGTGTTAAACCATTTTACTTTATAAATTAAATTAAATTTGTTTATTTTTATTGTTGTTAAAACATAATAATAATAACCTAATTACCTATTTATATGCGGGAAAGTCTAGGGGAGGACACTCCCGAATTTTTGAATTTTTATATGCTAAAGCAGTTTATTATTTGTGATTATGTGATGAATTAAATAATATAATAATTATTAAATTTGTCACAAATATCTATATTTCTGAACTTTCAAATTTAAGTTATTGAATTTTCTAGTATAATTACATATTTCCAAAATCTCTAACTTCACCCCTTTTTTAATTAAGAAATTCAAATAAATGAATCTTCATACCATTAAAGCAAATGATTTCTTAAAATATTTTATTTTAACTGATACACATGGGAAAAATTTGAATAATTGAATTATCACAAACAATAATTGGATAACTGAAATAAATGGGAATTTCCAAAAGAGAAACAACCAAATTGAAACGTTCTTGAGTAAAATCGAACCACAAATGGACCTTTTCACAAACAAGATTGGATAAATTAAATCTCTTTTATCTTATGTCGGGCTTCGAATTCCGTCTGCTTTCATTCTCTGTCTTCCCCCCCTTCACCGCCCACTCACCTCCCTTCTATACACTCCCACGCCACCCCAACCGGTCCAATTTCATTTTTCTTTGTCTTGCCACAAAGAGAACAATATACACTTTTTAATAACAGTGAACGGCGGGGCTTTTCAAACTCCAAACACATGGCTTTCTTTGACCAGTTCAGCGACGTCCATTTGAGACAGAAAGGAATTATTTACAGGGAACAAAAAGTCTATTCAAAATTACACTTTCAAATAATACCACTTGATTGAAATCCTTTTAATGAAATCTATTTAAAGTACATATTTTATTATTATTGTACTTTGTATTGTATATATCAATTCTTTCTATATTTATTTTAACTGTTATAAATTTGTTAAAAGGAATGTAACATGAAATTCGAGTACAACAAATAATTTCCCGCTATATCAAAAAAGTGATAAATCTAAATGATCCAATGGCGTGTCTTTTCTCAAACAGGAATTCCTCAAATAACAACTTATTCTATTTTGAATTGATCTGATCTATACGTTTTTGCTATTGAAATATTCATATTAAATTGAATACTTATTTTTATTAGGAACAAAAGACAGTAAATCTTAATAATAACAATTGTGATTATAAAATACAACAATGAACTATTCCCACTTATAATGGATTGAAAATGAAATTTCACTTTTTATAAAAATAAGAAATAGTATTTTTTTTACTCAGTATTCAGAAATATTATATTAGAAAATGTATATTAGTGTTTCTTAAATAGTAGATCGCGAGGCATGCTGTAAGTTAAGGGGTCGTTAAAGATTTTTAACTTTGATACTTACCTAACTTATTAATATGGCCGAGTAGTTTCGAATAAACGTTAAATGGAATTTTATAAAAAAAAAATATTGAGAATGAGAAAATTGAAAATTAATATTTTTGCCTTTAAATATTTCATAATTTAAAAAGCTATATTTTAAAATTTTTTAAGTAATTTGAATTGTTTTGGGTTGGTCGGTGTTTATTATTTAATTCAGGACTTGTCCTACGCCTTTTAGATGTCCCAAACATTACGAGTTGTAAACAACTTTGGTGATATGACATCGCCCTATCTCACTCCTCTTTCTATTTTAAAAGCTGGGGAGTCTTCCTGTAGTCTTACAAAAGCGCTTTCATTCTCATATATGCTTTTTATTAATAATATGTATCGGTGGTCTATTCTACATTCAACAAGAGCTTGAAGCATCATATGTTGATTTACAGTGCCAAACGCTTTCTCATAATCTACAAATATAAGGACTAATGATTTATTGTACTCTACACATTTTTTTCGATGATACTTTTGATTACTTGAAGGTGATCGTTGGTACCAAAACCCGCTCTAAAGCGCGCTTGTTCTCTTGGTTGATAAAAGTCCAATTTTGAAGTTAATCTGGTTTTTAATATCTTCATGAGTAACTTATAAAGTTGAGAAAGCAGACTTATGGGCCTAAAGTTATTTACCTCCGTAGTGTCGCCTTTTTTGTGTAAAATAATAATTATTGCTCGATTCCAATAAGAAGGTGTTGTCCCATTGGTTATGCATGAGTTGAACAATTTGCAGATTACCTCCAGTAACAGGTCATTATTGTTTCGATTGTTGTTGAATCCTCTCCGGACGATTTATTATTTTTCATTTCTTTAAAAGCTCTTCTTAACTCGTCTATCGTAATATCAGGAATTTCTTCAAAACCTTGATTTTGTATCTTGGGATATTCACCAGATTCTTTTATTTGTTAGATTGATCACTATATAATTCAGCATAGAAATGTCTTTTCTGTCAAATATTATTCTTCCATTTTTGTCAAATTTGGTGTTGAGTGAGCAAATTCACTTGGATGGAACAGTTATAGAACATGTTAGTTCTTATAAATACATAGGCTACAAAATCCAAATCGGGAGAGACAACCAAACATGCGAAATATTCAGAAGAATTGGACTTGCCTGGGCGGCTTTTGGGAAACTGCGGCACATTCTTAAATCAGAAATTCCAAACTGCTTGAAGAGGAATGTCTTCGATAGCTGCATACTGCCTGTTATGACCTATGGCGCGGAAACATTGACCTTAACAAAAAAATCTATAAATAAGATCTACGTAGCGAAAGAGCAATGGAGAGGTCAATGTTAGGGGTAAGATAAAAAGACAGAGTTTCAAACAAAATCTTAAGGAAATGGTCGGGAATTGCAGATGCAGTGGAAAGAATAGCGACCTTAAAATGGAATTGGGCAGACCATCTCGCAAGAACATCTGATAACAGATGGACGAAGAAAGAGAGTGGAGACCCCATTAAGAAGTCTCTCGAAGTAAAGGTCGACCCCAACCAGATGGAAAGATGATTTAAAGAGAGTGGCGCACAATTGGATGAATAAGGTACAGGTCCGAGAAGAGTCTAAATGTCCAACACCGGACGATAGAGGCTGTTTGATGATGATGATGAAACATTATGAGGGCAGGTCAATAAGACTGCAACTATTTAAATTTCCCTTAAATGAAATGGTAACCACGCTCCTGTCAGTAGGTAACTATCAGCTGGCTCCTGTCGAAATTTGAACCAGTTGAGTCTTTAAGTATTTGTTTGACATCCATTAATAGCAGACTACCTCGTCATTTGAGAAAAGTGAATTTCGTGTTTTCATTAAGCAATTTTTTTTGCGGAAAAAATATCACTGAAACCGAGTTTTTAAGCCGTTTCTAAACAAAAACGTGACTAAACAAAAACCAAACAGAATTCAAAACAGTGATTTCTCGGGGTGAATCGGCACCAAAAGATGCCATCGACAAATCTTATTTTTTGGAAGGAATAAAAAAATTGGAGAAACGTTGGACGAAGAGTATAGAGCTCAAAAGAGACTACGTTGAAAAATAAAATAATTTTTTATCAAAAAATCTGTGTATCATTCTAAAAGTCACAGACTTATTGAACTATCCTCGTATACTAAAATGTATATATTATAATATATAAATAGTAAATTTATTTATTTTTTCAATAAATATTTAAACATTATTTAATGTATGTATATACATTCATTATTTATTTCCCCTTTTTTTGGAAAAACTTCAAAAATTACACATTGTGATGCATCTTTGAGTATATCAAAATGCTTAATTATTTAAATATATACAATTTTAATCAATTACACATATACACAGATATAAACAGAAGGAGGACGTTCATTCATTCAACATAAATGCACGAAACTTTAAAACGCCTCCAGCCAAACGCGGTACCGCCAACATCCAGTCATTGCTAACATTTACATAGTCAACAAGGGTATCTTCTCTTCAATAGCTCTCTTCCATACCGGCGTCCGATATTCCATGACACTCCCTAAGGGACCTCTATGTCAGGCATTCAACTAGTAGGTGAAGAAGCCTCTCAATTCGCCCTCACATGTTTCAAATGTTACAAAAGCCCTGAGTGTCAATTCTCTGGATACCTCACTCACACTCAAAGAGAGGTTACTAACCATTTTATTGGCATAATTAGAACATAGGATATCAAGTCTTCTAAAATAATTCACAGTATTAAAATAGAGGAAAACTAATTAATTAATTTAATTATTCTTATTTTATTTTAATTATTGTAGATAATATTTAAAAATATTAGTCAATTTGTTTTATAATTGAAAATTTGTTTTTTGTAATAAAATCATATTCATAAAATGATACTACCAGATATTTCGGCTAGCCTCCATCTTATTATTCCGGCACTTTTTAAATTTATTTTTATATTAATACACTATGATTATATATTTTATAAGTTACTAGCTGCTCAGAGCTCCTTCGTCGCTCTTCACATCTAGACGGGGGCTCCGCCCCCTGTACCCCCGAGTGGTACATAGTATTTGGTTGAAAGTAGTAAAAGGTTTTCATCCATTTTGTTTCAAACAATGTATAACATAAAACATTCATTTCTTATTGTGTGATTATTTAAAATATATTTTAATTTATTTAGTAAGTTAATTATATATATTATTATTGAATATGTTATATCTATCTACTCGAAAGTTCTTGGCAGCTACAACCACATTTCTCCAAGTGTCCCCGGTGACCTCATCTTTCTTTGGCCAATAAATGCTGGAAAGAATAATCTGAATCTACTCTCATCTCCCAGGGTCATAGACCATGCGTGGCTCAACGGTACTCGAAAGTTCTTGGCAGCTTCAGCCACATTTCTCCAAGTGTCCTTATCCTGAGCCTCTGTTCCATCTCTCGTACGTCATTCCCTGATGTACTCATCTTTCTTTGGCCCATAAATGCTGGGGAGAATCCTATTCTCAAATACTCTGAATCCACTCTCATCTCCTAAGATCATAGACCATGTCTCACACTCATATAATACAACAGACAAAATAATTGTTTTATATATTTTAATTTTCATTCCCTTTTATAATAATTTTGATGAGATAAGCCTCTTTACTGCATGATAACAGGCGTTTCCCGATTGCAACTTCGATTTAAATTCTTCTCAAATATTATTATCCTTCGTGATTACATTCAATTTTTCTACATATTCAAATTCTACATTTTGTATGTTAATACTGCTCCTGTTTGTTTCTAAAAATATTTATTTATCATTATTAATTTCAAACCTCATCTCTTTTCCTACCTCCATTAATTTTTCCTCGCTATCTGTAATTGCAATTGCCGAATCTGCTATTATATTTAAGTCGTCTGGGTCACCTAATATTTTACAATTGATTTCCGCATCTTATTCTTTCTTTACTACCTTCAAGATAAATTTTAAGATCAAAATTTGAAAAAGTTTATCCAGATCTATTGAGTCATGCGTAGGTTTTACTAAAGTCTACAAATAATTAGTGAACAGAGATATTGAATTCGCGGTTTTTTTAATATCTGTCATAATGAAAATATCTTAATTAATGTTGATCGATTTGGCCTGAACCCGCAATGATATCGTCTAATATTTCCTCCGCCTATAGTTTATAAGTATTGTATATGTTATAATAGAGTATAATATTTCTTGATCATTTCATTTCGATATTTTAATTTCATTGCTTGATTTTTATTGAATATTTTTAATTATAATAAAATTTGAGAAAATGCAAAGTTAGACTTGAGACAATTTATAAAAATTAATTTATAAAAATTAACGGTATAAAAGTATTGATTAAAACTAAAGATAAATTAATAATATATACATTCATTAATAGTATTAATTTAAATTAATGGATTTATTTGATTTTTTATTATTAATTTCATTTATTAATTTTTTTAGATCATAGTTAATTCCCTCCCTTAAAATAAAAGAAGTATTCAAATATAGAAAGAATAAATACAAAATAATTTAAGTTAAATATGATTTAAATATTTTATTATATTAATTAAAATGAGAACTTTTAGAATAAATTATTTAATTGAAATGATATTTGAATATTAGAATTTAAAATAAAAAGTGAAATATTATAATAATTCTTTGATTGGGAACTCTTTTTTGTTTGTTTCTATGACAGCAAAAAAGTAAACAAATTACATACATACATACAAACACTCTCCTTTATATATATAGATAGATTTAAATTTTTACATTATTTTATTCTATTATTAAGGTAATGATCTAAGTTCAATTTTAATTTCTTTCAAATTTTTTCGTGTTATTACACCAAATAAGAATAATATATAAAAAAAAATCATTTCTAATTTAAACTGAGAATTAGCCATTTTGGTATAATTAGATTTGGTATATTATATTTTGTAATACAATTGCTATTAAGTAATAACAACATAAATTAAAAAAACGTAAATAAATTATTATTCACAACTAGTTTTTCTTAAATGAATGTATGTATATAACATTTATGGCATTTACTTAATGATAACGCATTTTACTAACATTTCACGAGTGATTGCTTTCCATTTTCAGTTAAAACATGTTTTTCAGTTGTTTCCTGTGTTTTTTTCTGAATACTTATTCTTGAGCTAAACAGAATTGATATTTATATTTAGTGACATATTATGGTAGAAAAAGAAAATTATATAGATATAGAGATGGAAATCAAATAAATGAAAAAAAAAAAAAAATATTGGAAATTGTATTAAAATTTTGAATAATAATTTATTATCTTTATCAAGAACTCTTGTAATTGAAAAAAAAATGTTCTTTATATATTTTTAACCTTTCTGAGTTAATTAATGAAAATATATAAATTGAATTCTATTCATAGAATATTATAATATTAACATGGAATTAATTCTCATCAGAGACCAATTCTTTTGCTCGTTTACCTCCAGGCATCATTTCCAACAATTGTCAGTTGGTGTTCCACAAATTTCAATTAAGTTCCCAACTGGCAGAGTATTTAACATGGCAACAACTGCATCAAATTCCCTGAATGTACTCCATTTAATCACAATAATTTCAATCAATGTATAATAATATCTTTGTATTTGTACAATCTAACGATATATAATAGAATAATTGAAAAATCCTATCATTCATTTAAATATTGTACGTTTTAAATTATTGAATTTTAATACCGTCTACACAATTTTTAATTAAAATTTAATATAAGTATAGGATAATTGAAAGTACTTATAGTATATTATGTTACAAAAAAAAATACCGTTTAATACTTTACTGTTTACGTTGTCAAAAACATTTTTAGTTTAGCACTTTATTGGAATTGGAAAATATCGTATAACTAAATGAAAAAAATAAATAAAAATAAAAATGAAAAAAAAAAAAATTTAGAGAAAAATATTCATTCTCTATTGTAGATGCATTAAATAGGATTGAATTTAATTTGAATAAAAAAGCGTTTGCCAAAGTATTGTGATGTCTAAATTAAAATTGAATTGTGTTTTTTAATATGAAATGGCTATTGAATTTATTTTAATAGATTTTATTTGTTAAAATATGTAAAAAAATTTTAGAAAAAAATTTTAGAAAAAATAGAATAAAATTTATTTCAAGTTATTAATTTCTAATTAAATAAATATATCAACTGAAGGCTTATTATTCAAAAGTAACATTCCAATGTATTTTAAACTTTTCATTTAATATTAATATTTTTTTAAGTATTTAAATTATCAAGTCTTGAGAAAAATAAGTGGGATAGTCCTATTAAATATTTAACATTTATTAATACAATATAATTTCAAAATTAATTTATAAAGTTGAAATATACCCACCCTCCCATTCTCATCAACTCTTGGTATTACATTATATTGAGTAAAAATTAGAAAAACATATTTTTTATTTATATTTAAATTTATCTATTTTTTAATCATATTTTTATTCGTACTTATAATATAAAATTCTGGTATGCATCTCATTTAATTTTCATTTAGTTGCCTAATTTACACTCTTGTAATTTTCTCCTAATGTTAATTTTATTTAAGTTGCTTCATTGTTAATCTTATTTTATAGCTAATTGCTATGTGAGAATGTTAGTTATTTAAAATATAAAAAGTTAAAGAAAACTTATTCTTAGAAGAAAATTGTCATTAAAGCCCTCACAGAATACCTAAACGTGGATAAAAATGTTTTAGAAAATTATAAAAAAAGTGTAAAATCAATTTCATCGAAAGTTAATTATTTCATTCGGATTATATATTGTTTAGTCTAATATTATAAGCTATAAAATATAAAAGCTATCTAAGTTTTATAAAATTGTTATCTAAAGTAAAAAATTAAATTTAATAATGGAATTAGAAAAAATTGTTTTTTCATTGTACTTCAAAGTGAATAAAATATATATTAAAGATAATATTAATCCATCATTGATGGGACTAATTACATGATAATCTTTGTTTCAAAAAATTGGAAAATTGTAATCAATGATGTAAAATGGGAATTCCAGTTAGACTATATTAGTGACAAAGTTGATGTAACATACCATCTAATAACGCAATTTTATTTTTGAAGATATTTTCAAGCCACACAATTCACTCAAAAACACACACTATTTTCAAGTACTATGTTTTTTGGACTCAAATGATTTTTAAATATGTATTTCTGTTGTTAATTGGAATTGCAATTTTTGTATGATCTACATTACTTTCACTTGTTACAAATATATAGGGTAAGAGAAAGCAAAAATTAATAATTTTATTTCATAACATTCCACTAAAATAAGTTATAAAACTAATTACGAAAGTAGGTCAATAAGTCCATGACTTTTTGAATTTCCTGTCTCTTAAATGAAATGGCAACACTGCTCCTGTCAGCAGGCAACTATCAACTGACTCCTGTCGAAATTTGAACCAGCTGGGTATTTTAGTTTTTGTTTGGCATCTATTAATAGCAGACTACCTCGTGATTTGAGAAGAAAATAGAAAAAGGTTAATTTCCATGAAAATTCATGTTTTGAGATACGAATTGCTCTCTCATCCCCCCCTATTCTCTGGATTTAGTCCCGAATGACTATTTCTTGTTTTCAAACCTGAAGAAATGGCTCGGCGCAAAGAGTTTTGACTTCAACGATAAAATTATCTCACAAACAAATCCCTATTTTGATGTACTCTATAAATCTCATTTTTTGGAAATAATAAAAAAATTGGAGAATCGTTGGAGGAAGTGTATAGAGTTGAAAGGAGAGAGAGAGAGTACATTGAAAAATAAAATACATTTTTATTCAAAACCTGTGTTTTATTAAAAAATTCACGGACTTATTGAGCTGCCCTCGTATTTAAAATAGGAATTAATTAATTATTTCGTATATTTATAAACATATTTATTTATTGATTGATTTTTTTATGAAATGACTGTCAATTTAAAAACCTCTTTTAATTATATTTAATGAATGAATTAAATTTAATCAATTTGTTTTTGTTTTTGTTTTATAATATCATTTTGTTGCTTGGATCAAAGCGTTCATTTATAGGATTTATTATTGTATTTCTATCCGATTAATATAACTAATGAATTCATTTTATTTAGTTTGGAATAATTATTTACGTAAATAAACCGATTTAATTCAAAATTAAAATTGTATTCGCTAATAATGGACATCGTAAAACATTATTATCCACCATTTGATCGATTTGGATAGCTGCCATGGGTGTTTTTTGGATAACCGTCCAAAATTCATCGTTTAATCACTTAAAAGTTTTATTTGAATTCAAATGAAAGAAAAAATATTATTCATTTTCAATGGCGTCAACGATCTGGAATTCGGTTGTTTAGCTTAAATCGTGATTAATCGTCTTCTCTTTTTTGTTTATATGTTGTATATTAGATGTTCATTAATATATATACTATAAATATATATATGTATTGTAAATGTTTATATACTTACTAAAAACCTTTACTCTATAACAAAACATAGTATGTAGAGTGAAAGTTATATACTGTGCCGAAACGTTATTAATATTATAACATAATCTCTCTATTTAATAACCAGAAAACATTTTCTCAAAATCTTCCAATAAAAATATTTTCTATTGTATTTGATTGGAATGATGTTAGTAATTGTCAACAGTTTATCCCTATATAATTAATTGTCCAGACTTGAAAGGTAAGCTTTTATTAATGAAATGTAATTTTAAATATTTCCCTACACATTTTATTTTTCTATAATCTATAAATGATCATTATTTTTTATAAAACTCGCATTAAAACACGTTCCCGCCGGCATGTACCACCGGTACCTGATAACAAAATGGGTTTTTCTAAAATTACTTTAAAAATTTAAATTTTTAAATTAATGAAGAAAAATTAACAAATTTTGATTGTCGATAAATTTGATAAATAAATAATTTTAGTTCAGTATTAGGTAGGAGTGAAATTAATTTTGTGTGTGATATAATATACTCTCTCTCTCTTCTTACTTATATATATATATTTGCAACTTCTGATAAATATTTGAGTTGAGATATAAAAAGTTAATCTATATTATTATTATTTAAGGTAACAATTACTTCTCAAGAATCTTGATAACACGCAAATTAATAAAATTACAGCGATTTCAATTAACAAACAGCAAAGTATTTAAAGGGAGCCCCTGAAATGTGAAATTGTTGGAAATTAAACTAATATAAATAATTGTAATACATATAAAAATAATTGTTTTTATTTCAATATTATAAATTAAATTAAACTTTAAATTAGAGAAAATTATTAAAAAATGAAATTCCGAATTTGACTTATAAATATTGTTCTCTCTCCCCACAAAAAATTCTATTCTCATCTAAATGATTATTTACATTATATATAAATGTAAACTATTTTCAAAATTTATTTTTAGCAAAGTTTTGAAATATAAGATATATATTGAGTGGATAATTAAAATATATTATACGATAATTACAAAATATGTGTCATTTTTAAAAAAGCAAAGTTCTGTATTCAATGCCATTTATATTCTTTGACAGATATTAATCCAAGACTCTCCAATTATTGTTTTATCGGGAAATGGATGATAAATTATCATGTCGGCTTTTTTATCATGCTTTTTGCATCTCTCTTGACATTTGAGAGGTATGAATGCATGGGTATATATACATATAGTTGAAATTCAATAGTATTCATTTTTTTTTTATTTTGAACACGCGGCAGTCAAGTTACAAGTAAACTTGATTTCAATTTCCAATCTTTAACAGTTGATAAATTCTAAATAATAAATATTTATATTTACTTTGGAAAATAAATAAACAACCCCTAAATAATATTTATAAAAATGTTTTTTATACGATACGTATATAATAAGGGAAAATAATAAATTTCAACTTCCTTTAAATAACAATATAAATATATATAAAACTTAATAATTA
This sequence comes from Labia minor, assembly GCA_963082975.1. Taxonomy (NCBI): domain Eukaryota; kingdom Metazoa; phylum Arthropoda; class Insecta; order Dermaptera; family Spongiphoridae; genus Labia; species Labia minor. Next base: position 39,313,917 of record OY720344.1, on the reverse strand, counting down.
ATTAATAGCTTTTAAAATTATTATCAATTGCTATTTAGTTTTGACTTATAATAAATAATTAAATCTTAAGCCGGCTACACACATGCGGTGTTTGTCAAATAACGAATATTTACCAAATACCGAGCACCAAGTTTAGGTGCTTGTATTGGATTTCGCCAAATAACGAAAATAGGGATATAGACATTTGTGAAATGCCGAATGTCGCATACCACCAAACATGCACCGAATATTCTCAAATATTCGTCTTGTTAATATTATTATTAATATATAAACATAACCTCCTTAATTTGGTTTGTTGAATTTAATTGAATAATTTAATTAATTGAATTCAATTGAAATAGTTTATATATTATTGATATTAATAATATAAATGAATTAATTAATTGGAATTGTTAAATTATTATATAAAAAGAAACAATATTATTTATTAAAATTGTGGATATAAAAACTTAAGAATCGATTATTTTTTACAGGTAAATCTTGTAATATTGTAAATAAATATATATATAAATAAATATTTATATAATATTATTAATGTAAATAATATTAAAAATGTAAATAAAATACGTCACTAATTCGCAACTAGACAAATACTGAATGTGTAGAGTAGAGCAAGAGCCAAACTTGTACAAGCACCACCGAATATTCTCAAATATTCGTCTTGTAGCGTCTAATAGCGAACTAGCGAGCACCCGAATGTTTGTGCTCGGTATATACCAAGCGCAGGGCAAGTAACCCATCCACACATGCGGTGTTTTCCAAATGTTTTGCTTGATATTTCTGAACCTTTCAATATTCGCGGCCCAGTTTTCTTAATTTTCATTGCACCACTTTCTCCCGTTTTTAATAAAATGTATACAACAAGAATGCAAATTGTGTATTTTTGATTTTGTTTTTGAATTATTTATAGTTAACTTCATTGATAGAGAGATTGATCGACCTTTTGCTCCAAACAATGCACAATAACTTAATAGTACAAGGTATGGAATTTGAAAATATAGAACAGTTTCAATATTTTCGAAGAATTCAAATTAAAGTTGCCTCCAATTGAGAAGCTCCTCTTATTATACAGTAAAGAGAGTTATTTCATCAAAATTCATTGAAAAATATCAAAATTAAACCACTAATAAGTAGAAAAAATAAGAAACTTTATATTAAAATACGTCAATAATTATTGATGTTAGGTGTAGTCAAAACGTCAGCATTTAAATATAAAATATTTTTATTTTTTCCTATTTAGATGCATTTCTCGGGAAGACACCCTTCCTTATTTTCTGATTATATATTCTACAGCTATTTTGTAAACTTTTAACCCAAATTAATATTTATAAATCTATTATTCCGCCGACCGCGTTATATAGATATGAATCATAGTTTAGTGTAGTTTTTTGTTTATATTAAATATAATTAAAATTAATTTAATCCCGAGAAGAAGAAGAAGATAAATCAAGATTTAAATAATAAAATAAATAAAATAGAATATCTAAAGTTCCATATTATTTATAAATGGCTTTTTAAAGAGAAAGATAAATTTGGACCAACAAGCTCTGAACGATACCTGATATAGCTGCGATCAGTAAATTTACTCTCTATCTCTTCCTCGAATCTGACCCTTTACAAATCATAAAGGGAGGAAGCATTTTTATCTTTTTTTAATGATTGCCGGGCTGTTTGTCTATTTTTATGGTTTTGCCTTTCAACAACCTCTACCTGTTGATCACCTGAGAGGGAGACACTAATCGCTAGTGACATCTACCAAGCAAAAGAACTAACGAGATTTATTTTAGAAACTTTATTATTTATATCAGGTATTTTATAAATAAGTTTACACAGAATTAAAATAATCAAGTTTAAAATTAATAAACAAAATACTTTTTTAGGAAATACTTTAAAAAGATTATAATACAAGCTGAATGGAAAGAAAATCGTAAATTAAATATGTTTTATTCTTAAATCTATGCGCACGGCAGTGCGCCGGCCAAGTTCCAGCAAGCCGCGCGCATGCCGTAAGTATATTTACACGAATGGTTTGGAGTCACTTTTGACCCCTCTGTATCTCAGTGCCTATTGCAAGTACAGAGATAAAATTTTATCTACGTAGTCATATACTAGAACTATAGCAGTATGCCAAATTTCATAGTTATAGCTTCAGTAGATCCTGAAATATGACCCTGTGAAAATAGCTTATTTTGGAACTGATTCACTGATTGGTCAACAAAATTCTTATGGTATTTCCAATTGTCCTAGCGCTATGAAATTTGGCATACAGGTCGTGTGTTATAAGTAGGTTAACAAAAAATTATGAAATTTAAGAAATCGGTCAAGCTAGAGTTGTTATAATCGAATATCAATGCGATTTTAACGAATTCAAACGAATTCATTGGTTTTGTCAGAAACTAATCAAGCTAGGACTTCGAAATTTGGTACACCGATATTATTCACAGTTTGTAGATTTCTTTTAAAATTTCGTCAAAATCGGTCAACCGGAAGTGGTACTTTACCTACACTGGTTCCGTTTACCTTTCAAGTAAAGTACCAGTTTGCTTCGAGATATTTGCTTCATATTTTGTATATAGATTTAAAAATATGAAAAAAATTCAGATACCAAATTTCATCATGATCTGACTATCGGAAGTGACATTTTACCTATACAAGTAGCGTTAGGTGTAAATTATAAATATATATAATAGTGTTAAACCATTTTGCTTTATAATTTAAATTAATGTTTGTTTATTTTTATTGTTATAACTTAACAGTTTCTATATAATTTTCAATTAATATTAAAAGTTCTAATTATTTATTATTCAATACAAGTTGGAAATTCAGAACTATAAAATAAAAGAACAAATAAAATTATTATATTTAATATATAAACAAATATAATTTTAATTTAAAAAAATTTGCAAGTTTTTTAAACACAAAATTACTTCAAAGGCTAAGAATGGACGCGGGCGCGGCACAAAAAGGAAAAAATAGGAAGCTTTCTTAAAAAAAAGTATTGAAATCTAATCAAAAACATACCTGTTAAAAAGGGGGCCAAGTTCCTATCGGCTATTTGTTTGCCTAAAAAAGGGTTCAAATCCATCCCAATGCCAAGTTTAGATGCACTTCAAAATCATTCATAATCATTTTTATCAACAGCCAGATCCACTGGTAAACATTTGGCATTCCAAAGAATCGCCACCACACCCAGTCCTCCGCCTCCTTCATCCAGGCACGCCACTTTATTCACGTCAACGGTCCATCTGGCCGAAATTCACTTTACCATACACCCAACTTAAAATATGGTATAGTTGTTAAAATACGTAGGTACATGGTTTAAAATATCTAAAATTATAATACTTAGAAATTTGAACTTGGCAGGTTTTCGTACTGTACGTAACACTAGATTAATTGTATAATTATATTTATTATTTAAATATATAATTTAACCTGCTAATTCTAAGTATTAAAATTGTAGATATTTTAAACCAAGTACCTACGTATTTTAACAACTATACCATATTTTAAGTTGGGTATATGGTAAAGTGAATTTTTCGGCCAGATGAACCGTTGACGTGAATAAAGTGGCGTGTAGTGTGCCTGGATGCAGGAGGCGGAGGACTTGGTGTGGGACTGAGTGTTTTGTACAGCACGAAAACCTGCCAAGTTCAAATTTCTAAGTATTATAATTTTAGATATTTTAAACCATGTACCTATGTATTTTAACAACTATACCATATTTTAAGTTGGGTGTATGGTAAAGTGAATTTCGGCCAGATGGACCGTTGACGTGAATAAAGTGGCGTGCCTGGATGAAGGAGGCGGAGGACTGGGTGTGGTGGCGATTCTTTGGAATGCCAAATGTTTACCAGTGGATCTGGCTGTTGATAAAAATGATTATGAATGATTTTGAAGTGCATCTAAACTTGGCATTGGGATGGATTTGAACCCTTTTTTAGGCAAACAAATAGCCGATAGGAACTTGGCCCCCTTTTTAACAGGTATGTTTTTGATTAGATATAATTTATACAGCAAGATCCATAAACAATTTAAATATATAAATTTGTATACAAAATTTCAAAAAATACTTTTTAAATTGTTTATCCATTAAGCTTATAGTTTTAAGGAGATATTTCAACTATAAGAGGAAATTTGCATTTAAAGGGTTTAAATTTATTTCATTTAGTGTAAAATATATTTTTATTTAATAAATATAAACCATCAAATATATATATATATATATATGAAGACCTTAGAGCGAAACAGTGGTAAGCCACAAAATCAAAATGTTGAGATATTGCAGTTTAAAGTGTAGAAAAAAGATAGAAAACATTGGGTTTACTGCATATATTTCAAATTTGCTCAATATGTAATATCAGTAAAGGGAAAAAGTCAGCAATTATTATTTCTTAGATATATATAATTAAGAATAAAACAATTTTCTACAAATGTGGCTTACCATTGTTTCGCTCTAAGGTCTTCATATATATATATATAAAGTGGCAAGAATGAAAGAGGAAAGACTGGCGAAAAATATATTTGCGGGAAACATCCGGTTCGAAAACCAAGGTCGCGGTGGGAAGGTTCGTAAGAGAGATAGAAGAAAATAGGAGTTGGATGGGTTTAGCCAAGAGTAGGAACATTTGTAAAAATATGGTTGCTGATAAGATCTTCCGTAGAGCCCCAGAGATATATAAATATTAGGTGCTTGCAAGTATTTTGATCAGGGACATCTATTTTTTAAGATACAAAGTATCAATGCTAACAAGCTTACCTAATTATTAAATTCAATAGTTTTGATATTTCTCTACATAAAAAAGCAGTTTGCCATTTAGTATTATTGAGTTATTTAGTGTATTGCATTTTCGACATTCATTACTTTTGTTGTGTAATTTGAAGATATCTTGCTTTCGAAGTCCATCAAACACTTTTAGAAACTTATGGTGTTGCTCCGTCATATCCTAATTGTCGGCTTTGGTTTCGGCCATTTAAATGTAGTAATTTTGATGTCAATGACAAAGAACAGCCTGGAGGACCAAAAAAGTTCGAAGACAATGAATTGCAAGATTTATTGGTCGAGAAACTAGCTCAAACTCTCAAAGACCTTTCAGACAGCTTAGCAGTGAATCAATTGTTTCGAGATGTTTATATGCAATGAGAAAGATTCAAAAAGAGAGAACATGGCAACTAATTGACTGAAAAGTTGATCAACTACAACAACTACGTCAAACGGCATGAGTTAGTCCAGGAGAGCTATCCCCATCGACACCGAAGCGGAATATTCATGGCTATAATGTCTTATTGTGCTTATTGTTAGATCAGAAAGGTGTAGTGTATTACGAGCTACAAAAATTTAATCAACCTGTAACTAAAAATGTCTAACTGCGTCAACAAATTGAATGACATATTGTTGCAAAAAATACCATCAATAACGAGTAACAGACAGAAAGTAATTCTCTTACATGACAATGATAGGCTACACGTTGCAAGAGATGTAAAGAATACATTATACCAGCTCGAATAGAAAGTTCTAGCTTACTCACCAGATGAGCTAAGGCCAGAAAAGGCTCTAAGCCTTTATTACCACTTGTTCAGATCGATGCAGCATGGCTTGCCTGGCACACGGTTTCGAAATTCTGAAGAAGTGCCAAAATGGATCGATGATTGAACCAACATCGTTCTTGCGACATGTTGCAAGAAAGATGAGTAAAGTGGAAAATGATGGAAAATATTATGATTAATATAAATATATTGTACCAATTTTTCTGAATAAATGCCTTTTTAAAGTGAAAAATGATAAGCACCTAATAGATCAAACAATGATATAAATTAAATTTTTTGATAAAATAAAATTTATATAATATGTAACAAATGTTACTCTTTATATTGTATTTAATTATAAAATGAAAATATTAATTATTTCAATGTCTTCAAGAATCAAATTAAATTTAAATTTTAATATTGTTTTACATCAATTCAATTCGAGATTGAGGAATCAAATCTCACCAAGTTTACTTAAATTTAAGAGTTAATAATTAATATCAAATAATTGAACTAGCTAAGATAAGCAAAAATTCCCAAAGCCAATAAAATTAAAATATATGAATATTTATACATATTTTATTCTAAATCATAAAGGTGGTATATTTTAATTATATTTTAATAAATTTACTCTTATAATAATTCCTCCAATATTAAATATTTTATATTTATCTATTTTTAATTCCACTCTTTCATTTAGTTAGAGACTAGCTGCTCAGAGCTCCTTCGTCGCTCTTCACATCTAGACGGGGGCTCCGCCCCCTGTACCCCCGAGTGGTACATAGTATTTGGTTGAAAGTAGTAAAAGGTTTTCATCCATTTTGTTTCAAACAATGTATAACATAAAACATTCATTTCTTATTGTGTGATTATTTAAAATATATTTTAATTTATTTAGTAAATTAATTATATATATTATTATTGAATATGCTATATCTATCTACTCGAAAGTTCTTGGCAGCTACAACCACATTTCTCCAATTGTCCCCGGTGACCTCATCTTTCTTTGGCCAATAAATGCTGGAAAGAATAATCTGAATCTACTCTCATCTCCCAGGGTCATAGACCATGCGTGGCTCAGCGGTACTCGAAAGTTCTTGGCAGCTACAACCACATTTCTCCAAGTGTCCTTATCCTGAGCCTCTGTTCCATCTCTCGCACGTCATTCCCTGATGTACTCATCTTTCTTTGTCCTATAAATGCTGGGGAGAATCCTATTCTCAAATACTCTGAATCCACTCTCATCTCCTAAGATCATAGACCATGTCTCACACTCATATAATACAACAGACAAAATAATTGTTTTATATATTTTAATTTTCATTCCCTTTTATAATAATTTTGATGAGATAAGCCTCTTTACTGCATGATAACAGGCGTTTCCCGATTGCAACTTCGATTTAAATTCTTCTCAAATATTATTATCCTTCGTGATTACATTCAATTTTTCTACATATTCAAATTCTACATTTTGTATGTTAATACTGCTCCTGTTTGTTTCTAAAAATATTTATTTATCATTATTAATTTCAAACCTCATCTCTTTTCCTACCTCGATTAATTTTTCCTCGCTATCTGTAATTGCAATTGCCGAATCTCCTATTATATTTAAGTCGTCTGAATCACCTAATATTTTACAATTGATTTCCGCATCTTACTCTTTCTTTACTACCTTCAAGATAAATTTTAAGATCAAAATTTGAAAAAGTTTATCCGGATCTATTGAGTCATGCGTAGGTTTTACTAAAGTCTACAAATAATTAGTGAACAGAGATATTGAATTCGCGGTTTTTTTAATATCTGTCATAATGAAAATATCTTAATTAATGTTGATCGATTTGGCATGAACCCGCAATGATATCGTCTAATATTTCCTCCGCCTATAGTTTATAAGTATTGTATATGTTATAATAGAGTATAATATTTCTTGATCATTTCATTTCGATATTTTAATTTCATTGCTTGATTTTTATTGAATATTTTTAATTATAATAAAATTTGAGAAAATGCAAAGTTAGAGACTTGAGACAATTTATAAAAATTAACGGTATAAAAGTATTGATAAAACTAAAGATAAATTAACAATATATACATTCATTAATAGTATTAATTTAAATTAATGGATTTATTTGATTTTTTATTATTAAGTTCATTTATTAATTTGTTTAGATCATAGTTAATTCCCTCCCTTAAAATAAAAGAAGTACCTATTCAAATATGGAAAGAATAAATACAAAATAATTTAAGTTAAATATGATTTAAATATTTTATTATATTAATTAGAATGAGAACTTTTAGAATAAATTATTTAATTGAAATGATATTTGAATATTAGAATTTAAAATAAAAAGTTAAATATTATAATAATTCTTTGATTGGGAATCCCTAGAGTTATATGCATTGTGTAAAATGAGTCCGCCAGGCAGTGGGCCACGCCTGGCTCTTGAATGAACAACATGGAGAACTATATATGAAGACCTTAGAGCGAAACAATGGTAAGCCACTTTTGTAGAAAATTGTTTTATTCTTAATTATATATATCTAAGAAATAATATAGTTGCTGACTTTTTCCCTTTACTGATATTACATATTGAGCAAATTTGAAATATATGCAGTAAACCCAATGTTTTCTATCTTTTTTCTACACTTTAAACTGCAATATCTCAACATTTTGATTTTGTGGCTTACCACTGTTTCGCTCTAAGGTCTTCATATAAACTTTAAATCTCTCTCTCTCCCGCTCACACACACTCCCACCTCTCTCCTCATCCCCTCCACCTCTCATTTCTTAGGTATTTCAATTTCCACAAATTGTCTTATTTTTAAAATATTCACTAATTTACTTTCTATTTTTATTCTTTAATCCTTAAATAATATATTTTCTATTTTATGTTAAAATGTAAGTTATTTACATTTTAACATATTACACTATGACAGCAAAAAAGTAAACGAATTACATACATACATACATACAAACAGTCTCCTTTATATATATAGATATAGATTAATGAACGATCTTTTATTCTTCGAGAAAATTATTTCTCTCCAACGTGACTGCAATTTTTAATTTATCAGTAGTGAGAAACTACATTTTCTTATTATATTTTTTCTATGGGTTTAGGCATATCTTGAGATATTTCGTTAATCTTTGAGAGAGATGCGCTTTTAAATTTACTATTCCAACAACGTAATGCCAAATACCAATTGTTCAATAAAAAAAAAAAAAAAAAAAAAAAAAAAAAAAAAAAAAAAAAAAATATAAAAACTTCGTGGCAAATCACTCGAGGGGAATGATTGAATCTCGATTAGCTTTCGGGTCACGGGGATATTAAAAAGCCCTCGAGGTGGATTAAATGTCCCATTATTTAATCTAACGAGTCAAATTGATCTGAACTTTCAAAAACGCCAGTTTTGATGTTTTTTCTTTTTATATATGCAAGTGGTGTATTATTGATTTATTATACTTATTTATTACCTTTCATTAGTCAATAAAAAAAATTCTTCAATAAAAATAAATAAACGTATACGAGGTTTAGGCAAATTTCTTACCCTATTGAATAGAATCAGTTATAACTAGATTAGATAATAGAAAATAAATAAACTCTTTGTTTTATGTTCTATTCATTATATTTGTAACAAAATAATTATTAAAATAAAAATAAGTACTTAATTAGTTCATCGGTACTTTAAAAAAATTATTGTTTATTACTATTTATTAATATTGTTTTAAGAATTATAATGGTTTGTCTAGGAATATTATGATAATAAATATCATAGAAATTATTTATTTTAATGTTAAAATTCTAATTTAAATTACTATTATTTAATATTATTAGATCATCTTTAGTGAATATTTTAATTAAAATAAAATATTCATAAATTATCATTTTAAATAGTTATAAATTAAAGAAATTGTTTTCAAAAGATCATATACTAATAAATAGACAATTCTCAAGATCTGAAAGGGCCATAGACCATGCCTCACACCCATATAATACAACAGGCAAAATAATTGTTTTATATATTTTAATTTTGATCCCCTTTGATAATAATTTGGATGAGATAAGCCTCTTTACTCCTTGATAATAGGCGCTTCCCGATTGCAACCTCGATTTAAATTCTTCTCAAATATTATTATCCTTCGTGGTTACATTAAATTTGTTTATTTTTATATTTTTCATGGGAATGATGATACTTTTATAATAAATATTATGATGATTGGTATACCAAAAATATTGTGTTCAAACAACTATTTAATTAATTGCAAAAAACCTCGATAAATTAAGTTTAAAACTGAAATTGCAAACATCGACTATTGATTAATATTTCCTAACAAAGTAAGCAATATTATTTATATTTAAATTTATATTTTGAAAAATAGTTCAATTTTCAAATTTGAGTGAAAACGAAAATCCAAATGAAATAAAAAATTGAATTAAAATGAATTAAAACCTTTCGCATACAGTCTTTCAACAAATTACTATGTATTATACAGGGGGTGGGAAACTAGTTAAGAAATATATATTAAAATCTTACGTGAAAATCCAATTATGAGATCAGATTTTCTCTTAATTGAAATTATTTATTCATATAATCTTAAAAATTAATAGAATTAAATTATAGTTGTAATGTGAATGTTTTCAATGTTTAAAAGGCCAATAAGATCAATCGAGATATTATAAATATCAATATATATATAAAAAGATTTTTATCTGCACATTTGTTATGCATTTAAATAAATATAATATAATTGAAGAAGTTTATTAATCGAGTTAAATGTATACAATAATAATAATAATAAGTTTTAATAAACAAAAAAATTACGTCAGCCATATAAGCCTACTTGACAACAAAATATAAATAAACTAACTTTTGTAAGATTTAAAAGATTAATTTAGAAAGATATTTTACAACATTGCTAGGGAATTTAAAATTTTTCCATATATTCCCGTTTCACATGACCTCTAGAATGGAAAAGTGACTTTAGAATTTTTCATATCTGTTCATAGGCTATACATTTTATTAACCACAGAAATTAATTTTTAGAAAATTGATATATATATATATATGTTGTCAAAAGAATACAAAAAAGAATGTTTATAATATTTATATTTTTATGTTTATTTTTCTAATATTTACAATATTTCAATTAATCACAATGGTCTTTTTAACTTATTTAACACACTGAAAACATTAACATTTGGACTATATTTTTTCTTTTAATTTTTAAAATTATATGTACATGTTGGTATTCAAAGAATACAATAAAGAGAACGTCTACAAATCAAATTTTAAAAAAATAATTTCTGCGGTTATTGATTAGATATTAATAAAGTTTATAGCCTATATTCAAATAGAGATATGCATATATGAGATATGAATATTATGATGTAATTTCATCGAAATCGGTTCAGCCAATTTTGAGTCTATATGGTCACAATTTCCGGACTGACAGACAGACAGACATGAAAAATTCTAAAGTCACTTTTGGATTCTAGAGATCATGAAACGCGAAGATATGCAAAAAAATTTTAAATTCTGACCAATGTTTTTTATATATATAGATAGTCAGTAATTTACCGATTTATCTGTATCACGTGATAATCTCGAACCTCCCTAAGAGAATATGTTATACTGATTGGTTGGATGCCACTGATCTAATATATTATCATATATTATTGAAAACTATGTAATATATGTAGCTTAATAAAAATAAAACATTATTTTTATTGAAAAATCATCATAAATTTAAAATTATTTTTATATTTATATTGATTTATATTAAATTAATTAATTTTACTATAATTAGTTTAGAAAGATTAACAAATTTACGCCCCTTTGAAATAATTATCTATTTATCTTAAGATATTTATATGAATAGTACATTAAATATATATATTTCAGGCAATAAAACATTCTTCTTCTTCTTCTTCTTCTTCTTCTATTATAGGCCTAAGGCCTGTTCTTCTTCACTACCTCAGGTCTCTTGGGAAGAGGACGCCCAGCTGTCAGCCCATCTTTTCGGTGGCCTTCCTCTTGGTCTTCGTGTTGCTGGCCTTCCATCCCGGGCTATTCTCAAGAGCCCTTCCGCGTTGGCTCTTCCTACATGCTCGTTCCATTTTTTACGGCGATCTTTAACCCATTTGCCGATGTCTTGCACATCACACTCATCCCTGACATCTTGGTTTCTCACTCTGTCCCATCGTGTCACTCCAGTTATGCTCCTTATAGTATTCATTTCCGCCGCCCGTAGTAGCTGCTTCGTCTTTTCCGTGTCAGCTCGAGTTTCCGCCCCATAAGTCAAAACTGGTCTTACTATCGTTTTGTATATTTTAACCTTGGCTTCGATATTCATATATTTGTTCCTCCAGACTACGTCACGTAAGTAGCCTGATATTTGGCTTCCTTTGATGGTCTGATTTTTCACCTCGTTGATCAAGTTGCGGTCGCTGGATATTTGGCAACCGAGATATTTAAACGACATCACTTGCTCGATGACTTTCCGTTCCAACTCAAGTTTACAGCGAGAAGGTTCTTTTGATATAACGAGTGATTTTGTCTTTTCAGCCGAAATTGCCATATTAAACTGCTTGGCGGTGATGTTAAATTGATGGAGCAATCTTTGTAGGTCGTCTTCTGACTCGGCGATTAGGACAGCGTCGTCAGCATAGCAAATGATATTTAACTTGTGGTCGCCCAACCAGTAGCCGTTCATTTGTCTAATTTTCGAGATTATCTTGTCCATTATCAAGTTGAATAGAGCAGGGCTAAGGGAATCTCCTTGTCTTACGCCAATAGTGGTTTTGATTGAAGAGGTAATCCCGTCCTCTGTTCTTATCTTGGTTTCAGTTTCTGTGTTCATTTCTTTTATTATAGCCAATAGATCGCGAGGAGCCTTTTTCTTTTCCAGGATTGTCAGGACATCTTTTAAACGGACTCGATCGAAGGCCTTGGTAAGGTCAACGAAGCACATGAATGCAGGTTTGGCGAATTCTATCGACTTTTCCGCTACTTGCCGGATGATGAACAAAGCATCTATGATCGAGCGATTTTTTCTGAATCCCTGTTGTTCTTCACTGGGCTTCATTATAGGTTCTAGTTTGTTCAGTATGATCTTGGTTAATACTTTTAATATTGCGCTGAGAAGCGTGATACCCCTATAATTAGTTGGTAGGTTTTTATCACCTCTTTTGAAGATTGGGATAGTTATGCTTGTTTTCCATTCCTTAGGAGTCCGAGATTCTTGGAGAATTAATTTAAATAATTTAGTCAGTTCAAGTGCCAGATTATTTCCCCCATATTTGATCAGTTCATTTGTGATTCCGTCAATCCCTGGGGCCTTTCTGTTTTTTAACTTATTTATAGTCATTTCTACTTCAATTTCGTTTATTTCTGTCGTCTGATTGAGGCTGTAAGGAGTGTCTGCTTCGGGTATGTTATTTTCATAATCCTCTAAATCTAGATGATCTGCGTCATATATTTTCTTAAAATGTTCAAGCCATTGAGTTTTGTTAATATTGAAGATATTTAGGTTTTCACTAATATCTGCTTTATTGCCACGTAATAATTTCCAAACTTTACGTTGTGCACCATAGAGATCGCTCTCCATATGTTTGGTGAATCTCTCCCAATAGTCTTGTTTAATTTCACGAATGAGAAGGTTAGCTATGTTTCTTTCATGAACGTAAGATTCTCTGTCTTCTGGTTTTCCTGTATTCTTCCACTTTAAGAAAGCCTTTCTTTTTCTCTCTGCTATTTCTTTAACTTCAGATGTAAACCAAGAAGTTTTATTAGGTCTTTGCCTTAGATTGACTTTTCTTTTTCCAAGCGCCTCTTCGGCCGCTGAGGTAATATTGTTCTTGATTTTTTCCCAGGCTCTATCCACTGAGTCATCCGGGCTTATGGTGTTTTGGAGAATTTTTCCATCAAGACGCATTTTGTAAAGGCTCCTAGTAGATTCATTTTCTAGAGACTCGATATTCATTTTCTCTCTATATATAGGTGACCGTCTTTTGCTTATGTTATGACTAAGCCTTATTTTTAATAGCATGAGTTTGTGGTCGCTCCCGATGTCTGGTGCATTAAGGGCACGTACGTCCATTATCTGATGGGGTAGAAAGCAGCGGTACAAAACATTCATTTTATTTAATTTTGTTTTTATTATTTATTTTTTATTATTTTCTCCTTTATGAACAAATTTCAATAAGTGTTTGCCTACAAACAAGGGGTGTTTAGTATCTCTACATATTTTTGACAAATAAATGTTTTTCAATTTATTAGTTGAATTAGAATTTTTAGATTAATCATATGACCTGAAATTAATTATATGTACTAGGGAAGGTTAATAAGTCAATGACTTTTTGAATGAAACACATTTTTTAATAAAAAATTATTTTTTAACGTTGTCTTCAACATTTCTCCAATTATTTGATCACTTCCAAAAATAAGATTTGTCAAGTACATCAAAATAGATATTTGTTTGTGAGATGATTTCATCGTTGAATTTAAATCTCTTTCCGCTGAGCCATTTCTTAAGGTTTGGAAACAAGAAATAGTCACTTGTGGTTAAATCCGGAGAATAGGGAGGATGAGGGAGCAATATGTATCTCAATTCCTTGATTTTCATGGAAATACAGTTTTTTCCATTTTCTTCTCAAATCACATGGTAATATGCTATTAATGGATGTCAAACAAAAACTTAAAGACTCATCTGGTACAAATTTCGACAGGAGACAGCTGATGGTTGCCTACTGAAAGGAGTAGTGTTGTCATTTTATTAAGGAGAGAGGAAATTAAAAAAAGTCACCGGCTTATTGACTTGCCGTCGTATTATAGCTTTGATGGAAGAGAGAGTGAGATATTTTTATATTATTTTTACAAATTGATTAAATTCCTATTAAATACTAAAAGCTATGAACTGATCTCTCTCGTGCTTTTATATAATTCATCATGTTTTTCATCATATTATTTGTTCAATTTTCAAAATGCCCCAACTTCACTTAATCCATTTCCATTCAGATTTCATCTATTATTCATCAACTACTTTCAAATAAATATGCTATTAAATAAATGAACATTTTTCAATTTAAATATTTTCTTGCCTCTACGGAATTTTAATACAATTTACATAATATCTAGAGTAATGCAATCATCAATTGACAATTAATTAGAGAGTATTTCTGGTCAATTTAACAGAACAACTTACCTAGTATCAGAATTAGGTTAATGCCCGTTCTTCTTCCCCACCTTCTCAAATTGGTCTCCAGATGTCTGAATTCAATCGACATGCAACCAACCACTTGCATTTAATTCAATGTAAGTTAAACTTTCAAATATACTAAAATATAAAACTACAATTAAACTTTTATTTAAGATACTTTTAAAAATTGTTTAATTTAATTTATTTTTAGAAATAATTTATATCAAATTTATTAATAATTGGTGAATGTTTATTAGTGGGAATTTATTTTAAGATGACCTGCTATTAAAACAATATAGTCTTGTTATCTAAACCTTTATCACTAGCAATTCAATTTGATAGATATTGTCTAAATATAGCGACTATTTCCATCTCTTGCCTTCTGATAGACTTAATTGTACTGGGAAGCTTTAACCATATTTATACTGATGGGATCTATTTTACTTCTGCATACTGGACCATGAAAGTAAATGCTGCGAAAGATAATGACCATATCGAAATTGAATGAACACTAGCGGGTTATGGACATTATTACCCTAATAATATATCTATTTTTTGTATTTTATTTATACCTTTAAGTGATTATATTCTTTAAATTTATTATATAAAAAAAAATAAATTTTATATTTTAAATGAAAGAAACATTTCAATGATCAAATTTTTTTTATAAATTATTCAAATTTATACTTATACTATAAATTAATGAATGTCACGAATCACATAATACTTATATAACTCAAATTTATTATTTAATTTTTATATATGATAGTAACCAAATGAAACAATAAAAAATCTGAAGTGTCTCCACTCGACTATCTCGCAAATTTGAATTGGATTAATTAACATATAAAATATTTAAATTAAATTTAATTAATTAAATTATAAATTAAGTATAATTGTTTGTGAATTTTAATTAATTAATTAATTTAAACAATTTTAATTTATAGTATAGTATTATTATTGAATTAAATTAATTAATTAACATATATTAAATTGATATTTAAAACCTTTACCTTCATTTTTAAGTCAAAATTTAAAAATTTCAAAAATTAATACTTTGTAGATGACACCACTCCACGTGCTGGGGGGTGATTAGCAGTCAATATGTTAAAATATTTATAAAATTAATTCCGGTACTTTCAGCGATTCGATCAAGCTGAAATTATATCTATAGCAGTTTTATTCAATTTTTAATCATGTGAAAAACTATCAACTTATCTTTATTTTTACGGTCAGTTTATAGGAAAAAAAATATGAAAATGTGGTAGGTAATGGTCCTCTTCCGAATCAGCTACATTTCTCATAATTTGATGAACTACGAATTTTGAATAATGACCGTGTACCAAACTTAATTATTCTAGCTCAAACCGTTTTTGCGTAATCTTGTCAACACACAAACAAAGAGATAGAGAGAGAGAGAGAGACATTTTTCTCAACCTTAGTGAAAATGTGTCAGGGGCCTTCAAAATGTATAAAAAGATCAAAATCTTGTGATCACTGGTGAGATAGTAAAAAACAATGTGTTTAACTATTTATATATTTTAATAATGACTTGAATAATTATGTTATCTATTCCCGGATTAATATATTAATTATTATTGCTTTTTTCATTATAATTGTAATAATATATTAGCGTTTTCAAAATATACTTTAATTTTAGATTATTTTCAAAATTGACTTTTTAAAACAGTTTTTAAAAAATAAAATTAAATTAAATTCTTAGTCGACAAAGAAATTGAAAAATATTTTTTTTTAATATTGATAATTAAATTTAACCAATTTTACTAATTGGATGTCAATAAAAAGAAAATGTATTTTATATATTTAAAAATATTCGCAAAAAAACTAATGATCAATTTTCTAATGAATTTATTTATTTATATAAAACAGTTTCATTTTTAATAAATTGCAAGTATCGAATTAAAACTACATTATTCAAGGCCTTTATAAATTTAATTTTATTATTAAATTCATTTATTAATTTGTCAGTTTGTCTACGTTGGTTTTCCCTTTGGTTTAACATCATTTGGCTGTTAAAATAATACTTTGAAATCCCACAGTTCAAATTATTATTTTTATTTTATTTTTTTTTATATAAATATTTTATTAAATTTATTATTAATTATTATTGAATAATAAAATAAGCAATATCTGTTTTTAAACATTTAAATATTCTAAGTTTAAATTGGGTGGCTCGTATTGCTGGTTGCATACATGCCAGGGGCTCCTAGCCAAGTAAACATTCAGTCAGTCGCCGTCGTTGTGTGAGTGCGCATGGCGTAGCACACCGGGCAGGCGACGCTCTGTCTACAGCGAAAGTGTAAGTGAATTTTCCATTAAAATTATCATAATTCACTAATACTAGGTAACCAATTAATGTCAATCTTTCTACTTACACACAAAGATCATTGTAAAATTGTTTGAAATGATTTACTGATTTTTTTATTGGCACTTATCACTTAGAGAAGGGGTAACGTCCCATTCATCCCTTTAAACGTTAATATATAATTGAATATATTTCTATATCTTGTAACAATCCTGAATAAAAGTGTTATAAATTTAAATATTAAATTTTATATCAATAAAATAAATTGATTATCAAAAAGATATTATCATCTTCTTCAATGAATATGTTTTAATGTTTAGACTATTTTTATATTAAATTTTATTAATAATTGATTTTATATATAAATATATATTTAATATAATATTCATAATTATAATTTATCAAAAACCTTGTTTACTTTAATATATCCACATTCTTTAAAATATTAATATAATATATATTAAATTTACATATGATTGATTATTTGTATTAAAATTTGGAAAAATAAATTTCTTCTTTAATATTTTTGAATAATTTTTTTTATAAATTTAAAAATAAAGAAATTTGTGAATATAATCTACTATATAGGTTTCCCACTATATTAAATTAATTCTACAGGTAAATATATCTCACCTAATGCCTGTGATTTATTCTTTTTAAATATCTCCATCGCTTCTTCAAAATTGATTTCTGTTGAGACCACCGATAAAAACAGGGGACGACATTTGAGTTATGTGCTTTTCAAAACTTAAATTTAAAAATGGCATAAAATTTGCGATATGATAATAAAATAAATTTTTTGACAAGCTGTGTGGTTTTAATTTTATAACGTTTTGAAATCGGATAGATTTTTCTGTCCCACCCTGTATATACCTACTACTAATGTTTATTTAATCCTTAAATATTTGTTTTTTCCTTAAACATATATATAAACGTAAAGTCTATATATATATATTTTTTTTCAGCGCATATATTTAGCATATATAAAATAATCGTATATATTTTAAAATTATCGAGACATGACTTTATAAAAAGATTAGAAATCAACCTGGAGGTCATAGAACTTCGACCTTTCAAAGTTTTTATAAACATGTATAATAAATATTTGAGTTTATTATATATTCTGTATACTAGTATACATCATATTTCATGCCACTTGCATCGAATCTCGGAGCATTCCAATTTCCTTTCATCAAGTCCCTATTTATATTATTCTTGATCTATGTAAATTGTAAATTGTAAATTGGTTTCTCCTTAAATAAATATATTGCCATTATATATAAATGAGAATACAACAAATTTTTTAATCTTCTTTCTTTTCTTAATTATAAATACAAAATTATTTTAAAGAACTTAGATGTATATTCATATAATAATAATAGATATACCTATATATTTATATACAATTTGTAAATGTTAGAAATGTTTTTATAATGTGCCCTAAAGAAAAATACATAAGAAAGATATATTGAAAATATATATATACGTATATTTAATAGATATTGTTTCATTAAATTATATTAGTCATATTTATTTTTGTTAAATGATCGTATTTACTTTTCTCTTCAAGCAGCATCCATTAAAAAATTTTATGAATGGATAAATATGTTTCTTTAAAAATAAAATATTAAGTATAAAATATCAACAACCAATTTCATTAAAGTTAACTAGTAAACAAAAAATAAATAATAAATTCCTTAATAAAAATTTAAATAAAAATTAGTTTTTAACAAAATTCGTCACGTATGAAATTAAGGGGTTAATAAACGAAGCATTGGCCCCACAAGGGCTCTTAAATGGGTGCGTGATGTCCATCAGCTGATGGCTATCTGCTCGTAAACGACCCGCCCTCGACGATTTCATGAGCTTTTTAAGAACCATTCCCCTATAATATTTGATATATTATCCACCAAACGTTCATCTATATACAAAGGTATACTATATATAGGGATAATCATAAATAATCGAAGTTATTTCCTTGAACACGCAATTTTCAAATAAATCGAATCATCCATTTTATCTTTTATTGCTCTTTCGGCAACGAATTGATGGAAGATTGGTTTGCCACGAACTTATATCAATCCTTTTGCCTATTTTTCGAATTGCTTAAAAACAAAAGAAAATAAGTGTAAGAATTAAACGTTTATCAGAAGCATTTATTAAATTGTTTGAAAAAATTTCTATACTAACAATAAGATATAAAAGGTTTTGCTATTTTTCTCAATAATTTGATTAGGAAATTTTATAGAAATTAATATAAAACATTTCCATATCTATGTATATTACTAAAAACTGAAACATCACTTAAATAATGAAATATTTACTTACTTGTAAAATCGCCTTACTGTCTAATATTAAATTTTATAATTTATTTATTCTATTTATATCAAACAGATTTTTATTTTGACATTTACATTAATTTTTAGAACTCAAAACTGCACTGAAGCTAGATAAATATACAATAAACAACAAAAAAATTTTTGAATAATTTCGTAATTAGCTATTGTAAATAGTTAAAGCTATTTGCTCAACAAAGATTTAGCCAAAGTTATTTCCCTAGTCAAATTGAAATGAAATAATAGTTGAAGCTATTTGGCAAGGAAAATGGCTATTGCCTAAATAAATGCTATTTTCCTAAAATTGCCATTTGACTACGACATATATATAATCATTTTTACCGACCGACGATAGTAAGGGAGGTATTGTTTTCACACCAAATTTCATATGTGGAGATTTTTACATATCTCCACGAATCATGCATTTTCTAAACAGAAAAAAGTATTTTTAGCATGATGTCTGTCCGTCCGTCTGTCCGTCTGTCCGTCCGTATAGATGTGTACAGCCTGAACGGCTCAACCGATTTTGATGCAATTTGGTATATTTACTTAATGCATCAGTGGGATGAATTGCTCAACTTTTGGTGCAATTCCGGAAACCGGAAGTGGTAGTATCAGCGATCGACGATAGGAAGGAAAGGGTTATTTTCACACCAAAGGAGATTTTTTTATATATCACCACGAATCATGCACTTTGTATTGGTTTTATCCTCGAGAAAAATCATATTTATTAGTTTTTTCTTGATTTAAAATTATATGACGTCATCCAGCCATTCATGACGTCACAGCCTGGTCTTGCATAGGTATATATTATAAATAAAATAAAATTAAAAATGTTTATATTTATTATTTATGTATCCATATCTGTTTTTTATTACATTAATAGATATATGAAAATTATTTGAAATTGTTTCTGTAGCTGGAAATTAATTTATTTCAAACCGTCGGTCGGTTCGGACCTGGCCACAGGTCAACTTATTTAAAATAGTTAGAAAATTTTGAAATCATTTTATTTTCTAAGTACTTATTTCTTTTTATACATTTACATATGTATTATTTATTTCTTATTTATTTATTTCTTATTTATATAATTTATATTTTGTTCTTGATCCAACCACTATTTTTTGATATTTATTTGTGGTAATTTATTTTATTTAATATAATTAATTAGTTTGTAATTTATTTAAATTATATTATTTATTTTAATTCTAGAAATGTTCAATAACGATTTTTTCGCAACTCGAATTGAACTTCTTCAACTTAAATAATATAGTTAAGTTAATGTTATACTTTTATTTACTATAAGTTATTTTCAATTTAAAAAGTAATCATATTATTATTTTTTAATTACATATCTAGAGACGATAGAGTATAGGAGGGATAAAATCTGAAACTCTCCTCAGAATCTTATATACTATTTTATTATATATTTTATATATTATTATAGATATTATATTCTATATAATATATGTAAACTAATTTTAGAAAAATACTTTTTTTATAAAGAATATTTATAATATAAGAATTAATATTAAAAAATACTTATTAAATTTAAACAACAAAACTTTTGGTAGGCGAAATATTAAGTTATATTTTTAAATTAACTACTCCCTCATAGTCCTCTATTTCAGAACTCAGAAAAGATTAATAATTTATCAAAATTAATAATAATTAATAGAATAGTAATATATTAATAGAAATAATAAAATATAATAATGTTTCTCATAATTGTATTTTTGAAAAATACCAATTGCATATTATGTACATGAATTTGACATAGCCACAGGGTTAGTGTTGTGGTAAATTAAGGGCGTTTGCTGATTCAGGACATGTCCGGGAGGACAGCCGTTTCACCCAATCCTCCTCAACGCGGTGGACACAACAAGAAATAATGCCTTTCGAGGACCATTCATTTCACGGCTAACTACCGACCTTTGTCAAGACTAAAGGAAACAACCACAAAAAAACAAATAAAAAACAAAATTTCACATAAGCCATTGCTCACCTTCCTTAAGAGAATTTTGTTCAATCACTAGAAAGCAATGAGACATAAAACATTTTTATTTATAAAAAGATTTAAAGAATCAAACGTTAGAAATAATTGAAAGGATTCTTTCTAGAAAAAGTAAAAAAATTAAATATTTTTATTTTTAGTCTTCTCTAAAGTAAAATAATGTTTCTAATTATTTTCCCTTGTTGTATCTCCTTTCTTCAAATATATAAAATATACACAATCATTATTAACTATTAATTTATTCAATGGTTTAAAGTTTTAAAATATAAATATAAAAAAGTTTTATAAAATAACGTTTTTCTCATCAAAATATAAAAAAAACTTTTTAAAAATACGCTTTTATTTAAATGCACTAAAAAGGAGAAAATAATTTCACCAAACACACCACGATTTCCTTACAATTAATCATATCATAAAACCATATAATAAATAAGATGCTCTTGAATGAACAACACGGAGAACTATATAAACTTTAAAAAACTAATTTCTGCGGTTATTGATTAGATATTAATAAAATTTATAGCCTCTGTTACTATAGACGTATATAAGAATATTGTGATGTAATTTCATAGAAATCGGTTCAGCCAATTTTGAGTCTATAACATCCTTATTTTCCAGACAGACAGACAGACATGCAAATTCTAAAGTCACTTTTGGATTCTAGAGGTCATGAAACGCGAAGATATGCAAAAAATTTTAAATTCTGAGCAATGTACAGTCAAAAACCTTTTTTTATATATATAGATTTTAAGTTCATGTAATTATATAATTGTACTAAATATTACATTTTATATTTATTATTTTATATATAAATTTTTAAAAATTAATTTATAAATAATAATTACTTTGGATATCAATGATCAGAGAAAAAGTATAGAATAATTTGCATAAAGGTTTATTTAAAAACTAATTAAATAAATAATCAATCCTATTTTAATTATAATCATAAAACGCATATTTTGTGTGAGAATTTTAAAAATTAACATTTTTAATTTGTTTAAATATTTTTTTTTAAATATAACAAGAATATTTAGACTTTCATAAATATATAATGTTGATAACATATAGGAAATCACCGCTTTCTCTTGAAATTAATCTTTCTTCTAATCAAAATCTCTAAAAAGGATCCCGCTTCCTATCCTATATAATACAATTTCCAAAATAATATTTTTTAAATTTTGTTATTCTTTGATTTTACGAATAATATTAAATACTAACACAGTTTATTTTCTTATCATAATTGAAATTTTTCTCCAAATGCTAATATTCAATTAAGTATTTTATATCAAATATGTACATAATTATTTTTCAACACTTGTATCATTAGTCAAATAATTTCAAGTAACATTAAAATTGTTGAAAACTTGACTACTAACACATAAATTAAAATTTAATCCATATAATTATCAATACAAATTCATCTCATATCGATGCGATATCTTATAAATATATGAGTTGTAACTATAAATTATTTTTATTAATTTAATTTATTAATATATATATATATATATTGATATTTACAATATCTCAATTGATCTTATTGGCCTTTTAAACTTTGAAAACATTCACATTACGGCTATAATTTAATACTATTAATTTTTAAGATTATGTGAGTAAATCATTTTAATTAAGAAAATTTGATCTCATATTTGAATTTTCACGTAAGATTTTAATATATATTTTTTAATATTATTTTTATAGTAGTTTAGTGTTATGCTAATCTCTTTATATTTTATTTTTATTTTGTTTACTTTGTTTTTTTTTAAATAAATTAATAACATTTAAAGTAGCATAAAAAAATTAATCGAGGCAGGAAAAGTGATGGGGTTTGAAATTAATAGTGATAATGCAAAATAATTAGTATCAGAGAGAATAATATTTGCAAAGAATTTAAATCGAGATTGCAATCGGGAAATTATTATCAAAGGGGATCAAAATGATTAAATTATTAATTGTATTATATGGGTGGGAGGCATGGTCTATAACTCTGGGAGATGAGAGTAGATTCAGAGTATTTGAGAATAGGATTCTTCCCAGCATTTATGGGCCAAAGAAAGATGAGGACACCGAGGAATAGCGGAGACTGCATAACAAGGAATTGCATGACCTCTATGCATCTCTAGATATAGGTCATAAAATAGAGAAGGCTGGGATCGGCAGGGCACATGGCTAGAATGGGAGAGGAAAAATATATTGGTGGGGAGTTCGATTGGAAAACGTCAGATTGGAAGACCAATTGTGAACAGGGTGAACAATGTAGGAAGGAACGTGAGAGAGATGGGACAGGGTAGGAGTTAGATGGTTATAGCTCAGAATAGGGACACTCGGGGGGGGGGTACAGGGGGCGGAGCCCCCGTCTAGGTGTGGAGAGCGCCGAAGGCGCTCGGAGCAGCTAGTATATATATAAAGACAATATTTTGTTATCAATTGAATGCTCTTTTCCTTTGTTAAAATTTAAGTAAGAAAATTCATCAGGGCGGGTTTTTAGAAATGCAAAAAGGCAATTATTCAAATGAATGTGAAATGTTCATCGATACGGAATATTGTTTTTGCTTGTTCGTTAAAGAGTAAAGTAACCTTTTGCTAAAGTTTTTCTTGTAACTTTTTCATGATATTCAACAAGAATAATAAACAAACCTTAAGCGTTTATAGAATTAGTTTAGTGTGAAATCAGTGATCAAAGTTTTTGCTTCATTCTTTATAGATTAAACATTTTATAAATAGCAACCACGCTATGGGAAATATAGAAGAAAGTAAATTAAGAAATTAATAAAGAATATGTTAAATCATATTTCATTTTTTAATATAAATTAATCTATTTCTGGAAAAGTTATTTCTTATAATAATAAAAAAAATTATTTCAAGATAAATCTGATTATAAATAAGAAATAAGCATCTGTTTCTGAAAATGAATGATATATATTTATATATATTAATTTTATAATTAAAGTAAATTTTGATTTTTAATTAGCCAATTGTTTTTTGTTTCTTTAATATCTATTTTTCAAAATTATAATTAATTAATGTCTATTTGATGCATTTATATAGTAATATATTATATACATTATTTCATATTTATAAAAATAATTTATAATTTTAATCAAATCTCGAGGTTTAATTTTTTGTGTCAAGAAGTTGAATTCTTTTGCTCATACTAATAGTAAGATTGTTCTCTCTGTTGATATACAAACAAACAAAATAGATAAAAAAACATTTATTTTCTAAATTAACAGGATTTTGTTTTTGTATTGATTTTATTAATAAGGATTTTTTTTAAATTTTATACTTATAAAAATTTAATACTAAGAAGTGGATCGGTTGCGTTACGTTTTGGAAATTTTGATGTCAAAGATTCACCTTATCTCGGTAGACACATCACCAAAAGAGTTAACTAAAACGTGTCAATATCTGCTCCTTATAGTCAAACGGTGGGTTTGGATCTCTACTGTTGCCAACTGTCGAAGTTGGTTAATGCAATTAAATGAAACGCCCAGAATTGATTAAATACTAGAAGTCATCTTCCAACTCAAATCGTTCGAATACATGTAGCTTTAGCGCCAAGCAAAAACTGGAGGAACTTGGTTGGGATATTTTGCCGCATTCACCATATAACCTACACATTGACTAGTTGGTTTACCATATGTTCCGGTCGCTGAAACATTTTCCTGGTGCTAAGACATTGCGTTCAAAAGAGGACAGCGAAAATTAGATGTCGAGAAAAAGATTCATGCTTTGGTTGATTAAAGACAATAAGTCATAGGACAAAACGGTGAATATTTGGGTTAAATTCATTCTTTCAGTTTTTTGCTAATAAATTTCGAATTTTCATAAAAAACCTACACAAACTTTTTTTAAAACCTAATATATATGTTTCTTAAAATTTAACTTCCAATGATTTTATTTTACCTTTAAATTTCCAAAATTTAGATAAATTTTATTATAAATAAGATTTAAAGTATAAAAAAAGAACGAAGGGGAAAAAATTGAAATTTTCCAGGTGCGTCACTTTTTTTGCGTGTTAGTGTAGATTATTATACTTCGAATATGTATAGGCAAATATATTTTTAATAAATTTTATATGTTAGTATTTTCACTTAGTGAACCGAATATAAGAAATAAAAAATTTATTTATTTTTTTTATTTAAAATTAATATTGATATTTTTTTATAAGTAAACATGCATATTGGTAATAATTAAATTGTTTTTTTTTCATTCTTTTTTACTTTCATACCTTATAAAAAATTATTAATTTTTTTTTGGTTAATTGGAATATGCTGTTCATTCAATGAGGAGATATTCGTGTTAAGCTGTCTTAGTTCAATGTGTTTGTGCAAACAAGCGAGTTTATCAAGCAGGACAAATGTTCCCGCCGAGAGTTCAATTGATCCCGTTTATTCCCTGATGGCCTTCTGTATCTCCTATCTGTCGAAAGCTTTAGAACTTTGCTATTTATCCCTATCACTAGTTGGCTGTTGAAAAGCGCAAAACAAAGACCCTAACATTTATTCGGGACTTTTATTTAATGACTTGGTTTTATTTGAATTGATTCTTTTTTTTCTCTTTGAATAACATTTTTATCTTTTCAATTTAAATTGTTTTATATTATATATATATATATATATATACACACATTTAAAATATTTAGGTAAAAATTGTTTTGAAACATCTGTTTCTATAAGCTCAACTTGTTTTTATTTGTTTGATGAAAAAATATTTATATTTAAAAATTCTAATAAATATAATATAATATATATATGAAAAAGTTTTATTTTTTTAATATTTATAATTTGTATGAATGTGTATAAAAAATAATTTAATTTTAATTTTCAAGCAATTCTACATTCCATGATGTAAAATTATATATATAATATTTAATAATTTTTCACATCGTATTAATTTAATTTCCTATTGTAGAGATATGCATAAAAAGAGTAAAAATGAGATTAAATATAATTAATTATTCAATTTTATAATATTTTTATTACTAAGGTAAGTACGAAACAGAATAACTCACATTTAAAAAACAAATATTAAATTTATTATATTTACTCTTTTTCTATCATTATTCTATATTAATAAATTGCAATATATTTGAAAGAGCATAATTAACATAAAATTCAAATAAGATTCCTCTATAACAGGGATGACCAACCTTTTAATTTAATGGGCCACATCGCAAACTTAAATATTTAACTGGGCCGCAAAATTACCAGAATATGTTAAGCCTAGCTAGTGAATGTCTCAAAACTTATGGAGATTTTTGGGGATAGATGTGGTTTTTTGTTTTTGAATGTTGCAGCCTTTTTTTTATAGCCTCGAAGTTATAGGTCGCTTGCCGGACTGTGAATGAATTCTTTAAAATTTAATTCCAAAATGAGTCGATAGAGGGCCGGATCAAAACTTTGAGTGGGCCGCAATGTGGCCCGCGGGCCGCGTGTTGGACATCCCTGCTCTATAATATATATAATATAAGATAGATAATAGAATGTTATATATTATAAGAGAAATGTTCAACCCTTTAACCTTTCACTAATTCATTAAAAATAGTTAGCTAATTAATTAATAGTATTATAAAATAATATTATTAATGTTAAATTATGAATGATTTAATATAATATTATTTTTTATAATATATTATAAAAATTTTCAATAGTCTAAATTTATTACTAACTATTATATTTATAATAACTATTAAATATATTGATATTTATATAAATTTTGTCAGACCCTCTATTTAATCTTTTACTTCAAAATAAATCAATAATATCAAGCATTTTGTTACGGTTTCTTCTTATGATAATAAATTATCCCTTTATCATGCAATATATTTTATGTTCTATCTATAAATTAATCAGGAAATATGAGATAATTTGAATGACACAGAAATCAAATTTGAATTTGGATATTTAATCATAATTTTAATCAGATTTTATTTTTTTATTTATTTCATTACTTTATGAAAATAGTTATTATTCAATTGCAGGAATAATCACTTTCTAAGATTATTCAATCTTAATTATACTTACATTTTATGATAATTTTAAAACGTAATTAAAAAACTAATAACAATGTATGTATTTTGTTTATTTTTTGTTTTATTTTTGATAGCGATAAAAATGATAGTGATATTAATTTTATAACCTTAAAATATATATAAAAATGTTGAATTTCTCAAATAATTATTTTAATATTCTCTCTCAATTGGTTAGGGGAAGAATTGGTTCCCAGTATCCCTTGATGATCGTAAAGACTGACCAATAAGGCTTGGTCAAGTAGTTACTAACCCCTACATTTATAATCATAATGGTTTTCCTGCACCATCTATTTTGATTATATGAAATAACAAATAAATATTTTATAACAAAGGATACTTAATTTTTTTTATAGTATAATATATATTAATCAAATTTTATAAAGAACCTGTGTTTATTTATATTTTTTCTTTTTTAAAATAATAATTTTAATCTTTTATGATTTTTTGGAAAAATATATTATTTAATTAATTTTTTTTTTTTTTTTGATCTATTATAACTTTTTGATGGAGTGAGGTACTTTAATTTTATTTCAACTAAAAATAAATAAATTATAATTAATAAACCTAAGAATATTAAACATAAATCAATAAATATTATTGAACATAAATCAATAAAAATTGAGTTAAAAAAATTATATTATTAAATAATGTTAATAATTTATTTTATTAATGATTAAAACAATGAGATAAAATTATCTATTAAATTATAAAACTAAAAAATACCCCCAATAAGAAAAGACAGGAAAATTATCATCTGTGTTTTGGATTAGAACTAGTGATGAAATATTTGATGAAATTTATGTTTGTATTTCAGGTCCAAAATTGAGTAAAATGACACTTTATCAAATTATTTTAATATTTGCTTAACAATTTTGCAATCATTTTCATGTTTGGATGATCTCCCTTGATGAGTATGAGTGCTTTTTAGTATGTTCACTATGCCGGTTTACGGTTTTAATTAAAATAACCATAACATTCGATATTATTGCTAGTTGGATTATTCAACAGTGCAATTTTATTTATTAACCTTAATTAACTAACAATTTAGTAATAATGGTGTTAGATTTATTGGTAAATTGATAAACTGGTGAAGGATACTTTAATCTAGATACTTGACGCGAATGGGAGAAGAAAGGTGAGAAGTTTGTTTATAAACATATTTCTTTATTATTGATTTTTATGACACTATTTTCTTTTCCCTACAAAGACACAAATAAAGTGTAAAAAGATGATGTAGAAAAGAAAAGCTAAAATTGTTGTTCATATGGATTGTTTTTTTTAGAATCATTTATTTAAGTTTTTGTATAGTACTTGCTATTACTAACGGTACCTAAAATTATTTAAAAAAAAATAATAATAAAGACCTAGGATATATAAACTTTAAAATAAGGACTGATTTTATATAAAATTAATGATACAAACGAAATTCAAAAAAACATTATAATTAAGGAATTCAGTGTCGTAAAAGGACCCGCAATGCGGATTGGGTGCACCACACGTTTTCAAATTATTTGTCGTATCCAGCAATAAAATATGAGAGTGATATCTTTTTATATGTTTAAAAAATTGAATTGAAAAACTAAAAAAATGATGGACAAATATTATTGATACATAAAAAAAATGTTTAGAATGTTTACATTAAAAATATTTTGCTTTTTCATATATTCAAGAAATATAATAATTTTTTTATATAATTTTCCTATGGTTTTATTTAATAAGAATTTCTTTTAACATTTTAAGTGTTGCACAAATCCAAAAAACTCAAATTGATTTAATATATAATTTGAAAATAATTAATTGAAAAACTAATTTTTTTTTCTTTCTTTATTAACCCTTTCAATATACTGTAGGGACATATTGTCCCAGAGAATTTCTAATATATACTAAAATAATTTAAATGCTTACAAATGCATTGGGATCTGGGATTTCAGTTGTGTACGGTCATAGGCTAGTAAATAAGCCCAAAACTGTCTGCGTTTTTTATTTTTTATAATATTTTGTCATTCTAGATGTTACTAGCAAACAGTATACACGGGTCATGCCTATTACTACCTGTTTTTATTTGTTCTGTGCTCGGATTTGCTATTTATAATTTTATATTACTTATTTAGTGTGCAGCAATAATTTTTATCAGTTTTTTAGTTCCAAAAATATAATAATGAGACTTATATGTCCCATCAGTATTGAATAACCGATATATTCAAAAATAAGCTGGAGTGTATCCACTCGGCTATCTCGCAATTTGTTAAAAAATTAATTCCGGTACTTTCAGCGATTCAATCAAGCTGAAATTCTATATATAGCAGTTTTATACAATTTTTAATCATGTGAACAATTATCAAACATATTTCTTTATTTTTACGGTCACTTTAGAGGGAAAAAAAAAATCAAAACGTTGTAGGTAATGACCATCTTCCGGTTGAGCTATATTTCTCAAAGCCTTCAAAACGTATAAAAACATCAAAATCTCGACTTCGAAAATTTTCGTGATCTCTGGCGAGATAGTAAAAAAGGGGACAAAGATCACTTGCCAAATGTGCACAGTAGTGCTCTGCAATGATTGTTTTGCTAAGTATCATTCTTGATTACTTTATATATATATATATATATATGCAGTAAAAAAGAAATGTTGAATTTCAATTATGTGTTTTTCTTTTCTTTTTTTTCTTATTTTATGTGCTCCACAATTTTACTATCAAAAAATACTGTTGGGACATACGACCCACTCACCAATAATATTGGCACAATATGTCCCAATTATTATTGTACAATAATCAAAAAATAATATGATCATTTAATAATATGATGTTTTTCCCGCTAAACTAAATTAGAAATAAATATTTTCTGCTATAAATATCACATTAATTATTAGAAAAAAAAATCGTATTGAAAGGGTTAATGATCAATCTAGATCATTTATTTATTAAAGAAATATAATACAGAGAAAACAACAAAAAAAACTTTGTGTTGTCAATTATATGAGAAACAGCACTCACTCACTCTATTTCTCAATTACCCATGTTATTTGTAAAATAAACTTTTTTAAATCCTTGTTAATCACTTTGTGAGAAAGACTCAGAAGCGATTAGATTAGTTTCCTCTAAGCGGTATATTTAGCGAAAGGATTCGGGTCAATAAATTTAATTAGATTTATATTTATATGCATTAGAATTCGATAATATTACCTCGTTTTCAAATAGAAGCAATTTACATTGAATGGTAAGATAAATAAAGAGAAGTTATTTAGTAGAGGATATGTCAAACATTTAAATTTAAATTTACCAATATATTAATAAAATTTAACTAACTGGAAGGGAAAATTACAGCGATGTTATTTAGTACATAAACTGATATGAGGGCATTTCACCATAGTTCTTTCTATCTATCTCTGTGGCTCTACGAAACTCGAAAGTTCTTGGTCGCAGCAACCACATTTCTCCAAATATCCCTATTCTTAGCCACAACCATCCAACTCCTACCCTCTCCCATCTCTCTCATGTCCCTTCCTATATTGTCCACCCATCGCGTCTTGGTCTTCCAAGCGGTTGTTTCCCCATCGGTCTTCCCACCAATATATTTTTCGCTATTATTTCCTATTCTAGCCACGTGTTCTCCCATTCTCGATTTTATAACCCAAACTATGTCTGGAGATGCATAGAGGTCATGCAATTCCTCGTTATGCAGTCTCAGTCATTCCCCTTGGCCCATAAATGCCGCGAAGAATCATATTCTCAAATACTCTAAATCTATTCTCGTGTCCCAGGGCATAGACCATGCTTCACACCCATATAATACAATCAGTAAAATAATTATTTTATATATTTTAATTTTGATTCCCTTTGATAATAATTTTGACAAGATAAGTCCCTTTACTGTATGATAACAGACGTTGCCCGATTTTAACCTCGATTTAAATTCTTTTTCACTATAGTTCTACTTTAAATAAAATTAAATTATATTCAAAAAAATATAATTTTTTTCTAAATTCCAAGATTATACGAATATTGCCAGTACTATTTAAACAAATATATTTAAACTAACTCAAATAAAGTTTTTTTTTTACAATCCTATAATTATATAAATATATATATACATATATACATGTACATATTCATGGATATAGATATACATATTTAGAGTAACATGTGTAAAGTGAAAACTTCTTTAAAGTTTTAAATATATTCCACGTTACATGAATAATAAAGTAGCTATTAAAAAATGTGTCTGTTCTCGAGAATTTGAAGTAGGTCAGATTGTTTTTTAATAGAAGAGAGAGATTTGGGGGTGAAAAGTTTTAGTCATCCAGAAATTTAATAATTATTATATTATAAAAAAATCAACTATAGAATAAAGAGAATTATATCGATAATCTTAACAAAAAGTTTTTTTATTTTTAAAATAATGGTTGAAATATTTAGTTACAATATTTTTTAATTTGAAATTGAATAAAGATATCATTGTTGGATTTTGATAAACGACTATGATAAAAATAAGATTGTGGATCATAATACTTTAATGTAAATAAAAGAAAAAAATTGATTTTGTTTTAATTTCAATTCCTTATCGGTCTGCTGACTAACAAAATTTAATTTAATAAAGTAAAATAGAAATTATCAATTCATTCTCAAAGTGTAAGTATCATTGAAATTTCATAAAACAAATTAAGAAATAGAGAAGTTGTAAAATTTTCAAATTTATGAAATACTTATAGCCTCGAAGTTTTATCTTTTTTGCAAAAATTCTCTAATGATTTATTGTTTGTATACAGATAGCCAATACATCACTGAAGCACATCTACGTCATATCAATTGGTGTTTTTTATTAGTGTTTGTCGCAGTTTTTAAATATCATAATAATTAAAAAATTATTAATAAAATGTTTATATAATCGTTGATCTAAGAACAAAAATGAAAATGTATTCTTAATTACAAATTCCAATGACAGCATGAAATATTACTACTAATAATCTTAAATATTCATTTTTTTTTAATATTCATGGCTTAATGGTCAAATTTTTTTCACCAAAATTTAGCAATCTTGATGCACTGATTTTCTATTTGATTTATGCATAAGTGTCAACGTGTTTCAAATGACTTTCTCTATTCATTCGGTGAGAGTTTTGATGAATTATGAAATGTATGCGGCGGATATTTAGAAGGGGGTTGGGGTAGGGAAGATAGGTTAAATAATGTAGAGTAATGATCATGATCG
This sequence comes from Labia minor, assembly GCA_963082975.1. Lineage (NCBI taxonomy): Eukaryota > Metazoa > Arthropoda > Insecta > Dermaptera > Spongiphoridae > Labia > Labia minor. The sequence continues at coordinate 39,281,274 of OY720344.1, read as the reverse complement.
TTGTGATCATATTTCTCATGACAGCCGTTGCTTTGAGCTGTCTATGTGGCCCGATTGAAACTATTTAAATTTTAATTGCTAACGCTTGTACTAAATAAATGGCAGCTATGAGATTGTTTATAATGAACTCCCTCTGTGATGATCCATTAGCTGGAAACTAACATAATTATTTTCATTATGTTTTTGTCAAAGGATTAACTTTTTGAGTTTGGGAGAGAATAGAACATCATATCACTTCTTTTATCATGTCATTCATTAATTATAATATATGAAAAATTAATATATATCATTATACCATAAAAAATCAAAAAAAACATTATTAATTAATTAATATAATCAACCGTGGGGACAAAAACATATAATTAAAATTAAATTAATAAGTTATGAGTGTGGGTTTAAAATTCTAACAGAACATATAAAACACATTAGTAGATCTATATTTGTATCAGCGCTTTTATTATATATTATATTATAAATTTTTTCATCATAGTAAGGTTTGAACATCATCACATCCATTTTACCACTTAGCTTCGCCCTTGATATAATCATATAAAATATATATATATATTTTCTAATTTTTTTAGACCATAGTTAATTTCCTTAAAAGAATCTAATTCTGTGGCGCTAGGAGATTGGAAAATTATTAGTCGCAGCAGGAAGATTTCGCTTACAGTTTCTGTTCTGTCCGACCTACATCCAACACTTATTTTCTCCCAAGTTTCTTGCTTCTCTTTCGCACTCTTTTAATCACGTAATCTATATATTTTTTTTTATTCATTATAATAAAATTTAAACAAATAACATTTTTCACTTTCTTAATTTATATAAATTTCAATTTAAACTGATTGTGTCATACGATTTGCTAGGACTCTGAATAATTTGTGTACAGAAATATTGAATGTTCATAGCGAGATTTGATATAATGTTGTCTGATTTGTCCTTAACCGTTTTTTAAAATTTAAAATAGAGGGATATAAATTATATTCGAATAGTCTATATATACTATATATTTCAGTATTTTTTTCTGAATTTAATACCAAGTTGATTTTCAAAATTTTCTATTCTTTATGCATATGATTGATTACATGTGTTAAAATTTAAACAAATTCAAATATTCTAATTTTTAAATTTATTTACAATTTAATATTATTTTTTATTAATATCATATCAAAAAAGAGAATTTATTAAAACTTAAAAATAATAAAAGAAGCCTATTAATAAAAAAATATAATAAAATACAAAAATTTTGATTAAATCAAATTTAGTGGGAATTTCTAGAAATTAATTATATGTTTATTTTCACATGTTAACTGAAGTGAGCCCCGTTGTCTTTGAATTAAAATATGAAGCATAATTAAATAATGGATAAATTCTGTTATTATACATACAATCCTTCCTCTTCTATCACTCTATCTATTAAAAAAAACTGCATTAAAATCCGCGTTGTGTAGTTTTAAAGTTTTAAAGTGTTTATAGTGACAGAGAAATCGGCCTTGTTTTATACTATGTAATTATGAACAATTTCTTTGAGAGACTTAAGATCTCATTCGATTATTAAGCTTATGTTTCTAGAACATAACTACGAGGGCAGGTCAATAAGTCCGTGATTTTTACCGACCGACGATAGTAAGGGAGGTATTGTTTTCACACCAAATTTCACATGTGGAGATTTTTACATATCTCCACAAATCATGCATTTTCTTATCAGAAAAAAGTATTTTTAGCATGATGTCTGTCCGTCCGTCCGTATAGATGTGTACAGCCTGAACGGCTCAACGGATTTTGATGAAATTTGGTATATTTACTTAATGCATCAGTGGGATGAATTGATCAACTTTTGGTGCAAATCCGGAAACCGGAAGTGGTCCGTCCGTCCGTTCGTCCGTCCGTATAGATGTGTACAGCCTGAACGGCTCAACCGATTTTGATGAAATTTGGTATATTTACTTAATGCATCAGTGGGATGAATTGATCAACTTTTGGTGCAAATCCGGAAACCGGAAGTGGTCCGTCCGTCCGTCGGTCCGTCCGTCCGTATAGATGTGTACAGCCTGAACGGCTCAACCGATTTTGATGAAATTTGGTATATTTACTTAATGCATCAGTGGGATGAATTGATCAACTTTTGGTGCAAATCCGGAAACCGGAAATGGTCCGTCCGTCCGTCGGTCCGTCCGTCCGTATAGATGTGTACAGCCTGAACGGCTCAACCGATTTTGATGAAATTTGGTATATTTACTTAATGCATCAGTGGGATGAATTGATCAACTTTTGGTGCAAATCCGGAAACCGGAAGTGGTCCGTCCGTCCGTCCGTATAGATGTGTACAGCCTGAACGGCTCAACCGATTTTGATGAAATTTGGTATATTTACTTACTGCATCAGTGGGATGAATTGATCAACTTTTGGTACAAATCCGGAAACCGGAAGTGGTAGTATTAGAGATCGACGATAAGAAGGGAAGGGTTATTTTCGCACCAAATTTCACATAAGGAGATTTTTTTACATATCACCACGAATGTATTGGTTTTATCCTCGGGAAAAATCATCTTCATTATGTTTTTCTTAATTTAAAATTATATGACGTCACCCAGCCCTTCATGACGTCACAGCCTCGGGTAACGCCGGCTACTACAGCTATATATTATAAATAAAATAAAATTAAAAATATTTATGTTCTATCCATATCTGTTTTTTAATTATATAAAAAACTGGTAATCCACGGTCGCCAGCAATCTTTTTTTACCGACCGACGATAGTAAGGGAGGTATTGTTTTCACACCAAATTTCACATGTGGAGATTTTTACATATCTCCACGAATCATGCATTCTCTTAACAGAAAAAAGTATTTTTAGCATGATGTCTGTCCGTCCGTCTGTCCGTCTGTCCGTCTGTCCGTCCGTATAGATGTGTACAGCCTGAACGGCTCAACCGATTTTGATGAAATTTGGTATATTTACTTAATGCATCAGTGGGATGAATTGATCAACTTTTGGTGCAATTCCGGAAACCGGAAGTGGTAGTATTAGCGATCGACGATAGGAAGGAAAGGGTTATTTTCACACCAAAGGAGATTTTTTTATATATCACCACGAATCATGCACTTTGTATTGGTTTTATCCTCGAGAAAAATCATATTTATTAGTTTTTTCTTGATTTAAAATTATATGACGTCATCCAGCCATTCATGACGTCACAGCCTGGTCTTGCATATATATTATAAATAAAATAAAATTAAAAATGTTTATATTTATTATTTATGTATCCATATCTGTTTTTTATTACATTAATAGATATATCAAAATTATTTGAAATTGTTTCTGTAGCTGGAAATTAATTTATTTCAAACCGTCGGTCGGTTCGGACCTGGCCACAGGTCAACTTATTTTAATTTCCCGTCACTTAAATGAAATTGTAACACTGGTCCTGTCAGCAGGCAATTATCAGCTGACTCCTGTCGAAATTTGAACCAGTTGAGTGTTTTAGTCTTTGTTTAACATTTATTAATAGCCGACTACCTCGTGATTTGAGAAGAAAATGGAAAAAAGTGATTTTCACTAAAAATCCATGAATTGGGATGTGAATTGCTCGCCCATCTACTCTATTCTCCAGATTTAGCCCTGAGTGGCCATTTCTTGTTTCCAAACCTCAATAAATGACTCGGCGGAAAGAGTTTTAATTCCAACGATGAAATCATCTCACAAACAAATCTATTTTGATGTGATCGACAAATGTAATTTTTGGAAGGGATAAAATAATTGTAGAAACGTTGGACGAAGTGTATCGAGCTCAACGGAGACTACGTTGAAAAATAAAATATTTTTTTATCCAAAAACATGTGTTTCATTCAAAACTGACATATTGACATTCACTCGTATTTTTTGTTCAAATGAACTTTACTTAATTTGAAATTGACAAATTCTTGAAAAATGGCGTTTGTAATCAGATCTTAAAGAAAGATAATGAGAAATTAGAATGGGTTTCAGAAGAAGGGGAATAGAACATTTAAAGATTTGGACAAACCAGAGAGCATGGTTCGAATTTCACCACAAGAGCAAGATAAACTTTGCAACAACTTGGAATATTTTACTTTATTTAAAAAGCAGCATTATAATTTTGTGGAGACAGCAATTTGAATAATGAATGCAAACGGCGAGTTTATAGAAGATACAGGGCCTAACTTTATGCAAATTTTCATTTATTAATTACTTAATATGACAATTATTATGACTAGTCATTAAAGCTTTTAAAACTTATTTTTCTTTATTTTTAATTTGTATTAAGTTTATTAATTACAAAATAAATGTTGAATTTAATTAAATTGCCAGTTATTATATATATTTTTAAATTCTCCTTCCATCTCTCTTTTTTAATTTTATTGTTTAGATAGCTTTAAAAAAAAGATCAAATTATTTATTTTTTTTCACTTTCTTACGCCTTACTTAAGTTTTTAAAGAATTTTAAATATGATTAGAAAGTGAACATTAATTGCCTCATGTAAACTAAATGGTTTTTAATAATTTGGTAAATATTTGCTCTTTTCCCTAAATCCTGAATTAAATAATAAAGCTTGCTTTGTGGTGAATAAATTGTTCAATAAAGACATCAAACAACATTCAGCTTATAATCATATTAACCAAGTTCAATGGCCATGGTTTTGTTGGCTGTATCGTTTTTAATGAACTTAAAGCATTGCAAATTCCATTTAGGCAATTCAATTTCAAACATCATGTCTTTTCTTTCAACCAAAACATAAAATTAAATAGTTATTTAAAACAATTTAATTTTTGGTTTTATTGATTAATTCTTCACACACAGCCTTAATAATTAAATTTTTCTTTAAAATTTACATTTTGGGAGAGGGGCTTGAAAAATGGGTAAAGAAGAAAGAAAGAAGTAAGGGAGTTCGGTTTATGAAGCGATGATACACTGAATGAGTTATGTAACATAAGAAATTTAATATTTTTCAAGTTACATATTCTACAAATGTCTTAACTACTAAGTGATATATAAATATTATACATAATATACATAAAATTAAATTAACAAAATATTAATAACATAGCTATTTAACGAGGTTCAGTGAAAAAATGTTGAACTATTAATAATAATAATAATAATATTAATAATTATATAATAATAATAAGATATATGAGAACATAAAAGAAGAATGAGAAGAATATTAAGAATATTATAAGAATTAATAATATGAATAAGAGGAAAGGTCAATAAGTCCGTGACTTTTTTTAATGAATCACAAGTTTTTGGATAAAAAATTATTTTATTTTTCAACGTAGTCTCCTTTGAGCTCAATATACGTCGTCCAATTTCTCCAATTATTTTATCCATTCCAAAAATAAGATTTGTCGAGGTAAACAAAATAAGTATTTGTTTGTGAGATAATTTCATCGTAGGAGTCTTCTTATCTTATTTATTTATTTATTTTTTCTTACTATTAGTTAATATCAATTTATCAATAAGCTAACTAGATCTTTTACAAATAAAATTTTCAAAAATCATTTTATAATATATATTTAAATTGAAATAAATCGAAATATTAATTATTTACAATAAAAATTTTTTAAACCATTATATTTTTCATTATAACCGGCTCAAAAGTATTAAAATTGTTACTTCAATATTTAAATCCTTAAACTCTGCTCAAATCTTGAATTCAAATTTTCGAATACATCACAATACTTCATAAATATTTATTTATGTATATATTATATTATATTTATTCTCAGGTGAAATTTCATTTTTTTTTTAAAAAAAAAAGTATTGACTTTGCCGAAAAATCTTTTATTTTATTTAGATGACATTGTCAAACGCAAATAGTTATTGTGTAATTCAAGGTCGTCAATATGATGACAGTTCAAAGAGAAAAAACGATTGAATGTCAATTCTGGATACGTAGCAAGTTGATGAACAGAGGTTCACTGACCATCTGCCAACGTCATTCATCACCAATTCACCAATATATCATTCGCAACAGCAAAATTTGTACTACTTTTAGAAAGACTTTTTAAGCCAAATTTTCGGGGTTCAACTTGTTTTTTATATTATATCAGAGAATTATTAATTTAATTAAAATAAAATATGAAGAGTAAAATATTTAATTAATTAAATTGAAAGTAGTATTATGGAATAAGAATACGAAGGAGGGGGGAAGAAAACATTTTTACAATTTTTCACTCATTTATATTGATATAGTGACTATGTTGATAGTTTTTTTCATTATTTTATTGAATAATTATTTAAAAATAAAATTAATTATTTTTAAATATTAAAATTTGTTATTGAATATAATCATAATAAGGCTTAAAAAGCTTAAGGATTCAATTTCAGGGTCTGACCAAATACTTTTCTCATTCTACCAGACCCTTCCAGTTTATGTACACTACAATTGAAAAACATTAAATTAGTAGCGACCCCCGATCACAAAAACCAAGACTGAGATTGAGAGTATTTGTTTTACTGATCATACATTATCTTTACTCAACTAAGATGGCAATCGACTTAATAAGTCTAGGCCTTTCAAGGCGTGTAGCACCAGGGGTATGTGAGATTTGAATAATAATATTCAAAGCAAACAATATTATCTCAAATAAGTTTATATATTTTTATAGGTTTGAATAATTATCAATCTTGGTATTTACTTAAATCTATTCATTACCGACCGACGATAGTAAGGGAGGTATTGTTTTCACACCAAATTTCACATGTGGAGATTTTTACATATCTCCACGAATCATGCATTTTCTAAACAGAAAAAAGTATTTTTAGCATGATGTCTGTCCGTCCGTCTGTCCGTCTGTCCGTCCGTATAGAGGTGTACAGCCTGAACGGCTCAACCGATTTTGATGAAATTTGGTATATTTACTTAATGCATCAGTGGGATGAATTGATCAACTTTTGGTGCAATTCCGGAAACCGGAAGTGGTAGTATTAGCGATCGACGATAGGAAGGAAAGGGTTATTTTCACACAAAAGGAGATTTTTTTATATATCACCACGAATCATGCACTTTGTATTGGTTTTATACTCGAGAAAAATCATATTTACAAATTATATGACGTCATCCAGCCATTCATGACGTCACAGCCTGGTCTTGCATATATATTATAAATAAAATAAAATTAAAAATGTTTATATTTATTATTTGTCAACTTATTTTTGTTTTCGTTTACTTTTTTCTCTTAACAATTCAATTCTATAAATAAAATTAAAGTAGCTGTCTTTAAGTAATTCATCTTTAATAAAAAAAAAGATAAGTATTTATCAATTTAAAAAAATTCAATTAATATTATTTGAACTGAATAAAAAAGAACGGTAGAAATTTGTTACATAATTTATCTTCTTTTTTTAACAAGACACGTTGAGCCATTCACAGAGTGAAAAATTAATGAAAAATATTATTAATTAGAAACAGTAGCGCAAAAAAACTTTGAGAGATTTGTTGAGTTAACGCTTTTTTTTGCTATATGTCAGAGGGATGTTGAAAGTTTCCACTCACATCGACAAAGTGCAAATTCCATGGATTCGATCGCCGGCTTTCGAGTCGAATTTCCCTCTGAAAAGAAATGAGTCAAGTAATTAATTAATGAGGGCGAAGAAGAAGGAGCTGCAAATCAATCTGAAAAGGTTAAAAGACGGTTGGAAGTAGTGCAGTGGGCATTTGTCATCGGTGGGCTATTAATGACCGGACAGAAACAATTGACCTGCCAAATAAACCCACTCTCTATTTATCCATCTATCTGAGATTAAAGTAAACTAAAGAAAAAGAATCGACTTGGAAAGTTATGTAAACTTTAATAATCCTATTAAAATTATCTTGGCATATCCATGAATCCACGAGACACTGAATTTATTACATATTTTTCCAAATGAGGATAATAAATCATAATATTGACTTTGAAAATTAATTTTTGATAATGTCATTTAGGGTTGACATTTATAGCCTGATTTCAACCTAATATTCTGTAGATATACATTATTTAACTTTACTGATAAAATTATAATATATCGTACGATATGATAGAATGTTAATTTGAAAAAAAAATAATTAATTATAAATATGCATATTTACAAATAAATTATATATTAATATTCAATTAATATATAATTAAAATACAAATAATAAATCATTAACAAATCAATAAGTTTGTTATTCATATACATATTTATATATTATTGAATATTTATTTAACTTGAACACAAATTATCTCATTCAAATTGTTTACATTCCTCTGCTCCACCTACTAATTAAATTCACCATATTTATTTGTGTTTTATATAAAAAATTGTATCATAATATTATCTAAATAATATCTCAAATTCCTAACGAATCAATGATCTAGATACATCTCTAAACATAGAGTTATAAATTTAAGGAGGCTATAATTGGTGGACGTAGCAAAAATGGTAGATGATTGGATATATTTGTGAAATGCTTGTTAATTGGGTGGCCAATTAGGATATTGGTTGGTAGACCAAAGCCGCAATGGGCGAACTATATAAAGGAGGGACGTGAAGGAGTTGGGAGTGAACGAGTATTGGATGAAGGTGGTTCACAAAGTAACAGTTGTAAGAATGTGGTTGCTTCAGCCCAGAACTCTCCAATCCTCTAGAGTTAGATAGGAATATTTATTTAATCTAAAAGGGAAAACTGATTTCCCTTTTTTAACATCTACTACATAATTTGAGAGTATTACTATATTGGTAATTATATATACCCAATAAAATAAAATTAACTGTAAGAGTATTAATCTAATTATGTTTTTTTTTTCAGGTAAGTCTTCATTCTTCATTCTTCTTCATCATATTGAGTTTAATTTAATAAAATCTAGACTGTAGTCTGCATATAAGGTATTTACATTTTTATTTATTTTTGTTTTAAATGTCTTATTATAATAATAAAATAAATTAGTTAAAGGCGGAGAAAAATATTTATTTATTTTTAAATAATTACATATCTACTCTGGCAAAAAATATTCAAACACCAAGAACGAGTTGTGCTAGAAAACACAAATACAATGGTTAAGATGCCACAATTTCAAGTTTTATCATTTTATTAGTGTTTGGATTTTTTCCATAAGTGTATTTTTGAATACTATAATTATCTTTTTCAAATAAACTATAAAACCCTAAATAATTATTTAATTATATTATATTTTGTGATTTGTCTTTATTTAAAATTAATTATGTTGCCTTTAATATAAGTATTCTGAAGTTGTATTTCTAACTCCTGAAATGTACTCCTAATGAATTTTTGGTACGCTTATGTAAATTTATAATCTTTTAATTAGACACTTACCCATCATATCAAGTTTCCTTGTTAGTTTTTCATTCATTCTGATTAAATAAGTCAACTTTCCCTATGTGTTATCTAAATTATACTTATTTAGGGTTATATTCAAATTAAATTGAAATTTAAATTAATCGAATATTTTCATTTTTTTTTTTGAGAATATTCACTTCTTTTGATTTTTCTATAAAACATTATTTTCCAATTATTCCATTTGAATGAATAAAACATGTATTTTAATTTCCTAATCAATTTGTTTTATAATAATAATATTATAGTATAGTTGATTAATACAATACAACTACAACTGAATAAAATCATTAGTATTGGAACTTTTAAAATAATTTTGTTTCAATATTATATCATGTATATTGATTAGATGGCAGTTTATTTTTATATTCCTATTATTATAAAATTCATTAGATTTACTTTGGGGGAATGTCTACCATTTGGAAAATTTCAAAAGCGACACCCCCATTCTGTTTGTTTTCAGATAGTCACGTTTATTTCAAAATGTAAATTCCCCCTTGGGACACTATCTCTTTTCTTTATATGAATATGCTGTTAAAGTTAATTTGAATGCAAACTTTCCTTTTAAGAGGAAACTTCTTTAATATTCTAATAATATAATACATTGAATGGGTGATTGTGTTAGAGTGTTTTCTTTTTTATTTTATCGTAAGTATTTGGTGAAGCGTTTTATTTTGTGAATATAAATATATAAATAGTATATTTACACAACTAAAAGTATCCATATTATTATGAATATTAAATTTAGTATGAAAATACATTTTTTACTTTTATTAATATAATATAAATAATATATATAATTATAATATAAAGTATAAGTAACATAGAACAAAAATATACATCTATTGATTATAATTTTGACTATCTACATTTTTAATGAACTTTTAGTTCGTTTATAAAATCTATGTCTGTGTGTCTGTCGCCAAAAATTTTCGATTTTTTTAAATTTTGATATTGGATTCGAGTAGAGCTTAAAAAAGTGTAATTGTAAAGTGGTCTTGTTTTTTTAAAATTCGGTTGGGAACATGGTCAAATCGGCGGTCAAAGTTGAAAATTTCCCATATTTTCAGCTCATAATTATAAATAAGCGATGTTTTCAGCGCATCTTCGATCGTATAATCTATATATTTAATACGATAGTGTCCGTCTGTACGCAAAAAACTCCAGAGCCTAAACTACAAGGAGTAAGGTAACCAAATTTTTCTGAGGTGAAGGCTACCTCAAATGATGAAAAATAAAAAAGAAATTAGAATCTTAGGTAACTCCTGAGCTGAGCTGCGGGTGTTCCATTTTCCAGAAATATATATAAAGGAGAATGTTTGTATGTATGTAATTTGTTTACTTTTTTGCTGTCATAGAAACAGATATATATATATAATTAGAACCTCTCTCTCTCTCCCTCTATTTAAAATGTTAAAAAATGGAGTGTTCTAGCTAAATTAAGAAATTTAAATTCCTTATGCAACATTGATAGGTAAATGAATTGGACTGGAAGAGGAGACATATGATTAGAGGAATTGGGGAAAAATCAACCGAAATGTAATCTATATATATAAAAGGCAATGTCTGTGTGTCTGTCTGTGTGTCTGTCTGTCTCTTATAGACTCAAAAACTACCCGTCCGATTACGGTGAAACTTTCAGGAATTGTTGTGGGCATACCAAGGAAGGTTTTAGTGTAGTTAAATCCAAAATTAATTTATCCAAAATTAATTTAATTAGTAATATATTGCTAAAAGTCTGTAGTGTCACAAAACTATCGACAGATGGCGCTACATATAATTTTCAAAATTCAAATATTTTAAATTTTTTTTAAACTTAATATTTCTAACTTTGTATTACAATACAATAATGAGACGGAATTGTTGTGTGTTAAATTAGATTTTATAAATTGAAAACCATTAGTTATACTCTTAAGTTATTTAGTTTTATTGATCACATATCTGGAAAAAATCATCTTCATTAGTTGTTTTTAATTTAAATGTATATATGTGACGTCACAGTTACCTCCTTTTAGATATATATCTATTCTTAAAATAAAATTAAAAATATTTATATTATATTCATATATATGTAAAATAATAATTATATTATTTTAATATTCCTATAAGTTGGTATCACAATTTATTATTATTATGAATTATTTATAAGTAATTACTATTATTAATTGGTATTAATAAATAAATAATATTAATTATATTAACTTAATATTTCTAACTTTAATGAGACGGAATTGTTGTGTGTTAAAGAATTGTTGACTATAAAAACCAATTTGTTTTTAGGTAAGAATATATTATTCTATTTATTGTAATTATTTAAAAATTTTTTTTAGCAAACAAATCTGTCTATAGTCCATTTGATTAAACCTACCATCTTATATATAGATTGTCGTGTATAAGATATTAGGGATGAGGTATTTTATAAGAAAAATTGGGTTAAAAATAAGTTTAATTAATTGGTAGCACTCTGGATTGAATTTAGAATAATTAAAAGGGTTATTGAAACCGCGTAGGTTGATTAGGGAATGACAAGATTGAATAGGTTCAATTAAAAAATGCTTATATAAAATTATAACTAAAAATGATTTATTTAATAAAACTGTAAGAATTTAAATTAAAATAGATAACTCAAGAAATTAAGATGAAATAGAATAATTGAAAGGTACCGTAAAAATAGAAATATAAATTAAAAGAACTTTAATTTATATTTTAGCAAATGCAATTTATAATTAATTATTAATTACCAATTGTCGACCACAGTTGGTATATTGTGTAGTTAAGGAATTGAGAATTCAAAATATGTCGAAGCCAATCATCCCCTCCTCTGCCACTTGGCAAAATTGTCCACCCCTCTCTCTCTATTGGGGTAACGAAGAGGCATATCTCTGGGTTTTCCCTGCGTTTTTTTTTTAAAACAATTATTTTTAGAAAGTCTTTGCCATGTGCTCAGTATCATAATACATCCAATATATAAGCATAAAAAACAAGCATTTTTATATTTATACTAGGAAAATTTGTTGTTGATTAAATTAAAATATATTTTCCAAGAAAACAAATATATGTCTTATCTACTTATACTGATTGAAACAAAATGGATGAAAACCTTTTACATACAGACTTTCAACCAAATACTATGTATCACTCGGGGGTACAGGGGGCGGAGCCCCCGTCTAGGTGTGAAGAGCGCCTGGAAGGCGCTCTGATCAGCTAGTTAAACAATAAAATTCAAGAATTATGATACGGATACGACTTACATACAATTAACATACAAAATGTAGAATTTGAAAAAGTATAAATATTTAAATACTTAAGATCTCTAATCACGAAGGATAATAATATTCGAGTAGAATTTAAATCGACGTTGTAATTGAGTAACGCCTGTTATTATGCAGTAAAGGGGCTTATCTCATCAAAGAGGATCAAAATTAAAATATATAAAACAATTATTTTTCATGTTGATCGATGACTAGGGTGACCATATTTCGAAAACACCAAACCGGGACAAACGGTATACCTTTTTTTAGAACTAAATTGAAAAAATTTTGAAAAAAAAATTACGAAATGTCCTAAATATTGAAAAAACGGGACATTAGGGTGTCCCGAAGACATTTTTGGGACAGAGCACCTAAAGACGGGACGTTTGGTCACCCTATCGATGACTCTGGGAGACGAGAGTAGATTTGGAGTATTTGTGAGATTAATATTGTTCGCAGCATTTATAGGCCAAAAGAAGATGAGGTCACAGGGGGATGGCGGAGATGGCATAACGAGAAATAATGTTCAGATATAGCTAAGGTTATAAAATCGGGAAGGCTGGGATGGGAAGGGGACGTGGTTGGAGAAACTAGAAATTGGGAGAAACCGATTGGGAAACACAAGGACCAAGGTGGGTGGACAATGAAGGAAGGGACATGGGAGAGATGGGACAGGGTAGGATTTGGTTGGAGCTCAGGATAGTGGATGCTGAAGCTAAGAACTTTCGAAAACAGTAGAGACACAGAGTTAGATAAATACAATAATAATATATAATTAATTTACTGATTAAATTAAAATATATTTTACAAGAAAACAAATACATGTCTTATCTACTTATACTGATTGAAACAAAATGGATGAAAACCTTTTACATACAGACATTCAACCAAATACTATGTTTCACTCGGGGGTACAGGGGGCGGAGCCCCCGTCTAGGTGTGAAGAGCGCCGAAGGCGCTCGGAGCAGCTAGTTATAATTATTATTCCATTATTATTTAATCATTTAATATTAAAATGTATATTTATATATTGTAATTATAAATCTTTAAAACATTTTAATCAAAAACATTGTTTCTTATTTTGATTAAAATTACATTTTCATTCTTTAAATTAAATAATTTTATTTGATTTAAATAAATATCTATATTTAAATATTTTTTGCTCTCTCTACATTATTTATCTAATTCTCACAATATATTAAGATCATATAAATTGGAATTATTTATGCAATTTTGTGATAAATATGAATAAAAGTTCGTTGATAGTAATGCTTCCTAGTATTCCCAGATGTTTTTTTCTAAAATTAAATTTATTTTATCTTAAAATGAAAAATATAGTAATTATTGCATCTACTAAACCCTTTGAAAATTAGAGCTGAATAGTTCCTATGTGTATGTGAATTAGTGTATCGCCTTGTTACTGTTCTATAGCTTAAATGAAATGGAATATTATGATAAATTTTAAAAGAAATTCACTAAATATAAAATGGTGTTTTAGCCCTTTAAGTTAGGTTTTTAGAAAACTGAATCTAGAGCCACATTTTAACCTTCACTTAAAATAATATAAATCTAATAATCATATGACCCAAGAATTTCATTAATAAAAGATAAAAAAAAGAAAATAAAGGAATTTTGTATAAATGATACCACATAATTATATATTAATTTATTGCACTTTTATTAAAAAACACAAAAGTCAGTTGGTTTTGGACTTTCGGTTAGTACAGTTACTTAATAACGGTTGTAGATAGGGTAATCGAAACGTTGTATTTTTGTGTTTTTTAATAAAAGTGCAAAAAAATTATAATTGTAAAAAAATAAGTATCATTTACAAAATCCCTCTATTAATAAACATAACCACTAAATTTTAATAATTTAATAAGAAATGATAATATTTGAATAACTTCATAATCATCTCATATTTTTTATTATTTAAATTACTACATTTTAAATAAATGCAAATATTTTACTTCTTAATTTTTTTCAAGTTTTATTGGTTTATGAAAACCAAATTAATTTTAGTCAACCTACGCATTTATAAGTATTTATGTAATTTATTATACTTAAAACTTTATAAACTTCAAGTAGTATAAATCAAAACTAAACTACCGACTTAGTCTTTATTTTATAATTGATAAGAATAATTAATAAATAGTATTTAAATTTTTCTCATAAGTATTTATTTTAAAAATTAATGATAAAAGAAGAGAAATTTATAAAACTTCTAAAAATCCAAGACGGTCAATTAAAAGTATGACTATAAAATATTCCATTTGATTAATTGTCGATTTTTTTATCCTATCATCTAAATAATAATTAAAATATGATATGTGCTTTTGACATTTTTCTTTACAATATTCTATTTGACTATTTTAAGTGTGTGAAAGTTATTGTGTGCCCATAAATAACTTGGCTTGTTTTTTTTATGCCTTCGGTGGAAAGAAGGCAATTTATATTCAATCTTACCTAAATAAAGGGAAATCACACCTTCACCTTTAAACGAAATTCATTTTTTTTCTTGGATGGAAGAAAAAACAAATCATAATTGAATAAAACTCCATTTTTTTATAATTCATTCCTGTTGGGGAACGAAATAGATATTCAATTTGGTTAAGCATGATTTTTTTTAAATAATAATAAAAATATATTTAAGTTCATAATAATAATAATAATAAAATAAAATTATCATTGCCTATTTTTTTATTTTTTTTCTCTATCTATATACATATTATAAAATGAAAGATAAAATTTAACAACGATAAAATTAAATAGATGTATGTGAAAAGTGTTGTTTTTATGATCCATGGGTACTTATTCTATAAAATCAACATAGATTGAATTAATAGCCTCCAGGATATTCAAATTCATTCATTTTTATTTTATTTTTAACAGAATATATTTTGTAGATAATTTTTCTTTGAATTACAATGCAAAAAAGCATAAAATATTTACTAAATTATATATCTGTTCAAAAGAAAAGGTGAATTTTGAATTTTCGCGGATTATGTACATAATATTATCTAAATTTATTTTGTTATGTTGATATATTTTTCATATGTTGACATTATCAGCCATTTTGGATTAGTAGTTTGCTTTTGACACTGAAAAATTTAGTCACGTTTTTGTGTGTTCTTCTTTTATCCTTAAAAAAAATGGATTAAAGAATCAGTATTAAATTGTGCGTTAAAAATGGAATAAAGTGTTCCAACTCATTTAAAATGTTGACTGTGGCATTCGGAAAGTCTACTTTGTCTCAAAAAAATGTTTATAAGTGGTACAAGCGATTTAAAAAAGCACGCCAATTTCGATCAAATGTGAAGGTTTTGCTCACTGTTTTCTTTGATTACAATGGCGTAGTGCATCATGAGTTCTTGTCAACAGGTCGTACTGTTAATAAGGAATACTACAATGAAGTTATGCAACGTTTACGTAAAGCAATACGGCTCAAACGATCGGAATTGTGGAAAAACAAATCATAGAATCTGCATCACGCTAATGCACCAGCTCAAACATCATTGCTTGTTTGTGATTTTTTGACCAAAAACGACACCATAATAATGCCTCAACCACCGTATTCACCAGATTTGGCTCCCTGTGACTTTTTACTATTCCCAAAACTGAAGAGACAAATGAAATAAGCGTTTTGCCACAATTGATGAGATAAAGTTGGAATCGAAGAACGAGCTGATGCCCATACCGAAAAGCGCATTTTAGAAGTGCTTCGACGATTGGAAGAAGCTCTGGCATAAGTGCATTATATCTGAGGGGAATTACTTTAAAGGGGACAACATTGAAGAATAAATAAGTACTTTACGAAATAATTCAAAATTCATCTTATCTTTTGAACAAACTTCGATATAATAAAATTTATTAAAATTAATTTAATATCTAAAGAAATGTGTTATTTTTTAAGATGTCTTGAAAGATAAATAATTGAATATATTCAGGTTAAGTTCCATTTCCCATGTTTCAACAAAAATTTATAAAATAAAGTCAACATTTATCTATTTCCACGCTGATAAATAAAAATAAAAAAACCAATTTTTATATACCTAATATTTCCTGCCAACTTTTCCAACATATCTACTTTTTATCTTCAATTTTTTTTCTATTGACTTAACTTTATTTTTTTTTGCCATTTTTCCTATCGGAAACCACTTTAATATCCTTCTATCTCTTTTTCAATGAATCTATAAAAATTAAAATTTATCCAATTATTGTGTTATGTATTCTTCTCAAGTATATACATATAACTATATTCATACTTTTTCTAATGTTTTAAAAGGTCAGTTGTTTCTTGCCTGTCTGGAACATACTTCCTCTCATTCCACTTTTATTCCTCCTAGTGCTATAAAAGCTACGCTTGTCAACAAGAGGATAACATGCTCCGAAGAATCCACAGAGGCCATGTTAATTCATATTATATATATCTTATAGTTTTACCTTAACCTCTCTGGAAAAAATGTCACTTTCCTTTTATTTTATAATAAATTTATTTATACCTTTATTTAAATTCAGAATAGTCAAATAATTAATTTTGCTAAATTTTACTTTTATTTTAAAATTTTCTTATATTTTAACATACAAGTTGTCCGAAAAAGAATGTCCCTTTTTGTTATTCACCGGACAAAAACTCCATTAAACGTTGGCATATCCTTCTGATGGAGAGAAGTTACCTTTTTAAAAGTAAAATTACTGGGCGACCGTTGCATTCAACAGCTATTTTAATCAAAACTAGAAGTATCGCTTTCAGTGAAATTTTCACCACCCTCTTCTATCTACTCTATCTACTGGGTACCTTTTTTTTAAAAAAAAGAAAAGGAACATTTTTGAACGTTTTGTATTTCTAATAAATAATGAATAATGTTTTGGTGATTTAATATAGCTATATAGATAATACATGACTCGCCTCACAATTGGGTTCAAGTCTCAGCTTCTCTCTTGCTGAGGTCTTTGGAAACGAGGTCCACCCAACGTGATCAAAATTAGAAAAACTTAAAATAAAAAAAAACAAACTCTAAAATACTTATACATACTTAAAATAAAAAGTATAAAAACTAAACAACAAAATAAACGTGAGAGGATAAGTATAAAAACTAAACAACAAAATAAACGTGAGAGGATTCGTTGTTCAGATCAAATAACACCTCTACTGCGCTTAGGTTACATCCGACTTAGGTGTTGTCCTTCCGTAGAATGTCCAAAAGTCAGAGTTAGTATATACCACTGTGTGAGGTCATGTAAAACTCCCAAACATTACGAAGGCAGGTAAATTTTTTTCCTAGGACTGTCTTTAACATTTGGCAAGCGTCTATTTGTCAAAAGGTTTAATTATTTCCAAGTTACACGTGTTTTTGTAAACAACAAGATGAATTTTTCGATTTTTACAATGGGTGATTTTGTAATGAAAATTCTTGTGCAGACCCGTTGAAAATATTTCGAAAGGCCTTTGGTGATCAATCTATGGCACAAAATAAAACGTTTATAAGTGGTACAACGAGTTGATAGAGGGCGGATGAATGCGTTGAAGACGAACCGCGCTCTAAAAAACCAAAGATTTAATACTTGAAAAACCAAAGATTTAGTACTTGGAAATCGTCAATTGACAATTAGAGATCTCGTTGATAGTGTTAGAATATCATTTGGCTCATCCCAAACCACTTTGAAGAATGTTTTGTGCCTCAAACGCCTCAAGTCTCGATTGGTGCCAAAATTGTTCAATTTTTTGGAAAAAAATCGTCGCGTTGATGTGTGTATCGCTTGATTTGGCTCCGTGCGACTTCTAGCTATTCAGCAAACTCAAAAGGCCAATACGGTGACGCCGTTTTGTCTTGATTGAGGATTAAAAACCTAATCGAAGAAGGTCTTGAAGGCTATACTGGTAAAAGTCTATTCCAACTGTTTCAAAAGCGTTGTAAAAAGTGCTTTTAATCTAACGGGGATTACTTTAAAGGCGATGAAATTGATTTGGAAGAATAAATAAAGAATTTATATTTTACAAATAAATTCACCTTACTTTTTGATCACGGTGGTATATATAAATAGATAGATAATAAATAAACTCTGGTTCCATACTAATAGTCAAATTTAATATTTTTTTATCTTTGTTAATTTTTCAAATCTTTTTGAAATCAATATTTCTTACACAAATCAAAAAATTTAAAACTATTTTCTAATAAATTTTTCAGCCCTCTATCACACTCAACAGTCCATCAATTATTTACTTAATCAAATTTTCATTCCCTTCGGGATTTTAAAGCAAGATTTCTGCTTTCTCCTATAAATAGCGTCTGATAATAAATGGTTTATCAATAAATTTCAACCGTGAACTAAACTCAAGTACACAAATTAATGTCAAGTTGTGAATTTGCACTTTCTTGATCGATTGAAGGGACTTGCTGTGATGTGAAAAAGAGATAATACGTCTTCGTTTTTTTTACCCTTTACCTGATTCAATAGAAGTGTAGACGAGAAGATACCCGTTGAAAAAAAGAAGAGGGGTTATTTTATGTGTAACGATTCCTGCTTAGTGGTTTTCGCCCATGACTTTTTGCCCGCGCGAAGATTAATGACTCGTGCTTTAAAGGTGGTGGCAGTAGATTTCAAAAGTAAAAAAATGTGAGTTTTTCTTTATTAATAAATTTATGCCAGTGGCCAACGAACTTTGGAAATTATCGTCCTTCTAGATAATTTCCATTTTTATTCAGCTAAATAAAAAAAAATAGTATAACACAAATATATTAATAAAACCTAATCTTGGACTAAAATATTGTAAGAATACTACCATGTTATCTGTAACTTTATGTGATCAAAAGTATTTTTAAAATAAAAAATTTAAATAAATTTTTAATATTGTATAAATCATTTATCGCATGCCTTTTTACAATTAAAATTTTATTTTCTAATTAAAAAAATGAAATTCTAAATTAAAATAATCATGAAATCAAATTAATTTTAAATTTTCTGAATTAATTATAATTATCAAAAATCATTCAAGTTATAATAGTTATTAAGGAAAATTGAGGAAATATTCGTTTCCAAAGATGTCTAAATTTTTCAATTCTCTTTTTACAAATAATATTCATGCTGGTTAAGATCTTAATAGAATCCTTTATTGATAAATGAGTCTCGATGGAGTGCTTCTTTTCAATTCAAGGGGGGAGCTCTACAGGTGCTCACATCTGACATTTCTCTACAATGCTCTGGTTAATTATCACCTCGTTAAACTCCTAGTTAACCTCATCAGATTTTAACTGTTAAACTTATCGACATGGTCTCCCATTATCCAACAACATTCTCATTTAGTTTGATAACATTTTAATTAGGTACCAACATTATTATTAAAATAATAATAATAATAACCTGTTCCCTGAGGGGCTCATAATTAGTGAGCATATGGTTTGGCAACCATGAGGTCCCATGCCATATCTAGTATTGCTTTCACTTACTTGTACTAGATAGCTTTCTGTTATCTTTCCTATCTGGCCAACTCCGACCCTGACGCTATTAGGTTTTCGAAGGCTAAGGGGCTTTTCCTAATTTTTCTTTTTTTTCTTTTTCTTTCTCTTTTTGGTACGGCAGCTTATGAGCTCCCTCCCAGAGCCAACCACCCATGAAAATGAAGTACCAAAGAAGCCTCGGAAAACAGCCGCTGGCTGGGGACCGCCAGGGCATGTCTGGAGCTGATGTTGGACATGACATTATGCTAACCATCCTCTACAAGGAGTTGACGTGGCGGGCCCCTGTCACACAACCAGCTACAGTCCAACCAACAACTGAAGTGGATTATAATCAGGGGAGCACATATAACGCCACTCAACCTGGAGGATCATCTTCCCAGTCGAAAAGGAAGATCTCTCAAGGAGGAGGGAATAAGCGCATAAAGTGGTCTCGAGAAATGAATATTGAAGTCATCAGCAACAGATGCGAAGACAATCCATTTCCTGGATATAGACAACTTTTCCACACCGAATATTGTAAAAACCACCCACAAATGAACGTCACTGAACAAAATCTAGTCAATAGAAGAAACATCATAATAAAGAAAGGCTACCTAAACCCAGAAGAACTTAATGCAATACGCAGAGAAGTAGCCAACCAAATAAAAACCATGAAGAAATAACAAACCCCCCAAGACCACATCAACAAGTAGGTCCAACAATAAGAGACTCTCCAGACTCTTTGAACAGAACTGTAATGGACTATGAAGAAGAAAACAACTTCTGGAAAGAATCAAAGAAAAATTTTACAGTTAAACCGCATATTACCTTAATATCGAACCTTCTGTCAGGCCCTATATCTCAATTCTTCAAGTCTTATATCAAAAACAAACAAAATCTTGGATGATTTATAACGAACAGAGACCTTAACGAGATTGAACTTGCAATCTACTGTGCTGCCGTTACAATTGTGGAGATGAACAACCAGAGTCTAACCCCAAAAATAAGTCGAAATACCCCGAAAAAATGCAATAACCCAGCCTGGAAATTAAGATTAGAAAAATCAATTAATGGATTTAGAGCGAACGCTGATGTGTTAGACGAATACATAAAGTGTAATAGAACCAGAAGAATTGAATCTAAGGTCGATACCCTTGCCATAAAAGGTGGAATTCTATTCAATACACCGGAAAATATCCAGAAGTTGATTGACCTGAAAGACATTTTCAGGCAAAAATATAAACTTAAGGGAGCAAGATTGAGGAGATATGATTAATTAACCAAACGAAGGGAACAAAATGAAAATTTCTTTAATAACCGTAAAAAGTTCTTTAAGCAATTAGATCAAGAAACGACAGAGACAGATAAACCACCGACAATCTCTCACAAAGAAAATTTCCTTAATTACTGGACATCCATCTGGTCAACCCCAAAGCATTATAACAACAAAGTATCCTGTAGTTTAAATTAACATTTAATTTAATGATTTTTTTCCAATTGTATATAATAATTTGGCATTTTTCAATAAAAATTAATTCTTAAAACCCAAACTATTCTAGTAGTGAGACTATTTGACAATTCCCTAGAATAAGCTTCTATGAGAACTGACTTTTCTGGTTTTTTTTTCAATTTTTTTATTTTCATAACTTTACTTTTATATGATATAAAATACCCACCCCATAAACTTTTTTTTCACATTAATATTCATATTATTTAAATATATATAGATATATTTATATTAAATATTCTAATATATTAAACTTAGCATATATATATATTATTTTGGTGATGAGTAAAGGTCTGAACCTGAGGATTGAACCCTTCCTGAATTATTATTGTATTATTTAAGAGAACTTTTGATAGAGATCTCTGGACACATGCAAATATCTAGTAGTGAAATAAATAATAATCATGATAAAACAGATAAAATTATATTTTGGGATTTTCCAATAAACTCTGTTTTATAAAATATGATATAATTGGAAAAATAAAAGAGCGTAATTCGACAAATATATTTAAATACGAGATTTAAAGCATAATGATAATAATAAATATTAAATCGAATGTGCCTGGACTTTGGAAGGATAAATGTAAATCATATAATTATAACTAAAAAAATTGGCTTAAAAAGCTTCTAAAATAGAAATATTATTATTAGATTAGTTTAAAATATTAATATAAAATCCCATGAATACGGTGGTTTGATAATTTAGATAAAAATATTTTTTGATAACTGAATGTTTTAAATAAATTAATGAAAGAGCCACAAATGCACTTACCGATTCAAAAAGATAAAATGAAAGTGTTAAGAATCAATACCTTCCTTTCCTAACGTCGGTCGGTAAAAAATTGGAGATATGGAAGTCAAATTTGAAAAAAAAAATTTGATATGTTTCCACTTTTAAATATATTCGTCCGAGTTAATATCGAAGCAAACAAAAATCGATTTGTTGAACACTTGGATAGTTTGGTATTTCATTTTTCCAATTATTTTAATGATTTAGATTTCACGAAGTTTGGGTGGATACAAAATCCATTTGTCGACAAAGCAGATGACGAGTTTGGTTTATCAAGTTTTGAAAAAGAAAATTTGATTGAATTAATAATTTAGATACAAAAATTTGGGAGATGATAGTAATTGGAAGGATTTTACTGTGTGGATAAGAATTAAGTAAAGTAGCTCAGTACAAATTTATAGATCAAGTCCTTAACTATTTTCGGCATTGGATCATATTAAAAAAACAACGTAAATTTTCCATTAATATTATTTATTAAATTATAGAAAGAATATATTCATTTATTCTATTTAATATAAGGTTCTAAGTTCTTTCAGAGTATCTGGAAAAGAATGTACTTATATATTATATCGGACGATGTTTTTATGATTTCAAAGAATAACTAAAATTATTTTCGTAAGTTCGAATGTTCATGTTTCTTAGCTTCAAGTCGTTGTAATTTGTTTTTTTAATGTTTTATTGTTAGTTAAATGAAAACTATCCTGAAAAGAAAATAGTAGGAAAATTTTCCCAAAATCTATTCTAACTTGATGCACCTGGGAATATTAATTTACATTTCAAAATGAGAAAAAAAAAATATACGAGAAAAATTGTGAAAGCATTAATAAAAAATGATTTTTATTCCATATGTCTAAGCGAGGGAATAGAACAACACTCTCTTCGGTTCGAAATACAATAAAAGAGTATTTTTATATTCACATATGAAACAGAGAACATTTTTATTTCTCGGTAGTCATAAATAACAAAAAAAAAAAATGAGGATACAATATTGCCATATTGTTACATTACATTAATATAAAAAATTGCAAATACATTATTATTTTTGTATCAAAGTAAATTTGTGATTTTCTATAATAATTAGAATTAATTATAAAATTAATAATTATAATTATAACAGCAACAATAAATTGAAACTAAGTTTTTATTCTTATCTAATTGTAATGATTAGGCTTATTTAAATAATAAAATCAAAATTAAAAGTATATTATAATGTGATTTGGGCTTAAAATCATTCACTCTTTTTTTAAGAATTTTTTTTTTTAATTTTAAACTTAATTAATCTAATATCTAGATATCTAGAATCATTTTTGCTCATTTATTTGAGAATTTATCACATTACATATTAAATAATAATTTTTGTGAACGTGATGAGGTTTAATCAGTCCCGGCTCTGGGATTTTGGCGCCCCGGATTAGAACAGTAAAAGTAAATGAAATAGTTAATTTACTATATTTCAATGAAAAACTTTTTAAATGTCTAAAAAGTATCAGTATCTATGTCTTTAAATATCTTTAATAAGTTTACATTGTATTCTCATTAAGACGGAGGGTCTTAATACCGTAACAGTTTATAGATTATAATTAAATATCATATGATGATAGTATGAATAAATAAAATGAAAAGTATTGAAACGGTGCAATATATAAATACTTTCTAATTAATTGATACTCTGAAACAATTTTGTATGTTTAATTAGAGAGTATTTTATTAAGTAATGAATAGATAAATTCTGTAAAATAAGTAAAATTTCTGCTCCTGTGTGTATAGGCAACCAGCATTACAGTTGATCGTTGTCATTATGCCACCACAGTATCATAACAAAATCATCATATCAAGAAACCCCATACAAATATCGAGTTTTACATAAATAAATCAGAAAAAAACTTTCGAGGAATAGGTTAACGGTACTTTATTTCAAGTGGTGGGGAGCAGTTGGTAGGCGCTTGGCCCGTTCAGTCAGTGTCCGGCCGTCAGCAAAGAATCTCCCAACGCATCTTCCAACCCTAATAACACTCAAACAGGCATATTAGGTAATAAATAATAATTAACGAGTGGTTTAGTAATATAGTAATTTTTCTAATTACTAGTATTCTTAGATTCTTACATAGTTTGTGAAAAAATTATTTTTATTTCATTTTTTAAACAAATATTAATTTTATTATATATATATATATATATATATATACATGATTCGTTAAATTGATTTATTCTATCTATATAAAATAATAATTACATTCAATTCATTATTAGGTTATTAATTAGGATTTGTGATTTTTCTGTGGTTTAAATTCTAACAGGAGTTCATCATTTGAATTTAATTTTCTTTCTCAACTCTCATAAGTATAAAATATAAAATAAATAAACAATTCAAAGTCTAATTATTAAATACTTATTCGTAATGAAATAATATAAAAATTATCAATAAAAATCTGATATTCTTTTACACTAAAATGAATATTCAATTATGGACAATATTTCAATTTTCACGTTATAATTTATTTATTGAAACTAATAAAATTATATTCTTTAATAAATGAACTAACAATTGTTTTTATAATAGCTTTTATGTTTTAAAAGGAGTCCTATGATAAATTATTGGACAATATTTAATGGATTGAAATATTCAATGAACACTGTTATCGATAAAATTTAAATAAAAAAAGTTTTATTCAAATTGGCAGTTAATATAAAGTCAACACACATGCTAACATAAATTTATAAGAATATACATATTTTCTTATATAATTATTTACATACTAGTAAATATATTGATATGAAAAATTGCGAGATAGTCGAGTGGAGACACTCCAGCTAATTTCTTTTTACTTTCCCGCATACTTCGTATAAGGGAAGTATTGGAATCGTCAAAAATTTCGACTTCGAGATTTCAATAGATCTTGACGTTTTGGACCTGAGTCGGAAAATACCATTTTTCGAATGACTGTGTGTGTGTATGTATGTGCAAATTTACTCAAAAACTAATCAAGCTAGGACTTCGAAATTTAGTACACCGATATTATTCACAGTTTGTAGATTTCTATCAAAATTTCGTCAAAATCGGTTAACCGGAAGTGGTCCTTTACCTACACTGGTTGCGTTTACCTTTCAAGTAAAGTAGCAGTTTGCTTCGAGATATTTGCTTCATATTTTGTATATAGATTTAAAAATATGAAAAAAATTCAGATACCAAATTTCATCATGATCTGACTACCGGAAGTGACATTTTACCTATACAAGTAGCGTTAGGTGTAAATTATAAATATATATATATAATAGTGTTAAACCATTTTACTTTATAATTTAAATTAATTAGTTTGTTTATTTTTATTGTTGTTAAATATAATAATAATAACCTAATTACCTATTTATACGCGGGAAAGTCTAGGGGAGGACACTCCCGATTTTTTAGGTTAA
The DNA here is from genome assembly GCA_963082975.1 of Labia minor. NCBI lineage: Eukaryota > Metazoa > Arthropoda > Insecta > Dermaptera > Spongiphoridae > Labia > Labia minor. Next base: position 39,255,535 of record OY720344.1, on the reverse strand, counting down.
TGAGCAGATTGTTTGATCTTATCGTGATCAAAATAATTAGTGGATATTATTAAATATTATTATATTATATTTGTTTTTATCTAAATTAGATTCAAAATAATTTATAATTATTTTAATTCTTTTAAATCTACAAAATAAAAAATTAATTTTTGAAACGCTTATCCAATTGATAAACCAAATATATACTATTTATATTATATATTATACATTTTTTGGTAAAAGAGAGAAAAGAATTGGAATCTTTTGACAATTTTATCATAGATGGAACAATTTCAGAGTGAATATTCGATATCTTTAGAAGGGGGGATTAATCACACTAAGCTTCTTCCCCTAATTATATATCCATTACATTCAATCAAATAAAAACACTATTTTCACTGTTTAAGATAATAATAGAAAATAATATATAACCTATTTAATAAATAAATTGATCGGGGAATTTGAAAGTTTTTTTACAGGAAGGGTGGAAAGGTAAATCGATTATAGTGAATGTAATGAGCTAAAAGTTACAAATATCCTTTTAAGAAGGACACACCCTTCTTTAGATAAAGCGTTCAAACATAGTGGAATGACTTCTTGCCAGGTGTTGGAATATCGCGTGACAAGTAAAATTTTAACCAATTGTCGCGTGATGTACTCCAAGCGTGAGGACTAATGCCCCCTCGAAAAGAAAGTTACAAACTTTTGGTTTCACCACCCTCCTCACTTCTGTTATCCCTCATTCCTTTCATTTGTTTGATATCAACCCCTTTAAATTTGCTGCATGTTAAAATGCGATTGATGAAATTATAACATCTAGAATTTTTTCTTTCTATACGATTTATTTCATTTTAAATTCATTATTTTGATTTACTTTAAACAATAGGTATATTTTTTAAACAAAAATATAAATTAATAAATTAGATAAATTAATTGGTATATAAATAGAAGCTATATATATATATATATATGTATGTATGTTTCTTTATTAGTATATTTAATGATAAGAAAATCTTATTATTATCATACGGTAAATTGCCATTAAAGTTAAACTTCTGATTAAAAAAAAATCTGAATTCTATTTTTAACTTTTCAAAATCCTTTCAACTAATTCAAAATAATTTTTCTTACTCTTTATTACATTTTTCAGAAATTTTATTTATAAATTACAAAACAAAATATATACTGATTATATATATATATAAAATAGGGAGAAAGATAAATTTGTTAATCACTCTATTTAAGCTTCATTCACCAATGATTCATTTAAGAACACTTTCCACGATTAGAATTAAAGGGAATTAAACCAATACTAATCCTACAACTGATTGACGGGATGGATTATAAGCATCCCTTTATAGTATTGCTATATATATTACAATCAATATATTCATCTATCATATCTATTTGTATAGTATTATATTAGTCGTTCTCAGAATGGCTTCCTTTTAAACTTATCTAATCTCCTCAAATAATATTAATGAGAGATTAAGAAAATATTATAGATATATACATATATTCTTTAATTAAAAATATAGGAAAGATTGAAAATTTTGAGAATTTGTTTAGATTTCTGTATAGGATTATACGTGTAGATTGTTACACAAAATATAGTATTTATTTATTTATTATTTATTATAAATTGCTGTTTTTGTTGTTATTATTTTTGCATAGTTTATTGTCTTTGTTTTTATTATTATATTCTAGTCAAGTTCAATGGGGACCCCTGTACAGTTCCTTATTGAGCGTTGATATTTTTTTTTATTATTTATTCATTTATTTTTTTATTGTATGTTGTAATTGTATGTTGAAAATTTTTGAATAGATTGTTTTTGGTCTAAAAGGAAAATTCATTCTTTTCAAGTGATCTACTCGGGGAGCGTTGAGTCTGACATAATGGAATCGGTCAGGTTTCAGTAATTTACTGTTTGCTTGGCTGTGCCCCGGCGAAGAAGATGAAATTCTCCCTGTAGGGATTGCTTGGAGATAATTGAGATTTATCTTGTCCGATGGATGATTTCTTTAAGGCACAAATGGTCTTTGTTGCTGAGGTGCTTCGATGTTCAAATAATAATAATAAATATAATATATATTCTTATTTTTAAACAATACAATTTGTTTTTCACCATCCTTGTTAATATTATGTAATTTGAACTATTAAAATTAAATAATTTATGAATATATGAAAATAAATAAAACTTGTGGCTTGAATGAATGTTGAAAGACAAGCGAGAAGATTGATTTTTAAAGTTATTAATTAGGAAATGATACTACAACAATAAAAAAGTAAACGATATGAGAAATTGGAGAATACAAGAATACTATTAATCTATTGTTATGTTTTAATGTATATCATGTTCTATATTTATAAAACAAGAAATACGGTTGCACAGATTGCGACCAAATAGATCCATAGGCCAATCTCATGCCCCCAAATCCTGTAGTGCTTCTTCCGATAGTGTCAACACAAATACCGAAGTTTAAATCCTAGAACATTTTTTATTTTAAAATAAAGAATCTCCCACTTTTCTAGTATCTTCACCATTTACAGATAAATTGCCCACGAATCAAATATATATTCAAAAAATTCGTTTTCTTTTTACTTTCTTTCATAATTTACCATTCTCAGATTAAATACTCCCTTCAAAAAAAGCGCGTGTGACATCATAGAAAAAGTTTACTTTTCATCTAATTTTAAGGCAGTATTTTAGTGTTACAAAACGCGGATTTTTTGCAAGATCTCCAAATTAGTGATCTGCTCTCATACGGTTTCTGTTTTATTTTTATGAAATTAGCATTTATTAACTTATAATGATAAATATAAAATATAACTACTTAAGTTAAAACACGGTGAAACAAACCGAATATAGGTCAACCTGATAGAATTAAAGTTGGATGGATGCAATTTAAGATTAGAACAATTGAAGGTATAATGAATATTTTTTGAGTTTAGTAGAACATAATATTACATAGATAATAGATAATATTTAAGCTTATATCTTTGAAGCTATTTGTTCTTGAGAAATTTCCAACCATTATAATTCTTTGTCTGTTATTAATTATCTATCATTGAATATTAATTGGATAAGTCAAAAGTCGAAATTGGGATAATTTTTTTTTAATATCATCTTAATGTTAGAAAGAGAAAATAGCATTATTTTATTAATTATTTTAATATATAGTACCTGGTTCATAAAGTCGCTTATGAATTATGAATATTTAAGATTAAGATTATTATTTAAAATAAATCAATGACAAAATATATGAAACAATTTCAAATAATGTAAAAGAACATAAATTTAAAAAAATAGTCATAAAACATACAGCCCTTAAACGTAGATATTAATGGACCGAAAAACAGAAAAGTATGGCCTGTGGATATAACATAATATATATTTCGTAATTTGATTACAAAATATTATTAAAATGAATATTTTTAATATTATTTTATTTATAATATATTGTATTAAGGAAGCGCTGTCCGTCGCCATTATTTTATTATTAAAATTCCTATTTTAAATTAAGAAAAAATTAACAACGATGATTTTTCCGTGATTGGAACTTATACAGATCGATTTTTCTTTATAAATATTATATATGGTGTCAATTTCAATCCTTCGAGCGGTTTAATATTTCAAAAATACAAATATATAAATATATATATATACAATTTTTGCTAGTATAATAAGATAAGATATGAAAAATATTTGAATAAATAATCCCTTATTTAATCTTTGTACAATAAATATTTAAATGTGGGGACACAAATTTTAATAGAGTTAGTATTCATTTAAATATTTTGCATTCTATTAAAAAGGGGATGAATAGGGTTTAAAATATATTGATGAAATATAATTATAACAATTTATTTTTCTACATTTGATTTTGACCATTTATTTGGATTTCAATATCTATCTAATACCTTTCAATGAATAATTGATCATGCTTTCGTAAATTCGGTTTTAATATCATCGAACTTGAACACAGTTCCATTTTCACCACTCATCCCTTTTTTTGCTTTCTCTCTCCCTCTCCCTTTTTCTCTTTTAATTAATAATTAAAAGGTGACTAAGAATTATTTATTAGCTTGAAAGCGTCGTGTTTATTGTTCGTTCTATTTTGACACTCAATTTTGTGTATAATTTATTACCAATTGATATACACAAGTGGGGAATTATTACCACAGATGCTTGGACAACTAAATACTTTGAAAGGTTTATTTTGACTAAATGTAATTCGAATAATATTTATATTTAAGATATATTGATCTAATACTAAACGAATTAATTTGAATGAATAACTTTCCATAATTATTTATAATTAATATTCAAAAAATTAAAAAATTAAATATAAAAAAAAAGAAATAATTATACTGAAACAAAATAATACTAAAGGGAAGAATTTTATAATATAATTTTTATAAATTTTATTCAATAGGTATATATATTTTAATTTTAAAATTCAATTGCAGAAATTGATGGGATTAGAGTTTCCGAATCAATTTTTAAAAATTAGTTATATAATAATATCTGGTTCTCCAAGCGACCTTTAGAAACTGTATACTTAACAAATATATTGTTTGAAGAATATTGAGTCTTTCTGATTAATTAGGTATAAAGATTATTATGAATATCCTCCTCACATTTTACTATTATTATTTATTTACTTCCACTATATTTGTACAATTAATACTCATTTGATCTTTTATCAATATAAATATTAAACAAAATAAAAATATATAGTACTTATATTCACTTTTTATCAATCCGGGGTAGTCCTTTTATAATCACTCCAATAGATTTAATATATTTGTTTATATATTTATTTATTTGGTTATAATCAATTGGATAGAATAATAAAAGGTCAAAACAATCTGAAAATGGCGATAATATCCTAGGACACTACACGGCTTTAATATAATAATAAAAATAATAATAATAATAATGAAGGGGTAGCGGGTAGGTACTCCTTTACAATTCCCGTAGAGCAAGGGTGGGCAAAAGTCGGCTTTTTTGCTTATTTTATCCGGCCCGTTGAAAAAGTTTGGCTCTTATTTCGATCTTTCATTCAATATGGCTCTAAAAAAAAATTAAGATAAATATGATTTAACTCTTAAACATTTGATTTGGCTCTTAAACATTTTCAATTTTTCTTTCAATATGGTTCTAAAAAAAAGTTCACCCTAGGTATAGTCCTCCGGCCCAGGAGACATTTCGAAAATTTCATTTTGACCCGCGTTTAAAAGTATTTGCCCACCCCTGCGGTAGAGGATAGATCTACTTTAGGTACGCAACCCTGCCTTTTCACGATGCCTTGATACATCCCCATTACCTTTTGAGAGGGGTAAGTCCTTCCTAAATAGCTTTCCAATCCCAACCCATCGTTTTAAGCTCTTCCAGGGCAGCTCCAAGGAGCAAAGGTTCCTTCCCTTACAGAAGTCAACTCAGTCAAACATGAATAAAGAGTATACCCTTTAGTAATTTCGGAGGGGGTAGTTGTCTCGAAAATCATCAGTAAAAACATCAAGGAACTTGATCATCCGTCAAATATAATTAAGGTGGCTCAAAGAGCGATATTTCTACAATCCTACAATATTGTCCGCAAGTTCCTTGCGATAATTATTATTCATCGCCATGCAAGTTAAGATAAACTCCCTCTTCTCAGTCCTACCCTAATCTCATTTAAAAGAAAAGATCAAAAAAAATAGGTGAAATGTTATTAACCAGTAAATGCTGAGTAATTTCAACAACTTACATAGTAATAATAATAATTTAATTTTTATTTTATTTTTTATAATCAAATATATTTGAATTCTTTCATTTATTCTAATACGTATAATAGTTTTCATTTTCAATAGTATAGTATAATATTTATTAAATATTTTAATTGTAATAAAATATTCTTTAATTATCATTTTAATTTTTCAATTGAAATCAATTGAAAAAATAGAATGGTTTTAAATAAAATCATAATATACATACTATACTATAACTAAATTGCACCTGAATCGTGAGTTGCCGTGTATTATTTTAATTTTAATAATTTCTTTAGGTAATAGAGAGCAAAACAGGATCAATAAGTGTCACATTTGAACTGAAACTGAAATTATCCCACTAATTTTAATATATAGAACAAGTAAATGAGAACAAAATAACACGTTTATTAATGTGTTTTATAATATTATTATTTATTATTATTTTTCATTAATTTGACGCCTTTTTACCGACCGACGATAGTAAGGGAGGTATTGTTTTCACACCAAATTTCACATGTGGAGATTTTTACATATCTCCACGAATCATGCATTTTCTAAACAGAAAAAAGTATTTTTAGCATGATGTCTGTCCGTCTGTCCGTCCGTCCGTCTGTCCGTCCGTATAGATGTGTACAGCCTGAACGGCTCAACCGATTTTGATGAAATTTAGTATATTTACTTAATGCATCAGTGGGATGAATTGATCAACTTTTGGTGCAATTCCGGAAACCGGAAGTGGTAGTATTAGCGATCGACGATAGGAAGGAAAGGGTTATTTTCACACCAAAGAAGATTTTTTTATATATCACCACGAATCATGCATTTTGTATTGGTTTTATTCTCGAAAAAAATCATATTTATTAGTTTTTTCTTGATTTAAAATTATATGACGTCATCCAGCCATGCATGACGTCACAGCCTGGTCTTGCATATATATTATAAATAAAATAAAATTAAAAATGTTTATATTTATTATTTATGTATCCATATCTGTTTTTTATTACATTAATAGATATATGAAAATTATTTGAAATTGTTTCTGTAGCTGGAAATTAATTTATTTCAAACCGTCGGTCGGTTCGGACCTGGCCACAGGTCAACTTATTTAATGATCTCTTCATGCAAATTGCAAATTCCTCGAGATGACTTTAGAAACTCTGCATTCAATATTTTAATGAGAGAAAGAAAAATAAAACAAAATGTATATAAATACGATATGTTATTTTATTTATATTTTATAATATATTTCACACGTATATTTCATGATTTTTTTTTTTTCATTAATGAATTTAATACAAATATCAGTTTACTATGTTCACTCCTTTGGTTAAAAAAATAAATGAACAATTATATAACATAATAATGTTTTTGTTATATTATTAGGTCATATTTATATTTAATGTTACATTTAATGTACAATATAATAGAAATAGAATATTTTGAGAATTATCAAATATTCTTAAATTTCAGTTTACTTTCATTCAATCTCAAATTTATCAAAACTTCCTGTTTGATTATTATATTGTCCACAAATCCTCTAAATGATGGTTACATTGATCCCGTTGATGTGTTAGGCATTATTAGATTAGAAGACATTGGAAATTATTGCTTGATTAGTATTTCATCTGAGTGATCTGTTAATATTAATATGTCATTTTTCACACTGAGATTTAAATTTTCTTTTAATATTAATCCATCTTTAATTATATACGACTTGATTTTTGGTCTTCTTACTATTTTCATTTTAAATTTCTCAATTTATTTAATTTACAAGAATAATCATAATTATAACATCGGACTAAAATACATTATTATTTGTTAATAATTTTATTATTTTTAATCATTCTAAGATTTTAATAATTGTAAATTTAATTCAGAGTAATTTTTTTAAATGTGTTTTTAATAATATATAAGAAAAAATTATAATACATATCAATTCCTTTCTTAAAATATCAAATTTGCCAGCTTCCATTTCTTAAAATTTATAACTTCAAGAAACATAAAATGAATATTTTCATTTAAATCTTGAATTTGACATTAAAATTTATAGGAAATATATATTTGGGCTTTTATATCCTATATATCAGTTTTTTTTTTTATTTTGTAATTTTTTTTATTTTGTAAGATATTTACCCGTATTTTCATGATCAAAACGTATTTTTCTAAATCAATGGCTTAGAAAATTATTCTAATATGATCTGTTTTATTTTTTTTTTTAAAGATATTTGCTTATATTTTACATCTAACATTTGAGAAAAATTGTTTTATTTTTATTCTTACAATTTGATTATATTGAATAAGAATAAATGTTTTATATCTTCTGTAAAATATGAAATAATCTAATAATAAAATAAAATTGTAAAAATATTTATATGAATATTTATATTTAGTATGTGGTTATATATTATTTAAAATACATTAAAGTATATTATTATATATTAATTAAAAATTCATGGATATACAAACGGAAGAATTTTAATAATAAATTATTATAAAAAAAATACTTATTTTTTTTTTAAATTTTAAAATAAAGTTATTATTATAATTTGCATTATTTGAAATAGGTTTTGTGTGAGATAGACACACACATCTCACTGATATGCCAGGTCATTTTCTTACTTTATTATTATGTTGAAGAGATAACTAAATAAATAAATCCCTTCCACATACTGGCTAATCCTTCTAGAGACAGACTTTGATAAGGAAAACACATTGAAAATGTGATTGGCGAAATACACGTCACTTTAAGCTCTCAACCTCAAATAGAACAAGATGCGGTCAGGTTGAAGTGACGTCTGAATTAATGGGTCTATTTAGATACCTACCTACCGAAACTAAATCATCCACAGACTTTACGTAGATCGATAGACTTGCATGGAACAAATGGAGAATCAACCAAATTAATTTACAATATTGCAATTGTTTAATGAAAAGTATGCAGATAAATTAGGTTCTTTTTTAAAAAAATAATTAATTTAAATATAGCTTAAATCAGGGGTGACAAACTCAAAAGCTAACTTGGGCCAAATAAACAATGCTTAACTTTAGGTAGGCAACAAAAAAAATCAATGTTCATAGAAACAAATATTTTTATTTTGAAAATTACATTGTAATAAACTTATATGAAATTAAATTATTGTTTACGTCCTAATACTTGACATCTCTTCTCTGCTAATATCTTTCTTATTTGGGGAGAAATTTTATTATCGAGACTACTTTCAAAATTGCCCCAACGTGAGCGTTAGTAATACAGTTTCGGACAGAAGTCTTATTTTCATTCATAACAGAAAATAATTGCTCGCACCGATAAGTACTTCAAACATGGAAATAATTTCATATACGAATTTTCGAGTAATTAATTTAAATTTAAATTTAAAATGTTCCGTATAGTTTATTATATCATAATTTTATATGCTGGTTTCGTTTCTAATTCATATTTCTATTTTATTTTTACTTTGCGAAGGATATATTGACTGGGCCACAAAAATGTTCATCTCGGGCCACATGCGACCCGCGAGCAGCGAGTTTTCACACCCTTGAATTAAATAATATATATATATATATATATTATAGTTTATATTGGTTAGTTTTAGAAAGGATATGAATTAGATGGAGGATATGGACAGATGGAGAATATGGCCGAAGAATTATTGATCCCAAAGAAAATTAACTATACGAGGGTGGTCTGAAAAGTTTCCGACCTGACCAAGTTGTTTTTAATTTTTTTTTTGCTATATTATTCAACATAATCTCCATCAACACTGATACATTTCTCATAACGGTGTTCTAATTAATTTAATTAATTAATAAATTATATAATTAATTAATTAAATTTGATTTAATTTAAGTCCCATCAACAGTTATGAATCGACGCAAAAATTCGTTTGGATTACGCCTACAGCGCCAAATTGTCGTTAGAAATGGTTTTTCGAAGCAATTTTTGGTCAAACGTTAGGAAATGCGGCACCCACGTTGCACACATCTTTCCATATTCATATGGTTTTGCAAAATATTTCGCACACGTTCAGCTGACATAGTACAGGTCTCAGCTATCTTGAATTTTGAAAAATAAAACAAAAAAAAATTGAAAAACATCGTTTTTCTTGGTCAGGCCGGAAACTTTTCAGCCCACCCTCGTATAAGTATTTCGGAATTAAATCAAAATCTATTATTATAATATATAAATAATTAATAAATATAGGTAACTATAAGAGTTTTGTCTTAATTTTTATAAAAAATCATATAACAAAAAATTTCAATTTTTTTGTAAGAATTAGATATTTTAAAATATGGTTAATAAAAATGGCGTTTAGGTTTTACGAGTGATATAAATTTCTATAAAAATATATTTCTATGTTGTATAGAGAATATATAATTTTATTTGGTTATCATTCAAAAAAATATGATAAAACCCCCATATATTTATTGCTCCTAAGCCGTTTAAACCTGTAAAATCAGAATAGCCAGAGTTGAGATAATCTTTGACAATGTTATGGTCTTCGAACATATTTAGTATATATATTCAACTTAAAAGTATTTATTTTTTCTATTATAGCTTATAAAATAAAATGTCAAGTATATCAAAAAATAATATATTAAAATATAAAAAAAAAATTCGAATTTGATATTTTAAAAATATTGTAAATAACTATAAAATATTCACAAAATTGATCTGAGAATATTTTTTATCTTTGATTTATTTAATGGAACTGGCTGCGTGTCCCAAGACACCCTTCTCAAGGTCCACGCGTCAACCACAAATCTAATTTGTATTTCGGAATTTACTTTACAAATCTAAACGTGAACATATTTTGGTGTGTGACCTCAGGAAATTCGTACCCGCCACGTGAAACTCATGGCAATCCGATTACCCGGCGGGTCAATGATGTATGCATGGCTGGTTGTCACATGGTTTGTTTGCCCATCGGGCCCTCAAGGGCCAGAAACGCATGGCCAAGCACCCTCGAATGACTTCCAACGATGTGACTCGTCAAGACTCATTTGTACCAAAAGACATCAATTTTACACATTCACTTAGGATTAATAATAAACATCATATATACCCTCTCTCTCTCTCTCTCTTCATATTCATTTTTTAAATTTTAATTTTTAGAGTAAAAAAATGTTATAAAATTTATTATTTATTTCTTTATTAAAATTCCACTTAAATTTTTCTGAGTATATTAAAAAAAATGAGGAATTCAAGAATAAGAGAAAAAGAAGAACGTTTTATTTAGGAAAATGGATAAGAAATGAAAATGTATTTAATTAATTAAAAAAACACTTTAAAAGGTTTTATCATTTAAAAAAACATTTTAAGAGAAAACAAATTTGTGTTATGAAATGGAGATTTATTTTTGTTTATATCTTTTAAGGTTGATTTGAAAAATCATTATGAAACCCGTCTGACAGTATACAGCAATGAGATTACATTGCTTGAAGAAAGACTAAAAAAAAAAATTTAATTTAAAATTAATCTTTTAAGTCTTCTGGCTGTTGATTTGACGTCCCCTAAATATCCGCCACAAAAATGATTATATATTTAAAAATACCAAACGAGGACAAATTAAATATTTGGATTCAACATTGTGAACGAAATGTACGGTAATTGTTTACAAACCGGGAAGCTTCAGGGATTTGGGATTTGGTTGAAACTTTGCTAGTGGATTATTTTTAATTCCAAAGAAACTTCCTTATGTAAAATTATTAAATTTTGACAGATAAAATAGTTATGTTTTATTGACTAATTCACTAATTTTCGGAAAATAATTTTTAATAATTTTCAATAATTTTATTAAAAATAAATATATGATAAATTATATTTATGACCACATGCAGAGGAAATCTTAGGAGAATATCAATGCGCGTTCAGGCCAAACCGATCAACTGTAGATCAGATATTCTCATTAAGGCAGATATTAGAAAAAAAAACGCGAATTCAATATCTCTGTTCACCAAATTTTTGTAGTCTTTACAAAAGCATAGACCGGGAAAAACTTTTTCAAATCTTGATTTTAATGGGAATTCCAAAAAAACTAGTACGTATGATTCAAATATGTCTTGTAGGTAGTAAAGGAAAGAGTAAGATGCAGGAATCAACTATCAGAAACTTTCGAAATTCGTAATGTGTTAAAACAAGGAGACGCATTATCATCAATTTTATTTAATTTAGTTCTGGAATATGTAATTAGACAAATTGGGGAAAAATCAAACGGAATAGAATTAAACAAAAAAATTCAAGTCTTAGGTTACGCAGACGATTTAAATATAATAGGAGATTCGGCAATTGTAATTAAAGATAGCATAGAAAAAGTTGACCTGTGGCCAGGTCCGAACCGACCGACGGTTTGAAGTAAATTAATTTCCAGCTACAGAAACAATTTCAAATAATTTTAATATATCTATTAATGTAATAAAAAACAGATATGGATAGAACATAAATATTTTTAATTTTATTTTATTTATAATATATAGCTGAAGTAGCCGGCGTTACCCGAGGCTGTGACGTCATGAAGGGCTGGGTGACGTCATATAATTTTAAATTAAGAAAAACATAATGAAGATGATTTTTCCCGAGGATAAAACCAATACATTCGTGGTGATATGTAAAAAAATCTCCTTATGTGAAATTTGATGCGAAAATAACCCTTCCCTTCTTATCGTCGATCGCTAATACTACCACTTCCGGTTTCCGGATTTGTACCAAAAGTTGATCAATTCATCCCACTGATGTATTAAGTAAAGATACCAAATTTCATCAAAATCGGTTGAGCCGTTCAGGCTGTACACATTTATACGGACAGACGGAAGGACGGACGGACGCACGGACAGACATCATGCTAAAAATACTTTTTACCGACCGACGATAGTAAGGGAGGTATTGTTTTCACACCAAATTTCACATGTGGAGATTTTTACATATCTCCACGAATCATGCATTTTCTTATCAGAAAAAAGTATTTTTAGCATGATGTCTGTCAGTCCGTCCGTCCGTCCGTCCGTCCGTATAGATGTGTACAGCCTGAACGGCTCAACCGATTTTGATGAAATTTGGTATATTTACTTAATGCATCAGTGGGATGAATTGATCAACTTTTGGTGCAAATCCGGAAACCGGAAGTGGTCCGTCCGTCCGTCCGTCCGTCCGTATAGATGTGTACAGCCTGAACGGCTCAACCGATTTTGATGAAATTTGGTATATTTACTTAATGCATCAGTGGGATGAATTGATCAACTTTTGGTGCAAATCCGGAAACCGGAAGTGGTCCGTCCGTCCGTCCGTATAGATGTGTACAGCCTGAACGGCTCAACCAATTTTGATGAAATTTGGTATATTTACTTAATGCATCAGTGGGATGAATTGATTAACTTTTGGTGCAAATCCGGAAACCGGAAGTGGTCAGTCCGTCCGTCCGTCCGTATACATGTGTACAGCCTGAACGGCTCAACCGATTTTGATGAAATTTGGTATATTTACTTACTGCATCAGTGGGATGAATTGATCAACTTTTGGTACAAATCCGGAAACCGGAAGTGGTAGTATTAGCGATAGACGATAAGAAGGGAAGGGTTATTTTCGCACCAAATTTCACATAAGGAGATTTTTTTACATAGATTTTGTGTGTTAAAACTATTCCTCTCTGTTACTAAATACTTTGTCTTAGCAATATTTATTTCCAGGCCCTCCTCTTTTCCTGCTTCGATTAATTTTTACCGACCGACGATAGTAAGGGAGGTATTGTTTTCACACCAAATTTCACATGTGGAGATTTTTACATATCTCCACGAATCATGCATTTTCTTATCAGAAAAAAGTATTTTTAGCATGATGTCTGTCCGTCCGTCCGTCCGTCCGTCCGTCCGTCCGTCCGTCCGTATAGATGTGTACAGTCTGAACGGCTCAACCGATTTTGATGAAATTTGGTATATTTACTTACTGCATCAGTGGGATGAATTGATCAACTTTTGGTGCAAATCCGGAAACCGGAAGTGGTAGTATTAGCGATCGACGATAGGAAGGGAAGGGTTATTTTCACACCAAATTTCACATGAGGAGATTTTTTATATATCACCACGAATCATGCATTTTCTTAACAGAAATAAGTTCACCTGTGGCCAGGTCCGAACCGACCGACGGTTTGAAGTAAATTAATTTCCAGCTACAGAAACATTTCAAATAATTTTAATATATCTATTAATGTAATAAAAAACATAGGCATAGAACATAAATATTTTTAATTTTATTTTATTTATAATATATAGCTGAAGTAATCGGCGTTACCCGAGGCTGTGACGTCATGAAGGGCTGGGTTACGTCATATAATTTTAAATTAAGAAAAACATAATGAAGATGATTTTTCCCGAGGATAAAACCAATACATTCGTGGTGATATGTAAAAAAATCTCCTTATGTGAAATTTGGTGCGAAAATAACCCTTCCCTTCTTATCGTCTATCGCTAATACTACCACTTCCGGTTTCCGGATTTGTACCAAAAGTTGATCAATTCATCCCACTGATGCAGTAAGTAAATCTACCAAATTTCATCAAAATCGGTTGAGCCGTTCAGGCTGTACACATGTATACGGACGGACGGACGGACTGACCACTTCCGGTTTCCGGATTTGCACCAAAAGTTAATCAATTCATCCCACTGATGCATTAAGTAAATATACCAAATTTCATCAAAATTGGTTGAGCCGTTCAGGCTGTACACATCTATACGGACGGACGGACGGACGGACGGACGGACCACTTCCGGTTTCCGGATTTGCACCAAAAGTTGATCAATTCATCCCACTGATGCATTAAGTAAATATACCAAATTTCATCAAAATCGGTTGAGCCGTTCAGGCTGTACACATCTATACGGACGGACGGACGGACGGACGGACCACTTCCGGTTTCCGGATTTGCACCAAAAGTTGATCAATTCATCCCACTGATGCATTAAGTAAATATACCAAATTTCATCAAAATCGGTTGAGCCGTTCAGGCTGTACACATCTATACGGACCGACGGACGGACGGACGGACGGACGGACAGACATCATGCTAAAAATACTTTTTTCTGATAAGAAAATGCATGATTCGTGGAGATATGTAAAAATCTCCACATGTGAAATTTGGTGTGAAAACAATACCTCCCTTACTATCGTCGGTCGGTAAAAATTAATCGAAGCAGGAAAAGAGGAGGGCCTGGAAATAAATATTGCTAAGACAAAGTATTTAGTAACAGAGAGGAATAGTTTTAACACACAAAATCTTAATATACAAGATATAGAATTTGAAAATTTAGAAGAATTTAAATACTTAGGTTCTGTAATAACGAAAGATAATAATATTCGAGAAGAGTTTAAAGCGAGGTTACAATCGGAAAGCGCCTGTTATTATGCCGTAAAGGGGCTTATCGCGTCAAAATTATTATCAAAGGGGATAAAAATTAAAATATATAAAACAATTATTTTACCGGTTGTATTATATGGGTGTGAGGCATGGTCTATGACCTTAGGAGACGAGAATAGATTTAGAGTATTTGAGAATAGGATTTTGCGAAGCATTTATGGGCCAAAGAAAGATGAGGTCACCGGGGAATGGCGGAGACTGCATATCGAGGAATTGCATGACCTCTATGCATCTCCAGATATAGTTAGGGTTATAAAATCGAGAAGGTTGCGGTAGGCAGGATAGGTGGCTAGCATGGGAGAGGAAAGAATGGCGAAAAATTTATTGGGGGGGGGGGGGCAGTGTGAAACGCCCGCTTGGAAGACCAAGTACGCGGTTGGTGGATAATGTAGGAAGGGACGTGAGAGAAATGGGAGAGGGTAGGGATTGGAGGGTTGTGTGGCTCAGAATAGGGACACTTGGTGCGGCCAAGCACTTTCGAGTTCCGGCCACAGATATCGATAGATATTTATGATTGGCCCATATAGTCAATCTTCACTGTCTAATTAAATTTAACTAAATTCGTATGTCTACATTTATTTGTGAAAATGGTGAGGTTTAAACGATCACTCTCAAGGTTTGGCAACCTAAATCTATACCTCCATAACAAAATCATATAAAATAATAATATTTTAGTATATTTAATTTCTTTAAAATTGATTTATTTATAAAATTTATATAAATTAAAATTTGTATTTTATTTTTAATTATGTAAATAAGTCTATTTGAAAATATTAAATAAAACTCTTATTTAAAGTTGCAAATTACAGTAAATATTAATTTGTAATGAAAGTTATCCTTCCTTGAGAATATATTTATACCAAAGATTCTCTTAAAAAGTTTTTTTTTATTAGTAATTAAATTAAAAATCTGAGACATTGGTTACATAGATGCTATATTTATATAAAAATCTGTTAAATATATGAGTAACATTGAATCCCTCTTATTTATCTAAATTTATTATATTTCATTCTAATTCCAATTAATTCCAATTAAATAAATTAAACATCAAATAATTTCATTATTGACAGGAATGTTTCATTATTTTTATTAAAACGACTTTGCAATATTCAATTACAATATAATTCTTTTTATCTTTTAAAATTGTTTTATATATTTTTTTAATAAAAATAAAAAAAAAATAAAAGACAAAAGCTAAAATAAAGTCATTTTTTTCTATGATGCGTTCTCGTAAAAGAATGATAGTTCTATTCTTGTCTAATTTTCAGAGAGAAAAAAATGTGTGTAGAAACCAAGTTGCTGTCATTTGTCTTTGGAGTTGGGTGTTTTCCGGACAGATTTTGTGCCAAGTTTGTCATTGCAGGGGAATGATTATGTGAATGTATGGGTATCTGTTTTCGGGATAATATGAGAGTGTGTAGAAGAAGGGGGAAATTGTTAGCGTCACGTTTTAGTGACGGATCTACCTGCAAAAGGGGCTGACAGATGAGCACAGTTGCTTGTCTAGCTCTCTTGGTTTACCAGGCGGCGGAACATTATTTATCTACAATTAGCACAACAGCACAGCCTAAACTTGGCCATATCCTACATGTTTTCACCAAATAAAATTAATTGTTTTTTATTATATATAATTGAATAATATTATTGAAATTTTCAAGAATGTTTTAGTTAATTTTTTAACTTTAACAAAATCTTTAAAATAATTCTAAAGAATCTGTTTAAATTAACGTTATTAGTACAAGCAATACAATACAATGAGAAAATTGGAATTTGTTTTTGTTTTAGTTTTGTTTTACTGTAATTAATATAAAATACCACATACTCTATATTGAAAATAAATATATAGGTTAAGCTAATTTAATTAATTGATAAAAAGAATCACTGTTTCCATCTTTCTCCAATTAATGATAAAAATTATTCGTAAAAACAGATTAACTTATACATTAGATCGAAGATAGATTTCTTCATAATTTGATTTTATGTGTTAGCCAAATGAATATTTTTAAATGTGTACAGGTAACAGGTGAATGGAGGAATAAATCGTGGTGCCTTTAGGGAGTGGGGGAATAGGTAATAAAATAAACCCTATTAGTTTCGCTTGGCTAAACCAAAGTCATTTGCATTGAATAGAAGGATTTAAATGGCACAATATTATTATCTTCCCAGTACATATAATTTTATCTTGTATTAAAAGATATTAATTATTTCAAAACTTAATTAAATATTAATTCTGTTTTTTTATATTTTATATAAGAAATAGAGTAATTATATAATATAGAATAAATAAATTTGAATGAATTTGATTGTTATTTTACAAATGAAATATTACATTTATTAATAATAATCTATTTACATACAATTTTAACGTTGTTCGAATTTCATTGTTTTTCCTTCTTGATCCATGAATACACCATCATTCATTTATTATGAATTGGTGACATGAAATGTACCAGTGATTTTTCCTTCTCTTTTGATGCTCCAAATCTTAATAAGCATTTTCTTATAATGAAGAGGAACAAAAGGGCACAAATGAATTGCAAAATGGGATTTCATTATTGTTCGGCACAATTCGATTAATTCGATGAATTGTAATTTGTGAAATATTTTTTCTCATCTCTACTAGATTGAATTCAGTTAAACCAATTGGATTTGATTATCTCCAATCTTTTTACATTTGCCTCGTTTTCTTATTTCAAAAGTTTATTAAGTTACTAACTTCAGTATTTTTTTTTTATTTCTTTGTTTCATTTCATTTCCTAAATAGTCTCTTCATATCTAGACTAAAGAGATAAGAAATAATTAAATAGATCAAATCATTTTTTTTTTGAGAAATCTTTCGATTATTAACAAAAATAAAATTAGCTCTTATATATTTGATTATTTTAATATTTTGGTTTCTCTTTTAATTAAGATTATATGTATTGATCTCAACTAATGAAAGAGAATTTTATATTTTTAATAAAAAAATATATTAAGATAAATATATTGGATTGAATATGTTTTTGTTCTATATAAAACATTTTTTAGATAAAAATAATCATTCATACCATTAAATTATTTTTTAAAGGTAGTTTATCAACAAATTCAAATACAGTAGAAGTTCTATTAAAAGAATGAAATATATTAATATTATATATTATATTATTTATATTAAGTAGAACCTGTAGAGGGGTGGGGTGTCTAGGGGGAATTTAGGTAGATACAGGATATTTATGATAACAACACATGTTAAACATTGTTTATAACAAATGAGTATATTACAAAGTTGTTAGTAAATAACATGAGACACTTAAACTTATGGATGAGGTAGGTAGGGCAGATAGTCTTAAATCTTTAACAATAATATTTATTATTTTGAATTATAAATACTTTTAATTTCAATTTATTTAAGCACTAATCGGTGCACAATATTTTTGGTTAAGCTGTCTTTAGCTAACACAAATATCGTAGATTCAAAGCTTTCTCTACACGTGAACATGCAACATATAGTTGCCCATGAGAAAAACATGGATTTTCCAAATCTAAACCACAAATTGACATTGTTTAGCCTTGAGACTTATTTATAGACATACCAAAAGCTAAACGAATTGGAAACTGTAGCCTTCTGTAGAATATAGTAAAATCTGACGGTATCATTGGAATACGTGGCAACAGAATTACTTTAAACTTCTAGGTTAAAATGGTTGCTTAAAGAATATTTCCGGTGATCTTTTTCATGACCAAACTCGAGCCATTTCTTCAGGTTTAGGAAAAAGAAATAGTCACTCGGGGCTATATCTGGAGAATAGGGCGGATAAGGGAGCAACTCGTATTCCAATTCATGGATTTTCATGGAAATTCACCTTTTTCTATTTTCTTCTCAAATCACGAGGTAGTCTGCTATAAATGGATGACAAACAAAAACTAAAAGATTCAGCTGGTTCAAATTTAGACAAGAGTCAGCTGATAATTGCCTGCTGACAGCAGCAGTGTTGTCATTTCATTTAAGAGACGGGAAATTCAACGGAAATATTGACCTTAATAGATTCTTAAGTTGGGATATTATCGCTCATAGAAATCACTACTCAATAATACCATGATCCTTAAACTATCTAAAGATAAAATAACATTATTGAATTGAATTGAAAAAAATGGTTTCTTAAAATTCATTTTAATGGTGGAATAATAACATTTTATTAATTAATCTATAAATAATTCAATAATAATTGATAATTCACAAAATTGAATTACTACCCTAGTTTGCTACCACTGGAGTTTATAAAATAAAGATTAATTTTATGAAATTCATTAAAACCGAATTTAATTTTAATTATTAAAATATAGAAATATTTAAGTATTAGTTTGTTTTAAATAATACTTAGTTACTATAATATATATTAATAAACGCTTCTCTCTCAAATTTTATTCAATATTACAGTTTGTTGGCTATTGAGTATATTTTCATTTGAGATTCCTTTTCTTTTCATTTTTGGTCATAATAAAATATTATCTAAAATAACTGTCACATAGGATACATCTTATTTTAACTTTGAATTTTAGAATTCTTTTTTGATTTTTTTAGTCTTTACAAAAAACTTTTCAAAAATATTTTTTTTTTTCATTAACTAGGTATTTCTAAAATTTATCAAATTTTTAAATTTAATTTTAAAAAATTAGACCGGGAGCTTAGCCGCGAGGTTATAGTGACCGGTCCGCCGACTCGAGTTCGAGTGTTCAAACCTCGCTGAGTGCATCGATATATAAATCGATATATATAAGTATAGATATAAGAATAATAAAGAAGGCTGGCTAAAATGGTGATAATCCGAAAGCCAAATAAAAAAAAAAAAAAAAAAAAAAAATTTTAAAAATTAATAAATAATGTTTACTTAAAACGAGTCATGCATTAGTATCATAACCATAAATAAATACTTTACTTCTGAAATTTCCGACGTTATTTATTTATTTATTTTTTTTAAATCGTAAGTATAAATCTTTAAGATACTATCTTTAAGATATATACCTAACGGTCTGTTTTATTGTTAAAGTATAAAAAAATTATCGTATTATATTTAATTTTTTTACTTCCAATCATTTCTCTTTTGTAGTATTAATATTGTTTTTTTTAACAATGTATGAATTTATGGAGTTGGTTTTAAATTTTTTCAATGGAATCCCTTCCCTGTTAATTGCTTTTACTAGACGATGTTTAGAAGAAAAGAGGCCAATCATATTATTCCCTTCATTATTACCCCACTATAAAATTTGTTCTATTAATTAATTTAAAATCCCTATAATATTATTATAGCCTTCTGATAATTACGTTGGGCTTAAATGGCCACCCGACCAACCCCAGCATCTACCTCTCCCCTTCACACCTCACTTTCATCTAAAGCTTCTTATTAAATTCTATGTTCTCGTTATAATCCAATTAAATTTTATAATCAAAAAATTATTTCAATCTGGACATACAAAGAGATTTTGTTTTTGTGAAATGAATATAACACTGGGATATCATTTGTCATTGAATTTTTTTAATTATAATATGTCTATTATATCAATTAAATTTAATTTTGAAATATCTCTCTTTCTTATATATATAATATTATTATATTAGCCAAAATTAAAAGTATCTATGTCTCTCTGATCTTGCAAATTGATGTTTTATGAAATTCACGAATTTAGGGATATTTAAGGTGAAGAAAATTTGTAAAATTTTATTCGTGAGAAAAATCATTTTAATTATTTTTTTAATTAAATTTATGTATATATTTTAAAATCAATCTACTTTTTTATTGATCTTCATTTAAAATGATAATTTTTTGAATAAATTAATTGATTTAAATTTTTGATTATTAGAAATTAAAATCAAAATTATTAGATTTAAATAATTTTGACAATTGCTAGAAGATAAATTTTTTATTCTTTGTCGAGATTATGCATGAACAGGTTTCTTCAACTGAAATCCTTATCAGAAGCTTTGCATAAATTCTTTAAAGGTTTGATAACCAAAATTTATTTCTGATTTTTTAAAAATATAAATTGATTCATAATCAATGTTCAAATTGAGGTATATATATGTATTATAGATAAAATTAGTAGAATTAAGAATATTCATAATAATTGACCCCGGCAAATTATTAATAATCGTTTACATTCTTAAAACAATAAACCCAGTGCATATAAATAATGAATCAGGTTATGGGAAAATAGATATATTTTAAAATTTTTTCTCTTTCGTTAGTTGAATGAAATTAGCTGGAGTGTCTCCACTCGACTATCTCGCAATTTGAATTGGATTAAATAACATAATATATTATATTTAAATTAAATTTAATTAATTATAAATTATAAATAATAAATAATAAATATTAAACCAGCTCATGTTTGGCTTTTTGTTGATGGCACCACGTCACGTGTTGGCGCGTGAGATTTGCAGTGTTAAAAATTTAATTCTGGTAATTTCAGCGAATCAATCAAGCTGAAATTCTATATATAGCAGTTTTATACAATTATTAATCATGTGAAAAATTATCAAACATATATCTTTATTTTTACGGTCACTTTAGAGGAAAAAAAATCAAAACGTTGTAGGTAATGACCCTCTTCCGGTTGAGCTACACATTTCTTAAAAGTTGATAGAAAACTATGAATTTTGAATAATGTCCATGTACCAAATTTCATCATTCTAGCTCAAACCGTTTTTGCGTAATCTTGCCTACATACATACACACACACATACACACACACACACAGACATTTTTCTCAACCTTAGTGAAAATGATTCAGGAACCTTCAAAACGTATAAAAACATCAAAATCTCAACATCGAAAATTTTCGTGATCGCAATACTATCTCTGGCGAGATAGTAAAAATTGAATCTCAATTTATAAAAAATGTATCTGATAAAATCTAAAATAGAATTTTTAAAGAAAAAGTTATTCTGGTTATTAATAAATGTTAAAATCAATAATAAATGAAGAGTTAGTTTCCTTCTGAAATCAGGATTAAAATTTCTATTTTTCTTTTTTTATATATATATCCTTTTCTTTTTTCTTAAATATTTTTAAATAAAAAGTACTTAAACTTGTTTATTATTCCCAAAGGGTAAACCAATCGGATGTCACTCGGTTCTTATCTGGTCCAAAGAGGATTTCACGGAAAAGAGTACAATTTTTAAACTTCGCTACTTAAAAGCTTACTTCTTACAGTCTATGTAATTATAATATATATTATAAAGATATTATAAATATTTATATTATTTTATTGAAATTGTATAAACTTAATTTATTATGAGTATATATAAATTTTTTCCAATATTTATTAACCGCCATCAGCGGTCTTCACACCTAGATGGGGCCTCTGCCCCCTGTACTCCCGAGTGATATACTATTTGGTTGAAAGTCTGTATGTCAAATGTTTTCATCCATTTTCTTTCAATCAGAATATTAAATAAAACATTCATTTTTTTGTGTTCTTATTTAAAATATATTTTAATTTAATCAGTAATTTAATTATATATTATTATTGTATAGGTTATATCTATCTATCTACCTCTGGGCTCTGGCTCTACGTTACTCGAAAGTTCTTGCCCGCAACAACCACATTTCTCCAAGTGTCCCTGTCCTTTTCTTCATTATTCATCTCCAAGTTTTCCAATTTTTCATGTCTGTTCATAGGCCATAAATTTTATTAATATTTAATCAATAACCGCAAAAATTGATTTATTAAAATTTGATATGTTCATCAGCGCAAAGAATACAATATTTATATTTATATTTTTCTAATATTTACAATATTTCAATTGAACTTATTAGCCTTTTTAACTTATTTAACACACCGAAAACATTTACATTACGACTATATATTACCTCTATTAATTTTTAAGATTATATGTACATGTTCTCATTCATCAGCGCAACGAATACAATACAAAGAATGTCATGAAGGTCATGGAACGCGAAGATATGAAAAAAATTTTAAATTCTGAGCAATGTGCAGACAAAAAGCTTTATATATATATATATAGATTGATTTGATAATAAAGAATTTAGATTGATTCATGTTAATATTAAAAAATATAATTTTATATTTAAAAGATACACTAAAAAATATTATTGGTTTTTAATTTAGGATATTATTCAGATTAATTTAATATTCGAAACCAAACAGCAATTACCAATAATTGAAGTAAAAAAAATTTTGGACATAATTATACTTTGGTAATAGATTGTTTGATAATGAGTGATAACATACATACATTCATTATAATCAACAAATCCATGAACCTAAATGAAAACTTTTGCACTATTTTTACACTACAAATTGTTGTTGTTATTTACTTAATTTAAATATTGATTTCATTGTTGATTGATTAATGATTTTCTCATTTCCTTAAAATTTCTATATTCTGTCAAATTTGACCTTTTTACCAAAACAGAGCGGATATGTTTGTAAAAGGCGTAGACATGATTGGTTTATTTACATTTCTTGTAAAACTCTTAAATAATTAAATAATATTAATGAATTATTGTTTAAAAATATTTAAATATTATTAATATGTAGTATTTTTTTCCAAAAGTTCATTTCATGTGTGTAGATTAGAAATTCAAATAAATTTATTCAATTTCAATTGGGAGTTAGATTTTCATTTGATATTATAAATTCTCAATAACTGTAGAATATTTAATTGAACATAATTAATGTGATGCTTTTGAACTTAAAAGTTTTTGGTCTCCAATTGATATTTAAATGCAACCTTAAAAAAATTTTTTCGTTCTTTTCGAAACTATTGTTATTTTTTTTTTATAAAAATAATATTTTTGTATATTTACTCTATTATTCTCTGATACTAGATATTTTTGCCTTAGTACTATTCATTTCAACTCCAAACTTCTTTTCCTATTTATAATTGGGTTTGCTATCTCCTAATTCTAATATATGTAACCAATATATGTGATCATGTAACCAAATCTTTTTTTGTTTAATTGAATTTTGTTTGATTTTTCCCAACGTGTATAATCACGTATTTGAACCCTAGATTAAATAATGTCAGTGATTGTTTTTACCCATGTCGAATTTCAAAAGTACTTGAAACCCAATTCTAATCCTTCCATTCAGACAAACCTGGTTCATACGTGCAATTTTTTTTTTTTGAAATACACCAATAAAAATTAAAACTTACAAAAGTTTTGCAAGACTATTGCTCTGGTCTTTACATATATAATAAATTAAAAAAAATGTTTCTTTGATATTTTGGATATTTATTCCTAAATATTTTTAATATTATTTTATAAATATCTAGGAAATCGTTAATATATATACCTTTAAATAATTATTCCGATTAGTAGTATAAAGAAATAAGAAAATCGGGTCTCTCACTGACTGAGGCTACACATCATGACAATCGCATTTACTTTGATCAACCTCATAATAACGACCTGCTGTTGTCAGGACGGAAGTAGTATTATATAAATGATATAAATAAATTATTGACAGAATCTGTTTGTGAAAATCGTTGGAATAAAGCCCCTATATATACAGATATTAAGAATGAATTGAGTAAAAATATTTTTTTACAAATAAGACCAAACGAAACTTAATGTAAATAATAATATTTATTTTTCTAGTTTTAATTATTAATTATTTTTTTAATATTTTCTGTCATTTTTTTTTATTTAATTTTTATCAATTAATCTTAAAGGGCTCTTGAATCATTTCAAAATTATCTCCAATGAGTTTATATTTTTCTGTTGTTTTTTCTCTTCTTGTTGACTTTCTTTTGTCCACTTCAAATACTTCTCTTAGTTTATATTGATGATAAAGTTTACTCCTTCAAAACCCGGCGAAAATGTTTTACTTTATTTATTTGATTTCTTAGACTTTTATTTCCTAGCAAACTTATATATATATAAGATAAGTATATTTAATTGCGTTTTTCTTTATTAAAATTTTTATTTTGAAATTATATGAAAATACAAATCAATATAGCAATACTATTGCAATATTTTTTGTTTCAGCATCCTAACCCTTAGAATCATATTATTAACAAAAATTTTTATAGTTTAAATTAAAAAAAAAAATAAATGTGCATATATACACAATATATTTAAATTATTAACTTTATATACATATTTACTTACTTTACTTATATACAATTTTTTTATTGCCTCTAGAGATCTAAGCCTATGTTAGGCAACTTGCACATTTATTTTATTATTAAAAATTAATACTATATTATAATTTTTTGTGAACTTTTCTCTAAAAGTTTAATAGTTCTACTTAGCTACATTTTTCATTTACAAGTTCTTATACACATAAATTATATAATATGAATAATTAGTAAACAATTAATAAAATTTAATTCAATTAATATTAATTCTTGATTTATCGATCTACCAATATAATTGTTATAATAGAAATTATTAAAATATAGATAATTATATAAAAAGTTATCTTTAGATAGTATTGCGATCACGAAAATTTTCGATGTTGAGATTTTGATGTTTTTATACGTTTTGAAGGTTCCTGAATCATTTTCACTAAGGTTGAGAAAAATGTCTGTGTGTGTATGTGTGTGTGTGTGTATGTATGCTTATGTGTAAATATAGACAAGATTACTCAAAAACGGTTTGAGCTAGAATCATGAAATTTGATACATGGGCATTATTCAAAATTCGTAGTTACCAGAATTAATTTTTTAACACTGCAAATCTCACGCTCCAACACGTGACGTGGTGCCATCAAAAAAAAGCCAAACATGCTTTAATATTTATTATTTATAATTTATAATAAATTAAATTTAATTTAAATATAATATATTATCTTATTTAATCCTATTCAAATTGCGAGATAGTCGAGTGGAGACACTCCAGCTAATTTCTGTAACATTTTCTTATTAAATTTTAATAATATTAATCTGAATTTGTTTGTTTGTTATTTTTATACGACAAGTTATTTTGGAAATATATATTTTTAAAGTTTTTGTTTTATCAAGAAATATTTATCTCGACTAATTTAGAAACAATCGATTTCATTTTATAAAGATAAATTACTGATAAAAACCACCTTTAGTGGTAAAAGGTCAAGTAATCTGAAAGTGAAAATAGTAGTTCAAAATGTGTGATATAAAATGGAAGATAAAATAATTTTACTCATCACTTCGAAGAAAATCCATTTTGGGATTATCACTTCACATGAACAAATTTCATTCCGGTATTTAACATAATAATAGATGCTGCGTGATAAAAAACGATATAAACTATAACAAATAACTCAACGGACTTGATATTAGTGGTTAGGGTGGTTTTGGCAATTCAATCACATGGGGCTATTTCTCCCATTCAACTAACAAACCCCTTTCTCGATTTCAATCTTTAATTTTTTTTCAAAATGTTTCCCTTATTTTAAAAAATATTTTATTATTTTTTCGTATTAAAGTGATATATTTTAAATGATTTACATAGGGTTCAAAAATAATATCTGAATTTTAAATACCAATAAAGAAAAAAGTCAAAGTGAAACAAAACTTTGAGACAAAAATGAATTTTCAATTCATCCATTCATTTTTTTTTCTCTTCTTGCTTTTTAATGAACTAATCTTTCACTTAGCAGTATATAGCAATGATAAATGATTTAGAGGGCAGATGTTAGAAATGACTTAGTAAGTTAAAAATCAATTATGTTGAAATCTTTTATTTTTTACTCCTCTTGAGGGTGTTGATCAAGAAATTATTAAATTAAAAAGGCGACCGAAAGATTTATTATCATATATATAACATATATATATATATCCTGTTTTTTTTAACGTGATTTTTTGGAGATTTAAGCTCCCATGTGTGTTTCGTTGTCTATTTTGGCGCCATTTACGAGAGAATTTGAGGTGGAGTTGTACGGAATTCTGGATTTTAGTCTGTATGACGAAGAGTTGATATTAAGAGTTGAATGGTCTTACAGATTAAAACCCAGATTTCAAAAATTCTCTCCTCAAAAATCACGTTAAATAACCCGGAAATATTCTCTAATAATTAAATTTTTTAGTCTAAACAAACATATATTCATATAAAATAGGTTTATAAGACAAACCTGAGTGATAACGTACAATTCGAATTTGCTAAATCTCAAACGATAATACCTATTATGACATGATTATTGGTGATAATGGTACCTAGGACTATTAGGTATTCATAGCGAAAATTACAGCTTTATTCAAAACCCACCGGCTCTAATATATTTGTTATGTTCAAGAGGAAAGCGCTCATTTTATCAATAATTTCATATTTTCATTCTTTTTTCTTGATAAGAATGTCATTTGAATTTCCTCATTTAGGTCCTCTTTTACACTCTTTTTTTGTTTTATCCTTCTTGATTAAACTTTTAATTTATCAGGCTTAGTGTTTTATCGTTCTTTGTTCGAAATGACACGAGTGAATGATTTTTTGAGCTTTACCGAACGGATGAGATTTATGAAATAAAAATACCCCAAAGAGAGACCAAAGAGTATATAAACTTGAAAATGAATAAATCATTAAAAAGAAAACATTAACGTGATCGATGTACTTTCTCTATAAGTTCATAAATAAATATTTATAAAAAAAAATTAACTTTATCTTGTGTATTTTACTGAAAAATTGAATTTATTTTCTATAAAATTTATTAAAACAATAGCATTGACGGTAGTATAGAATTATAAATCATATTTCGAAATCTTCATTCAAAAATATAATAAGCGGGAGTGTCCTCCCCTAGACTTTCCCGCATATAAATAGGTATAAAGAGTTGTGAATGAATATTTAGAATGTGTAAACTTGGTATTGATAAAGAGCCAGTTCGTATTAGTTTATTGGTGTCAAATTTGATATTTGGTAACATTTAATAATATATATATATATAGAATAAAGTGCTACTTCCGGTTAATTGATATTTTAAATGAAAAAAAAACAGATATGGATATAATATAAATATTTTTAATTTTATTTTATTTATAATATATAAGGGCTGGCTGTGACGTCATGAAGTGCTGGGTGACGTCATATAATTTTAAATTAAGAAAAAACTAATGAAGATGATTTTTCTCGAGGATAAAACCAATACAAAGTGCATAACACGTGGAGATATGTCCTCACGTGAAATTTGATATGAAAATAACCCTTCACTTCCTCTCTTCGATCGGCAATACTAGCACTTCCGGTTTCCGGATTTGCACCAAAAGTTGATCAATTCATCCTACTGATGTATTAAGTAAATATACCAAATTTCATCAAAATCCGTTGAGCCGTTCAGGCTGTACACATCTATACGGACGGACGGACAGACTGACGGACGGACGGACATGCTAAAAATACTTTTTTCTGTTAAGAAAATGCATGATTCGTGGAGATATGTACCTAAAAATATCCATAGGTGAAATTTGATGTGAAAACAATAACTCCCTTACTATCGTCGGTCGGTAAAAAAGAAACGCTACTTGTATAGGTAAAATGTCACTTCCGGTAGTCAGATCATGATGAAATTTGGTATCTCAATTTTTTTCATATTTTTAAATCTATATACAAAATATGAAGCAAATATCTCGAAGCAAACTGGTACTTTATTTGAAAGGTAAACGCAACCAGTGTAGGTAAAGTACCACTTCCGGTTAACCGATTTTGACGAAATTTTGATAGAAATCTACAAACTGTGAATAATATCGGTGTACCAAATTTCGAAGTCCTAGCTTGATTAGTTTTTGAGTAAATTTGCTTACAGACATTACATACATACATACATACATACATACATACATACATACATACATACATACACACACACACAGACATAATTCGAAAATTGGTATTTTCGGACTCAGGGAGGTCTAAAACGTCAAGATCTATCGAAATCTCGAAGTCGAAATTTTTGACGATTCCAATACTTCCCTTATACGAAGTATGCGGGAAAGTAAAAATAAAGGAATAACCAATCAACTTTAAATCAAACATTCTATGAAATTTTTCTTTAAAGGTAACTTCTTATGAATAAAGAATAAGTTGATCTGTGACCAGTCACAGAACTGACCGACGGTTTGAAATAAATTAATTTCCAGCTACCTTTAGCTACATTTCAATTTAATTTTACTTTTTAATTACTCAATAATTAATTACTACTACTATATTTTAAGTGAAATATTTTGGGACAATTAATATAAAATTAATACTTTGTAAACTACCACTTCCGGTTTCCGGATATACACCATAAGTTGATCAATTCATCATACTGATGCATTAAATAAATATACCAAATTTTATCAAAATCCGTTGAGCCGTTCAAGTTGTACACATCTATACGGACGGACAGACGGACAGACGGACGGACGGGCAAACTTCATGCTAAAAATACTTTTTTCTGTTAAGAAAATGCATGATTCGTGGAAATATGTAAAAATTTCCAGATGTGAAATTTGTTGTGAAAACAATACCTTCCTTACTATCGTCGGTCGGTAAAAAGATAAGGGATCATGAGAAAATGAATGAAAATTAATGATAATTACAAGTATCATTTTACCGAAAAGTTGCCAGCACTAAAAAATCTTGAAATCGTCTTTCTAACTATTCGATTTTAAGAAATTTTTGTGATTTATTTCTTCCAAACTACATAATCTAGAAACATGATTAACGTTAATGGATAGCGAAAAGTTTTCAATTACAAGTTTACAATTATAATATGCATTCAATATGTCAAATGTCAAAACGGTAGCTCATTTCTTGCCACACACGAATCAGCTGATCTTTGTTTATCGAATTCACTGCTTTAATAATTCGATGTCGTAGATCTTCAAAAGTGTCAGGCATTCTCGTTCGCAGATGCATCCATCTTCTACGAATTTTCGATGCCACTCATAAATTTGCTTATGGCTCGATAGTTGTTTATTAAATTGACGGCGAAATGTTCACTGAACTGCAACAATGGAGTCTAGTTTTGCCAATTGTAGAACACAAAACTTCTGTGCTGTCGCCACTATTTCATTACAGACTACCAATCGACAAATAATACAAGAATCTACTCTTCCTTTTTGAATAATCCTGTATATAAATCAATTTTATTTCTAAATAAAAAATAATTGTGTTTCGTTAGAATATCTAAGACAAAATATTTAAAAAAAAAATTACTGAAAGGAACCTAGAAAATATTATTGTTTTGACAGTTTATTATTTTTATTTTAAAGTAGAACCCTCTATAATTTTATTTTCAATTTTTGTTTGATTTTACAAATTTTTATTTTTTTTTTATGTTAGTACCACGTTTGAATAGGAAATAAACATATATTATTATTATTATTATTATTATTATTTATTTATTATTTGTTACTAATATATCATTATATTAATATAAATGGTATTGTTTAATTTTATACTCAATATACATTATTGTTGTAAACATTTTATTGTAAACGGAGCAGGGGGGCAATGAAAATTAAGATTGTAAACTGACCGCGATTACTGAAATATTGAGTAACGCTAGATTAATTCGTCCACTCATTTTTAATTTCTCTTACTTTATAAATTTATTTTAAATAATGAAAGTTACGATTTCTTTTTCTAAAATCTACGTCTATGATAAATTGTTAGATGAAAGGTATTAATGTTATATCAGTGGATTACGTTGGTTTCATTTCAAAATTGCAACAGGCAATGTTAATTATATTCCAGAAGGATCTTAGCTAATAATTCTCTTGAAGGTAAATTGATATGTCAACATTAATCATTATATATGCATAATCAATTATAATTCAATAAAATAGGTTGAAATACACATGACACTTAAAGTTGAATAAATGACCAAGATAAAGATTTTAAAAATATATTTTAAAATATAATAATAATAATAATAATAATAATAATAATAATTTTAGAATAATTAATTTGGATTGGTAAAAATTTGTAAATAGTTTAATTTTTTTTTTATTTAAGATACTATTTGAAGTTTATATTTATAGGAAATATATATTATAAATATATTCATTTTAAATTTAAAAAATTGACTTATTGCATTAATATGATTTTTGTTACTGATGGATAAAAGTAGAAGCATATTATGAAGTCTGAAGGATTTTAGTTAATCCTTTGGCTGGCTGGGTGGCGTCGTGGTGGTTGTCTTCCGACACCTGTGGCACCCCTCAAGGGTCACTCGCTGCCTCCTTGGCCGTTGACAGCACAGCTGCTGGCCTCGGAGTGCGCCGCCGCAAACCCCTTTCCGTCCCCAACAACGGCCCCCAGCCGCCCCACAAGCGCTGGGTCAGTAGCGTCGGGGAGCTCCGTGGTGCTGGCGACGACGACGAAGCCGTTCGCGGCCTTGGCTTCGGCCAACGCGCGCCATGGGTACGTCTCTTTGCTTAAGCATCCATCCCCATGCCACCCCAAATCATCCACTACAAAATTCACTGAGACCAAATTATGATTTTTTTTTATATTTTTCTCCCCCTACCCCAGTTATCAATCTAATAAAATTTGGGTTCCTCTTTTACCGTATAATTTTTTTTTTCATACAAAGAGAAATGTAGAAGAAATAATTATTCATTAAAAAAAATATTAAATAGTATTAGAATTTGAATTTGCATTTAGCAAAAAATTTCTAAAAAAATGAAAAAATAAAATTTTAAATTTTTTCTTCATTCATTTTTTTTTTATTAATTAATATATTTATGAATTAAAGTCTCTCTAGTATAAAGAATAATTTTTGTTATTCTACCTATATTATTTTACATAATTAATTATTATAAAATATTGTTTTGTAATTTATTTCTGATATTAAGTAAAATTACAAAGCTAAATTAATTAATATAAAATTTATGATATGTTCTTAAATTATAAAAGTTGTTTAAAAGATAAATAAGGGACCAAAATAAAGTACATATTAATTTAAACAACAAAGGTATTTAGAAAAGGAATAATTTTAATTTAAACCACAATAAACCATCCTTTATATTTGTATTATTTAATCCTACTAAAGTGAAAAATATAAATGCTTTACACAAATAGTTTATTTTATTAAAATGATATCCTATTAAATTAAACTCAGTATATTTCGTATTAAAGTTCTTGAATTAAATTGTGAAGTTCTAATTCATCAGAATTTGAAATAATGATTATTGATTAAATTCTATGATTTTCGAGTTATGATATGCAGAAAATTTTTCATCTTTAATCAATTTCACCTCTTATTGTATTAAAAATAGAATTTAATTTTAATATTTTCATTATTCATCTCTTTTAAGCTAATATTTATTAATGATAATTGAAATAAGCCTATCATTTTAAAAATTATTTATAGATTTAATCATTTTCAAATGTCAAGACACTAACCTTAAATGTCACAATGTTTTTTTCACATTAAAAAGTATAACTTATTTTTTTAATAAGTTAAATATACTTTAGGATCATATAATATATGAAATTATTAAGAGGTAAATGATTTTCAAACAAAGTTCAGAAACTAATTTCGATCGGTTATATAATCAGTTCATCATAATATATTCTAGAATATAGTAGATAGAATTTTCATCTAATTAATTGCTTTAGAAAATTAATTTAAATTTAGTATATTATGTCTTATGAGAGGCAAAGAATTAAGTAAATATTAGTTAAATGTTTTATACTTAGTACTTTCTAATAAAAATTACATTATCACATTAACATTAACATTCAGTTCACTTGAATTCGAATGAAGAGAAAAAGTTTTAATTTTATTTTTAGCAAAAATCATTAATGTAGCTATTCTATAATTTGTTTTATTTTTAATTACTAATGCTTAAATATGTATATATATATATATATATATATATCCCTCTCCATCTCTTTTCCTTTCGAAAATATTATTTATTTTAAACTTTTATAATGATATTATAAATTAGCGATGGTAATTTTTAATTATTTTTTTAACATTCCAATTCAAATAAAAATACCAATAAAAAAAACTCTCATTTTATTTTCATTTTTCCATCAAATCAATTCTCTCAAATTCTATTTCAAATTTTATATTAATATTAAATTATAAGCAAACAATTCTTAATTGGTTTAATTCAATTTATTCATCTATTAATAAATAAATTCAGCAGTGAAAATTGATTTTTCATTTTTATATTTTTATATATTTTTTTTAT
Organism: Labia minor; assembly: GCA_963082975.1. Classification (NCBI taxonomy): domain Eukaryota; kingdom Metazoa; phylum Arthropoda; class Insecta; order Dermaptera; family Spongiphoridae; genus Labia; species Labia minor. Next base: position 39,222,285 of record OY720344.1, on the reverse strand, counting down.
AAAGCCCAAGTAATTTGCGTTAATTTTTCATCATAATTTTTTTTTTATTTTTTTGTTAATATTATTTATTCTGAAAACAAATACTCGCTATTTCCCAGCTATTGTTTTTTTTATAAAGAGCTTTTTCACCTCGATTAACTTTCTTTCTCCCCCTCGCTTTTAATTTACCTGTATCTATTATTTTTTTCACAATATCTCTCACTTGACTGACTATAACATCAAATCCAAGGGATTGAAATGCTACTGAATAATAATTTTGTAAATTATTTATCGAAACGTTGACAATTTAAGCAAAATTTAGGGAACAGTTTAATTTATCAATTTTATTTAATTTGATTTTTTTAAAATTCTCATTACATTTTACAAATTTTATATAAATATGTTTTCTAAAGTAATAATAATAATAAATAATATATAATAATAATAAAAAATAATAAAAAGAAACATTAACTAAAACATGTTATAATCATATTTAAAATATTTTTAAATCATTTCTAATCCAAAATTACATCGTTCAACCGTTCTAAGTGCGAACGTGTTGAATGAAACTTTCCATTGATTAATTACAATACACTATTATTATCTATTGAATTAGATCTTTTGAATATAAATGTTGAAATATTTTCAATATCCAAATATTAATTTGAGAATAATAAATCTAAAAGGCAATAACTTGTTTATCTTCATAATAGATTACAATTTATTAAAAATTACAAATTTAATTATTATTATTAAAATATATAATATACTTTTCAATTTATTATTATTTAACTCCTAGATATAATGCTTTTTAATTAATATTTTACAGTCTTTAACTATCTCCAGGAAACTTGAATGTTCTTGAGCACAGCATCCACAGTCCTCCTAACGTACCTATCCCGAGCCACTACCATCCAACTCTCATTCTCTCACAACCCCCTCACGTCCCTCCTCACACTGTCTGCTCAATGCTCTTGCTCTATCAAGACACTTCTCAATCAGATTCTCTACAAACATATTTCTCGGAATATTTTTCGGAAAGTAATTATCGGAGTTAACATTTGAAATTCTATTATTCAAGATAATATTATTTGGTTAGTTTATTAATAAATTGTGTACCTTCATTGTCAGTTGTTAAAGACATTTTACTTATGTAACAAAAAAAAAATGCTCCCAATATATGACATATATCTACATTTACTTTTTTCCGAAAAATGAATATTAAAGCATTCAACGTCTTTGCGAGATCAATTCCAATTCACAGAAGCTTTATATATAAGCTTGTTAGGAAAATTTTGAACAGATGTTGGTTTCAATAATGATAAGCGTGGTTTAGTTATTTTGGATTTATCAGATTAATTCACTTAATATCATGTATTATTCTTGTCTTACTTGTTCTTGTTTTCTTATGTGATCATCTATTAAGTGAAAGCACAAATTAAAGAGTATATTCATTGGTTTGGATGAAAAGGAATTTTAAAGTTTATCCAAGAATTTGTTAAGGTAACTAATACGTATATTTATAATTACAATAATAATTATGATCAGTACCTCATAAAAACCATTTGAAATATTCAATAACAATAATATTAAATTACAATTTTCATAACTACAATGAATGAAAAAGCGTTTTTGAATATTTTGAATTTTAAAATCCCTGTATTATACTATTTAGGAATATATTAATTAATGAAAATTTAGTATTCTTTATCGTCATATAAAATTGATTGCTTAATATCTAAATGTATATTTAAATATTTATCTAAACATCTATATAGCTAAATATATATATATATATATATATAGATTAGATATTATATCGATATATTTATCAATTGATATATTTGTATTAAATGTATTATATTATAATCAATAGCTAATTGATTCTATCAGGGTAGAATAGAATGATGATTGTAATCACTTCAGGAAATAATCTCACTTGATTACTGTTAAACCATTCCGAATAGATTAAATTGAATCAATATCAATTTAAAAACAAAACAAAAAAAATTCGAAATGAAAATATAATGTTCAAAAAAAGGGTTTATTGTCCTCTATAATTGAAAGATTATGATTAGAAAATTTTTTTGTAAATAAATTCTTCTGGAGATAAGTTATCCCAGATCGAACGATGGTTTTTTTGAGAAACAGCCGGCGAGACATTTTGTTCATTCTTCCATTTGTAATTTTGTTTTGTTTTTGCTCAAGAAAAATAAAAAGACATATTGAATTTTTTTAACGAATTAACTGGCCATGACGTGATCTTAAATCAGGTTTCTTGTCTTATCACCCACTAATATTTTATATTATACATTATTTTTCCATTTTTCTGGTTCAACAAATTTTAATCACTTAAAATTAATTTAATTAAAAACAAATACTAATTGAACTATTTATATTTTAAATAAATCTAGTTTATTATTTTTTAAACATTTTTTTGTTCTAAACAAAAATAAAACTACTTTTTACCTAAACTTTCCAAAATATATATTGAAAAATTAGCATATGATTTTAAATTAATTGATACAATTTATTGTTTTTTTTTTGTTCAGACAAAAAATTATGAATAATCTATTGATAAAATATTTTATTCAATAAATTATATGGTATATATATATATATATATATGTATTACTCACTAAAATATAACTTTAATTAAACTATTTAATTATTAAAGTAAATATTTGTCAATGTAATAATTAAAATAAAATAATGTTGTTATTATGATAAACCACAATCAAGAATTAATACTAATTGTGAGATTAAATTTATGCCACCATCCATTTGAAATCAGGAAAACCACCTCTTATAGGGTTATTTTCATGAGTTTAAGTAAAAATAAAATTATAATTGTTTTGTTTTTGTTTGCATTTTTAAAATTAATAGTTATTCACCTTTTTGTTCGAATCTAATTGTCAATATTTGTATTAAATCCTCTCAAAATAATATTCCATTTGAAATTCCACGGACAAAATAGTTCATAAACAAAACAGACTCTGACAAAGAAAACTGACAAACTTTTCTTTTCTTTAATTTACTCGATCAAAGTTAGATAACTTTTTATTGTTATTTTTTTAAATTTATTTATTAATCAATATTCAAGTTTTCCCTTCAAAATATTCTCTCTCAGAAATAATACAGTTACGATAAAAGCATTTTTAGTATAGTTTTAATATTCTAATTATAATAATAACATGGATCTCTAAAGTTTTAGAAAACGAGAAAAGTTGCAGGGAAAAAATCCGACGTATATGGTAGCTGGTGATTTAAATTAAATACATGGAATATACTAACAATACTGTTGAAGAAATAAATACGTAGTATTAGCAATTATTTATTTCAGTATCCTTTTGAAAGTTAAATATAATTTTTTTGAATCTGAATAAAGTTAAAATGAAATAAATTAAAGCTCTTATATATATATATATATATATATATATATATATATATATATATATATATAGTTGAATTTAGCCTATTCCTAAAGAGTCATAAAGATATTATAAATTATTTAATCTAAGATTATTTTTAGGATAGTAATTTTTTTTTTTGATATTGATTTAATATAATGTGAGATTTAACGATAAATAATATAAATTTTATGTATAGATATAAAGAGATGTGAAAATTTAAAAAAAAATTAGATTATTCTTTAAAAATATGCCAATTTGATTTATCGATTAAAATATTTTTTTATATATTGTAAAACGAATTTTTTTGATATAAAAGTAACATTAATTATACATCTCCAACATATCGAGTTGAATATTAACTATAGATAATATTTTAAATCAACTCAAGTTTATTTATATTTTTTCTCACGAAATATATGAAACAATTTCAAATAATTTAAAAAAGAACATAAATTAAAAAAAATAGTCAAAAACATACAACCATCAAATGTACGTACTAATGTACGGAAAGACAGAAAAGTATGGCTTGTGGATATAACATAATATATATTTCTTAATTTGATTACAAAATATTATGAAAATAAATATTTTTAATTTTATTTTATTTATAATATTTTGTAGTAAAGGAAGCGCTGTACGTCATTTAAATTTCCTATTTTAAACTAACAAAGATACATTTTACCGAGGATGAAACCAATACACATCAATATTTCTTTATAAATAATATCTATTGTGTGTGAATTTCTAAAAAAAAACCTTAGAGCGGTTTAATATTTCAAAATTACAAATATATATATATATATATATATATAGTATAATAAGATAAGATAAGATATATATTAATTAATAGCCCGAATGATAGTTAATCGAAATAGATAAATAATTTGTAAGACAACACGCTCAGAAATTCAATTTCCAAAAGACTGGAATGTTCAAATAATAAATAAAATAGAGGAATTTCAATTACCTTTAAAACTCTGAAGCAATAAATAAATACTTAATCCATAACAATAGTTGAGAATTGCAAAATTTCAACAATATATATTCATTTACTTCCCATTAACTTCTTATCAACAATAGATAAATAAAAATAAATTACAATTTATTAAATATAGATAAGTTAGTAAAATAAAATAAAATAATTTTATAATTATTTTTGTTCTATTTTAGTCGGGAATATATTTTTAATCCTATACAAGCGTTTCAAAAATATATATATACATATATATTATAACTTGTATTTATTTATATCAAGCTCTGATTAGTGCACATGAGAGAACATCCGGGTCATTTTCCGAGAGGGTTGGCGAATGGACAACACATGGATATATTTAGGGCTAGTCGTATAATTATAATAAATTCTACCATTGAGAGACAGACAGGAGGAATGAAATAAAATCTAACTGAAATTGTGAATTTAATAAAAATAACCTAGGAGGGGTTTAATTTGGTAAAGTGAAAAAGGGATTTATTTGATGCAAAAATGAAAATACCCCGGTTATTTCAATTTCTGTCTATATTAAACCTATTTCTATATTTTTAGGCATTATAAGTAATTGTAATGGAATGTGGAGAAGATATAAATCGAGGTGGTTTGTTAAAGGAATATTGTTGGAGCTGTCAAACACTTTAGAGATCGGTATTCCAACGAATATATAATAGATAGAAAATATAATGATATATGAATTTATGTAATATTACAAAATATTTATTTTGCTATGTGCCATTGCTGTGAATAACATTATTTTTGATATTTGTCAGAGTATATATAAACTTTGACTTTTGTACATCATATGCAAGAACAACGCCTATTAAGTCGGTTATATCAATTAGGTGTCCTATCAACCTTTACCTTGATTTTCTTGATTGGAGGGGCTATTAAGTAGCTTTTCCTCAATGTTGATCCCGGAGGCTGGGTTGACTCCGTCCCATAGACCCCAGCTAGAGAAATTCCCTAGTCAGTCGGACTTAAACCCGGGACCACGAGAATGCGAGGCAGCGAAGCTACCCCCGCCCTGTGGCGCCTTCATATATATAATATAGGATCAAATATTTTATCAAGTAAATTTTAATATTTTTTTCATCATGAAATGAAAATCAAGTTATTTTAATTAATTTGAATCATTTTAGAAAACCCGTTTAACAATTGTAATAATAATTAAAAAATTGTAAAATTTTTAAAGTTCATAATAATAAATTGTATAAATTTGTTAAAAGGTCGAGCGATAGTTCGGTATTCCAAGTTACTATATGCTTAAAATATATAATATATAAATATATCTATAGATATAATATAATATAATTAATATTCTTTTAATATATTCTATACATTTTAATAAATTTCTGTTTTCATTTTGATTCAATCTAATTATAAATTATCAGGCGTGAAAAATAATTTACTGTTTATATCTCAAATTATGGCATTATAGAACATAGAACATTGTTTATAAATTTATATACGTAAATTCAATTCCAACAAAAATAATTAATTTCGAATATTAACTCTAAAATTACTTTAAACATTGATGGTAGATAAGATCAAAAAATTTATAGTCAAAATTCTTATTGTTGACCAATTTTTATATTCACTGTAACTTGAATGAGTCTCAGCAACAATTTTTAAAAAAGCTCATTATTTATTTATTTTCATATTTTATTTGAAAAATTGCAAAGCGGTTTTTTATTACATATTGAATTTTAGTAATTTGCATAAGACGATTGTAGTATTCAAAAGGGGTGAATATTATGTATGGGACAATGAGGAAGTTAATTTTCAATTTTTTTTTTTTTTATTATAATGAATCAGTAAAATTATTTATTGAACTGTGGAGATAGTACAGAAGGAGGGAGATGAGTTAAAACATCACTTAATATTCTTAATCTAAAAAAAAATCAAAATAATGGGATGTTTCAATAGGAAATGATGGATTGGGTTGTTTCGCGGTTATTATTATTAAAATAGGAATTGTGCCAACGAGAAACTTTTATCATGTAATTATTTGAATATTAAAGATTGAACAAAAAAGAAAAAAAAAAAACTTTTAAATACCCACGCGAACAATTTTCGAAAGAGAAAAGTTTTTTTTTTCATTGGATATTATATAAGACTAAAAAGTGGTGGTTATAAATTGTTCTTAGTATTTTATTATTATTTTTTTAATATACCTACATAAGTAATAATACACGATTTATTATAAATACAAAAAGGTTACATACAATATTATAGATATTAACAAATATTATTCAGATATTTTTTATTCTTAAAGTTTCTTACTATTAAATTTTATTTAATTAGTGTAAGGAGGACCGTTTCAAGTTGGGGTCACTTTGTAGACGATCCTCTTACGTTGGGTGCCAATTTATAAGGGGATCTAAGTATGAGGCACTTGTAATGACCCACGATGACCGTGAATTGTTAATTATGTTAAGTTAATGATGGGCGCCAACTTTGGATATCCCAAAGTATAAAAGAGTGTTGAAAAATTAAGGGAAAAGGGAAAACACAATAATAATGTTCACATTAATTTACTTTAATTAAATAGATAAAAATTAACAAATTAAATATACAAATTTTAAATAGAAAAAAATAAGAAAATGTAATTCACTATTGTCACTGGAATTAGCAGAAATAATTATCACAGGGGGTGATGATAAGGATTATACACAAATAATTATATCACGGGACGTGATAAGTATAGGTTATATCAGGATGATATCACTTGTTCGACTGTATCACAGGGTGTGATAAAAATGATTATATACAAAATAATTATATCACGGGACGTGATAAATACCAGGTCATATCGGGATGATATCACTAGTTAAACTGTATCACAGGGTGTGATAATAAAAATGATTATATACAAAATAATTATATCACGGGACGTGATAAATACAGGTCATATCAGGATGATATCTCACTAGTTCCACTGTCCATTCTCAACTGCCAAAAATATAACAACTTGGAGGGATGATTCCTCCCCTTATGTCAAAAAAATAATCTCTATATATATATATTACATTTTAAGAATAATGCGACCAAATAACTTTGTTAATAAAAAAAAAAAAGGGAATAGAAAAACAAAATTAACTAAAAAAAATAGACAACCAAAATAAAATGTATAATAAAAAAAAATAACTAAGAATATAAATACTTTGTCCGTTACATTAGAAATTAAAAAAAAATAAAAATAATTCGTCTGATTGTCTGTATATTGCATTCTTTTATCGCCTCTTTATTCATTTTTACTATCTCGCCAGATCACGAAAATTTTCAATGTTGAGATTTTGATGTTTTTATACGGTTTGATGTGTGTGTATAAATGTAGATAAGATTGCTCAAAAACGGTTTGAGCTTGAATCATGAAATTTGGTACATGGGCATTATTCAAAATTCGTAGTTTTCTATTAACATTTGAGAAATGTAGCTCAACGATTTGATTTTTTCCTCTAAAGTGACCGTAAAAATAAAGATATATGTTTGATAATTTTTCACATGATTAAACATTGTATAAAACTGCTAAGTATAGAATTTCAGCTTGATTGAATCGCTGAAAGTACCAAAATTAATTTTTTAACACTGCAAATCTCACGCGCCAACACGTGACGTGGTGCCATCAACAAAGAGTCAATTATGCGCTGGTTTAATAATTATTATTTATTAATTTTAATTTATAATTTATAATTAATTAAACTTAATATATGTAATATATAATATATGTGTTAATTAATCCAATTCAAATTTGCGAGATAGAGTGGAGACACTCCAGCTAATTTATTAAAAAAAATCAGTTTACTTAAATTTTATATATGTTTATAATCTGAAATTACCCTGACAGCATTTTCAAGTTAAAGTAATATCATAGAGATGGACAGATTACTGCTAATTTAATTAATTAAGAGTGGTATAATTAACAAATTAATAGACGAGTATAATTAAAAAACAAAATTCTTATTTTAATAATTCTAATTATTAACAAAAATAAGGTTTTCAAAAATATATTAATTTAATATTTTCTTTTTTCATATTAAATTCTCACTATTGAAAAAAGCTACTCACTTAATAAAAGATTAGGGAAAGCACATGAACATGAGTATTACGTAAAGGAAGTATAAGTAGAAAAACAATTGTAAAAATATATTACTCAAACATCAATCAATTTAATATCTCGTATATTAGGAATAAATAAATATCTTTCCATAAATATTTCAAATTTATAGTGAAAAGTATTTGAAAATTAACTATTATATTAATAATATTTATTAAATTTGTTTCTGATAAAATAATGAATTAATATATATATGCATCGTTTTATTTTATACTTTTTAATTTAATATTACATATGGATTGAATGTAGATCAATCAAATTAATTTTGTTTACCTGATCATTTGGTCTTCCAGTACCCTTATTTTAATTGAAATGAAAATGTTTGTGAATGACTAAAAAAAGTATAAAAACATTTCATTATCTTGAATTCTATTCAATATACTGCATAAGTTTTTCAAAACTAAATTGTATTTAAATTGAAAATATATTTACCTATTTATTATTTTTAACTTTTCAACTGGTTACTCCTACATTTCTTAGTTTCATATTAATAATCTATCTATCTTCTGCAAGGAACTTGAAAGTTCTTAGCCGCAGCATCCATATTCCTCCAAGTTCCCCCCTATCATGAGCTACACTCAATCAAATCCTATTTTCCAAGTTCCCCTATCATGAGCTACACCCAATCAAATCCTATTTTATCCCAACTCTCTCATATTCCTTCCTACAATGTCCACCCATTGCGTCCTTCCATGCACGTTTCCCAATCGGTCTCCCCTCCAATATATTTTTCTTTATTCTTTCTTCTCCCATTCTAGCCACGTGCCCTGCCCATCGCAACCTTCTCAATTTTATAATTCTAACGATGTCTGGAGATGCATAGAGATTATGCAATTCCTCGTTAAGCAGTCTCCGCCATTCCACGGTCACCTCAACTTTCTTTGGCCCACAAAAATGCTGGGAATAATCCTATTCTCATATTCTCTGGATTTACTTTCATCTCCCAGGGTCATAGACCATGTCTCACACCACTTGACAATAATTTTTAACGAGATAAGCCCTGATAACAGGCGTTACTCGATTGCAACCACGTTTTAAGTTCTTCTCGAATAAGATTATCCTTTGAGATTATAAAACCTAAGTATTTAAATTCAAATTCTAATATTATTAGAATAATGAATTATACAACGATTGGTATTTATATTTTAAAAAGTTAATCAAATATGTAATTATATTATTTTAACATTTAAAAAAAAATATTTTAGAAATTTTATATTCTTACTTTGTAAACAAACAAATTTTTCAATATTTTTTTTAATAATCTTAATACTTATTTTGTTCATTGCTTATCTCTTTACTATGTATTAATTTTTAATTTGACATTTCTTTTTTTAAATTTTCAATTGAATTATTCATTTCCTTAGGGTCCTGCCAAATAGAAATACCCTACCAATTATATTATAACATCAAATCCAATTGCCATTGTTTTTCACTCTCAATGGAATAGCAACTAAAAGATATTACATCTATAGCTCTTCCTGATCTATAAAGACAATCATGAATAAAACTAAAATGAAAAATTATAGTCTGACTTCCAAACAAAAATTCATCTTATTCGATAAATTTCATTATTCTATATTTGATATTTATATTTATAAATTTATAATTTTAAATATTTGCATTACAAATCTTTTAATCTAAAAATATTTAAAGATTGGAATTAGTAAATTAAACAGTTAACAGTTAAATATTCTTTATTCATATAAATTTATACATAATTACGCACAGGGCGCTACACATGTAATTTCTCTTTTTTTCGACTTCGCTTTTAACATAGCTTTATCGAATTTTACAAAATTTTTATTTATCATCTAATATAAGTCTTTATCCTAATTTCAAAGGGAAATAATTTGAAATAAAACCCTTTTAACTATTAAATTGAAAAATGTTACAATTTAATTCTAATGTTTTAAAGTAACTTTAAAGAGAGATTTATAAGCATTTATTCAATATTATTTTCATTATTTCTAAATTATATATTAATCTTAAATCCTATTACCTTTCAAGAAAAAAATAAATACTAATGAAGTGTTGTTAGAACAAATTATTATTTATTAGTTATTCCCTACAACTGATTTATTAACGATTTAGTCTTATAAAGATGTAATTTTTTTTAAGGATCTTCTTGCACTTGTGCCTATTAATTAATGATAATGAATATCAATTATATTGTTCTAATAACTCTACATTTTCAGACAAATAATTTCTCTGTATTTTCGTGATCACTGTATTAGTGTAAGGTCGATTACTTTTAAACGTACAAATTTAAGAATGTTCTTTTTTTAAATAATTAAAACTTTGAACTATTTATTAATTTATATAAAAATTAAAAATTCATACATTTGTTTTTGTTTCTTTTATTTGAATATTTAATATTTTAATATTTCTTTAGTGCAAAGAAATGTTTTATCATTGTGTGTAATTCTTTATGAATTATTTGATTTATCTGTTTGTATTCTTGATATTTGAGATTCGAAATGATATTTATGAAATCGTAGAAAATAAATACAAATCTAAAAATATCGTCGACATCTGTATAAATAATGGATTATTGCTGTTGGTCGAATGCGTCAAATAACTTCATTGTAATCCAATTTTATCATCCATTATATTTTTAACACAAGTGAAGAAGACAACTCTAATAATTAAAAGAAAAGAGAAATGAAATTGTCAACGGAACTTGTGACAGTTATTATAATAAAATTAAAAAAAAGAAGTGTGTCGTTAAATCTTAAACTAAACTTTATGATTGATGAAGGAAAAAATTCACATATACATAAATAATTATTAATATTATTTTCATTAAACTATTTATCTTGGTTTTTAATTATTTTTTTTTAATTTAATCTGAAAATTTCATCGATTGCTTTATTAAATTAAATTATTTCGATGAAAAATTGCTAATACCATAATTATAATCTCTTGAGATTTTTATTATTGGAAATTGTACTAATTATTTATTATTAGAAACGATTTTTATATATTATTTATTTTTTTAGAATTGAGCCGGTCATCTAACTTTAAGGGGTTCTAAGCAATGATCAAAAATTAAGGTACTGGGGTGATTTTTTAGATAATTTTCATCTCTCTACACTATATTCCTCCAAAAATTATATTTATTTGACAACCTCCATCCAATTTCTATCTTCTTCAAATTCCCGCAATTCTATTTCTACCTTTATCTTATTTTATGGCCGTGTTCCAATCATCGATCATTTCTATATAAATAAAGGTTTCACTAGCTATTCAGACCACGTATCTTATTTAGATTGGATATGCATAGAAGGCATGTATGTAATTCTTCGTTACATAATTTCTACTATTCCTCCGAGTTCGTATCTTTTTTCGGCTCATAAGGTTTATGAAAAATTTTATTTATAATTGTATTTTCGTCCCTTAATAGACCGTGCTTCTAAACAATATATATATATTCCATTGATATTCATATTTTTAATTGTATAAGTTTTACTAATATTATTGATTAAAAAATATAAATTAAGGATTCAATAATTTATTTTTTAGAAATGGGTTAAGAAAAAAGGTATTTGAAATCGATTTCAATTTTCAAAGGACTTTTTTTTGATAATTTTCATTTTATGTCCTTTTTCAAATGATGTAAACAAAAAAACGTCGCAAATGTTTCTCTGACTTTGTTTTCGCTGAGCTCCTTATGACTCCATTTATAGAATCCTGTTACATTGCATTCTATTTCACTCTTTATGGAATTACATTGATAATTGAAATTTTTACTAACATCTTTCCTTTCCTTATCATTCTTACTGCAGTAAAAGCATTCTTTCTATTTTCAATTTCATGTCCATATTATATCTATAATACTATTTGAATTAATATTTATAAATACATTTCCTACAGGCAGAATAAAATAATTTTATTTTTATATAAATAAAGTAATATTGTATCCGAAAAAGCCTTCCATTCAGAGAAAATCAAATATGCAAATTGAAAAATTCCGTATAAAATATAAATCATACAATAATATATTCAAGATTTTAACTTTCTATGTTATTTATAAAATAAAATACTAAAATTTTAATTTCATCTAATTTTTTTAAATAAATCAACAAATAATTTTTTAGTTGAATTATCTATTCTTAAGAATAAAATGTAAAAATTTATTTGAAAATAAGGAATATATGTAGTATTCTTTAAAATTACAAAAATAAAATGAATTTTATTTTTTCGATGTATCATTTCCTATATGTTCATTATAATTAAATATCATAAGAATAAGAAATAGGCTAAAAGTCATTTTCACGTAATAGTCTACTTGGAAAATATTTTAAAAAGAGAAAAATGTTTTAAAAATAAAAAAAGATATTATACAATTATTTTTCTCTATAAATTTTTTGTTATTTATTCTGGAATATACAGAAAATATTTTTCCTAATTCACTCACTTTTTTTTGTTGATAAAAATAATTTTCGATTCCAATCCATTATGAAGTAAGCATAATAAATTTCACTTTATGAAATGTGCCATCTTTAATAATCTTCTTTTGAACGCATTATTTTTCCTTTCCTACTTAAGATTTGCCTTTAGAGTGGGATTTTGTTCAAAATGTTTATAAATTTATACATATACATTTGTAACAGATTTTTTTTCAACTAGATTAAACTTAAGTGCATTTGTGTATTTGAGAAATGGAGAAAAGGCATAAATCCTGCATGAAGATCAATATTTTATTGTTATTTTTGTTGAGTGAATTCAATTTTATGACCTTACTTAATACATAATTTAATTTTTCATGAAACAATATAAAACAGTTTGAATAGTTATAAATTTTATTAAGAATAGAAAAAATCTAATAAACAATAACAAATAGGAATAAATAATATTTATTACAATAAATTATTACAATTTAACACTGAAGGAGTGCATTTATATAAAGTAATTCATTTTATCATAAATTATTATGAACACTTCTAAATACATTTTATTGTCATCGATACAAAAATAATTTAATGGTGTATTTTAGAAATCGTTTATAAGTTTTGAACAAAAGTAATTAGCTTGAGAGTCTCCACTCGACTATCTCGCAAATTTGAATTGGATTAATTAACACATATGTTATATATAAATTAAGTTTAATTAATTATAAATTATAAATTAAAATTAATAAATAATAATTATTAAACCAGCGCATATTTGACTCTTTGTTGATGTCACCACGTCACGTGTTGGCGCGTGAGATTTGCAGTGTTAAAAAATTAATTCTGGTACTTTCAGGGATTCAATCAAGCTGAAATTCTATATATAGCAGTTTTATACAATTTTTAATCATGTGAAAAAGTATCAAACATATATCTTTATTTTTACGGTCACTTTAGAGGAAAAAAATCAAAACGTTGTAGGTAATGACCCTCTTCCGGTTGAGCTACTTCTCAAAAGTTAATAGAAAACTACGAATTTTGAATAATGTATCAAATTTCATGATTCTAGCTCAAACCGTTTTTGAGTAATCTTGTCTATATTTACACATACGCATACATACACACACACATATAATCACACACACAGACATTTTTCTCAACCTTAGTGAAAATGATTCAGGAACCTTCAAAACGTATAAAAACATCAAAATCTCAACAACGAAAATTTTCGTGATCGCAATATTATCTCTAGCGACATAGTAAAATGAACTAGTTTTTATTTATATAATATATATTAAACTTAAACATAAGTACCTATACTGTAAAAAAATGCAGTGCCGGTGTGATCTATTTATGCGCCCTATTAGATCTGTAATGTTATTTAGTATTGTGTTTAGGGATAACTTTTTAGAGTACATTTTGGGTGGTTTACAGAGATAAATCGTCGTTATAATTCTTTAAAATTAATTCTTATTGTTAAATTTTTGACCTATAAAATATATTATTTTTTGCGCATTAATATAAGTAGTTAAAAAATAAATACTTTTGATCCATTTGTTTGTAAAGTAAATTAGATATACCTGGGGTACTTAAAGCTTATTGGGTCAAATCTCTCTAATGAGAGGTTTTCTAGAGCAATCACCATCTATTTGCTGGGAGGCTTATAGTAGATACTCTAATCATTAAATATTTATATTAAAGTTATGAGGAATAACTCAAGATAATCCATCATTATATATAATATCTTATTTCATCGAAATACAATTGAATCGTCATTATAATTGTTTAATAATTTATTTTTAAGTTGTTGAGGTTATACAATGGCAAATCAATAAGTCCGTGAATTTTTTAATTTACCGTCTCTTAAATGAATTGGGAACCCTGCTCCTGTCAGCAGGCAACTATTATCAGCTGACTCCTGTCGAAATTTGAACGATCTGGGTCTTGACGTTTTTGTTTGACATTCATAAATAGCAGACTACCTCGGAATTTGAGAAGAAAATGGAAAAAGTGAATTTCCATGAAAATCCATGAATTGGGATACGAATTTCTCCCTCATTCGCCGGATTTAGTCCCCACTGACTATTTCTTGTTTCTGAAGAAATGGCTTGGCGAAAAGAGATTTGACTCCAACTATGAAATCATACCACAAACAAATTCCTATTTTCATCTCCTCGACAAATTTTATTTTTTGGAAGGGATAAAAAAATTGGAGAAAAACGTTAGATGAAGTGTATAGAGCTTAAAGGGAACTAGGTTGAAAAATAAAATAATTTTTTATCCAAAAACCTGTGTTCCATTCAAAAAGTTATGGACTTATTGACCTGCCTTCGTACTTTAACATCTAAAAAAATGATAAACTTTTATTTTATTTTTTTGATAACCGAGGTGTTTATTGTCTATTGTCAATTAAATACAAACAGATGTAGAATTTGTGAAAGATTAGATTCACAAAATCTCTTTGAAATTATAATAATGTTCGCGGTAAAACGATGTAATAAAATATTGATTGAGTTGGTTGATAAAACAATCGAAAGGAGAATAAACGCTCAACGTTTAACTATTAGTAATAAAAATATTTACATGTACTCTATTGTTCATATCATCTATTGTTAAGGGCCACAATCGAGAAATTAACAACGTAATATATAATTTCAAAAAATTCCAAACAAAAAACTAACAAAACCAAAATTTAAATTGATTAATGTTAAAAGAATGTTACTTAACCAAAAACAATTTTTTTTATGGATAAAAGGTAAAAATTGTCTATTGTAATAGGTATTCTAATAATTATAAGTTTTTCTTTTTTTATAAATGTAATTTTTATATCTATATCAATTTTATATTTGACTCTTTATGAAGTTCGAATTAAACAATAAATGAATGATGAATAATTTTTTTTGAACAATAGTATTGCCGATTCAAACAGAAACATGCCGCCTTTTGTAAAAATAATATAAAACAAAATAATAATCTTCATTTTAATTTATATTTAATGAAGAGAATTTTTTGTTAGTTCTCTTTTATACTAAATGACATATTTTTATGAATATATATATATATATATAATATAATAAATAAAAGAGAATCTCTTATATGATTTTGACAATAGAATAATTAATATACAATTTTAGGACTTTCGACTTCAAGGAGTTGGAAGAGAGACTTATTTTAATTTCTCGAAGATTAAAGGAGAAAACAAAATAAACTCTATTGGCAATCTAGTCTTATCAAAATACAATTCTCTCATTAAACCTTTTCATTTTGTAACTCCACTATATCTTGAAGGTATTGAAGTACAATCAATAATATTAAGTGTTTCATTAAATTAAGGTCATTTAAGAGAAAATATGCTCCCAACTCCCATTCAAAAATATGTTTATTTTTTAAAAGATCAAATTCAGGTGTTACTGAGCTTTGATAAAATGTGTTTGTAATAATATTATTAGTACCGGGACCCCGAGCCTCGGCTCGGTAATTAAGTTAAAAAAAATAATTCATTATTATTGGGTTTGGCTGGTAATATTAATACTTGGGACACCGAGCTGATATACAATTCTTTAATTATTTATTACAATTATTAAATGTTGCATCATTGCATCAATCTGATTAAAATGAATGGAACTTGGGGTCCTCAATAATACATAAATATGTATTATTAGGTATGTTTCTAAGTGAATGAATATTTTTTTATTGGAAGAATGATAAATATATATCGTAATTTATAATTATAAAATATTATTAAAATATATATTTTTAATTTTATTTCGAAATTAAATAAAAAAATTTTAAAATATTTTAAATATAAAAAAATATTAATACAATATTCTTTAAAAAAGGCGGGAGTCAAATTTCAATATGGATGTCATTTGTGACGTCATCTATATATAAATTTAAATTAAGAAAAAACTAATGAAGATGTATTTTTCCTGAGATGTGATCAATAAAATTCAAATTTTCTTTATAAATACTATATCTAGTGTGAATTTCAAAAAAATCGTTAGAGCGGTTTTTGAGAACCCATGGCCAAACATACAAACAAACAATTTTAGCTAGCATAATAAGATAAGTTAAGATAAAAAAAAATTTTAAAAAAAAATTCTTCTAACATTTAAATTTATAATTTTAGATATAATAAATGTGGAATTACTTTATTAAAATTATTTTAGGATTTAATTATAAGATCAACCTCTTTCTGAAACAACATGCAATTTCAATCTTTATTTAAATATTTTATGTTTCTAGGTGGACAGTTCCAACTCTACAATTAACACATGCAATGATATACTTTCAAAGGTCACATGCCATATTATTATGCATTTAATAAATTAAGAATATTAAACTAAAATTTTACATTTATTTTAAAGATTCATATTTTAAACTCTTGATAATCAAGTTTATATATTTCATCTTTCATAATTATTAATTTAATATATTTTCTTCTCAAATTTTAATTAAAAAAAATAAAATAAAATATTTAAAAATCGTATTTATTTATAAAAGAACATAAAAAAGATTATTTCCTTTTGTTACTAACTTTTAATTATTATTGGTATTATAGACATAATAAAAGTTAATTAATTTGTACTGAATAATTCAACATAATAGTCACGAATTACTGAAATTTTATAAGCATCGACAAATTAATCATATTTTGTGCTAATAAATCTTTTAAGAAGTAGCTTGCTTAAATTGATATGAGACGAGTGATAAAATTAGATTGTTGATCCAGGCCACTATAAAATAGATGGGTAAGTCGATTAAGTTACATTAAAAATTTGAAACTTAAACAAAAAATATTTAAACAAATAAAAATAGGAGAATATGAGAGTATATAGATTAAACATTTTTTTAAACCCAAACTTAACAGCAACCACATTCCTCCTACCATCCTTATCCTGTGCTTTCTTCAACTATCTCTTATTTGTTCCAATATTCTTACATTATTTGCATAACCCTTGGTCTAACTACGAAATTCAAAAATCTAAATTTATTTTCATTCAACAAATTCAAAGATCAAAACTCATTCCCATATAATACAATCTAAAAATATTACTTTTATATAAGTATATTAATTTTACTAACATAAGATAATAATTTTAATCAAATGTGTCCCTTTAATGAATAATAACAGGCGTTAATTATCAGATCGCACCCTTAATTTTAATAATAAAAATAATTTTTTTCTCAAATATTATTATTTTTAGTGAACAAATTAATTGAATGTTCATCAGTAACATTTCAAAAATGTTATTGGGATTTTATTTTTGAAATTCCCTTGGTATTTTTACTTTGAAACTATCATGAAAATAGTATGATTTTTTAGTAATTCAAACTAACTATTAAATACATAAGAATCAACAATGAAGTAGTAATTTTTAAAATAAAAGTTTTTCGCTTTGCTTATATAATCAAATTAAATTATTTATTCATTTTTGTTTTGTAGAATAATTAAAATAAAAAATAAATAAATGAATAATCTACTAGAGATAAAACATGAATAAATGGATCATGTAAATTGTATATGTAACTAAATATGCATGATAATATTATATTTTTGTTTTATTCATTTCCAAGAAGTCCACTAATTAATATAAAACAAAAATAAATTTTTAAAAAAGAGCAATGAAATGAAAGATTTAATTTCATAATTTTTTTTTTTAATATGACTGTCAATTCAAGATACATCAGCAAAATATTTTAATTGGAATTCAAGATATAATTTCTATGAATAAATTTAAATGAAATAAAAATTTCAATAGGTCCTTTAAAATAATGATCAGGTTTTTTTAAAAAAAAATATTGTTTTGCTTAGGGGAACAAATCAAGGCTACCTCAATTCAATTTTCTAAATTTATTCTATCTATCTCTGTGACTCTACGGAACTCGAAAGTTCTTGGCCGCAGCAACCACACCCCTCCAAGAATTCCTATCCTGAGCCACAACCTTCCAGTCCCTATCCTCTCCCATCTCTCTCACACCCTTTCCCACATTATCCACCCACCGTGTCCCACTCGGTCTCCCTACCAATATATTTTTTGTCATTCTATCTTCTCCCATTTTATTCACAAGTAATATTATTATAACATTTAAAAAGAAAAATATTTTTTCCCCAAAAATAAATCACATTAGTATAAATTTGATAAATCTTTGCAAAATATCTTATCTTCATTTAAATTAATATTTTCTTTAGTTAGTATATTAGCCCAAAAATTCGAAATCGAATAAGATTACATATGTTCATGCATTGTAAATTTGAAAAATATTAATTTTCAAAATTTTTTAAAAATTATTAAAAATCAACAATCAAAATCCAGAATAATAATTAAATATTTTTAGTAATTATGTTGATGGTTTAATATTAAATTATTTCAATGATTCAGAATATTATATTTAATTTAATTCCAAAATTTTTCAGTTTTTCACAGAGTTTATTGGTTTTTTACAAAAGACACATAGTAAGAAAAGCTAAAGTACAATAAATAAATTATTTATTTATATATTTTTGTTTTAATTTGGAGTAAGGGAATTAATAAAAATAAATCAATCAAAAAATAGTTTGTAGTTTTGTAAATCTTCTAAAAAAAGAAACAAAACTTTTTTCGAATTCGTTGAAGTTTCATTCGCAATATTAATTATAATGAATAATGACTTTAATCAAACTTGCTATCATCAAAAGAGAAAGGATCTTATTCAGATAATATTATATTTTTGTAATAAAGCCATCGTGTAACTTTTCTCGTTAAATACACTTGGAGAGGGGAAAAATCTGGACAAGTGAAATTTATCTCGCCTTTATAAAAGAATTAAGTAATATGTTTTTTTTTTATAAAGGAATATAGTGAAGTTTTAATTGGAAAAATAAATTAATTTTGCTTGAAGGTAATAAGTTTTTTACATTTGATAATATTTATATTGGAAACTCTCTATTTCGTTTATAACGACAAACTTTTTCTTTTGATGTAAATAATTAGGAACTAAAAATTCAAAAATTAGTATTAATATGCAATTTTTAAGAATCCACGTAGCGCGGGGGTTAACGGTGCTAATAATCACATACACAATCAATTATCGAAAGCAAAGGCATCATTTATAAAACATAAAGTATATTATTCTATAACAAAATTCTTAACCCCAGATTTAAAATAATCTGTTACCAGCTCCTCATCCGTCCTATCATCATTTTCTTCAACATAAATGCTTCTACAAAGGAGGCAATTAAAATATTCGAAAGGAAATGCATAGGCAAATTCCGTTCGAGTAAAACAAAAATCTTCAATATTTAAGTAATGAAAAAATATATGAAGAATCAATATTAACCGCATAGACAATTTCTTCATAAAACTAATTAGGAATCATTATATTCATATACGACACACAACCTCTAATCGTCTTATTTATAGTTCAATCTTTGAGAATAAACAATATTTTATAAAAACTTTAGAAACAGGCTTCATTGGTATTTTTACTTTGTTTTGTTACTCCAGAAGCATTTATATACCTAGACAGAAAAAGTTATATGTGATATGAAATATGTATAAAATAAAAAAAAATTGTATCACAAATACCACCTTACAAATATTTTCCCACATTCCCCACCAATATATAGGCTGGGTTTTTTTTATAAATAGCCTTTTCCTAGTCAATAAATAAAATAAAAATTATTTTAAAATAAGTATAATGTAAATAATGTAAGACAATCTAAAAATAAAAATTTTAATGTATACTAATTACGACTATTGAATGTAAAAATTATTGTATACCCTTTTTGTTTTGTTATGGGATAAAAAATTGTATGTATCACTGGCTAATAAACATACTTTTTTAAACTAATCTAAACTAACTTAACGGCACTAATCCACATTCTCGTGGTCCCGGGTTCAAGTCTCGAGCAAGGGAATTTCTTTTATTGGGGTCTATAGGGCGGACCCAGCCTCCATAATCAAAATTGGGAAGCTACTTGAAAAAAGTAGTGCCTTGGGGGAAGTAAATATATGCAAAAGTTGATAGGACCTGTTCTACTGAATGAACATATGTCCTTGCGTACGATGTACAAAAAAAGTCAAATGTTTTTTTTTTATTATGAAATTTTAACAAAATTGTTAATCAAAAAAACAATAAGCGGGAGTGTCCTCCCCTAGACTTTCCCGCATATAAATAGGTATAAAGAGTTGTGGATGAATATTTAGAATGTGTAAACTTGGTATTGATAAAGAGCCAGTTCGTATTAGTTTATTGGTGTCAAATTTGATATTTGGTAACATTTATATATATATATATAGAATAAAGTGCTACTTCCGGTTAACTGATATTTTAAATGTAAAAAAACAGATATGGATATAATATAAATATTTTTAATTTTATTTTATTTATAATATATAAGGGCTGGCTGTGACGTCATGAAGTGCTGGGTGACGTCATATAATTTTAAATTAAGAAAAAACTAATGAAGATGATTTTTCTCGAGGATAAAACCAATACAAAGTGCATAACACGTGGAGATATGTCCTCACGTGAAATTTGATATGAAAATAACCCTTCACTTCCTCTCTTCGATCGGCAATACTAGCACTTCCGGTTTCCGGATTTGCACCAAAAGTTGATCAATTCATCCTACTGATGTATTAAGTAAATATACCAAATTTCATCAAAATCCGTAGAGCCGTTCAGGCTATACACATCTATACGGACGGACGGACAGACGGACAGACGGACGGACAGACATCATGCTAAAAATACTTTTTTCTGTTAAGAAAATGCATGATTCGTGGAGATATGTACCTAAAAATATCCATAGGTGAAATTTGGTGTGAAAACAATACCTCCCTTACTATCGTCGGTCGGTAAAAAAGAAACGCTACTTGTATAGGTAAAATGTCACTTCCGGTAGTCAGATCATGATGAAATTTGGTATCTCAATTTTTTTCATATTTTTAAATCTATATACAAAATATGAAGCAAATATCTCGAAGCAAACTGGTACTTTACTTGAAAGGTAAACGCAACCAGTGTAGGTAAAGTACCACTTCCGGTTAACCGATTTTGACGAAATTTTGATAGAAATCTACAAACTGTGAATAATATCGGTGTACCAAATTTCGAAGTCCTAGCTTGATTAGTTTTTGAGTAAATTTGCTTACAGACATTACATACATACATACACACACACAGACATAATTCGAAAAATGGTATTTTCCGACTCAGGGAGGTCTAAAACGTCAAGATCTATCGAAATCTCGAAGTCGAAATTTTTCAATTTATTGATAAAAAGATTAAAATACTTAATGAAAAATTATTTTAAAAAATTCTCAAAAATTTAAGTCTTGAGTGGTTATCACGACAGTCTGCCACATTGAAAACTCGAGTTCGGGCCTAGGGAAATTCAATAATTAATAATTTCTCTTTAAAACTCTGCGTGATCCTCATGGTCTATCCGCAAATAATAATAATAATAATTTATTAATATCAAGAGAAAAATTTAGATATTAAAAATTAATATAATGTTTTGGAAAATTTTAGGATTCTTTTTATGATCAAAATTTGTTTAAAATACATTATAATAAAAATCAAGAAGTCAATCAAAAATTAATAATACATTATTGTATTAGTCTGAATATATGTATATATTGTAAAACCGTTCTTTTTGAAAACAAATATCATTTTTCTACTATTGATTTTGGAATTTTTGCATATTTATCTTGTATCATGGGATTGTTTATAAATAATCTATAAATGTCAATTTGTAGTACTACTGGCCATCTCCCACATAATGGTTTAATTTTCTCTTTACGATTTAATTTTTTAATCTGAATAAACAGAAAACAAACTTGGGGAAATATGCGTTGAAACTTTGAATTTGTTCTGAAAACGGTGCGTCGAAGTAATTAAAGGAATTTATTTAAATAAAACTGTCTTTTTGATGTTTCCAGTCACAGCTTCCTAATTGAGATGAATTGAAGGATGTTATTTCATTTAATTACAAATGAATTCCTCATTCTAGCTTTCTCTCTCTCTTGAATTAAATAATTCAAAAAAAAAACTCTCTCCACGTCCAATTTTAGATCTATTCATGACTGTTTGATTCTCATTAATTCCATACTTTTCATTCTGTACCCGTAAATGAACATTTATTTCTTTATAGTGAAAAGAATTTCTCCAAAAAATGACAAAACCAGATGGGTGTTAAATTATTTTGTTTAACGACGATTATTTTATAAATCCGTTTATTTATGAGACAAGCGAACCATGCTTTTAGAATAAATTGATCTTGATGCATTGAAATTTGGCTCATGGCTCGAGGAAGGGACAAAATGGAAATATAAAATGATCTTTTGACGAAGAGAACGAATTTCAAAATGAAAAATAAATGGAAAATATCCATTGAACTTTAGAATTCATTTCCATCTGATTTATGTTTTTATTGTCAAATAATTATTGTCCCCTGCACCTACAGAAATTTCCTCACAAACATAGCCAAATATAATATATATATATATATATATATATATATATATATACTATATTGTTTATTATTCTGATTATTTATTATTTCCTTATTACTTATTAGATTTTACTAATTTATTATAATGATTTTAATTTCATCTAATCACCTACTTATAATTTAACAAAATATACAAAGCAAAAATAATATTAAAAAATATACCATTAATAAATCTAAATAAGTTGTTAAAAAGTTGTTTTAAAATATCATAAAACTATAAAAATCAATTTTCTATTATAACAATTTTTGTTCTTTTTGTAAAAAATAAATTATTTTTAACAATTCCATTGGTATTATTATTTTAATAATAAAATATGAAAATTTTCTTATATATCCACGAAATAGTAAATCATACTAGGTAGTGGGTGTTTGTGAAATTTCGAGAAGAACGAATTTATTGTGATTTATTGGCTGACTAGGTGGAAGTGTAGTTAAACGGGAATGGTACCATGAATTATTGGGCAGTAGGAGACAAATTGACCCTGTTCGAGTACGAGAGAAACCTTTCTGGTCTCTGAGGGAGCTCCGTTCAGTGTTCCCCAAGTCCCTTCTAGGTAGGCTTTCAGTTCCCTCTAAAATGAATATCAATTTCTCTTTTGTTCAGAAAATGAAAACGGCAAATGAATTTATTATTTTATAACATAAATAGAAAAGGCATTCCGAATTACTAGTATTTTAATTATCTATTCTTCTGTGGAAGTTTATTACCTTTATTTTATTTATTTCCCACTCTTTCTCCAAATTTTGTACATAAAAATACATTTACGATTTATTGTCAAATTGTAAGAAATTGTAATATATTTATTTAATGCATATAATAAAATCATAAATACAAGGGCAGGTAAATATGTCCGTGACTTTTTGAATGAAATACAGGATAAAAAATTATTTTATTTTTCAACGTAGTCTCTAAATCCGGAGAATAGGGCGGATGAAGGAGCAATTCGTATCCTAATTCAAGGATTTTCTTGGAAATTTATTTTTTTCCATTTTCTTCTCAAATCCCGAGGTCGTCTGCTATTAATGAATGTTAAACAAAAACTTCAAGACCCAGATGGTCCAAATTTCGACAGGAGTCAGCTGATTGTTGCTTTCTGACAGGTTGCCATTTCCTTTAAAAGAGGGGAAATTCAAAAAGCCATGAACTTATTGAATTGTCCTCGTAAGTTTTTTTTAAAGCATAATTTTTGAACTCATTTCCATGAAAATATGATATATTAAAAAGAAAAGTAGTCTTATCTGGAAAAATTCACTATTTTTATTTTTAAGATCAAACTTTCTAATTATTGTTCCTTTTTATGTTCAAAAACAAAAAAATTAAAAATAAAGTTGATAACTCTGGCTTACGTTGAAATTAATGGAAACGAAATGAAATAAAATTATTGGTATTCGTGTTTGAGTTCTATTCAGCAATTTTCAATATTGACTTTATATGCATATTACAGATAAATAAAAAAAAAAAATAAAAGGAAAGGGAAGAAACAATTTTATAGTGAACAATTTACGATTATTACATATTATATATATTATGTTTGAGAGTTATTGATACCAGGAAGGGATAAAAAATAACTTCATTATTTAATCAATTTATCATTAAATATTAATTAAATTAAATAACTCTTTAAATAAGTTGGTTTAATATTTATAGAAATATTAAAATGAGATAAATATCAAAGAGATATAAATAAAAGATCATTTCCACTGTATAAATTAATGTTTTTTGTATATGATATATTTTTTTTATTTTCCAATTCAAAACATTGGAGGAGTTTCTAATTTAAATTAATTACGGAATATTTACTGAGCAATGTCAGAGTACAGGATAAGTTAGTCCTTTAATAAAATTCCGAAAACTAATTTCACTCTTTGAGCAATTTAATTGAAATATTTAATGTATAAATCAATTAAATTCTTTGATCAATATTTCCTACAAATAAATAAATAAAATTGCAATATAATTTTTCCATGGGTTGAGCGATCAATGGGATTCTTGACGAGCTTTAATGCATCTGTGATTTATTTAATACCCCCTCACACCTATTCCCGTTTTAATTAATCACAATGTGCACTGATTATCTCTGCGTAAATGTTTTTTTTTCCTCCTGTTAATTAATATTAAACTGTGGAGCTAAAAAAAATAAGCTAAGCGGTCTTTTAAGATTGAATAACGGGCGAGCGGAGGCATTTGGCAGCGGCGTGACATGGGGCACCCAGTCGATAGTAAAGAGGTGCGTGTCGACCTTCAACCAACCACCACACGCCAATACTAATGGTGGTTTTTCACCCTCCTTCCTCCCCCTTCACAAAACGACCCACTACATACACCATCTAACTCAACCCTTAACTATTTTAGAGAATTCTTTGTATAATTATATATCCACAAAAAACAATTACAAGTAATCAAATAAAAAATCAAATAATTTAAGAAAATTTGGCCTTATATAAATAATTAAATTTATTTATTTATTATATGGTCAGACTGCCTTTGGCGTTTTGCTCTTGGTAATACTTTATCTATGGTATCTCATTGTAATTCAGGTCGATAAGTCTGTAACTTTTTGAAAATCCCGACTCTTAAATGAAATGGCCACATTGCTCCTATTAGCAGGCAACTATCAGCTAACACCTGTTGAAATTTGAACCTTCTGGGTCTTATAGTTTTTATTTAACATTCATTAATAACAGACCATCTCGTTATTTGAGAAGAAAATGGGAAAAAGTGAATTCCCATGAAAATTCATGAATTGGGATACAAAATTGCTCCCTCATCCGCCATATCACCTTGTTTCCAAACCTGAAGAAATGGCTCAGCGGAAAGAGATTTGACTCCAACGATGAAATCATCTCATAAACAAATACCTATTTTGATGTTCTTGACAAATCTTATTTTTTGATAGGGATAAAAAATTGAAGAAACGTTGGACGAAGTGTATAGAGCTCTCAAAGGAGAAAAATAAAATAATTTTTTATCCAAAATCCCGTGATTCATTCAAAAAACACGGACTTGTTGACCTACCCTTGTATTATGTTGTTATCATGTTTAGATATTTTTCTTGTAAATAAAGCATATATTTTTATTACTTTGTATTTAATTTTACTTTACAGTATCTGATAGATCTTTCTTGTGAAGATAAGATTAAGAACACCCGGTTCCTATGCTTGAGTGAATTCATAATTTCTTCATCTCTCAACTCCAAATCTCTTTCTTTTACTAAATCTTATCTTGAATATATTATCCTCTTAATTTAAAAAAAATAAGTTATTAGAATTAAAAAATTATTTCATTTAACTAATGAATTTATTTTTCAATTAATTATCTTTTCAACATTCAAATTTAACTTTAATACAAATTTTAATTCCAATCATTTTAGTTTCGTTTCAATAGTTTTCTGTATAACCCATAAAATTCAGCTATATAATTCTTTCTTTTAAGATAAGATCATACTTATATAGTTTTTATTAAAAAATTTCAGTTTTTTTAAATCAATACAGATCAATTCTTTTTTTAATATGAATCCATATTAATGAACCTCCTCATTATTGTAATCACTCCTTATCATAAAAATGTGATATATTGTAATATATAAGCATAAAGGTGCATTTTGGTGTACAATGGTGGGGGCAATTGAACACATGTCGAAGAATATTCTAGATGATTCTAGAATTATTGTTTCAAAAAACTCATATAAATACATCCCATCTGGTCACCATATGATGTACATCTTCATTGCCCAAGAGGGAGTGAGGGGTGGATTGCAAAGTTGATTGGAGGGGATGATTGGCTTCGACATGTTAGAGTCAGTCTTGATAAAGAATTGGAGAAGGAGACAACATATCCCTGAGAGGAGTGAACATCCCGTCCAAACCCCTTTTTGAGAGATGCCGCTGCCCACGAGATGTTCTAGATAAATCCTCAGGACGACACTCAAGACTCAAGTCTTCAATGAATTCTCCATTCTTTCCCTACACAATATATATCAAAAGTGGTCTACCCTTGAAAATTAATAAAAATTTGCAATTGCTAAATATAAATTAAATTTCATTTAATTTATATTTCTATTTTAACGGTACCATTCAATTTCTTCAATTTCATGTAATTACTTGTTATCTATTTTTGTAATATAAATTCTTTTAGTTTATTAAATACATAATTTTAGTTTAATTTTATATATGCCTTTTTTAATCTGAACCTATTCAATTTTATTATTTCCCTTATCAACCTTCGCGGATTCAATAACCATTTATTATTCTAAATTTAACCAGAATGCTACCAAAATAATTTAATCTGATTTAAGTCCTCCAATATACGACAATATGTATATTATATTTATTTCTGTAAACTTGAATCTTCTTAAGTTAAAAAATTATACAAAATAAATAATTAAAATTAAAAAATAAAATATTTTTTTTTCATAACACTTGTTAAAAACTAGTTAAAAAATCTCATATCCCTGTCAAGTAGGCTTGCCTCAGTGATTATCAGACACAAATAATTACGAATATGAGAAATTTTGCATTTTGGTGCTCTGCTATAATACTCGTATTTTGATATATTTATTAATAATTATATCAGTGGCGCAACCAGGATTTGATCCTGGGGGGGGTTTTGACTAGCCGCTCCATCTTCCTATGGCGCCCCCCCCCCCCCCCCGGGCTCTCTCAAAGACAAATTTTCATTAAGATTTTTTTTTATATTAAATATTTAAAAAAGTTTTGTAAATGAAACACTGATTTTACAAAATCTGGCAAAAAAATTTAATTTTGTATTTTATTTACTCGTATTCACAGTTTTAGAAAGAAAATATTTTTTTCCAGCTATAAGTAAATTATTTTAGCTTTCCTCATGAAATAAGGATAGCTTATACGATGATCGGAAAATTTTGAAAATTTTTGCTCCGAGATTCTTTGAGATTTTCACTTTTCAGACGGTTCTGAATCCAAAACTGCAAAAAAAAATTTTTGAACCGGCTCGTTACCGAGATTACGTCTAAACAAAATGAGATATTGTATTGAAATTTGATATTTAGATGTTTTTTTGGGAATGATGGGCGGGGATTGGATTGTTGTTGGACAAGATCGAACCATAAGTAAGGGTAGTTTAAAGATGTGTCAAAGCATATTTTATTGATTTTCTCAATAAATACCGATTTTTATGAGAATTATCATACTATCGTATTAAATTTATAGGGATTCGAATTTACTACAAGTTTCATTATATTCATTTTTACCTAATCTTAATAATAAAGGAGTTATTTATAAAAAACTATTAGGTTGTCCCATAAGTTTTTTCCGCGTCACGCTATGAATGAATCTAACTGCCTATGTTTATATATATATATATATATATAAACATGCAGGCTTATCTCTTAGCCGTTTATGGCATCTTATTTAATCATCCCAGAGCTTTTTCAGAATTCGTTTTGTTGGTGACAAAGTCTCTTTAAAATTTTTCTACTATGGAGAGCCAAAAGATCATTTGCGGCAGAAGAGATTTGCACCGTTTACGGGATTGGTGCTTCGACTATTAGGACCGTCCGCAATTGGTTTAAGAAATTTAGAGCTGGCCACCCAGCAACGACGGATATTATCAAGACTGTGCATGCTGAAAATCCACGATACAGTGTGCGCGAGATAGCTGGTGAAACTAATATTCCCAAAACAACAGCACATAAGCATTTAATCAAAATGGGATATGCGAGTCGATATGAAGCTTGTGTTCCACACCAATTGGCCGAGACCGGCCTTATAAAGCGCGTCCCTACGTGCGATTTGCTTCTACAGCGACACAAAAGAAATCATTTCTTAAAGAGTCTTGTCACTGGAGACGAGACTTGGATTTTGTATCAAAATGTGGATCGAAAACGGATTTGGTCTAAAGAAAATAGACCTTCAACTGTTGCGAAGTCTGGGCTTCATCCGAAGAAGGTTCTTTTGTGCATTTGATGGGACTGGAAGGGTGTACTGTACTACGAGCTCCTTCCTGAAGGTGATATGATCAATGCTGACAAATATTGCAATCAACTGAATCAACTAAAAACCGCCATAGCAGAAAAACGGCAAGAATTGGCGAACCGACGAGGTGTAGTATTCCATCACGGCAACGCAAGGCCGCTTATTGCGTTGATCGTAAGGCAAATATTATTACAGTTTGATTGGGACGTTCTACCTCATCCTCCATACTCCCCATACCTTCCTCCATCCGATTATTACTTGTTCCTCTCCTAAAAATCTCTCTCCGTGGTAAATCTTTCAAATCCATATAAATCGAAATAAAAACGCACCTAAATGAATATTTTGAAAGTAAGCATCAACTATTTTGGAAAGAGGGCATAATCAGGCTTCCTGGGAGATGGAAGAAGGTTATAGAACAGAATGGTTCATACATAACATAATAAATCAACCTTAACCAACAAATATCGTGTATTCATTTCGCATCAAAAAAAGCGAAGAAACTTATGGGACACCCCAAGTACTTTAAGATTTCGAAAGCTTTTCGTCCGCCCGTAGTGGCAGGATATTTTGAAAGAAATCATGTAAAAATCCCTTAGAAAAAATCCCTAAATAAAAAATTTCCCTAATTTTTTTGTACTTATTTAATAATGAAAAGCCGAAGAGACTTGAATGAGGTAGTTATGCTTGGTGTCATCACATCTGTTCCATCTGGTTTTTTAGCGTCCCATTTTTCATGGTTTGCCTTCATTATGGTCAGAAGCTCATCATGCGAGTCGCTGAATCGTTTCCTTGGTGGATCAGGCTTCTTACCAAGAACATCACGACAGATTTCCAAAGAGATAAGGTTATGCTCAATATGGATTTGCTTAATCAGGTGACCCATACTGATGTCTTATAACCTTCTACTGCATTGTTTGTTCGAGGTAAACCCATCAAAGTGGCATCGTAGATGTTCCAATGTTCCAATGTCGAATTCGGGGTCATAAAAGCCAGCCAAAAATTGTTCACTTAGCCAAGTGCGCTCGAAGGAAGAAAAAAGATCACGAAGTTTTGCCCTGTTGGTCGTCCAGCTAATGCTTGGTAGGCTACAATGACTTTTGATGGTGGTACCAAAATCAAAGCTGCAAGAGTTTGTAAATGAGTGGAGTTGTCAGGATTATCTATATCATTATAGAGCTTCAAAACTTCTGGCATTGATTTGATGTTTCTATAAATGCATTGAGCACAATGAAAAAGACAACCTCTGATGATTGTAAATTTCACAAATTGCGTTATATATTCCCTGGTGAAATATACGGTGCAAATGGTGTATTTTGTATTTGGAATCATTAAGCTATTAAAACGTATGCTAATAAACGAAATTTGAGTAAATTCCCTTTATTTGACACCTCTATTTTTTTGGAAAAATCACGTGTCTGGGCCATATGTATGTATTTTTTTACCTATTTTTGGGTGTCATGCTCACCTTGTAATTAAATTTTCTTAATCACAATTAAAATTAATACAAAAATGAAAAATTTTCTTTTTAGTGATTTTTTCTTTTAGGGATTTTTTCAGTCATGGATATTTTTATTTAGGGATTTTCGGTTTTAAGGATTTTTCTTTTTAGGGATATTTGGTTTTAGGGAGAGAGAGTTTTGACTTTTATGGATTTTTTCCTTTAGGGATTTTTACCCGTTTCCATTTTGAAATAAGTTGACCTGTGGCCAGGTCCGAACCGACCGACGGTTTGAAATAAATTAATTTCCAGCTACAGAAACAATTTCAAATAATTTTCATATATCTATTAATGTAATAAAAAACAGATATGGATACATAAATAATAAATATAAACATTTTTAATTTTATTTTATTTATAATATATATGCAAGACCAGGCTGTGACGTCATGCATGACTGGATGACGTCATATAATTTTAAATCAAGAAAAAACTAATAAATATGATTTTTTTCGAGGATAAAACCAATACAAAATGCATGATTCGTGGTGATATATAAAAAAATCTCCTTTGGTGTGAAAATAACCCTTTCCTTCCTATCGTCGATCGCTAATACTACCACTTCCGGTTTCCGGAATTGCACCAAAAGTTGATCAATTCATCCCACTGATGCATTAAGTAAATATACCAAATTTCATCAAAATCGGTTGAGCCATTCAGGCTGTACACATCTATACGGACGGACAGACGGACGGACAGACGGACGGACAGACGGACAGACATCATGCTAAAAATACTTTTTTCTGTTTAGAAAATGCATGATTCGTGGAGATATGTAAAAATCTCCACATGTGAAATTTGGTGTGAAAACAATACCTCCCTTACTATCGTCGGTCGGTAAAAATTAGTCTTCGCTTCATAATTTTTATGAAATATTTAGAATTTGAGTAATATTTTTCTTTATTTTATATTTAAATAATAGTCAAATTGGAAAATTTCACAATCATCTAGTAATCTTATATTAAGTCTTTTGTTTTTTATGATTTAGGAGAAATAATAAAATAATTTTTTATTTCTTATATTTAATTCTGTACGAAAAAATAAGCAATTTTTATTTTTGTTAAAATTATTTTAAAATAAAATAAACTTACTTATTATACACTAAATTATACTTTATGAATTATTTTTTTTTCAAATAAAAAGGATTATATTTTTTCTTTTCTATTTGTAATATAGTACATGATATACAGCAATGTATATTTTTTTCTCTCCTGGGGGGGGTTTTGACCCCCAAAACCCCCCCCCCTGGTTGCGCCACTGATTATATTAGTATTTATATTTAGAATTTTAATTACCAAGTCTTCAAATCAGCTTGAAAAGGTTTTTAATTAGGCGAATTATTTTGATTTAGTAATTTATTTATTATGAGTGCCATTAGTATTGGTCTAATGTACGAACTGACCACAACTATGTTTAATCATTTGATAATATAGATAGTTTCTAATAATTTATATTTAATTATTTCTAAAATTATACACTTTTGAATAAATATTCTTTAGCAACAACTAATATATGATGCCAATATTATTTCATAAATCAAAAAACCTTGCAACCCAATTAACTCAATTAATGTTATCTCTAAAATTGTTATTACAATTTTTTATGATATTTCTAATTTCATATGAAAGAAACATAATTTGGCCCAAATATGGACAAAGAAATTTATTAAGATTACATTCTTATAAAATTATCTAAATGAATTAAGGTTCTTAAACGAGGCGTAAAATTTTACAATCATCAAATTTATTAACAAAAATGTTAGTTAATATTTTTTAAACATTTGAATAATGAATTTATCAGATAATTAAGCTATTCCCAAGAAAAAATACTTTGATATTTATTTATGTTCTACCTTTAATTCTTCCATTCTTATCTAAAATACTCTTGAAATTATTATTAATAATAATATTTCAACCAACGTCTTATTTATTTATATTAGAACCTAGACTAAATTTTAAAATATCTCAAGTGTTAAAGAAAAATTGAATAAAGCATATACTTGGCACTTTAATTTGGCGCATTTCGAAAAGACATCATAAATCGGCGCCTATTAGCTTGGCAATTTTCCATCTCGCTAATTTCAATGGCGTCGAAGCAACTGGAATCGCATCATCCCTCAGGCGAGAGCGATTTTTAAAAAAATCATTTCAACATTCAAGAAAAATCATATTATAATAATCTAGAATGATAATGAATGACAACAAATTATGAATGAAAATAATTATATATATATATATTTATATTTATATTTATAAGATATTTAATGAGATATTAATTTGATCAGAGGAGTGTTATTTATTTATTTTCCTATTGAAATCGAATGAGTGGTGGATGGCTAATGTGGCTCTCATATAATAGATCACCATTAGCCAGCCACAGAAACTCCAACAAAAAGTGCTATTTTCAATTATCGTTCATCAATTTTTCATCAAATCTCATTGGATTTCTACATTTGCTTTTATTTTGCATTAATGTTAATAAATATTATAGAAGATGAATTATCAGGGAGATGTATTATACTTAAATTTATAAAGAAATATTTTTTTTTATTTTATTAAAAAAATAAATTCTTACTTTATTTACTCAAAACATCAAATTCTTAATGGAAATTAAAGAAAATTATTGATTTGTGATTTAAAATATTTTTTTTTTTTTTTTTTTTTTTTTTTATATATTATTTCAGAAAATATACAATCTGCCCATTTTAATATAGGCAATAAGTAATTTTTATAAAAAATGAAATACAAACAATACATACATATCATTGGCAATACAATATCATGCCAAGCAACATATTTGCACTTGACACACACATATTAGTTTTAAATATTATACACTAAACACACACACTCATCCCGAACATTTCATAAACACGCACTTCACTTTGTCACACATGAATGTCAAAATTTTCTATTAACGAGATCCAATATATCATATCTTTTTAATCTCTTGATTGTATCATCCCTAACTAGTAATTTTTTAACTAACACATTTGGATGGTTTTCCATTTTTTTAATATACTTTTCACTTAGGATGTTTATTTCATCATTTAAGTTTTTAATTTCTAAGTCCCTTTGTATGAATCTAATTGGAACATACCACGGGGCTCTTACAAGATTTTTAAGTGTTTTGTTTTGAAAACTTTCAATTTTTTTTATGTTAGTTTTTGAGGCTGATCCCCAGAGTTGGATCCCATACATCAGTTTTGGTTTGATTATGGATTTGTATAGAAGAACTTTGCTTTCTAATCCTAGGCTAGAATGTCTCCCTAAAAGCCAATATAGTTTTCTATACTCTTCCCTTGAGTGGACAATTCTAGCTGAAATATGTTTTTTCCAAGTCAAGCGCCTATCTAGATGGATTCCTAGGTATTTTGCCTCATCTTTTTGCGGAATGATAGATTTATTCATGTATATTGGTGGGCATGTTTGCCTATTTAAGGTGTAGGTGACAAATATAGATTTGGTTGCATTTATCTTTAACCGCCATCTTTTAAACCAAAGATATAACATATCGAGATGAGTTTGAAGTCTTTCAGATACGACATTATGATTTACATTTGTTGAAATGATTGCAGTATCATCAGCGAAAGTTGCTATGTCATTATAAGGAGAGAGAGGCATGTCTATCATATATAATAGGAAAAGGGCTGGCCCTAGAATACTACCCTGAGGGACTCCTGCTCTAATTTGCATTAAGTTGGAGGAAGAACACCCATATTTAACAAAAAAGTGTCTATTCGATAGATAAGACTTTAATAATTGATAAAATGTATCTGGTAAATAGTTTTTAATTTTATAAATTAACCCTGTGTGCCAAATTTTATCAAAAGCCTGTGTTATATCAAGATATACTATTCCACAGTAAGATTTACTTTCAAATGCATCTTTAATTTTTTTAACTACCCTATGCACCTGTTCGATAGTAGAGTGTTCTTGACGAAAGCCGAATTGATATTCAGGAATTATATTTGTTAAGTAAGGCTTTAATTCTCGGAATAAAATTTTTTCCAAGATCTTTCCCAAAATTGGAAGAAGACTAATAGGCCTATATGATGTTAATTCGTTTGGATTTTTACCTGGTTTTGGTATCATTATAATTTGAGCTACTTTCCATAATGTTGGAAAGTAATTTAATTTAATTATAGCATTATAAATATTTGCAATAAAAATAAAGGCTATTTTGGGAAGTTCTTTTAATAATTTGCCTGAAATCAGATCATATCCAGGAGATTTTTTATCTTTTATATTTTTAATTTCGTCAAGAACCTGCTCAAGTTTGATTTTTTTAAATCTATGGGGGTCCTTATGTAATTTACTAGTTTTTATGATGATTTCATCACACTTGTATTTATTTTCATTTTCAGGGGGTTCATTGAACACATTAAATAAGTGCTTAGCAAAAATATCTACTTTTTCTTTCTCACCTCTAGCCCATCCCTTAGAAGTTTTTATTGGTGGAATTTGGGTTTGGGGTCTTTTTAAGGTCTTAGTTGCCTTCCACAAAGAGTAATTGCTTTCTTCCCCTGGACTAAGGTTACTTAAGTATTTCTGAATACCTTTTTCTTTTTCAATTTTTAATATTTTTTTTAAATTTTTTATACATTTATTTAGAGTTTTTTTATCCGTAGGGGACCTTGTCTTTTGCCATCTCTGTCTAGCTTTGCGTTTTTCATCTATTTTGTCCTTAATTAATTGAGAACAAAGGTTTTTTTGATTTTTAATATTTGCTATGGGGGTAGATTGCAGAGAAGCTTTTTGGATTATTTTTGTTAAGTTGTTTATATTATCCTCAATATCATGTTTGTCTTTTATACAAATATTGAGGTTTATATTTTTTGTTATTAAATTTCTATAGTGGTTCCAATTTGTATATCTATTGAAAAGGGGAACATTTTTTACTCTTTTATCTAATTGGGTTGATACAGTTAAAATTATAGGAGAGTGATCAGATGATAAATCCAAACTAGATTCAATATTTAAGCAATCAAGAGAAATACCTTTAAAAATACAAAAATCTAATAGATCAGGGGTTTTTTTTGGATCTGAAGGCCAGTAGGTTGGTTGACGAGTTGAAATTTCATTCAGATTTCTTTCTTGAATAGCTTGGTAAAGTTGCCTCCCTCTAGGTGTTGTCAATCTTGAGCCCCAATGGGTGTGCTTAGCGTTGAAATCTCCACCTGAGATGAATTTGTGGCCCAAGGTATTAAAAAACTGTTTAAAATGTTCACACTCAATTTTAGTACCCGGCGGGCAGTAAACTGCAGATAGTGAAAGTTTCCCTAGCCATTCATCAATTTCAATTGTTGTTGCTTGAAGATGCTTTTCCGAATAGCTATTTAATTGATGGTGTTGAATATTTTTTTTTTTTTTTTTTTTTTTTAATTATAATAGCAGTTCCTCCTCTAGCTTTTCCATCCGGATGCTTAGTGTCATATATATTGTATTGGGGTATTTTAATGTAGCTTCTATTAGTTAAATGTGTTTCACTTATGAGCATAATATCAATGTTGTTAATTATAAGAAATTTTTTGATTTCGAGTAAATGATTAAATAAACCATTTGCATTCCATATTACAATTTTAAGTGTTTTTCTATCCATTATGCCATTTTAGTTACAAGAACTGTTAGAATATCTAACATTTTGTCCATTTTAACCATCATTTTAAGCATAAAATCTTCAAGTTTATGTAAATTTGATTCTTGAACATTTACTGGTGTAGGTTTCTCTTTAGTCCATACATTTTGTACTGGTGGAACACTCTCAATGGTCTCATTTTTGGAATTGGGGGATATTTTCTCTTTTGGTTGTTGAGATACCTTTATCCTCAAAGGTGGAAACTGTTTATTTTTTAACTCTTGATATATTGTACATCCTTTATAACTTGCTGGATGGTTTTCGCCGCAGTTAGCACATAAAGGAGTTGTATTGTTATCCTTAATTTTGCAGTCTTTTGTTAAATGTGCCATAGCACATTTCACACATTTGGGTTTTCTTGCACAAAAATTTTTTGTGTGGCCAAAAAGTTGACAATTAAAACATTGAGGAATTTCTCTTTTAGGATATGGTGGTTCAAATGTGACAATTGTATTAAGGATATTTTTAATATTGTATATTTCTTTATTACTAGGTTTAGGTTTAAGGTCTATGAAGAATAAAGGTAGAGGGTTTTTATTTTTATTTTTTATATTGTGTATATTTATTACATCATGTCCATGATTTAGTAGTGCCTCTTTAATATCTTCGGCAGGCATTGAATGATGCATGTTCCTTAATACAACTTTAAAAGGCCTATCTTTTTTTAGCTGATATGTATGGAATTGAGTGTTTTTAGATTCCAACTCTTTAACAATTGATGTTTTTAAAATATATTTAAAATATTATTTAATGTAAAGTATTTTTTTTTTAGTTTTAACTTAATTTAAAAATTTGTTTAGAACATTTTTGGTTAATTTTTATTTTTTATATATTACAATTTTCCATATATTGCTTATGGGAAAACTTTCTGAATTTTTTTTTAATTTTTAAAAATAAAACTATGCTAGAGTAATTTCCAAGTAATTAAGTATTTCTGCTCCAAATTTCATTAAAATTGGAGAAACCGTTTGAAAACGTATGTTCACAATATGCAGTAAATACAGAGTGTTAATCATTTTCTTTTATATACCAAAATATAGATTTCATGATGATTTGATCTTGAAAAATAAAACATAACAATAACAAACGTATTATAAAAGATAATTTGCCAGCCTCAAGTCAAAGATACATAATATCTTAAATAATTCTTGTTGAAGTTAATAAATAATGCAAGTTGAATGTTTGTAATCCCATTTAGGATTTTATTAATATTGATAATTAAATAAATAGGAAGGCTAACTTATGTGTCACGTGAATCCCCAATGGTTCACCTTAAATCAGAATAATAAATAGGCAGATTTGAATCGTAATAAATTGTAAATACCTCTTTCAGTTAATTATCTTATTCCCTTTGATTTTCCAATTATCGATGCAATCAATATCTATTATAATTTAAATTTATTTATTTCAACTTTTTTTAGCCTTATAAAATTTACTATATTTATTTAAATATTATTTCAAATAGCATGATAGACCTCTAAATAATATTACCCAGCAATATATTTTTTTGTTTTATTTATGTTCTCAAATTAATATACACAGTCTGTCGTAAAAGTAAGGGGACTGACTTAAGATAAGCGAGTACAAGTACCAAAACAAAATTTTTGTTGTTTTTATTCAAAATAAACTCCTTCTCCATCAATACAGCGTTGGAACCGTCTGTAAAACGATTCAAACCAACTCTGGAACTCATTTTTGGGATGCTATCTAGGACCCCGGCCACCATGTTTTGGATCTCTCCCACGGTTCTAAAATGCTTTCCTTTCATCGAAATTTTCAATTTTGGGAAAAGCCAAAAATCAGCAGGTGCCAAATAGTATAGGGAGTGTTCCAACAAAACAACGCCCCTTTTTGCAAAGAACTCCTTCAAAATTCTGCACTTGTGTGCAGAGGTATTGTCGTGCATCAAAATCAATCAAACAAACATTTATGAGTTTTTAAAAAATTTGCAACTTATCTCACGTTATCATCAGTGCGCGCCTCATTTGGGCGTTCCGATTGGAATTCATCTTCAACCTGTTCTCGGCCGTGACGAAAGACTGCAAACCATTTAAGAACAATTTTTCGATTCATTGTTTTCTCTCCATGTGCTTTTTTATCATTTCAAATATCATTTCACTTTTGCCAAGCTTGAAACAGAATTTGCTGTTGGCGCGAATTTCGGATCAAGAATTCATTATTTTCGATGACGATGAGAGAAAAGTTGGTTCAGAAAAAGAGAATTGTAAAAAATTTAAAAACACAAGAAAAGTGAAACTTAAGTGAATAATACAATGTTTGTTTACATTTTTAGTACAGTTTTTAGAGTGCAGATGACGCTTACCTGAGCAAAGTTATAGTACCTGTCCCCTTACTTTTGCGACAGATCGTATAATATATATAATAATATTAATTAATATATAATAATATTTCCTAAATTTATTTTATTCTTTTAATTAAATATGTACTCCCAAATAAATGATATTAATTTTAAGTGTTTGTTAAAGTTTAAATTATTAGAGTAACCAATATAATTATCCATTTACATTTTACTAAATTAAAAGTTAATTGTTTTGTATTAAAATATCTTTATGTAATTCGATGTTGATATGTTAAATTATTATCAATATATTAATTAACCATTTTACCCAAATATTATTTCATACTTTTATTCATGTCATATTTAATTAATACTATTAAAATAAATAATAAAATAAACTCAATATATTTTATTCTAATAAATAACATCATTGATAACATCATTGAGCTTATTTTCAGACAAGAAATATGATTATATTACATTTATTTTAATATTGTTAGGTTTTGACAATTTTAGTTATACCTTTATACCGGTGTATATCTATTCTCATTTGTGACATTTTCATAATTTTATATGTAGATTATTTTGTTTACAAAATAGTTAATTATATTATAAATAACAAATTAAATACACATATGAATATACATTTAAACTTTTTCGTTTTAAATCCTTTCTAATGAATCATTTCTATTTTTTCAAACTTAATACTTTGTCAAATATCTAGAATAAATTAAATACCTTCATATATAACACATCGTTTAATAAGTCTCGAGACTGGGTGAGATGGTGCTAGTAGTTTCCATAGAGTGCGAACCTCTACATGAAACGTGTAGAAATTTCACGTCGATCGGATCACAGACAGCAGAGTTATCGAGGTTAGAGTAAAGTCACTTTGTAATCTGTTTGAAAAATGGAAAAAAGGGAGTTACGCGTGTTGGTAAAATCGAAGGACCATGAGATTGCAGAAATGACACAGATATCATCTGGAAGCGTATTTACAATCCTTCATGAAAAATTGAGCAAAAAGGTGCCGCGATTGCTTTCAGTAGAACAAAAACAGCCACGAGTCAACGATTCAGAGAGCTGTTTATCGCTATTTATTCGCAATAAAAAGGATTTCCTGCGTCGATACGTGACCATGGATGAAATATGGATACATCATTTTACTCCGGAGTCGAGTCGGCAATCATCTGAGTGGCACATGGCTGGCGAAAGCCGCCCAAAGCGTCCAAAAACGCAGCAGACTGCTGGCAAAGTCATGACGTCTGTTTTTTTTTTTTAATATACATGGCATTATTTTCATTAACTACCTGGAAAAAGGTAAATCGATCAACAGTGATTATTATATTGACTTGTTGGTACGTTTGAAGGAGGAGATCGCAGCAAAACGACCGAGCATGAAGAAGAAAAAGATCCTTTTTCACCAAGACAAAGCACCATGCCACAAGTCCATGAAAACAATGGCAAAATTGAACGAATTGGGCTTTTATTTGCTTCAACCCCCCTCCTGTATTCTCTTAGCCTCAGCGACTACTGGCCCTTTGCTGATCTCAAAAAAATGCTCCAGGGGAAAAAATTTGGCTCGAATGAGGAGGTCATTCCCGAAACTGAAGTCTATCAAAGGATAAATCCTTCTATAAACATGGCATAGAAATGCTGGAAAGGCGTTGGAAAGATTGTATCACTCTAAAATGAGATTATTTTGATGAATACAAATGATTTCTGAAAAAAAATGTTGTGTTTTCGTTGTTAGTCTTTCCATGAAAACGAGTGTTTTCGTAACTAAATACTCATTAGCATAATTACAAATCTATTTGTGAGGCAAATAATTAGTAACTAAATAAAATAATCCCTATGGAATTTATTTCATTTGCCAAAGTCTGGCTATTTATCATTGAGCCAATTCGTTGAAATGTCTATCGCAGAAAACGACATTCGAATAAGCAAAGAAATATCAAAATCAATTTTTCTATATATTCTCAAAATAAACCGATTTAAATGGAATTCAATTTTACATCCATATGTCATAATAAATAATGGAAATAATATTCCACAAAAATATCAATATAGTGATAGAATTTAAGATATATTTATTTATTTTCAGGATGGAAATCGACGGGTAGGAAAAGAAGCTAAGAATAAAAATCCCTTATCTTCGCTTTCACAAAAATGCTCCCTGATCAGGACTCTGTTCAGGAATTGATGTTAGTATTTTTCCTCTGTATATAACAAAAATACAGTGAACTCTGGTTAACTCATTTGAACCAATTTTAATAAAAAAGTTTCTTATTGGGAAAAGTTGCTTATAGAGAAGAAAGGAGTATAAAAATACTTACTGCCTGAAAAATATTGAGCCTTATTTCTTTTACTAACTAAACTGTATCAGAATAAATATAAATAACTATTCTAATTTACAGAAATTAACTTTAATACTGGTAGCACAAAACACAAAAATATTCCGATTATTTTTTCCGAGAATTTTTCTTCGAGAACAGTTGAACTAAAAAAAATTGTTTGTATAAAGGTTGCTTATAAAGAATGTTGCTTATAGAGAGACATCTTATATAGAGTTAGATAGGCTTGATCCTCTTCTCGTTTAGGAGACAGATATAAAGGCTTTATCCCGTTATATATATATATACATATATAATTTTGTATAACATAAAATTATTCTTCATAGTGAAAAATGATAATTTGAAATGTATTTATTAAAGCTTTTGTGGTTATTTTGATAATTATTAAGAGAATTTTTATTAAAAGACCACATTATTTGTATAAAATTATTTATTAAATTAAAATAATTGTACAACGTTTCAACTGCTTATTCTGCAGTCGTTTTCAAGTAAGCGTCATCAGTCCGCTTGAATCGGAGCAAGCGTACGGATACTTGAAAACGACTGCAGAATAAGCAGTTGAAACGTTGTACAATTATTTTAATTTAATAAATAATTTTATACAAATAATGTGGTCTTTTAATAAAAATTCTCTTAATGATAATTTGAAATCCTGACGAGAGACATGATTAGGGACCGAAACGCTGAAATTTCAGTGAAAACGAAAATAAGTGATTTTTATTTTTTAACTTCACTTCTTATCCTGGAAATAAATAAATATACCTTAAATTGTTGGATGCCAATCTTCTATATATCTATATATATATATTTTATGAAAGAAAATTTGTCTACGAACAATTTAATTATCCTTTATTATATTATTATAATTGTCAAATTCTCTTTTATGTGCCGCATTGAATTTAGTGATTAATTTAATAGACGATTTCAAACTGGCAAATCTTATTTATTCAAAATTACTTAGGAAACCTTTTTAAAACAATATATCTTGGAATTGCTATTCTCTAAAAGAAAAGTTAAATAAATTTTAAAATAATTTTCAACGTGAATTTTTTTTATTTTAATTTTTTAAACTTATCTTTAAAATATGTCAAACAAAATTGATTTGATTAAGCAAGTGTGTTTTTTAAAAATATTAGTCTACGAATTCCAAAAATTTTATTAAAACAAGAAGAAAAAAAAACGATTTTTTAAAGAAATTACCCCGATCAAACGAAAAGAGATAATAGATAATGGTCCTGAAGATAAATCGGATTGATGGTGCAAATTGACAATGTCGTATTTCCTTCCCCAGGATTGGAAGAGATGAAGCGTGTCAACCCAATAACAGCGTGTCATATAAAAATATGACGTCATGTATAACCATTAGATCTCTATCGATGTTATAAGTCGCGTTTAGAAAATTGACAACGCCTCTTTTATACTCAAGAAATGAATTATTTAAAAAATGAAATTAACCATTTTTTTGTTTGATTATTTTATGTAAGTTATAATATAATATCATGCTTTTGTATAAGATTCTTTCTAAAAGTGATTATGTTTTATTAAAGTTTATTTATGATTAATTCGAAAAGTATTTGTTTTATTTATTTTTATAACACATTTGATTTGTAAAAAGGAAACTGTTTGAATGAGATAAATCATTAGAATAATCAACATTAACTTTCCAAGGGAACTGACTTTCCGTTTTTTTTTCAACCCCTTTTCATAGTGACTGGAAAGAGATGGATATCTTTTATTTAACGAGGACTTGCTTCAAAGAGTGCCCCACCCCCTACTTCCAATCGATAGCCCTTCTTTCAATATTTTTTTTTTGCAAAATCATCTTAAAAAAAAAGTTTGAAGTTGATACCTTTAAAAGTGAATTATTTTTTGTCCATATCTTTTAAAAGAGAGAGAAGTTAACACCAAAATAAAGTAATTAGTGATTTAAAAATAACAAAACATTTTCATATAAACCAATATAAATTTATTTATCCCTATATTTATTTAACAAATTACCTTCTGTAATTTTATTATTTAATCAATCGTGTATTTTATTTGATTTTTGATTTGATTTTGACTTGGACTTTTAAGTAAATATTTTATATATAAAATAATATATTAAAATAGATTATTTGATTAGATTATTAATATACAAAGGCAGGTCAATAAGTCCGTGACTTTTTACATTTACTGTGTCGTAAATAAAATGGAAACTCTGCTCCTGTCAGCAGGCAATTATCAGCTGACTCCTGTCAAAATTTGAATCATCTGGGTCTTTTAGTTTATATTGAACATTTATTAATAACAGACCATCTCGTTATTTGAGAAG
This sequence comes from Labia minor, assembly GCA_963082975.1. Lineage (NCBI taxonomy): Eukaryota > Metazoa > Arthropoda > Insecta > Dermaptera > Spongiphoridae > Labia > Labia minor. The sequence continues at coordinate 39,178,842 of OY720344.1, read as the reverse complement.
AAAATGGAAAAAAGTGAATTTCCATGAAAATCCTTGAATTGGTTGATGAAATGAAATGAAATGATATCTTATATTGATATATTTAAATGAAATAATTATAAATAAGTTTAAACAGCATATCTGGAATAAAGAACTTTTATTCAATTATTACATTTTTTTAGCAATCGTCTATTGTTCTATTTATATAAAACCTCTTACAAATTGAATAAATATCCAAGAAAATGTCAGCAAAATTATATTTACATATTATTAAGAAAAAATTAACTGTGGAATTGGAAGCGATATCAGAAGATAAAGAGGTTTGGTACGCAATTCCAGATAACCTCAAAAATATATATAGAGAGAATAATATATAATAATTCCTAGCAACTCCAGTCATTTGGGATGTAAATAAACATAACTCAAGGATTAAAATATCAATAAATATTAATAAATTGTACTTGTATTTATATAAATACATATTAAAGTTGAACAAAATTCAAACAAAAAAATAAAATAGTTAAAAATGCCAGATTTAGGCAGTTTTTGTCTCTCTTTATTCAAAAAGTTTATAATTTTGGTGTAACAAGGTTTTATAATATGCGTGACGATATATAACTAATTAACTCGCTACTACCTATTTTGTTCATGATTATATGATCAACAGTTCATCTACAACCATCAAACCCAATTTCATAAATTTAATCGATTACTTTTAGTTAATTTCCAATGATGATATTTATTTTTCCTCGTTGGGAAATCGATTGAAATGCAATGTCATTTGTTTAATTAAACATTTAATTAAATTGTCATATTAAAATAAAATAATAAAAATGTAAACCAACCAAGAATTTTATTGCTATAAAAGTCGGGGGTGATATAAACCGAAATAAAAGATAATTAAATATTCATAAAGATAATACGAATGTAATTTTTCCTTTAATTTAATAAAGAGAATATAATTAGTCATACGCCTTTTGCTCCATATTCCTTCTGAATAGGTCTATTCAAGTGATCCATTAACAAGGAAAATTATCTTTCACTCTCTCTCTCTCTCTTCGTTAGAGAAATATTTCTTTTCGAGAGTATATTGTCTGACAGAAATAATAATATTATCATTCTTAATTGAATATGATGGATAAAGGTAATATAGATTTACCAGAGAAAACTTTTGTCTGAAGAGAAAAGAACTTGAGGGAATTGGAGGGGAAATATTCCCCAAAAGGAAAAACAAAAATTGATTAAGGATATTGTTAGGGAATCTGGCGTTTATTCATCGGATTTATTAATGAATTATGGGTAAGGTTTAGAAAAAAATTTGTCCTTTTGAAAATTTTTTCTTTTTAGTAAAAATATTTCACCTCCGTAAATTGATCGTTGAATTGTATTTTTTGCAAAATTGACTTTATTATAAGGAATCCTATTGGAGTTTAATATGAGATAATTTTTTTTCTTTTTACGTTCCCTTTTCTCTCCTTCATGTTTTTTTAAGCATGTTTAATTTAAGTGTATATATATATATACTCATATCTTATATATAAGAGACTGGGGAAAAATTGGGTACAGGGGAACAATGTATATACAGCAGATTTTCCCAGGTACACTTTGCATTTTTGCGATAAAATAAATTTGTGATGTTTCTATTACGATGAGCTTTAAATAATCGACATCCTCAAGAAATTTTAAAAGAAAATTATAAAATACAGTAACACGGGGGATACATTCCATCAAAATAATGCGAAACAGCGCTAAACGAGGCTATCCTAACATGTAAATAATGGAGTTGGGGGAAAATCATGAAATTGATTAGGTATATTTTTTAATAATAATAAAACAAAACTTATTTCTTACAAAAATAAAATCAATATAAACGAATATACGTATAAAAACAAATAAAATTCTAAGTAAGTCTTATTATTCAGTTTATTCTGCATTTCTAATTTTCTGCCTTTTTGTCAAGAAGTCATCTAATGTAGTTTGTGTTTTCCTTTAGCATTCTGTTAGAAGTTGTTGATAAGTGGATAACATCTCGTCTTAATTTTGAACTCCTGTCAAAATTTGCATCATTTTCAACAAATTGGTCCATAATTTCAGTTCACCATCGAAAGTTCTTTTTGCTCTTCTTCAAAATTACTACTATCAATATTTTTGTTTTCTTCTTGCTCAGTTAATTCCTTTTTATTTGGAAACCTAGCGCTGCGCCAATTTCGGGGAATCCCCGGGCTGAAATCAAAGAGCGCAAACCGAAACAACGCTAAACGATACGGTGTTAAGCCGGTCTTACTGTATGGATTTTTGTTGTTTTTTTTCTTTTTATGGTTTTATGATTTTTTATGGTAAGAGCTTAAGTTATAATTAAATAAGTATATTTTATTTTAGCTTCTATTTATACCACCCGGTTGGTATTTAAGCTATTAAAACACCAAAACATTCTTCACCAGCGCAGATGTTAACACAGCTTTTGATTCTTCTAGAACCAATCAAAATGAGCTTTCTTTTGAGCATTTGTTAGATTATGTGGAACAAATTATTTTTACATTCAAATGTTTATGTCATATCTGTTTATGTTTATCTACTAATACCCAAAGATGCTTCAATCTCAGGGTATGTCACACAATGCTCTTACTTTAGTTCAAACAACGATATTTTTTAATCATCCAATAAGTAGTTCGAAAATTTAGAAAATGCAAAAAGTTTAATGAACTTCAAGGAGAATATTTACAAATGCAATAGAACCAATAGTTATAAAAATTATAGTTGTTTTTCATTATTAGGTCAGAAATATAAATAGTAATCCTTGAATTCAAATAGTGATAAATTAATAATTAAATTGGATTATTGAAATTATTATAATTTACAATAATAATCTTATATAACAATTTTAATAAATCAAGATAATTTGTAAAATAAAATTATTTTTGTTTTTTATTCATTCTTTTAGTAATTGAAAGTATTTGTTATTAATTGAAATGCCAATAATATTTCATCAGCATGCTTTATTGATATATGATTGGCATTGTGTATGAATAAAAGAGAGGTAGGGATTTCTATCTCCATACAAGTAAAATATATATATATATTCTATTCATTTTTTAATTATATCATCCAGAGATATTATATAATAATTTGTTTTATTAAATAAACGAATAAACAAATTATTATGAAATATATTTTTGTAACAATAATTAAATAGTCAATTTTTTTAGAAAATCAACTAAAGATAAAAGACATGTTATATCTTATCAATAATCATCCATTATACGTATAGTAATCTATTTAGGCTCTTTTATTGTCGTTACATAAAATAATACTATAACTGATTCTAGATTATTTGATTACTTCAGTGTTTCTCAACCTTTTAGTATTCACGGCCCAATTTTCAACCATAATTTTCATCGCCCCCCCCCCCCCCTCCCCACCGCATACAATAAAATGAAAACATTTTACCTTTTTTTTAGAACCATATTGAAAACAAGTCGGAAATGTTGTTTGAGAGCCTCTTTACATTCACTGAATCAAACAATTTTTTAAATAACATTTTCACTTGGATATGCTCGCGCCCCCTAGGAGGGCGCGCCCCACAGGTTGAGAGTCACTGGATTACTTCTTTATATATTATCAAAGTACAAAAATTATAAAATAAATTCAAATTTAACCAAACATAATATACAAAATCATATGAGAGATCTACAAACTAAGATATGAAAATGGGTAGTTTTTTATGGATCGAATCAGTAATTTTAACGGAATTTTGTATATTCCATATATAGAAAGAAAATCAATTGGAAAACTATACGTTGAAGCCAAGGGGTCCTTGGTGGTCAGAATAATTAAGACCTAAGGGGGTTGAATGAAATTAGTGGATCAAAATAAATTAAAGGATAATTTGATTTTAAGACATTCTTTTCTAAATCAAAATACATCATATTCAAAATGTTTAAAACAAACAATCTCTATTGGTATTTATATTGTTTAAATAACGTTTTTTATTTGAATTTGCTGATTTATTAACAAATTATCTAAAAGCATCTTTCTATTATCTTAAGAGTTTTTTTTTCGTTCAAGCTTTTAAACGAATTTATAACTAAAATTACAGTGAAATTGCTTTTAAGAACATTCACTTTTACTTTACAATTATGATTTTATTGAAGATTTTGTTTTAATATCATGAATATTGTATGATTGAATAAAAAGATGCATTTAATCATTAAAATTTATTTTTATGAATCCATTTCCGAACATTTTATATTAAATGTTTCCAATTAAATATAATAGGTTAGTTGTGTGCAAGTTTTATATTAAACCCTCTCAGTTTTGATTTTTTTAAAGTATTTTATTAACCTGTGGCTTTTGAATATCCTATTGAATGGCAGCAGCTATCAAGTCGGTTGCCACCTAAGCGGGGTAATTGTGTTGTATAATCTGACAACCTTTGTCTTGAGTTTCTTGAACGGGGGTCACTACTTCTTTTTTCAAGTATTTTTAAAATTTAGGCTGGATAGACCTCGTTCTCATAGACCTCAGGTAGAGAGATAAATTATCTTACCGAGATTTGAACCCGGGTCACGAATTTAAAAGAAAACCAAATTGCCTTCTATAGTCAAACTAAGTGGCAGAATATATGTATATCTGGTGCGTCCAGGAAAATAGGATCATGGTACAATTAGATATGAAATAAGAAATATACCTTCAAGAATTAGAAATCGACGAACTTGGATGATGGAGAGTTACTTGAATGTAAAACATTAATAAATAAATGTCAACAACTTACTATGCGGCGAATTCCTGAGGAATAGGAGTCGGCGAGTCCCACACGTTCAGGCTATAAAAGATTTCCCAATTCTTTTTTTTTTTTTAAAGCGTGTTGCCCATCAGCCTACGGGGACCCTGAGGTATATTTTATTATAAGTAATTATATATTAATTAAAATAAAATTAAATATATATTTTCAAATCTCATTACCAAAAACTAATGTGATATTAGCGAATAAAAATTTATAAGTACACACAACTTTGATCATTTTCAATATATTTAGTAAGTACATGTATGTATTATAAAGTATGTGTGTGTGTGGTATAAACAGTTCTTACATTATGAAAGAACCAAAACAACATTAGAAATTATTAATAACATTATTATTAATATTATAATATAAATAAAAATGTATTTTAATTGATATAAATGTCAAATATTATTATATGATATTATTAATATAATTAATAATTGGAAAAGCCTTTACATCACAGATACAAATTTCGTCACAGTGCACAGATTGTTTTTAATCAGTACATGTATCTTTTTCTTGTAATAATTTAAAAATTATGAAAAAAAATTTAAATAAATCAATTTTTTTTAAATTTCATGTAAAAAATTTATATAATATTTCTGTCCGGTGAAATTATTTTTCTGGATCACTAATGGATTCAAAATAAAATTCTTAATATAATAAAATAAAAACAAAAATATCGTTATAAAAACATTAATCTTTTTTGAATATGGATAAAAAAATATATTGCTGAAAAATTTAAAAAACACATATTTAAATATTTTTTGAAATTCGAGCTAAGTCAGCAAGTTAAAAAAAACCCTTACTATTAAACTTTTCGTTTAGATAAATTCATCAATCTTGTTAATATTGTATTGATACTGATCTCCTCCCACTCTTTTTTTGGCTCATTGTTTTCAATTCGACATCAATATATTTGTGGTGTTTTGGTAATAATTCACTTAAAAGTAAAGCTTTAAGAGATAAATCTGTATTGTGACTCTTTATTCTTAGGTTTATGCTATTTATTTTGTCAGACTTTTTAGAGAAATCCAAATAACCCTCTTCCAATGACTAATCTGTAAAGTCAACCAGGTAAACATATATAGATAAATCTTTTAAAGATAATATCTAATCTTAACCTGTTACTTCATCGAAATATTCTTATAATTGTTTCAAATTAACTTAAATTCTTCTTTAAATTTTTTTAAAAAATATATCATTGTAATATACAAAATATTGTATAAAAAAGAATAAGAAAATATTAAAAAATAATGTGGCATTTATTAAAAAAAAACAAGAAAAATATTCAATAAATTTAATAAATGTTGAAAATACCATATTATCAAAGTAGCGAGAATGACAGTGTTTTTTTTCATTTTTAAGAAATATTTTTGAATTTTTTTTTAGAATATCGAAACACTTAATTATTAATTTTATTAACCATATCACTGCTATATCAGGTGAGAAGAGTTCCGAAGGAGGCCTGAGAAGCTAGTGAAATAATATTACAATATAATATATTATTTTATAATAATAATAATTCCGCATCGTTCCAAGGAAAAAGTAAAAAGTTTTCTAGAGAGAAAATTCAACAAAATCGGATAATAATGAATTATCTAACAATTTAAAATTATATTAAAATTTATTTCTATTTTTCTTTTTCGTCAAATATTTTTAAGCCAGCATGAGTATTAAAACAAAATATATTTAACAGTGAAAAGGATTAAATTAGAAAAAACAGATTGCAAAGATATAATGTTTTTTTAATCCTAAAAAACTTTATCAATCAAAGAATTTTTTTTTTTGAAATCGTTAATTTTTATTATCATCAAAAAATAAAAGTGGCGAATCAATGATTATATATAGACTTGGATTTGTATTTATAATAATATAAAATGTTTTTTTATTTCAAAGTAAAAATTTAATTTTTGTTAAAAAATTTTATATAAGAATTTTTTTATCTTTTATAATATAAAAGTTGTATTTATATGAATGAATTTTTTTTTAAAAGCCATCATATTTCCTTTGGGAAATCAACAAAATTTTTCTCGCTTGTTGATAAACCAGTGTTCGCTACAAAATAAAATCCATTGACAAGAGTAAAATGGAAAAAAATTATTGATTTCTTAAAAAAAAAAAACTCTCATTGTTTGTAAATGATTCTATAAATTGACATTGACATGTATGAGTGAATAGAGCCGTGTTCAAAGTCAAGAGATGTCCCTTTAAATAAAAAGAAATTACCTCTTTTCAATCTTCATTATGTCATCCTCCAGTCTTACTTCATTGCTGCTAATCAAATCTAAGAAAAAATTAAGATAAACATCTGCAATTTTTTTTATTAAATCTGGGAAAACAAACAAGAGAAAGAATCTTCTGTCAAGTCGTCTCCCGATAGTCTTATCATTAATCATATTCTAAAACGAAACCCACATGATGCGTATACATTTCTATTTATATATCGAGGGGACTTACGCTCGATCGTTAGTTAATCAGAAAAAAAGTCACGAAGGAAGAAAAAAAAATGAAAGAGATCATTTATTAATCAACGATCCTGCATATAAAAAGGTTTCTTATACAATTTTGACCTAAAACCAACATAAATGTTTTTATGATTTCAAGACCTAAATCCAAATTGACTTTTTTAAGAAGGCAGGAAAGTTTTTATAAATGTTCTTAGTTTCGTTTTATTATAAAATATACAATACCTCCCTTACTATCGTCGGTCGGTAAAAATCATTAAAAATTAAAATTTGAATGGTATACCATCTATCTATCTATCTCTGTGGCACTTGGGAACTCGAAAGTTCTTGGTCGCAGCAACCACATTTTTCCAAGTATCCCTATCCTGTGTCACAACCATCCAACACCTACCCTCTCCGATCTCTTTCACGTCCCTTCCTACATTGTCCACCCACCGCATCATTGATCTTTCAAGCGAACGTTTCCCAATCGGTCTGACCACCAATATTTTTTTCGCCATTCTTTCCTCCTCCCTTCTAGCCACGTGTTCTGCCCATTGCAGCCTTCTCGAATTTATAACCCTAACTATGCGTGGAGATGGATAGAAGTTATGCAATTCTTCGTTATGCCGTCTCCGTCATTCCTCTGTGACCTCATCTTTCTTTGCCCATAAATGCTGAGAAGAATCTTCTCAAATACTCTAAATTTCCCAGGGTCATAGACCATGCCCCACACCCATATAACATAATAGGCAAAAAAATCTTATTGTAGATTTTAATTTTGATTCCCTTTGATAATAATTTTGATGAGATAAGCCCCTTTACTGCATAACAGGCGTTACCCGGTTGCAATCACGATTTAAATTCTTCTCGAATATTCGAGGTATAATTAATATTTAAAGATTTTAAAGATTTATATTTAAAGATTCGAATTTTAAACGATATCTAATTTTAAAAATTAAAATAAACAAATTTAATAATAGTGAATTTTGTTTTTTTACTGAAAATGCTTTTAGTTTCTAAAAAAAGTATAATAATAATATGGTAAAATAAAAATTTTATTATTTAACCCCTTAAATATGTACTAAAATGTGAAATATTTATAATTGATTGTTGTAGAATTATTAGGGAGTATTAATAACCATGTATTTTATTTATTAATTAATCATTAAACCACTGAATACATTGTTTATTGATAAAAAAAATTGTATAGAACAGAGATAATTAACCCATTCAATCATTCTGAATAAGATATAAAATAAATTGATTAACTATATTTAATCATAAGAGATGATTTTAAAAAAGTTATCGTTATATTATGAAATAATTATTGAATTAATTAAATTTCAATTATCTAAAAGCGGTACGTTTATATTTTTTTTTATTTTTTCATATTTTATATAATGAATAATTTTATAATTTATTTAATGAACTTATTATCCATCCATCACTCAAGACAAAAAAAAAATAATTATACACCGTTAATAAATTTGCTTTTAATATCATATATTGAAATATATTTATGAAACTTGAAATTTCAAAAATTTTATAACATTGTTTATAGTGACTATTTTAATTCATTACGCTTTCCCTTGTATGTTGAATAATTAAATGTAATAAATATTTATAATTGATGATTGTAGAATTATTAGGGAGTATTAATAACCATGTATTTTATTTATTAATTAATCATAAAACCATTGAATACATTGTTTATTGATAAAAAAAATAATATTGATATATTTATTAGGTAATGAACTGAGAATAAATAATTTTTCTCATAAGAATATAAATTTAGTTAAATATACAATACTTTATTTATATTAAATAAATTTATATTTTGTTGAATTTTTTTCTAATTTAAATTTTTATTTTCCAGGTAAGCATCATTCGATTTCTTTCAATTCATATACTGTTCCACTATACAATGTGAGTACTTGCATCATTAATTATTTTAATTAATTTATTTTATTTTATTTCTTTTAAATTTAAATTGACTATTAGTTATTATTTATAGTATATATATATATATAAATCATGATGTGAATTTTTTTAGAATTTTATTAAAATTTAATTTAATTAAAAATAATATTAAAAAAATTGTATTTTCCTATATATACGATATAGTGAGTAAATGCAGAGTATGATAACCAATAAAATATAATGAAACAAAATTTTCAAAATATGATCAAAGTTTAGAATTTTTATTTATACAATAGTGCTATAAATCTAATATAATTAGTATATACAATAATTATTTTGTGTATAAAATAAGCATGAATATGTATATAAATATTTATATTATTGTCTTTATTATTAACATTTATTATTTATTAAAGCTTTTGTGGTTATTTTGATAATTATTAAGAGAATTTTTATTAAAAGACCACATTATTTGTATAAAATTATTTATTAAATTAAAATAATTGTACAACGTTTCAACTGCTTATTCTGCAGTCGTTTTCAAGTAACCGTACGCTTGCTCCGATTCAAGCGGACTGATGCATGTCGGGACACGTCACCTCTTATATAGGCAGTGATATTGGCGCCAATTTTTGGCTCCAATTTTTACCGCCAATTCTTAATCTCAACATGAAGTCAGCAGCAATTGTCAAAGCAAGCGTTTACAATCAAGAAGTATGATAGTGCATTATGTCTCTAAAATGAAGATACTAAATTATTTCCATAATCAAGATATATACACAAATACACATTAGATTAATTATATTTAATTTAATTTGACAAATTTTACTCATCCAACACTATGTTCCACATCTTATTAAGTCTATATCCATCCTCTTTGTTAATATTATTGGGATGATTATCAATTTCTATAGATTCTTTTATTTTTCTTTTCCACCAATTATTTTCAATATGAAGTGTTTCTACATTATCTAAATTTATTTTATGTCCTGTTGTTAAGGCATGTTCTGCAATTGCTGATTGATTTGGATGTTTCAATCTAATGGCTCTCTCATGTTCAGACAGTCTTGTAGAAATCTTTCTACTTGTTTCACCAATGTATACTTTTTTGCATTCACAAGTTACCTTATAAACTCCATTATTTTCGTTTTTAATTTTGTCTTTTATATTTGAGGTGAGAGAAGACATTTGTTTATGAGGTTTATATGTTACTCTGATGTTGTGTTTCCTCAATTTTGACGCTATTTTTTCTGTTGTTCCTTTTATATAAGGTAATGTTATTTGTGATCTGTATATTGGTTTTTCATTTTCATTTTTGATTTCTGTCTTTTTTGTTTTACTGAATTTCCTAATTTCATATTCCGAGAAGCCATTGTTTATGAAAGCTTCCTTCAATCGTTGTTTTTCTTTTTTAATGTTTTCATTTGAGCATATCTCTTCGGCTCTTTTGTGCAGTGTTTTTATCACTCCATATTTTTGTGATGGATGGTGGTGGGAATCTGCGTGGATATATCTGTTGGTGTGAGTTGTTTTTCTGAAAATATCAAACCTTAATCTATTCTGTTTCTTTTTAATTAATACATCAAGAAACGGTAACTCTTCATTTATTTCCCATTCAACGCTTAGTTTTATATTTTTATGTAAATTATTTGCTGCTTCTACAAATTTAACTAAAGAATCCTTACCATGAGGCCAAATCATCAAAATATCATCCACATATCTAAGAAACAGTTTTGGTTTCTTTATTGCATTATTGATCAATTTTGATTCAAATTCTTCCATGAATATGTTAGCGAATACTGGGCTTAGTGGACTACCCATAGCACATCCTTCTTTTTGCTTATAAATCTTTTTATCATAAATAAAGTATGTAGATTTTTGGCAAAATTCTATTAATTCGAGAGTATTTTTATCTAATGTAATGTTTGATTTTATAATCTCAATGGTCTCGTCAATAGGAACATTTGTGTACAAGGAGTCCACATCCAGACTCACCAATATATCATTTTTTGTAATTTCTACTTTTGATAACATTTCTACTAAGTGGGTGGAATTTTTAACGTATGAAAAATTAGTACCTGTAAATGGTTTTAACAAATGTGCTAGATATTTTGATGAGTTGTAAGTCACTGAATTGATTTGACTAACTATTGGTCTTAAAGGTTTGTTGGTTTTATGGATTTTGGGATTACCGTATATTTTTGGTATTTGTGGATCTTTCGGTTTTAATTTATCTTTATCTTTTTCCTCAATAGGTAGATTCTTTATTATTGATTTTAGTTTTCTACAGAATTTATCCGTTGGATCTTTTTTCTGTATTTCGTAGGTAGAAGAATTCAAAATATTTTCCATTTTTTGTTTATAATCCGCTGTATTCATTACAACAGTGGCGTTACCTTTGTCGGCAGGGATAATCTTTAGAGAGTCATCGTTTCTAATTTCCTTCAGAGCACGCATCTCAGATTTGGTCAAATTTGGTTTGGGTGGTTTAGCATTTTTCAGTATGTTAATCGTATCAAATCTAATTTCCTCTGCAATGTTGTTTGGTAAGTTATATAAGGATGATTCAATTGAACTAACTATCTCAATTTTTGGAATTTTATTCGGTGCTATGGAGAACTTTGGTCCTTTTGCTAACACTGAGATGGTATTTTTGTCAAGACTTTTATTTGATAGATTGACTACTAATTTGTTATTATCAAAATTCTGAATGGATGTTTTAGTCTTATTGAATGAAAGTTTATCAAATTTTGATTTTTGAATATCGGTTTGTTTTTTATGTGTAAATTTAAAGTGTGTCTGGGATACGTGCTGCAAATAAGAAATTTCTTCCTGGGTTAAAACAGATTTTAGATTATTATATATATTGAATAAATCAGTGTCTAATGTAAATAAAACTTGCCTGATATTTGTGATGCGTTCTCGTAACAGAGCCAAACTAGCATTATTATATATGCTAGTCGCTCTTTTTGTGTATACAACTCGCTTAATATAAAAGCCTTTTGGTATAATATCTTGATCACGACATCTTTTTAAGAAATTCAAAGAACTTAATAATTTTGCTTTTTTAACAATTAATCCATCATAACTCCTTACCTGCTTTTGAATTTTTAGGTTATATTTCTCATAAATGTATTTATTAAAGCTTTTGTGGTTATTTTGATAATTATTAAGAGAATTTTTATTAAAAGACCACATTATTTGTATAAAATTATTTATTAAATTAAAATAATTGTACAACGTTTCAACTGCTTATTCTGCAGTCGTTTTCAAGTAACCGTACGCTTGCTCCGATTCAAGCGGACTGATGCATGTCGGGACACGTCACCTCTTATACTTGTGAATGCAAAAAAGTATACATTGGTGAAACAAGTAGAAAGATTTCTACAAGACTGTCTGAACATGAGAGAGCCATTAGATTGAAACATCCAAATCAATCAGCAATTGCAGAACATGCCTTAACAACAGGACATAAAATAAATTTAGATAATGTAGAAACACTTCATATTGAAAATAATTGGTGGAAAAGAAAAATAAAAGAATCTATAGAAATTGATAATCATCCCAATAATATTAACAAAGAGGATGGATATAGACTTAATAAGATGTGGAACATAGTGTTGGATGAGTAAAATTTGTCAAATTAAATTAAATATAATTAATCTAATGTGTATTTGTGTATATATCTTGATTATGGAAATAATTTAGTATCTTCATTTTAGAGACATAATGCACTATCATACTTCTTGATTGTAAACGCTTGCTTTGACAATTGCTGCTGACTTCATGTTGAGATTAAGAATTGGCGGTAAAAATTGGAGCCAAAAATTGGCGCCAATATCACTGCCTATATAAGAGGTGACGTGTCCCGACATGCATCAGTCCGCTTGAATCGGAGCAAGCGTACGGTTACTTGAAAACGACTGCAGAATAAGCAGTTGAAACGTTGTACAATTATTTTAATTTAATAAATAATTTTATACAAATAATGTGGTCTTTTAATAAAAATTCTCTTAATAATTATCAAAATAACCACAAAAGCTTTAATAAATACATTTATGAGAAATATAACCTAAAAATTCAAAAGCAGGTAAGGAGTTATGATGGATTAATTGTTAAAAAAGCAAAATTATTAAGTTCTTTGAATTTCTTAAAAAGATGTCGTGATCAAGATATTATACCAAAAGGCTTTTATATTAAGCGAGTTGTATACACAAAAAGAGCGACTAGCATATATAATAATGCTAGTTTGGCTCTGTTACGAGAACGCATCACAAATATCAGGCAAGTTTTATTTACATTAGACACTGATTTATTCAATATATATAATAATCTAAAATCTGTTTTAACCCAGGAAGAAATTTCTTATTTGCAGCACGTATCCCAGACACACTTTAAATTTACACATATGTAAGCGGGTTGTCCCCTGGTTAAATCACAAATTAAATATAAAATAATTTAGATTTATTTGAATCCAAATTTTAATTACATTTATAAACTCTAAAATAAATGACAACTTAAAAGTAATTATTAAAAAAATAAATGTCTCAATTGAGATAGTCACAAGTCTTCTTTCTTCTCGGGCCACACTCTCTTCGTTCCCTTCCTCTCACCTCAGTGTCCGAGCTCGGTCTGTCTAACCAGCAGCAGGCAAACGCCAGCCACCTTCACCAGATCAAGGGTCATTTTTCCCACTATTACATCGTTCTCCCTTTAAGAAAGATTGTCCATTAATTTCTTGGACAATCTTTGTCATTTATATCAGCGAGAGCGAAGGGACTCCGATTCGACATTAGCGAAACACCCCTCCGTCTTCGGTATCTCTCTTCTTTCTTCTGTCTTGAGGTTTATGTTAGTTTGAGAGTTCTTTTCCTCAGTTAGAATCACCACTATTATTATTACACTGCGTTAAACTATCTTCTGTTTCACAGTCACTTGCTACAGCGAGAGGAATGGAATGAGCTGACATTGCTAATTCTGTTTCAGCACGATTGCCTAAAGTATTCCTAACTCTTAGCCCATAGGGAGATCTATTAACTTGACCGATATTTCTGCCTGGAATCCATTGAGAATCTTCAATGGAGGGACTCGAGCTGTCTTCTACCTCTTCTCTGATGGTGCTTTCAATTCCTTGCTCTCCTTCTACTCCTGCAATCTCATTCTCTGAGCATAAATCTTCCCCAACCACCCTTCTAGAACTTCTAAGGAAATAAGGAGATCTTTCACGGTGAGATGACTCTCCTTCCGGAGTCCACTCTGATTCCGTCAAAATGGACCCATTATTTGAAGGCGAAGAGGTAACTTGAGTTTCATTATTATCTATATTTTCATTTTCCTCTCTACTCAGAATCGGATCGTTTATAGCTACTTCTTCTATATTATCCGTTGAACGAGCTTGATTAAAGGAATTATCTATATTTGTGTTCATTTCCTTCGAGTGTATCATGTTTGGTTCTTCATAAGGAAAGGTCTCTCTCGTACACTCCCAACATTCAGAATCTATAGGATTTTCTTCTAAATCATTTAATGTTTCTGTATAAATGCGGATTAAAATCGAATGATGTTTAATTTCTTCTAAAATAATTTCTCTAACTTTTTCCCAAGTTAATCGATCTGAACCGCAGCCTATGCGAGGTAATGCTATTTGTTTTATCCGTAGATTTTTAGCCTGGACTATCATAGATTTGATGCATTTTCTTAGTTGTTCAATTTTCACTTTCTCATCTATCGTTTCTTTTAAAATTAGATGAAAGATAATTCTCTCAGGGTGAAACTGAACAAGTGTATCACCTACTTTGGGAGTAGGTTTGATTTCTAATGGATGACGAGGGTATACTCTTTTAATTTCCTTAGCAATACCACGTGACATTACTAAGTCGGCAGCAATTCCATAACCCAGCGCGAAATTCGTTGGTGCTTCTATAAGCTTACCTTCCACTTCTTCCAATCCGACGCTGTCTTTTATTTTCGAAGGTAATACGCTCGATTTTAATCGATTAACATGCACGTTCATAGTTTTATTTGGTCCGATAGCAACTTCATAGACTACCGGAGATTTTACCGAAACGATTACATACGGGCCCTTCCATGGTTTATTAAATTTTTTTGCTTGTTTTTCACCCGTTGCGGGTGTTAATAAAAATACGGAATCTCCTTCAAAAAATTGACGCATTTTTCTTTTTTTATTTTTATTTTTATGTGATAGTTTCAGCTCTTGGCGGGATTTATTTAGAGATAAATAATAAGCTTTTTCCAAACGATTTATTAAATCTTCAATATATTTATCTCTAATGGAATCGGAATAATGATACCGATATTCGTTCGCACAAGGTAAGTTTATTTCCCTTCCATATAATAAAAAATTTGGAGAGTAACCTGTGCTTCCATGTGGAGTAGAGCAATAGGCCATCATGGCATGAGGAAGCCACTGATCCCAATCTCTTCCATCAGGACGTACATAATGAGACATCGTGTCTATTAGTGTTCGATGGAATCTTTCTAATCGCCCATTAGATTCCGGGTGATAAGCTGTAGTGTTAATTTTCTTTATACCCAATAGCTTACAAAGGTGAGATAGAAGATTTGACATAAAGTTTTTACCTTTATCACTTAGCAACTTTTCAGGAGCCCCAAATCTACAAATCACTCTTTCTACCAATGCTCTTGCTATACGCTCCGCTGTTTGGTTAGGGAGAGGAATTGCTTCAGCGTATCTGGTAAAATAATCAATACAGGTAAGAATGTATTTATTTCCTCTTTTTGTAGTTGGTAACGGTCCAACAATATCAACTGCTACCATTTGAAATGGTCTAGAGGTGTCTTCGTGTTCTTGAATGGGTACTTTTAGACCAACCGGAGATTTTCTCAGATTACAACTTCGGCAAGTTTTCACATATTGCTCCACATCTTTTTTGAGTGTTTTCCAAAAGTATAAACGTTCTATCAGTTTTTGTGTGGCTTCAATACCCCGGTGACCTGCCATAGGATGATCATGATGATTTTTAATAACTTGAAGAACGTATGATTTAGGTACTATTAATTTAGGTTCATCATCATCTTCTGATTTTAAATATATAATTCCTCTTTCATCCTCTACAAAAGGTAAGTGTTGTTTTATCAATTGGCAGTCGATATCTTTCAATTGAGCCTGTCTTAATTCCGTAGGATTATTATTTAATTCAATTATTTCAACCATTCCAACCGAACGACTCAATGCATCGGCATTTTTATGTAATTTTCCTGCTTTATGCTCAACTTCATAATTAAATTCTGCTAGCTTTAAGGTCCAGCGTGTTAATCTGGATGAAGCATTTTTTAAGCTTAGCATCCATTTTAATGCTGCATGATCAGTTAATAATTTAAATTTTCTTCCATATAAATAACATCTGAATTGTTGGGTAGCCCATACTACCGCTAATAGCTCTTGCTCTGTAACCGAATAGTTTTGCTCTGCCTTATTCAAATTTCTACTTGCAAAGGCCACAGGTCTTTCATACCCATTCCTTAGTTGAGAAAGTACGGCTCCTATCGCTCTACCCGAAGCATCTGTCGCGAGAATAAAGGGATCTTTGAAATCTGGATAAATTAAAACATTATCCTTTATTAATTCAGACTTAAGTTTATTAAATGCAACTTCCTGATCATCATTCCATTTAAACGGTTGGTCTTTTTTGGTTAATTGGGTCAATGGTCGGGCTATATGAGCATAGCTAGGTATAAATCTCCTATACCAACCAGAAAGGCCTAAAAACTGTCTTACCTCTCTGATATTCTTAGGTCGAGAATATAGTTTAATTGCTTCTGTATTTTTGGGATGCGGTTTTATACCATCGGCAGAAACAATATGACCCAGATATTCTACTTCGGAGACTGCAAAGTTGCATTTTGATATCTGTAATTTTAAATTTGCTTTTTGGAGCCTATTTAAAACATTTCGTAATCGAACAAGATGTTCATTCCATGAGTCTGAGAAGATGATAACATCATCTAAGTATACGAAACATTCCTCTCCTTTTATATGAGCCAACACTCTATCCATCAGCCTTTGAAAAGTCGCCGGTGCTCCTGCTAGGCCGAATGGCATGCGATTGTATTCAAAGTGCCCTTCAGGAGTAGAAAAAGCGGTCTTCTCCTTATCCCGAGGGTCCACTAATATTTGATGATAACCACTGGCGAGATCTAAGGTAGTAAAAAGGCTTGCCTTACCAAGTGATTCTAACGTTTCGGTTATATTAGGTATTGGATAGCTTGCTACTTTCGTTATTTGATTCAATGATCGAAAATCTGTACAAAACCGATATTTTATTTCTCCATTTTTCTTTTTAGGTACTAATATCACGGGCGCTGACCAAGGTGAGTCTGAGTCTTGTATAATATTCTTTTCCAGTAATTCCTTAATTTGATTTCTCATCTCATCTTTCAACGCATTGGGAACCCGGTATGGTTTTTTACAAATAGGTGGGGAGAAATCAGTTATTATACGGTGCATGACACCCGAAGCACATCCAATATTTTTGTTACTTTCGTCGTAAATAACCCCTGGATATTCGTGTAATAATGCCTTTAATTGATTTTTATGTTCTTTAGTTAAGTGTTTGATTTTATTTTCTAATATAGCCTTGAAGTCACTTGTTTCACATTCATTTTCCCATTTAATTTGATTCACCTCAAATACATCAGTTAATTCTCCAACCGCTATTTCAGTTTTATTATCTACTCTTAATTTCTTTCCCGTCATATTAATCATTTTAATAGGTGTCATTCCATTGACGATTCTCCCAATAGAATAAGCAATCCGTACACCTCCTCCTATTTGGGCAGGTTGAAGCAATAGATTTCTTTTTTCTAAATTTTTTGATTTTGAAACTTTAGCCCAAATAAATATTTCTGACCAAGGAGGAATTTCCACATTTTCAAGGCAATGCACTGAATATTCCTTTTTCGTGTCAGTTTCCAAACTAACCACTTGTTGGTTATCTTCTTTAATTTCGTTAAAACGCAATTCTTGAGAAGAAAAATCTAAAGTGGCTCCTATTTTCTTTAATAGGTCTGCCCCGATCAGGCCTGCTCCGACATTTTTCAGAGGGGAAATAATAAATTGATGTTGCAATGTTTTTCCGCACAGTATTACTTTTACCTTTTGAATACCTATTATATTAAGGAGGTCTCCAGTAATACCCCTAGCTACTCCCGACCAGGGATATATCGGAATGCCGGGTACCGGGTCTCTTAAAATTGATACTTGTGCTCCTGTATCAACTAATAAACGACGATATACATCCCCCACTAAAGCACCCACGCGATTATCATCCCCCACTTTATTGGTAGTTACTGTTGTAATAATTATGCCCTGATTTTTGGATCGATTAACAGGTCTTTGCTCGATCCTTATTCGTTTCCCTTTTCTCTGAAGCTTTTTCGATTTTCTCCTTTGATCGCTTGTATTCTTGGAGAAGTGCTAGATTCAAAAATTCTCGAACTCGATGTGCGAGGAGATTCCGTAGTGAGATTTGAACAATTTCTGGCCAAATGACCCTTTCCTCTGCATTTGAAACATACTATCTCCTTTGATGGTGAAGAAGCACAATGTCTAGCCATGTGACCTTTAATTCCACAATTGAAACAACTCTGGTTTTTTGTGTATGTAAAATTATTTGTATATAAATCATCCCCTTGATTTTTACAACCCGATTCCTTTCTCAATTTTTCCATTTCGAATTCGATTCTTTTAGCTCGTGAGCCTCTTCTTCATCTTCTGGAGGTGATACTCGTAAAGTTTTACCTACTTCACCTTCAAGTCCCTCTAAGAAAAGTTCTAAAACTGTAAATCCAAATGATTCTCCACTTTCTAATACAGCTTTTATCCTATCATAAAAATCCCCAGCTTGTTCATAAGGTAATTGTTTTAAGCCCGTTAATTGTTTAATTCGATCTAATTTATTAATTTTATTCCCGAAGCGATTTATAAGTTTAGCTTTTAGTTCAGCATAATTTAATTCACTAGATTGCCCCTGAACAAATAAAAGAGGTGTTCCTTCTAATTTTAATTTTAATACCACTAGTTTGTCAGCATCACTCCATCTCCCTAGCAGAGATAATTGCTCGAACCTAGTTATAAATTCATCAAACGATTGTTTACCATCCCAGGTTTTTATTTGATCTAAGAGTGTAAAGTTAGGTTCACGTTCAACTTTGACGGTAATTGCGGTAGGTCGTTTTGCAAGTTCTGCTTCTAAGATTGCAATTTTTTCTTCTAAATTAGTCATTTTTAAATAATATTAAACAAAATAAAATATAAAAATACCACTTATATATATAGAATATATATAAATATTACACTCTAGGTATATAAATAATTATATTTTACATGAACATTGATTTTTATAAACACACACAAATATTATATTTATTTAAAGATATAAATACACATTACTATTATAAATAATATTATATAAATTTATAAATAAAACTTATTTTCTATTTGAAAAAAATTTTAAGTAGATTAACTGAATGAATACGCACTTTGAACATACACATTTTAGAAAAAAAACTTTATAAATTTTAAAAATTCTTAAATATATATATATATATATATATATTGATGAAGGGTCCCTAATTTATTCTAATTGTAGAATAGTATAGGTAACTCACCTCACACCTGACACCAAATTGTAAGCGGGTTGTCCCCTGGTTAAATCACAAATTAAATATAAAATAATTTAGATTTATTTGAATCCAAATTTTAATTACATTTATAAACTCTAAAATAAATGACAACTTAAAAGTAATTATTAAAAAAATAAATGTCTCAATTGAGATAGTCACAAGTCTTCTTTCTTCTCGGGCCACACTCTCTTCGTTCCCTTCCTCTCACCTCAGTGTCCGAGCTCGGTCTGTCTAACCAGCAGCAGGCAAACGCCAGCCACCTTCACCAGATCAAGGGTCATTTTTCCCACTATTACACATAAAAAACAAACCGATATTCAAAAATCAAAATTTGATAAACTTTCATTCAATAAGACTAAAACATCCATTCAGAATTTTGATAATAACAAATTAGTAGTCAATCTATCAAATAAAAGTCTTGACAAAAATACCATCTCAGTGTTAGCAAAAGGACCAAAGTTCTCCATAGCACCGAATAAAATTCCAAAAATTGAGATAGTTAGTTCAATTGAATCATCCTTATATAACTTACCAAACAACATTGCAGAGGAAATTAGATTTGATACGATTAACATACTGAAAAATGCTAAACCACCCAAACCAAATTTGACCAAATCTGAGATGCGTGCTCTGAAGGAAATTAGAAACGATGACTCTCTAAAGATTATCCCTGCCGACAAAGGTAACGCCACTGTTGTAATGAATACAGCGGATTATAAACAAAAAATGGAAAATATTTTGAATTCTTCTACCTACGAAATACAGAAAAAAGATCCAACGGATAAATTCTGTAGAAAACTAAAATCAATAATAAAGAATCTACCTATTGAGGAAAAAGATAAAGATAAATTAAAACCGAAAGATCCACAAATACCAAAAATATACGGTAATCCCAAAATCCATAAAACCAACAAACCTTTAAGACCAATAGTTAGTCAAATCAATTCAGTGACTTACAACTCATCAAAATATCTAGCACATTTGTTAAAACCATTTACAGGTACTAATTTTTCATACGTTAAAAATTCCACCCACTTAGTAGAAATGTTATCAAAAGTAGAAATTACAAAAAATGATATATTGGTGAGTCTGGATGTGGACTCCTTGTACACAAATGTTCCTATTGACGAGACCATTGAGATTATAAAATCAAACATTACATTAGATAAAAATACTCTCGAATTAATAGAATTTTGCCAAAAATCTACATACTTTATTTATGATAAAAAGATTTATAAGCAAAAAGAAGGATGTGCTATGGGTAGTCCACTAAGCCCAGTATTCGCTAACATATTCATGGAAGAATTTGAATCAAAATTGATCAATAATGCAATAAAGAAACCAAAACTGTTTCTTAGATATGTGGATGATATTTTGATGATTTGGCCTCATGGTAAGGATTCTTTAGTTAAATTTGTAGAAGCAGCAAATAATTTACATAAAAATATAAAACTAAGCGTTGAATGGGAAATAAATGAAGAGTTACCGTTTCTTGATGTATTAATTAAAAAGAAACAGAATAGATTAAGGTTTGATATTTTCAGAAAAACAACTCACACCAACAGATATATCCACGCAGATTCCCACCACCATCCATCACAAAAATATGGAGTGATAAAAACACTGCACAAAAGAGCCGAAGAGATATGCTCAAATGAAAACATTAAAAAAGAAAAACAACGATTGAAGGAAGCTTTCATAAACAATGGCTTCTCGGAATATGAAATTAGGAAATTCAGTAAAACAAAAAAGACAGAAATCAAAAATGAAAATGAAAAACCAATATACAGATCACAAATAACATTACCTTATATAAAAGGAACAACAGAAAAAATAGCGTCAAAATTGAGGAAACACAACATCAGAGTAACATATAAACCTCATAAACAAATGTCTTCTCTCACCTCAAATATAAAAGACAAAATTAAAAACGAAAATAATGGAGTTTATAAGGTAACTTGTGAATGCAAAAAAGTATACATTGGTGAAACAAGTAGAAAGATTTCTACAAGACTGTCTGAACATGAGAGAGCCATTAGATTGAAACATCCAAATCAATCAGCAATTGCAGAACATGCCTTAACAACAGGACATAAAATAAATTTAGATAATGTAGAAACACTTCATATTGAAAATAATTGGTGGAAAAGAAAAATAAAAGAATCTATAGAAATTGATAATCATCCCAATAATATTAACAAAGAGGATGGATATAGACTTAATAAGATGTGGAACATAGTGTTGGATGAGTAAAATTTGTCAAATTAAATTAAATATAATTAATCTAATGTGTATTTGTGTATATATCTTGATTATGGAAATAATTTAGTATCTTCATTTTAGAGACATAATGCACTATCATACTTCTTGATTGTAAACGCTTGCTTTGACAATTGCTGCTGACTTCATGTTGAGATTAAGAATTGGCGGTAAAAATTGGAGCCAAAAATTGGCGCCAATATCACTGCCTATATAAGAGGTGACGTGTCCCGACATGCATCAGTCCGCTTGAATCGGAGCAAGCGTACGGTTACTTGAAAACGACTGCAGAATAAGCAGTTGAAACGTTGTACAATTATTTTAATTTAATAAATAATTTTATACAAATAATGTGGTCTTTTAATAAAAATTCTCTTAATAATTAACATTTATTATCATCATTATGTTGATGATAATTATCAAACATGTCATTTATTAATTAAATCCCTATTGAAATCTTTTATTATTTACAATGAAAAGATAATAACATGGAAAATAATGTATTAATATGAAAAGCGAAATGACCTTATATATATCGAAAATAACTCTAACCTAATAATATATTAACAGGTTTTTTTATGATAGTGATAAAGATTAATAATTTAATGAGATATTTAGGGGGGAGTTTGGATTTTATTTTATAAAAAACGACGATTACTCTCGAATTATTTTTCGATGGGGACTGCTAAAGGCTGAATGAAGTGCAAGAAGAAGCTAAAGCCAACTGGCTGCCCGATTTCTTTTTTTCCTTTTCACTCTCCACCCAATAATAGCGTTCGCTTTTAACATTACAAACAGACACTGGCATCAAATGCTCGAATAGTACATCGCCATTACGAATATTAAAAGAAAAATGTGTTTTTTTCTTGAAGATTGATATGAAAGTAAAAATATCAAACAATTTGTATGCCTTTTTATTTTATAAATTCCATATTTTAGTTTTTTAATAAATATTCTTATGAATTATTATTGTTATGTTTATCATTTGAACTTTTTGTAATAATAAATATATTTCGGAACGAATGGCCAACGAGAGTATAAAGGTATCTTAAAACTTCAAACCAAACAAAAGCTTAGAATAAATAAATAATGATTTAAAGAAAAATATTTATTCTTTTTTACCATAGCTATGAAATCTTCTATAAATTTCATTTCATATAAATATATTTCTTCTTTAATATAATAAAACAATAATATTGACTTATGTACATACTAAATACTAGTAGTTTTCTTTTTCGTTTTTGCTTGTATTTCATTGAGATTATTAAATATGTAATGAAAAACTAATTCTTACTGGAAATCTAAATTTAATTAATTCATGTATTCAAAAATAAAAAAAATAATGTCTTCAAAATAGACTATTATTTTTTTAAAAATTTATTTTATAATCTTAATTTTAAAATTATAATTCTGTGGCAATGGATTGTGTCTAGTAATTAGTTTGGAGAACAAGCTTTCCTAGACTCAGGTCCAGCAGTTTTTGTTTATGTGAATTTATGTTATTATATTATGGGCCTTTGGGGGTAAAATATAGGTTACTTCTTTAGGGAACGTCATTTAAAAAAATTATTTATTTATAAGTGCAAAGAAATATGAAACAATCATATTTAACAATCTTAATACCTTGGTTTGAAGTCCAGGGTACCAAAATTGATAAGAACGGCCCTGGTAGGTACTGTTTTGAACGGGACAATATAATTTTTTCATATTTTTCTATCGTAAATATGTCAATATTGTCCTGTTTTTAAAAATCTATACTAAATACTATAATTGTGTTATGAAGTGTGAGAAGTTTAATGATAAGATAATAAAAGATCAAATTTTGCTACTCCTCTACAACAAACTAACAACATAACTAACTTTGTATCGGTTCTTTGACTATAGAATACCCGTTTGTAGAATTAGTATGTTTATATAATTTTTTTTAATTTCATTTATATATATACATATTAATATATATAAATGGAGAATTAGAAGGGGTTAATGAACCATTTTTTGTAATTTTATTTCTTCTTATTCTCAACCTCAGTTGTTCTTTTTTGTCACTAGACAACATCTTATGAACATTATGTATAATGACCTTTTGTTAATATTTTACATTTTAAGATTATGTGTTTTTATTTTTTACTTTATTTAATAATTAAGTAATCAAGCAATTTATAATTTACAAATATTTTTTTATTGATTTCTCTCATAAGCCAGCGCGTTAATATTACTAATTTTTCCTTCATAAGAAGTGTATTATTTATCTAGCCATAATAATAATATCCTATTTTAAAAGGCTAATAAGAATATCAAGGTGCCCCAAACTCCAAATAATATTTATAAAAACTAGGAATAATAAATAACTAATAAAATACATTTAGTGTCGTTATATGGGAATAGAAAATGGCGTTTATATTGAATTCAGAAACGAATTCATATATGTAGTACAAAGTAACTACTGTATCTCGGACACTGATGATTGGTCACTGAGTGTCTCGAGTAAAGGGGGCTTAAGTACCTTCATTGTATCCGTATTTCTCCCGATTCGATAGAGACTAATTTTCTCCATTATTATTGTTGGTCTGGGCTTTATCTTCTGTATTTAACTTTAATTTCAAAGTATGAGAGAAGGGAAATAGACCTACCAATTGTAGACTCAGCCTAATCATGTTAAATATACTATTAGTATTTGAATGAATTAATTGTATAGTGTATCTTATAAGGTATGTAATTATCACATTCATTCACACAAAATCCTACTAATTGACATTTTTGTTGATTTGTTTTTTGGGATCATTGAAGTCGACATCTATTAAACTAATATAATCAGTTAAGTATGTATATCAAATTGAATATTAACAAAATGATCATTAATGGATTGTATCCTCTAAAATTCTTTTCTAACATATTATTAATTTTTTTTAAATATCTAAATGTTATAATACATTCACTTTTGAATTCTCCAGATTTGGCATTTATCCAATTGTAGCTGATTATTTCAACATTTTTCTTGCATTCATGATTTAATATTAAAATGGCGATGAATTATTTATGTTATTATCGATTATCTGATTCATACAAATTCTTATCGAAAACTTCAGGAAAGTATTTATTAATGAAAAACTCCACTAATATTTTTGATGTCGGTTTTGAAAGACTTCATTTACTTCGAAATCTCCTTAGATAGTAAATGCCATAAACCAAAAATTAACTTAATCGAAATTCAAACATAATAGAAAAATGAATGAAGAAGTGTGGATCATATATGGATATTATTTAAAAAAAATAGTAACAAGATTATTATTAAATAAAATCAGATAACATATTCCAAAATTGATAATGTTTTTAAATTTTGTATTTGTATTTAATCATTTTTGATTCCCATTCTTTGGGTACCTAACATATGTCGTCTTCAAGTCAACTCGTCCACTATTATTAGATATTCAGTATAATTTTAAATGATTTATTTATTATTTACCTAAAGTAATATTTCTTGGCATTGGATTTAGTACATAAAATTATTGAAAGATAAATACCAGGCCTGGTCAATAAGTCAGTGACTTTATGAATTTTCCGTCTCTTAAATGAAATGGCCACACTGCCCCTGTCAATAGGCAACTATCAGCTGACTACTGTCGAAATTTAAACCAGCTGGGTCTTTTAGTTTTTGTTTGGCATTTATTAATAGGAGACGTGATTTGAGAAAAAAATGGAAAAAAGTGAATTTCCATGAAAATCCATGAATTGGGTTACGAATTGCTCACTTATTCGCCCTATTCTCCGGATTTATCTCCGAGTTTTTCCAAACCTGAAGAAATATCTCGACGGAAAGAGATTTGAATGAAATGATGAAATTATCTCACGAACCTATTTTGATGTCCTCAACAAATCTTAGTTTTTGGAAGGGATAAAAAAAATTGGAGAGCCGTTAAACGAAGTGAATAGAGCTCAAAGGAGACTATTTTGATTAATAAAATAATTTTTATCCAAAAACCTGTTTTTCATTCTAAAAGTCGCGGACTTATTGACCTGCCTTCGTTTATATAAAAATTTTAAATTAAATTTGAAAAATTTTATTTTATATTAACATTTAAGTAATACTAACATATGATAATAAATTGGCAATAAATTATCTTATGTTCTTTGCTCTGAAGAGAGATTGATTAGCAAAGGAACACAATTATTGAAATTATATAACGAACAGACAACCTATTAAATGAACTCATAGTTTTTTTTATGATGGAGTGGGAGGGTTCATTTCTCGGTTGCTGGTGAAGAGGCCCTTAAAAATACCTTTGAAAAACACTCCCTTAAAGTTGTCGATCTAATTACCATTAAAATTTTTTTTTTCGTACATTTAAAAGCCAATAAAATTTTATTTGCTCGATGGTTGGCTTTCGTAACGATGTTTTGATGGTTTTCCCGATTAAAAGAGGATATATGAAAAACCATATTCAATAGATTTAACAAGTTTTTTATTATATTATTTTATTTTTATAATTATTAGCAAAATTATTATTCATTACATAAAAATGGAATCAGTTTTATCTATAATTAGGAACTGGTAATAATTTAAATTAATTTTAAATTTAGATAAACAATATTTACTGAATCTCATTCGATATGTTTAAAATAAATATTGAATTTCAATTTGATGTTACTCACTTCAAAATTTATTGGGTCAATGCTTTTAAAAATGATTATGAAATTGAATAAATCAAAGTAAAATATAACATGAAAATTCATTAATCGTAGTAAACATTTTTTTTTTCACTTATCACTTTTTCAGCGGATGTTATAAACTAAATAATTAAAATAAATATTAATACTGAATATATAAATAAAATTGAAATAATTATATTTTGCGCTTATATAAATACTTTAAACGATCTTATCGATAGAACCGTATAAAATAACGCCTTTTTTTTATTACAATAAAAATAAATATTTTATTTATTTATTTATTTATTTATTTTGCATAAATGTTTATTTAAAATTATTAATAAAATGTTTAGAAAAACAAATATAATATAAATAAACTATTGTATAATTGAATAACATTTAAAATAAATATATAAATGTTGATATATAAATAATATAAAGAACATGAACAATAAAACAATAAAACAACCTGAAACTAGTTACATATATAAATAAATATAGTATAAAGTAATTGTAAAACATTAAATAATAATTGTAAAATATTAAATAAAAATATTTCTTTAATATTAAAAAAAGAAATTAAAATTCCCTCTGCGATATTTCATAATCCGGAATTTTGTACTATAATTATCTTTAGGCACCTTATCGTTCGTCATCTTTATCGTTCGGCACTCACACCACCCACGCTATGGTTCTGCTAACGATAACAAGATAAAAATTATTATTATAATATATATATATATATATATATATATATATATTTTGAATTAAAACGATTAGAAATTTCATAATGAAGAGTTTTTAATTTTTATTTAGTTTAATTATATCTTTGTTTTTCATAAATTCAACGTAATAAATCTTACAAAGTTAACAAAATTATAATTTAATATTTAATATGATAAATTCTCCAATAAATGGGTAAACTGAGTGAAATGAGCTTATATGCCAAGAGCAAACTAAAAAAATTATGGAATAATGAGATCTAAGAGATTTATTTTTGGATTATTTTACACATATTTTTTCTTTTTTATTTATAAATGAGCTATATAGAATATTAGATATGTCACGAATAATTTATTTTTTTCAATGAAGAGATAAGAGATTAAAATAAATTAATGTATTTTGTACCGAAAGTAGTGGATTTATTTAATTATTCTCTTTCAACAAAAGATATTTCACTATCACTTATTAACAATTTCATTTTTAATTATAATTTTTTTTTTAATTAAATATGAAAATATGAAATGAAAATATAAGCTTGATTTTAAATTATTCATTTTTGAAATTTTAATTTTTGGGACGGTTTTTCTTTAATCATTATTAATAAATTTATACACGTAATGTCTATTTTTTTTTAATTTCCGTAGATTATCCCATTCAAATATATATATCTATATTATGTATCGTGCGTGATTAAAAGTATATTATTATATATATAAACTTGAAAATTCTTAAAAATTACTTATAATATAAATCCTTAACTAATCAACTAAAGGACAATAAATAACTTTTACTCTAATTAAAATTCTTATTTTACTGGTGGGTTCTATTTTTATTTTCTTTTTATATTAGATATTAAAGTAAAAAAAATCAAAATAAAAAGATTATTTTATTTTAAAAAACACAAAAAAAAAGTTTGTATTTTTTATTTATTAAATAATTTTTTATTTCTTTCTAATGAAATTCTATCCTCTCCTAAACTCCAAGAGCTGGTCAATACAACACTATGAAGGTTTTGTATTGCTTTATTTATTTTTTATAGGAGTAAAGGTTTTGGCTCAAAGCCCAATTCCTTTTTCTTCCGGTTTATCATCTTTGACTCTCCTTCCTTTTGGCAACAGATCTACTATGACTTTCTAGAGAATTAATTACACAATATAAAGATTAAAAATGTCAAGTTCACACACATAAGTTTTTAATTATTCTCATATTTGTAATTCATTGAGATAAGAGATTGTATTTAAGATCATTAATTAATAAATAAAGATAGCTGTCACTTACAGAAAAAAATTGATTTTTCGATTTAAAATATATATATATTAGAAATATAGTAAATTAATTGATTAGTTAAAATATACTTATTTCATACACAATATATATAAAGTTTTTAAACAATAACATGAGTAAGGCAGTTCCATCTCAATATTTTTAATGAATATTGTATTTTCAATAGGGGTATTTGGTATTCTCAATAAATTATTTTAATATATCTATTTCTTAATATTTTTAGTATATATAGTATATTATTGAAATTTATCTATCTATTTTTGATACAGTACTAAAATCAAAAGTTCTTGAAAACATTAATTTTCAACAACAGCATTATTATTAGTCGAATAGACTTCTTGTTGGATGAAATAAAATTATGAGGAGATAAAAAATAAAAATAAAATAATAAAAATATAAAAAAATTTTATAAAATAACGTTTTTCCAATGGAGTAAAAAGAATAAAATAATTTTTCTATAAGCTTGACAAAGTTTATGGATGAATTGCTTCATATTCAACGAAAAACGTTGGGTGCATTTAGTTCAATTTATTTATATGAACAATCAAGTCAAATTTTTGTAATAATAAAAATTTTATTAAACACATAAACTGACAAATTTTTTTATCATGCAATAAAATTGATAGTTTAAGAGCTAAGAAATTAATCTTTTATTATTTTTCACTGTAATATACTTATATCAAAGTATGTATCAAAATTTAAAAGAATTTTTATTAAATTTACATAATATCAATCAAATCCAAAATGGTTGATTATATTTGAAGAAATAGTGTTACTTGTTAATTAAGTGTTCTAGTGTGGTATGTTTCTTAGTATATATATGTATATGAATTATAGCTCTATAAAGGAAGTTAATTTCATAGAACTAAATGAGCCCAACGTTTTTCCTTGAATATGAAGCAAATGATCAATAAACTTTGTCAAGCTTATAGAAAAATTATTTTATTCTTTTTAGTCCATTGGAAAAACGTTATTTTATAAAAAATTTTTATATTTATATTATTTTATTCTTTTTAGTGCAATTTTTATTGATACAACTGATTAATAATAATTCATCATTAATTTTAATGCTATGAAATATTTTTAATCGAGAATTAATTACAATTAATTAATTATAATTCAATTATATTCCTTCTATACCCTCTAGAGATCCATTGAAATATCTATAAAAATTTTAAAAAGTCTATCTCAATAAAAAGTCGATGAAAAATCGATTTCAATTTGTCAAAAGAGCGAACAGACAGACAGAGAGACAGACCCCAAGTGAAGTTAAGACAAATGTTATAAAAAGAAACCAAGAAAAAAATATGCTGTTTTTGTAGGAAAATCCTATACTAAAAATAAAAATAAAATCCAATTACCAATTGATTAATTCATATCTTAATTATAAAAAACCTGTATTCATTGAAAAAGGGATTGTGTCCAACTGAATTAATATTTATACTAAACAAAAACAATTTTGGATAGAAAGTATATTTATAGTATATGCAATTAAAAATTAATCACCTGAAATAAAATCTTGATTTCCAATGATTTTCTTATCTCTTTTGTTGTCACGATATATTATAAATAAATTTATATTGATTTATAAATATAAATAAATAAATATCTTTCTCTATATATTTATTGTTTTGTAAAAATTAACAAAGTATTTATTTATAATAATAACTATATCTATCTATCTATCTATATCTATATATATATATATATATATATATATATATATAATAATTAAATCATTATAAGGAAAAATCTTTTAAAGAAATAAATCAAGAAAATGACCATTGGTTCAACCCTTTCCATCTTTGGGTCGTTATTGAGCTGTGGCCAAACACCATTTCTTGAATGTTGCCAAAAAGTTTTTTTTTCAACTTAACAGCATCGTTGCTAATAAAATGTATTGAATGTTTTCTGATGAGCCTTTTGGCATCCTTTCATATTCACTTGATTTTCATTGAAGGATTCTTTCTTCCATATCGAAAGTTATTTTTATCCAGAGTCTTCTTCCATCTTCAGTATATGGTACCTCATCCCTATCCATTCATTTTCAATAGGGAAATTCAAATCATCCATTGGATAAGAATAAACGATAGATCAACACTTGCACAGTATCACCTCTACGATATATACATGTAACATGTATATATATATATATATATAGACATCATATTTTCTTTTTGATCGTCACAACACTTGTTTATGATCCCAGTTTTAGAAATGTGAAAAGGAAACATTTCCATAGAAACACCATCCACTCCATAAACACACACACACATCCCTCTTTAAATTTTCCTTCTCCCTTACTTAGAACAAAAATGATTAAAATAAATAAAATAAACTGGAGTGTCTTCACTCGACCATTTGAATTGGATTAAATAACATATATTTTATTTAAATTAAATTTAAATTAAATAATTATAAATTATAAATTAAAATTAATAAATAATATTTATTAAATCAGTGCGTGTTTGGCTCTTTGTTGATGGCACAACGTCTCGTGTTGGCGCGTGATTTGCAGTGTTAAAAAAATTAATGCCGGTACTTTCAGCGATTCAATCAAGCTGAAATTCTATAAATAGCAGTTTTATACAATCTTTAATAATGTGAAAAACGATCAAACATATATCTTTATTTTTACGGTCAGTTTAGAGGAAAAACAATCAAAAACGTTGTAGGTAATGTCCTTCTTCCGACTGAACTACATTTCTCAAATGTCGATAGAAAACTACGAATTTTGAATAATGCCCGTGTACCAAATTTCATTATTCTAACTCAAACCGTTTTGCGTAATCTGGTCTACATATACATATACACACATACATTGCATTGTGTTATATTCTTGATAGTTTATCTTTGATCAATTTTTACCGACCGACCATAGTGAGGGAGGTATTGTTTTCACACCAAATTTCACGTGGAGATTTTTACATATCTCCACGAATCATGCATTTTCTTAACATAAAAAAGTATTTTTAGCATGATGTCTGTCCGTCCGTCCGTCTGTCCGTCCGTTTAGATGTGTACAGCCTGAACGGCTGAACGGATTTTGATGAAATTTGGTATATTTACTTAATGCATCAGTGGGATGAATTGATCAACTTTTGGTGCAAATCCGGAAACCGGAAGTGGTAGTATTAGCGATCGACGATAGGAAGGGAAGGGTTATTTTCACACCAAATTTCACATGAGGAAATTTTTTACATATCATCACGAATCATTCACTTTGCATTGGTTTTGTACTCGAGAAAAATCATTATTAGTTTTATCTTAATTAAAATTATATGACGTCATCCAGCCATTCATGACGTCACAGTCTGGTCTTACATATATATATATTATAAATAAAATAAAATTAAAAATATTTATGTTATATCCATATCTCTTTTTTATTACATTAATAGATATATTAAAATTATTTGAAATTGTTTCTGTAGCTGGAAATTAATTTACTTCAAACCGTCGGACGGTTCGGACCTGGCCACAGGTCAACTTTTTAATTATTGTTTTTAATATTTTAATCAATAATTTAATCTTGAAACTTTAACACAAAATTATTCTATTGCGGTGTGTGATTAATATTTCAATGCGGAATGTATTACAATCTATAGAAGCTATTTACTTTTTGATTTATCACTCGCTTTTGTTTCTTTCCTTGCATTTAAAAGTTAGGAATTTAAACTCCAAAAAGCCTTGACTTTGCAAGTCTGTTTTATTTACTTATTAAAATTACATCTCCACTCAAATAATTATTTTAAATTCAGCATATATGTACGTTGGTTAAGTGATTAAATAATCATCAACGAGATATTAATTTCTTTTCTAACTTTGAGATATGTTATATATTTTTCATTTATCTCCAAAATATGGATATGGTAATAAAACTTTAATAAATTTAATTATTGCAAGCTAATATATCCAAATAATGAAATAAAATAATGAACATTTTAGTTTATATGAAATTAAATATTTTCAATTAAATAAATAAATAAATAAATAAATGAAATTTATTGTTAGGACTGTTTTTAAGAAAATTGTTAAATATTTTAAAACCAATGATATCTAATGATAATACCTCTGATTTTATAGAAAAATTTACTGTAACAACTGGATATATGTATATATATATATATATATTTTTTAAATATGGAACTTCAGTTTCAAACACCTTTTCATTATTGAACTAAGTTGTTTACTCACTCAAATTTGAATTTTATATAATTATATATAAGCGCGTTCCTTCATTGTTAAATTAATTAACTTTTTGAACTCATTTTGAATATTAAAAAAAATTATCAATTTTAACGAATATAAATAGTTTATTTTTTATGGCAAAAATTCTAATTGATTATAGACAATAAGAAATATTATTGAATATGATTACCTACAAATAAACTTGAATGAAATAAATTTTTCATTTGAGACAGCAGATTTGTTTGCTAATGTCTCATCAATCATTCAATGGAATAATTTATGAGTTTCTATATTATAATATGTATTTTACAATATTTATTTTTAATTCATAAAAATGATAAAAAAAAAACTGTAAAATAATCACACATTATGAAATTGGGCATGTAATACAATTAGGCTTTTTCTGCTATATCCATGAGTGGAAAATATAAACAATTACGATAGAGATGTTTTATAGGTCATCTATTTTATTACAAACCATTGGTAAATATTTAGCTCAATCTATTTTCGATCACTAACTTAATTTCGCCTCTTCGTCAGATTGTTTGTACCTAATTTTGCAATAATTAAATTTACATTGTTTAGATCATTTATTTATTTTAACAACTTTGTTTCTTCTATAAATTACTAATCCCAAATTAGAATTACAATAAATTAATGATAATAAGTAAATATTTAATTATGAATTGAGCTATAAAAATATTTAGATACGTTAATATAATATATAATGTACTGAAAATTCTCAAGTAAAAAATTTTAAAAATATTAAAGAAATATATAATTGTGTAACTTTAGTACTTTAAATGCTAATATTGATTGCTCTTGGTTAAAGGTTTGAGAAATTGACATTACTTGCTTTTTATTAATAGAAATGGCATTTCTAGTTTAGGTAGACAACGACCATTTATTTATTTAATGGCCATTAAGAATGTGTAATAAATAAAAGAGGATTAAAGAACTGAAATGCATCTCTAACTCTATTGCTAAGCATTACCAATTTTTTATATTTTTAGACATGTTCTTATTTGCATTAGGCATTAAATTTTCCACACAATTCATTTTCATTAATGGATAACAAATCTTAATAATATTTTCTTTTCATACAATTTTTATATACAATAATATTTGAAAATCGTAGCGATGAATTTTGAAAATAAAGAATCTAGAAGATCAAAGTAGTGTAGAGTGTAAGTGAATAATAATAAATTTACAGTGTTTGTGGGAAAATGTATTTTAGCATAAAATAGATAAAATACTTGAAAGGATATATTATTATTAGATATATTACATATATATTATTATTTATTTCAATATATAACATTTTTTTGTCCTTCATTGATTAAAATTTAAAATTTTTTACCCCTTTCGTAAAATCTGTATAATTTTTTAGACGAATTTTACAAAATAAAGATAAACAAATAAATTTTTTTTTGAGTTATATTCAATATATACCTACTTAAATTAAAAAAAATAATTTAATTTGTTTAAATTTTAATAAAAATAATCAATCAAATTTGGTACTAGCTTATCAATTAGCAACCATAAATTTGGAAAATGAGTTGATGTTTAATAATTTACAATATCAATTTAAATTAATAGGATATTAAAATTTTTAAATATATTATAAAAATATATAGTATATAGAATAAAATATAATATAAAAAACTGATAATTGAATCTGTGAAGAAAAATTTAATTTTTTATTATTAAAATAATTTATAAACAATTACAATTACCGATACTTATTTATATTTGAAAATAAAACAACTCATATAAATAGACTATATATTATATTTATAATCTATTTTAAATTGTAAGAAAGAAAGCGTTCTATCTAAATTTTTCAATTTAGTTGATAGAAAGGACAAAACCAGGAATCCCAATAATGATATGGATAAAAGGATTGGACTGGCGATGAGAACTTGGCAATTTATAATTTTTTTCTGAGAGAAGAGGACAATTGTGCTCAAACCGATTAACTCCAATTTTTAAAATTTTGCTAGTATGTAATGTAATGTAATCTGCAACATATGAAGTGAATAATGAACTTGATAATCTTAATATTGCAATGAAATATACATTTTTCAGTAATCAATAACCCTGTATTTTCTACGAATTGTGAACTTTGGGCTTCATTTTCTTAGTTTGTTTATATGTGGTGTTAATCGCTTTGACTTCTAAGTGGCACAATTATGAAAGTGGTCTAAGTCAATTCAAGCTTTTAAAACATTTTCATGTGGAATTTATGCAAAATTTCATATTCATAATAAATTTCCATTAATCAAAACTAAGAAAATTATAACTTGAATGTCGCATAATATAAAAATATTTTTTTAATTTATTCAAATGCAAATTATTAGATATTTCGAAACAAGATATATTTTACTTAGGTGGTCTAAGTAAGTAACATTTCATAATTATGGGCACAATTATGGTCTTTAAATTTAAAAGTATTATAGTAAAAGCACCGAAGGCGGTCTGAACAACTAGAACTTATAAATAGAATTTCAATTATCAATCAAGCTCAGAATTCTTTTCAAATATAAAGATACTTTTTTTACTTTCCCTCATACTTCGTATAAGGGAAGTATTGGAATCATCAAAAATTTCGACTTCGAGATTTCGATAGATCTTGACGTTTTAGACCTCCCTGAGTCGGAAAATACCATTTTTCGAATTATGTCTGTGTGTATGTATGTATGTATGTATGTATGTATGTAATGTCTGTGAGCAAATTTACTCAAAAACTAATCAAGCTAGGACTTTGAAATTTGGTACACCGATATTATTCACAGTTTGGTGGTACTTTACCTACACTGGTTGCGTTTACCTTTCAAGTAAAGTACCAGTTTGCTTCGAGATATTTGCTTCATATTTTGTATATAGATATAAAAATATGAAAAAAATTCAGATACCAAATTTCATCATGATCTGACTACTGGAAGTGACATTTTACCTATACAAGTAGCGTTAGGTGTAAATTATAAATATATATATAATAGTGTTAAACCATTTTACTTTATAATTTAAATTAATTAGTTTGTTTATTTTTATTGTTGTTAAAGCATAATAATAATAACCTAATTACCTATTTATATGCGGGAAAGTCTAGGGGAGGACACTCCCGAATTTTTTACTACATGATTGAAGAATATATATATGTATATGAGTTTGACATTTAAGTTGTTTATTGAAATATCTATAGAATTATTTCTTATATATTTATAATAAACAATTTCTTATATATTTATAATAAACAATTAAATTTTGAAAAGATTGTTATTTTTTTTTATTTTGTTTGTTTCATCATGGAAATTTTCCGAATAAAATAAGATCAGGTCCTTTGACGTCAGAGGTTGTAGATGGGGAATAACGAGTCCTCACAAAGCACGAGCCTTTCTAAAGGGAATATCATGAGAAGGGAGGCTGCTGCCTCGCGTTCTCAGCCTGGCAGCCTAAATAATGTACAGCCACATTTATATCAAGAGAGGTCATATCTCTCTTCTAACCAGGTATACTATTTCCCCTTTGAATGTAAACTAAAACATAAACCTTTCAATAATAATAATCATATTATAATAATAAGTCAAAATCAATAGATTATTATAATAATTTAGAGAATGATATTTTCAAAAAGAAATAAATATTATAAATTATTAAATATGGCGAAATTATTATTTAAATATCGAAAAATAAGTCTGAAATAATCTGATATGATTGTGATGTACACAATACACAAAATTATTAATAAAAAAAATTTAAAATGCATCCAACACAAAATAAATTAAAATTCATTATTCATAATCACATAAGTACTTTTTTCCATGTTTATTTTTCTACAAGTATTACTATGAATAAAATGAATAAAATAATTTATCAATTGAAATTTCTTATTCTTTTCTTCTAAATATTTCAAACTTTCTTCTTTGAATTGTTTTTGTTTTATAAAAATAATTTAATTATTTAAAGATAATTCTTTTTTTACTTATTTCTTATTCAAGCATCTTATCAAAGAATAAAACCGATTATTTAAACATTTATTCTTTTACTTTTCTCCTTGTTTTTTTTCCTTTTTTTTTTTTTGCTTTAGTTAATGTTGTCTCTTGAAAAAATCTTAAATAAATTAAAGTGATGGGTCTAGAAAGAATTCCAGCAGCTTGTTTGCTGATACGTTCTAATGTCAAATGTTTTCGAGGTTAGAATTGCCAATGAGATGATTTGGTCCAGGGCAAAACCGCTGCTTTTTACACTTGCGTCACGAATAAAAGGGCTTAATTAAATGAGACCAGAAAATGAGAAAATGTATTGACGAGAAAGGATATCGGGAAAATTTGTTCTAGGTAAGAATAAAGTATTTTTTTTTTGTTTGATTATAAAAAAAATTGAATTAAAGTTATCCTTTGATTAAAAAAAAACACAAAATTATTTTATCAAGGAAAATAGGGAAGTTTCATATTTTCATGTTTTGATAGATTGAAATAAATATTTATAACAAAAAACATCGCCGAAAGCTGCCTCCAGGTTAACCTGTTATATTTCCCTGTCATCAATAGAGTATAACTCTCACAAATTAACGTATTTTTTTTTTATTTTAGAATAAAAAGAATTCCAGATGTATCAGAAAGATATTCTACATATGGCAACTTCACACTTTTTATTTTATCACATACGTAAAGCTCACCCAAAATAATAATAAATAAAACTGATTAAATATTCTTCTCCGTTCAACCTTTTGAGGGATTAAGAAAGGATGATTTTATTTATTTGTTTGAAATTTTATAATAATAATAATAATAGTAACAACTGAATAATTAAGAAAATAATAATATGAAAAGCATTTTAAATTCATTTAAATTCCTAGACAAAAAAAAATATTTTAGTTACTTTTTAATAAGGGCAGGTCCATAAGTCAGTGAGTTTTTGAATTTACTGTCTCTTAAATGAAATGGCAACACTGCTCCTCTTAGCAGACTTCTGTCGAAATTTGAACCAACTGGGTCTTTTAGTTTTTGTTGGACATCTATTAAGAGCAGACTACCTCGTGATTTGAGAAGAAAATGGAAAAAATCAATTTCCATGGATATCCATGTATTAAGATACGAATTACTTCCACATCCGCCCTATTCTTCGGATTTAGTCCCGAGTGACTATTTCTTGTTTCCAAAACTGAAGAAATGGAACGGAATTAGATTTGATTCCAACGATGAAATTATCTCACAAACAAATCTATTTTGATGTCCTCGACAAATCTTATTTTTTGGAAGGGATAAAAAAATTGGAGAAACGAACTGTTTAAGAGCTCAAAGGAGAGACTACGTAGAAAAATAAAATAATTTAATATTTGAAAAAAACTCTATTAACATTATCATGTGTCATACTCTCAGGCTCGGTTCTAAAGGGGGTTGATACAATCGCAAAAAATTGTCGGTTATATCAACATTTAAATTTTACAAGTAGCAAGAAAAAAATTTAAAGGTAAAAATTTTAATTTTAATTTTTTTTTTTTGTTTTGTATTCTTGAAATTTAAATGTTAAAAATAAATTTTATCTCTTAAAAAAAGTCAAAAGAACCCGAAAAACCTACTGCAAAATCTGTTTAAATTTGGTTTCAATTTGATCATCACTGGCAATACCAAGATTATGATCTTTGCAGCTTACCAAGACTTTTTATAACTAAAATAGAAAATATATTAACACAATGAAATAAAGAACAGTTGTTCTTATTTGTATGGTTTTTCAGTTGGGGTGTTTTAATTTTGTTTTTTGTGTGGAAAAAGTGAAATTTTTATATTTATAAAGAGAGAGAGAGAGAGAGAGGTTATCTTTACTTAAATTAAAGAAAAAAATAACTTTTATAAATATGAAACTTTAGGTGGAAAAATTTTAAGAGATATGAACCCTGAATTTTCATATTATTTTAGTGTATCTATATGCATTTTTTAAATTTCTTTTCTTATAAATATATTTTACTGGTTTGATTTAAAGAAATAGAGATTTTATAAATTTTGGATTTGCAAAGAATATTTTTTAAATATTTGTAATATTAAGGATATTATAAAAAATTTCAATTCACAAAAGCAACTGGTTTTTCCAAACAAGGTACAGTGAGGAAAAAAAAGTAAACGCCTGGGTGGTGCTGTTGTCATTGCCTGACAACAGCGGTACCCTTATGTTTACTTTTTTCCGTCACTATACCAGAGAGGAAGAGCGACTTAAAGTAACTGTCATGATGGCCACTTTACCTCTAGAACCGGCCCTGCATACACACTTTAAAAAATATATTTGAACTTGAGTGAATGAATAAAAAGTATTTTATTACTGTTGTTTTCCTTTCTCATTTTTACCCAAATTAGTAATGATAATTATTAAAAATATTAATTTAAAACATTGAAACTTATTATATGTTAAAGGAATATTGATATACATGTATTTTATATTTATTTATTTATATTTTCTTTATTTCATGTTACGATATTTATATAGGTATGTATAATTATATGTATACAAATCAATGATTTATTATCTTTTTTAAATACTGTTTATTTATTCATATATATATTCGCGCGACTATTTTAATTATATATATTATAAACAAATTAATGAAATAATTAATTAATTAAAAATTTATAACACCTATAAAAAGTTAAAAGTGTCTAGATTATATTGTATAATAAATTAAGAAAAGATTGGAATAAACTATCTAACTATAAATAAATAAATCTTTTTATATAAACTAATAAAATTGATATTAAAAAACCGATGACATAATGAAAACTTCGGTCTTTTCTTAAACCTTAATATTGCTTAATGGTTCATTAAAAATTATTTATATATTTAAATGAATAAAAATATAAATATATTTAATGTCATTTAATATTGTCATTTCATAAATATCTTATATTTGGCCTGTTTTCGAGTTTTTAAGATTCTTTTTAAGTTTTTTTCTTTTTAGTACACTCTTATTAAAAATCCAATGAATAATAAATTAAATTATAAGAATTAATATAAGATTCATGAACAATCTCAAGGAGGAGCGATTTTAACAACCCTTCTTTTCTTATGGTTTATGAGCACTAAGATTCAAAAGTCCGGAGTTCTTTTCTAAAGTGCCTAAGGGATTGAAGATTGAATTGAGAATTTTAGTTGAAGAAAAAATGATATAATATATATAACAAAATTAAATTTAACAAAATTAAAAAATAATTTTTATTTGAGTATAAAAATGAATTTAATGAAACAAAATTTTTATAGGATTTATGAAAGAAATATCTCATTTCATGATTGATTCACACTCTTAATTCATCTAATGGTTGGAGATCCATTGGTCAATATTTTTTTTTAAAGAAAGCTTAAAAGTCGAAAGGATTTCTTTTATCACCCTCAAATTCTTTGAAGTGAAGAAGATAAAAACAGTTCCTATTCACTCTTTTTTATATATTCATTCTTATTCTTTCTTTCTTTTATAAGAATATGAGCGCCTCTCACTTCATCAAAATAACACAAAAGCTGCTCTTGATCCATATTATTTTTATTTAATTTTCTAAAAGAGGTGTTAATTATAATTTTTTGAAAATGTTTTTTTCATTTTAAATATTAAAATTTGAAAGCGCATTTATTAAAAAAATAATAAATTAAATAAAGATTTTTTTGCAATATAGATATTACATAAAAACATATTCTAAGAGATAAAACTTTTGTATTCACCTGAGTTTCTCGGATATGTCCACCAAATTATGAGTGACTTGTTTATTTTGTATTAGAGTGTTAGGAAAATAACTGAATTTTATACATATTCACTTTCTTTATCTTTCTAAGTATAAAACGTAATTTTACGCAAGCAATTAATTTCTAAGTGTAATATTTTAAGTCACCGATCAGTTTATTGATTGAAATAAGTTCCAAAATTTGATGTTTAAATTAAAGTTTATTTTTTATTCGATGGGAAACTGAGTTTTTATTCCTAATTTCAATGTTAATTTGTATACATACATATATCGTATGTACTTTAATGTCTCTAATTTTCTCTGCAAACTAATTTTTTTTTTTTTTTTAGTAATAAAAATATTATTTTTGAAATATGTAATATAAATTACCTTTTTCTAAGGAATGTTTCTGCCGTGTAATAAATAGGATATTATTTGTTCTTTAAAATGATAATAACCACGGTATTGTTAGTCAGTTTATTTAATTTACTTTGAGTAAAAATAACTTTCAACTATATATAATTTCGAATTCTTTAAAGATTCTTTCAAATACTTATTACACATTGTAAGATACTAGAAAAAAAAAATGACTATGGATAGATTCTGACTCTTCTTAATATAACGTCATTAATTCAATTCTTTCAAGAAAATAAGCATTTTCTAATTATATTACCCTTTTCTTTTCCTCTCTTTTTAATATTCTAAATATGAAAACACTGTTTTTATTTTCAACCGATATTGGTAGGAAAAACCGCAAGATGTTGACAATGGAAAGTTGTTGAAGTAAAATGAGATAATGAATTTTCTCAATCTTGGACTGTTTCGATAATTTTTAAGATTCATTTAAACAACAGTTTAGTGAAAAGGTCTTGAATATCGAAAAAAGCCCTAAGAGCGATAATATGTGTTCTTCTAATGTTTTAATAATCATTAAATATATTGTAAATTTATTTTCTACTTACATAACAATTTATTTTTTTTATTTATCAATTTTTTTTTAATAAGAAAAATCTTTTTATTTAAACAAAATTAAATTAACTAAATAGAATAATTTATGCTATTATTAGAAATTTTTTGTTACCATCTTGAAAGATTTTAATTAATTATAATAAAAATTCTTCTCAAAATAATATTTGTTTTTAGCTGTTTTTTTTTTATTCAAGAATTGAGCTCGAGAATAAATTGTTGTGTACGTGTATGTCAGTCTCCATTGGTTTCAGATGCAAATAATATTCATTGAAATCCTTGGATGTTTATTAAACGAACGAAAAGGTCTCTTACTTCCGCTTTGCAAGCTACCCGGGCGTAATTTGTCTTGGCAGTTAATCCATGTATATTACAAGCGTGAATTGCGTGCGAATCGTTGATTAACTAATTTCCCCGGCCAATCTCCTCAGTCATCGATTTCAGGCTTCGGCAGCTTTCAATTTGTACAGGGACGGAGCCCACTCGTTTTGGGGTTGTTCAAGGATTTTTCAAATTACACAATTGTTGATGTCCTCCCAAATTATTCTTGAACTCATTTTCGATCAAATGTTTCTGGATTATATCTTTTTTTTTCTTATCTAAAGAGAAAAATAAATTACTCAAATCCCCTTCTTTAAAGTAGAATCTATATATATATAAAAGGTTTTTGTCTGCACATTGCTCAGAATTTAAAATTTTTTGCATATCTTCGCGTTTCATGACCTCTAGAATTCAAAAGTGACTTTAGAATTGTTCATGTCTCTCTGTCCGGAAAATAAGGATGTTATAGACTCAAAATTGCCTGAAACGATTTCTATGAAATTACATCACAATATTTATTATATAATATAGGTTATACGATAGGTTATAAATTTTATTAATATCTAATCAATAACTGCAGTAATTAATTTTTTAAAGTTTATAGAATTCTCCGTGTTGTTCATTCAAGAGCCTTGCGTGGCCCACTGACCCTAGCAGAATCATTTTACACAATGAATATAAATTTCTCTAGCAGATACCCAATCAAAGAATTATTATAATATTTAACTTTTTATTTTAAATTCTAATATTCAAATATCATTTCAATTAAATAATTTATTCTAAAAGTTCTCATTTTAATTAATTTAATAAAATATTTAGATTATATCTTTATCTTGAATTTTTTTTTATTTATTCTTTATTTATTTGAATATTTCTTCTTTTCTATAATATATAAATTTTATCATTTAATAATAAAAAAAAAATATTTAGTATTTTATGAAGTCAATATAATTTTTAAAACGTCAATTAAAATGACTAAATTATATTACCTTAGTTTTTTATTTTAATTTAATTACTAAATATTATATAAAAATTAAAATATGACGATATAAAGGAGTTATTTTAAATTTTTGACTTTTTTAAATTGGGTATATTTTTTAAATTTATTTTAAATCTAGATGATTATATATATTCTATTATAATTTATTAAAATGTTTTTTTTCTTATTTATTATGTTTTTTTATTTTGTATGTTCTTTTTTATGATGTGATATTAATAAAAAATAACGCATGATCTGGGCAAGTCGATTCATGTTCTAACAATTCCCAAACAAAGAATTAATATAATATTTTATTTTAAATTCTTATATTCAATTAGCATTTCAATTAAATAATTTATTCTAAAAGTTCTAATGTTAATTAATTTATTAAAATATTTAGATCGTATTGAACTTAATTTATATTTATCTTTCTTTATATTTGAATATTATTTCTTTTCTATTTGAAAGTGAAGGATATAAATTTTATCATTGTCTAAAATATATTATTTTTAATGTTTTATGAATACACAAAAATATTTTCAAAACGTCAATTAAAATGACTAAATTATATAATTTTTGTGTTTGTTTCAATT
The DNA here is from genome assembly GCA_963082975.1 of Labia minor. Classification (NCBI taxonomy): domain Eukaryota; kingdom Metazoa; phylum Arthropoda; class Insecta; order Dermaptera; family Spongiphoridae; genus Labia; species Labia minor. Next base: position 39,135,379 of record OY720344.1, on the reverse strand, counting down.
ATTAATTAAACTATATTTTAAGTGAAAAAATGATTTCTTTGTTATATAAAATTAAAATATGATTTTTTAGACAAATGATATAAACGAGAGGTTTTAAATTTTTGTCTATTTTAAATTGAGTATTTTTTTTTAATTTGTTTTAAATCAAAATTATTGTATTCTATTCTAATTTTTTATTAATAAGTTTCTTTTTTTCTTTTTAATTTTGAATAAATTCTCTTTTTTTGATATGATATTAATAAAAAATAAGCTGGAGTGTCTCCACTCGACTATCTCGCAATTTGAATTGGATTAAATAACATAATATATTATATTTAAATTAAATTTAATTAATTATAAATTATAAATAATAAATATTAAACCAGCGCATGTTTGGTTTTTTATTGATGGCACCATGGCACGTGTTGGCGCGAGAGATTTGCAGTGTTAAAAAATTAATTCTGGTACTTTCAGCGATTCAATCAAGCTGAAATTCTATATATAGCAGTTTTATACAATTATTAATCATGTGAAAAATTATCAAACATATATCTTTATTTTTACGGTCACTTTAGAGGAAAAAAAATCAAAATGTTGTAGGTAATGACCCTCTTCCGGTTGAGCTACATTTTTCAAAAGTTGATAGAAAACTATGAATTTTGAATAATGCTCATGTACCAAATTGCATCATTCTAGCTCAAACCGTTTTTGCGTAATCTTGTCTATATTCATACACACACACACACACACACAGACATTTTTCTCAACCTTAGTGAAAATGATTCAGGAACCTTCAAAACGTATAAAAACATCAAAATCTCAACATCGAAAATTTTCGTGATCGCAATACTATCTGGCGAGATAGTAATAACATTAAATTGTATATAAATTTAAAAATTAGAATATTTGAATTTGTTTAAATTTTAACAAATGTAATCAATCATATGCATAAGGTGTGAAGAGCGAAGGCGCTCTGAGCAACTAGTATTTTAAATTAAATAGAATCCTGAAATTTATTTAAATGAATTAACTTTTATTTAAAAATAAATAAATAAAACTGTCTATTCAGCAGAAAAGTATTAAATTAATCAAGTTATTATATGTGTTTTTTTTAAAATTATATTGATTATACTTTAAACTTGAATTGAAACTTGTTCAACTACAATTTAAATTTTTAATCAATCGAAAATTTGTTTAATTAAATATATAATTATTGAACAAATGATACACGTTGAGAATGAATATAAGTGTTTCCGAAACATTAATTTTTAATAGAATTTTCTTACAGAAATATTGACTAAGGCTATGAATAGAAACTTTTTGATTGACAGAGCAATCGGCAACGGATTGGTTGACTACTCCCTCTTACCCCCCCTCCCCCTCTCTATCCACCCCGCTTCGACATGCGTTTCGACATTTTTATAGATGAATAAACAGAAGGGCTTTTTTAATTTCCGATAGTAAATCTATTAAATCAACTTGGCTACCGACTAATTAATTATAATTCATGTTCAAAGTGAATCCAACCATAGAAATCAAATAAAAAAATCAGAATGCCGTCTACAAATGTCTCCTATGTATAAATTTTAATTTTCTTGTTGAAATTTTGACCTATTTGTGTTTGAATAAGTTCCATTTATCAAATCTAAACTTAAGTCTAGTTTCGTTTTAAAAAGGATATTCGTTTTCTCATATTTTTGTATAAACAATTAATCTTAATCTAAAGAACATATTCCATCGCATAAGGATATTTGAGAAAATATAAGAGCTGGAGGAATGTGGCTGCTGTTGAATATTATCCTTTACATATGCCCAACAAAAAAGCGTGGGGCGCAAATAATGATATTAAATTTTTTACCTATTACTTATGTTCATATGTGCCCACATGTTGGGCATATTTAATATTCAAGGTTAATTAATATTTTATTTTCTATTTTTTAGGACATATTTGATTAAAAAGCGTGTATATTAAAAAGTTTTTTTTATAAATTTATTTTAGTTTAAAATTAATTTTAAAATAAAATTTAAATTAATAATATATTTTATTATGGCGTTTAGATAATCGAAAATGAATGGTCACAGCAGCCACCACATTCCTCCAGCTCTTATATTTTCTCAAATATCCTTATGCGATGGAATATGTTCTTTAGATTAAGATTAATTGTTTATACAAAAATATTAAAAAAACGAATATTCTTTTTAAAACGAAACTAGACTTAAGTTTAGATTTGATAAATAGAACTTGTTCAAACACAAATAGGTCAAAATTTCAACAAGAAAATTAAAATTTATACATAGGAGACATTTGTAGACGGCATTCTGATTTTTTTATTTGATTTCTATGGTTGGATTCACTTTGAACATGAATTATAATTAATTAGTCGGTAGCCAAGTTGATTTAATAGATTTACTATCGGAAATTAAAAAAGCCCTTCTGTTTATTTATCTATTTATTTTCAAGTTTTTAGTTTTTTATATTTTTTTGTAAATTTAATGAATAACTTTTATAATTTATACTCCAATTATTCTTTTCAAATATTTTTTTATTGTTTTTCTATGTACATTTTAATTTGTATAATACATGTTAAGTAAACCTATATAACAAACAATTAATTTACAAAATTCTTAGTTAATGATGATTTATGTGCTTAATGTTATTCTGGTTGAAGTCTAGTAATGTGTTATCTTAAAGTAAATATAATTAAATTCACAAATTTTAAAAATCAGTTTTTTTTTAAATTCTAAATATTACTTTTTGATTTTATTACAGTGTCATTGCCTTTCAATATACATTTCACAGCAAAATCACTCAACTAGAAATGGGTTAAAATCCAATTACAAGTTTGGAACATTACTGACAGAAAAGTGAAGTTAATTAAAAGCGTATAATAAAGTTGATTTTTAGAAATTCTTTAATTATACTTTCATTAAAGATTTTCTTTATTTGATTATCGAATTCGATTATTGAAAATTCTATGAAAATAATTTAAGTATCAAAATATAAATATGATAAATGATATGAGATAAGTGAAAATATTGTTTCAAATCAAAAAGTAAAAATATTTTTTATTCATTCTTTGAATTTTGATATTTACAAATTATGAAATAAAATATCTTTCATATTCAAAAGATGTACTTTTTAAATATAGATTTTTTAGATCACAATTAATAAATGGATATAGATATATGTTTTATTAATAAATATATAACGAAAAAATGCTAATAATTAATTCAAGAATTCCTCTTGTTAGGGATGAAAATACAGATTTAATTATGAAACTGTATGAACTTTTGACATTAAAGAGAAGAGTACGAACTACGGGAGGTCATTGAAATATATACTTTTATTTCTTTTTTTTTTTTTTTTTTTTGAGAAAGTCAATTCTTTAGGCCGCTAAAAGGAGTAATTAAAACTTGCTTTTAAAAGTTTCAACCACTTGTTAATACATTTACATGAAGGGAGTAAATATTTAAAAAAATGAACGAAATTTCATTTATAAAACAAACTTTGGAGGTTGGACATTAGCAAGTTTTTTGATATTTCGACTAAAAAAAAGTTTTACCCAATTGGAATTATTTATAAAAGGTTTATAAAATATTTTAAAATGTATTTTATAAATATTAGTTGTTTTATAAATACTTTGAAAAAAATTTCTTGAAATAGTTCCAACACATACAATATATTTTTTATTAATATTGGTATTCATATGATTTATTTCCAATTCAGGTAAAGTTTACTTTATTTATTAAAAAAATGATATTTATTTCTTAAGTTTGAAAATATAAAAGTATATATATATATATATATATGTAAAGTGGCTCCACGGAACTCGAAAGTTTCTTGCTGCAGCAACCAAGTATCCCTATCCTGTGCTACATCCTTCCAATTGATATTTTCTCCCATCTCTAACACGTCCCTACATCGGGTCCTTGGTCTCCCAACTGTTCGTTTTCCAATCGATCCCCCCACAAATATATTTTTCGCTATCATCACTGCCAATCCAACCTTCTTTATTGTATTACTCTAACTATGACTGGAGATGCATAGAGGTCATGCAATTTCACGTATTTCAGTCTCCGTCATTTTCCGGTGACTTCATCCTTCTTTGGCTCATAAATGGTGCGAAAAACCCTATATATGTATAAAATATAAATAATTTTTTTAAATTTTTTTTTTAATAAAATGATTTAATAAATTACAATAATTTTATATACAAAAAATATATTAAGTTTCTTTTGATACCTTGTGCTATTTTAATGATAATATACCCCAAATATTCTATAAACTTTTATTATATTTTATTATATTTGAAGAATATGGAATTCAAACTATGACATAAAATTTAATTAATTCGTTATTTTGTAAAAACAATATCGATTTTCTAATGTGCTTTCTTCTCTTAAATTCATAATATATATATATAATCTCTCATCAATTTATTTTTATAACAAGAGAGGAAAGAGGTTTTAATTTGCTCATCAAGAGCATTTTTTATATTATTCACTTATGAACTTATGCTAATTACATGATTAATTTTGTTTTGTGATTTGCCACAATCTTCTCCCTGCTCATGTACAATCTAATTTTCTATTTTAATTAATACTTTATATTAAGCCGTTCACTTTTCGATTTACCAACTTCATGCTTATTTTTATACCTATTGGTTTGTGTATGCACTAAGATTATTAATAATCTATAGAAAAACCAATTTCTGTGATATATTCAAGATCTATCCTTGTTCCATCTCTTGATACACCTGACGTCGAATGGCCCTATTATAATTTAACCAATGGGATGCTGTTTAGTGATCATTCCGAGTCGGACGACTTCATTATGCAAGATAAAGCAGAATAGTCAGAAACTAACTGCATTCCGTAAATTTTCTCTGATGTCAGTTTGTCATAAATTAATTTGAGCTTTGAAGGTGATGATAACTGATTTTCCGCCTGTTCTGTGTCCGTTTGACGTGTACAGCTTAAACGGCTTAACGGATTTTGATAAAATTTGGTATATTTACTTAATGCATCAGTAGCATGAATTCATTAACTTTTGGTGTATATCCGGAAACCGGAAGTGGTAGTTTCCAATTAATTAATTTTATATTCATTGTCGGAAATTTTTCACTTAAAATTTAGTAGTAATTAATAATTGAGTAATTAAACTAAAAATAAAAACCAAGCTAATATAATTTAGTCTTTAAATTTTTTTTTATATTTTATATGTATATAGGTATATAATGTTATTTGGAAATTAATTTATTTTAAATCGTCGGACGGTTCTGTGCCTGGCCACAGCTCATATTTATAAAGATTTAAAAAATTTTAAAGTTTATAATAATAAATTGTATAAATTTGTTAAAGGGCCGAGTGATAGCTCGCTATTCCAGGTACTTTTTTATTTATTGGCCCAGGATTGAAGGCCATATTAGACAGTCTACATATTTATTTGAGAATTTATCTTTTATCTTATATAATATTAAATATTACATCATCATTTTAGAGTGGGGTTTGAAACCTTAAATTCAGTAATTCAACATTTACCACTGAGCTACCGGATTTATAAATCTAATTAAATTATAATGTTTTGTTAATTAGATGATTACAAATTGATATTAGTTTGATCTGTTTGACCTGATTTCTTATTTATAATTTGTTATATCTATCTACAATAGAATTATATATAGTTGCCTACAATTCACCTATATTGTTATACCTAATATCATATAGAATAGATGAGCAAATGTTTAAACTTTGTAAACAATTAACAATGTTATAATAATGTACAAGTATTACAAATAGTTTTTAATTATAAGATTTTTTTAAAGATAAAAATTGATTTATGTTAAAAGGTATAGGTATCTGTTTTCGTCAAAGGACAACTATAATTAATAAACTATTTTAAAAATTAATGTTTATTAGTTGAAAGTTTTTATTTTTAAGTTATTTATTATTTTATTAGAATAAGAAAATTATATACTAAAATTAAATTGATACATATTTTCTGTATGTATACTAGAACAGGGGTGGCCACACTTGATGATACTTTGAGGAATATTGAAAAATCGAAAATGTTTAAGAGCCAAATCGGAAAAAAATTTTACTTTTTTTTTTTTTTTTTTTTTTTTGGGGGGGGGGGGGGTTCGTAGCCACAGAAGCAAAAATTACGAGTACGTGCGCGTGCGGTTTCCCTCGAAAATTATATTCGGGAGCGAAGTGGTATGATCACTGTAGTAAGGTCATCTTTAAAACCGTTAAAATATAAATAAAGAATAAAAAGAAACATTTTCTATTTAAAATAAAATTAAATCTAATTAATAATTATTTGTATTATTTATTTTATTAAATTTTATTTTTTTAATTGAGCCATAATAAACTCAATAATATAAATATAAAAAATTTTATAAAATAACGTTTTTCCAATGGACTAAAAAGAATAAAATAATTTTTCTATAAGCATAACAAAGTTTATGGATGAATTGCTTCATATTCAACGAAAACGTTGGGCGCATTTAGTTTGTGCCATGGTTTGGCCACCGTTGTACTAGAATATTTATTACTTTCCGAGGTTATTAGAATAATTAATATTTAATTTTATATTTTTAAAAATCGATCTCAAAAATATATATTTTTATTGTTGTAAAAGGGCACCAGTCACAATTGATTAAAAATTTCTCCACTATAATAATATATAGATAATAATATCTAATATAATTTTGGCATATGTATGCCATAAAATCAAAAAAGAGACATCTGTCAACTTTAATGGTCGATTAACCACCAAGATTATTGAGGGCTTTTAAGAATAAGAAAATAAAAACTGAAAGCTGGTAAGTTTATAAGCAGTGGTTATAAATATTCATAAGGTTTATTAGATTTTTATCAGTTTTATCGTAGTTATTTTTTACTTGATTCGTTTGAAATCTTTACGTATGTATAGGTTATTATTTATATTATGCTCCAATATTTTGTTTGTTCCTCATTTAGAGAAGAGAGGTAATTTATTTTTATTAACATTTTCTGGAATACAAAAACTGAAAAACTCCAATGTTTGACAGTTCCATTTATTTATTAAAAAAACTGTTTTAGAATTTAATTTTTTAGAATTTTAAAATTTGTAGATAATGTAACAACACATTGTGCGGAGAACAAGTAATCTCTAATTCTTTTAGTTAACCCTTGGGGGTGGGGGCAAAGGGTTATGATCTAGTGGCCGATAGCAATTTATTTCTGAACATTTGTTTTCATAAAAGGAATCACTTTGTGCCTTAATCATCTTAATCTCTATATAATATATGTTTACTTATGAAACCTAATGATTCATATTTCTTATTCTAAGTAAGGAAATCGTTTATATAATCTTTTAATATTGTCTGAGCTCCAAAAGGGGAAATAAATTATTCTTTCTTTTCTTTCTTTTTTCTTCCAATCTGAACTCATTTTATGTTGTGAATTTATTTCTTCCCTTTTATATTTTTTTCTATTTTAATTTAAGAAACAGCATTTAAAAAAAACATTCAAATGGATAAAATGTATCGTTTTAATTAAGACAAGCTCATTCTATGTTTATTAAAATTATAACATTCATTAAATTAATTAAATTACAGGAACTTCTTTTGTATAGCCGGTTGAATTCTATCAGGCGTCTTTTACTAAAGTTAATTATATTTTAGATAATGTTATTACGTTGTTGAAACATTTTTCAAATTGTGATTTTATCAAAGGTAGCTAGCTCATAAAAGGCGTTATCAAAATTTTAGAGCTTCACTGTTATTGACAGGTGGATTTTAATTAATGAAACATTTTCTATACATTTTATAAATTGGTATATATATATATATATAATATATACATTGGAAAATTAACAAAATACTTAATGAAGATTTTATTACTTTTAAACGGTTATAAGTTAATTGATTAAATTATCATTATATCTCAGAAGATCATAAATTTGGCTATATATATAAAAATTATAAACGAGCCTCTAGTGGTTTAGCATCAGGAAGTGTATATTTGGACACTTATTGTAAGACGAGAATGTGAGAAAGGGTAAACGTAAGAAGCGGCTAGAACCCGTTAGGTCTACTTTAGAATAACATGCACATATCGGACTGTCTTAAAAGAGGCTTATTGGTAGTGACAAGCACGCCTCCATTTGATCTTTTAACTTAAGAAAGATCACAAATACCAATGGAAGAGATGCTAAACAAAGAGATCAAGAAAGAGAAAACGTTCATAAAGAAAGGCAAAGTAGAACTATGGACAAATAGACAAAAAAAATTATACTAATTATCCAAGATTAGGTGAGGAACAGGCCAGACTATTTTATTACACAGTTGGAACACGGTTAAATACCTTAAAAAATAGAAAAGGTACAGGACTCTGATTGACGTTACTGCGTGGGTAAAGAAGATATACCAGAACACATGTGAAGGATGGTCTGAAGAACTGATAAACAGGGAGAAAGTATTGGGGAGTATAATCCAGATAATTTTTTAAAGTTAGTTAAGGAAGATATCGGAGAAGAAAAAAAAAATAAAGATTAAAAAAAAAAAAAGTGACTGAAGTTGAATTGCCATCCACCATGAGAATATGCTTTAGAAATATATGGTGGGAACAATGTCAAAAAAAAGAATGGATTAACCAGATTAGCTTGTCCTTTAGTAGTTCTTAAGATGACTGAGAAGAATGGGTCAGTTGTGTATAAGTTGAATCATGCTTCTCATCTATGAAAAGCTGAAGTTAAGTGAATTTTCATGTACCACTACATAAATATTACGACTACCATTTTTGTATTTAATATTTTTCTTTTTATCTATTTTTTTTTTTAATTATGCATTTGTAATTAAATAGAAAAATTAACACATTTTAATAATAAATTGAACAATTTTTCTTTAATTAAGCGGTGGCTCTCAAATAAAAATGGTTAATATATAATTTAATATTCAGAGATGTTTTCATAACAATAAATAATTACACACAAATACACTATATATAAATATATATATATATATATATATTTGAAAATAAATTCAAAAATTATATTAGTATGTGACAATTTTCTGAAAAAACAAAAAAAAATAAAACATTGTTGATAATTATAAATAAATTCAATAAAAATAGAATTAACAACAATTAAATTAGATATTGTTTAATTGGATTGAATCATCTTCCTTTTCTTATTTTTTTTATTATTTTGTATCATAAGATTAATATATATATATATATATATATATATATATATATATATATATATATAATGATTTTATTTAAAGCATTATGGGCGTCTACTACATTCCCACCGCCATTTTCTTCTGTCCATGTAATCTCCTCTCTCTTCATTGGTTGTTGTTTTTGCGTAGCTAAAGCTATGCCTTGTATCCAATTTTTTTTTGGGTTGGCCTCTTTTCCTATATTTCGGAATCTATCCCCTTGTTTGTTATTGGATTTTACCAGAAGACATTTTTCTAAGGTAGTATTATTTCAATTGTTGATCTTCTGGGTTTCTGTCTTCCGACTCTTTCTCTGATCTGTTCGTTTGGAATTTTATCTAATTTTTATTGTAGATTAATTTCCTCCTATTTACCTTATACCTCTATTTCTCCTAGTTCTTGTCGAAATCCTTTTATTCCTGTTACTTATTTGTTTTAAAGTTCACCAAGTTCGACAGTAGAGTTCTTCGAAACGACTTCCTCTTACTCATAGTCTCTCGCTCTCTTTTTCCGTTCTTACCTCTTAATATTAATAAAATTCATATACCTAGATTTATTTTTGTTTGTTTAATTTTTATATGTCTATAGTTTTATAGTTTTGTTTACCATTGTTATTTAATTTTATAATTGTATATACATAGATTTATATTAATCAATTTATATGAATTATGAGAGTAATTGAATTATCATGTTTTTCGTCATTTATTCAATATATTTTTGTTAAAAAAAATTATTATAATCTAAAGGCAATAGTAAATACGAAATGTGATTCCTAAAATATTAACAAAAATAACGGAATGAGTTTTATTATTATTTTATAATATTAAATAGCATTGGTTTAATTCTCTGTGAAACTTAAATATGTTAAAAGAGGAAAGGGAAAGGATATAATGTGAGCGTCTCTTAAATAGCGGTTAATAAATTACTAAAAGCTGATTTTAAATTATCTTTGCCTAAAGTTTATCTTCTATTGACCCTGGAAAGAGATCTCTATATAAAATAATAAAAAAAAATGCTTCTCTCTATGTCTTCTTTTCATTAATATAAATACACTCCAGTGATTCTATTCTTTTAGGATAATTATCATAGAACACAATCTAACATTATATATATATGGTATATGAAAAATATAAATCTCTATTGCTTTTTTATAGTTAAAAATATATGATGAACTGCGAATATTATCTTTTTTCTACTATATTTTTTAAAAATTAATCTTTAAAAATACATATTCTGAGTTTGTCAAAATGTAAGGTGATTAAATTTAATTTTTATCAACGTAGAAAATATAAAACTTGTAAGGTATAAAAATATATTCAAATATATTTTTTTTGGCTTAGAAAAAGTGATATAAATTCTCCTTTAAAATATAATGTTGCATTTTTTTGTTTATTAATATTTTATATAATATTTTTTATTAAAATTTTTTTAAGCCCGAAGTAAAACATACAAAACACAATAGGTAATGGAAACGAATAAATTCATAATGCCTTAATGACACGGTAATGCTTTTGTTGTAAATTTGAAATATAAATAACAATTTGCTGGGAGTAAGAGAGGAATAGAACGAGATAGGTCTGTTCAGAATGTACCATCTGATATAAAACAATTAATAATATAGAAAGCTTAGGTTTGAGACTGTATGATATTTACTTTACTTATAATAATTCATCACAACTAGTATTAAATATGTTTTACAAAAATAAATAAAAATGGAAACAAAAAAAAAGTTTAAAAATTATAAAATACAATTTGCCTCAAATGTTTATGGGACTACAAAAATTGTTTTATGGAGTTTACACTTTCTTGAAAGCTACTCTTCTTATTTAAATGATATTGACAAAGAATTAGAATATATATTTGTCATTATTATTTAAATTACTCCATTTTATCTTATATTATTATTAAATATTTTATATTAAATTAAAACTAAAAATAAATCTGCATATTTTTAGATTATAATTATTTGTAAGAGAGATTTATTTATGAGGTAAAAAAACATTAAACATTCATAGCCAAATATATAATTAATATTCTTTTGGAATATTAAATTGAAATTGAAAATTGAATTGAATTTTAAATTAATATTATATTAACAAAATAATAATAAATAAAATATAATATTTTTATTTCAATATTTGAAAATTGCTATTTTTAAACTGATTATGTCACAGGTGATAGACAGAGACGGACCCGAATTAGTATTATAAATTTTGAATTTTTTCTATTATTAAATCTTAGATTGATATATTGTACAACTTTGACACACTATGAATATTTAAAACAACAAATATCTCTTTATTTGTTAAGTATTTTATTCTATCGAGAGTAAATTTTTCACCAGTATTTGATTTTTACCCTTTTCCTTTTATATTTTGATTCAATATTTTTTTTCTTCTGAATTAACCAATCGAAAGCTTCTTGGCCATCTTTCTTTACTTTGGCCTACATTTTGCGCCTTCAAGTTTCATAGGATTATCCCTTTTTCTTCTTGCCAAATATGTTTTTCTTTGGATTAGTTGAAATGAGTCCAAATTGATTTTGATCCTTTTCAAATCCTCGCTAATCATAGATTTACTTTATTATATTTTTATCAAGTTTAAATTACTTACCATATCATATGTAATAGAAAATCGATTGACATAAAACTTCATACAAATATACCTAATTTTTCCAAAACATTTATTTTTCTTTTCACGTAGCATTTTAGACTCTTTAAAGTTTTTTTTTAAGCAATTGTAAAATTCATCGTGTTTTTTAATTTGCTTTCATGCATTAATTTATTTCCGAGGAAAAGGGAAAATATTGCTCACCATCTACTCGTAAAATTGGACTTTCCTTTAAAGTTAGAACTTTCCGGAATCCTATATTCATGTTTGTTTTGTAAGTTTAAAATGTAACGAATGAAAAAATAAATAGATTACCTAATTTTAAAAATATCTACCTTATTTTTATTAAACCAATGGTCTTCTCAAATTAATTCTTTTTTTTTTTACTTATTATTCAAAAACCTAGTCAACCTACTCAACTTATTTTGCTTTTAGGTAAATGCCTTCCCTCTCAATCAAACCTCTTACTTTAATTTTATTTTAAATTCTCTTAAATATCTGCATATATGAAAATTGAATGGAGAAATGTTCAGCACATTTGACACATTCTCCACTTGTTGTATGATATAAAGTTGTCTATTGAAAATTCATTCCTATCTTATCTCTTATCACGATCATCATGTATATACATATAATATGTATATGGGTCATTCTTCATCTCTTTGTTGATGAAATTAGTATATACGATTCTATAAATATATATATATATATAAAGTGAGGTTGATTTGGATGTAGTGCCCATCCCATTTCTCTCGACGATATGGAGATCTATCCCTAGAGCTTCCGTTTCCGACGCCAGTTACTCCCTCGGGATGAGTTCTACTTCCACGTCATTCGAATTCTATCAACCCAAATCTCTATCCAATTGACTACCATTTGAAATACAATAAAAACAAGTTAAGATTTATATTTTGTTAAATAAAATTAACAATTAAGAGAGAGAGAGTATATTTTTAAATTTCCTAACTATATAAATTCAAATAAATAATATCTTAAAAATATTGTATATATTCTTATAAACCTACTAACCTACTATATATAAATTCTTTCATACTAGTCAAAATTGAATCTAAATATGATTATATGTATGTTGAAGTGATTTTTTAGGGCCGTGGTAAGGTAAAATAGTAAATAAAAGAAAATTTTATAAAATCAGAATATTGAACATTTTATTTAAATTTTTAAGTGTGTGTAATGATTTATAAAAAAGGTTTGTAGGATTAATATTAGGTGTAAAATTGGTCTCAACAAGGGTGTAATGGTAGCACTTTGGAATAGGGAATCCAACTTCAGGCTGAAGTTCTGGTCTTATTGAGGAGGTTAGATAAATCCAAGAAGAGCCCTCAACTCGAACAGGTAGATTCTTGCAAACAATATTTCTTGTTAACGATGTTGCCAGAGCTCATATAAGCGAGGATCCGTGGACGGCTGACTGGTGTTCCATAAGCAGAATTGATGAATACAATAACACCAGCGAAAGATGAAATCCAAGAATCAAGGCAACAATAGATTCAAGTCAATAATATAGAAAACTGTTAATCAAGTTGCCAGTCCTTTTATAAGCGATTATCAGTGGACTGGTGAATCGTGGTCCCTTTTTCCTCCAATCAAATTCCTCCGGTCGGGCCGATTGCTATTGCCCGACTCCTCTCATCAAGACCATCCGGTCGGGATGATTGCTACTCCACCACTGACCCTTTGACTTTTCAACAACCAGTCTCTTCAGGGGAAACGTATTACCATCCTAATCCTTTCCACAAAGAAATTTATTTTTAAATAAATAAATTTAATTTTTCTTTTATTTTAAGAATTAATGATATTTTTAAAATATCATTACATCCCCTGTTCCCGATTAAAAAATTTATTTGGGGATATGAAAGGACCCAAAAAAATTTTATTTTGTTGATGAACCGGGTAGTTACCACACAGCACTTAACATTCACAATTGTTCACTTTTCACTAAGGTTTTTTAGTCCAGTTTATAAGTTTATTAAATTGTTCAACACACATCTTAAACATTATCCTAATTTTATTTTTTATTTATACTTAAAAACTAAATATTTACATTTATTTATAATTTAAATTTATTTACAATTTATTAATAACAGTTATTTGAATACTATTAAAAGAAAAAAAATATAATTATATAATTCGGATTTTGAACTTATATAAAGAGTTATTAAGAAATTTACATAATAATATATTTTTTTTTTTTTTTTTTAATCTTATAATAGTGATTTCAATGAATCGAATTCAATATTAAACTTTATTTATAAATTATTTGAATCATTATTTAATCTTTTTTTAAGCTATAAATTTTCTTTTAAAACCCAAAATAAATTCAATTTAACTGAGTGAATTTCCAATATTATAATTTATTAATAAATTATTTATTATTTATTTAAATTCATTTTAGTAATAAATTTTTTTTTTTTTTAACTAAAATAATCTCAATTTAACAGAGTGAATTTTCAATATTATAATTTATGAAGACATTTTTTTTTTTTGATTTATTATTTAATTTTTTTTTTTTTTAACTAATTTCATTTTAATTTAACAGTTTTTTTAAATAAATATTTTTTCATATTTTAATTCTAATTTGAAGTTTACAAATTTAAGAATAAAAATTAAAAAAATTAACTTTTCTTTTTTTTTTGTTATTTTCAATACAAAATACACATTTCTATCACGTTATAAGTATCTAATTTTCCAATTTTATTCATTTTAATGTCAAATAATTTTTTTATATATAATTTTTTTTAAACAGACACATCATTTTCCAATGAAATTTACCAATCCCCATAAAACAATGACAAAACAATTAGAAACCTCTATTCCATTTATATTTCAAAACTAATCTTTAAAACAAATTTTAAATTCTTATACTCTCTCTAGAGATATTCATACGAACAATACTAACGCTTGCAACTCATGACCCATTGAGAAATATTTCGACTAAAAAGACATTTGATTTTATTCAGTATAATTATAACTTTTTTACCATTTCTTCTTTATATAAAAAAAATAAAAATAAAAATACATCTAAATTCACTAAACTCTTTAAAATAATATACTTAGAATTTCATTTCCTTAATTTTTCAATATTCATTCTATTTGTAATCATTTCATTTTTCCTTATACTATTTCCCTAACAATGTCCCTAACACATAAAGAATCAATAATCTTAAATTACCTTTTAACTAAACATTTTCGTACATCCTTCTAACTTCATACATCAACGTTTCATATTATTTAAAGAGAGAGAGAAAAAAATCCTATATCTATTCCTGAATCAATTTTAAAATTTTACAGTTGAACTTTCCAACAAATTCTGGTTAATTAGGGGAACTTTGTTTAAAATAATATTTTTTTTAGACTTGGAAAAGGATCTGAAATCTATACTCCTGTGAATACTTATTTCTTTGTGACAGACAATTAAATGCATTGAAATCAGACACTACAATTTTAATTAAATTTTTCTAATATAAATCTGACCAGCTAATCATTTTGTTTTTCTTTTTGGCTATGCCAAAGTGACTATTATAAACTTGAAATGAATTGCCTATTAAATTTGAAAAAAACAGTGGTACGATAAGACTGGATAATCTAATTATTTTGTCTCTCATGAACGAGACATTATTGAATAAGAAATATTTTTTATACGATAGACTTTTATCTAATTCCCAATTTTTTATGAGAGACGGGACATATTTTTCTATATTTGGTTCATTAATTATTGCATTTAAACGTTGGGACATAGCATTTTTTTTATTTCTATTTGTTAAAAGACTTGAGTCAGACAGAATTCTATTTATCAATGATTTATCTATACTAGGATGGGATTTACGATTGATAATATCCGCAGGTATGTTTTTAGTTACTTTTCTATACTGGATTTTATTGTTAAACTGCTGGAGAGGTTCATTAGGATTTTTATTTTTAAAGTCTTGGAAAAGTTCAATAGGATGTTTATTCGAGAGATCATTTCGTTGGCAAATTTCAGGCTCGGTTTCTGTTACTGATGGCTTTTCATTCACTGACATAACATGAGACAGACACACACTATCAGGACAAATCATACTACTATTATTAACATTATTAATTTCTATTATTGGATCAACAGTTTTTTCATTTAATTTTACATAAGACGAATTATTATCATTAATTTTAACACTATCACAATTTTTATTATCAAATTCAATTACTGTATTAAAAGTTTCATTATTTAAATTTACAGTAGACAGACAAGAACTATTTTTTATATTAATTTTAACACTATCATTGTTCTTATTATTATCATTACTAACAGTTACTGTATCAAAAGATTTATTATTTAATTTAACAGAAGACAAACGAGAGGGACCATCACTAATTTCATTTTTAACTACGGACCTGACATTCTCCAACTTATTAGCTTGATCACTCAAATTTTTATCTATTTCATTCAATTTTAATTCTATTTCGTTTTCCAATTTTGGAATGTCGAAATTAGTTGGAAGTCCTATTTTCCGGGAACTATCATTTAGTTTCTCTGCAAATATTAGTAAGAATTCAGCAGTTAATTTTTTAAAATCGTTGTCTAACATACGGTTTTTTTGACGTTTTTCACTCCCTTTGGGTCCAGAAGCTGCAAGGTCACCACTGCCAGCATGACTATTCCTTTCAGTTCCCTGTGGTGGTTTTGAATAAAATTCCGTATCATCATTAAGAAGTTTACTATGAAATGGCTCCCCTTGCTTTGCATCATCGCTGTATAAGGATTGATTACCTTCATTGGTTGACATTTTTAACTGAACAAATGAAATAACAAAAATTAATAAAATTCTTACAATCTAGAGAATAAGATAAATTTTAGTTGAGAGTGTGAGTGAGAGAGAAATAGAGAAAAATAAAGGGATCATTTCGAAAGACATATAACAGTATAAAATTTTCGTAACAAATATTCGCTTTATTATTATTATTATCTACTCTATCATCATATCTACATTGCCTGTACTATTGTCGGTTGGTGCTTCAATTGGTAATACTGATATTAATGGCTTGTGATAACTAAAATAAGATATATATGTTCGTGATTCGACATTTTCTATATAACGTGTAAAAACAGCATCTATTGTAGTTCCAGATTTTGTTGTTGATTCCTTGGGATCGTTATTTATAAGCAGACCAAATGTTTCTTGAAGAAAGTTGATCAACGGCAACGAATCATCAGATCCAAAATTTACATTAAAATCTCCCCCGAGAATTAGAGGGATTTTATCTTCGCCTCGTTCAAGTGCATTAGCACCTGTGTGGCTATAAACCAGTAGTGAACGGTGTATGAAATAAATAATATCGTCTAAATTTTGGTCGTTATTTTTTTTCGGCATAGTGAAATCTGTGGAGTAAAGAAAAGCAGTTTTAAATGCAATAATAATTTTAAATCGATTTAGTAGTGTTAAAGTAATGTTGAGATTCGGATAAATAACGTGAATGGTCATCGACGCACATAACTGTATGTGTTGGCGTGTGAATCGCCGACCATGTTCACACACACAATTACATGCGTCGGTATGCGTGCACGCTGTATATTTGACTTGAGAATTTTAATTATTTCACGATATATATATATATATATATAAATATCAATTTTTACTATCTCGCCAGAGATAGTATTGCGATCACGAAAATTTTCGATGTTGAGATTTTGATGTTTTTATACGTTTTGAAGGTTCCTGAATCATTTTCACTAAGGTTGAGAAAAATGTCTGTATGTGTGTGTGTGTGTGTGTATGTATGTAGGCAAGATTACGCAAAAACGGTTTGAGCTAGAATGATGAAATTTGGTACATGGACATTATTCAAAATTCATAGTTTTCTATCAACTTTTGAGAAATGTAGGTCAACCGGAAGAGGGTCATTACCTACAACGTTTTGATTTTTTTTCCTCTAAAGTGACCGTAAAAATAAAGATATATGTTTGATAATTTTTCACATGATTAATAATTGTATAAAACTGCTATATATAGAATTTCAGCTTGATTGATTCGCTAAAATTACCAGAATTAATTTTTTAACACTGCAAATCTCACGCGCCAACACGTAACGTGGTGCCATCAACAAAAAGCCAAACATGCGCTGATTTAATATTTATTATTTATTATTTATAATTTATAATTAATTAAATTTAATTTAAATATAATATATTATATTATTTAATCCAATTCTCAAATTTCGAGATAGTCGAGTGGAGACACTCCAGCTAATTATATATGACTTAACTAGCGCGCATGCGCGCCATGGACTTTGGACCTAGCGAGAGGGTATTAGAACGAAAGACAGCACAAAAGCAACACGCAGATAGCCTCTTTCTCAAAGACGAAAGACCGGACAAAAGAAAGACCAAGATAGCCTCTCTCTCAAGAACGAAACACCGCACAAAAGAGAGACGGAGATAGAGGCTATCTCATTCTCACTCGTTATATCTATATCTTTTTTCTCTCTTGCGTTTCGTAACGCGTTACGAAATTTCAATTTTTCAATTCACTCTCCATTCTCAACCAAATGTCAGGACGCCGCTAAAGAAGTTTCACTTCAAAATCTAAAAAAATATTCCTTCAGTACAAAAACAATTGATCAATAAAAAAACTATTTTTTTTTAAGACATGAACCAAATTAGATTATTTAAATGAATAAAAAAATCAACATATTTTTTTTAACAAGTGACATTATCCAAAACCATAAAAAAATTAAAAAAAATCATTTTTTAACACATTAAACAATTTAAATCACTCCTATTAATAAACAACTTTAAAAATATATTTTTTCTTTTAAACAACTGATATTATTTAAATCAAAAAGAGATTATTATTTTTTTTTTTTTTTTTTTTTTTTAACACTGACAAAATCAGATTAATTCTAATTCATAAACAAACTTTAAAATTAGAAATTTATTTATTTTTTTTTTTTTTTAACAAAACACACACACATGTTACTTCTCCTCAATAAAACAAAAACCCAGCCAACTCCGGTACGTGGTATGAAAAAGAAGGTGGAGTGGGGATGAAAAGTAGGGAAAAAATTGAAAAATTTTCAAAAATCATTTTTTTTTTTTTTTTTTTTTTTTAATTAATTAATTACACTTACCGCCCTTTTGACAACATCTCGGTGGGACCTCCATGAAGTGATTTTTTAGGGCCGTGGTAAGGTAAAATAGTAAATAAAAGAAAATTTTATAAAATCAGAATATTGAACATTTTATTTAAATTTTTAAGTGTGTGTAATGATTTATAAAAAAGGTTTGTAGGATTAATATTAGGTGTAAAATTGGTCTCAACAAGGGTGTAATGGTAGCACTTTGGAATAGGGAATCCAACTTCAGGCTGAAGTTCTGGTCTTATTGAGGAGGTTAGATAAATCCAAGAAGAGCCCTCAACTCGAACAGGTAGATTCTTGCAAACAATATTTCTTGTTAACGATGTTGCCAGAGCTCATATAAGCGAGGATCCGTGGACGGCTGACTGGTGTTCCATAAGCAGAATTGATGAATACAATAACACCAGCGAAAGATGAAATCCAAGAATCAAGGCAACAATAGATTCAAGTCAATAATATAGAAAACTGTTAATCAAGTTGCCAGTCCTTTTATAAGCGATTATCAGTGGACTGGTGAATCGTGGTCCCTTTTTCCTCCAATCAAATTCCTCCGGTCGGGCCGATTGCTATTGCCCGACTCCTCTCATCAAGACCATCCGGTCGGGATGATTGCTACTCCACCACTGACCCTTTGACTTTTCAACAACCAGTCTCTTCAGGGGAAACGTATTACCATCCTAATCCTTTCCACAAAGAAATTTATTTTTAAATAAATAAATTTAATTTTTCTTTTATTTTAAGAATTAATGATATTTTTAAAATATCATTACAATGTTTTTAGGTAAAAATCTTAAGTCTCGTACAGTAAACAGTGAGGGAGCACTAAAAAATACCCAGTTTTCTATTCCATGACTTTTACCACGTTTTTCTTAGCTTGCTTTCTTGTTTGTTTGTTTGTTTATTTATCTGTTCGGGTCATTTTTAATTTCTTCGGGACTTGTATATGATAATAAATTATACTTTATAAATATCCAAATTCCATATTTTGAAATTTATGAAAATTGAACTTCTAAATTTTCTATACATTTGACAGAGCCATTTAATAATATATATATATATATATATATAAGATACAGATTTAGATTCTGCAACGATGTCATGAATTCTGCAGGCTTTTCACAAAATTTATTATAAAAGAAAACGGTCCACGCTCAAATTCATTTCTTATCCGGAGGCTCTGCCGGTTTGACCGGTTCTTTGAATCATCTGCAATTGCTATCATTCACATTTAAATAGTGAAATTTTTCATACAATATATTTTAAATATTATTTTTATTATTTTTTTTAAATTTTTCGCAAAAGTTTCATATACTTCTTACGTGCGAACCTCTTGCCACTATCAGCTGCATAACAGTTACTAACCAATTTCTATTTCTATAATAAATAAATACAATCAATAAAATGAAAAAGTGAAATACTTTTTTAACACGTTCCCGCCGGCATGTACCACCGGTGACTCATGCCGCCACATAAAATAAATAGTCAAATTAGGAGCCGGCGGGAACGTGTTAAAAACTGTCTCATCAACTTTGAAACTTTAAATTATATTCCATATATATTCTATAAAAGCTATAATATCTTTAGGGGAAATATTTAAGATTTAATTGTTAATCTTATATATATATTCACGAGATATAAATTTCAACATTTTGTACCCATTTTTAAGAGAATTTTCGAGATTGAAATTTCCTTCTCAAAATTCCTTTGAAAATGGGAGCTAAAACATTGAGATTTATGTTATATCTCACATAAAAAGAACAGAAATCTAAAAAAACTAACATAATTGATTTATTTAGTATATTTCCAGAAAATGTTTATACAATTTTGTTTTTCTCTAATTTTTATAAATATTTATTTAATTAAAGTAATATTTTTCTATATATTTTAAAAAATTGTTGTTAATTAATAATCAAATAAGAAATAAATAAATATTTAGTCATAACTAATAATTTATTTTTCGATAAAAAAATATTCCTACACATATATTTTAAAATTCTTTTTTTATCAATATATTTACTGTTGATGTGATGTCAAAAAATTAAACTAGGATGTATTAAACTGCTCATACTTTTACCGTACAATAACAGAAAATTAGTACTAATTATTGATATATATAGTATATCATATTTCAATATTAGCCATTAATAATAATTATTAGTATCTTCGGGTGTTAGATAAATTAAATAATACTGGTTTATTAAATTGTTTTAGTAATTGTATACCCTATGTTAAAATAATATTATACTATATATTCGAATATAGTGAGTAATTTAATAATAACAAACCAATTTTGAGTTAATAATCTTATATTATATCGAAAATATGAGAAACAGATTAAAATCATTTTTACATTCTCTATAAAAATATATAAAAATAAATTAAAATTCTAATTAATGTTTAGACAAAATCTTTTTTATTTGTATAAAAGAAGAAAACTTGTTTGTACTTTACAATTATTACCATGTATAAGAAGATGGTTTGCAAAGAATCATTATGGCGGAAGAGTTTGTCTGATAAAACACCACTATAAACGTTGAATTGGGCAATGGGTTCAATTATGCTCGGCCACTTCTAAATGTCTCAAATTCTTTGTTTATTTGCTAAAAGAAGAAATGAGTTCAACATTCATGCTAGCGAACAAACGACTAACCAACCCTTTTTTAGCTCCTACCTCCCTTTTTCACTCATTCTTACTACTACTCGTCATCCAACATTCAAAATTAAACAATAGAATATTTTTATATATATTTTTTTTTATTTTAAAATAAAATAACTATTTCAAAAGAGACTGAATTGATTAATGGTTAATTAATTTAAATAAATATGAATGTATACCTATCTGAAATTTAAAAATAATCAGTAAAATAATGTTTATAATAATCAATTCCTGTAGGAAATAAAATCAGGCATATTACATATCACAATTAAAAATATTATATTTGTATGTTGATTTAATTATATTATAATCTATATATATATATATAAAAGGTTTTTGTCTGCACATTGCTCAGAATTTAAAATTTTTTTGCATATCTTCGCGTTTGATGATCTCTAGAATCCAAAAGTGACTTTAGAATTGTTCATGTCTGTCTGGAAATTCTCACGTTATAGACTCAAAATTGGCAGAACCGATGAAAGATGAGGGTACCGGAGAATGGCGGAGACTGCATAACGAAGAATATAGTTAGGGTTATAAAATCGAGAAAGCTGCCATAGGCAGGGCACGTGGCTAGAATGGGAGAGGAAAAAGATATTGGTGGGGAGACCGATTGGAAAACTTCCACTTGGAAGACCAAGGACGCTGTGGCTGGACAATGTAGAAAGAGACGTGGGGAAGATGGAAGAGAGTAGGAGTTGGATGGTTATGGCTCAGGATAGGGACACTTGGAGAAATGTGGTTATTGAGGCCAAGAACTTTCGAGTACTGTAGAGCCCAGAGATAGATAGACAGATAGATATAACATATACAATAATAATATATAATTAATTTACTGATTAAATTAAAAAATATTTAAAATAAGGACACACAAAAATGAATGTTTTATGTAATATACTGATTGAAAAAAAAATGGATGAAAACCTTTGACATACACAATTTCAACCAAATACTATGTATCACTCGGGGGCAGCGCCCCCGTGTAAGTGTGAAGAGAGCCGAAGGTGGTCTGAGCAGCTAGTTTAAATAAAAAAATGAAAAATTATAATAAATTTCATTTTACTTACAATTTATTAATACACTTTACTTAACTCACACTGTCCGGTTGTCCGGTTGTCCGTTTGTCCGCGGTTTGTCCGCGGCATTTTATAATCGATATTTCAACAACTTCCCGTCATTCAATCAACTTGAAATTTTGCAAAGAATCATTATGGTAGAAGAGTGCTCCTGCTAATAATACACGAATCAATTGAAAAATCCACTGAATTATTTATCTGTTAGTGGTAATTAATTAACTAAACTTTCATATGCGGAATATGGAATAGTTCACTATTTCAATCATAGATGGCGATAGCAGTTCTAGAGGCACTGAAGACAAATTTACGTACGACTAAAAAGTATAAAATAAATTTAAGTAAAAAGAAATCTTTTTAAAAAACACACTTTACTTAAAATTGCACTAAAAAGTAAAAAATAAAATCACTGTAAAGTGTGTGCGCTCAAATTATAATAACACCGTAAAACAGTAATATCTATACGTATATTTACCAATTTATTATTAATCATAATAACACCGTTAAACATTTGCTTCCACTATTGGGCGCACACACTTTACAGTGATTTTATTTTTTACTTTTTAGTGCAATTTTAAGTAAAGTGTGTTTTTTAAAAAGATTTCTTTTTACTTAAATTTATTTATATACTTTAAATTCCAATATTTTTATTTTTGAAAAGTTTAAATTTTAATAGAAAATTCATATAAATTAGGTTGTTCGGAAACTAATTTCATTATTTCCTTCATAAAATTTAATTATATTTTTTCGAACAAAACTTCATACTTAAGCCACATAATCATTATATGTTTGGAGAGCTTATATAACAATGCTTGTATGCGAAAAAGTTCAATTGAATCTATGCAGTATTTTTATGGTTGGTGCCCTTTTAAATATAAGAGGAATAAACAGCATTTTCGTTATATTTTACTGCTCTGTTCAAGCCAGAAAGAAATTAACGGATGTGAATGGAGAAGATGTTAACTGGTTTGCAAAATTAAGAACCGGCAATTTTGATTTTCAAGTCAGTCTGTTAAAGACAAAGTAAAGGCATTAATTGATTTTTTGGACGGTAAAACCTTTACTTCAAATGAAGAGGTTAAAAGAATCAAATAGAAAAGTTTTTTACTAGCAAATATTTATTCATTATACGAAAATCCTCTTTCAGTTTTCCAAAAAAAAAAAGAAATTACTTCCGAACAACCTAATATACATATATATATATATATATATATATATATATTACTATCAGAGTCTTACTCTGTGTGACCAAGGGTTAATATCGGGATTTTGGGTTGATAGGTTGGATGGTTTTGTACTCAGTTGGCCAACTGGGGCCTCGGGCTATTGTCCGTTACGGACGTGTGCCAGAGTCAGGATTCTTCGGAGCTCCACAGCAACGCAGTGAGTACAAAACCATCCAACCTATCAACTCAAAATCTCGATATTAACCCATTGTCACACAGACTAAGACCCAGAATCCCAATAATATTCCCACCTAAATAATCTCTTGAAAATGGCGCCAAAATGGGTGCCGAAACGCCGAGAAATCAATCTCACAAAAATACGTGATTATATCCCTGATAAATCTGATAGTAATAATAACGATAACATTCACGGAAACCTAAACCAACATATATATATATTGATAGGAAAATTACTGGTTCATTGCATTGATAATCATATTAGTAAATTTTTCAACTATTATTTTTTAATAAAATTCATTTATAAAGCAAAGTGTTAATAAATCATGCTATTTCCTAAATAGAGGTGTTCAACAAGACCAACATACCTGTTTAAATCAAAATACATATTATGCATTGTATACTCTCTTGTTATTTGAATGTATTATTAGGTCACGATAGGTACCATATGTATTATATGCGTCAGATTGGATATTGATATATAAAAGACAGAATCCTTTTTTAGATATAAAACCTCTATAGACAATATAATTGACTTAATAGTCTATTATCATGAGGTAAGATTGACTTTTTTTGGATTCTTTAATATATCAGTGGTACGACGTGGTTCGAGAAACGCAACCTTCCCCTAAATAAATAAGTGTTCATTATAAAAATAAGATTATTAATAAATATGAATAAAAATAAACGTGATTTGAAAGATGAAATTGATAAATTTATAAATGATTTATTTTTGGGATATGAATGAATTGATATTTGAGTATATAAACCTTTTAAAAAATGCCTTTGACATTTTAAGTTCACTGAATTCTTTTTTTTTAAACAAACGATAAGTAATCTAGCGTGCGGACCCACTTGACCATAATGGTTGATTAATAATGCCCTTCTTAGTCACTGTGTCAGCTTTTCAAAAGAATTGACAATACTTTATGTGCATTTTAAGGCCCTTTATTATCTCTCGATAACGGAAAACAAATCCAATCGGACATTAGTCTTATCAAGACGCTTGATCAATCAAATTATTTTATTTTTGAAGAATGAATTCTCATTTGTCATAATTTGCCTGTAAAATTAAAAACATTGAAGATAAGCTTATTTTATTAATCCTATTCTTTGTTTGATACAATAGAATTAAAAACATCCCTTTCGAGGTCGAGTTTAATTTTACTTGCTTTTCATTGCCACTCCTTTGAGCCTCGATTACTTAGTTTAGCCAAGATGATTAAAACCTCTGAATTAGAAAGGATCTATTCTACTAAGGTTCCTTTACTTATTTTTCTTATTTTCTCTATATGTGTCAATAAAATTATAAATATTACTCATTAGTAGTATGTAAAAAATACTAAAAATTTATTTTAACAGATAAGAATATACATCATATCTCTACTTTAATAACCGTAATGACTATTAGAGTAAGTAATGGATTATTTTAGTTAATGTTTAATATTATTCTATTTAATATATAGTACAAATAACAGCTAATATAATTAGCATTTTTAATAAATATTGTTTTATGTAAATTTTTGATTAAATTAACTCTTTATAAACCATATAAACCTTTTAAATAAACGACAAGTGAAAAATGAGTGAAAAAATATTGCTTTTTTGCCACGGGAGAAACATCAACAAATGATTTGGGCTTGTTAAAGTACTTATAATTTCATTAATTAATGAATTTAAAATTTGTGTTTGACATAATGGGTATATAAATAATATTATATACCATATATTAAATCCAAAGGAATTTTAAATTAATATATATCACTACTTATATTAAAAAATATAATATTAGAATTTAATAATAGAAGATTAACTTTGATTTAATTTTAATGATTGCTTAATATTAACATCTCTAGAGAAAATTTTATAGTTAATAAGTATAATTAATAAACATTATTATTCTGGATGGTATGTTTAATACAGTACTTACGAAGATAAGACTAATTTAATCAACTTTTATATATTGATTAACTGGAATTGTTTGTATTCGCCATTGAATGGATATAATAAGAGAGGGTACGGGCTTGATAAGATACCTCTCCCTGCTTACTCCGATTCTTTAGAAAGTCACTTTAAAAATTACATACAATGTGACTGAAATTTGAACACATTTTGCTTCAGAATCTATGAAATCATTTTTTTTAATTACCTAAACAGAATAATTTGATTAATTTTTTGCATTTTTTTCCATGGGAGTTTAAATTCAAAATTTATATAATATATAGAAAAGAAAAGAAATAGAGAGGGCTCTGAATAGTATGAGGGCAGTTTAATAATTCCGTGACTTTTTGAATAAAATACAGGTTTTTGGATAAAAAATTATTTCTCCTTTGAGCTCTATACACTTCTTCTAAATTTTTTTATACATTCCATACAATAAGATATGTCTAGGACATCAATTTAGGAATTTGTTTGTGAGATGATTTCAACGTTGGAGTCAAATCTCATTCAGCATAGTCATTTCTTCAGGTTTGAAAACAAGAAATAGTCACTCAGAGCTAAATCTGAAGAATAGGGCGGATGAAGGAGCAATTGGTATCACGATTCATGGATTTTCATGGAAATTCACTTTTTTCAATTTTCGTCTCAAATCTCGCGGTAGTCTCTGCTATTAATGAATATCAAACAAAAACTAAAAGACCCAGCTGGTTCAAATTTCGACAGGAGTCAGCTGATAGTTGCCTGCAAATAGGAGCAGTGTGGCCATTTCATTATTTCATTTAAGAGAAGGGAAATTCAAATGGTTACTGACTAATTGACCAGCCTTCAAATATTGTTCAAATTTTCTATGTAACATTTGTTTCAATCAGTATATTAAAACTTCATTTCTTTTTTAAATTAATTATTAAATTAATTATATAATATATATGATTTATATATTTATCTCCGCTAGAGGGTGATATAAGTAGGTTGAGGTAAATATAAATATTTTACATATATAATATATTTTAACACTCTTTGAAACGTATGTTTATACAACTGTGTGTGTGAACACATATATATATATATAATATTTAGTAGGTATATGGTATAGTATAGTATTTATTTTCATCTCTATATTAAAATATATTATGAAAAAAAACAATAATAGAAAATAACATCTGACACATTTTAATTATAACTAATTTCTATTAAATCGATTTTGTTATTTATTTAATAAAAAGAAATATTGAATTTGATCTGCTATGATAACCACCATTTTGAATGTTGTTTTGGTTGCCTTCCTAAAATAACACCACCACGATTTTTATTTCTTCTTGATGCAATTCTATCTACCACTTGTCATGGGGGTTTTTTGTTAAAGCTAACGTGTGTGTTACTTGAATTTGAATTTTTTTAGAAAAAAAACAAAGAGATATATAATAAATTAATTAAGATAAGAAAAAAATAAAAAACAATGAATTGGGACTCAACCCTATTTAATTTACTTTTGTTTTGACGAAAACCCTGTCTAAAATCTCATTTAGATTAGTAAACAAATAAATATATAATATATAATCCAGGTAAAAATTGAATGTAAATTAGGACTAAAGAGAAAAATATAAAATTAAAATGTTTATTTTTTATATATACCTACATAATCTACTAAAGTTAATAATATAATTTTAGTTATTTCTATCATAGTATATATAATATAATTATTATATAAATCATAAATGACTTAATGATAAATTAAAGTCGGTTTATAAATATTTTCATTTCATTTTAAAAATTCATTTAAACAATTACCAAGAAATAAAATCAAGTAATATTTAATTAAATGAAAATAATTTTATTTTATTAAATAGTTTGCCAAATTCAAAGAAGGTATTTATTTATTTATTTTATATAATCCATTGGCAACAGCAATCACCTAGGTCATTTCAGGAAATAACCCATTCTTTTTGTAAATAAACTCTCTGTTTACAGCTACGCTAGTAAAAATAAAACTAAAGAGGCGCTTTCTACGTTTGAATGCTTTTCATTTATTGTTTAAAAAGGTTGAATATCTTTCTGTTCATTTTATACAATCCATTACTTTTGAAGATTAACGAATGTTCGATTATTCATCTTTACTCAAATAGTACGATAAAAATCACAATCCTATTTATTTGTGACAATTCATCAATAATCGAATCCAACAAAAAAAAGAGAATGCGTAGAGATGAACAGACAGGAGGGGGGGAATGTCTGTAAAATGGAAGGTTTGAAGAGAAGTTCACAATCCTAGCCGATTTATTGCTACGTAAATGGCCTCCCTCCACCAACAATATATATTTCAATTCAGCTTCCTTATGTATATACATACATAAATTTATGTATATAAATCTAAAATAAATAAAAAAAAATAATAAATTCTAACTAAGCCGATTGACAAAATAACGACATCCATTTTACATACAAATATTTATTATTATTTTTTTTTAATATTCATTAATTATTTTAAAAAATATTAATTAGTTTAATTAGAAATAAGTATTAAAAGATAATAACAGAATATTATTTTTTTTATCAATTTGAATTAGTAAATGATATATGATAATTCAAAATAAATATTTTTGTAAAAAGTTTTAATGTTTCACTTAAAATTAATATTATAAATTACTAATAAAAATTGCATATAATATAATAAAATAAATTATATGTAAAAGTAAGAATTTTTTTTTTATTTTAATTTATTTATATATTTTAAAAATAGATTGATCCTTATTAATTCTTTCATATCTTAGGAGTTCATACATTCAGAACAAAAACAAAATAATAAATTTAGTAATTTATTTGTAAATATTATTATCCATTTATCTTATTCATATCATTCATTAAATAAATGATCTTAATTTGAATATATTAATATTAAGTTTATATATATGACTTATTTTCAATCGATTCTGATGTTCACCACAATTACAAGATTTGATTTGTATCTAACTTACAACTGTTTATACTCAAGGAGAATGGTATGTATGCGATGTTCTCAATTGAACAACGACTCACATAAAATTTGAACAAGAAAAATCAAAACCTCAAAAATATTTCTTTAAAATTTGCCATTCTTTTACAAAGTATCGAGGAATCAAATAGAATAGGTATGACATTCAATATTTTGTCAAATCAGTATTTTTCGTAAATAAAATCGATTCTCTTAAAATTCATAGTTCTGTGATGTACTTAATATATATACATGTATATATAGGATAAAATTGCATAAACGAGTCCTATTTAAAAAAAATATTTACTTAGTATAGTATTCATTTTTCATTCCCATAAAATCATTATAGAGATATAGGTATATATTAAAAAATCTGGAGTGACTCCACTCGAGTATCTAGCAAATTTGAATTGGATAATCAGGTATTATCTATATTTGAAAATTAATTAAAATTTTATTCTATCCAATCATAGGATTCAAGGTTTTTAACATAATTTTCACTGAATTTCATGGAATAAGAAGGCAATCAAATAATATCAACATTGTTTTGATTTTTTTGAATGTAAATAAAACACCTTTACCTTCATTTTTAAGTCAAAATTTAAAATATTAATTCCGGTACTTTCAGCAATTCAATCAAGCTGAAATTCTATATATAGCAGTTTCATACAATTTTTAATCACGTGAAAAACTATCAAATATATATCTTTATTTTTACGGTCAGTTTAGAGGGAAAAAAATAAAAACGTGATAGGTAATGGTTCTCTTCCGAATGAGCTACATTTCTCAAAAGTTGATTGAAAACTACGAATTTTGAATAATACCCGTATACTAAATTTTATTATTCTAGCTCAAACCGTTTTTGCGTAATCCTGTCTACATACACACACACATACACACATAATTTTTTTCCAACCTTAATGAAAATAATTCAGGGGCCTTCAAAACGTATAAAACATCAAAATTTCAAAAAACAAAATTTTCGTGATTGTCAGATAGTAAAAATATCAGTATAGGTTGTAGTAAATAGATATAGTTATATTATATATTAATAAATACTGAAATTTACATTTAAGTCAATCAATATAAATGAATAAAATACAAACTTTATTGAAAATGAAATTTTGAATAATTTAAAGCGACTACTAGATTATACAATAAATAAAACAACCTACACAACTTTATTAAGAATACCGAAATGAAGATTGCATATTAATGACTAAAATCTCAATGTTAAATTTGATTTAACATTTTTGGTATAATTAATTATTGATTTCTCTGGAGATTTGTCATTCTGTGGTATATTGGTAAATATTAATAATATGAGTAAGATTCTAGATAATTTGAATTTTAGAGTAATTGTTAAGGGAAACACAAAGTGATCCTCCAAGACAAGTTAATCAATTATATTCTTAGATTATTATTTTGTCTTCTAAGAATATTTTGAATAAATTTAATCTAAAAGTATCCTTATCATTTGATAGTCATTTCAAAATCAATGAGAAGGTAAATCAATTCTATTATAAAATTAGCTGGAGTGTCTCCACTCGACTATCTCGCAATTTGAATTGGATTAAATAACATAGTATATTATATTTAAATTAAATTTAATTAATTATAAATTATAAATTAAAATTAATAAATAATATTTATTAAACCAGCGCATATTTGGCTCTTTGTTGATGGAACCACGTCACGTGTTGGTGCGTGAGATTTGCAGTGTTAAAAAATTAATTCTGGTACTTTCAGCGATTCAATCAAGCTGAAATTCTATATATAGCAGTTTTATACAATTTTTAATCATGTGAAAAATTATCAAACATATATCTTTATTTTTACCGGCACTTTAGAGGAAAAAAAATCAAAACGTTGTAGGTAATGACCGTTTCGGTTAAGCTACATTTCTCAAAAGTTGATAGAAAACTATGAATTTTGAATAATGCCCATGTAGCAAATTTCATCATTCTAGCTCAGACCGTTTTTGCGTAATCTTGGTTACATACATACACACACACACACAGACATTTTTCTCAACCTTAGTGAAAATGATTCAGGGACCTTCAAAACGTATAAAAACATCAAAATCTCAACATCGAAAATTTTCTGTCGAGATAGTAAAAACATACTTTTATTTCGGTTCAGGTTCAATTCGAATTTCAAGAATTAATTGTAATTTAGAAGCGTAGATGGATATTTCATAAGTTAGTATTATTTATGAATTTATATTAAATTAAAAGATACCATTAATTCAAAATTAAAATATTAAATCACTCTCTCTCCAGAGATGCGCGTTCTTCACCAATTTTACTAAAAAAATTAATCAATTAAATTTTTTTAATTTGTATTTTACACTTTTTCTTACTTATAAATCTTTATTGATTGTCATTTTTAGTCATCTCTAAAGTATTTTATAATTTCCTAAAAATACAGATATTAATATATCTTTGAATGATCAATTCATAATAATAAATATTTAATAACCATAGATAATATCCATATATATATATATAAAATAATCAATTTTAATTTCAGAATTGTTTCATTATTTTTATTTTTCTATGTGATTGACATGTGTTTAAAATGAAAATCCAATACAGAATCTAATAACCGTGCGAAACGTGACAGCTCTCTATGTTCGAGGCAGAGAGGTTCTTTTATTCCATTTTGAAAGATATGGTGCCGCCAACACATGTGAATTATTTATTTATTTATTTATTTATATTTCTCGTCTGCGATTTTATGCTCTTATGTATTCTATAGAAATTTTCACGCAAACATATATTGGTAAGTTATAAATTCTGTTTTTCAAACTGTATCATAATTTACAATAATTGGATCAGTCAGCAGCCGGTATTTTAAAAAAAATATGTTTTACGTACCAAGTACATTATTTAAAGAATATTGCTTCAAAAAAATTAAAAAAATAAATTTTGGCTTTAATAAGAATTTATGAAAATTCATTCGATGTCTACTATCAAACAAAATTTATATTAATTCTAGAAATTCCCGGAATTATATATAAATTTATTCAAATACTTTTTATCTTAATTTCTAATAATTAATAAAATATAATTTAAATTATTCTAAAAGAGTTCTCATTTTAATTAATTTAATAAAATTTTTGATCATATTTATTAAAAATTTTAATTGCAATAAGATATAATTTATTTTTCATTTTAAATGAGTCAAAAAATGACAGAAATAGATTGTTTTTAAATAATTACAATAATGTTAAAATTATATTATTAAAGGGGTAGCTGGTACGATCCCGATAG
Organism: Labia minor; assembly: GCA_963082975.1. Classification (NCBI taxonomy): domain Eukaryota; kingdom Metazoa; phylum Arthropoda; class Insecta; order Dermaptera; family Spongiphoridae; genus Labia; species Labia minor. The sequence continues at coordinate 39,103,132 of OY720344.1, read as the reverse complement.
AGGATAAACTTTCGATGCCTTGATACATCCTCACATCACCTTATGAGAGGGGTATCAAGCCCTATTCAAATACCCTTTCAATCCCAACTTATCCTTCCCATAGCGGAGTCAACCTAGTCAAACAAGAATACGAAGAGGGATGAAAAAGGTCGCTGCCTGAGGAATGTCAAGGAGTTGGCGCTGAACAAGACATTGAGTAAACCCCTGGTGTCAGAGTACTGATGTGGCGGGTACCTGTTCCTCAAAAAATTACAGCCCAAAATACAACCGAAGTAGATTCCAATCAGGCAGGTACATCCACTGACTTTCGATTTGGAAGACCATCTCAATTTATGCGGGAAGAGCAAAAAAGCGCATTAAATGGTCACATGAAATGAACATAGCAGTCATAAGAACGTTCTACTGAATCAATAAATGTGAAGATAATCTACTACCTCGATATAGATAACTAAATATTTTATGTCGAAAATTGTAGAAGTTCCTAATTCAGAAATACCTACATCTTACGAAGCAACATCTGGTCGACAAAAGAAATGTTCTAATAAGAAAAGATATCTATCATTAGAAGATTTTGATAGAATACGCAGAGAGGTTGCTAATGAATTGAATCATCGATTTGGATGCTTCAGATAGCCTAACAAGGAATTTATCCCTTTTAAAAGAAAAGATTAGAAGGGGTAAGTAAAAAGTGTTACAAGTATTGAATGCTGAGTTAGTGCAACAAAATGGATAATAATAATAATAATAATAAGCCTAATTTTATAAAAGTTCTGAAGGGACAGGAAATGAACTTTTTGCCAGTAAAACTGATAAAATGATAATAATAATAATAATAGTCCTATAAATATGTTTTTGATCAATGTAATCTTTTGATTTTGATATTTATTTACATTTATTATTAATTACTCTAATTAAAAAACTTATTCAAATTGTCAAAATCATAAAAACAAAGATTCATTCATAGATACACAATTTTTTTTTTTTAAGAATAATAAATTTAGATAAATTAGAGAAAAATATATCTTACTTTTGATTATAAATAAATAAACAATTTATGATTTGAATGAAAAAAAATTATTTTATAAATGAATAAGTTTCTTTAGAGAGTTTCTATAAAGTTGTTATTGATCACACCTAAGAAGATCTCGCCTCATGTCAACTTCACCGTGCAATCTACAAGAGAATGAATTTGTTTCTCAGAGAAACAGGACATCATTCTTTTGGTTGAAACTGATTCGTTGTTTGATTTCTCCCTTTAAATAAACGACTCGAGCTGGAGAACTTGAGAGGCTCTGACAATACGCTCCAGGCAGAGTGGCAATTAGATGGATGTCTCTGGTCTGGTCCAATAGTTTACTTTCCTAGAGACGTAATATGAAAGAAAAGTTTCCCAGGGGGGATCAGATAGGGTGGGACTCAAACAAACTTTCTAAGGTACAACTCAGTTGAACAAAGGACCTGTCCAAGTGTTCTGAAGAAAAAATCAAAAATTCAACAGTGCATTATAAGTTAATTTTTTTTTATCTTACACAAATTCTGAAGTATATTGTCAACTTGTTGAATTTATTAATAATGATATTACTTAGATAGGAATTATTATTAGCATGTGTAATTTTTATACAAGGTTTAGAATTATATCCCTATTATTTTTCTTCTTCGATATTCATTTTAATCTTTGAACAACTGTATTCGAAATCTAATTTTCTCTTGTAAATGACTATAGCGCAAAAAAGAGATTATCAAATTTATTCCCATCAATTTTATTACTCGTATATGATTATTTTATGAAAATTATATCTTCAATAAAAATAAGCAACTAAATAAAATGAAATTTTCCAAGCAGCGGAAATACCAACTTTTTCATTTGTGTCTTTATGTGAAAGAAATAACATTGGTTTTAACGTCACTGGTAAACTGTAATCGAAATGTTATGTGCAATATTCTAAGTGATTAAACTAAGAAAATGAGCCCATAAAATTATTACCTTTGTAATTTAAATTTAGTACAAGATAGATAGATGTTTTATGTTATATACAGATTGAAACAAAATGGATGAAAACCTTTTACTACTTTCAACCAAATACTATGTACCACTCGCGTACTGCGATAGGCAGGGCACGTGGCTAGAATGGGAGAGGAAAAAGTTATTGGTGGGGAGACCGATTGGAAAAAGTCCGCTTGGAAGACCAAGGACGCTTAGGAAGGGACGTAAGAGAGATGGGACAAGGGCTCAGGATAAGGACAGTTGGAGAAATGTAGTTGTTGCGGTCAAGAACTTTCGAGTATCGTTGAGCCACATAGATAGATAGATATAACATAAACAATAGTAATATATATAATTAATTTACTGATTAAATTAAAATATATTTTAAATAATAACACAAAAAGAAATGAATGTTTTATGTTAATTACTGATTGAAACTAAATGGATGAAAACCGGAGCCCCTCTAGGTGTGAAGAGCGCCGAAGGCGCTCAGAGCAGCTAGTATATATATAAACACTAAACAATATGTTTAAAAAAAATATGAATTATTTTAACTTAAAGTTAGTACTTTTTAAAATTTTTTTTATAATCTCAAGTAAAGGTGATTGTTCATGAAACAATTGAAATTAGTGGCCAGTTCGAATGATTCTAGTTTAACTTAGAAACTACTCTCATTAAGCTTGCAAATGAAATTACAAGCGTTCAGATATATAATAGACTTTATTAGTCGACATTCATAAGCAGATGGTGTGTACTGATTATTTTATCGTCTTTCATGCTTGATTCTATTCATTCAGTTATCATTTATTATCAATCATTGGTCTTTGTTATTGGATTCTTTTGTTAAATACCTGACAAAATAGATCAATCCTTATAGTAAAAAATGGCGACAATGAATAAATGAATTTTCATGCAATTAAGTAGCAATGAAAAATCTGTCCTCTCTAGAGTTAAATATTTAAAAAAAATGATTGATGAGGTTAACATTCATAACAAATTTACTGTATTTTGTATTAAATTTTTAATGAATTTTGAATAATTAAAAATCATCGACATCATTAATATTTATATCAAGGTAAATCTAAATATCTATTATGTTTTTTAAAAAAAAAAATAAATTTATTTAATAACTAAAATAGTATTCCCTTGAAGTATAATAAATGACGAATACATTTCATTTATTAATTTATGCACCTTTCCTCCAGATTTAATTGTTTTTTCATCTAAATTTCCATTTTAATATATTATATTAAATTTATAATCTGATATACCCATGTTATTGTGTGCCTATAATTTACTAGATATTGAATTTTAATCCCGAATACTCGATTGCATCTATTGAATTTCAGATACATTATTCTAACTATAACGTCCATGTTCAGATTTTACTTTTTTATTAAAATTTTCTAATAAAAAAAATCTGAAAAGGCATTGAGTAATTTTATTCAATGTCTGTTTTGATTTCAATTTTTCTAATTCCATTCCATTTCAAGGAAATTTTGATTTAAAAAAATTGAATTTATTTAACTTTGAATAAAGAATTCAATTGAAATTTTTAATTAAACGCAAATATCTAAGAATATTTTTTTATAAATTAATGTTGAATACTTCAATTTAAACATTATAGTAATTGAATTTAAGTGAGTTTTTCTTATACCTTTAATTAAATTTAATTACATTTATAATGATTTATTTAATATTTATAATTACAGTGAAAATCAAAGTAAAACTTAAGTATTTAATGTGGGATGACTTTTATTTAAATTTCTATTGAAAATAGATCAAAGGCTCCATGAATTGTGAAATAAATCACACATATATATATATATATATATATATAATTAAAATTTTAATTTGTTCAAATGTAAAAACATTTGATTTGGTATTTAAATGACAAAAATGTATAATAATAAAACTAAAATTATCAGATTTAATTAATTAAACCATCATTAATCAAATTTAATTATTTATTTTGGTATAATCTATGATAAATATTTTTTGATATAAAAATAAATTTAAATAGATTTAAAGAACGATTTTTTATAATTTTTTAAATTTAAATTGAGCAATAAAAACTTTTTTTAAGTCAATTCCTATTTCAGTCAATAAAGGTAAATTTTATTTTTGTTTTTTTTTATTAAATATTTACAATTAATATAATTATGTATATAAATATCACAAAATAAAATTAAATATATATCTTGTTATCTTATATAAGAAAAATGTTCTCTGTAGGTCGTCCATTTGAAGGGTGAGAGACTTTGAGAGACGTATACACGTGTATGTGGTGTGATATTACGAGGGTAGGTCAATAAGTCCGTGACTTTTTGAATGAAACACAGGTTTTTGGATAAAAATTATTTTATTTTTCAACATAGTCTCCTTTGGGAACTATACACTTCCTTCATCGTTTCTCCAATTTTTTTTATCCCTTCCAAAAAATAAGATTTTTCAAGATAGATATTTGTTTGTGATATGATTTCATCGTTGAAGTCAAATCTCTTTCCGCCAAGCCATTTCTTCAGGAATGAAAACAAGAAATAGTCATTCGAGAATAGGGCTGATGAGGGAGCAATTCGTATCCCAATTTATGGATTTTCATGAAAATTCACTTTTTTCCATTTTTACCTCAAATTACGTGGTAGTATGATATTAATGGATGTCAAACAAAAACCAAAAGACCCAGCTGGTTCAAATTTCGACAGGTTAATAGGAGCAGTGTAGCCATTTCATTAAAGAGACGGGAAATTCAAAAAGTCACGAACTAATTGACCTGCCCTTGTAGCTTGATATGGTCCCAAACTTGGCCACCTCGATTCCTTTCTGATATCGAATGATCGGCGTAGTATGCCCACTAACTTATGTAAATACTGTTAATATGTAGGAGTACTTCCTTAAGGGAACGCGAGAATATTCAAGAAAAAATATTTTTTAAAAACTTGATTAACTGACTGAATGGAATACACACATACAAATAGAAAAATTCTTGAGCCGAAAACACTGAAAGATTGAGAAACGCTGGTGTACACTATGAAGTTATAAACAAATAAATCTCTCCCATATATAAAACTAAAATTATTTAATTAAATTTAATTAATGAATTAATTTTAGAAAAAACTATATTAAATTCAAGTGTCATCCACTAGAAGTTTAAAAAAATGTGTTTAATCAATAAAATGTATTTTTATTAACGAATGAAAATTTGAACAATATGTATACAAATAAATATAGAGAGAGTGTGATCTATAATAATAGGGGGAGGGGGGGAATTGAAAAAGAAAACAACTTTTTCCAAAAGGTATTATCTTTAGAGGATTAACTATTCTGATTAATAACTTATTTATATGGTATCGTATTTATAATAATAATAATATTTTTCTTATATTATCAATAAAATATGAACGGAACTAATCCCAAATGGATTAATCAATCATCATCCCAAGTAAACCAACTTGATTTGAATTTCACCAAGTTTCAAGAGCGAGTCGACTAACAGACCGAATCCCAACACTCAAGTTCAGGTCACATTCAAGATTAAGGAGTTAGATACTTAGTTAAGTGTTAAAAGTTGATTTGAGCTCATTTACTTCCATCTGCAAGTGAAATCTTAAGTTAAAAATATGTCAACGTCTCTCTCATATGGCAAAATGAAGCCAATCATTTTTTTAAAGAAAATATACACTCTATCTCTATGTACTATATTTTTTTTCTTTTTCACTCTAAACATGTTTTTTTTATCATCTCTTTGAAAATTATAATTTTAATATTACATACATTTAACAGATAATAAAATTGTATATCATTTGATTTGATTAATTAAATCATATTTTCTTTGGCTTTATCTCTTTGTTTGTTTGTTTGTTTTTTGTATTTGCTCTTATAACTTCTATAAAATCTTTATTTGTTTTAATTAAGTTGAAAGAAGGTAGCTAGGTGTGTGTGTGGCTGTTTTTTCTTCTCTTTAAATGTAAAATAGTTTTCATGTTGTTAAAAGCTTAAACAAGAGAAGAAATGAGTAAATGAAATAAGTATATATCTTTAACATAACTTTAATTAAATTTGCATAGGAAAGAAAATATTTTTCTTTTCTTTTAATTGTTTTTCTCTTCTTTCATTTCTTACCATACGTTTTAAAAAATATATTGATAATTTATTGCTAAAAAGTATAAGGTCTCCAGATATATGATTAAGTACATTCATTAATATGTAAAATGTATTATTATTATTATTAGATTAGGCATTCTTTGTGTGTATTGTTGTAATGATATTAATATTAATTTAAATTGGAAAAACATTTGAAATTTTAACTTAATCAATTATATTTTGAATGATAGTACATAATATCATTTCAATTAAATAATTTATTCTAAAAGTCCTCATTTTAATTAATTTAATAAAATATTTAGATCATATTTAGCTTAATTTTTATTTATTCTTTCTATATATTTGAATATTTCTTCTTTTCTATTAGAAAGTGAAGAATATAAATTTTATCAATATCTAATATAAAAAAACAGAATATATTATTTTTAAAGTTTTATGAATACAAAAATATTTTCAAAATGAATATTATAATGAAAACAAATTATCAACCAATTATTTGATTCTTTCATCCCATTAACAGACCCAGTATTTATACTATAAAAATACCATAAATTATAGAACTTGATAGGTAATCTAAACATGTATCCATATATTAATAGTGTTTAGATAAATGTCAATTAATTAAAAGATTTCAATTTTTAATTAACCAAGTGAATCTATTAATGCATCTTTTGATTCAATCACTTTAAAAATTAAACATCAAAAGATATAAAAGCTTTGATTTTTTTTTAAAAGGTTCTTGGTTTAGTTTCAATAAACAATATGTCATTCTCGTGACGCTAATTTAATTATTCGATTTTATAAAATAAAAATAAATTCTTAAGTTTTGCGTCACTGTCAGAAAGCATCGGTTAATTTTATATTTGATATGAAAACGTCAGATTCGATTTCCTTTGGACGATGGTAATATTTTGTAGATGGAAGACGGGAATGAATTGTAAATTTTTTTAAAAATTTCATTTTCTTTTCATTAACAATAATTATATTATATTATATTATATTATCTATAAGATTTATTTCAATTATGCATAATTAATTTGGTTTTTATAATTATTTATCTTAATATCTTGGGTACTACAAATTTTATAGTAATTATACATTATTATTGATTAAAAATTAATTATAATTATATAGGACTAGACAAGATTAAACCATTCAAGGTCTCTATTATTCTTCTAATTAATTGCAGGAGTGTTTATATATTCATCACCAGAAACTGGAAATCCAGCCTTTGTGTTGCATGATTTCGTTGTCAGTGTAATTTCAGGCTCGACGTGAGAAATACAAAGTTTCCAGCTCTCTACCTAGACAAGTTTAATAAGATTATACAAGTATCAAGTATTTAAGTATCTTTATTGAACATTTCCTTTGCTAGGATTAAATCACCTCTATGTAATAATAGACAATGATAAAGGAGAGTTTGAATGTGATATAGGTAATCTCTCACTTTATTATAATTATAAAAATAAAAAATGATTAGTTTTTATAAATATATTATATTTATTATATAGATATAGTAATCTAAAAATTAACATGAAATAATAAATATTTCTTATAAAGTTATTTAAAATATAAAATAAAATAATGATATTCATAAAAATTAATCAACGGTTGTATCAAACAGTAAAGTATCTTATTGTTTCTACTTGTTTGTAACCATATCACTTTGTTTTTATTTTTGTAAGAGATTTTTAGAAATATATTTCATCAATCCAATTAAAACTTTCCATTATATTTAACAAGCAACATTCACCAAACCTCTTAAGAGCCATGCTAAACATTTTTTTTTCTGCTAAATTTACTTTCTTCTATAGTCAATTAAAATATAATGATGATAATATAAAAACAAATGACATTCAATGAGAGTTTATTTTATTAGCTATTTAAAAAAATAACATCTATATGCCTGGATTTTTAATTATTGACCTGTGCACATTTGAAGATAGAATTTCCTTCTCAGGCAAAAAGGAAAACCTATCCCAGAATACAATAAATGCTATTATTTAACAGAATTGATTTGTCACGAAAATAACTCGAGCTGCCCCATCCGGAAACTTCCGCAAGTTGAAAGGTCATTTCCGGAGATTGATGTTCTAAAAAAGATCAGAAGTACACCCTCCATTCCAAAAGAAACCGAACTTTTTAAAAAATCAAAAAACCCATGTACATTTTGGAACAAACCATTTTTATTAATCAATGTATTCCCCGTCTGCATCGATACACAAATTTGCACGCTCCAACAATTGTCAAACGACTTCTCCCATGTCCTTTATTGGAATGGTCTTTAGGACGTCGGTCGTCGCCTTCTCAATGGTTTCATTCGATGCGTGCCACTTTCCTTTCATCGCCAAATGCAGTTTAGCTAACAGATAGAAGTCACATGTAGCCAGATCTGGTGAATAGGGCGAATGATGCAAAGAAATAACGTGATGTTTGGACCAAAAATTCAGTTACAAGTCGCGAACGATGTGATGGTGCATTATCGTGCAAAAGAGTCCAACTGCCGATTTCTCGATATTCTGGCCGAATACGACTTGCCAGCAAACGCTTCATGACGCCCAAGTAAAACTCTCTAGTGGCCGGATGGAACAAATTCTTTGTGGATAATTCCTTTTGAATCGTAAAAATCCGGTTCTGGGACGGCCTGATCTTTCGTCATCATCTAGCGTCTCTCTACCCGATTTGAATCGCCCGAACCACTCGTAAACTTGCGTACGGGATAGGCAATCATCACGATATGCATTTTGTAGCATTTGGTGCGTTTCAGTAAAAGTTTTACCAAGTTTAACACAAAAATCAATTGCAGCTCTTTGTTTGAAACTCATTTTCCGACCGATGTACAAAACACTCTGAAATTTGAAACGCAATAACTTTTGTTGTATACATCCAAATGTCATGAAATGTATACCAGTTGTCAATGAGGGTCTAATTCATCAACTTTTGGTGTATATCCGGAAACCGGAAGTGGTAGTTTACAAACTATTAATTTTATATTCATTGTTCCAAAATCACTTAAAATATAGTAGTAATTAATAAGTAACTAATTCAACTAAAAATAAAAACCAAGATAATATAATTTAGTCATTTTAATTCAAGTTTTAAAAATATTTATATATATATATATATATATATATATATATATATATATATAATGTTGTTTGGAAATGAATTTATTTCAAATGGTCGGTAGGTTCTGTACCTGGCCACAGCTCATTTTTATGTAAATTTTTAAGAAATAACTTATTTTATTATTTTTGACATATTAAAGTATATAAAAATCAAAATATTGAAATGATGCTTGAATGCTTATTATTCAGACATTGGATGAAAATTAAAAAAGTCAACTTTTTTAGAATTTTTAATTATAATATTATTAGTGTTATACTGGTTCACGGAGTCACCGCTCGATTCTTTAAAATATTTACTATTTACAAATTGAGAATATTGATTTAAGAATATTACTGTTTTGTCAAGGAATATTATCAAAGACGATTATTACAATTACTAATGTATGTCAAATAGTAAATAGGCTAAAAACACAAAAATAATTTGTTGTATAAAACCCTTAATAATAATTTATGTATATACACCTACATCTCCTCACTGTTATATCTACATAAGCTATTTTTTAATAATCATTTTAATTAAATTAAAGTTTTTTAAAAATCATAATAATTAATGTTAAAAATAATAATAATATTCATTTTTATATATGTTCTCAAAAGCCAACTTGCATCTTTATAATGTTTCGATTTGGATATTCATTGTAATATCTGTTATTGATTACTTTTATTAAGAAAAAACTAATTAAAAATATTTATTCTGATCGATTTTTCAACTCCAGAACCCTCTTTACAATTTTGAAGATTAAAAATAAATATATATTATATATAATAAGGTTAGATTAATTGCTCTACCAATTTTAGGGATAAAATCTAATATTTGTTCTTTATATAATTCTATATATTAGAAAAATACATTAATTACAATCTTTTTTAAGGAGTATAATAGAAATGGTTAATATGTACAATAATGATAGTATACCATATAATATATCATTTTTCAATTGGTTTTCAAATAAACAAAAACTTGATTATAAATTTACACCTTAGAAAAAAATATCATTATTCTAATTGAAATGAATTTACAAAGAGTAAGAGAGAGAGAGAGAGAGAGAAAGAGAAGATAAACAATATCAATCTCATTCCCAATTAAAATTAGCTGGAGTGTCTCCACTCGACTATCTCGCAATTTGAATTGGATTAAATAACATATATTATATTTAAATTAAATTTAAATAATTAAATTATAAATTAAAATTAATAAATAATATTTATTAAACCAGCGCGTTTGGCTCTTTGTTGCACAACGTCAAGTGTTGGCGCGTGAGATTTGCAGTGTTAAAAAATTAATTCTGGTACTTTCAGCGATTCAATCAAGCTGAAATTCTATATTTAGCAGTTTTATACAATTTTTAATCATATGAATAATTATCAAACATATATCTTTATTTTTACGGTCACTTTAGAGGAAAAAAAATCAAAACGTTGTAGGTAATGACCCTCTTCCGGTTGAGCTACATTTCTAAAAAGTTGATACAAAACTACGAATTTTGAATAATGCCCAAGTACCAAATTTCATCATTCTAGCTCAGACCGTTTTTGCGTAATCTTGTCTACATATAAACACACATTAGTTAAAATGACTCAGGGACCTTCAAAACAACAAAATCTCGACATCGAATTTTTTCGTGATCGCAATACTTTCTCTGGAGAGATAGAAATAATAATAATAATAATAATAATAATGTCCTATAAATTTGTTTTTAATCTTTTGATTATGATATTTATTTACATTTGTTATTAATTACTCTAATTAACTCAACTTTGTTAGTGAAAATGACTCAGGGGCCTTCAAAAAGTATAAAATCATCAAAATCTCAACATTGAAAATTTTCGTGATCTCAATACTATCTCTGGCGAGATAGTAAAAAAACATACATTGATATATTGAATTAGATATTTAATTTAAATATTCACTTACTGGTTTCCATAATTAAAGATTAATTATTCTCGAAAATATTATTATATATAATATATGCTCGTTTAGGTTTCAGTAAAAGTTTTTAATATGAAAAGTTATTTCTGGGTTATTTTCACATTTTGTTATATAATTGGACATCATTTTTAAGAAATTTTTTAGAAATAAATTTTTGGGATTATGGGTCTTAGTTTATGTGGGACTTTAGTTTGAATGGGTGGGTTATCAATCTTTGGCTTCTTTAAGTAATTAGATTTACTTATTTTATTGTTTAGAATAACAATAAAAAAAAAATAAATTTAGGTCACATTACATTGAGTTATTTATTTGTTTAATTTTATTTATAATTTTCAGAATTTAACATATAAATGTTATTTGCGAAAAATCAATCAATTAATGAAGGTGAATATGAATTGAATCAAATTCCCACATCCCATTAATTAAGAAGCATAATGATGTTAAAAGATTTAATGTTATAAACATGCTCTAAATGAGCTTATCGATAAGATGAACATTTATGTATTTATTGGCAAATCAGAGTACGAAAGTACCTGTCTTCATTTGATAACCGAATATACATAAAATTAGTATGCGGTTAGTTCTTGGAAGCGCAGCATTCTGGTAGTATCCCCTTCACTAATCGAAAATTGAAATAAGATAATGCAAATAAAAAAGTAACGAAAACAAATTATATGTAAATAAATTTATTCCCTTTTATTTTCAGTAGATACAAAAAATTAAACAAAAGTTCTAACATACCCATCCAATTTTCTTCAAATAATTTAAATATTTTCTAAATGTGTTTATATTATATTTTGGAACTTGAAATTTATTTTACTATATATAAAATAATAATAATAATAATAATTTATAAAATGAATATAAAATTCACAAAGTACATAGGCCTTCTTCAAAAAAATTTTTTTTGTTTACAATCTACACAACTCAGAAGAATCCTTAGTTCTAATACAGACAGTAATTCGAATCCTTGCAGGACACCAACTATATATATAAAAGTGCCACTCAGAAGTCAAACCGATTAACTCCAATTTTTAAAATATTGCTAGTAATGTAATATAATGTAATCTTCAACATATAAAGTGAATAATGAACTTGATAATCTTAATATTGCAATGCAATATACATTTTTCTGTAATCAATAACCCTGAATTTCCTACAAGCTGTGAACATTGGGCTTCATTTTCTGTTTGTTTATATGTGGAGTTTATCGCTTTGGTTTCTGAGTGGCACATATATATAGTTTACTCTAGAATGTATATATTGATTTTAATTTTTACAAATTAAATACAACTGACTAGTTTTTTATTTATGTATAATAATTCAAAATATTGATTGGATAGTTATAAAATGAAATTTCCCAATTTTTTAATCATTTTTAATCATAAATATGGAGTTTTTCACCACTTGTATTTGTTTAAACGAAATGTTTATTTAATCATCGTTCATTTCTAAAATACTGAATTAAATAAATAAACAAGTATAAATTTCGTTTTTTATGAATTTTTTTTTTTGTTTATCACAAAATATAAATCTGTATTATTATTTTTTTTTAGATTGAATTAAAAATATAAATCAACTAATTTTTTTATAAATTACCTGAAGAAAAAATTTATACTCTCTCACTGGGAGATAATTTTTTTTTTTTTTTTTTGCTTTTACATTCCATGATTAATGATTCACTCTCTCATTCTCGAAACAACACAGTAACTGATTTGTCTTTCATTCAATTTACTAGATTTATTCTCTAAATTCATTTAAAAAGTCCCTAAATTGCAAATAAATTTGAAACTTGTATGTCATTAATATTTATTCTCTTAATGATTATTTCATTGACCCGGAAGAAGAGAACAGTCATCAAGATTAATAAAAAAATAAAATAATAACAGGTTAAGAATTAATAGTTATTGTTGGTTGTAGGAAATTTAAAAAAATTAAATAAATATTTTCCAATTTCTCTGATTAAATTCCAGATTAGGTTATATTTTTAATTCTTTTTTTATAGTGTGACTATTGTTCACTTTTTTAACCTTTATATATTTTTTTCTTTAATCTACTTTTTTAAAATTAATTTTATATAAAATAATTTTATCAATGAAAGCAGAACATTGTCTAATTTCCAACCATAGCTTTAAAATAATTGAAAATAAATGATGAGTTCTACTTCTTTGTATTTCTAAATTTAAACTTTAATAACATCACGCGTGTGAAGGTGGTTATTTAGAAAATACATCTTCTCTCCTCTATCTCCGGTTGTTACGCCAGTGATTGTTGATTATAATGGAAGACAAATATTCAGTCGTTTGAAACGAAAATTTACAATATTTGAGGAGAAACTGTGTTGCCTCTTCAATTATGAATTCCCTCTTGGGCAATGAAAGTGTTCTTATCTTCCGGGTCCAGACGCCTTCATCTCAACCTCTCTTTTGTGGTCACCTAAGATCTTGAGCCTCTCATTCGATTACCAGGCCTCCTCTTATTTACGCCACTTAAGCTAATTTATTTTCCTAGAATTATTAACACTCGGCTGGTTATCTTAGCAAACAAAATTTAATGAAAATTTTAAAAACTGACAATAGAATTATTTCTTAAACTAATCTTAAAATATGATTTAAGAATAATAATGGAATTGTTGAAAGATCGAGGGGAGGTCATTAAGTCCGTGACTTCTTGAATGAAATACAGGTTTTCGGATAAAAAAATTATTTTATTTTTCAACGTAGTCTCCTTTGACATTTACTTTACTTCGTCCAAAGTTTTTCCAATTTTTTTATCCCTTCCAAAAAATAAGATTTGTCGAGAACATCAAAATGGATTTATTTGTAAGATGATTTCATCGTTGGTGTCAAATCTCTTTTCCGCCCAGCCATTTCTTCAGGTTTGGAAACAAGAAATAGTCACTCGGAGCTAAATCCGGAGATTAGGGTGGATGAGGGAGCAATTCGTATCCCAATTCATGGATTTTTATGGAAATTGACTTTTTTCCATTTTCTTCTCAAATCACGAAGTAGTCTGCTACTCAAAATGGATGTCAAACAAAAACTAAAAGACTCAGCTGGTTTAAATTTCAACAGGAGTCATACAGGAGTAGTGTTGCCATTTTATTTAAGAGACAGGAAATTCAAAAAGTCACGGACTTAGTGACCTGCCCTCGTATTTGATTTTCTTTTCTAAAATCTAATTAGACAACAAAACACCAAGGATAATGAGGAAGATTGTTCAAATTTTAATGAAACTCAATAAAAAAAAATATGAATTTTTATTATTATATAATATTCATAGAAAAATGGAATAAAACCTGATAACTAAAAATATTTTGAAACTCACAAAACTTTTACATTATTAAACTTTTGATAAAAATTTCATTGGTGATTTTTTTAATGGATTCAAAACCTATTTAACTGATTTTAACCTATGCCTATTTTAATTTTTTTTTTCTGAAATTGAAGATAAATTTAGAAAAAGCTCATTGAATCAAGAGGGAAATAAATTAATGACATTATGTTGTCTATATAACAAGTGAAATAGTGTATCGTGGAATTAGGACGTTCAAATTGGTGACCTATTCAAAGTTTGTCATCCGTAAAAAAGTGTCATTCGTAATGTGAAATATAGTATGTGCGAATAAAACCAGGGATTAATATATTCATTTGCACAAACAACAAAAAAAATTCGCACAAAGCCCTGAAGGAATGTTCTCCTTAATTATAAATGATTTGTTTATTATTATTATGATTATTAAGTTTAAGGAAATTGAAGAAAAATGTTGTTTGTTGTCGGGGAATATTGTTTAACCATTACTTCAAAATATTTTTAATTAGATCGCTATTATCCCTACATTCTGAAAAACAAAAAAAAAAGGTAGAATATATTAAATATTGTTTATTGATTTAATTGGAATTTACATGAAAACAATGTGTAAGTAAATAAAAATTGTAAACTTAATTAAAATTGAATTAATTGATTCATTCAATTTTTGAATTGTATTTTTTTGCGAAGATGAAAAATCCATTATTATGACCCACCATCGTTATGAAAAGATTTTAAAAATTTTATTAATCTTTTTATATCTTTTTTAGCTTTTATTATAATTTTATGATTTTGAATTCTTAGAAAAGCGATGAAGATAACCTATTACAGTAAAAATACTTTAATAGTTTATAAAATAAAAAATTTGTTCCTATTACATTGTTAATTTACTTCGATTCCTTCACCGTTAATCTAATTGAATAATTTTAATCAATTATATTTTCTTAAAAGTATTACTCTTAAAAATATAATACGAATAACTGTATAGATTTTTTGCCTTATTTGTTTTTATATTTATGTTCATAAAATTATTTAATCTAAATAACAGATTTTATATCTTTTTGTTCCAATAAATAATAAATTACATACGTTTTCAATGTAAAATAGGAAATAATGTATATATTATATCTATATATATATATATATATATATAAATCACTTTTTTAGTTATGAATTCGTATTTCCTCTATTGATTAAAAAAAAACAATTTATACATTTATTGAACAGAGAGGTAAACATTAATTTTTGCAATTAACATTTTATCTTTTTTAATTAATTTCTATAGGGATATAAATAAATAAAAATGTAAAATATTATACTTTTAATTAATAATAGGTTTTTATATTCTCCAGGTAAGAAAAACTTTATTTTAATTATTATTGTCATCCGTTTTTGTAAATAAGATCAAACCTACAGCTATAATTATGATATGAGAGTGATTGTGTAAAAACAAATTTTGGAAAAACACCTGTGAACGAAAGTAAAAAAAGACAATAAGATTCACAGATAAAAAGTTGCCAATAATGTAAATGAAAATGGGAAGTTAAATAAAATTTAATAAAAATAATATGGAGGAAATTAGAGTAATATGAATATAAAATTGACTGTCAAAACAGTATAGAAAATACAGAAAATATAGAAAATACGCAAACTATAAAAATTTATGATAGGATAGGGCAATAAGACTAAAATATGAAGGGACCCAGCTAACAATGATATAATAATAATTTATCCAAATGTGAATGGTAAAGGATTAAAATAATAAAACAATTGATATTGGTATTAATATAAAAAAACAATTTAACAAAAGTTAAAGTAAAATAATAATATGAATAAGGTACGAACAATTGATTATAATAATGATTTATGATTATAATATGACCAATTTGAGCAAAGAGAAATACCTGCTGGCAAAAAATAATAAAACCCCATGTAAAGTTTAATGATAGGAATATTTATAATAATATAATAATGGGATCGGATTTGTTTAATAAATTTAAAAGCAGAATAATAGTAAATCTAAAGTAAGATTTACTTATACAGAAATTAACTTTAAATAAAATTAATTCCAACGTGATTAATACTATAATACCACAGTGACTCTTTTCGAGTTTATTCTGGCTCAATTAAAAAATCTATTTTTTTAAATTTATATTTTTCAATATGGCTCTAAAAAAAAGGTAAAATTTTTTCCCGATTTGGCTCTTAAACATTTTCGATTTTTCAATATGGCTCTAAGTATCACCAAGTGTGGCCACCCTTGATATAATATACACCTATACAACATATTGATTTTTTCATTATTTATTTCTTATTTTAAAATTATATATGGAAGACGTCACATGATATCCATATTGAAATTTGACTCCCGCCTTTTTTTAAAGGATATTGTATTAATATTTTTTTATATTTAAAATATTTTAAAATTTTTTATTTAATTTCGAAATAAAATTAAAAATATATATTTTAATAATATTTTATAATTATAAATTACGATATATATTTATCATTCTTCAAATAAAAAAAAATATTCATGCACTTAGAAACATACCTAATAATACATATTTATGTGTATTATTGAGGACCCCAGTTCCATTCATTTTTATCAGATTGATGCAATGATGCAACATTTAATAATTGTAATAAATAATTAAAGAATTGTATATCAGCTCGGTGTCCCAAGTATTAATATTATCAGCCAAACCCAATAATAATGAATTATTTTTTTTAGCTTAATTACCGAGCCGAGGCTCGGGGTCCCGGTACTAATATTTAATTATAATATGAAAATTGCATAAAAGTTATCAAATACTTGTTAATTAAGTATTATATATTATTAATTTTTCAAATAAAAAATATACAACACTAAAAGAGTGGCAAGTTTGAAAATGGCCAAAAAATTTTCGAGCGAGGTTATATATATCTACTTTAATTTAAAATATTATCTTGAAAACAATATTATTTTTATCTAACATTTTCATACTAAATTATTGATTATTTAATAAACCATAAATAAACTCGAATTGTGAATTTAAATTATAAGACCTTTCGATAAGTGGGCTTTAAGTTCAATAAACTTTTCACGAGTCATATATAAAAGGATATACGTACCTAAGATCTTTTGGGAATTATTTTCCCAAGGAAAATGTTTGAATGGATAATTGAGTGTATTGTAAATACATAAAGATTTTTTTCATTACTTTTATACTTATTTTAAACATTAAAATATATATATATAAATATATATATATTTAATTATAATTTAAGATTTTATTTTACCGTTTCAACTATTTATTTAAACTTTTCATTGAAAGTAATTTAAGAAATGGAGATATTTAGAAAATTGTGTTTTAATGAAATGCTGGTTAACTTTTAACTGTTTGATTCTACATTAAAACATTTAACATTCAAATGATTTAATAAAATGGAAATAGCCTGGCTTCAACTTCATTGATAGTTTGCATGTAAATTCTAGCTTTTGCGCATTTATCAAAAGTCGATTTCTCTGAAATTATTCTCTACCTCTTCTTTCTTAATTTATTATTCATTAATAGTTATTTTGCATTCTCTAAAATAAAATTTGAATTAGTTTTTAAATTTTTTTATTTATTATTATTATTATTATTATTATTATTATTTTAAGTTTAAAAGCCTATGTTTGGTTATTTTAAATAAATTTTCCCAGGCCCGGCACTACCGGGCGTGCATGCACGAAAGCGATTGATTAGAGGGGACGGCCGCTATAATTATAAAAAAATTGTCGGTGAAATAAACAATTAAATTTCACGATTAGACAAAATTTAAAAAAAAAAATTTTTTCTTTTTTCTAATCGTGAAATTTAAATGTTAATAAATAAATAATTTCATAAATTCATAAATTTTATGTATAAAAATGCCAAAAGAACCCGAAAAAGAACACAACTGCACAACACAATTATAAATTTGGTTTCAATTTGATCATCATTGGCAATTCTGAGCGTATGATTTTTACAAGTCTCTTTACAAGACTCTTCTATAACAAACTGTGACTTAGATGGGATGGTTTTATTTTGTTTTTGTATAGAAAAAAAGTGAAGTTTTTATATTTATTAAGGATTTTTTACTTAAATTAAAGAAAAAAATAACCTTTAAAATAAATTTAACATTGAGAATGTTGGCTTCATCAATATTTTCCAAGAATTATATACATTTTTTTCATCATCTTTATATGGATGAAACATTTAAAAAAAAATGTAACTAAACTCACTTTACAACCTATTAACAAGACTATTTAGGAAAGTTGAGTTAAGACAATAAGTCCCCTAAAATTGCAATTAAAGGAGGTAATATAAGTTTCAAAGTATTAATAGAAAATGACACCAGAGAAATAAAAACCAAAGTTGGTACAAATTCTTTACTGGGCAAAGTTTCGACATTTAAATTTATTTGTTCAATTTTGATTTGGGATTATCTCCTTAAAAACATTAATATCGCTAGTAAAGTACTGCAATCTCCTAAGTCAACAATCCCTTCTAAATTACGAATCCGTTCAACTACTTAATTACCGTTTTTTTAAATTCTTCTAGATCCGACAAAGCCTTTAATAAATATATAAATGAAGTAAGAGCCATAGTGTCTAATCTTGACATTAAAATATAGTTTCCTATTATAAGATAAAGATTAGTGATTTGATTAACAAATGATGATTTGATTACTTGATGAACAGATTCACGAATTGTACTTTACAATAGTAGATACTGCTTTGAATTCCATTCAAGAAAGGTTTAACTCATTACACTAATGTAATATTTTATTTAAATTTTTAATTAAATTTATAAATAAGCCTGAAGACGATTTTAAAAAACCTTTTGAGACGGTAGAGGCAAAAATTACAATTTAGAAAATTTCCTCGTTTTTAAAGAGCCACTAACATTTTTGTTTCAATATTATAGTATTTGAATAGGATTTGGGAAGATGGTATAGATTTTTTTTTCTTTTCAAATAACTAAATAAACCGTTCTCCATGAGTGTTGTTATCATGTCTGCAGCATTTTTTTTTAAATATAATATTTTGAGTTTTGAAAATAAAATAATATAATTATTAATATTTAAGCATAGAACTAGATAGCCGCATCATGATCTAGAAAGAGTCAAATACGGCTCGCGAGCTGCATGTTTCCTATCACCCTCTGTGCTAAGAGAGATTGGCAAACTTAGCTCTTATTACATTAAAAAAAGTTTCGTTAGAATGTGATTGAATTTAGACTAATTTATTGACGAAAACAAAGTAAGAAAGCAAAAAGAGGAAAATTTTAAATTATATTTTTTAAGTAAAAAAATTTTAAGAAATATATTAATATAAATAATTAAGTAACAATTAAATAAACACTAAATTTTTATGTAGTGGCGGACTAAGGGTAAAGTGGGCCCTAGGCAACATTGTAATTCCAGGCCTATCGGGAAAAAATGTTACCTTTTTTTTAGGGAGCCACGGTTTGGCCACCGTTACCATATAGTATGCGTTATCTAGACACGTAATTTTCGATCCCCAAAAAATTGCGGGCCCTAGGCATTGCCTATGTTGTTTTACTATGCATATTTATAATTTCCTTTCTTATAAAATATTTTACGGGTTTCATGTAAAGAAATAAAGATTTTATCAATTTTGTATTAGAAAAGAATATTTTTTAATTTTTGTAATATTAAGTAAATTATAAAAATTTCAATACACAAAAGTAGCTGGTTTTTTCAATCGAGGAAGATACAAGAGGGGAAGAACAGCTTAAAATAACTTGCGAATTTACCTCTAGAACCGGCCCTGGATTTTGCTAGTTATATGCTTATTTTAGGTTCTTTTATGGAAAATCTTTTTGTAACCTAAATTTACCAGATTAAACCATTTATATCTTTAATTTGAAATTAGTTTCAATAAATCAAGAACCAACCTTGTGTTAAAGGCATGACATTTGTTATAGAATAAGAGAACAAAGATGTCCTTGAAAGAGAAAGAGATCCATTTGACATTCTTCCAATATATCCAAATAAAATTAAAAATATCTTAGCAACTCAAGGGGGAAATTTTTTATTTGTTTATTTTTCCCTCATTCTGTAAAAGGATTGTTTCTTAAATGAAATTTAAATCATTTCTTATAAATCTTTTATATTATTTTTTTATTTGAATTTATCTTAAATTTTATTTATTATGCTTTAGTACAAGGCAGTCAGATTTGAAGTAAGCAGTGACTCTAGTTTTCTAAAATGTAATAAGGGACGTTAAGAAGTAGAAAGAGAACAAAAGTTGGATGAAAATAGCTCAGAATTGGGATATTTGGAGGAATATAAATACTGCAACCAAGATTTATCGTGCATCGTATAATCATTCTGACAGATATATAGATAGTATTTAATCTATAAATTTCTAATTTAAATTAGTTAGGAGGTATATTCTTAATTTCAAATATGGTATAATATAAAATTCATTTGTTATAAATAAAAATATATATTAATAATAATTATATGATAAAAAATATATCTATTCGTAGATATATAAATCTTGCCGTTTTCACTGATTATTTCAACCCCCCCCCCCCCCCCCAATCACTCCTTTAATCTAATAACTTGGAACTCACAAACTAAACATTTGTATTATTAGATGGTACCTTTTAAACAGATAAATATAATAAATATTAAATTATATTTTCTTTTCTTTAATTAATTTACATTTTTGCTGTATTACAGAGGAGCAGTTGGACGAATTCTCTGTCCACGTGGCTCGCCACAGGCCCGAAGAGTTGGCCAAGTTGGCCAAAACGACCAAATTCAGCCGCAAGGAGATCCAGCTTATCTACCGCGGCTTCAAGCAGGAATGCCCAACGGGCATGGTCGACGAAGATTCCTTCAAGACGATATTCGCTCAGTTTTTTCCACAAGGAGGTAACCAACAAAATTATAATTTATTTTTAAATATCCCCTATATGTGTAATAACAAATATATCAATATTCTGGTATATAAATAATTATTTTTAGTCAAAATTTGAAAAGATCTATCATCTAGATATTTTCTATGAAAATATTTTATAGAATCAAGTTCTTTTTTTAAATGATTGATTTGTATAATATTAGATTGGTTGAAAATATCCCCTTCCCAAAAAAAAAATTGCATATGGTATATATTGTGTTCTCATTTTTTTTATTTTTGATATAATTAACAAACAAACATCGAAGTCATTAGTCTATTCCAGTGTTTCTCAAAGTGTGGGTCGGGACCCGGTTACCGGGTCGCAGAAAAATTTTACCGGGTCACGAAAATTTTTTAGAA
The DNA here is from genome assembly GCA_963082975.1 of Labia minor. NCBI lineage: Eukaryota > Metazoa > Arthropoda > Insecta > Dermaptera > Spongiphoridae > Labia > Labia minor. The sequence continues at coordinate 39,081,380 of OY720344.1, read as the reverse complement.
ATTCTTATTATTTTTTTTACATCATTAGAAACTTGATTTTTATTGAAAAATAAAATTTGTGTTCTAAATAAATGTTTGTTTTTTTTAATGAAGTGGGTCGCGACAAATTTTAAGACCTCGAACCGGGTCGCGGTCAAAAAAAGTTTGGGAAACACTGGTCTATTCTATTCTATCGATTAATATTCCATTAAATAGTAAGTTTTCTCAATTTTTTTTAAAAAACAACGAATTTTGATAAGGAATTATTTTAAATATATAAGTATATTTTTTATGATAATAAATAATACTAATAATAAAAATGATTTAACATAAATAATATGAATTAAAGAGTTCATTGAATGATTAGAAATATATTATTATATCGCAAATTATATAATATGATACTTTTAAAAGAAAGATTCATCATAAAATTCAAATATTGGAAATAAAATAGCTTTGTACTTATACATATGGGAAATAGCTGAGACTACTTAACGAGAAATTACATGACCTCTATGCATCTCTAAATATGTTAGGGTCATAAAATCGAGGAAGTTGTGATTGACAGTACACTTGGCTAGAATGATTTAAAAAAGACTGACGAGAAATTTGATTGTAGAGAATCCAATTGAGAAGCATCCGGTAGGTAAACCAATGACGTAGCTGGGAAGACAATGTAATGTGGAAGGTGTCAGAGTTGGAATCGAATTGGAGTTGAATCAAAGCAGCTCAGGATAGGATGGGAACGTTTTGAGAAATATGGTTTCTACAACCAAGAACTTTTGAGTCCCGAAGGGTCACAGAGATCGATAATAATATACCTTAGAATAAACTTTTTCTAAATTTGCCTTATTTCTTTTAAAGAAGGTATGTCAAACCAAGGGACACATCTTCTATTACAAACAAGCCACGTGCCAGATTATAAAAAAAATCTACAAGTGAAAGCAAACAGAAATTTTATTAACATGGTAATTTCTCATATGTACAAAATAATATATAAATATTTAAAATCTTTTCACAAACTAACATTAGTTAAATAATAGAAATTTGACAATGTTTATCATGAACAAAATCTTTAAAATTTGGTTGAATTTGTTGAGCTGTAGCAATTTTTAAAATAGATTGGCACATGCTGGTTTGATTTATCACTTTATGATACTTAATAACAAAATATTTTCTTTGGAAAAATCTTTTGTAGATTAAATGAAAAACAATTAATTTTAACTTGTATGTAAATAATTTTTTTTTTTTTTAATATTTTATAACAACGGCAATATTTGATAACAACTTGTAGACGGGCCGCGGGTTTGATATGTCTGCTTTAAAGAATTTTCACCAATAACATTGTTTTATTTAGCATCATTTTAGTACATTCATATTTTATCTTCGTACTTTTTTTAAAACCAATCAACATATCTCTTTCTAATAAAATTTCATTCGATTTGAATTGGTTTTTGAAAAAAGAAATTGTAGTCGAGTGTATTTTAAATTACTAGAGGACAGGACAAGTTTCTGGTTTTCTCCCTCAAAAGTCTTTTATTAGAATTTCAAAAAACCTCCGCCCTCTAAAGCGCAGCCATTGTTCATTCAGTAGATTCTCCTAAGATATTGAGTCCCTTTGCAACTATAAATAAAATCTCCATTACACCACACTGAGAGAATGAGAGACGCAATCTTCTCATACATCGGTTTTTAGCATATGCAGTTTGGCTGATTGAACAAAATCCAAAATTCATAGTTGACGATTTGTTTTAAATAGTGAATAACTATAATCAAGATAAATCTTGTTTAAATAAATAGTAATGTGAATTACTTTTACTTAACAAATATATTTATTTACTATTAAGAGATTAATAATTTTTAATAAATAAAATAAATAGGATAAATAAAAAATACATTTAAAAAAAAAACTTTTATTTTATTTTATATCTGTGAATCTATTAGGTTAAAAATTATTTTCTGTTAGTGTATTTATAATTTTTTTAAAAAAAAGCCTTATAATTATTTTTTATTTATTTCTTCTTTATTTGCCTCTTTTTGGCCTTAACTTAATGAATTAATAATCAAAAAATGAGCTGTAACCAGGAACACGACCGACGATTTGAAATAAATTAATTTCCAAAGTACATTATATATATATATATATATAAAGTATCAAATATAATATTTTAAAAACTTGAATTAAAATGAGTAAATTAAATTATCTTGGTTTTTATTTTTAGTTTAATTACTCAATTATTAATTACTACTACATTTTAAGTGAAATATTTTCCGACAATGAATATAAAATTAATACTTTGTAAACTACCACTTACGGTTTTCGGATATACACCAAAAGTTGATGAATTCATGCGAATGATGCTTTAAGTAAATATACCAAATTTTATCAAAATTCGTTGAGCTGTCATACAGACAGACATCATGCTAAAAATCCTTTTTTCTGTTAAGAAAATGCATGATTCGTGGAGATATGTAAAAATCCCCACATGTGAAATTTGGTGTGAAAACAATATCTTCCCTTTCTTTCTATCGGTAAAAATTGAAATTAAAAATATTTCTATATTTGTTAATTTATGCTATAAAGAGTGATATTTATTTTAACACCCAAGGGTATAAATCATATGTTTATTAAAATAATTTTTAACAATTATCGTATTTTAATTTTAATATTTTATTAACTCGCTTTGCTATATTTCATTAAAAAATTATGAATTCATTGAAATATATAGATATCTTTAATATAGAGCTGTAATAGATTTAATGATTAAAAGTTGGGCAGATCTTTAATGAAAGATGTGGATATTGATTGGTGCAAGGTCAACAATTTTAAAAATACGTGGTAGATAGATGTCTTTATTCCAATAAAGTTTCTAAATATTATTTACCGATAAATCAATCAACTAGTTGGAATTTCTACAATGCGATGGATGGTTTATTTTCTCAATTTAGAAACTAATTTGAAAATTTTAGGTCTTCATTTCATTTAGCTGTAATTTTATTTTTGAACATAACAATTTGAGTAATTCCTCCCAAAATTTTAACTATTATTAAAAAATCAATAAACTTATACTTAAATGTTATCTTTTAGAATAAAAATGATAATTATTCAAAAGATTTGTATTTTACATGAAAATGTTAGATAAATAAAAAAAAAATTATATTTTTTATTTTATCAAATCAATTATTACTTATCTCTTCTAAAATGCAAAGTTGTTTTAATTTAATCATTTATTACATTTCATACTTAATTTTCTTGATCTTCATCCGTTTGACTCTTATTAAGATATTTGACTCCCTGATTTTTATACAAATGGTTGATTTCTGAATTTTTGATAAGAGCTTTCTCGAGAGAGCAGCTGCTTTAATATATCTCATACATTTCTTTTCTCGCTTTAACGTCACCCTCTCTACTTCATTTAACATTTCTACCTCTTACTTCATTTACCATCTTCACTTTTTTCTTTTCTTATCTTGTAAGGATATGTATATATATATATTTTTTGGTTTATTCTATTATGTTTCGCTTAATTTTATTTTTTTAATTAACCTATTTTCTTTAGTTAATACCAATATTCATTTTGTTTATCTTGATAATCATAAGAACCACCATACTTACCATTCTCTGGAGCCCCCCCCCCCCCCGGGCTCTCTCAAAGACAAACTTTAATTAAGATTTGTTTTTAAATTAAATATTTAAAAAAGTTTTGTATATGAAACAGTGATTTTACAAAATCTGGCAAAAAATTTAATTTTGTATTTTATTTATTCGTATTCACAGTTTTAGAAAGAAAATATTTTTTTCCAGCTATAAGTAAATCATTTTAGCTTTCCTCATGGAATGAGGATAGCTTATACGATGGTTGGAAAATTTTGAAAATTTTTGCTCCGAGATTTTTTGAGATCTCCACTTTTCAGACGGTTCTGAATCCAAAACTTGTGAAAAAAAATTTTTTGAACTGGCCGGCCGGCCGTTCATTACCGAGATTACGCCTAAACAAAATGAGATATTGTCTTGAAATTTGATATTTAAATGTTTTTTTGAGGGGAATGATGGGCGGGGATTGGATTGTTTTTGGACAAGATCGGACCATAAGTGAGGGTAGTTTAAAGAGGTGTCAAAGCACATTTTATTGATTTTCTCAATAAATACCGATTTTTAAATTTATAGGAAATCGAATTTACTAAAAGTGTCATTATATTAATTTTTACCTAAACTTAATAATAAAGGAGTTATTTATAAAAAATTTCTTTAAGATTTCGAAAGGTGTAATATGCGTTAGGCGATTTTAAATTTATTACTTCTTTTTAGACGCCTCGTAGGGTGTTGATTATCAAAGTTTACATTTTCGAGGTCCTGGGTTCAATTCCTGGGCCTAGCAAGGAATTTTCTCTAGCTGGGGTCAAAATTGGGAAGCTATTTGATAAAAAGTCCTCATCAAGAAAATCAAGGTAGAGGTTGATAGGACTCGTTCTACTGATCATATAGGACACCTAATTAATATAACCGACTTGATAGATGTTTTCCTTAAGTAGGATATACAAAAGTCAGAGGATTATTTAATTTCTTATAATTTAAGTCTATCTATAAAAATTTTAAATCATTTACAATAGATCACACAATTATTCCTCAGTTGGTTTGTAAAATATGTTAAATTTATAAAATTAAATCATATAATTTTTCTTTGTATTGGTCATTATTCAATAATTTTGTAAAAGTGAAATAAAAGATAGCTCGCAATATAGGATACAACACGCTTACTATCATCCTTGTGGTCTAAGTTCAAATCCCAGGGCTGGTCTTGGAATTTCTCTTTTCTATGGAACTATCCACCCAGCCTCCAAGATCAAAATTGGGAAAATGAACAAAAAGTTTTTGAGGATGCGTCTACTGATGAAAGAACAAACGCCTTTACCCCATTTAAGCGGCAATCGAATTGATAGGCGATGACTTTTCGTATAAAGTCAGTTTTTTTAAAAAAAAAATCTCGGCGAGCGAAAAATTTGCCAAGTCGAGCCGCGGGTTGACCAACTCTGGTTCACATATAACTGTAAAAATCCTTCATGAACCAAATAATAATATCAGATTAAAATGATTCATTTTACTAAGAGCAAATAATAAATGCTTGTTAATTAATGTTTATTTACTGCCTTTCAGATGCAACTCAATATGCACATTATGTGTTCAACACGATCAAACATGGCCAAACGGGCAAAATCAGTTTCGAGGTGAGCTAGTGAATATTATTAACCTAATTAATCATTACACTTTTATATTTTTCAAAAGAATTACAACTCTTCAATTAGCAATTAAATATTATATATATATATATATATAGTATATATATTTTATTTTTTATTATTTAAATGATCTAGATATGTTTTTACAAAATAATCAATATTTATGTAAAAATACAGATTATTGTAGTCCTTATACATGAATAAAATCATTTTTTTCTTCTTAAATAAAATAGTTGATTTGTATTAATTTTTTTATTTTTTTAATAGAATAAATTTGATTAAATGAAATAATAAGAGATTTAACATTTGTTTAATATTGATTATTAGAACGAGAACATTAAAAATAAGATGATAAAGCTTGAATAAAATTATAAAAAAATATAGATTATATTTTTTAGACATATATATATATATATATATTAAAATTTAATACCATATTTAGAACTCCGATTAGTCTGTTAAAATTTATAAAAAAAAAACGTATTTATTTATAATCATTCATAATCCAAATATGCTTTGATATACTAAACAAATATATCTATACTGTTTTTGCTGTTAGGGATATTTAATTTATTATATAGTTATATTATAGTTTACCTATATGTAGATACATATATATTTGAATTCTCATAATATAATTATAAAATAATGCACTTGGATTAATATACTTTAATTCAAAATAAATAAATATTTATTTAAAAAGTATTGCGGATTCAGGCGAAATAGATCAACATTAGATCAGATATTCTCTTTGAGGCATATATTAGAAAAAAAATGAATTCAATATTTCTGTTCAATTATTTGTAGACTTTAGTAAAGCAAATGAGTCAATAGACTGGGATAAACTATTTCAAGTTTTGATCTTAATGGGAATTCCGAAAAAACTAGTACGTAAGATTCAAATTTGTTTTGAATAGGCAGGGCATGTGGCTAGAATGGGAGAGGAAAGAATGGCGAAAAATATATTGGAAGAGAGACCGATTGGGAAACGTCTTTTTTATTTATAAAATAAGTTATTTTATATAATAAAATTTGACAATTTTACAGCTGTCAGTATATATTTTTAATATATAATATAACTTTGATTGCGCCCTTTAATAATAATAACAATAATTATTATTATTTATTAATTATTATTTTCCGAGTGGGGGAGGGCTCTTGAATGTGGCTTAATTTCTCAAATTACTTGAGATACATACATTTCAAATTATCATTTAGTTATAATTATAATATTATTACACGTTCATAAAAGTTCAATAATTATTGCAGGTCAAGTTCGAACGCATTCACTGAATGATGCAATAGGATGAGCCGAGGGGACACCTGTTGATTTGCCAGGCCCATTAAACTTATTCTCTCTTCTACTTCCCTTGACAAAAATATGTATATACTTGTAAATATCTAAATAAAATCTAGAAATTATTATAAATAAAATAATAAGAAATTAAAATTAATTTGAATATAATTATTTTTAATTATAATAAAATAAATTCCGAAAATTCAATTTTTATAGATTTACTTTTTATTATTTTTAATATATATATATATATATATTTGATCGTTTAGGTTTCCATGAAAGTTTTTATTATTAGGAGAAGTTATTTCCGGGTTATTTTCACATTTGATTGTGATTGGGGATCTTAGTCTGTGAATCTCAAAAGATTCCCCTGCTCAGGTAAATCCTAAAGGATCGGACCTCGGTCGGCCTCGTCAGGAGTAGACGTGTGTCAGTTTCAATATTCAATTCAAAATCTTCCATCCATTTAACCCAACATCGACTCTTGGTCGCAGAGACTATGACCCAGATTCCCAAATAAATTATCTTGAAAATGTTGCTAAAATGAGCGTCAAAACGTCGACACTCAAATCTCACAATTAAACGTAGAATATAATAGGGAAATATTTTTTTTCCTAATAATATTATATACCTATATATATATATTAAGTAATTGCATTTATATTTTGCATATCTAACCATTCAATTAATAAAAATATTTCTCTTTTTCATGTGTAGGACTTTTTGGGCATTTTGTCCAAGGTATCGCGGGGTTCGGTACAAGAAAAACTTCAATGGATCTTCGGACTATATGACTTGAACGGTGATGGGCTCATTACGAAGACTGAAATGTTGGATGTGGTACAAAGCATTTATGAAATGTTAGGCCGAAGTACCGAACCCCTTGTTGATGAACATTCCGCTAAAGAACATGTCGACAAAATCTTCCATGTAAGTTTTAATTATATACCAATAATGAATTATTCACAAACTGAAAGAATCTATCATATAAAACAAATATAACAAATAAATATATAATTTACTTAATTACCTATTGTATATATATATATATATATATATATATATATAATCATTTTAAAAATTATATTTTACTAGAAAATATATTATTTTTATTTAATAATTTAAGTAACCATTATTTTTCTGTTATTATTTCATTGTTATTAGATGTTAATAGATATTAAATTAATTGAGAAATTTATTAGCACTGTAGTCTTTATAATGATAATACTACTCTATATTTTATCTCCAAGTCCAAAAGATATTTAATCTAAAAAATCATTCATATAAATTTGATTAAATAATATAGAATGCGGCAAAATATCTGATATGGATTTGAAAGTTTAATAAAATGTTTATTAATTCAGAAAAAAGAGCCTACTATTTAATTTCCCCATCACGTACAATAACTGCCTTTATTTCATTCAAATTGTAGGGTTTATCAATAAAAACTTTAAATTTAAGATATGTATTTGATGTTACAATTTAATATTTTAAACCAATTCTTTTATTTTGTTACAGCAAATTGATAGCAACAAAGACGGTGTGATCTCTATAGAAGAGTTGGTCGATTGGTGTTCTCGAGACGAACGAATTCTCCAATCTTTGGAAACATTGGACACGGTGCTGTGATCCAAGCACAGATGTTTTCCTCTGTTCCTTGTATTTCAATTTGTGAGCAGCCGTTTGTGCCAAAAAATCGTTTTGCAAGCACTTTCTAAGGACAACTTGATTATTTTGATATGCTCATTCTATCTCTTTTGTCTGTACGATTGTCAATAAAATAATGAACAAAAATCTATTTAAAAAAAATTTCTACTCATTGACTCGATAGAATTCAATTTTTTCCATTAAGTGATTTTTAAAAATATACATATTTTGAAAAATTTCCATTGTTCATTAAGATATTGATAATCTCAAAAATATAAAGTTCGATTGAAATGAAAATAAAATCCGATTCAAGAAGCAAGACATCATATTTTGTCAAATGATTTCTATATAATTTAATAAATAAAAAAATCAATAAAACAAATGAATTTTTCTAGAAAATATTTTATTAATTTTTTATATAATAATAATAACTTATGACAAAATTAATATTATTATTGTTATTATTTTATAAAATATAAATTATTTAAAAAAAAAAATTGTGAAAATTTTTAAAATGAACTGCGATATAAATTTTAGCATTGATAGACAAATTGATCCTTTTAAGGATAATTTTAATATTATTTGTAATTTTTTTTTATTTTCCTATTATAAATCATTATTTTAATTTTATATTTTGTTTGATAATTAATTTAAAAAAAATAAAACTTATTTATATATTATGCTCTAAAAGAGATATGCACCTTTTGGAATGGTCAAGATATAGGAATCTGGACGTAATTAAGAAAGCTCCAGACCAACAGTTTATCTATTAAGTATTAGTACTCAAGCAAATAGATTGGTATATTTCCCGGCAAACTTTAAGAAAGTAGATTTTAAGAGGGATCGGTATATTGAATATATTTTTTTCTGAAAAGAGGGCTAAGACAAAAGTATTTGTGAATAACTAATTTGAAATAACCATATATAATGGCTCGGAATAAATGTTGAAATTGTTTAATTTAAAAATAGCCTATGGGGAAAACACAATAAAATATTTTTGCTTAAAGCTCATGACAAGAAGATAAAGTGTACCAAAAAAAAGTGTACATGATTTTAAATGTATATTGTTATAATTTTTTATATTCCTTTAGATTTATATTATATTATATTATAATATTTTACTTATATTTATTTAACACATTAAAAATAAAATTAGAGGAGAAAAGAAACTATAAAAAAATTGTATTTGAAAATTTCATCAAGATAAATTGATTGAAAATTATAAATAAATAAATACATTTTTAAATATTTCTTAGCACTTGATTCGATTGTTAAAAATGGATCAATATTAATAAATTGATAGAAGAATAAAAAATAAAATAAAATATTAGAACTAACATCTAGTCAAATATCAAATTAGAAAAATATCTATTAGACAACATTTCAGACTGTTTTCATAATTAAAAAAAAAATATAAGAATACATATTTAGAAATCAATTGACAAAATAATCGAACTCTCTTATTCTCTCTTTTAAACATATAGTCAAAAAAGATATATTTTTAAGATATCCCACCACTTAAATAAAATATTATTAACAGTTAGAAAAAATCTTCAATCTTTTTGACTTTCTAATAAAGAGAATTTTAAAGTTCTCTTTGTACATATCTCAGATTCCTTCATACTTTTTAAACATAAACAATTCCTTCATCTTTAAATTGCTCTAGTCTTACAACGATTCACTTTAAGCTTTAAAAAACATCAATTCACCTCTCTCTCTAAAATCTCTTCTAAATATCTAAATGATAATCATTTTTATGGTGAATTGATGTCATAAATCATATTCTGGATAATCGATTTAATCCCATTTTCTCAGTCTTATAATCAAAAATCCAGATTGATAAACAACATCACTATTTTTCTGTTTATTTTCTATTGGGACAATCTTTTTTAGGACCAAATGTATAGATTTTTGTGGTCATTTAAAAATCTACAATTATATATTTGAAAAAAAAAACTCAACATTCACAATCTAATCTCATTCTATCTTATAATATTCTTAATGTCCCATATCTTAACGTACTAAGTCAGGTACAGGTGCTCTTTTCGTCTGTGGTTGTGAACTTGAATATTTTCTATATGAATAAAAAAAATATTAAACTAAATTAATAATATAAATATATGAATTAAATTCAATTTATGTTATCAATAAAAAAAAGTTAAAAAATAATAAATCAATCATTCTATTGTACAAATCTTTCTATTTGTAATAAATTTGTAGAATATATTATCACAAAAATATATTGAATAAATTGTTAAAAAATTATTTATAAGAGAAAACATATTTCAAAAATAATATTAGAATTAATAATTATTTTAGATTAATTGTACATATATATACAATAAAATATATACATATATAAACTAATACATATGTAATTATATAGAAAAACATGGTACCAACTCAAAGTTCATTATCAGATATATAAACAGAATTTAAGCTATTATATTATAGCTATAAAATAAATATTGGGACTTTTTTTAATAAATTGATAAAAATCATATCTCCAAAAACTTTAATAGAAATATTTGATTATGGATTAAACAAAAATGATTAAGTAGATTAATTTTTAAAATGTTCATATATTATTATAAAATTAGCTTTTTAAGTATTTATGTAAGTATAGAACCAAATCTAATTATTTGTAATATTGTACTTTATTTTTACTTAACATATGGTCCCTTTTATATAAGATTTTAAATGAGGCCCGTCGAGGGGTAATAATTGTTTGTGAAGATCTTAAATAGATCAATGCTCTCAATATTTTCAATATGCAAAGTTCATATATATAAGAATAATGACAATTGATGTAAAATATTTTGTTTCAATTTGCTTGGATTAAGGAAAAAGTGGCTTGTTTGAAAAATATAGAAATTTAATTCAATCTCTATTATTTAATATGTATAAATGATTTAATAGTTTAAAATAAGAGTAATAAATTACTATGTATATAAGTTAGAAATTCTTATGATAAAACTAATATTATTTTAAAAATTGATAAATTAAATTATATTCAAATTAATGTTTGTATGACTCAATAATTATTTAGAAATATTTCATTTAATTATTTAATATATTTGATTACAATAACTAAATATTCAAGGCTTATTGAACACATACATTTAAAGTATAAATAATTAAATATACCAGCTATATAAAAATTATTTTATTAAAGAATTCCAATTTAATATATATATAAATAAGAAGCAAAATCAAAAATGATTTTTTGTTTAAATTTTGAAATTTCGTCATTTGTAATTCTTGTCAAATATAATTCTTCAATGCAGATTAAAAGTATTTTATGAAATATATTTTGAAAAAATATTAAATTTTACATAAAAATAAATATTTTTTCACTGATTTGTTTTCAAATTAATAATAAATAAGTTGACCTGTGGCCAGGCGCAGAACCGACCGACGGTTTGAAGTAAATTAATTTTCAGCTACAGAAACAATTTCAAATAATTTAAATATATCTATTAATGCAATAAAAAACAGATATGGATATAATATAAATATTTTTAATTTTATTTTATTTATAATATATATGCAAGAGCAGGCTGTGACGTCATGAAAAGCTGCATGAAGTCATATAATTTTAATTAAAGAAAAAACTAATGAAGATGATTTTTCTCGAGGTTAAAGCCAATACAAAGTGCATGATTAAGTTGATCAATTCATCATTCTGATGCATTAAGTAAATATATCAAATTTCATCAAAATCCATTGAGCCGTTCAAGCTGTACACATCTATACGGACAAACAGCGGACGGAAGGACATATAAAAATCTCCACATGACGAAATTTGGTGTGAAAACAATACCTCCCTTACTATCGTCGGTCGGTAAAAATTAATTATAAGCAATGAACCTATATATTAAGATTTACAATTGTTTATAAATATGTATATAAATTTTTCAATTAAATTTTTCTTTAATTATTTATTCATGTCTTTGAAGTATTTAACTACATTAGTTTTTGAGAAATAAAATTTATTTAAAAGACTTATTTCAAAAAATTAGTATTTATTGTGTGTTATGTTAACTTTACTTTATAATGATAAATTTGTTCCCATAACAATAATTGTCATATAAAATTCAAAACCTATTTCTTTTAATTATTTTTTAAACTAACATCAAAACTTAAAACAAGCCCTTTTTCCAAACTATTTATAATATGTAAGTGTTAATATGAAATTAATATTTCAGATAAATATTATTATAAGAAATAAGGAAGATAAAAAATTATATTAAAAATTACCGATATGTATTTTATTGAAAGATATGTAGATTTATTGTTTGTAAATTTTTTTCTTTATAGCTAAAGTGAAATTTTGTTATCCTTTATTAAGATATTAATTAATTGTAAATTAATTAAAAAATATCATTTGTTCTATTAAGTGAATTTATACCTTTAAAATACAATTTTGGAGATAAATATTTAATCCTATTGTTAATAAACATACATATATATATATTCTATATAGTATGTAATACATCGAGTAATTCCATTTTTTCTCCACGATATTGGTGTAAATATTTTCACTATTTCATTTATTAGTAAGGTCTTATGAATTTTATTTAATTTGATATACATTAAATGCTTTAGATTATTTATTATAGTTAAACTCATTCAAGAATATTAGAAAAAGTATATATTAGCATATATGATACAGTTGAAATAAAAAAAATTGAAAAACAACAAAAAAAAATAAAAATAGATATTAGGCTTTTAATTTTTTATGAAAATAATAATTTGCTAAACATGCCAAGAAAAGAGATTTTATTTATATAAAATATATAATATATTTAACCTAATTATTTAATTTATTATTGTTCATTTTGTTGAAAAAAAATAAATCTCCATTCTGGGCATGATTAAAATAAAAATGTAAATAATTCATCATTCAACGGTGTATATATTATATTATCCGTTGTTGATGATAATAGGATTTAATAAAAACGCAAATGCAAAAAAGCCTCACCTCCAAGTCTTTCACTAGGCTATATAATTGATTTTGAACAAGTTTCAAATTAATGATAATAATAAAATATTCTTATTCATGTTTAGTATCAATATCTATAATACTGTTTTACTAATAAAGAAATTAAACTTTTAATAAGTAGTTCCTATCCTTTAATCACCTGATATCATTATTTTTATTCTTACAAAATAAATTTCATATGATACTTATAAATATTTCTCTTTGAACCTTCTAATCTAGATATTGTATTAAAGTAGACCAAAATATTAAAATGCATGAAATTATTCATAAAATCTTCTTTAATTTTTTAAACGGATAAGGCGTATACGTCATCATAATTTTTTTTCTGGGTATAACAAAAATAATAGTAATTTAATTTTTTGTCTCTTTTTTAATGGGCATGTCCAGGGCCAGTTCTAGAGGGCGGGAAATCGGGCATTAATTCGGGACGGCATATCTGAGGGCGGCATTTTGTTTATGAAAGTAATAAATTTTATAAATATATTCTATTTATTGTATTGCCCGGGCGCCGAAAATGCTAGAGCGGGCGATATAATTTCTCTTTAGTTTTAATATCATTGAAGATAACATAAGTTATTATACGAATACTGATTTATTTCGATATTTTTTTTTTTTGTAATGTTTGTTTATTCAAAATTTATAAAACAAAATATTTTTTAAGTTCAAAATCGTTGTGTATACCTATTTATTTATTTTTATTTTATCTATTACCAATTGTGAAATATTCTTGTTAATAGTTTATATTTTATTAAAACAGATTAATATATTTTATTTGTTTACATTTTAAAATATTTTTTCTTATGTTTCTGTTTACATATTTGTATAATCAAAGAATTTGGATTTAAGTAAATCGAATTTAATTCGAAATACAAGATCAAGTAATACACATGTAATTTAAATTGATCAGAAACTTCATGAATGATCTTCAAGGTTACAGGTTCGTTAGTCTGTTACGAGATAGTCGTTAATTAAATACAACAATTAAACTTTTGATTTAGAGAAGAGAGAGAGAGGTTGGGTTCTCTTAAACAATTTTTATTATCCAAATAAATTTAATATATATCAAATATAAATAAAATATATCAATAATGGAACTGATATGAAAATAATCTGATCTTGAAATAATTAAATGATTTCAGAAAGAAATGTATATAAATGGTAAGTACTAAGCAAAATAAAAAATGAATAAGACCAATGAAAATAATAAAAATAAAAAAGTTAAGTTTAAATGCCAAAATTATCAAAGTTTATAATAGATTTAAAGTATAATTATAAATAGAATAAAATTCAAATATACAGGTTTTAAAATAATATATAATACATAAATAGCTTTTCACAATAGAATTTACAAATAATAATTCTTTAACTAATAGTTAAAAATATAAAAACTTTAGATTAAACAACATAATGAATGGAGTTTCATGAAAAGAATAATTATCTAGGAGGGCCTGCAGATTGGCAGCAATCAAGTAAAAATTACACTGCTATGATTTAAACACTCTTGGATTAAACAAGGTTGTCAAATATCTCCCTTCCGCCTTTTTCTCGGCTATGTACAAAGCGCTACAGAGCTCGTATCTGGCAATACTATACATCATTTGAAAGGTCTTGATATAACCTACAAAACGACGCTATGCATGATTAGTTTAGATATTGCCTTCAAAATAAACATGGAGTTCACTAATGCCAATATTCGCGCTATTTTAATGTTTTCCTTCTTTAAGGCAAATCCGCTAGAGAAACGTTCCGTGATATTAATGGTGTTTTGGGGAATGGTATTTTTTCACTTCGAATCGTGGAGGAATGGTTTCGACGATTCAGAGCCGGTGAAAACGTCACCATGGTTTTGCTGTGTTTGGTGGGATTGGAAGGGAATCATCCACTATGAGCTGCTCCCATATATATGCCAGACGCTTAATTCTACCATCTACTGCGAACAACTGGACCGCTTGAAGCAGGCGATCGACCAGAAGCATCCAGAATTGGTCAACAGGAAGGGTGTAGGTTCCACCAAAACAACGCCAGACCACACACTTAGTTGATGACTCGTCAGAAGCTCAGTAGGGAGCTCGGATGGGAGGTTTTATCGCATCCACCATATAGCCCCGACATTGCGCCAAGTGATTACCACCTGTTCCTGTCCATGGCGAATGCCCTTGTGTAAAGTTGGACTTAAAAGAGGCTTGTGAAAAGTGGCTGTCCGAGTTCTTCGCAAATATGAAGGGGGTTTCTACGAGGGGGATATTATGAATTTGCCGTCTATAGATGGAAACAGATTATCGAACAAAATTGCGCATATTTGAACTAAATCCGGTCACTGTAACACTTTTTATAAAGCATTGAATAAAGAGCAAAAAAGCGGAAGGGTGATATTTGACAACCTATATTTGTCTAAAAATTTCTAAATGAATGCTATATGAAAGTAATTCCTTCTCTATTGAAGATGTAGAAATATAAAAGTTTTAAGTCACCGTCTGACAATGAGTAAACGGCATAACATTTACTTTTTATAGAATCGAACAAATGGTTATTTTAATATTTTGTTCTTCTAATGTTTAAGGAGGCAAATAACTAATTTTTTTTTATTTTTGTTTTTTAGTATTGACATCAATATCAAATATTATTAATTGAATGTCCATATCACCTAATTTTAAGGGTGTCAACTACTGGTACTTTTAGCTGCTAGTGTTAAAAAATTTATAAAAAATAAAAGAAATAGAAAATTGCATTGGTTTGCACATAAATTCTTCATTATTAACCAATGAATCATATCACCCAAACTTAATTAACGGTCAATGATCCTATTTTTTTACAGCTGGAATTAAGTCTTGATACTCAATTAAAATGAAAAAAAATATTTTCAGTTGCGTAGCAAGTGTATTTTACCTGGGGTTGAGGCATTAATAAATTATATTTTTGTTTATTAGTTGAATATTCATATATACACTAATTATATATATAATTTATATACAGGGACCGCCATGTAACATTTTTTTTTAAATGAAATAAAATCAAAACGGTTGGTAGAATTTTCAAATTTATTTTTTCATAATGAAGTATAGATGTAGTATAGTATAGTGTAATTTATAAATAAAAAATAAATACTTACTAAATAATTATAATAAATATAAGTCACAAATTACAACAAAGAGTAAAGAAAGCTAATATTCGTACACATTATAGACGCTACTATTTCTATTTGAAATATCCGTTAAAAACGGATACGTACGACATCTATTCAATAATAGAAAAAAATATATTTCGTTGAAAGTGTGGATTTAGAGACACCTTACATGTAATAGAATAATTATATATGAACAGTATAAGAAATAACTGCGTAAATCGAGCATAAAAAATTTAGAAAATATATTTAAGGGTTGCTCGTGACATATACATGCGCGTACAATAAAGCCAGTAAGAGGCGCTCGTATATGTCACAAGCAAGTACGTTAAGTGGTTAACAATATTTTAATAAAATCAAAATTAATAATAAAAAGATTAATTAATCTTAAATATATTATAAAACAAACCTTAAATCCAAATTTAATATATTTCAACGGGGATAAGTGCACTTATCTGATTAGACCACGATTGGGAAAGACTCACGCTTGACCTTGCATTAGACCATATATGACTATGCGGTGCGCACTCTTCGCGCCCTATCTCAAACGGTTAATCGTATGAAAAAAAAGTTAAAACAAAAGTTGTAGAGAATTTTATACTCTACAACTTTGATAATAAGTGCAAATCTCATTTAAGCAATAGAAAGCAACATATTCGCGAAAAACAGATTTTTATGACCTTTGACCTTTAATATCTTAAGACCCGGATACGGTAGCATTTGTGACTTTTGAGAGAACATTTAGAACTACAAAACAAAGGTTTATACCAATTTACAGCTTATTATCTCTCATTCCGAGGTTGACCCTTTTTTTTACCTAATATGACTGGGCTATTATTCTATTGCTCGGGCGCCGTAAATGCTAGAGCGGGGCTGTTGCCATCTGTTAATACTCATATTTAAAAATTTGGAAACAAAATTTAAATATAGTATTTACTTTCGAAACAATTAAATATACCTAAATCACTTTATTTTTATTTGTAAATATGCAATTTCCTCTGCCCTCCTCACGAATTGTTAAAGTGTGTATTCAGTCGTACGTGAATGTAAAAATTAAATAAATGAATAAATAATCATTTTGAATAATTACTGATGGGGTATGTTGATAGTTTTAAGCTCCTATTTAAGGAATCTTGACTTTTCTTAAGTTGACACGATCCCCATTCTGTTGGAACCACATGTTCAACCTGGCTCAGTATAAGTCGTAAAGCAATGGCTTCTCCTGCATTGGAACTCCTTTGGGTAAAGATCCCCTGGTTGTGTATAGATAAAACAACATAATTTTTTTTTTTTTTATAGAATTATTTTAAATTTATTGATAATTTATTATTCTTTAGAAATTTTTCTTTTGGATTGTGTTCAAAATATTTGTTATTATCAAATTTATATTGTAATTCATTTATCTTTTTCAAATTAATTTTTTTTAAATTGAAAATTTGTTTAAGTAGCCCTTATAAAATAGGTATGTTGTATTAACTAGAGTTTGAGGCCAGCAGGAAGAGAGGTGAAATTTTATTTACGATTGGTTTATTAATATGATTACACAATTATCTATTTATTGATATTTCGGGAGCGGATGAGATGTAGGGTAGCCGCTCCCGTAGCTCTTGAGAGAGGTTCTTTAAGAACAACGAGGGTTGCGAATGAATGCTAGGTGTCGTAGCCCCTGAAGGAGGTCCAAGGTGAGGCGTGTGCCGGAGGCGGATAAGTCGGACGGAGTGCGAGATCCGATCTCGGAGCCTTAGACGGTCGGCGAATGATGCGGGCGAACCGGAGGACTATCGGTAGATGGCGAACACCGAAGGTAGAGGTGATGTCCGGTGTGTGGCTTGCGGAATCTCTATCTGCCTATTCTCCTCAGCCGGGAAGGTAAAGGTTGTCGCTCTTCATGTCTCTGAGAGTGGCCAAGAGCAGCTTGGAAGTAAACTGGTGATGGAGGAAAGAAATGGAATAAGGAATACGGTATAAGGTAAAGTGAGGTGTTCGGGGCTCCTTTGAATATGCCACGGGCCACGGTCGAGGATAAGTGGAGGGGGATAAGGGACGTTCCCGAGAATAGCGGGAAAGCCCTGTCTTCCTTAAGAGGCCCTAGTCGGGAATATCCGGAGTGCGAGTTAATTGCGCGTTGTTGCTGTAGCTTGGTCATCACAAGTTTTTATATCTTTAACTAAAGAATTATTATTTGAAAATCCTATTAAATAGGTATTTATATATTATTTTAAAATCTGTATATTTGAATTTTAATCAATTTATAATTATACTTTAAAACTATTATCAACTTGAATAATTTTGGTATTTAAACTTAACTTTTTTATTTTTAATATTTTCTTTGGTCTTATTCATTTATTTATTTTGCTTTGTACTTTGTTATTTTTAAATAATAATTACCATTTATATATATATATACATTTCTTTCTGAAATCATTTAATTATTTTAAGATCAGATTATTTTCATATCAGTTCAATTATTGATATATATTAAATTTATTTGGATAATAAAAATTGTTTAGAGAACCCAACTTCTCTCTCCTCTAAATCAAAAGTTTAATTGTTGTATTTAATTAACGACAATCTCGTAACAGACTAACGAACCTGTAACCTTCAAGATCATTCAAGAAGTTCCTGATTAATTTAAATTACACGTCTATTACTTGATCTTGTATTTCGAATTAAATTCGATTTTCTTAAATCCAAATTCTTTGGTTGCAAAATCTCTTACTTGCAACGAGATTATAATGTAGAATAATTTTAATTTTAATTATTTATTAAAAAATGTTAATCTATAATTTTTTTTATTTCTAGAAGGTATAATAAAATTAGAAAAGGTGAATGAAGCAAGAATCTTACAATGACCATCAAGTGTCTACATTTTTAAAATTTCATTCAGCTTTAATTAACGATAAGTCGGCGGTTTTCAAATAACAAAAATAATATAAAATAAATCGCCAACTTTTATTTGCTTTCATTTAAAAATTTTATACACATTAAGATAAATTTTATATGAAATTAACATAATTTCTGAAAAATCACCCAGAGGTTAGTTTTGATTTTTTTTATTTAATTTTTGTCATCGTAAAGTATAAATTTATTTCCAAGGTAACACAGAAAATAAATATTTAATTGAAAAAAGAAAAATAGTTAATCACAATTTGTTAGAAATAATTTAAATTTATTTTCTTTCGAAAAATGACATTCAATTTAAAGAACTACAAATAAATTATTATATTAAACAATAAATTTTAAAATAGTATTTACAAATTAAAAAAAAGGAAATTAATCATGATATAATATCATATTTTAAAAATCTATTAAAAAAATTTTGTCTTTTAAAAAAATTCAATTTATTTTAGATTTTTGTGGACGAAGAATAAAAAAAATACCATATATTTAATATAAAAGAATCACTTTATTTTTTAATTAAGAAATAAAGTTTTCTTTCCTTTATAAAAAGTCGTATAATAGATTATAATCCAAATAACATAAATATGTATAATATATATATATATATGTTTGTAAAAAATAAAGATTGTAAATCAATTGAGAACCAAAGGAATAAACTTTTTAAATATATTTGTAGTACAATTTTATTCATGATATTATTTTTTTATTCTTATTTAAATGTTTTTAAATTGCATGCGCTAACATTTAAATAGCTCTCTTCTTTAATTTTATTTCCAAAGGAAAGTTTTGATTTTTTTAAAATTCATTAAAACTAAATAAATGTAAAAATCATTTTTTTCATGGCAGTCTGAACAAGCATTACACTATTTTCTTCGCCTTTAAAAACCATTTACTTTCAGTTTTTTTGGTCGTCGGACCGCTGTTGGTGTATTCTCGGAATCTGTAGTGTCTGATTCAGATTGAGGTTCTTGTTTTGTACATACAATCATATCGTTTGATTCGGCAGCGAAGTTTCCCGTAGATTTCGCTTTTTCTAGTGTTCGAACTTGAATCACAGTAAAAACATTTTAATAATAATTATTAAATTAATACTAATAATTAAAATTATTTTTTTTATTTTAATTATTATTGAAAAAAATAATTATATATTATCTTGAAAATAGGCGGAAATTTATCAATTTTTTTTCAAAGTGACATTTGTTTCATTATAAGTTGCATTTTTTTTTATCAATATATGACGTTAATATACTTACTTTGTGATTCAAGAAGACTATTTTGTCTTTTTAAATCATCAATATCATTTTGATGTGAACTATTCTTTCTTCGCATATACTGAATATAATCAGCAGCTTTTTTTAAAATTTGTGCTCGACTTGCCTAAAATTAGAATATGAACAATGTATAATCGCTTAAATAATAACAAATATTACCTTTGTTGTTTGTACCACTTTTTCTCCCTGAAGAGAAGGTACTGATTCCCTTAAACTACTAAAGCTGTCTTTTATATGATCTCTTCTTTTTCTTTCTAAAGCATTATGGTGGGCTCGCTTTTCAGCCTAAAAATTAAAGTTGATTTTTTATTTTGTTTTAAGTTTTATACTCATATAATAATCAAAGATTTAGACATTGATGTGCTTTTATCACATTTAAGCATTCTTTTAAATCTAACTAATTAAAAATTTTTAATTTTTTTTCATGTTCAAAGCAATAATCAATTATTAGCAATGAATTGCTTTTAAAGAATTCAACTTTACGAAAATTTAGTTTAATTAATGAATGGATTTAATAAGAATGTTATGTGTCTCCTTTTTTACCACTTGTGTTTTGTTCCTTTTATTTATAAATCTTACTAGTGTGAATTGAATATGTGACTAATCAAATATATTGCCTTTATTATAAAAGCAAATGTCCTTGAAAAGACAGACATGGCCGTGAGCAAAATGAATCACATGACTAGAAGGAGAAAGAAGGAAGTTCAACCACGTGGTGAGTGCCCCATGAATGATTGAACAGAAAAAATATTAATTAAGTTAACACGTTGAAGACCGCACTGCAAAACCGTATTTCATATGTATGGACCGGCATTTTTTTTATCATTATTTACATATATTATTTTTTAAATATTTTTTTCCGTGTACAATAATTTGAGGTAGACATTATTGAACCCCTAGATTTATTTAAATAAAAGTGCCCACGGGGGTCAGGCGTGCCCACCGGGTGGGCATGAGGTCTTCAACGTGTTAAATACCAAGTTTAGTTAAGTTTACCATTTCGTTTTAATCCCTAAAAATCCCCAAATGACTCTATTCTTTCACAATTTAATCATTCAAATACCTTCTGTGACCCCTTTCCCATATTTTGTTCTGATCCTTTTTTTTTCTTCCCGGGTGAACAGTTCATTTGTGTGTCTATGGGGGTGGAACCTTTTCGCATTCGAATCTTTAAAAAAAAAAAATGTAAATAAATAATTTTTGAAAATATTTTGGAATTATTTATTAATTAAATTAATTTAAGGAAAAATGCAAAAATGTGATATTTATAAAAGTAATCAACATAAATTTTAAATCAATTAATTAAATATTAAAGTAAAATAATTGAAGTATGAAAACAAATGTATAAATTAATGATTCAAAAATAACACATTATGTTTAAAAGAAAATTAAATTTAAAATAAATACCATGTATCGTACTGAATTAGAAGATAATTCATAATTCATTTTATTATAGGTTATACAAATTTTAATAAAATAAAAATGTATAAACAAATATAATATATTAGGAGCAATTTATTTTAGAATAATGCAAAGTTTTATGGTTTTACATTATTCTAGAAATTTAAGTTTAATAGATATTTCAATATTACATGCCAAGGATAAAGAAGCTTCCACGTGTTGTTTTAAAAATTGAAAATTTGGTATAGATTCTGCCGACCTCTCACCTCGCAGAATTTGATGAAACTTCGCCAGTTGATTCTTTGATTAATTCTAAAAAACTTTTTCCTTAGTCAATTCTTGGGTAAACTTCTAGTTTTCGAGATAAAAAGGACTAAATTTTAGCTATTGACATCATTCCAACAACTGATATTTAGGTATCAATGAATGCAGCGGTAGAGGGCTCTCTCAGCTTTGTTTTTGTTTTTTCATTAAGTATTAGCGGTATAATCAATTTATATTTAAATAAAAGAAACAATATATATATTATTAATTTAACTATTTACATAAAAAAACACAGTCTATTTACTATTTACATAAAAAACAGGCTATATGTTAATTCACCATTAAAATATTAAATAAATGGCTTGGTTTTTTAAAATTCGGTTGGAAACATGGTCAAATCAGGGGTCAAAGTTGAAAATTTCCTATATACATTTATACCACTTTACATTTACATTTTTTTAAGCTCTACTCGAATCCAAAATCAAAATTTAAAAAATCGAAAATTTTTGGCGACAGACACACAGATATATAGATTTTATAAACGAACTAAAAGTTCGTTGAAAATTGTAAAATTTTTAAAGTATATAATAATAAATTGTATAAATCTGTTAAAGGGTCGAGCGATAGTTCGGTGTCCCAGGTATATATTTTATATCAACACGCCTGCTTTTCTATTTGTATGTTATTATTTGAATGGCGATTCGGTGAATCAGGTATTATTATTGAGAACTCCAGTTCCATTCATTTTAAACAGATTGATGCAATGATGCAACATTTAATAATTGTAATAAATAATCAATATTTTTTAAAGGGTCGAGCGAGAACCCAATAATAATGAATTTATTTTTTTTTAACTTAATTACCGAGCCGAGGCTCGGGGTCCCGGTACTTAAAATAAAGTTGTTCATTTTGCCCTTTCAAAACGAATTTTTCTTTTGTTCAATTTAAATCACCTTTCTCTACAAAAATTACCAAGATATAAATCTAATATTCTCTCTCTCTTCCCTTATACATCATTTATTAAAGAGTTTTTTATAGTATATGATAAAAGGTAAATTCATGTCCATCTCCATAGGAATAAATAATTCTAATTGCAATCTTGTATCAAAGATGTTTTTTCCTCGGGCAGTAATATACATATTTGTATCCTTGATCCATTTGAAATTTATAGATCATTTTTGATTAGATATATGACTTGAGATGAAAAGACAAACAATTTATATAAAAAAAATGGAATAATCTTAGGAAATAAAAGCAGCATTTTAAAAATAATTTTATTTAATAATATTTTTATTAATAAACACAGAAAATTTACCAACATCATTTATTTTGTTTATACTAATTATTAAAACAAAATATATAGAAATTTTGGGGAAAATAAAAAAATCTCTTTTAGGATTGTAATTAAAAATAATACACTTCTTGAAGATTTTTACAACGATAACTATCAACTATAAATAGCTAATATCAGGAGGGAGACTCGCAAATGGGACTTCCGGAAGCCTTATGTGTATTTGGCCGTGAATAGTTTAGATGGCGCTTGTGTCAACAAATGATATTTTTTTTTAATTTTACCGCCTTTATGGGGTTGTATTGAGACCACAACACAATTTAGCTAGCAGACATCAGCAGATATGGTTTATAATGTAAGTATAATTTTATTATTATATTATTATGTATATATATATTAATTAATTATATATATTAATTAGTTATGTATTTTAATAAATTATATATTTTAACTATTAATATATTTTATTTACATGTTTTATGTATATAGATTTTAATTAATTATATATTTCAATTGCACGTGGTTTGATCTACAGCAACATAAATTAAATTTAATTTTAATTAATTCTATATATATACATCATATATATAAATAAAAAATATAATAAAATTTTGAAAAATATATATTATATTTTTTTATAATCGTCCAATGTATTTTTTTAAGGAATTTCTCGTTGAAATTTTTGTATTAATTTTTCAATATAAATAAAATACTATTTACCTTATTATAATTATATACATATATTATATTATATTATATAAAATTAACAAATGTATAATAATTTAATATTTTTGCAGAATCCAGGTTATGCAAAATGCAAAACAAATGCTTTACCTAGAGAAGAATGGGGTCCCATGTTGTTTTCGCACCAAAGATAATCTACGTGAAAAGTAAGTAAGAATGAATCAAATAGGCCGTGTGGATTTGTTAGGAAGCTCATGGAGTAAAATAAATTTATAATTGATTTATTATTAATTTATAATTGTTATTAGTTTATTGATTATTTAATTACTATCATAAAATGAAAATAATGTAAAAAAAATTTTATTGTGATTATTAATATTTATTGTTAATAATTTATTTTAATTTTTATCCACTTCTTTAAATAAATATATTACATATAAAACATTACTCTTTTCATCTATATGTGTAAATTTCCTAGCTGCAATTTAAAAATTGTGAATATTCCTGTTAAATGAAAAATTTTTTTATTTGGAGATAAAACCAACGTTTCAGCAAAAATATTAAAAAATAAAAATTTTTTGATGAAATGTCAGTTTAACTTTAACTTCAACTGAAATTTTCACAAATTTTTTTCATTTCAATTATTCCTTCAAAAAAAAAATTAACCCAACAAGCTCCCCCCCCCAACGTTTTACATCAGGTAGTTACGAGGAAGGTCAATAGATGGCGCCAAATTCTAAATAAATTCAAAAAGCCCCCCACCCACTTTTCCATTAAGTTGCTTCGGGTAATACCTAGATGGCGCC
Organism: Labia minor; assembly: GCA_963082975.1. Classification (NCBI taxonomy): domain Eukaryota; kingdom Metazoa; phylum Arthropoda; class Insecta; order Dermaptera; family Spongiphoridae; genus Labia; species Labia minor. The sequence continues at coordinate 39,056,475 of OY720344.1, read as the reverse complement.
AAATAAGGTTTTACAGCAATACAGGGGCGTGTCCTGTCTTGTTGATGGTCTGCGCCTAATAATATAAACAAAATGAATCTTAACAAAAACTGTCTGTGAAACTTTGCCACAGTTCGCTCAAATATATTCATTTCAATACTAGCAAAGTCACCCCAGTTGATTATAATATATATATCCATATATGTAGAAATAATGATTGGAAAAAAAGATTTTTATTTGTTATATATTATTGTAATCAATTATATTTAAAATATCTCTCTCTCTCTCTCCACACACACACAAAGGGGGGAACACTATAACAGTGCAACAATATAACTAATATATATATTTATAGAGAGAGAGAGAATTTCTCTTATATAAATTAAAATATTTTTCATATCTAGGAGTCCCTCCTAAAATGATTCTAGTTCTGAACGGAACTCGTTCTTTTAAACGACAAGTTCATTCAGGGACCACGTCTATTTTATAATTCATTAGTAAATTTAAAAATAATAATAATAATAATTACAGACACTAGGCTGCTTAGCCCATAGTCTGTCCCTTGTTATTTTAATTAATTTATTAATTTTTGACAAAAAATCATTTTTTTTTATAAAAACAATTTTTTATTTAATATTTTAATGGTGAATTAATAAATAGCCTGTTTTTTATGTAAATAGTAAATAGACTGTTTTTTTTTTTTATGTAAATAGTTAAATTAATAATATATATATTGTTTCTTTTATTTAAATACTAGCTGCTCAGAGCTCCTTCGTCGCTCTTCACATCTAGACGGGGGCTCCGCCCCCAGTACCCCCGAGTGGTACATAGTATTTGGTTGAAAGTAGTAAAAGGTTTTCATCCATTTTGTTTCAATCAATGTATAACATAAAACATTCATTTCTTATTGTGTGATTATTTAAAACATATTTTAATTTAATCAGTAAATTAATTATATATATTTTTATTGAATATGTTATATCTATCTACTCGAAAGTTCTTGGCAGCTACAATCACATTTCTCCAAGTGTCCTTATCCTGAGCCTCTGTTCCATCTTTCTTACGTCATCCCCTGGTGTCCTCATCTTTGGCCCATAAATGCTGGGAAGAATCCTATTCTCAAATACTCTGAATCCACTCTCATCTCCTAAGATCATAGACCATGTCTCACACCCATATAATACAACAGACAAAATAATTGTTTTATATATTTTAATTTTCATTCCCTTTTATAATAATTTTGATGAGATAAGCCTCTTTACTGCATGATAACAGGCGTTTCCCGATTGCAACTTCGATTTAAATTCTTCTCAAATATTATTATCCTTCGTGATTACATTCAATTTTTCTACATATTCAAATTCTACATTTTGTTTGTTAATACTGCTCCTGTTTGTTTCTAAATATATTTATTTATCATTATTAATTTCAAACCTCATCTCTTTTCCTACCTCGATTAATTTTTCCTCGCTATCTGTAATTGCCGAATCTCCTATTATATTTAAGTCGTCTGGGTAACCTAATATTTTACAATTGATTTAGACATCTTACTCTTTCTTTACTACCTTCAAGATAAATTTTAAGATCAAAATTTGAAAAAGTTTATCCGGATCTATTGAGTCATGCGTAGATTTTACTAAAGTCTACAAATAATTATTGAACAGAATTATTGAATTCGCGGTTTTTTTAATATCTGTCATAATGAAAATATCTTAATTAATGTTGATCGATTTGGCCTGAACCCGCAATGATATCGTCTAATATTTCCTCCGCCTATAGTTTATAAGTATTGTATATGTTATAATAGAGTATAATATTTCTTAATCATTTCATTTTGATATTTTAATTTCATTGCTTGATTTTTATTGAATATTTTTAATTATAATAAAATTTGAGAAAATGCAAAGTTAGAGACTTGAGACAATTTATAAAAATTAACGGTATAAAAGTATTGATAAAACTAAAGATAAATTAACAATATATACATTCATTAATAGTATTAATTTAAATTAATGGATTTATTTGATTTTTTATTATTAAGTTCATTTATTAATTTTTTTAGATCATAGTTAATTCCCTCCCTTAAAATAAAAGAAGTATTTAAATATAGAAAGAATAAATACAAAATAATTTAAGTTAAATATGATTTAAATATTTTATTATATTAATTAAAATGAGAACATTTAGAATAAATTATTTAATTGAAATGATATTTGAATATTAGAATTTAAAATAAAAAGTTAAATATTATAATAATTCTTTGATTGGGAATCGCTAGAGTTATATACATTGTGTAAAATGAGTCCGCCAGTCAGTGGGCCACGCCTGGCTCTTGAATGAACACGGAGAACTATTAAAAATTAAAAATTAAATTCTGCGGTTATTGATTAGATATTAATAAAATCTATAGCCTATGTTACCATAGAGGTATATAAGAATATTGTGATGTAATTTCATAGAAATCGTTTCTTATTTTTTGATGTTCATATTTCTAAATTATCAAGTGTCGGTTAAGTAGGAAATTTCTTTTTTGTTTGTTTCTATGACAGCAAAAAAGTAAACAAATTACATACATACATACAATCACTCTCCTTTATATATATAGATAAATTGATTATAACTCTAATACTTAATGAAAAACAAAAACAAAGCTGAGAGTGCCCTCTACCGCTGCATTCATTGATACCTAAATATCAGTCGGTTGGGATGCTGTCAATAGCTAAAATTTAATCCTTTTTATCTCGAAAACTAGAAGTTTACCCAAGAATTGCCCAAGGAAAAAGTTTCTTAGAATTAATCAAAGAATCAACTGGCGAAGTTTCATCAAATTCTGTGAGGTGAGAGGTCGGCAGAATCTATACAGAAAATTTTAATAGAATTTAATAAAAAGTTTAATTTATCTATACCATTCTTTAATTTTTATTTTAATAAATATATTTCTGAAAAATTTTCAAATTTTTGCTTTGAATATAAAAAATAATTAATATCAATATAAATTTATCTACTTTTATAATGTGTTTAGATTCAATTGTATGTTACTTCTAAAAAAAATTGTAAAAATGTTTATAAATAAAATTAAAAATTATATTAAATTAAATAATGACAAATACAAAGATAATTTTTTAAAAATAAATTTTTTTAATTAAAAAAAAATTATGAAATATATAATTCTTGAATTAGATTAATAAAATTTTTAATATTTATTTATTAATTTAATATTTGTTCATGTTTTTTAAAATTAAATGTCAGCTTAATTAAATGAAATTAAATGAAAAATTAATTATTAAATTGATTAACTTAGAAATAAATAACACTTGTTTGAATGATTGATAAATAAAAACAAAGGAAATGTTTTTTTAATGGATTTCAAATTCTTACAAATTTCATTTTAATCAATTTAGACAATTGGTTTTATTTAAAAAACTATATATAGAAGAATTTACCTGGGATAAAAATTGATTATTTGTCTGCTGACGAGGTTGCCGTGAGTCAGAATCTTCTTCCTAAAAAAAATTTAGGAATAAATTATTCAAGTGAACCAAATCATATAGGTATATGGTGCAAATTAGAAAATTATCTAAGAGAAGATTTTTACTTACGTCAGTTTCAATATCAATATCTCTATCGTCTTCACTCATTTTAATTTCTTTTAAAGTATTAGATATTCTAGAAAGTGAAACTAGAATGAAAACATGGCGTCAAAGTCAATAACGGAGCAACCAATTGCACCACGTGTTCCACTTGCCTGGCTCTCATTCCCAGGGCACTTTGGGTCACGTTGCCCGGCACTTTTCAAAATAAATACTACAATCTTATTCTCTAATTTATCTTTAAAATATGATCGATCTATAGAAAATTTCGTTTATTAATTTTTTTTTATTTATAATTTGAGAGATTGTGTTTTGCTTTTTCTGAATTCCTAGGTTTATATAGAACTAGGGATTGTCAATTAAATTTTTTAATAATTGGAATTTTTATCTATAAGTTTTACGATCTTTAACTACAGAAATAAATATTTAATTCTGCACCAACTATATAGATTCTAAAATTGTTTTACTTTGAATATACAAATGAATAATTTAATATTTTGGAAAAGAAAATATATTAAGTTAAATTTACTTCTGTAGAGCGGCCACGATATTGACTTTTAGTAGGTAGTTAGTAGGGGTTTAATAATATGTAGTTACTCCTTTAAAATTGGTGGCTGTAGTTAGTAGGGGTTTAATATTATGTAGTTACTCCTTTAAAATTGGTGGCTTGTGAAAATTACAAATAAATTAAAGGATTAAATAAATAAAATTAAATAAAAAGAAATAAAAAAATTATTTTATAGATTAAAAATTAAATAAAGTTTATTAAGATTACATATTTATAATTTTATTCAGGATTTAGTTTTCATTATTAAATTAAAATTTTAAATTAATTTTAAGATAAAATTTTATCTTTATTAGAAATATTAAAAGAAAACTAGGTTAAATGTTTAATTAAATTTCAAAAGAATGCTTTTATTTTAAATGATTAGTTTTATAGTTATTGTATTTAAAATGAAATCACAATGATTAACTCCATATTTATAACAATTATAAGAATTAATTACATATTTATTTATATATTTATTCAAACTGGACGGCAGCCAATTATTAAAAGAATGAATAAAATGAGAAAATCTATATTTGGTCAATTAAACAAATTAATCTAGGTATAAGACAGTATAGTATAATAATTGTACAATAAGTTTTATCTTTTTATTATCAATTTCAGCTTGGAACTGATAACTCTGAAAAATAATTAAGAGCTTTAACATATGAAGTCATACTTATGTTAAAAAGTGGGTGTACTCTTTCCTAGAAATTGAAAAATAAATGTTTATTAATTACCTCATATATTTTATAATTTTAATTTTTATCTTACCACAATATTTTTTTCATTTCCTATAATTAATTTATTATCTGGATTAACAGGATTTTGTGAAATAGAGAGTCCACTTAATGTGTAACATGTGTGATAGATGTCTCTATATCTGAAAGGATAAATTAATAAATTTTTTCTAATTAATAGTATAAATCGATAAATTAATACTTTTTAGGCCTTTCAATAAATCCTCCTCCGCAATTTTGGCAACATATTAATATGTATTCTTGTAGAGCTTCATGGTTAAAAAGCCATCGATCCATAGACATTATTTGAGGATTTTCCTCATATAGTATTCGATGTAACAAAGGAAAAGCACCACCTTGCCAAAATGAATAACAACCATCGACTAGTTTATTTGTTCGTCCTTGGAACCCACCTTCAAAGCGCATTTGCCGATTTACTAACCATCTCTATAAAAAATTAATATTAATTGTAAAATAATAACGTATCACATAATTAATAATTCCATTTAAAATATAATGAAAATAAACAAACCAATAATGCTTGTGAGTTACATAGTTTTTGTTTTCTGAGAAGAGTCAAGGCTGCAATACCACAAAAAGCGTAGCCACCATGAGCTTCTAAACCTGGATAGCCAGCAAAACCTCCCTCATATGTTTGACATCTTGAAAATAAAATAAAAAAATAAAATAACATTTCTTCCTATTCTTAACCATCTTAATTTTTTTTAGACTAAAATTATTATCCAATAAAAAAATATTCAAATATTGATTTATAATTATGAATTAATTTACCCAATAATCCATTCAGCTGTTTTGTCAAAAAGATCATCTGTAGCAATATTTGTGAGTTTGGCTGTAGAAATGGCACAATAGGCTCCACGCATATCTTTTTCACCACCTATATGTAGTGCAAAGCCACCGTCAGAATCTCTTACCGCCCATAAAAATTTCTGTAGTTTTTCTCTGACAGAACAAAAGAAATATGTTTTAAATTATTTAAATATATGGAAATTCAAGCAAATATTGTTACCTATTTATAACTTGATAGGCTTCTTCTGTTCCTAAAGTACAAAGAGCATTAACAGCTGCATATGTAGGAGCTAGATGAGGATATTGACCAGGTCCTCCAGAAAATCCTCCTTCTGGACATTGGCAACTAGAATAAATGTAATATAAAATAACAACTATAATATACCTATCATATAAATTTATTATTATATTACCGAGATAAAAATTGGGCAATTTTTGATTTCTCTAAAGGTGGAAGTTCTTTGTTTAATAATTCTAATGAATGTAAAATCCAATAGCAAAGCCATGGTCTGCTTGAATCTAAACACTAAAATATAATTTATAATAGAAATTTAATTTGATTATAAACTTAATGAATAGTGATTATTATAAATATTCTTACCTCATAAGAATTTGGCAAATGTGATAAAGAATTTAATAAAAAGTTAATATGAGATTCACGAAATAATAAAGGAATTTCAGAATCTAGTTCCACTGTTTTTGAAAATAATTCAAATAATCTATCTATTGATTTTTCTACATCTATCTAAAATAATCAAATAAAATAAATAAATTATAAATTATAAATTTTATAACTATTTATACCTGTTCTTCTGAAGTGTCAGTTCTACAATTTTCTTCATCAAAACGTTCTTTGCATAATTCCTCATACGGTCTCACATTCATTCTCTTTAAAATATATTAAATTTGTCGTTTAAATTATGTAATATTTTATTTAAATTAATATATAAAAGTTGAAAATTGTCTTTAATACAAAATTTTTCATTTGGCCATCTTTTAAAGAATTTAGAACTAAATTGACGCGCAAAATTAAAATATCAAAATATATATAGTTATAAAATAAAATTTAACTATTTTTTGTATTTTTTTAAAATTATTTTAATTTAAATCTAGAAATTTTAATAACTCATTAACAAGTGAAAATGAATAAATATCTGTAGAAAAAATGTATTTTATTAATAATACAAATGTGTAGAAAATTTAGTTTATTAAAAATCCTCATATCTATTTTAATATTAATGTTTTGTTTTATCTTTATTTTTTACTTTTTGACTCTTATGCATTTAAAAAATACTTCAAAATAATCAATGAATCAATGATTAATTATTTTTTTAAATTACCCGCTTAAAAAATAATTACTGAAAAATTAATTCTTTTTCCTAATATCATAAATTAGTTAAAAAATTCGTCTTAATCAAATAAAATTATTTTTAAATATTTTCTAAACACTTTACAAGTATTAAAATCATTCAATCTTTAGAATATTTTGACTTCTTCATTTTTTTTAATGAATGTGACGTTTCTGCCGTCCATTTCTATTCACTCAAACCTTGACTCAAATTACAACTAAATAAAATGGCGAAGAAAACTTATGATTTGTTGTTTAAATTACTTCTAATTGGTGATTCTGGAGTCGGTAAAACATGTATATTATTTAGATTTTCTGATGATGCATTTACATCCACATTCATTTCAACGATAGGTAACATTTGATATTTCTTTATTCATTGTCATTAATTAACCTTAAATACTATTATTAAATTTCATAAATAAAAAAAATGTTTGTCATTATATAAATATTAATGTATTAATTAAAAATTAATACCCTCTTTTGATATTGACATTTTAATTATAATAATTTAAAAATTTAATTTTATTAAATTTTCTAAGACGCTATTGTTTTCATTGGGTGGGGCAAATTTTTTAATTAAAATTGAAAATGTATTTATATTTAATCATTTTTCTCTGTTTAATTTATATAAAATGTGTTTTTCATTAATAAATGTTTTTTATTTTATTTTTAGGAATTGATTTTAAAATCAAAACAATAGAATTAAGAGGAAAAAAAATTAAATTACAAATATGGTAAAAAATTATTGGCTTTTTTTAATTATTTTATCGTCAAGTTTTTTATCTCAATTTTTTTAATGTCCTTGTTTTGTAGGGATACTGCTGGTCAGGAGCGGTTTCATACTATTACCACTTCATATTACCGTGGAGCAATGGGAATTATGCTGGTTTATGATATAACAAATGAAAAGAGTTTTGAAAATATTGTCAAATGGTTAAGAAATATTGACGAGGTATTTTTTTAATTTTTTGGTTTTAAAATTTGATATTTTAACTTTTAATTTTATGTAAATAAATATAGTACGTTCATTGACCTTAACTTTATTTAAATTTAATTTATATTTTTTCACTTTTATTAATACAATGCATTTTTTAATTAAATAGAACTTAAATACTTAAAAACTAAATTCTTTTAGCCAATTTCATTTATTAAAAAAACTACAATATTTTACTATATATTTTATTTTTCATATATCTCTTTTTAGCATGCTAATGAGGATGTTGAAAAAATGATCTTGGGAAATAAATCAGATATGGAAGACAAACGTGTTGTTTCAAAGGCGAGAGGAGAAGCAGTAGCCAAAGAACATTCAATTCGATTTATGGAAACATCTGCAAAAGCAAACATCAACATCGACCTCGCATTCCAGGTGAATATAAAAAATCACTACCCTTTAAAAGTATTAAAATATTCATTCTTTTCATTGTATATATTAATATTAAAATACCTATTTGAATTTGTGTCAAATATATTATCATGTTGCGTCCTCCATTAATTCCTATCATATTTTGCTTCCGGCTTTTGATAAAACTGATTATTACAATTTTTAATATTTAAAAATTGATAAAACAAATTGTACAATTTAATTTAGTTCTAATATTTAATTATACAAATAAAATTAATTTATGAGGGAATTTATTTTAAATGAAAGTCATCTAAATTTAAGATAAATTCAATTATAATTTTTTCGAAGAAAAATATAAATAAATTATTATTCATTAAGTTAAAAAATAGAAAATTTTCAATTTAATTGGACATTAAATTATATTATTAAGAGATAATTTTCTGAATTTAAATGAAATCATTTTATTTAAATAAATTATTCTTAATTTCTATTAAATAAATTATATAACAGTGGAGGAGCATCTCACAATTTTTATTTTTATCTGATAAAGAAAATATAAAATTTTACAAATTAAATAATGAATTATTATAATATAAATAATAAATTTAAGTATATTCTTCAATTTCTAAATACTCAAAAATCATAAGAGTAAATCGGGATTTCTTTGTTAATTTTTAATGTTATCTTCCAAATATACTATCTTACATTTTAATAATTTAATCATAAATATTTAAATTTTAATCCAAATTTAATTTAAAAAATTAGCTTTTCTAACAATAAAAAAAAACTCAAGAAAATGTTGATATTTTTATTTATTTATAATACGATAGAATTATCAATAATATATAAACATTGCTAAGATGGTCAAAATTATACATATAATTATAGCATACTTATTTGGCGGAATATATATATTTTTAAAAGAAATTTTTTTTAATTCTATAAAAATGTTTAATTCTATTTACAATAATTAATTTTAATTATATAATCTTTATAAATTTCTCTAGATAGCTAGTTTTTTTCTTAAATTCTCAATTTATCAGTAAAAGATCAAAACTTATATTATAAAAATAAACCATTTACAAATTTTTTGATAATTTTTTCCAAAATTTATCATATTTGAATATTAATATTAATTAAAAATTCTATAAATAAGTAAATATTAATAATAGGTATTTCAACGGTAAATTATATTTTAATATAATCTATGAACATGTTAATCAATCATTAAAATATTTATTTTTTCCACTTTCACAGGAACTGGCTGAGGCAATTCTTGACAAGACAGCAGGCAAAGATCCTTTAGAAGCACCCGATCGAGTAACCGTAGACCGACGCGTTGACAGAGGAGGGAACAGATGTTGCTAGGGAGGTAGATGCAAATGGGCATCCTCCCTTGCGCTCTAATGGGGCCGACTAGCTAGCGGGTCCGGTCGAACCATCCGACTTGTCTTGGCTATATTCGGGCAATATTGTTTCTTTTTTACCTTCAATTCCCTTAATTTATCAACAAATGGATTGTTTTATATGCCCATCATCTCACCTTTCTATAATTTTCATCAGATTCTCTCCAACTTTTTTTCTTGTTTCTTATTTTTCCATATACATCTAAGTTATTAAAATTAATTTTCTAAAAGCCATCCGAGTATATGGCCTTGACTGACGATTCATGACAATCGGATCATTCGACCTGGCCTAGATTTTTTTTTTTAATAATAATTATATTTTTATTTTTGTAAATGCGTTTCATTTAGGCGTAAATCTGTGCGTGATTGGCATGTATATCAAAAGTGTGAATGAGAATTTCCTCCCTTGTCTTAAAAACTTTTTTGCCATTTCAAATAACAATAAAATCGATTATAAATTATAAATGAAAAGATTTGCCTCATTTTGGAAAGGCTTTGAATTTATAATTTAAATTCATAAATAAATGGTTCGTATGCAATTCCAAATCAAGCTGGGCATACACATTTTATGTTGTTAGAAATGACAGTCTGCTTTTCTCTGTACAGTTCGCTGCTTTATACCGTAATCGTTCACCCAAGCACAAGCAGGATTGTGTAAATATACATTTGTCCTTTGCTGTTATATCTGGATATAAAATAAATTTGTTATTTTTATCTATGCAATATCTATTTCATTGAAATATAAATATTATTGTATTCTTATTACTTGAGTTTTATTCTAAAGGCGGAACCTCCGGGTTATCCTCAAAATCATTTTTCAGGTTTTTGTCCCTAATCTGTTTTTCTGGATATAAAGGAATATTATTTACCTCCGTTAATTTACATAATTCGTTTAGAAATGATCTCTCAGGACCTATTTCTAATAACTCCCTGAGTGAAAAAGAAATAACAAAAATTAAAATATATGAAATACAAATTCTTAAAAAATCTATACTTAAAATACAAAATATTATAATTCTTACATAAATCTATTAAAAATATATATTATTTATAAATTTAATTAAATGTTGTAAAACAATATTTTCTTCTGCTTGCTTTAATTAAAATACCATCTACTAAACTTAAACATTTTTTATATACATTTTATATTCTTATAAAAAAATTATTGTAGAGCATTATAAGTTAATATTCATATATTATTACTAAACCATTAATGTATAAATTATTCCTAGTTAAATATAATAAAATTATAATTAATTGTAGTTACAATTTAATTTTTTTATTATTTAAAAAATCGTATAATCTCACCTTTTACTTCGACAAAACTTAGGGGGACTGATTTTTTCTACTTCTTTTGTTTTATCTTTTATTTTAATTGGCAATGGATTCACCTGTAGGTATTTTAAAATTATGTTATTTTTTTGATATCTAATAAATTCAAAAACTTATTAGAATATGACAAGAAATATTTTCTAATTTAAGAATAAATAAATTTTTTAGATGTTAAGAAAATAATTAAAATATATTTTTTTTAAATCACCTTTGGCATTGTTACTAGTAAATGTCCTGTTGTTTGTGACCTTTGTGCTTTAGATTTATCTGGAAACACTTCATCGAGCAATACATATTGAAATGGTTTGTCTTTTACTGACACATAAATATACCAGGGATGTACATCCACTTCAATTAATGAACTATCTAAATATCTTAAAAAGGAAATGAAAATAATTATAAAGAATACTTAAACAGTTCAAAAGATTCTTGATTTGTTAGATAAAATACTCCGTCTGTCGATTTTAAAAATACTTTGGCTCGTTCCTTCGTTTTTATTTGAATGCTTCAATTGCCAAATCGATTAACTCCATAAAACAAAATATTGAGAAAAAAGAAAACAGTAAATATTTTTTTTTAAATTCTTGCTTAATTATAAATTCAAATAAATTATGTAAACTGAATTACTATAAATGCATCTTTTATCTAATGTCTTATTGAATGGTTAAGATAAAATATATTGTTATTATTACAATTTTTAATGGATCGATTTATAGCAAGTGAAAGTAAATATTAAGTTAAATTCAGCCTTAAATTTATGTTTCTATTATAGGAAAACTTCATTATATACATTTGTTATTACAATTAGAGCTTAAACCTCATAAATTGGAAGGCACAAATCTGTAAATAAATAAATTATAATTTGATTTCTAATCAAAGATTTTTACAAATTCATCATTAACTTCGTTTCCGCGCGAATAACTCCATTTTATTGTATATTATTTTATTTTAATATTATAACAATTAAAATTAAAAAATATACTTATACTGAAATTGAAATTTATTATTTTATTACTTCTATGGCAATTACAATGCAACTTAATAATTTCTCTTTCTTTGTACTGAGTCACTAACAATAAACAATTTACCATTATTGCATTCAAATGAATATCCTCCAAAATCAATTAAAGAGAGAGAATGTCTTTTAAAAATCATATTAATATATATGTTATTATATTATAAAGAAGCAGTCAATTAACTTATATAAAATGATTTAACTAAACATTTATTAAGGTTTTATTCGAGAATGGAGTTAAACAGAATGACTTCTGAAATGAAGTGTTGCCTTTCATTGGTCCAAAAAATTTCTCTTTTAATGATGTTAATTTTATTTAGTGAATTATTTTTTGAGTAAAAATAATTTGGAATTAAATAAGTGCTCTGGCATTAAAATTTAAAAAGTAGAGTTAATTTTTTTGGCAAGTGAAGCATTAATTTATTGTCCGAATAATTTTAAAGAAATTTAATTTTCAAATAAGGAATAAAATAAAAATAAATTATATTAATTTAACAATTTCTATCAAAATTTAGTCATTTAAGGCTAAATATGCTGATATCTTTAAATACTACTTCTAATATTTAAATAATAATATTAAAAATTCATACTTATAGACAGCCAAATCTAATTCAATTCTATCTGGTTCATCATGAATTTCAAAATCTAGTTTTGATTTGTTTACATTGAGGGGTCTCCCATCTTGGGCAAACAAACGTGGTGGTGGCTTTTTTTCGTTAGGCTCATCATTAGACTTTTGTTCTCGACATTTTTCTGTATATCTTGCTAGTTCTATCCGAGTTTCGGGCGTATTATCAGATTTCTCTTTCCAAAATCTAATGAAAACATGAAATAAATATCATTTATTATCATATGATTAGATCATGTAAATTAAAATGAAAAAATATAAATCTTAGTATAAGAATAACTTTCTAGGTGAGCTTCCAATCCAAGTTAATTTGATATATTTGCATTAATTGCATTTTTATTTTTACACCATTTTATATCTCTGATTTGAAGGATCTGATGATGATGAAGATGATGTAACGCATATATTTAATACATAAATTAAAACTTTAAAAATTATTCTTATAAATTTTATATTTTTAAGTTTAATTTTAATTTACATAATATTTTTCAAATGTTTCACTTAGTACTTAAGGTTAAATCTTTTAATTTCTATATAATTGCATGTTAATTATATTATACATATAAATAACAAAAAATTTTGGTTTAAAGATAAAAAAAAATAAATAATAACATGTGGATATGTGTGTAGGACATTAAATTATACTATATTAGAAGAGCTAATAATAAGTCATTCTTTTTATATTCTTTTATATAATAAAATGTTTCTTTTATTTTTAATAAAGAAATCAAAAAAATTATAATAATAATAATAAATGTAGTAATTGTTATTTATGATTTAAATTTAAATAGTTAATATATACAAATTTTAATTCAATTGAATAATTGAAATCACAAAATATTCAGATATTTCATAATATTTTATAGAGATTCAATGATTAATATTATTCATATTTGTTATTCATATTTTGCATTTTCTTACTTTTCCGATTTGTCTGGGTCATTAGCCGGATATTGATTCAAATCTAATTCCTCAAGACGTTTTTCACCAATTTTCCGTTGTATTTCACGTTTCTTTAAATAATCATTTTGAGCCTAAAATAGTTTAATTTTTTGTTTATATTATTAAATCGAGCAAAGTTAACCACAAAAATACTATTTTTATTCTTCTAACTTTAATAATGTTTGAAATAATTTTTGGTAATTCACGAACAGCTTCCAATCTTTCTGTTTTCGTCACTTCTTCACCATCAAGCCACTTTAAAGTCGGAACATTAGCAATAACATATTTCCTATATCCAGGAAAGTCGCAACACGGATTTCCTGTTAAATATCTAAAATATAGATCATTATAAGTCAATAAATAAATTAATATTTAATAATTTTATAATCGATTCCTATAGGACTTACAATTTGGTTAAAAGAATATTTTTAGAAAGTGATTTAACACTAGTAATTTCTCCAATAAAGTTTGCTGTCAAATCTAATTTATTTAAAGATTCACATCCTTCAAGATTTTCAATTTTTTCTATATTATTTAAAGCCAAATTTAAATATTCAAGCAACTTAAGTTTATTTAAATTTTCTATAAAAAAACAAAAATAATCATTAAAAATATAAATGTATATGTTAAATTTTTAATTAAATAAATTTACCAATTCGTGGTATTAAATTCGATTGAAGTAATAAGATTTTTAAATCACGACACCAACTACCAAGTAAATCCAATTCTTCTATATTATCTTGATGCAATGAAAGTTCTTCAAGATCATAAATTGTTCCCTCATTATGTTCTGATCTCTTTCTCAAAAGTTCAGGTGTTACTGAGAAAAAAAGAGAATATTATAATACTTTCCTACCCCTTTGACTAGAGAAGGAATATTCACATTTGAGTACTATTTTTTAATTATAAATTCAAATTCTATTTCTAGAAAAAGATATTTTATATTAATTAGATTCTAAACTCTAATAATCCAGAGGCTAAATAAAACTAATGAATATTATTTATGAATAAACCTTATTTGTTTTTTTTTTTAATTTTTCTTATAGAATAATATTTTATTTTAAAACCTTAACAAATAGAAATTAAAAAAATATATTTATTAAGCTGTTTAGTTTAAAAGGTTTTTTTTTGTTTTCAAAAGATAAAAAAAAAAATAATTAAATTTAATGTTTAATGTTTGTTTGTATTTTCAAGTATTATTCCTCTCTCTCTCTGTAAATTATATATATTTATAGAGAAAAGTTTCATAAAAAGGTAAACAAAACTATTATGTAATATTTCTAAATATGTTTTAAAAAATCAATTAAACATCAATTGAACTAAATTGAATCGTACTAACTTACTTCTTGGCATTTTGTTTCAAACAAGAAAATCTGAGTGAACTTTGTTTGTTGATGTTGTCTTGGTTACAGAAATAAAAATATTGAATTAATTCTTTATTTTTGTATTTCCTTCCTTTTTCCTGGTTAATGAGATTCATATTTCCTATAGTGGTCACCCATTCATTCATCGAATGCGTGAATGAAGATAGCGATTGTCGTATGTGAGCCTCCTACGTTAAACCAAGGCCTGAGTCCGGTTGTTTATAAGTTGCCCTTCACGCTGCTAACCATCACTCGGTGCTTCAGGCAGAATTCAGACTAGTATTACTGAATCCGGCTACGAATCATACTTTAATTCAGTTGTTTTCTTGACGCGCAATCATGTGGTTCCAGGGACATTTAGTGCATCTCTGTAAGTAGGCTTTCAATTTTTCTATTTTGAATTTAATTTTAAATTCATTAAAAGAAACCAATGACTACAATTTTCTTATACTCTAATTTTTGTTTTTCAATTTAAATTGTGCATATTTTATTAATTATCAAAAACAAATCATTTATATAAATAATTCCTATTTTTAAATCAAGAATTTTATTTTTCTTTGTTCAAATTTTAAATCAATAAATAATCATGATTCGTTTTGAAATGAATATTTTTTATTGATGTATAATTTATTAGCAATTCTTAAATGAAAATTTTTAAAACATTGAATAACCAATTTTCACTTAAATGGTTTTAATTAAATACAAATTATTTTTCATACTTTTTTCTCTATTTATAAAATTTCGTCACATACAATACTTTCCTTCTGAACGTCAGTCGGTCTATCGGAGGTATTTTCTTTCATAAATTTTCTAAGAAATAAAACGATATTTATACTATTTAATAAACAATAATTTTTTTAAACTAAAATTTTTTTGAAAATCAAAATATTTTCTTTATTAAAATATTTCATAAAATAATTTTGAATTAAGAGACTTGATTTTGTTTATTGTGATTTTGCCATTTAACCAGTCATTATCTTGAAATAGAAATTTAAATTATGACGTGGAGAAAATTGTATTAAAACATGATCACACACACACGATCGAAGATCGATTCATTATAAGTTCAATTTGGGCCACGGAAGAAAAGTTCAGCTCCAAAGAAAAGATATAGCATAAGTCTTATCAGAGTTACTTGATCTTATTAAATTTATCAATTTCGCAAAATATATTTATTCATTTGATCTGTTTTAATCACAATTTAAAAATAAATCTAAAACTAATTTTTTTAAGTAGTTTATGGTTTATTATTTGAAAGAATATAATGGTTTTCATTATTAGTAGCATTAGTAGTTATTAATCATTATTTTATATTGACTCTCCAGGTGGGGAATTCCCCGTTTATTTCTTTAACCACTTAACTATTTGTGAAGCGAAATATTTTTCAAATTATCTTTTCAAAATAGCTTTCCAAGAATGTTAAGGAAAGATTTAAGAATATTTAAAATATTTTTTATTTTATTATTTTTTATAAGAATTTATAATGATTTCACAAGTTTTTAATATATTAGAAATAATATAATCAAATATTTATTTTTTTTTTAATAAAATTACTTTTGTATTATTTATGATAATATATATTATATATATATATATATAATTTTTATTTACAGTTTTAATGATTTTACTTAATGGTATCTTCATATTTCCTCTTGGAATGAGTAAACCTTATCATTCCTTGAATGATCCTCCAGAATTAGACGATCGACATATAGTTAATCCATTTACGCAAGAGGAATATGAAGCACTACAAAAAAATCTCAATGCTCATCCTTTAAGGTAAAAATAGGCTTTTTCATAAAAGTCATCCTATTATCAAACACCACCTCCTTCATCTTTTTTTTTTCTTTAATCATTTTATACTCGCATCATTAATTATATTTACATTTGAATCAGAATAAAAAAATAATAATAACTATAATAATATACTCGTAATTAATAATTTTCGAAGGATTGAAGCAGGCGCTCGAAGGTCTGAAATGAACCGGCTTATAAATAATTATATGTTAGTTTGAATATTATTTGCGTTGTCTTTATAATATCTTTCATCAATTGAAATAAAAATCAAATAGAAAATTTGAACTTATCGTTCAGTCTAATTAGATGAATTTAGGATTTTTTAAATCACTATGCCGTATTTAATAAATGTATATATAAAAATTATAAATGTTTAATCATTTAATTTCCAGCGAAAACATATTTGCATCGGGAGATGAAATAACAACAACAACATTCCGTCCACCTTTACAAAGGACAACTCGGAAAAACATAAGACGAAATAGAAACGAACAATCTATACCACAATATGAAGAAGGGAAAATAAGAGAAGAATATAAAATAAATACTGGTAAGTGAATATATATATATATATTAATTAAATACTAAGTAAATAGAATGAAATAATTTAAATAAAATATTTTTATTCAATTTATATTTAAAAATATTTTTTTATTAAAGTTTCTCTTGACGAAAAATCATTATGAAATTTATTTTTCTATAGGTGAAGATTCTACGAGAAGAGGAGATTTATCGAAATGGCTTATATTTTCGCCGTAATTGATAAAAACTTTTTTTATTATTATTTATTGTATTTGTGATATTTCCAGCTAAATTAGTATTCCATGATGATATTAATAAAGTTAAAATTGTTATATTATTAAAAAATTGTATATTATAAAAATATATTTAATATTTCAAATAATTGTTTAATAATGAAAGTATTTATTAAGATTTTTTATAATAATAAAAAACTATATATATGATTATAAATACTTACAAATCAATTCTAATATTTATAACTATACATATTTTATTAATATCTTATTATAAAATGTCCCTCATACTAATATATATTTATTCTAGTTCAACAATTTTTATCTTGATATTATATTTTAAATGAAATTAAAATTGTTAGAATAAATCATAAATTATTCTTTATTAAAAAATATAGTACTATGATAAAAAAGTAAGGTTGATTATAAATTATTTACAAAGAATTTATTTATTCATTCAAATTTATTTTGTCTCTCCTTCAAATCAATTTCCTTCCTCTAATTAATATTCTTTATTAATTATTTATCCAGTTGGAAGGAACTCTTTGTGGACAATGAAAAGTGTTAACATGACGTTTTGAACTGCTTTGACATGGTTTAGGTTTAGGTTTATTCCTTGGTTGTTGAGCTGTTCCCAGATTAAAAACATAGATCCATGTTTCAACAGTAATGCATTTCAGCATTCTGAACTCAAAGAATGAAATTAATTTTTCAATTTTTAAAAAAAATTTTCAACAAAACTTTTTAACAATTATAATTCACAATCTAACAAACGAAATATTTTGAAACCTATGTCAGATTTCAAGGACTGTCATACTCGTACGAATTTTAAAACAAAAGATTGCATATAAATGTAGAGTCACGTAAAGTTTTTACTTTACTTTTTGTTCATAGTATTTTAATAAAGACTATTTTTATGTGAATAATATTCCAACCAATTTATAAAATTATGTGTGATGAATTATATTATATATTTACTTAATTTATTATATATTTATATTTATTATTATTTATTAAAGTAAAGAAATATACAAGAGTTTTCATATAAATTTTTTTTATTCGTAATAATAATCCTATTTTTGCTTATTACAAGATTAGAATAATTTATTTTACATTGCTGTATGAAATTATCAAATTATTTATTGAACTTAGAAGAGAAAGGTAATAATATATATTATGATATGTCAATCATTCTTTAAATTTTTTCATGATATTTATTTTATCAATTTATAAAGAAATGGTACAAATTAAAATAATAATGATCTGTTTTTGAAAAACAAATTAATTTATTTGATATCTGAAGAAAAAAATACAAATAACAATAATGAATAAAAAGTGTTTTCTCCCATGAATTAATTTTTTTTTTTTCATTTAATGAGCATGTTTGAACAGAAGCAAAGGGGCGCATTCCAAATCTATATAGATCGTGAGGCACAACGTCGAAAGTATATCCTCTTTATCTGTCTCTATGGTAACTCTCGCAAAGCAGGATTTCCGACTGGTAGAGCTCGTTCTTCCATATGGTATTCACAATCCATTCAAATGCATCAATGGACAGATTTTTATAAATCGCCATAGAAAAAAATAATTTTCATGTTCAATTTTTTATGATCATTTGTTTTAGTTTAAAAGAAATATAATTTAATGTTTATTATTTATCGTAAGGTTTATAAAAAAATATAAAATAATTAACAAAAAACTGAAAACAACATTTTTATTCATAATATTTTAATTATTAAATTAAAAATGACCACAACTGTGATGAAATAACTTTGCTTCAGTAGCGTAGTTCCGGTTATAAATTTGAAAATTTTGCAATTAATTAACACTCACTATAAAATTAAATTTAAAATTTTTTAATAAAAAGACATTTGAATTTTAATATTAATATCAATAATTTTCTAAAGTTATTGAATTCATTGTTTATTTCTTACGCTGTAAAAGGATAAAGGTAGAAAAAAAATACATATCTAAATAGCGGTCATTTTTACCGACCGACGATAGTAAGGGAGGTATTGTTTTCACACCAAATTTCACATGTCGAGATTTTTACATATCTCCACGAATCATGCATTTTCTTAACAGAAAAAAGTATTTTTAGCATGATGTCTGTCCGTCCGTCTGTCCGTCTGTCCGTCCGTATAGATGTGTACAGCCTGAACGGCTCAACGGATTTTGATGAAATTCGGTATATTTACTTAATGCATCAGTGGGATGAATTGATCAACTTTTGGTGCAAATCCGGAAACCGGAAGTGGTAGTATTAGGGATCGACGATAGGAAGGGAAGGGTTATTTTCACACCAAATTTCACATAAGGAGATTTTTTACATATCACCACGAATCATGCACTTTGTATTGGTTTTATCCTCGAGAAAAATCATTTTTATTAGTTTTTTCTTAATTTAAAATTATATGACGTCACCCAGCCCTTCATGACGTCACAGCCTCGGGTAACGCCGGCTACTTCAGCTATATATTATAAATAAAATAAAATTAAAAATATTTATGTTCTATCCATATCTGTTTTTTATTACATTACAGATATAAATACAGAAAAAATGTTTTCCCACAAAGTTGGAAAATCAACAAATTTATCTTAGTAAAAAACCTAAAACGAATAATAATGGAATCAACAAAATATAGACCTAACTGCTTAATTGACGTCATTTCAAAAATATATCAAAGTTTAATAAACAAAAGGCTTGCCGACGAATTTTATAAACAAGGCTGATTTAACTTAATGCAATTCGGTTTTACTAAGGGAAATACTCGATGCAGTTACTGTAATTAAAAATATTGAAACAGAGCAGCAAAAAACAGCAAACACTAGAACTTTAGAACGTCCTTTATTATGATCTAATGTCATTAAAGGTCCCAGGTGGTGTGTGACTTATTTGATAACTGATCATCTAGCCATTTTGTCCTCTGTGGAGCTCTCTGCGATAATGATCCACCAAACAAACTAACATCTTCATAGTACAAATATGGATAAAAAATAATAAATTTAAAATGGCCCTGAAAAACCAATGTCATACTCGTTAATATAATAAAATAAAAGTCCGATACATTTGTTTCAATATAAACGAGACAAAAGTAAAACCTGTAACCTTAGTAACATATTTGGGTATAACACTTAATAGAGGTTTGACAATGTCTAAAGACATTAATATTGTTTGCATATAACAGAGAAAACACTCCGTTTTTTACTACCAAACATGAGAGGCCCTGCACGTTTACGGCATAAATTTAAAAAATCCATGTTTTTACATGGTCAACTTTATGTTGTGTTTGCTATTAAGAAACATTCGTTATATAAGTCGTATGAATATTCATCGTAATGATATTAAATATATTACTTGAAAACGACTGCAGAATAAGCAGTTGAAACGTTGTACAATTATTTTAATTTAATAAATAATTTTATACAAATAATGTGGTCTTTTAATAAAAATTCTCTTAATAATTATCAAAATAACCACAAAAGCTTTAATAAATATATTAAATATAATTTGCAGATAATGATAACAACTACTATTATATATCTAAACTACTTTCATGTATAATATATATAATCTTTTTGGATAAATATTTTAAAATAAAAGCAATATATTTACAATCTTAACAACTCAAAACGTTCCATATACCAATAATCATATTCAATTTTCTTGGTTGTCAAAGGTTGATTTATCCAGTTCCGAGACTTAGATTCGTGTTTCATAACATCTGGGTTTTCACAGGGTGAGGTCGTTAGTCTCACGCCTAACCCTCCTCCTTTTTCAGCCGGGTTTGGGACCGTCCTTGGCGAAGTTAACTGCTGACTTAAGTCAATACAAATTGAAAATGTATACTTAACTAAGTGTAAATTTATATATTGATTATAAGTATATTTATATAATGAAAGCGAGAAATTAATTCACATTAATATATACAATGATTACTATTTTTTTTACAAAAATAATTATAATAATATAATTTACACTTTAACATAAACATAAAGAAATTATTTTTTATCTATATTTACACATAAATTAAATTAAATTAATTTTCATTAAGAGAGATAGATATTAGAAAAAACGCGAATTCACCAATTATTTTTAGACTTTAGTAAAGCATACGACACAATAGACAGGGATAAACTTTTTCAAATGTTGATTCTAATGGAAATCCAGAAAAACTATTACGTTTGATTCAAATTTGTATTGAAGGTAGAAAGGAAGTAAGATGCGGGGAATCCATGTAAGCAACTTTTGATATTCGGAATGGGTTAAAACAAGGATACGCGATATCATGAATTCTATTTAATTTAGTAGTGAAATATGTGATTAGACAAATTGGGAAACAAATCAAATGGAATCCAATTAAACAAAAAAATTCAAGTATGGAGTTACACAGACGACTTAAATAATATATAATAGGAGATTCGGTAATTGCAATTATATAGATAGCATAAAAAAATTACTAAAAGCAGGGGCTTGAAATTAATAGAGATAAGACAAAATATTTAGTAACAGTATTATCAGACAAAATCTTAACATACAAAATGTAGAATTTGAAAATATAAAAAAATTTAAATACTTAGGTTCTGTAATCACGAAGGATAATAATATTCGAGAATTTAAATAGAGGTTGCAATTGAGTAAAGCCTGTGATCATCCAGTAAAAGGGATTATCTCGTCAAAAAAATTATTATCAAGTGGAATCAAAATTAAAATATATAAAGCAATGTATTATATGGTTATGATGCATGGTATTTGGTATATGACCCTGGGGACGAGAGTCAATTTAGAGCATTTGAGATTAGGATTCTTTGCAGCATTTATGAGCCAAAGAAAGATGAGGTCATACATTATCTATACCGATAGAATATTACTTAAAATTATCATTTTTACCGACCGACGATAGTAAGGGAGGTATTGTTTTCACACCAAATTTCACATGTGGAGATTTTTACATATCTCCACGAATCATGCATTTTCTTAATAGAAAAAAGTATTTTTAGCATGATGTCTGTCCGTCCGTCCGTCCGTCCGTATAGATGTGTACAGCTTGAACGGCTCAACGGATTTTGATTAAATTTGGTATATTTACTTAATGCATCAGTGGGATGTATTGATCAACTTTTGGTGCAAATCCGGAAACCGGAAGTGGTAGTATTAGCGATCGACGATAGAAAGGGAAGGGTTATTTTCACATCAAATTTCACTTGAGGAGATTTTTTACATATCACCACGAATCATGCACTTTGTATTGGTTTTATCCTCGAGAAAATCATCTTTATTAGTTTTTTCTTAATTTAAAATTATCCGAACCGACCGACGGTTTGAAGTAAATTAATTTCCAGTTACAGAAACAATTTCAAATAATTTTAAGATATCTATTAATGTAATAAAAAACAGATATGGATAGAACATAAATATTTTTAATTTTATTTTATTTATAATATGTATATGTAAGACCAGGCTCTGGCGTCATGAATGGCTGGATGACGTCATATAATTTTAAATTAAGAAAAAACTAATAAATATGATTTTTCTCGAGGAATGCATGATTGGTGGAGATATGTAAAAATCTCCACATGTGAAATTTGCTGTGAAAACAATACCTCCCTTACTATCGTCGGTCGGTAAAAATCAGAAAATCGTAAATGAAAATATATCTAATAACAATATAATAAACCAAAAAGAAATAAATAAAAAGTCTATAAATAAACGGTTAATAAATTATAAAAATCAATTTAATAAACTTGATAAAGAAAAATTAATAAAAGCAACATTGAATGTACGCACTCTAAAAGATGAAGGACGACTCCTAGAAATAGAAAAATGCATTGGAAACAAATAGAATAGATCAGAGGTTCTTAAACTCTGTTCCGCGGACCCCTGGGGATCCCCAAAGCCATCGTACAGGTGCACGAGAAAATGATGAGTCAGTTAAAACTTTATTTAATATAAAAGGTACGATGGCATGGCTTTGTGAGGAAACAGAGATCAAATACCCAAGTTGAACGAAATGTGCAAGAAAAACTATTGCTACCGTTTCCATCTCATATTTAGCTGAATTTTCTTTCTTCAATATTATAATTTCTAAGAAAATGTGTTCTACAAATGCAAAAAAATCGTTATTCACCAATCACTGTTAGAAATATTCATCATATATCTTTGTTCTTATGAGATCGTAAGCCAGAAATTAACTAATAAAATGACGTAAAGTACCTAAAGTTGGGATTGGGTCCGTCAAAAAATTTTTTTTCAATTAGGGGTTCGCAAAGTACATAAGTTTAAGAACCTCTGGAATAGAGGTATTAGGCGAAGCGACCAAACAGAGAAAAGTTTGGAAATAAATGGGAGAGGCCTATGCCCGCAAGGGCCTGGTTCCATTTTAGTATAAAATTAGCTGGAGTGTCTCCACTCGACTATCTCGCAATTTGAATTGGGTTAAATAACATAATATATTATATCTAAATTAAATTAAATTAATTATAAATTATAAATTAAAATTAATAAATAATATTTATTAAATCAGTGCGTGTTTGGCTCTTTGTTGATGGCACCACGTCACGTGAGATTTGCAGTGTTAAAAAATTAATTCTGGTATTTTCAGCGATTCAATCAAGCTGAAATTTATATATAGCAGTTTTATACAATTTTTAATCATATGGAAAAATTATCTTTATTTTTACGGTCACTTTAGAGGAAAAAAAAATCAAAACGTTGTAGGTAATGACCCTCTTCCGGTTGAGCTACATTTCTCAAAAGTTGATAAAAAAACTACGAATTTACGTATTTTGAATAATGCCCATGTACCAAATTTCATGATTCTAGCTCAAACCGCTTTTGAGTAATCTTGTCTACATACACACACACACACACCCAGAGAGAGAGAGAGAGAAACATTTTTCTCAACCTTGTAGAAGCAATGTTGTCATCAGAGAGTGCCTTTGCATCAGAAGTCCTCACAGACTTGCTTTTCATCGAAAGAAAAAGAGCTTATTGCGAAATAGTAAAAAAATGTTTATATATTTATTTTAGTTTGTAATTTTATAATTAGTTATTATTGAAATAATTAATGATTGTAAATATATTTATATGTAAGTGTATATATAAATATACCCCCGAGTGGTACATAGTATTTGGTTGAAAGTAGTAAAATGTTTTCATCCATTTGGTTTCAATGAGTATCTTCTATATATATAAAAAAAGGTTTTTGTCTGCACATTGCTCAGAATTTAAAAATTTTTGCATATCTTCGCGTTTCATGACCTCTAGAATCCAAAAGTGACTTTAGAATTTTTCACGTCTGTCTGTCTGTCTGTCTGTCTGTCTGTCTGTCTGTCTGTCCGGAAAATTACTATTTTATAGACTCTGAATTGGCGGAACCGATTTCTATGAAATTACATCACAATATTCTTATATACCTCTAGAGTAACATAGGCTATAAATTTTATTTATATGTCAACAATAACCGCAGAAATTAATTTTTTAAAGTTTATATAATTCTCCGTGTTGTTCATTCAAGAGCAGCTCGCGGCTCACTGTCGGCCTAGCGGAATCATTTCAAACAATGAATTATCATAGCGATTCCCAATCAAAGAATTATTATAAAAAATATTTCCCTTTTTATTTTAAATTCTAATATTCAAATATCAATTCAATTAGATAATTTATTCTAAAAGTTCCCATTTTAATTAATTGAATAAAATATTTAGATCATATTTATATTAACTTAATTTTTATTTATTCTTTCTAATATATTTGAATATTTATTCTTTTCTATTTGAAAGTGAAAGGTTAAAAAATCTCGCTAAGAACATTCAATATTTCTATACACAAATTATTCAAAGTATTGGCAAAGCGTATCACTCACAATCAGTTTAATTTGAAATTTATATAAATTAACAAAGTGAAAATTTTTATTTGTTTAAATTTTATTACAATGAATCAAAAAAATTAAATATATAGATCACATGATTAAGCGAAGCAAGAAACTTGAAGGAAATAACTGTTGGACGGAGGTCGGACATGACAGAAACTGTAAGCGAAATCTTCATATTGTGACTAATAATTTTCAAATCCCCTAGCACCACAGAATTAGATAAGTTTCTTTTAAGGGAGGAAAATAACTATGATCTAAAAAAATTAATAAATGAACTTAATAATAAAAAAAACAAATAAATCAATTAATTTAAATTAATACTATTAATGAATTTATATATTGATAATTTATCTATAGTTTTATCTATAGTTTTATACCGTTAATTTTTATAAATTGTCTCAAGTCTCTATTTTTGCATTTTCTCAAGTTTCATTAAAATTAAAAATATTCAATAATAATCTAACAATGAAAATAAAATATCAAAATGTAATGATCAAGAAATATTATACTATTATAACATAGAAAATACTTAAGAACCATAGGCGGAGGAAATATTAGGAGATATCATTGCGGTTCAGGCCAAATCGATCAACATTAATTAAGATATTATCATTATGACAGATATTAGGAAAAAAACGCGAATTCAATATTTCTGTTCACTAATTATTTGTAGACTTTAGTAAAACATACGCATGACTCAATATAGATCAGCATAAACTTTTTCAAATTTTGATCTTCAAATTTGTCTTGAAGGTAGTAAAGAAAGAATAAGATGCGGAAATCAATTGTAAAATATTAGGTTACCCAGACGACTTAAATATAATAGGAGATTCGGCAATTGCAATTACAGATAGCGAGGAAATATTAATGGAGGTTTGAAATTAATAGTGATAAGAAAAAATATTTATAACAAAGAGGAAGAGTATTAACATACAAAATCTTAAGATACAAAATGTAGAATTTGAATATGTTGAAAAATTGAATATAATCACAAAGGATAATAATATTTGAGAAGAATTTAAATCGCGGTTGCAATCGGGAAACGCCTGTTATCTTGCAATAAAGAGGTTTATCTCATCAAAATTATATCAAAGGGAATATATAAAAAAATTATTTTGCCTGTAGGATAGGATTATTCCCTACATTTATTGGCCAAAGAAAGATGAGGTCACCGGGGAATGGGGGAGACTGCATAACAAGAAATTGCATGGCCTCTCTGCATCTTCAGAAATAGTTAGGGTTATAAAAGGGAAAAAGCTGCGATAGGCAGGGCATGTGGCTAGAATGGGAGAGGAAAAAGATATTGGTGGGGAGACCGATTGGAAAACGTCCGCTTGGAAAATCAATGACGCGTAGGAAGGGACGTAAGAGAGATGGGACAAGGGCTCAGGATAGGGACACTTGGAGAAATGTGGTTGTTGCGGCCAAGAACTTTCGAGTATCTTTGAGCCACATACATATATATAACATATACAATAATAAAATATATAATTAATTTACTGATTAAATAAAAATATATTTTAAATAAGAACACAAAAAGAAATGAATGTTTTATGAAATATATTGATTGAAACAAAATGGATGAAAACCTTTTACTACTTTCAACCAAATACTATGTACCACTCGGGGGTACAGGGGGCGGAGCCCCCGTCTAGGTGTGAAGAGCGCCGAAGGCGCTCTGAGCAGCTAGTATTACATAAAACATTCATTTCTTTTTGTGTTCTTATTTAAAATATATTTTAATTTAATCAGTAAATTAATTATATATATTACACAGGCCATCGATGAAAAAACTTTTTTTAATGAATATACCTTTTTATTATGTTTTTTAGGTTGCTGAATCCAAATATGATGCTTAAAAAACTGAATCACCTACCATTTCTTCACATTTTATAGTTAAATGCATTTTTTTCGAGATTTTTGCGTTTAGCGATATTTAAAGAATTTAAACAGATTTATAGTATTATAATATTTATAAGTAAATTGGAAAAGTAGGTCTAATGGATGTAGATGATGTTGATAGCACTGCCAAAAAACCTTTGCTTGTCAAACAGCTGGTGTTTTCTTTACTGTCAACCAAACCTCACTTTAACTTTTCTAGTACATGTGCTCAGTAAAATGTCTAATCGCGGTTGTAAAAACTCTGCCGACAGTTTTTGTTATATTTGTGGTGAGTTTGTGATTAAAAAACACCAAAGAAACATTACAGACTTTGTGAAAAAGGTTTATCTATCATATTTTGGAACTAAACTTGGGGTGATCAGGAGAAATCTTGGGCACATGTTATGTTTGTGTTGAAGATCTAAGAAAATGGTCAAAAAAGGAGAGAAAAACCTGTAAATTTGCTGTTCCTATGATATGGAGGGAGCCGAAAAATCATTCTGATGACTGCTATTTTTGCAGTGTTGATATTACTGGTCATAACTCAAAAAACAAGAAGGTAATAAGCTATCCTAATCTTCCGTCTGCCATCCGACCAGTAGGACACAGTGTAGATTTACCGGTCCCTGAACCACCAGATGATTTAAATTCTATTGAAGTATTTTCTGATGTGCAATCCGAGTCAAATGAACAAGATGATGAAGAATTCCATTGTACTACTGAAAATGTAGAGCCTAAAGTGTTTACACAAATCGAGCTTAATGACTTGGTTAGGGATCTGGGCTTGACTAAAGAAAAGGCTGAATTGCTTGGCTCTAGACTGAAAGAAAAGAACTTGTTAGCCATTGGAACCAGCATTCATGTGTATAGAAAGAGAGAGCAGCAATTTTCCAAGTATTTTAAACAAGAAGGAGGAAGAAGAAGAAGAGAACGGAAGTATAAACCAATTCCAGCTGACAAGTGAAACCTGTAATATCAATAAAAACCTATAATGGCACATTCGGTCACTGTTTTAAACTGTAAATACAAACCATGCTTATGATTTAACATAGCGTTTCATTAATTTCCCTATATACTAAAGTGGTTTTATACTATATCATTAAAAAACAGATTGCTCAAAAACTGTGCGTGATACAAAAAAACCAAGGCCAGATTTGGATTCAGCTCAAAAAAATCTATAAACATCACCAACGTAACGTGAAAAAAGTTTTCAAAAAAAATTTTTTGTTGGCCTGTGTTATTATTGTAAATGTTATATCTATCTATCTATGTGGCTCAAAGATACTCGAAAGTTCTTGGCCGCAACAACCACTTTTCTCCAAGTGTCCCTATCCTGAGCCCTTGTCCCATCTCTCTTACGTCCCTTCCTACGCGTCCTTGGTCTTCCAGGCGGACGTTTTCCAATCAGTCTTCCCACCAATATCTTTTTCCTCTCCCATTCTAGCCACGTGCCCTGTCTATCGCAGCTTTTTCCCTTTTATAACCCTAACTATTTCTGAAGATGCAGAGAGGTCATGCAATTTCTCGTTATGCAGTCTCCGCCATTCCCCGGTGACCTCATCTTTCTTTGGCCCATAAATGCTTCGCAGAATCCTATTCTCAAATACTCTAAATCTACTCTCATCTCCCAGCTTCATAGACCATGCCTCCCACCCATATAATACAGCAGGCAAAATAATTGTTTTATATATGTCAATTTTGATTCCCTTTGATAATAATTTTGATGAGATAAGCCTCTTTACTTCATGATAACAGGCGTTTCCCGATTGCAACCTCGATTTAAATTCTTCTCAAATATTATTATCCTTCGTAATTACATTCAATTTTTCTACATATTCAAATTCTACATTTTGTATCTTAAGATTTTGTATGTTAATACTCTTCCTCTTTGTTACTAAGTATTTTTTCTTTTCACTATTAATTTCAAACCTCCATTAATTTTTCCTCGCTATCTGTAATTGCAATTGCCGAATCTTCTATTATATTTAAGTCGTCTGGGTAACCTAATATTTTACAATTGATTTCCGCATCTTATTCATTTTTAATACCTTCAAGACAAATTTGAAGATCAAAATTTGAAAAATTTTATCCGGATGTATTGAGTCATGTGTATGTTTTACTAAAGTCTACAAATAATTAGTGAACAGAAATATTGAATTCGTGGTTTTTTTTCCTAATATCTGTCATAATGAAAATATCTTAATTAATATTGATCGATTTGGCCTGAACTCGCAATGATATCTCCTAATATTTCCTCCGCCTATGGTTCGTAAGTATTGTATATGTTATAATAGTGAAATAGAGTATAATATATTTCTTGAATATTTGATATTTTATTTTCATTGCTAGATTATTATTGAATATTTTTGATTATAATGAAATTTGAGAAAATGCAAAGTTAGAGACTTGAGACAATTTATAAAAATTAACGGTATAAAACTATAGATAAATTAACAATATATACATTCATTAATAGTATTAATTTAAATTAATTAATTTAATTGATTTTTTATTATTAAGTTCATTTATTAATTTTTTTAGATCATAGTTAATTTCCTCTCTTAAAAGAAACTTATCTAATTCTGTGATGCTAGGAGATTTGAAATTTATTAGTCGCAACATGAAGATTTCGCTTAGAGTTTCTGTCATGTCCGACCTCCATGCAACAGTTATTTTCTCTTAAGTTTCTTGCTTCTCTTAATCACGTGATCTATATATTAAATTTTTTTTTGATTCATTATAATAAAATTTAAACAAATAAAAATTTTCACTTTGTTAATTTATATAAATTTCAATTTAAACTGATTGTGAGTCATACGCTTTGCCAAGACTGAATAATTTGTGCACAGAAATATTGAATGTTAGCGAGATTTGATATAATGTTGTCCGATTTGTCCTAAATCTGAATTAGAAGAAAATTATAAATTGCCTCCTCTTCCAGCCCAATTCATTTACCCATCCATGTTGCATAAGGCATCTTAATTTCTTAACACTTCGTTTTTTTGAAATTTAAAATAGAAGGTGAGAAAGAGTTTTAAATTATATTCGAATAGTCTATATATTCTATATATAAGTATTTTTATCTGAATTTAATATACCAAGTTGATTTCCAAAATTTTCCATTCTTAATGCATATGATTGATTAAATGTGTTAAAATTTTAAAAAATTCAAATATTCTAATTTTTAAATTTATTTACAATTTAATATTATTTTTTATTAATATCATATCAAAAAAAAGAGAATTTATTAAAAATTAAAAATAAAAAAAAAGCCTATTATAAAAAAATATAATAGAATATATAAATATAATACAATAATCTTGATTTAAAACAAATTTTAAAAAAATACTCAAAATTTAAAACATCTCGTTTATATCATACGTCTAAAAAATCATATTTTAATTTTTATATAACCAAGAAATCATTTTTTCACTTAAAATATAGTTGTAATTAATAATTGAAACAAAAACAAAAAATAATATAATTTAGTCATTTTTGAAAATATTTTTGTATTCATAAAACATTAAAAATAATATATTCTGTTTTTTTTAACCTTTCACTTTTAAATAGAAAAAGAAGAAACCTCCATATCCCAAAATTTATTAATGAAACTTTCCCTCATCCCCTCCGGACTAAGGAACATTGCTCTATTCTCCCTTGCCCATGTCTTTGCTGGACCTCCCAAACAACTAATAAATGCCTCAATCATTATTCTTTTGGGCCAATGAAACTCGTTTGCCAGACTTTCAAATGAATTAATAAATTCTACAGGGTGTGTTGCATCTAGATCTAATATTCTATAAAATTTATTCAAATTTTCACAAATTGCCTGTACCTCTGTAAAATTGATTTGAGCTATTAATGACTGTCTTGTCCCTGAAAATGTATTATCCGACATGCTACTACTAGGTTCCGGGATTGTTTTAATTTTTATTATATTTTTTTTATCTATTTCAGTTCCATCCTTTCTCGTTCCTAATTCTAAATCCCTAATTCTATTTTTAAGTTTTAAAATTTCACCCTCCATATCTTCAATTGATTCCGTTGTTTTATTGCGAGATTCGAGTTCTTTATTTGATCTATTTAATCTTTCGTTTTGCCCTTGTAATACATTCCTCATTTGGCATAAATTTTCCTCCATAATCTGCATTTTTTGTTCTACCCCGACCGTTCTATTTTCTATCTGCTGCATTTTCGAGCCTTGATCTTGTTGCCAACGTACACAATCTGTTGGAACATGTCTCGTATATTACAATCTGCAGTTGAGCTATTGATGTCTCCTTGATTACTAGTTGCCATTATTACAATTATTATTATTATTTATTGCTAACTAATTAAAAGAGCACGAAATTTATATCAATTTTTTTTTTATTATTAGAAAAAAAATTGAATATTGCCAACAAAAGGAAATTCGATTTTATTTATTTATTTATTTTTTTTATTTAGAAATAGAATCTCGCAAAATCAAATAAACACACACTTTAATGGAAAGTAGAAAAAAAAAATTTCAAAATAATCAACAATTTGTATTTAATTAAATTTATCAAATCAAACAAAAAAAAATGTATTTTAAACCATTACTATTAATATGTAAACTGAACGAATCCAATCTCATTTTGCCAAATCAACCATTTCCAGTTTTAATCCATTTCGAGTTGGAAGACCTCCATGTCGTATATAAGAGGAAAATGGGGTAAGGTATTTTATGAGAAAAAAAATGGGTTATGAAATTAGTTTAATTATTTGGTAGCACTCTGGATTGAATTATGAATCAAACAAGGGGTTATTGAATCCGCGTAGGTTGATATGGGAAATAATAAAATTGAATAGGTTCAATATGAAAAAATGCTTATATAAAATTACAACTAAAATTTATTTATTTACTAAGAATAGATAGATAGATAGATAGATATTTGATACAATTGATAATAAGAAATTAATTAGACATTGAATAAATCGGATGGTACCGTAAATATTAATAGGAGTATAAATTTAATGGAATTGAGTTCATCGAATAATTGCAATTATTTATATATAATAATAGTCGACTACTTAGCTGTGTTATTCAAATTAATTATGAGTTCGGGGAACACTGGGACTTCAAGTAAGATGATTCTTGAATATTTTCCTTAAGGTATCATGTCGTCATATCAGGGCAGGCAGCTTCCTCGCACACTGTGGATGATCCTTGTATTTTGTTCTTACTTCGTCAGATGAAGTCGCTTCCCTTCCACTCCATCCAAGAATGACCAAAAAATGTCTCTACATGTAAAATTGGTCATTCTCCCCTCCTATGCCACTTGGCAAAATTGTCCACCCTTTACTCCCTCTGGGGAACGAAAAGGATCTCTGGGTTTTTTCCTTAAGTGTTTTTTTTTAAAACAATAAATTTTAGAAAGCTATCCTTTATACACTTTGCCATGTGTTCACACAAATAACTCTCTAAAATTCTGTATCTCAATATATCCAATATATAAGCATAAAAAAAGGCATTTCTATACTTATATATTACAATATATATATATATATATATATATATAGATGTAATTCTGAACCATTAAGGCTATAAATAAATAAATAAATTATAAACTAATAACGAATTTGATAATTTGAATTGAAAATTGCAAAGATGTGCAAAAAGTATCAACATTTTTATTTATTTTTGTTAATTTTATCATTTCTTTTATTGGTAGTTGTGTTTAGATTTTAAAAAAAATTATATGAACTTTTTTTATTATTTTATTATAATTTTTTTTCTTTAATGAACAAAGGAATAAACTCATAATCTTTAAAAGTATTTTCATACAATGTCTAAAAGAATTAATTCCTATCAGAATAATGTTTGTTGAAAAGAATTACTATATATAATTATATATCGAAAAATAAAAGGCAATATTTTACTTAGTTACTAAGTTATTTATTATTATCCTTATTCCAAAATTAATTTCTTTATCCCATTCTAATCAGTTGAATTCAATTTTATTTATTATTTTGCTTATATTTTAAATTATTTTATTTATTTCAGTTACTTTGTATGTTATTTTTTAATATTATTTCCATTTTAATCAATTATTCAATCTTACACTATTATCATTTGTTTATTCCAGTAAATTCGATTATATTACTCGACTTTAATTAATTATCCAACCTAATTTTATTTATCATTCTTTTTATATTTTTAATTATTTTATTTAATAGTATTAATTTAACTTAATTGATTTATTTGTTTTTTTATTATTAAGTTAATTATTAAGTTTTTTAGACCTTGCTTATTTTCCTCCCTTAGAAGAAACTTATCAACTCTGTGGCGGATTGAAAAAGATTTCCCCAACAGTTTCTGTTCTGACACATTTCCATCTAACAACTATTCTCACCCAAGTTTCTTGCTTTTCCTTTGCACTCTTTAATCACTTGATCTATATATTTATTTTTTTTAAAAAGATCTTGTTGGTAAAAAGGAAATTAAAATATATTATGTAAAATCTGAAGAAAATTTAGCCGATATATTTACTAATCCTTTATCAAAATAAAAATTAAATGTTTATTTAAAAAAGTCAAATATTATTTAGATTTAAGCGATTTATATTATTTTATGTGTTTGCTAAAATTAAAATATCTTATAATATTAACTGACAACTCACAACTTGAGTAAAATAAAAACAAGTTTAAATTCTGTTCTTTTGCGTTGGATAAAAGTACCGACATAAATGTTACAGCTCAGTTACTGATATTTATAAGAGGTATTGTTGTTACTGAAGAGTTAACTAGCATGCTTTCATTAAAGGGAGCAACAAAAGAATCAGACATTTTTCATGAATTTCAAGAAACTATCACGTCTTTGAAAGTACCTTTGACCAGTATTTGTTTCATTTCTATTGATGGAGCACCAGATATGACAGGGACGAAATCTGGTTAAGAACGCATATTTAACGAATCATTTCCTGGAAACGAAGTTGTGTTTCTTCATTGTGTCATACAGCAAGAAGCCCTGTGTAAATCTGCTCTAAACATAAAACATGTGCTTGATATTGTTATTAAGCTTGTCAATAGAATTTGTTCACAATCAATAAATCATAGACAATTTCGAGAGTTTCTTAACTCATTGTAATGTGAATATTCGGATGTACTTTACTATTCTAAAGTAAGGTGGCTCAGTGCCGAACGGGTTTTCGGTCGAGTTTGGGATCTAAAAGACGAAATAATCTCTTTTATTTGAGAAAAAGGAATGAACGATTGTGAACATTTGAAAGATACTTCGCATTTTTTATCGATCTTCTCAGTCACATCAATAAATTGAACCTCAAACTCCAGGGAAGAATTCAGTTAATTCAGATATTTGGGGATTTCAATATACAATTGATTCTATTTTTCAAGCAGTTAGTCAAGAAAGACTTTACTCATTTTCCACGACAAAAAATTATTGCAGTCAGAGAAGACAAACTTGAGAGGTATGAGAAATGTCTTCATGAAGAATTTGAATGAATTCCAAGACTTCAAAGTTATCGAACAGGACCTGGACATTTTCAGCATGCCATTTAATTTGAATTGTGAATCTGTCAAACAATAATTACAGCTCGATCTGATTGAGTTGCAATGTAACACTGAATTGAAGCAACAATATCTCAACGTTTCTAAAATTGACTTCTACAAGGCCCTGTCAAAATCAAGTTTCTCAAACCTGAAATCTTACGCTCAAAGGTAATTTCGATGTTTGCATCTTCCTACATCTGTGAACATGTGTTTTTTCAACCAAGAAGTTTCGCAAAAACAGTATTAGAAGCCGATTGACTGAACCTCATTTAACTTCACTACAGAGAATCAGCTCATCCCAGTTTCTATCAGATTATCAACAACTTTTGGAACTTCAGTAACAGTTTCATCTGTCACATACCCCTTCATACTCTTCTAAAGAATAATGCATTTTGTAACTTTTTTCTATTTTTTTACCATTGTATTATATATAAATTGTGTGCGGTAAAATAAAAAATAAATTTTATCACTTATAAAAATAACCCCTCTGCGTAAATAAAAATAACAAAAACAACATAACTACATTCATAATTGAAATAATTCTTGATAAAATTTGGCATTTTATATTAATTTTCCGAAATCACATTAATATTTCATTAAATTAATGATTGAACTAAAAACACAAATAGATTGGATTTTGATGATAAAATATAATAGTAAGATTAATATTTACATTTATATTCAAATGAATACATTTCTATTGATAATATTATTGTTATATATAATCCAAGGACTTTATCACCCACCACATCCTTTCCCTCTCACTCTTTAGATAAGCATTTCACATTTATAAAAAGGTTTGAATTCATGCAATACATATTTATTATCTTTTGTGTTGTCAAGAGGGTCAAACAAAATGTTAAGTCGGCGATTCGTTCAATTTGTCTCTTCAACAGGTAATCTTTCATAAATTAATCAATGTCATTGGATTTTAAGAGAAATTTTCCACTATTTTGTTAAGTGATTCATTCATTATCTATTAAAGGGATATCTTTATTTATTTATGTTGATTTATATTTTATTAATTAATTATTAATATAAATTAAACTATTAAAAAGTATTTACAATCTTTTTCCGTTTAATATTATCAATTTGACTATATATTTTAAAAAATCCTACTAAACCAATAAATTTTAAAAAATTGTTAAAAATTCACACTACAATTATATAAAGATATGTCTTTTTACCGACCGACGATAGTTAGGGAGGTATTGTTTTCACACCAAATTTCACATGTGGAGATTTTTACATATCTCCACGAATCATGCATTTTCTTAACAGAAAAAAGTATTTTTAGCATGATGTCTGTCCGTCCGTATAGATGTGTACAGTCTGAACGGCTGAACGAATTTTGATGAAATTTGGTATATTTACTTAATGCATCAGTGGGATGAATTGATCAACTTTTGGTGCAAATCCGTAAACCGGAAGTGGAAGTATTAGCGATCGACGATAGGAAGGGAAGGGTTATTTTCACACCAAATTTCACATAAGGAGATTTTTTTATATATCACCACGAATCTCATGCACTTTGTATTGGTTTTATCATCGGGAAAATCATATTTATTAGTTTTTTCATGATTTAAATTTATATGGCGTCATCCAGCCATTCATGACGTCACAGCCTGGTCTTGCATATATATTATAAATAAAATAAAATTAAAAATGTTTATATTTATTATTTATGTATCCATATCTGTTTTTTATTACATTAATAGATATATTAAAATTATTTGAAATTGTTTCTGTAGCTGGAAATTAATTTACTTCAAACCGTCGGTCGGTTCGGACTTGGCCACAGGTCAACTTATTTATAATTTTTTAATTTCAATCTCTCAGTTCAGTAAATGATTCAATCACTATAGATATCAAAACAAAAATCTAAAAATGTTGAATTTCATATTCTAAAATTTTTTCAATTTTTCCAAAAATATAATTATTGAAAGAATAATTATTAATCATCAGGTTACCGATTGTTGTCCTTTCATCCTATGCGATGAGGATAAAAATGCAAGATTGAAATTAAAAAAACATACCTCTCCCTAAATTAAATAATTAATTAAATAATTAGTCTGATAAGAAGTAATTTTTCATTTATTTAATTAAAATTAGGGACATTAAATGTACGTACCTTATATAAGCCAGGTGGATTCCAAAATTTATTAAGGGAAATTAAAAAGTGTAGGAAAGGACGTGAGAGAAAATAGGAGAAAATAGAATTAGAATGGGACTAGCTCAGAATAGGGATACTTGGAGGAATGTGTTTGTTGCAACCAAGGACTTTCGAGTTCCGTAGAGCCACAGAGATAGATAGGAATTTAAAAAATTTTTAATTTTAAAAACTTTGATATATTTTTGAAAATCTTTAAGTTTCATTATTTCTTTAATATTAAAATAAAGTCTAAAAATTATCTCTATTTTTATGTTCTTCATTATATATAATCTGCGAAAATAATTTTTTTCTATTTTAGATGAAAGAGAGTTCAATGATCTTATATTCATTCCTAAACCTATGCCCATATTCATTATCTTGATTCGAAATTAAAAGTAAAATAAAAATTGTAAATCAATATTTTTGAGGGAGTTAGATTGATTGAAATGTTTCAGAAGAGGGACGTTTGCTGGGACCAAGAAATTTCGAATTTCGAGGGCCACAGATATATAATAGATAGATTTATCAAGACTAGGCCATGACGATTCTTATTTAGTTTGATTCGTAAAGAAGTATTAAATACAATAATTTAGATTATTTTTTTTATAAATCGTATTGTATATTTAGTTAATTTCACTTGATTATAAATTATTGATCCATTTTGATTCTTTAAAAATTTAATTTCAATTTTGATTTGTTTTAGGAAAGAGAACAATTACTAATCAACAAATAATCGAAAAAGAGAATAATTATGCCGCTCATAATTATCATCCACTTCCAGTAGCATTAACTAAAGCAAAAGGTAAAATCATATTCTCTTCTCTACAAATAATTAAATTAATAATGAAGATATTTAACCATATAATTCAATTTTAGGTGTATATGTTTGGGATGTCGAAGGAAAACGATATTTAGATTTTCTTTCCTCTAATTCGGCTGTAAATCAAGGACATAGTCATCCAAGAATAGTCGCCGCTCTTTGTGATCAAGCCCAAAAAATGGCCTTAACTTCACGGGGATTTTATTCGGATAAATTAGGCGAATATTCTGAAAAAATAACAAAATTATTAGGATATGAAAAAGTTTTGCCAATGAATACAGGTGAATGTTTGTTAGAAAAAAATAGGGATTTCATTTAAGAGAATAATAATAACACATTCTAATATTTTATATTATTTTACTTTTATTAAATATTAATAAATATATATTGTAAAATAGGAGTTGAAGGTGGTGAAACTGCTCTTAAAATGGCAAGAAAATGGGGATATCTTAAAAAAAAAATTCCAAAAAATCAAGCAAAAATAGTCTTTGCAAAAGGTAATTTTTGGGGAAGAACTCTAGCAGCAGCTTCATCCTCCACCGATCCAGAGGCTTATGGAGATTATGGACCCTTTATGCCTGGTTTTGAACTAGTTCCTTATAACAATATTCCTGCCTTAGAGGTATAGACCTGTGATTAATAATAATTATAAAAAAAGAATAACACTATTATTGTTTTTTATAATCTTTCTCTTTTATAAGTTTAATTTGAAATAATTGAATATAATATTTTTATTTCATAGAAAATTCTCCAAGATCCTCATGTTTGCGCATTTATGGTGGAACCAATTCAGGGAGACGCTGGTTGTATTGTTCCAGATGATGGATATTTAAAAAAAGTTAGAGAGCTATGTACAAAGTGAGTTGAATCATTATGTCAACTTTATCTGTCATTAAAAGCTTGAAATATAAATGTAGTGATATATTTTAGAATAATTTGTTATTAATTGTTAAAGGACTATAATCTGAATGATTAACTGGATAATGCTATTTTGTTTGGGTCAAATGAAAAGATTTTAATCAACTCCAAATTTTAACCTTTGCTAGTAATCTTAAAAGTGTCTGTCCGAATCAAACTAGAAAATAAATTTTCTTAAATAGCTCAGTAGATATCGTAGTTTAATACAATTAATTTGTACAAATGAAAATGATGATTTGTCTTTAATAATACTAATAATAATTATTAAATAATATTAAAATTAATTGAACCTTTATTTTTTTAGGAACAATGTATTGTGGATCGCAGATGAAGTACAAACAGGTCTTTGTCGAACTGGCAAAATGTTAGCTTGTGATTATGAACAAGTTAAACCCGATCTTTTAATCCTTGGAAAGGCACTTTCAGGAGGTCTCTATCCTGTTTCAGCTGTTTTATCTTCAGATGAAGTAA
Organism: Labia minor; assembly: GCA_963082975.1. NCBI lineage: Eukaryota > Metazoa > Arthropoda > Insecta > Dermaptera > Spongiphoridae > Labia > Labia minor. The sequence continues at coordinate 39,017,228 of OY720344.1, read as the reverse complement.
CTCTGTGTATAAAGCCAGGTCAACATGGATCTACTTTTGGAGGAAATCCTTTAGGAGTTACTGTTGCAATGGCAGGACTTGATGTGTTGGTAGAAGAAAATCTAGCTGAAAAATCATTTGCTTTAGGAGAAAGATTAAGAAAAAATCTAAATAATCTACCTAAAAATGCAATAACAGAGATCCGGGGTCGTGGTTTACTAAATGCCATTGATATTTCTCCTGGTAATATTAGTCTTTTTTAGGATAATAATTATAATTATTAATAATTACTAATCTTTTATTTGTTTTAGATCTTGATGCCGTTAAAGTATGTGAAGCGATGATGCGAAGAGGAGTATTAGCTAAACCTACCCAGCAAAAAACAGTTCGTTTGTCTCCACCTCTCATAATCACTGAAAGTCAAATTGATGAGGGTTGCCAAGTAATAGAAAAGGCTTTAAATGATGTATATTCTAAAAAATAAAATTAAAATGAGAATATTTAATCTTAAATATTACTCTCATTTGTTTGATTTTTATAAATAAGGAATAAAAAAATATTAAAAAAACACTATTTTTATTTTATTTTTTAATTTTAAAATTACTATTGTTTGAGTTGTTTCTGCTTGATTAATATTATATTCCTTTTTTTCGTTTTCCTATCTTTTCGAGTGTGTATGTCAGATCCTTAATATCAGATTCGATGGTGAATTGTAGGGGCATATGCACCTATTATTGTTATAGTGTTGTTTAATATCTACAGTTATTACTATCTTATTAATTGCCTAGTATACTATAATTTTATTTTTTAGTTTCTTGTGTATTGCTAAAGGTACTTCAATATTTGATCTCTTGTTTTTATCAGCCCCACTAAAAAATGAGGGTAGTTACCTGTATTCTCGTTCCCACTTCCCTTCTTTTTTGTTTCCGATAACACAACAACATCAATTTTGAATCTTTCCAACTCCATGAATAGGTCTATCTTGTAGTTGATTCCTTGAATATTCCAACATCCTATTTTCCATGTCCTTTTCCGTCAGGTCTGCCATCTCAACCCCATCCTTGGAGGGTCGGTGAGTCACTTTTTGTCTGGGTTATCACATTAGGTCTGTTCGGCTTCGAATGCCCTACCAGGAATCTTAAACTCTCACCGACATAGCCCTAAGGATTATTTAAGCACACAAACCCCCCATCTCGGAGGAAGGGGAGATAAATAAAAATAAAAATTAAAATTACTTAATAAATATAATAATTGAACCGCTTTTGATTACATATAAATCATAATTAACAGGCTCATATAATAAAAATATAGAATAATCAGAATAATAGAAAATTAAAAATTAAAATTCATTCTTCAAATTAATATTTAAAAGTATAGTTTATTTTAGCATAATAAACATTTATTTTTGTTTTATAGTCAATACACAAAGGGAGATAAATTAACTTTCACGAGTGCTTTGTGTGAAAGCCCATCAAATAAATATTTGCCAATTATTCACTAAATTTATTTGACCTGAAGAATTTTTTTTTTTAGACTTAAATTGTTTTTTTACCGACCGACGATAGTAAGGGAGGTATTGTTTTCACACCAAATTTCACATGTGGAGATTTTTACATATCTCCACGAATCATGCATTTTCTTAACAGAAAAAAGTATTTTTAGCATGATGTCTGTCCGTCCGTCCGTATAGATTTGTACAGCCTGAACGGCTCAACCGATTTTGATGAAATTTGGTATATTTACTTAATGCATCAGAGGGATGAATTGATCAACTTTTGGTGCAAATCCGGAAACCGGAAGTGGTAGTATTAGCGATCGACGATAGGAAGGGAATGGTTATTTTCACACCAAATTTCACATGAGGAGATTTTTTTACATATCACCACGAATGTATTGGTTTTATCCTCGTGAAAAATCATCTTCATTATGTTTTTCTTAATTTAAAATTATATGACCCAGCCCTTCATGACGTCCCAGCCTCGGGTAACGCCGGGTAACGCCGGCTACTTCAGCTATATATTATAAATAAAATAAAATTAAAAATATTTATGTTCTATCCATATCTGTTTTTTATTACATTAATAGATATATTAAAATTATTTGAAATTGTTTCTGTAGCTGGAAATTAATTTACTTCAAACCGTCTGTCGGTTCGGACCTGGCCACAGGTCAACTTATTTATAATTTTTTCTGTCTTGTTCAGGACAAGTGCTCCTCATCTCTCGCAGCATTTCTGTAAACTAATTAATAATTATTTACAAATAAATTTGGAAAAAAAAATACAGAAGTATACTGTAATTTTGAATATATTACTTCTAAATGTTTTAGTACAATTTTAATAATTACTTTAAATTATTTCTTCTTAAGTCGCTTTCTCCCTATAGAAGTTAGCGATCCATATGGCAAAACATCTTTTGGAAACCACAGCTCTAAAGATCTCAATTGATGAGCACCCAAACCATCTACGCAGATCTCCAAGCCATGAGTTTTGGCCCCTACCCACCGAAAAAAATTTTCAAAAGTCAATCTGAATATAAAGTTGATGAAAAATCGATTTCAATGTGTGAAAAGAGCGAACAGAGACAGAGAGACAGACAGACAGACATGAATCTGAGTTGATAAAAACGTTATAAAAACTAAAAGTATTCTAGACAAATTAAGAAATTTAGATGCCTCATAGGAAAATGAATTGGGTTTTAATAAGAGACAATTTATAAGTTTCTTTTTAAGAGAATATCACTGCAGATAAAGGCCAAATCGGACAACAATAGATTAAATTTAATTTCGCTAAGAACATTCAATATTTCTGTTCACAAATTATTCATTATTATTTTGGCAAAGCGTAAGAATCAGTTTAAATTTAAATGTATATAAATTAACAAAAACTAATTATGGGGAGACATTTGAGAAACCATCAGTAGGCAGACCAAAGGTAAAGAAGATCTTAAAGAAGTTGGGAGAGAATATGTGTTGGATGGAGGTCGTTCAGAACATAAATTATAACGCCAGAGTATTAGATAAGTTTCTTCTAAGGGGGGAAAATAACTATGGTTTAGAAAAATTAATAAAAGAACTTAATAATATAAAAACAAATAAATCAATTAATTTAAATTAATGTATATATTTTTATTTTATCTATAATTTTATAACGTTAATTATGTCAATTTTATTATAATGTTTTTCTCAGGGTCTGTCTCTCTGTCAGTTCACTCTTTTGACAAAGTGAAATCGATTTTTCAACTTTTTATTGAGATAAACTTGAAAATTTTTATAGATATTTCATCATACTGATGCATTAAGTAAATATACCAAATTTTATCAGCCATTCAAGCTGTACACATCTATACGGACAGACAGACGGACGGATGGACAGACATCGTGCTAAAATACTTTTTTTTTAGTTAACAAAATGCATGATTCGTGGAGATATGTAAAAATCTCCACATGTGTAATTTGGTGTGAAAACAATACCTCTCTTACTATCGTGTCGGTCGGTTAAAAACAAATAAATCAATTAATTTAAATTAATATTATTAAGGAATGTATTTATTTTTATTTTATTTATAATTTTATAACGTTATTTATGTTAATTTTATTTTCATAAATTATCTCAAGTCTCTAACTTTGGATTTTCTCAAATTTCATTAGAATTAAAAATATTCAATAAAAATTAAGCAATGAAAATAAAATATCAAAATGAAATGATTAAGAAATATTATAGTCTATTATAACATTACTTATGAACCATAGGCAGAGGAAATATTAAGAGGATATCCGGGTTCAGGCTAAATCGATCTACATTAGGTAGTAAAGAAAGTTTAAGATAAGGAAATCAATTGTCAGAAACTTTCGAAATTCTGATTGGGACACACTATCACCAATTTTATTTAATTTAGCACTTGAGTTTGTGATTAGACAAATTGGGGAACAATCAAACGATATCCAATTAAACAAAAAAAATCGAGAAATAGGTTACGGATAGGACGACTTAAATATAATAGGAGATTCTGCAATTGCAATTAAAGAAAGTGTAAAACAATTAATAGAGACAGGAAAAAAGATGGTGTTTGAAATTAATAGTGATAAGACAAAATATTTAGTAACAGAGATTTTTTTTTTTTTGTACAGGAGTTGAAAAACCTTCATAAGGTACCAGTGGGGAGTGCTTAGTCTAAAGCAGAGATGCGCCCCTCCTGGTTATGTGGGATTTTTACCTCACTAAAAACACTCTCCTGTGGTCTACGGAGAATCCCAGACCGGAACCCTTTCGGATGACTTCAGTCTGGGCCGAGCTTTGGCCATTTTCGCTTCTCCTTAGTCTAAGCACCCCTCATGTCTCTTGGTTCGCAGCACCTCCTCCACAAATTCAGCTACAGCTTTCCACTTGGCCTTGCTCTGTAGCATTACGGATATAATAGAATCCGGTGCTACAGGTCCGACGCTGGTTGTAAGACTCCTCTTTTTTGTGATGAACCGCGAGCATTCAAAGAAGGTGTGATGAGCGGTATCCTCACTACCCCGGCACCAGAGACAGAAGGGTGACGCGACTTTGTGCACTTTAAAAAGGTATGCCCGGAAGTACCCATGCCCTGTAAGAAATTGACACAGTTAAAAATTCATATCTCTATGCCCCTGTCAATCCACGATTTTACGTGAGGGACTAATTTCCTTGTCCATTGCCCAAGGTTATCTTCCCAACGACTCTGCCAACGCTCTAGTGTTTCCTTTCTTGCCTCTTGCTTGTTAATTCTGGTCAGGAAAATTGTTCTTCGTTCTTCAGCTAGAAGATCTATAGGAATAACTCCTGCTATTAAGAGAACCGCCTCCCCACCAACCGTTCTATAGGCGCTGGTAATTCTCAAGGCACATTTTCGTTGGACCGATAGTAACCTTTTCCTATATTTCTTAATCCTCATGGCAACAGCCCAAATCTCCGATCCATATAACATCATCGACCTGGCAGCCACCATAAGGAGTCTTCTCTTGCTCTGACTAGGACCACCGGTATTTGCCATCAGTCTCGACAGAGAGGCCACAGCCTTTGCCGCGTTGTCAGCGATATTCCTGATATGATTCCAGAAGGTTAATTTGCCATCCAGAATCATACCAAGATACTTAATTGATTTCCTCGACTGGACCTGCTCAGTGTCGACGACCATTGATATTTCCGTGGGAATTCTCTTCCGAGTGATAACCACGATTTCCGTCTTTGCCATCGCGAGCTCCAAGCCGTGATCTTCCATCCAGGCTCGAACTCTTCTCATGGTCATGTTGAGTTTGAGTTGAGCTAGCTACGTATTTCGAGCTGTTATAAATGCGGCCGTGTCGTCTGCGTAGCCCACTAGAAACAGATCATCAGGCATGGTGAGACGAAGTAAACCATCATATGTGACATTCCACAGGTCTGGACCGAGAATAGACCCTTGCGCAGCTCCTGCAGTAATCCTCTTACGAGCTTTTCCATCAGATGTTTCATATGTCAAGTTGCGATCCCTAAGATAGTCTCGTATTATTCTTAGAAGATACTCCGGAACATCAAAGTTAACTCGCAGAGCTTGAATCATATCCACCCATCTAGCTGTATTGAAGGCGTTACGCACGTCCAGAGTGACCCGAAGCACCAATGGTGTGTTCTGTGAACATCCTATATTTCTAGCCTGTTCGACGGCATCAACTACTTTAGAGATGGCGCTCATCGTGGAGTACCCTTTACGAAAGCCGTGTTGTCGATGTGAAAGGTCACCAGCAGCTATTATTGCTTCCTGAAGTCTAGGTTTTAACAACTTTTCCAGTAGCTTCCCTGATGTGTCAAGCATACACAATGGCCGATATGCAGAAGGAGAACCGGGATTTCCTTTCCCCTTAGGAATCAAAGCGAGTTTAGCCGTCTTCCATCTTGAGGGGAAGATTCCAGTTACCAGGCAGGCATTGTACATTTCAAGAAGAGGCCCGGGTAACAGAGATTAACAGTATTAACATACAAAATATTAATATACAAAATGTAGAAAAATTTAATGTAATCACGAAGGAAAATAATATTAGAGAAGAATTTAAATCGAGGTTGCAATCGGGTTAGGCTTGTTAACATGTAGTAAAAGGGCTTATTTCATTAAAATTATTATCAAAGGGGATCAAAATTAAAATATATAAAACAATTTTTTGATGGTTGTATTATATGGTTATGATGCATAGTATATGATTCTGGGAGACGAGAGTAGATTCAAAGTATTTGAGAATAGGATTCTTCGCAGCATTTATCGGCAAAAGCAAGATGAGGACACCGGGGAATGGCGGAGTCTAACGAGGAGTTGCATAGCCCCTATGCATACGTGAGAGAGGGTAGGAGAAGGATGATTATAGCTCAGGATTGGGATATTTAGAGAAATGTGGTTGTTGCGGTCAAGAACATTCGAGAGGCACAGAGATAGATTAATAGATATATAGCATATACAATAATAAAATATAATTAATTTACTGATTAAATTAAAATATATTTTAAAAAACAAATGAATGTTTTATGTTATATACTGATTGAAACAAAATGGATGACAACCTTTTATATTCATATTTGTTTTTTATTTCATTAATAGATACATTTAAATTATTTGAAATTGTTTCACAACGTTTAGAAGATTTATCTTTATTCGAAATATAGGAGAATTAAATGACGTCATCAATTTATTATACAGCGACTCCGTAAATACAAAATATTATATACTAGCTGTTCAATCAGTATATTAGATAAAACATTTATTTGTTTTTACTTTTAATATATTTTAATTTAATCAGTAAATTAATTATATATTATTTTTGTAAATGTTATATCTATCTATCTCTGTGCTCTTCTAGAAGTGTCCCTTCATACATTGTGAATCCACCCATAATAATATCTTACTTACTTAAAAATGAAAATCCAATTATGAGATCAAAATTAAAAAATTTATTCATAAAATCTTGGATGTTTTCAGTGTTTTATAAATAATTTAAAAAGGCCAATATTAGAAAAATAAAATTAAATTTATAATAAAATATAAATATAAATATAACATAAAAATAAAAACATAAACATTCAAGATTATATAATAAACTATTACTATTATTTTTTATTTCAATATTTTTAATGTTAATACAATAATTTTTATTTTATAATCTATAAAATAATTTAAATAATAATAATAATTTTAATAATTTATAAATTTTATCATTGTCTAATATAAAAAAACTGAATATATTATTTTTAATGTTTTATGAATACAAAAATATTTTCAAAACGTCAATGAAAATGACTAAATTATATTATTTTTTGTTTTTGTTTCAATTATTAATTACAACTATATTTTAAGTGAAAAAAATGATTTCTTGGTTATATAAAAATAAATCAAACTATTATTTTTTATTTCAATATTTTTAATGTTAATACTATAATTTTTATTTTATAATCTATAAAATAATTTAATTATTTTAAAAAACGGCGGTCTTCAATTACAATTTTTACCGACCGACGATAGTAAGGGAGGTATTGTTTTCACACCAAATTTCACATGTGGAGATTTTTACATATCTCCACGAATCATGCATTTTCTAAACAGAAAAAAGTATTTTTAGCATGATGTCTGTCCGTCCGTCTGTCCGTATAGATGTGTACAGCCTGAACGGCTGAACCGATTTTGATGAAATTTGGTATATTTACTTAATGCATCAGTGGGATGAATTGATCAACTTTTGGTGCAAATCCGGAAACCGGAAGTGGTAGTATTAGCGATCGACGATAGGAAGGAAAGGGTTATTTTCACACCAAATTTCACATGAGGAGATTTTTTACATATTATCACGAATCATTCACTTTGTATTTGTTTTATCTTCGAGAAAAATCATCTTTATTAGTTTTTTCTTAATTTAAAATTATATGACGTCATCCAGCCATTCATGACGTCACAGCCTGTTCTTACATATCTATATATATAAAGGAGAGTGTTTGTATGTATGTATGTAATTTGTTTACTTTTTTGCTGTCATAGAAACAAACAAAAAAGAAATTCCCAATCAAAGAATTATTATAATATTTAACTTTTTATTTTAAATTCTAATATTCAAATATCATTTCAATTAAATAATTTATTCTAAAAAAGTTCTCATTTTAATTAATATAATAAAATATTTAAATCATATTTAACTTAAATTATTTTGTATTTATTCTTTCTATATTTGAATACTTCTTTTATTTTAAGGGAGAGAATTTACTATGATCTAAAAAAATTAATAAATGAACTTAATAATAAAAAATCAAATAAATCCATTAATTTAAATTAATACTATTAATGAATGTATATATTGTTAATTTATCTTTAGTTTTATCAATACTTTTATACCGTTAATTTTTATAAATTGTCTCAAGTCTCTAACTTTGCATTTTCTCAAATTTTATTATAATTAAAAATATTCAATAAAAATCAAGCAATGAAATTAAAATATCAAAATGAAATGATCAAGAAATATTATACTCTATTATAACATATACAATACTTATAAACTATAGGCGGAGGAAATATTAGACGATATCATTGCGGGTTCAGGCCAAATCGATCAACATTAATTAAGATATTTTCATTATGACAGATATTAAAAAAACCGCGAATTCAATAATTCTGTTCAATAATTATTTGTAGACTTTAGTAAAACCTACGCATGACTCAATAGATCCGGATAAACTTTTTCAAATTTTGATCTTAAAATTTATCTTGAAGGTAGTAAAGAAAGAGTAAGATGTCTAAATCAATTGTAAAATATTAGGTTACCCAGACGACTTAAATATAATAGGAGATTCGGCAATTGCAATTACAGATAGCGAGGAAAAATTAATCGAGGTAGGAAAAGAGATGAGGTTTAAAATTAATAATGATAAATAAAAATATTTAGAAACAAACAGGAGCAGTATTAACATACAAAATGTAGAATTTGAATATGTAGAAAAATTGAATGTAATCACGAAGGATAATAATATTTGAGAAGAATTTAAATCGAAGTTGCAATCGGGAAACGCCTGTTATCATGCAGTAAAGAGGCTTATCTCATGAAAATTATTATAAAAGGGAATGAAAATTAAAATATATAAAACAATTATTTTGTCTGTTGTATTATATGAGTGTGAGACATGGTCTATGATCTTAGGAGATGAGAGTGGATTCAGAGTATTTGAGAATAGGATTCTCCCCAGCATTTATGGGCCAAAGAAAGATGAGGGAATGACGTACGAGAGATGGAACAGAGGTTCAGGATAAGGACACTTGGAGAAATGTGGTTGTAGCTGCCAAGAACTTTCGAGTACCGTTGAGCCACGCATGGTCTATGACCCTGGGAGATGAGAGTAGATTCAGATTATTCTTTCCAGCATTTATTGGCCAAAGAAAGATGAGGTCACCGGGGACACTTGGAGAAATGTGGTTGTAGCTGCCAAGAACTTTCGAGTAGATAGATATAACATATTCAATAATAATATATATAATTAATTTACTAAATAAATTAAAATATATTTTAAATAATCACACAATAAGAAATGAATGTTTTATGTTATACATTGTTTGAAACAAAATGGATGAAAACCTTTTACTACTTTCAACCAAATACTATGTACCACTCGGGGGTACAGGGGGCGGAGCCCCCGTCTAGATGTGAAGAGCGACGAAGGAGCTCTGAGCAGCTAGTATATTATAAATAAAATAAAATTAAAAATATTTACGTTATATCCATATCTGTTTTTTATTACATTAATAGATATATTAAAATTATTTGAAATTGTTTCTGTAGCTGGAAATTAATTTATTTCAAACTGTCGGTCGGTTCAGACCTGGCCACAGGTCAACTTATTATTTTACTCTCTACTGACTGTGAATCACTTCTTATTTCATAACTGAAAATAGTGTCGAATAGAAATAGACGATCACAGACGATATTACTTGGATTAATCTTATTATGCTAGCTAAAATTGTTTGTTTGTATTATTGAGGATCCCAGTTCAATTCATTTTAATCAGATTGATGCAATGATGCAAAATTTAATAATTATAATAAATAATTAAAGAATTTTCTTAATTACTCTTTTTAATAATGAAACATATTCCAAACTGATGTCTTTGAATACCATTGTGTTAATAAATTTACTCACTTCTCGTAGTTACATATTTTTCCGTAAAATGTACAGGTCTAAATTAATGTATATTATTGCCTCAATTGTTAAAGTTAAGAATATACCTGGCTTGTAAAATCTTTGAACATACATTATATATTTCTCATTTTAATTTATTCGTTTTATTGACTTTGTCACCACCCTGTTTATTTATATAAAAGATTTTGATTATTTTATTACCTGAATTACAATTATCTTGAAGTTTTTGGAAATATTCTTTAGCGTCTTCAGAGCAAAAATCAACCTTATCTAAAAAAAAATTAATATTAAATAATATTTTTAATTGGTTTGATTAATAGTTAATTTATTTAAAAATAGATTATAAATTATAAATGATTAAAAAATTTATTATAGTAGGTAAATAAATTAACGATGGCGAGTCTTTTCTTGTCCATTTTGAATCTTAAAGATATATATCTGAAATTTCTATGATGCCAAAAGAATATAATAGAACATTTTGAAATAAAATAAAATAAAATAAAAAATGAATTTTCTTTCTAATATAGTCACAGCCAGCTCCTACATATATATTTATATTATAAATAAAATAAAATTAAAAATATTTATGTTATATCCATATCTGTTTTTATTGCATTAATAGATCTCATGTGAGATCACTTAATTTCTCAGTAATTATAATCTGGAAAAAAAAATTTCTGTACATATGTTCTATTTAAACTCTAATAAATACATTTTAATAAAAAATTAAAAAAAAAAATTAAGTTGGGACTTAATGGGTTGTTCTTTTATTAATTTTTCTAGACCAGTGGTTCTCAAAGTGTGTTCCGCGGAACCTCTGTAGGGGTTCCGCAAGAATTGCGGAGTATATATTATAAATTAAATAATTTCAATATTTTAAAATAGAATAAAATAAATAGGTTAAAGGGAGATATTATAAATAAAAAAAGAATTTGTTTTGTAAATATTGTTAACTTTGTGTGTTAAAATTGTGAGCGCGCAGTTCCTTTGATAAAAGTCGCCACTGAATTAGACGCTATAGTTATCAACAAGCGGCTTTCGACTCTAACTTCAAAAAATAAAGTCGAAATTACAACGCAATTTTTATATTTCTCTTTTTATTTTTGCATCAGTTGACGATTAGCGTTCGGAGCGATAAGTTCCTATCTACCTACATACAAGCTCGCTAGCGAGAAACTAGTGTTCATTGTTCTACTGCCTGCTGTATTCTGTTTCAGTTTTATACATTTCTTCATTGTTACTAAATTTATACGCAGAAACGATTGTGCATTATTTAGACCCCATCATCCTGACGTGTAACATTTTAAATAAAGAAGAATGAAACGTTGGCTTAAAGGTGTTAAACGTGATGCAACAACATCTTCTAATGACGCTGAATGTTCAAAAGCAGTACGCGCGGAGAATATAGCAATCACCGATCCAGACGATGATGCCACGACGTCAAGCTCGACGGTTTCAAAGACGAAAAAAAGGAAGTATGATGATTCATATATCAGTTTCGGATTTGTTGATTCCAACAGCTCACCTCTCTGCATGCTAGGTAGTAAATTGCTTCTTAATAGTTCCATGGCACCTGCCAAATTGCGCCGACATTTAGAAACTGTACACCCCGAGTCTAAAGACAAGAATAAAGAATTTTTTGTTCGTAAAAAAGATCAGTTATTAAAAAGTCAAAAAAATATGATGCATGTAACACAAACTATTAACGAAAAGGCCACGGAGGCATCATATTTAGTTAGCTATCGCATTGCACAAGCAGGTGAAGCGCACACTATCGCTGAGAATTTAATAAAGCCATGTGTATTAGACATAACAAAATGTATGCTCGATGAAAAATCTGCAAAGCATCTTTCTACTGTGCCCCTATCAAACGATACTGTTTCACGGCGAATCCATGATCTGGCAAGCTATGTCAAACAAGAACTAGTTACACGTCTACAAAAAACACGATTCGCCTTGCAAATGGACGAGTCGACTGATGTCGCTGGTTTGGCTATCTTGCTGGTTATCGTGAGATATCCATGTAAAAGTTCTTTTGAAGAAGACATGCTTATGTGTTCACCGTTGCCCACAAACACTACCGGGGAAGAAATTTTTAACAAAATAAATATATTTTTTGAAGAAAATAATCTTAGTTGGAACAATTGCATTGACATTTGTACAGATGGAGCCAAGGCGATGACAGGTAAAACAGCAGGAGCAGTGTCACGAAAAGATAAAGCGCCTAATTGTAGTTCCAGCCATTGTATTCTGCATAGACAAGCACTTGCGATGAAGCAAATGCCGTCAAATCTAAAATTAGTTATGGATGAAGCGGTAAAAATAATTAATTTTATCAAATCACGACCACTACAATCCCGATTGTTCTCATTATTGTGTGAAGATTATGGCAGCAAACATAAAACACTGCTGCTCCATACAGAAGTGCGATGGCTGTCTCGGGGTAAAACTTTAACAAGGCTATTTGAACTTAGAGCCGAGTTACAAATGTTTCTTTCAGCAGATACTTCTTTTAATTTGAAGGACCGTTTGTATGATAAAACTTGGTTGTTCCGATTGCCTTTTATGGCGGATATCTTTCAAAAACTGAACGAATTAAATTTATCATTGCAAGGTAAACAGACAACAGTGTTTCAGGCCTATAACAAAATAACTGCCTTCAAAAGAAAATTAGATTTTTGGATTATTTGCGTTGGTAAGAAAGAAATAGAAAGCTTTACGTCACTCAGTGAGTTTGTTAGCGATAACGACTCAGAAATGTTTCAAGATGATGTGTTTGAAGAATTGGTCCAATATCTCAGTTCGATGCGCGCATCTTTTGAAAAGTATTTTCCCGAAGAGCAGAATACAAAAATTAAAGTGAATTCATGGATTCATAATCCTTTTTTACCCAACTTGCAAAAGCTCGAAAGTATGTCAAACGAGATATATGAATCTCTTTTAGAAATGTCATCAGTAGAGAGGGCAAAAAAAGGCTGTTTTTTTTTTAAAGGTGCCTAAAAAGGCAAGTTTTTTAGTTGAAAAAGGCATGAAAAAGGCATTTTTTTTTAAAAAAAGGCTTTAAAAATGCTATTTTTTTTCAAAAATTTTCCAAAAAATATTGTATTTTTATCGATAAATAGTCTCTTTTATTAGTTTAAGTTTATGTTAGCAAAATAGTATTTAAACATTAACAAATTTTACTTATATTAACAAATATTAAATAATTTTTAAAATAAATATATTATAATAAGGAAAGAAATTTTAAAAAAGTAGGAAAAAAGAGGATGAAAAAAAAACACAAAAAAATAAAAAGGCATTTTATTTATAAATATATTTTTACTTTATTATTATTTTATGAAATAAAATATAAAAAAAAACAAAATATAATTATTATAACTGTTCTCTCTCAGATGTTACATCATCCCTATTTATAAAGAAATTGCACATCAAATACATTTGAATATTTTTAATTGTGAAATTTGTTCGGCGATCGGTGAGAATATTTTTATAAATAGAAAATGACTTCTCAACATCACAAGATGTGAGAGGTGCAAATTTCAGAGCCATAATTTCACTATTTTTCAGTTTATTTGTGACTAAGTTGTTTGGCTCAATATTTAAACCACTTAGTATATCGCACGATTGTCTCATAAAATTAAACCCATATTGTTCTCCAACACTTTGGAAATCGAATGAACGATGAAACAGATAGATACAATTTTTATAACCAAGATAAACGAAACAGTTAGATAGAATTTAATATCAAGCTAAACGAAATTACAAGTAGAATTTGGAAAGAACAGTTATTAAATGAAGACCGAGTTCGGAATTGATATCAAAATATATAGATCGGTGGAGATCTGTAAAAAAATCTTGAAAAGGCTCAAATTTCGAAAAAGGCAAATGCCTTTTTTTGCGCTCTCTAGTCATCAGATACAAGTATGGAGTCACTGTTCAAAACGATGCCTCTCAACGATTTTTGGTGCAGAATCCGTGATGAATATCCAATGCTTGGCAAAATGGCTCTGAATATTCTTCCACCTTTCCCAACAACATTTTTGTGCGAAACAGGATTCTCAACCTATGCAGCCACGAAAACAAAATATCGCAATAGACTGGACGCCGAACCTGATATGAGACTTCAACTGTCTTCTATCAAACCTGATATCAACCAATTGATGAAAAATAAAAAACAGTTTCATATCTCCCATTAGTTAAGATTTTTTTCTTTTTTAATATTTTCTATTAATGTACTTGTCATGTGGTAAAGTAAGTAATAATTAGTAATTGTTACATTGTACTTTTGTTATGCTTATAAATAAATAATACACTTTAGAAAACTATTGTTTTATTGTAAGGTTTCATCAAGTATTTTGCTTCCCAAAAGGGTTCCGTCAAAAAAAAGTTTGAGAACCACTGTTCTAGACCATAGTTATTTTCTTCCCTTAGAAGAAACTTATCTATTACAGTGGCGCTAACAGTTTCTGATCGGAACGACCTCCATCCAACACATATTCTCTCCCAAGTATCTTGTATGTCTTTCGCACTCTTTTAATCACGTGATCCATATATTAATTTATTTTTTAATTCATTATAATAAAATTTAAACAAATAAAATTTTTCACTTTGTTAATTTATATAAATTTCAATTTAAACTGATTGTGAGTCATACGCTTTGCCAAGACTCTGAATAATTTGTGTACAGAAATATTAAATGTTCTTAGCGAGAATAGATTTGATATAATGTTGTCCGATTTGGCCCTAATCGAAATTAGAAGAAATTTATAAATTGCCTCCTCTTCCATCCCAATTCATTTACCCATCCATGTTGAATCAGGCATCTAAATTTCTTAATTTGTCTAGAACACTTTCCGTTTTTAAAAATTTAAAATAGAGGGAGAGAGATAGGTTCTAATTATATTAATATAAGTTTTTTTTTAAATTATCAATATAAAAATACATTTAGTTTAAATATTCTCAGATAATACTATATATATATATATTTATAGTATGACCTTATAGTAAATGTTCACCTTAAAAACTCATTAAAACACATTAAAAACTCCAACAGGTTATGGGTCCAGGTGAACAGTGCGGGTAATTGGGTGATAATTGGAAATATTTTTAATCTTAAAAGGATTTTGTAAAAAATGGAATTTCTTAAAATTGAACCACTACACCGACACAACTATGCTACCTAGAAGATTCAGATGGAAGCCATCCTAGTAAAAAATGGATATTGGAACAAAGTCTCCGGAAACCAAAACAGGTCAAATATTGATGAAAAAGATACGAAAGGGATTGAATAATGGGATCTCCTGAACCAAAAAGCTAAGTCTGATCTAATTTTATCAATAACACCTAGAGAATTAAAGATAGTTAAAAATTTAAATAGCTCAAGTGAAATATGGGATAAATTAAAGGAAACCTTTGAAAGTAAAGGTCCAGTCAAAAAGGCTTATTTGTTAAAGAAACTAATTTTAAGTAAAATGAATATAAGTGATAATATGGATGACTATTTAAATACATTTTGTGAAATTATAGAAAAATTAAAAGATATTGAATTTATAATAAATGATGAACTAATATGTATAATATTATTATATAGTCTACCAGACGAATACGAATATTTTAGATGTGCTATAGAAACAAGGGACACTTTGCCATCTTTAGATAATTTAAAAATAAAATTATTGGAAGAGTTTGAATGTCGGGGAAGCCAAGGCGATTCCTCAAATCAAAGTAACTTCATTAAAAATAGAAATAAAAATAGACCTATTAATAAAAATTATAATTTTAAAAATAATCCTTGCAAAAGTAATTCTTTAAATAAATATAATGAAAATAATAATAATAAATATAATACAAATAAAAAACATAATTTTTTCAACAGGGATAAAAGATCAACTGATTATAATAAATTTACTAATTCAAATAATGAAATTAAAAATAAAATTATATGTTTCCGTTGTAAGGGCGAAGACCATAAAATTTCTCAATTTCTCTAAGTCGACTCATATGTTAGCCCTGAAAGTCACTGATGATAAAAATGATTGGATTTTAGATTCTGGCTGTACAAATCACATGATAAATAATAAAGAATTACTGGAAAATATAAGACATCCAAAACTAAGTTGTTTAACACTAGCCGATAACAGTAAAATAAATATTGATTGTATTGGTGATATAATTATTAACATAAATAATAGACAAATTGAATTAACAGATGTACTATATGTTCCCAAATTAAAAACGAATTTATTATCTGTCGGGTCATTTACTGATAAGAATTTTGAAGTTTTATTTAAAAATCATAATGCATTTATAACGAATAATGACGAACTAATATTTACAGCTAAGAAAAAGGAGAACGGGTTATATTATTTAAATGAAAATATTAAAAATAAAGATAAAAATGATTTTTCATATTATTCAAATAAAAATAAATTATCAAAATTAGACATATGGCATAAAAGATACGGACATTTAAATGAAAGAGATTTAAAACTAATAACCAAATCAGATCAAGTTTTCGGTTTAGACCAAAGTATATTAAATGAAAATTTAGATAATTGTGAAATATGCATTAAAGGAAAATTATCTCAAACACCTTTTAAAAATTCAAATTCACAGAAAAATTTAGAAATATTGGAAATAATCCATACAGAGATATTTGTGGACCATTTAGAACCAGGGCTATCGGTGAAAATAAATATTTCATTACTTTCTATAGACGAAGTAAGCAGATATTGCGAAGTTAAATTTCTAAAATACAAAAGTCAAGCTTTTGAAGCATTTATTGAATATAAAAATTACTTTGAAAACATGACAGATAAAAGAATTAAATATTTGCAATCAGATAATGGAACAGAATACATTAATAATAGAGATTTAATAATTTTAAAAAAAAATCAGGAATTAAGCGAAGATTAACAGTTCCTTCCACGCCCCAACAAAATGGTTTATCTGATCGTATGAACAAGACCCTATTGGAGATGGCGAGATGTATGTTAATACAAGCAAACCTAGAACATTCTTTTTGGGCAGAAGCAGTAATAACTGCATGTTATTTGAGGAACAGAAGCCCAACATCATCTTTAAAAGGATAAATACCTTATAACATCCTTACAAACAAAAAATTTAATGACTCACATTTAAGAACTTTTGGTATGAGAGTACATTTTTTAAATAAAAATCATAAAAATAAATTAAATTCAAGAACAATTGAAAGAATTTTTATAGGTTATTGCGAGGAAAGCAAAGCTTATAGAGTATATGATCCCAGGACCAGAAGGGTACATATTACTCGAGATATTAAATTTATAAATGAATTTCATAATAAAAATGGAGATAATTTAAAATATAATGATTTATTAGAAGAAAATTCAAAAAACAACAGCTTGGACATAATGATTGATAAACATAATGATGATGCATCTTTTGAAAGTGATATTATAGACGAAAATAACATTGACCAACAGAGAGGAAGAGGAGGTCCTAAAATAATTAAAAGTGGAAATAGGGGAAGACCCAGAAAAGTCTATCAATACAAAAAATCCGAAAGTGAAAATGATGAAGAAACAATTCCCAGCTCTAGAGACAGTGATGTCTTAAGTTCAGAAGATGAACTCTCGATAGATACGACCGAAGGAGAGGTCCAAGGACTTAATGTAGAACTGAAAATTAAAGATGCACTATTGCAAGAAGACTCGAACTTATGGAAAACAGCCATGAGGAAAGAAATGATTACATTAATTAAAAACGATACTTGGACAATGGTCAGGAAACACGAAAATCAAAATATAGTGGGTAGTCGTTTTGTCTTAACGACCAAAAATGATAATGCTAAAAAGGCTAGGTTAGTCGCCAAGGGATATAGCCAAACTTATTCTATAGATTATTTTGATACTTATTCACCTGTCGCCAGAATGAGCAGCGTGAGGACACTAATGGCCAAGTCTATAGAAGAAAAGTGGTACATTGAACAAATGGACGTGGAGGCAGCGTATTTAAATGGTGAACTGGAAGAGAACATTTACATGGAATGTCCTGAAGGGTTTAACGACATATTGAAAGATTTAGTCGAAAATGAAAATGAAAATATAAAAAAGATTGCATTAAAAATGATAAAAGACTTAAAAAAGGGAAAATATATATTAAAATTAAAAAAGGCTTTATACGGATTGAAACAATCCGGACGCCAATGGTACAAAAAATTAGACATAAAATTAAATAAGTTGACCTGTGGCCAGGTCCGAACCGACCGACGCGACGGTGTGAAGTTAATTAATTTCCAGCTACAGAAACAATTTCAAATAATTTTAATATATCTATTAATGTAATAAAAAACAGATATGGATACATAAATAATAAATATAAACATTTTTAATTTTATTTTATTTATAATATATATGCAAGACCAGGCTGTGACGTCATGAATGGCTGGATGACGTCATATGATTTTAAATCAAGAAAAAACTAATAAATATGATTTTCCCGAGGATAAAACCAATACAAAGTGCATGATTCGTGGTGATATATAAAAAAATCTCCTCATGTGAAATTTGGTGTGAAAATAACCCTTCCCTTCCTATCGTCGATCGCTAATACACCACTTCCGGTTTCCGGATACGGACGGACGGACATACATCATGCTAAAAATACTTTTTTCTGTTAAGAAAATGCATGATTCGTGGAGATATGTAAAAATCTCCACATGTGAAATTTGGTGTGAAAACAATACCTCCCTTACTATCGTCGGTCGGTAAAAATCTTATTTTAACTGATCTTAATATTTTTTAATTTTATAATATATTTTTAATTTAAATATCGAGAAAAAACATTCATGGGTCTAATCTATTAAAAATATTGTTAATTATTTAAATTATTTTCAAACTTGTATTAATTTAGGAGACTAAAAGTTTGAGAAATCATAAATATGTAATATGTAGATATATTAAATGACTATTTAGTTTTATATTATATATAAAGAATATGTGGAAAAGGATATGGGATTGAATAAGTAAAACAAAATAAATTCACAAATTTCATTTTATAATATTTATTAATATTAATGAATTTTTATTATATTTAATAATTAATATTAATATTAATTAAGATATACATTAAAAATATTAAATACAATCGTCTTTTTTAAATAAAATATCAATTTTTCATTTAAATACAAATATATAAGAGTAATTTATTTAATTTTTATATGAAAGTAATATTTTCACATCGTAATAATATTCAAAATTCAATAAGTATTTTGTTAAATTTTTAGTTCAACATACATTGATAATTTTTTACATTTTTAATATTAAATTGTCTATATACATAATTATTAAAAAGTACATAAATCTATTTTTATTCATTTTAATATAAGTACACCTATACTCTTTTTATTTCAATACAACCCATACAATGAGAATTTATTTATGTTTTTTTTTATTAAAGTTGTATTTTTAATTAATAAAAAATTTATATAAATATTATTATTATAAAATATCCATCATATACATTGAAATAATTTCGATATTACTTGCACAAGGTAACAATTTTTTACAAATGCCAACTTCCTCTCTTATTGTATCATCATCGTCATCATTTTTATCAGTTGTATAAATGTTCAATGTATGAAGACGCAAGTATTTGTTCATTTTAATTATAGAATTAACTTGTGTCTTTTTTGTCAATGGAAGAATTAATTGATATAATTTTTTACATTTAAAAATGTATGGAAGTACTTTATTCGATATTTTTTCACATGCAAACAATGATAAAATATTTAATTTTTTTATTTGATGGATATCTTTTAGATAACTACTTCTTAATAAATCACAGTATTCTAATCGGAGATCTGTTAAATTTTCAAACTGATTAAGCATTTTCAAGGCATTTCTATGAATATCGTCGCATGATTCTATTTTCAAATTTGTTAATGGTAACCTTTTTTCAAGAAACACTTTAACTAGTTGTTTTGTAAAGGATTTTATTTCTATTAACATTACTTTTTTCAATTTACCTAATGGTGCAATTTCAAAATAACTCCTGAGAATTTCTTCAGGGCCATTATATCTAATTTGTAGATGTTCTAAATTTTCTAATTTTGACAAATAAGATGGCCAGGTTTTATTATCAGAATGAAAAGCGATTTCCAATTTTCTTAAATTAGAAAAGTTAACTATGGATTTCAAGGGTTCCATTCTTTTTATCAATAAAATCGGCAAATTTAATGTTACAAGTTTGTTCATTTTCATTATTAAGTTATTTATACTTTTACTACAAAAACATTCATAGGGAAGACTTAAATTTTTTAAATTTGGAAAAAACAAATTAATATCCCTTAGAAAAATATCATAATTTAGTCTAGACCCTTTGATAATAATTTCTTCTACCTTATTGAAAATAGGACAATTTGGCGATTTACCTTCTTGGATTTCACTTGATAATTTTATTAGAAGATCTCCTATTAGATCTAATTGACTTTTGGAGAAATCTTGAAAAACAATTTTTTTTAATCTTGGCATGGATGAATGTTTTAGCAACTTGATTAAAAATTCCAAATTCGATTCACTTACATCAACAGTTTCTATTAAAAAATGGAATCGTTCAAAAAACTGTTCAGCGTAGAAGGAATTTGGACCGTCGAATAAAATAGCAGGCAAAGAATAGACAATTCCAGTATTAATAATCACATCATAATAATATGGGTCTTCACTAAAAAGAACCAATTCTTGGATTGTTGTATATTGCAGAATATGACCTACTAATTCTTGCGGTAATCTCCTCATATGTTGATCGAATTCTTCATTATCACTATAATTAACAGATAAACAGATTTACAAAATTAAAAAATGTTTTTTATTATTATTCTACATAAATATCTTTTAAAAATGTGCAATACTTACTGTTGATATTGAGAAGTCATTTTCTGAACACAATGGTTGTTTTTTTTCATCTTTTTGGATGGCATGATTAAAAAACAAAAAATCAAATCAAAAACACAATACAACAAATTCAAAAGTACACTCAGTTAGCAATCCGGCTAATGTTCATTTGGTGAGATGCAGAGAGCAAATGGTAACTGAAGGAATTTGAGGGTGCCGTTTAAGTCGAAAAAAGGGAAATGTCAAAAAAGGCAACCAATCAGAAGACCCCTTAAGTGAAAATAAGAAGAGTGGGGTTCGAACCTTTTTTCTACCTCCCTATTATATTTTTTCAATATTTTGATGAATATGCTTTTAATACACAAAAATGTAGAAAATTCTAGAAAGACATTTCTAAAAGACATACTAAAAAAAAACATACTAACCCTCATAAATTAAATAAGTAGAACAAAGAGATTGAGAGAAAATATTTTCTATTGATAAAGACAAATTTTTCCACAATTCTTTTATACAAATTCATCAAATAATAACATATTTTTTTTTTAAAGTGGATCTATTTTCAAAGGTTTGAAAAAGTCCTTTTTGTTGGTTTGACCTTTTTTTCATTCTTCTACAAGTAAACAAAATTCAATTTTTAATGAACAAGGGACCACACAAATTAAAAATAAAATTTCATAGATTTCTCAAATACCTGAATATTTTTCTTCTTGAAAAATTATTTTAAGATAATATATAAATTATAATTTAATATAATATAATAATATACGATAAAAATATAGTCTATAAATATATAGTAACTGTGTGTGTGTGTGTGTATGGAACAACGAGCTATCACTCGACCTTTTAATTTATATGGAGGCGGAGTTATTTCTTCTGGAACATTCTCGTCTTCTGGAATCTTCTCGAAGCGTCTGGAAACTTCTCAGCGTTTGAGTTCGAGAATGATTGATAGGGACGCCTTGTGTGACGCCACATATATATATATATATTTATAGTATGACCTTTTTTAATCTTAAAAGGATTTTTTAAAAAATGGAATTTCTTAAAATTGAACCACTACACCGACACAACTATGATACCTAGAAGATTCAGATGAAAGCCAAATTATATGTTTAACTTATCCACAGGTATGATGGATAATTAAAGGGTAAAGAATAAAAGGCAATTATTTTTATTAAGAAGTAAGAAATTTATTCGTGAGTTTGAAGATACAAATTATTCAATCATACAAAAGGCCGAAAGGTAATGCACTGGAAACACACTCCAGTCTATTCTAAAAATATCTCTCGTCACTGGTCGTCGCTGCTTGTGTTTTTTCTTTTATATCACCTAAATAAGGGAAGGTAGGGGTGAGGAGGTAGGGGAAGAGTGATGTTGGAAAATTTGCTCTTACAAGGGTCAACGTGTGACAGCAATTGTAAACAATAAATTACACTGTTTTCTCTTACAAAGAATATTTCCAAGTATATACATTTAACAAGTGTACCTTTATAGTTTTCAATTGAATGACCCTTTTAGGTGTCTACCTGCTAAGACACTTAATTTTAAGAAGGTTGATCGACATACTGCAAATTATGTCGAATCATAAATTTATTCTTAACTCTAATGTAATGTACACATGTGGAAGTGTGACATTATTCCTCCACCCCCTAAGAGAAATTTGTGTAACAAATTGTTTAGTGGGTGAAGTTAATGCGTCCGTTAGCAGGGAGAATTCTACATTCCTTTTTAAAGAATTTAATTTTTCATTGTTTTTCACTTAATCACTATTTTTTTTTTATATAATTATTAAACACAATGTTTTTCACTTAAGTATCTTTCACAAAAATTACTATTTAACATCACTGCACTGAACACAAACACATTTTTCACATAACAAAAATAACAAAAACATCAATTAATAGAGAAAAAAACTTATATAATAATATGCGAAAAAAAAACAAATTTATACAATTTAAATTTAAATTTTGTCCATACCCGTTTTAAATGATATTTCCATTTCATTGATATCTTTCTCCTTATCTTATTAATGTGTGGAGAAAGTGACGGGGCTATTTGCCATTATCTAATAGTACCGGGACCCCGAGCCTCGGCTCGGTACTTAAGTTAAAAAAAAATGATTCATTATTATTGGGTTTGGCTGATAATATTAATACCGGGACCCCGAGCCTCGGCTCGGTACTTAAGTTAAAATTAGCTGGAGTGTCTCCACTCGACTATCTCGCAATTTGAATTGGATTAAATAACATAATATATTATATTTAAATTAAATTTAATTAATTATAAATTATAAATAATAAATAATAAATATTAAACCAGCGCATGTTTGGCTTTTTGTTGATGGCACCACGTCACGTGTTGGCGCGTGAGATTTGCAGTGTTAAAAAATAATTCTGGTAATTTCAGCGAATCAATCAAGCTGAAATTCTATATATAGCAGTTTTATACAATTATTAATCATGTGAAAAATTATCAAACATATATCTTTATTTTTACGGTCACTTTAGAGGAAAAAAAATCAAAACGTTGTAGGTAATGACCCTCTTCCGGTTGAGCTACATTTCTCAAAAGTTGATAGAAAACTATGAATTTTGAATAATGTCCATGTACCAAATTTCATCATTCTAGCTCAAACCGTTTTTGCGTAATCTTGCCTACATACACACACACACACACACACAGACATTTTTCTCAACCTTAGTGAAAATGATTCAGGAACCTTCAAAACGTATAAAAACATCAAAATCTCAACATCGAAAATTTTCGTGATCGCAATACTATCTCTGGCGAGATAGTAAAAAATGATTCATTATTATTGAATTTGGCTGGTAATATTAATACCTGGGACACCGAGCTATTGCTCGACCCTTTAAAAAATATTGATATACAATTTTTTAATAAAATCTCATATCAAAAAAGAAAATTTATTAAAAATTAAAAATAAAAAAATATAAACATCTCCTTTTTATTATTTATCTAAAAATTCATATTTTAATTTTTATATAACCTACAAATCATTTTTTTTCTTAAAATATAGTTGTAATAAATAATTTTAACAAAAACAAAAAATAATATAATTTAGTCATTTTAATTGACATTTTGAAAATATTTTATTATTCATAAAAAATTTAAAATAATATATTCTGTTTTTTTATTTTAGACAATGATAAAATTGGATTTCTTAAAATGACCCATTAAAAATTTGTTTCCTAAAATGTTTCAAATAAATTAAAATAAATTGATTTTCATTTCAATATATAAAAACCTTTTCAAATTTACTTGATCAAATAAAATAATTTTTCCTATATTATATATACATCGAACACCGAGCTATCGCTCGACCCTTTCATAAATAAATAACAAAATTGTATCAAATACCATTTATTATTCAATATTATTACAATCATTCACACCAATATTAATATTAGATCATTACATCAATCTAATTAAAATTAATATAACTTAAATATAATTTTTTTTTTTTTTTTTTTTTATTTATAGTGTGTTAGGGGAAAGCTAATCTAATTTTTAAAAAGTTTAATGTATGGATATATGTGTTCATGCAATGAAAACAGATATCGGTATAACAAATATTTTTAATTTTATTTAATAATTATAATATAAATAATAAGATATAAGAAGCGGTGGCTTGATTGAATAAATGTGTTAAAATTTAAACAAATTCAAATATTCTTTTATATACAATTGTAATCTTATAAATAAAAATGACTTTTGTAATTGCATCACTCAATAACGCCTGGACCAATTTTGACAATTCTTTTTTTAAAATGTTCGTTGAAGTCCAAGGATGGTTTTTCCGGCGAGAAAAAATCGAATAATTGTCGGGAAAACCCTAAAAACAGCCCTTTTCTTTACATTTTCTTATTGATGACGTCACAGCTAGGGAGGACGAACATTTGGAATAAAAGTTGTCGCTTATCTGACCTCCCTACCTCCCCGAGAAATTCTCACTAAAAATGTTTATAATATTTTTATTTATTAAATCAAACTAAATATTATTTTTTATTTCAATATTTTTTTAATGTTAATACAATAATTTTTATTTTATAATCTATAAAATAATTTAATTATTTTAAAAAACGGCGGTCTTCATTTTTTTTACTCTCTACTGACTGTGACTGTAAGGATGATCTGTGCTGTGAATCCCTTCCTTCTCAGTGTCGAATAGAAATAGATGATATTACTTGGATAAATTTTTAAGATAATTAATTAATTTTATCAAATAAATATCTAATTATTTTCAGGTAATTTTATATATATTTTAATATTATTATTATAGTTTTAATTTTTTTAAGTAATTTCTTTTTATTTTAATTTTTATATATTTAAGCTAAATATCATTTAATATTTTTTAAATTTATTAATTTAATTAAATACATTTGTTTATAAAATTGTTTTTCATAATATCAAATAGTTTGAATTTCTATTTAAAACGTTTTATTTATTTAATTTAATTTAATTTATTTTTTGATCATTTTATTTGTATTTTTATATTAATAATTGTTTTTTTTAGATAATTTAAAACATTTCGATTGCCTTTTTTACCGACCGACGATAGTAAGGGAGGTATTGTTTTCACACCAAATTTCACATGAGGAGATTTTTTTACATATCACCACGAATGTATTGGTTTTATCCTCAGGAAAAATCATCTTCATTATGTTTTTCATAATTTAAAATTATATAACGTCACCCAGCCCTTCATGACGTCACAGCCTCCTTATTATAATCACGGGCAACGCCGGCTACTTCAGCTATATATTATAAATAAAATAAAATTAAAAATATTTATGTTATATTTATATCTGTTTTTTATTACATTAATAGATATATTAAAATTATTTGAAATTGTTTCTGTAGCTGGAAATTAATTTATTTCAAACCGTCGGTCGGTTCAGACCTGGCTACAGGTCAACTTATTACTTGATTAATTTTGAATTTTGATTTTATTTATTTATTTACTTAAAAATTTAATTTTATTAAATAAATATCTAATTATTTTCAGGTAAGTTTATATATTTTTTATTTTTTAATCTCATTATGCTAGCTAAAATTGTTTGTTTGTATTAATGGTTTCGAGGCAGGTTTGTATTAATGGTTTCGAGGCAGGAAAAGTGATGGGGTTTGAAATTAATAGTGATAATGCAAAATAAATAGTATCAGAGCGAATAATATTTGCAAAGAATTTAAATCGAGGTTGCAATCGGGAAATTATTATCAAAGGGGATCAAAATTAAAATATATAAAACAATTATTTTTTCTGTTGTATTATATGGGTGGGAGGCATGGTCTATAACCCTGGGAGATGAGAGTAGATTCAGAGTATTTGTGAATAGGATTCTTCCCAAGATTTATGGGCCAAAGAAAGATGAGGACACCGGGGAATAGCGGAGACTGCATAACAAGGAATTGCATGACCTCTATGCATCTCTAGATATAGGTCATAAAATAGGGAAGGCTGGGATCGGCAGGGCACATGGCTAGAATGGGAGAGGAAAAATATATTGGTGGGGAGTTCGATTGGAAAACGTCCGTTTGGAAGACCAATTGTGAACAGGGCGGACAATGTAGGAAGGAACGTGAGAGAGATGGGACAGGGTAGGAGTTAGATGGTTATAGCTCAGAATAGGGACACTCGGGGGGGGGGTACAGGGGGCGGAGCCCCCGTCTAGGTGTGGAGAGCGCCGAAGGCGCTCGGAGCAGCTAGTAATAAATAATAATGATTTGATAAAGAATATAACTTTAATTTGGGCGTCAAGATAATAAGGGTTGATAAAAAAAACTTTCACAAAATATTTGTATATTGTTAACGGGTTTAATAGAAAGAAAGAAAACAAAAATAAAGATAAATTTACCAAATATTTCAGAACATGGAACATATAAACATAAATTTAAGGATTGAGTACCATGCCCTATCTCATCAGCTCAATGGTTTCACAACGACTCCAACGACTGTCTATCATAGCGAGCCAAGGGCTGCTAAGAACTTTAGGGGAATCCCTTTTAGTTTGGGCCGGCTCCATCTGAGCAGCACCTCCTGGGAGCCAATTCCAGTGGATGAGTTCACCAGGTTTAAATATAATTACAAATAAAATAAATGGTCCGCCCGTTACACACACATATTATATACAATTTAATATTATTTTATATATATTTATATTATTGAATATATGTGTTAAAATTTAAACAAATTCAATTTTAAGAATATATATATATATATATTAAAGAAAGAAATTGTTTTTAAAATATCCTAAATAATATGTAACAATTTTCAAGATAGAAATTTATTACAATATTACTATTATTAAATGTTGCATCATTGCATCAATCTGATTAAAATGAATGGAACTTCGGGTACTCAATAATAATAAATAAATAATATTAATAAATATTAAATGATATTTTAGTGAAGAAATATTAAAAATTATAAAACTATCTAAAACTTAATTAATAAAATAAAATAAAAGAACAATGAATAAATAAATATAAAATAGTAATTTATTAAAAAATAATAGATTAAAAAAAAAAAAAAAAAAACTATTTTCCGCCGGTTTCGATCCTGCGAAGTTGAATTGTCAGACAGTCGCTCTACCCATTAGACTAATAATACTTAGATGATGAAAACGACATTTTTTAATCTCTTAGCAGACGTAGATGTTTTTTTGTTTTTGTTTTTGTTTTTTTTTTTGAGAGAGATTAATAAATATCTATATATATTTTATTAAAAATAAATATTTTTAATTTTATTTCGAAATTAAATAATAAATTTTAAAATATTTTAAATAAAAAAAAATATTAATACAATTTCAGTTAAAAAATGGATGCCAATTTTGACGTTTTCCATATATAATTTTTAATTAAGAAATTAATAATGAAAATGTATTTTTCAAGAGATGTGATCAATAAAACTCAATTTTTCTTTATAGATACTATATCTAGTGTAAATTTGAAAAAAATCGTTAGAGCGGTTTTTGAGAACCAATGGCTATATATACAATTTTAGCTAGCATAATAAGATAATAAGATAAGATAATTTACTAACACAATATGATATTTAATTTTGCAAACAACTACTAATTGATTTTTATAAAAAAGCTTGGGACGGGTGCCTTCCTTTGAATGTCTCGAACTAATATTATTCACATTATTTACACTTTGATCAATATTATCAATTTCAATTTCATTTTGAATTAATGTTGGGAAATTAGAAACTGTATTAGGAGATGACGGAGAATTATGTTTATTAATTTCGTTAAACGTAGATTCATGAGATCGCTTTTTATTTTCTATAAAAATTAGATTAATTTCTTCTGGTTTTGAAATTGTTTGGTCAAGATTGATCTTATTTATTTCTATATATTCACGTTCATTTGGAGTTAATGGAGGGGGTGTTGGAGATGGAGTGTTCATTGGAGGATATCGATCGAATTCAGGAGTCTTTTCTCTTATAAGTTCTGGACAAGGTAACGTATCACTAGAATTATCTTCACAAGGAGATAACACAGGTGTATCCGCATCATATGATTGAGCAATTTTCTCAAGAGCATTGAATTGAATAGGTGGGGAGGGTGGAGGTGAAGAATAGAGTGAGAGTTGAGATTTTTCTGAGAGAGAATTATCCATATTATTGTGTAAGGAATTTTCTTCCAATTCCTTTTTAATTAATTTCTTGGTTTCTGTAATTTGAGGTGGATCTTCTAAATTGATTAATTCTGCATGAGGTTTTATACTTTTAACTTTCATAATGTCTGAAGAATCTTCTCTATTTTGATTTTGAGAAAATTTCTTCTTTTTAATTTTTTCTTTATTAAGTTTTTTACTTTGTTCTTTAGAACATTTATATTAAAATTATTTATTTGAATTCATTGTTTCATCATTGTTAATATTTTTATCATTAATATGTTTCGAGGGCAAAATATTTTCTGATATTCTATTTTTTGGTAATAAATTAGAAGAATGTAATGATTTTAAAATTGATTTTTCTTGTATTTGTAGTGCCTCACGCGACCAACAGATGGCGTTCACTTAAATATTAACATCATTACGATAGTAACACTTGTGAATATTGTATATAGATTTAAGAGAATAACAAAATAAATTTAGAGTTTTTACCATCAGCAATATATCTATTATTTGTATATATTTGCCAACTCTCACATGTCCTTCCTCACACATCCACAACAAGTGGTGACATGCACCACATTGGTGACCCCGACATTTACTGGAACCGGTTTAATAAACCCTGGGAGAGTCTCCAGTAAATCGCTCCTTCCCGACGGACCTTTTGTTGGAACCAGTTTAATAAACTCTGAGGGCGTCTCCAACAAAAACCGATCCTTCTCCAGTTCAACGTCATCACCACCGCATCAACCAACGCCGTCATCCCGGACGTCATCACTACCGCATCAACCAACGCCGTCATTCCGGACGTCATCACCACCGCATCATTATCAACGCCGTCATTCCGGACGTCATCACCACCGCATCGTTATCAACGCCGTCATTCCGGACGTCATCCACCCGCCAAACAACCACCGACGCCGCCGACATCGCCGAAGGAAGGACATCAACATCCTCCGAGCCATAACACCACTGCAGCCTCCGGACCTTCGTCGACATTACCGCGCCGGATCATCGCTGCTGGTTCCAAATGCCTACGGACCTCATCGCCACTGCAGCCTCCGGACCCTCATCGCCACTGCAGCCTCCGGACTTTCATCGCCATCACTGCTCCGGATCATCGCTGCCGGGTCCAAATCATTCGCTCACAACGAGAATAACGTCGTTCCGACGCACGCTCACGTATTTCTTCCATCGAAGTCCCTTCAAAACTCAACTTGGAAGAAATAACCAACGCTCACCACTACTGCCTCCGGACCTTCATCGCCACTGCAGCCTTCGGACCTTCATCGCCACTGCAGCCTCCGGACCTTCATCGCCATCACCGCTCCGGATCATCGCTGCCGGGTCCAAATCATTCGCTCACGACGAGAATAACGTCGTTCCGACGCACGCTCACGTATTTCTTCCATCGAAGTTCCTTCATAACTCAACTTGGAAGAAATAACCAACGCTCACCACTGCAGCCTCCGGACCTTCGTCGCCATCACCGTTCCGGATCATCACTGCCGAGTCCTAATCATTCGCTCACGACGAGAATAACGTCGTTCCGACGCACGCTCACGTATTTCTTCCATCGAAGTCCATTCAAAACTCAACTTGGAAGAAATAACCAACGCTCACCACTGCAGCCTCCGGACCTTCGTCGCCATCACCGCTCCGGATCATCGCTGCCGAGTCCAAATCATTCGCTCACGACGAGAATAACGTCGTTGCGACGCACGCTCACGCATTTCTTCCATCGAAGTCCATTCAAAACTCAACTTGGAAGAAATAGCCAACGCTCAATCATCCGACAGTGAACTGATACAACTAAAATCTCACTTATCATCAAACCATCCAGATTCTTCTTTAAGGAATCAAAATGCAAGTTCTCAACAACAACCCCAACAAAATTCTGAACAACTGCATCAACAGCAGCAGCAACAACAACAACAGCATCAGGTTTCCTGCAACAAAATTTACCCAGTAACTTCCAACATTCATACACAAACTTGCGAATTCGTTTTCCTTCGACACGATGCTGCCAGAACATCACTTCAACCAGTTTTCCCCCTAGGTATCGTAAACTAGGGGGGGAGTACTGTAGTGCCTCACGCGACCAACAGATGGCGTTCACTTAAATATTAACATCATTACGATAGTAACACTTGTGAATATTGTATATAGATTTAAGAGAATAACAAAATAAATTTAGAGTTTTTACCATCAGCAATATATCTATTATTTGTATATATTTGCCAACTCTCACATGTCCTTCCTCACACATCCACAACAAGTGGTGACATGCACCACATATTAATTTATTCATTGGTAAAGTTATATCAATTGAAGATAATTTATGATTGTTTATTGTATTTTTTTCATTAATATCACTTGGTTCTTTTTTAACTTCAATATTATATTCAAAATTTAATTTGTTCTGGTCAAGGAATTGTCCATTATCAATTTTATTTTTCTTATAATTGTTTGAATTTAATATTGTTGATTTATTTTCAAAAGAGGCTAATTTTTTAATCATATCTGGTTCATTTAGCCAATCATTAGTTTTTTGTTTTTTATAATCCGCCGAATTGTGGTAGCGGGGAGGGGGATGGTAATTTTGATAATTATTAGAATGAGAGTGATTTCTGGGAGCGAATTGTCTATTGTAATTTGAATCGTAGGGATTACTCTCGCTTTTTGTTTCGCGAAATATGTCCCTAAGATCCTTTCTTAAATCTTCCCAGGTGGTTAGATTTACGTGGGTCAGCATTTCATTGGCACGGCCTTGAATTTTATCTCTAACGTACCTGAGGAGAAATTTGTGCTGGTCATAAGGAAATGTACTATATATTTTATCAACCGTATTAATAAATCTTTGGAGTAAGTTTGACTCACCCTTAAAGATAGGAATACATTGTAACAAAAAGTCTGTATTCATTTTAATCTTTAATTTCATTTTTCAATTACTTTATTTATTGTATTATTTAATTTTATTATTATTATTTTATTTTGATTATTATTTTTTTTATTTTGATTATTATTATTTTATTTTGATTATTATTATTTTATTATTTTATTTTAATTGTTTAATTTTTTATTATTATTAATTTTAATTCATTTTATTATTTTATTTTAATTTATTTATTTATTTATTTTCATAAAATTTTATTTATTTTAATTTATGTTAGAAAATTTGTTTAATTGTTAAAATATTAAATCTAGAAAACAACTCAAATTATTATATTTTAGGTGGTGATTTAAATGCAAAAAATTCTAATTGGTTGAACAAAAAAAACAATACAAGAGGGAATCAATTGAATAAATGGATCCTAGACAATGAAATAAAGTATAAAATAAAAATTTACACTTCGAAAAAAGCTTCATTCCCCAGGGCGAATTCTCACTTAGATCTATTCATAATTGACGCTAGACTTCTATTAACAAATGAAATAGGTAATAAACTGCTCCCCTCCATAACTTATGACAGCGACCATAATGCAATTCTAGCTATGATAGGGAATAACTCTTATCAAAATTTAGGAATTGAATCGTCCAAAATAAAAAATAAATATAATTTCAAAAAAGCAAACTGGAACAATTTCAAAACAATACTAGGTAAAGATCCCTTAAAAATTCCCCCCGACAAAAACTTACATTCAAGTGAAATTGATAGTTATATAACCAATTTAGAAGAAAAAATTTGCAAAGCTATTGAAAAAACGATTCCAAAATTTAAACAAAAAAACTCAGTTGAACGTTATATAAATTCTAAAATTAAGACCCTACAAAAACACAAAAACTTTCTCTTAAAAGAAATAGACAGGTACAATGACCTAGGGCTTGACAAAAGAAAAACTGACTATAAGGTACTCAAAGCGTTACTTTCGGAAACAAAAAATCAATTAAAGAATGAATTTGAGTCTTCTATAAATTCTCATTGGAAAAACAAAATTGAAAATATTCCTGTAAACGATTCTCTAAATATGTTCCCTCAATTAAATAAAATTTTTAGAAGAAAAGAAAACCTTTCCCCTTCCTTATTAGAAATACCTTTAGAAAAAGAAAATATACTAAAAAAAGCAGGTATAGACCAAAACACAATTGAAAAAAATAACAATAACTTTATTATAAGAAATGAAAAGGACATATTAAATTCATTGGGTTCACACTTCTCTCAAGTCCATTCGCAAAACAATAGCATGGGTAAAAAGGGGGTCACATCAATATAATTCATCAATACACTGATAAAATGAAGTGGGAAATGGAAAAAGAGTCAGGATCATTTACAATTGAATTCTCAAAAGAACCCATAATTAGATGAAAATAGCATTTTAACAAATAAAAAGGAAATAAAAAATACATTTAGATCACTTAACAATAAAATTTCGACAGGTTTTGACAACATTCCAAATCTAGTATTAAAAAAACTCCCAACTAAATTCATAGAATCATACACCATAATTTTTAATAATTGTTTAAATAATAAATATTTTCCAACAGCATGGAAAAAAGCCAAGGTGATACCATTACCAAAGAAAAACAATAACACTAAATCTTTATTAAACTACAGGCCAATAAGTCTTCTTCCGAACATAGGCAAAGTGTTTGAAAGGGTAATAAATCAAAGGCTAGTTGCATTATGTGAGGATAAGGACCTTACAAATACCTGAAGCGCAATTCGGATTTCGCAGAAAACATTCGACAATACATGCAATAACAAAATTAACTTCGGATATATATTGGGCGTTAAATAAGAAAGAAAGTGTTGGGGCTTGCTTAATAGATGTTGAAAAGCCTTTGACACTGTTTGGAGAGAAGGTTTGATTTTTCAAATGATTAAAAAAGGATTCAACAGAGACATGATAAAAATGGTATGGAATATGATAGAGAATAGGACCTTTAGAGTTTCAAACAAATCAGTAAATTTATCTAGACAATTTGAAATACCAAACGGACTTCATCAAGGGACCGTCACCTCGCCTATATTATTCAATATTTTCATAAGTGACATTTTAAAATGCTTTAATTTAAACGAATCGCCACAAAGAAAAGCGTTAGCCTTCGCGGACGATTTGATAGTGTATGTCACGGGTAAAGATCCTTTAGAAATTCAGAAGGAACTTCAATCACTTTTCGAAAAAATCCACTCATTTTATGATACTTGGAAATTAAAAATTAATACAAATAAATGCGAAACCATATTATTTAGATCAACACTCGACAAAGGAAACAGAAGCCTCAAAAAAAACTGGAAAAAATTCCAAATAAATTTTAATAACGTTGCCATCCCAAATAAATCTCAGGTAAAATACCTAGGATTGTATTTGGACAATTATTTATATTTTAATAACCACATACACAATCAATTATCGAAAGCAAAGGCTTCGTTTATGAAACATAAATCGCTATTTTACAATAAATTTCTTAACCCAAAAATAAAAATTATCTGTTATCAGCTACTCATCCGCCCAATCATTACATATGGATGTAACATTTTCTTTAATATAAATGCTTCATTAATGGAGTCAATTAGGATATTTGAAAGGAAGTGCATCAGATCATGTCTGGGGAAATATCGCTCAAGCAAATCTGATTATCTCCA
Source organism: Labia minor (assembly GCA_963082975.1). NCBI lineage: Eukaryota > Metazoa > Arthropoda > Insecta > Dermaptera > Spongiphoridae > Labia > Labia minor. The sequence goes on along the minus strand of OY720344.1, from coordinate 38,982,989 downwards.
TTATATTAGTAATAGAGAAATATACGAGGAAGCCAATATTAATCGAATAGATAACTTTATTATTGGACTAATTAGGAATCACTACCTCCATATACCTAATTCAGTCAAAAATAGTCTGATATATAGATCAGTATTTCAAAATAATAAATATTTTGAAAAAGCATTAATAACGGGATTCATACCCCAGAAGCATTTATATACTTAGATGGAAAAGGTTACATTCAGAACAAAAATGCTGTTCCCTTAATTTACAATATCAACAGAAAAAACGACAAATCAATAATTTATGAACCTTATTTAAATGAAAGTGTCAATTATGAAACGTTGAAGTATAGCATATCAGTACCGAATAGAGATAAAATTGATAGAAACAAAATGTACAGCAAATGCTGGTGGTTGGCGGGTTAGCAAATTTCGTGTCACCTTACTGAAACAATGAATTTATTATAAAATAAATTAAATTAAAAAAAAAAAATTATTATAATAAGATAAATAAATTTGTATGGATAATATTCCACTCCACCCCACGTCCCTCCTGATTGTAAATATATCCCTCATCCAAACCCCCACCTCTCTATATATAGTCTAGGTCAGAGGTTCTTAAACTTATGTACTCCGCGAACCCCCAATTGAAAAAATTTTTTTTGACGGACCCCATCCCATCATTTTATTAGTTAATTTCTGGCTTACGATCTCATAAGAACAAGGATATATGATGAATATTCCTAACAGTGATTGGTGAATAACGATTTTTTTGCATATTGTAGAACACATTTTATTAGAAATTATAATATTGAAGAAAGAAAATTCAGCTTTGCGGACCCCTATTAAAGGCTTCGCGGACCCCCAGGGGTCCGCGGACCACAGTTTAAGAACCTCTGGTCTAGGTTTTTATTTTATATAGCCTTTTCCTAGACAAAGAAAAAAAAATAATAATTAATTTACACTTTGAAATTGTAATATTAAATATAGTTATTAGCGTAATATTAATAAGTTGACCTGTGGCCAGGTCCGAACCGACCGACGGTTTGAAGTAAATGAATTTCCAGCTACAGAAACAATTTCAAATAATTTTAATATATCTATTAATGTAATAAAAAACAGATAGGCATATAACATTATATATATTATATATTATTATATTTTTAATTTTATTTTATTTATAATATATAGCTGAAGTAGCCGGCGTTGCCCGTGATCATAATAAGGAGGCTGTGACGTCATGAAGGGCTGGGTGACGTCATATAATTTTAAATTAAGAAAAAACTAATAAATATGATTTTTTTCGAGGATAAAACCAATACAAAGTGCATGATTCGTGGTGATATGTAAAAAAATCTCCTCATGTGAAATTTGGTGTGAAAATAACCCTTCCCTTCCTATCGTCGATCGCTACTACCACTTCTGCTTTCCGGATTTGCACCAAAAGTTGATCCATTCATCCCACTAATGCATTAAGTAAATATACCAAATTTCATCAAAATCCGTTCAGCCGTTCAGGCTGTACACATCTATACGGACGGACAGACGGACATCATGCTAAAAATACTTTTTTCTGTTAAGAAAATGCATGATTCGTGGAGATATGTAAAAATCTCCACATGTGAAATTTGGTGTGAAAACAATACCTCCCTTACTATCGTCGGTCGGTAAAAAAGAAACATTGTATAGATAATTACGACCTTGGAGTCACCAATTAGCTGTATGGAAAAGTCATGTTATATGTTATGGGAAAAAAACATATATTTGTATATTTTTTTGGCTAATAAACATACTTTTTTAAACTAAACTAAACTATCTTAGACCAGTGGGTAGAGTGCTGTTTTGACGACTGGATTTCGACGGCTCGAAACTCGCCGGGTTAGTCGTTATTTAAAAATAAAAATAAAAATAATGAATTTGTTATTTTTTTTTTTAACTATTGTTTACTTTTTAATAAATTACTATTTTATATTTATTTATTCATTGTTCTTTTATTAATTAAGTTTTAGATAGTTTTATAATTTTTAATATTTTTTAAATAAAATATTATTTAATATTTATTAATATTATTTTATTTATTATTATTGAGTACTCCAAGTTCCATTCATTTTAATCAGATTGATGCAATGATGCAACATTTAATAATTGTAATATTGTAATAAATTTCTATCTTGAAAATTGTTACATATTATTCAGGATATTTTAAAAACAGTTTCTTTCTTTAATTAATATTCATTTTTTCTATTTCTAAGTCAGATATATTTCCAAATATTAAATAATTAAATTATTAAAAAACTTCTTTAGTGGCGTTGAGCACTTTTGCGGGATGGGGAAAAAGTATAGAACTCGCGTGAGCGTGACAAACACCATGAAGCTAGCTCACATTACGTCTGCTTTCAAATTTCTTATAACAGAGCACGAAATTTGAATTGTCATTAGAACTGATTTATAAATTGTTATCTCTAACATATAAATATATATTTATAATGTAAAGTTCATTTCATATATACATATATAATAAAAAGTATAAAATGTTTTTAAATATTGCAATAAAGGCATATTATATTGTAATATAAATTATAGATGTAAAATTTTGTACGGAAAAGAAATAAAAGAATATTATATTTTAATATATAAATTTATTATGTAAAGTTCATTTCATATAAACATATATAATCAAAATTATACGAAATGAACTTCAAATAATAAATATATATTTATATGTTAGAGATAACAATTTATAAAATTATTTTATAACAGAGCACGAAATTTGAATTGTCATTAGAACTGTTTTATAAATTGTTATCTCTGACATATAAATATATATTTATTATGTAAAGTTCATTTCATATATACATATATAATCAAAATTATATGAAATGAACTTATACTTCATATATTCATATATACATATATAATCAAAATTATATGAAATGAACTTCACATAATAAATATATATTTTATGTTAGAGATAACAATTTATAAAACAGTTCGTATTGCAATATTTTAAACAAAGTTGTATATATATATATATATATATATATCTTATATATAAAATTCTCGTGTCACAAAACTTTGAAATCATACTCCTCCGAAACGGCTTGACCGATTCTTATGAAATTTTTTATGTATATTCAGTAGGTCTCAGGGCATGTCAGTCTTCCTTTAGAAAACCGCTAATTGGTAAGGTGTGTCCAGGAAATGCTAATTAATTAAAAATAGTTTAGTTACCATACTAGCTCATAGAGGCGCTGGTGGCAAAAATTTGACATCATATATATATCCTGATAGGAGCCTTCAAATATAAGTGGTTCGTAGGTGAACGGTCTAAGGCGTTAACTTATGACTTTGTACTTTCGTTTCGAAACTAGCAAAGGCACATTTTTTTTTAAAGTATTATATATTTTTTTTACAAATTTATTAATTTTTATTATTTTAATATTTTATTAAATTATTTTATTTTATTAAATTAATTTTATTAAATTAAATTTTATTATTAAATTGTATTTTATTAAATTATAATATTAAATTTTATTTTATTAAATTTTAATATTAAATTTTATTTTATTAAATTTTAATATTAAATTTTATTTTATTAAATTTTAATATTAAATTTTATTTTATTAAATTTTAATATTAAATTTTATTTTATTAAATTAATAATTATGTCAATTAATTTTTTGTGAATAAATAAACAAATATAAAAAACTATATATAAAATTTGAATTTTCACCCATTCATTCATTTAAAATGATATTAACTTTCTCTTCCTTCTTGGAAAAACCCATATTGCCATCCCTAGCGTCAACTATCTATGTATATAAATAAAAAAGGTTTTTGTCTGCATATTGCAGCTGGATGCTCTGTGCTCAGAATTTAAAAATTATATTATTTCACTTTTTATTTTAAATTCTAATATTCAAATATCAATTAAATTAAATAATTTATTCTAAAAGTTGTCATTTAAATTTATTTAATAAAATATTTAGATCATATTTAACTTAATTCTTTATATATATATATTCTTTATATATATTTGAATATTTTTTCTTTTCTATTTGAAAGTGAAAGCTTAAAAAAACAGAATATATTATTTTTAAACTTTTATGAATACAAAAATATTTTCTAATCGTCAATTAAAATGACTAAATTATATTATTTTTGTTTTTGTTTCAATTATTAATTACAAATATATTTTAAGTGCAAAAATGATTTCTTGGTTAATTAAAATGTTTTTTTAGACAAATGATATAAACGAGATGTTTTAAATTTATGTCTTTTTTAAATTTTTTTATTAATAGGCTTTTTTTATTTTTAATTTTTAATAAATTCTCTTTTTTGATATGATATTAATAAAAAATAATATTAAATTGTATATAAAATTAAAAATTAGAATATTTGAATTTTTTTAAATTTTAACACATACAATCAATCATATAAATAACGAATGGAAAATTTTGAAAATCAACTTAGTATTAAATTCAGATAAAAATACTCATATATAGAATATAATAGACCATTCGAATATAATTTAAAACTATTTTTCTCCTTCTATTTTAAATTTTAAATAAGTTGACCTGTGGCCAGGTCCGAACCGACCGACTGTTTGAAATAAATTAATTTCCAGCTACAGAAACAATTTCAAATAATTTTCATATATCTATTAATGTAATAAAAAACAGATATGGATACATAAATAATAAATATAAACATTTTTAATTTTATTTTATTTATAATATATATGCAAGACCAGGCTGTGACGTCATGCATGGCTGGATGACGTCATATAATTTTAAATCAAGAAAAAACTAATAAATATGATTTTTTTCGAGGATAAAACCAATACAAAATGCATGATTCGTGGTGATATATAAAAAAATCTCCTTTGGTGTGAAAATAACCCTTTCCTTCCTATCGTCGATCGCTAATACTACCACTTCCGGTTTCCGGAATTGCACCAAAAGTTGATCAATTCATCCCACTGATGCATTAAGTAAATATACCAAATTTCATCAAAATCGGTTGAGCCGTTCAGGCTGTACACATCTATACGGACGGACAGACTGACAGACGGACAGACATCATGCTAAAAATACTTTTTTCTGTTTAGAAAATGCATGATTCGTGGAGATATGTAAAAATCTCCACATGTGAAATTTGGTGTGAAAACAATACCTTCCTTACTATCGTCGGTCGGTAAAAAACGGAGTGTTACGAAATTAAGATGCCTGGATAGGTAAATGGGCTGGAAGAGGAGGCAATTTATAATTTTCTTCTAATTCAGATTGAAATTAATAGTGATAAGAAAATATATTTATTAACAAAATCTTAATATACAAAATGTAGAATTTGAATATGTAGAAGGATAATAATATTTGAGAAAATTTAAATCGAGGTAGAAATCGGGAAACGCCTGTTATCATGCAGTAAAGAGGGTTATCTCATCAAAATTATTATCAAAAGGAATCAAAATTAAAATATATAAAGCAATTATTTTGCCTGCCTGTTGTATTATATGGGTGGGACGCATGGTCTATGACCCTGGGAGATGAGAGTAGATTCAGAGTATTCTTTCTAGCATATATTGGCCAAAGAAAGGTGAGGTCACCGGGGAATGGCGGAGACTGCATAATGAGGAATGGCATGACCTCTATGCATCTTCAGAAATAGTTAGGGTTATAAAAGCGAAAAAGCTGCGATAGGCAGGAGACGTGGCTAGAATGGGAGAGGAAAAAGATATTGGATTGGAAAACGGTGCGGAGACCGATTGGAAAACGTCCGCTTGGAAGACCAAGGACGCGTAGGAAGGGACGTAAGAGAGATGGGGCAAGGGCTCAAGATAGGGACACTTGGAGAAATGTGGTTGCTGCGGCCAAGTACTTTCGAGTTCCTTAGAGTCACAGAGATAGATAGATATAACATATACAATAATATACAATAATAATATATATAATTAAAATATATTTTAAATAAGAACACAAAAAGAAATGAATGTTTTATGTAATATACTGATTGAAACAAAATGGATGAAAACCTTTTACTACTCTTAACCAAATACTATGTACCACTCGGGGGGGGTACAGGGGGCGGAGCCCCCGTCTAGGTGCGGAGAGCGCCGAAGGCGCTCGGGGCAGCTAGTATATATATATATATAAGTTACAAATTTGTTTAAAATATATGTTTCAAATAATATAAAAGTTATATATGTATATACATATATACATGCATATGAAATTCATCTTTCTCGTGAAATAGCGCGAATTTCGTCTGTTTTAAAATTTCTTACGCAGAAGTTTTCACTTCTGTCGGCCAGTGCCAATTTTGCTTTTTTAATTTCGAAAAGCTGCAAAGCACTTTTTTTTGTCTTTAGTTTGTTTTATAACCACTTGGGGCGCTAAACAGTTTTTCAAAAAAACACTATAGAAAAAAAATATTGTACCTATATATTATATATTTATGTATTATTGAGGAGCACAAGTTCATTCATTTTAATCAGATTGATGCAAATGTGTAACATTTAATAATTGTAATAAATAATTAAAGAATTGTATATCAATATTTTTTCAAGGGTAGAGCGAGAGCTCGGTGTCCCAGGTATTAATATTACCAGCCAAATCCAATAATAATGAATCATTTTTTTTAACTTAAGTACCGAGCCTAGGCTCAGGGTCCCTATACTCAATTTATTATACTCCGGTAAATATTATAAAATATTATATACTAAATATTCCATTAGTATATATTAGATAAAACATTTATTTGTTTTTATGTTCTTACTTTTAATACATTTTAATTTAATCAGTTTAATATTTTTAATTTTATTTTATTTATAATATATATGTAAGACCAGGCTGAATGGCTGGATGACGTCATATAATTTTAAATCAAGAAAAAACTAATAAATATGATTTTCCCGAGGATAAAACCAATACAAAGTGCATGATTCGTGGTGATATATAAAAAAATCTCCTCATGTGAAATTTGGTGTGAAAATAACCCTTCCCTTCCTATCGTCGATCGCTAATACTACCACTTCCGGTTCACGGATTTGCACCAAAAGTTGATCAATTCATCCCACTGATGCATTAAGTAAATATACCAAATTTCATCAAAATCGGTTGAGCCGTTCAAGCTGTACACACCTATACGGACGGACAGACGGACAGACGGACGGACAGACATCATGCTAAAAATACTTTTTTCTGTTTAGAAAATGCATGATTCGTGGAGATATGTAAAAATCTCCACATGTGAAATTTGGTGTGAAAACAATACCTCCCTTACTATCGTCGGTCGGTAAAAAACGGAGTGTTACGAAATTAAGATGCCTGGATAGGTAAATGGGCTGGAAGAGGAGGCAATTTATAATTTTCTTCTAATTCAGATTGAAATTAATAGTGATAAGAAAATATATTTATTAACAAAATCTTAATATACAAAATGTAGAATTTGAATATGTAGAAGGATAATAATATTTGAGAAAATTTAAATCGAGGTAGAAATCGGGAAACGCCTGTTATCATGCAGTAAAGAGGGTTATCTCATCAAAATTATTATCAAAAGGAATCAAAATTAAAATATATAAAGCAATTATTTTGCCTGCCTGTTGTATTATATGGGTGGGACGCATGGTCTATGACCCTGGGAGATGAGAGTAGATTCAGAGTATTCTTTCTAGCATATATTGGCCAAAGAAAGGTGAGGTCACCGGGGAATGGCGGAGACTGCATAATGAGGAATGGCATGACCTCTATGCATCTTCAGAAATAGTTAGGGTTATAAAAGCGAAAAAGCTGCGATAGGCAGGAGACGTGGCTAGAATGGGAGAGGAAAAAGATATTGGATTGGAAAACGGTGCGGAGACCGATTGGAAAACGTCCGCTTGGAAGACCAAGGACGCGTAGGAAGGGACGTAAGAGAGATGGGGCAAGGGCTCAAGATAGGGACACTTGGAGAAATGTGGTTGCTGCGGCCAAGTACTTTCGAGTTCCTTAGAGTCACAGAGATAGATAGATATAACATATACAATAATATACAATAATAATATATATAATTAAAATATATTTTAAATAAGAACACAAAAAGAAATGAATGTTTTATGTAATATACTGATTGAAACAAAATGGATGAAAACCTTTTACTACTCTTAACCAAATACTATGTACCACTCGGGGGGGTACAGGGGGCGGAGCCCCCGTCTAGGTGCGGAGAGCGCCGAAGGCGCTCGGGGCAGCTAGTATATATATATATATAAGTTACAAATTTGTTTAAAATATATGTTTCAAATAATATAAAAGTTATATATGTATATACATATATACATGCATATGAAATTCATCTTTCTCGTGAAATAGCGCGAATTTCGTCTGTTTTAAAATTTCTTACGCAGAAGTTTTCACTTCTGTCGGCCAAAGCCAATTTTGCTTTTTTAATTTCGAAAAGCTGCAAAGCACTTTTTTTTGTCTTTAGTTTGTTTTATAACCACTTGGGGCGCTAAACAGTTTTTCAAAAAAACACTATAGAAAAAAAATATTGTACCTATATATTATATATTTATGTATTATTGAGGAGCACAAGTTCATTCATTTTAATCAGATTGATGCAAATGTGTAACATTTAATAATTGTAATAAATAATTAAAGAATTGTATATCAATATTTTTTCAAGGGTAGAGCGAGAGCTCGGTGTCACAGGTATTAATATTACCAGCCAAATCCAATAATAATGAATCATTTTTTTTAACTTAAGTACCGAGCCTAGGCTCAGGGTCCCTATACTCAATTTATTATACTCCGGTAAATATTATAAAATATTATATACTAAATATTCCATTAGTATATATTAGATAAAACATTTATTTGTTTTTATGTTCTTACTTTTAATACATTTTAATTTAATCAGTTTAATATTTTTAATTTTATTTTATTTATAATATATATGTAAGACCAGGCTGAATGGCTGGATGACGTCATATAATTTTAAATCAAGAAAAAACTAATAAATATGATTTTCCCGAGGATAAAACCAATACAAAGTGCATGATTCGTGGTGATATATAAAAAAATCTCCTCATGTGAAATTTGGTGTGAAAATAACCCTTCCCTTCCTATCGTCGATCGCTAATACTACCACTTCCGGTTCACGGATTTGCACCAAAAGTTGATCAATTCATCCCACTGATGCATTAAGTAAATATACCAAATTTCATCAAAATCGGTTGAGCCGTTCAAGCTGTACACACCTATACGGACGGACAGACGGACAGACGGACGGACAGACATCATGCTAAAAATACTTTTTTCTGTTTAGAAAATGCATGATTCGTGGAGATATGTAAAAATCTCCACATGTGAAATTTGGTGTGAAAACAATACCTCCCTTACTATCGTCGGTCGGTAAAAAACGGAGTGTTACGAAATTAAGATGCCTGGATAGGTAAATGGGCTGGAAGAGGAGGCAATTTATAATTTTCTTCTAATTCAGATTGAAATTAATAGTGATAAGAAAATATATTTATTAACAAAATCTTAATATACAAAATGTAGAATTTGAATATGTAGAAGGATAATAATATTTGAGAAAATTTAAATCGAGGTAGAAATCGGGAAACGCCTGTTATCATGCAGTAAAGAGGGTTATCTCATCAAAATTATTATCAAAAGGAATCAAAATTAAAATATATAAAGCAATTATTTTGCCTGCCTGTTGTATTATATGGGTGGGACGCATGGTCTATGACCCTGGGAGATGAGAGTAGATTCAGAGTATTCTTTCTAGCATATATTGGCCAAAGAAAGGTGAGGTCACCGGGGAATGGCGGAGACTGCATAATGAGGAATGGCATGACCTCTATGCATCTTCAGAAATAGTTAGGGTTATAAAAGCGAAAAAGCTGCGATAGGCAGGAGACGTGGCTAGAATGGGAGAGGAAAAAGATATTGGATTGGAAAACGGTGCGGAGACCGATTGGAAAACGTCCGCTTGGAAGACCAAGGACGCGTAGGAAGGGACGTAAGAGAGATGGGGCAAGGGCTCAAGATAGGGACACTTGGAGAAATGTGGTTGCTGCGGCCAAGTACTTTCGAGTTCCTTAGAGTCACAGAGATAGATAGATATAACATATACAATAATATACAATAATAATATATATAATTAAAATATATTTTAAATAAGAACACAAAAAGAAATGAATGTTTTATGTAATATACTGATTGAAACAAAATGGATGAAAACCTTTTACTACTCTTAACCAAATACTATGTACCACTCGGGGGGGTACAGGGGGCGGAGCCCCCGTCTAGGTGCGGAGAGCGCCGAAGGCGCTCGGGGCAGCTAGTATATATATATATATAAGTTACAAATTTGTTTAAAATATATGTTTCAAATAATATAAAAGTTATATATGTATATACATATATACATGCATATGAAATTCATCTTTCTCGTGAAATAGCGCGAATTTCGTCTGTTTTAAAATTTCTTACGCAGAAGTTTTCACTTCTGTCGGCCAGTGCCAATTTTGCTTTTTTAATTTCGAAAAGCTGCAAAGCACTTTTTTTTGTCTTTAGTTTGTTTTATAACCACTTGGGGCGCTAAACAGTTTTTCAAAAAAACACTATAGAAAAAAAATATTGTACCTATATATTATATATTTATGTATTATTGAGGAGCACAAGTTCATTCATTTTAATCAGATTGATGCAAATGTGTAACATTTAATAATTGTAATAAATAATTAAAGAATTGTATATCAATATTTTTTCAAGGGTAGAGCGAGAGCTCGGTGTCCCAGGTATTAATATTACCAGCCAAATCCAATAATAATGAATCATTTTTTTTAACTTAAGTACCGAGCCTAGGCTCAGGGTCCCTATACTCAATTTATTATACTCCGGTAAATATTATAAAATATTATATACTAAATATTCCATTAGTATATATTAGATAAAACATTTATTTGTTTTTATGTTCTTACTTTTAATACATTTTAATTTAATCAGTTTAATATTTTTAATTTTATTTTATTTATAATATATATGTAAGACCAGGCTGAATGGCTGGATGACGTCATATAATTTTAAATCAAGAAAAAACTAATAAATATGATTTTCCCGAGGATAAAACCAATACAAAGTGCATGATTCGTGGTGATATATAAAAAAATCTCCTCATGTGAAATTTGGTGTGAAAATAACCCTTCCCTTCCTATCGTCGATCGCTAATACTACCACTTCCGGTTTCCGGAATTGCACCAAAAGTTGATCAATTCATCCCACTGATGCATTAAGTAAATATACCAAATTTCATCAAAATCGGTTGAGCCGTTCAGGCTGTACACATCTATACGGACGGACAGACTGACAGACGGACAGACATCATGCTAAAAATACTTTTTTCTGTTTAGAAAATGCATGATTCGTGGAGATATGTAAAAATCTCCACATGTGAAATTTGGTGTGAAAACAATACCTCCCTTACTATCGTCGGTCGGTAAAAAACGGAGTGTTACGAAATTAAGATGCCTGGATAGGTAAATGGGCTGGAAGAGGAGGCAATTTATAATTTTCTTCTAATTCAGATTGAAATTAATAGTGATAAGAAAATATATTTATTAACAAAATCTTAATATACAAAATGTAGAATTTGAATATGTAGAAGGATAATAATATTTGAGAAAATTTAAATCGAGGTAGAAATCGGGAAACGCCTGTTATCATGCAGTAAAGAGGGTTATCTCATCAAAATTATTATCAAAAGGAATCAAAATTAAAATATATAAAGCAATTATTTTGCCTGCCTGTTGTATTATATGGGTGGGACGCATGGTCTATGACCCTGGGAGATGAGAGTAGATTCAGAGTATTCTTTCTAGCATATATTGGCCAAAGAAAGGTGAGGTCACCGGGGAATGGCGGAGACTGCATAATGAGGAATGGCATGACCTCTATGCATCTTCAGAAATAGTTAGGGTTATAAAAGCGAAAAAGCTGCGATAGGCAGGAGACGTGGCTAGAATGGGAGAGGAAAAAGATATTGGATTGGAAAACGGTGCGGAGACCGATTGGAAAACGTCCGCTTGGAAGACCAAGGACGCGTAGGAAGGGACGTAAGAGAGATGGGGCAAGGGCTCAAGATAGGGACACTTGGAGAAATGTGGTTGCTGCGGCCAAGTACTTTCGAGTTCCTTAGAGTCACAGAGATAGATAGATATAACATATACAATAATATACAATAATAATATATATAATTAAAATATATTTTAAATAAGAACACAAAAAGAAATGAATGTTTTATGTAATATACTGATTGAAACAAAATGGATGAAAACCTTTTACTACTCTTAACCAAATACTATGTACCACTCGGGGGGGTACAGGGGGCGGAGCCCCCGTCTAGGTGCGGAGAGCGCCGAAGGCGCTCGGGGCAGCTAGTATATATATATATATAAGTTACAAATTTGTTTAAAATATATGTTTCAAATAATATAAAAGTTATATATGTATATACATATATACATGCATATGAAATTCATCTTTCTCGTGAAATAGCGCGAATTTCGTCTGTTTTAAAATTTCTTACGCAGAAGTTTTCACTTCTGTCGGCCAGTGCCAATTTTGCTTTTTTAATTTCGAAAAGCTGCAAAGCACTTTTTTTTGTCTTTAGTTTGTTTTATAACCACTTGGGGCGCTAAACAGTTTTTCAAAAAAACACTATAGAAAAAAAATATTGTACCTATATATTATATATTTATGTATTATTGAGGAGCACAAGTTCATTCATTTTAATCAGATTGATGCAAATGTGTAACATTTAATAATTGTAATAAATAATTAAAGAATTGTATATCAATATTTTTTCAAGGGTAGAGCGAGAGCTCGGTGTCCCAGGTATTAATATTACCAGCCAAATCCAATAATAATGAATCATTTTTTTTAACTTAAGTACCGAGCCTAGGCTCAGGGTCCCTATACTCAATTTATTATACTCCGGTAAATATTATAAAATATTATATACTAAATATTCCATTAGTATATATTAGATAAAACATTTATTTGTTTTTATGTTCTTACTTTTAATACATTTTAATTTAATCAGTTTAATATTTTTAATTTTATTTTATTTATAATATATATGTAAGACCAGGCTGAATGGCTGGATGACGTCATATAATTTTAAATCAAGAAAAAACTAATAAATATGATTTTCCCGAGGATAAAACCAATACAAAGTGCATGATTCGTGGTGATATATAAAAAAATCTCCTCATGTGAAATTTGGTGTGAAAATAACCCTTCCCTTCCTATCGTCGATCGCTAATACTACCACTTCCGGTTCACGGATTTGCACCAAAAGTTGATCAATTCATCCCACTGATGCATTAAGTAAATATACCAAATTTCATCAAAATCGGTTGAGCCGTTCAGGCTGTACACATCTATACGGACGGACAGACTGACAGACGGACAGACATCATGCTAAAAATACTTTTTTCTGTTTAGAAAATGCATGATTCGTGGAGATATGTAAAAATCTCCACATGTGAAATTTGGTGTGAAAACAATACCTCCCTTACTATCGTCGGTCGGTAAAAAACGGAGTGTTACGAAATTAAGATGCCTGGATAGGTAAATGGGCTGGAAGAGGAGGCAATTTATAATTTTCTTCTAATTCAGATTGAAATTAATAGTGATAAGAAAATATATTTATTAACAAAATCTTAATATACAAAATGTAGAATTTGAATATGTAGAAGGATAATAATATTTGAGAAAATTTAAATCGAGGTAGAAATCGGGAAACGCCTGTTATCATGCAGTAAAGAGGGTTATCTCATCAAAATTATTATCAAAAGGAATCAAAATTAAAATATATAAAGCAATTATTTTGCCTGCCTGTTGTATTATATGGGTGGGACGCATGGTCTATGACCCTGGGAGATGAGAGTAGATTCAGAGTATTCTTTCTAGCATATATTGGCCAAAGAAAGGTGAGGTCACCGGGGAATGGCGGAGACTGCATAATGAGGAATGGCATGACCTCTATGCATCTTCAGAAATAGTTAGGGTTATAAAAGCGAAAAAGCTGCGATAGGCAGGAGACGTGGCTAGAATGGGAGAGGAAAAAGATATTGGATTGGAAAACGGTGCGGAGACCGATTGGAAAACGTCCGCTTGGAAGACCAAGGACGCGTAGGAAGGGACGTAAGAGAGATGGGGCAAGGGCTCAAGATAGGGACACTTGGAGAAATGTGGTTGCTGCGGCCAAGTACTTTCGAGTTCCTTAGAGTCACAGAGATAGATAGATATAACATATACAATAATATACAATAATAATATATATAATTAAAATATATTTTAAATAAGAACACAAAAAGAAATGAATGTTTTATGTAATATACTGATTGAAACAAAATGGATGAAAACCTTTTACTACTCTTAACCAAATACTATGTACCACTCGGGGGGGTACAGGGGGCGGAGCCCCCGTCTAGGTGCGGAGAGCGCCGAAGGCGCTCGGGGCAGCTAGTATATATATATATATAAGTTACAAATTTGTTTAAAATATATGTTTCAAATAATATAAAAGTTATATATGTATATACATATATACATGCATATGAAATTCATCTTTCTCGTGAAATAGCGCGAATTTCGTCTGTTCTAAAATTTCTTACGCAGAAGTTTTCACTTCTGTCGGCCAGTGCCAATTTTGCTTTTTTAATTTCGAAAAGCTGCAAAGCACTTTTTTTTGTCTTTAGTTTGTTTTATAACCACTTGGGGCGCTAAACAGTTTTTCAAAAAAACACTATAGAAAAAAAATATTGTACCTATATATTATATATTTATGTATTATTGAGGAGCACAAGTTCATTCATTTTAATCAGATTGATGCAAATGTGTAACATTTAATAATTGTAATAAATAATTAAAGAATTGTATATCAATATTTTTTCAAGGGTAGAGCGAGAGCTCGGTGTCCCAGGTATTAATATTACCAGCCAAATCCAATAATAATGAATCATTTTTTTTAACTTAAGTACCGAGCCTAGGCTCAGGGTCCCTATACTCAATTTATTATACTCCGGTAAATATTATAAAATATTATATACTAAATATTCCATTAGTATATATTAGATAAAACATTTATTTGTTTTTATGTTCTTACTTTTAATACATTTTAATTTAATCAGTTTAATATTTTTAATTTTATTTTATTTATAATATATATGTAAGACCAGGCTGAATGGCTGGATGACGTCATATAATTTTAAATCAAGAAAAAACTAATAAATATGATTTTCCCGAGGATAAAACCAATACAAAGTGCATGATTCGTGGTGATATATAAAAAAATCTCCTCATGTGAAATTTGGTGTGAAAATAACCCTTCCCTTCCTATCGTCGATCGCTAATACTACCACTTCCGGTTCACGGATTTGCACCAAAAGTTGATCAATTCATCCCACTGATGCATTAAGTAAATATACCAAATTTCATCAAAATCGGTTGAGCCGTTCAAGCTGTACACACCTATACGGACGGACAGACGGACAGACGGACGGACAGACATCATGCTAAAAATACTTTTTTCTGTTTAGAAAATGCATGATTCGTGGAGATATGTAAAAATCTCCACATGTGAAATTTGGTGTGAAAACAATACCTCCCTTACTATCGTCGGTCGGTAAAAAACGGAGTGTTACGAAATTAAGATGCCTGGATAGGTAAATGGGCTGGAAGAGGAGGCAATTTATAATTTTCTTCTAATTCAGATTGAAATTAATAGTGATAAGAAAATATATTTATTAACAAAATCTTAATATACAAAATGTAGAATTTGAATATGTAGAAGGATAATAATATTTGAGAAAATTTAAATCGAGGTAGAAATCGGGAAACGCCTGTTATCATGCAGTAAAGAGGGTTATCTCATCAAAATTATTATCAAAAGGAATCAAAATTAAAATATATAAAGCAATTATTTTGCCTGCCTGTTGTATTATATGGGTGGGACGCATGGTCTATGACCCTGGGAGATGAGAGTAGATTCAGAGTATTCTTTCTAGCATATATTGGCCAAAGAAAGGTGAGGTCACCGGGGAATGGCGGAGACTGCATAATGAGGAATGGCATGACCTCTATGCATCTTCAGAAATAGTTAGGGTTATAAAAGCGAAAAAGCTGCGATAGGCAGGAGACGTGGCTAGAATGGGAGAGGAAAAAGATATTGGATTGGAAAACGGTGCGGAGACCGATTGGAAAACGTCCGCTTGGAAGACCAAGGACGCGTAGGAAGGGACGTAAGAGAGATGGGGCAAGGGCTCAAGATAGGGACACTTGGAGAAATGTGGTTGCTGCGGCCAAGTACTTTCGAGTTCCTTAGAGTCACAGAGATAGATAGATATAACATATACAATAATATACAATAATAATATATATAATTAAAATATATTTTAAATAAGAACACAAAAAGAAATGAATGTTTTATGTAATATACTGATTGAAACAAAATGGATGAAAACCTTTTACTACTCTTAACCAAATACTATGTACCACTCGGGGGGGTACAGGGGGCGGAGCCCCCGTCTAGGTGCGGAGAGCGCCGAAGGCGCTCGGGGCAGCTAGTATATATATATATATAAGTTACAAATTTGTTTAAAATATATGTTTCAAATAATATAAAAGTTATATATGTATATACATATATACATGCATATGAAATTCATCTTTCTCGTGAAATAGCGCGAATTTCGTCTGTTTTAAAATTTCTTACGCAGAAGTTTTCACTTCTGTCGGCCAGTGCCAATTTTGCTTTTTTAATTTCGAAAAGCTGCAAAGCACTTTTTTTTGTCTTTAGTTTGTTTTATAACCACTTGGGGCGCTAAACAGTTTTTCAAAAAAACACTATAGAAAAAAAATATTGTACCTATATATTATATATTTATGTATTATTGAGGAGCACAAGTTCATTCATTTTAATCAGATTGATGCAAATGTGTAACATTTAATAATTGTAATAAATAATTAAAGAATTGTATATCAATATTTTTTCAAGGGTAGAGCGAGAGCTCGGTGTCCCAGGTATTAATATTACCAGCCAAATCCAATAATAATGAATCATTTTTTTTAACTTAAGTACCGAGCCTAGGCTCAGGGTCCCTATACTCAATTTATTATACTCCGGTAAATATTATAAAATATTATATACTAAATATTCCATTAGTATATATTAGATAAAACATTTATTTGTTTTTATGTTCTTACTTTTAATACATTTTAATTTAATCAGTTTAATATTTTTAATTTTATTTTATTTATAATATATATGTAAGACCAGGCTGAATGGCTGGATGACGTCATATAATTTTAAATCAAGAAAAAACTAATAAATATGATTTTCCCGAGGATAAAACCAATACAAAGTGCATGATTCGTGGTGATATATAAAAAAATCTCCTCATGTGAAATTTGGTGTGAAAATAACCCTTCCCTTCCTATCGTCGATCGCTAATACTACCACTTCCGGTTCACGGATTTGCACCAAAAGTTGATCAATTCATCCCACTGATGCATTAAGTAAATATACCAAATTTCATCAAAATCGGTTGAGCCGTTCAAGCTGTACACACCTATACGGACGGACAGACGGACAGACGGACGGACAGACATCATGCTAAAAATACTTTTTTCTGTTTAGAAAATGCATGATTCGTGGAGATATGTAAAAATCTCCACATGTGAAATTTGGTGTGAAAACAATACCTCCCTTACTATCGTCGGTCGGTAAAAAACGGAGTGTTACGAAATTAAGATGCCTGGATAGGTAAATGGGCTGGAAGAGGAGGCAATTTATAATTTTCTTCTAATTCAGATTGAAATTAATAGTGATAAGAAAATATATTTATTAACAAAATCTTAATATACAAAATGTAGAATTTGAATATGTAGAAGGATAATAATATTTGAGAAAATTTAAATCGAGGTAGAAATCGGGAAACGCCTGTTATCATGCAGTAAAGAGGGTTATCTCATCAAAATTATTATCAAAAGGAATCAAAATTAAAATATATAAAGCAATTATTTTGCCTGCCTGTTGTATTATATGGGTGGGACGCATGGTCTATGACCCTGGGAGATGAGAGTAGATTCAGAGTATTCTTTCTAGCATATATTGGCCAAAGAAAGGTGAGGTCACCGGGGAATGGCGGAGACTGCATAATGAGGAATGGCATGACCTCTATGCATCTTCAGAAATAGTTAGGGTTATAAAAGCGAAAAAGCTGCGATAGGCAGGAGACGTGGCTAGAATGGGAGAGGAAAAAGATATTGGATTGGAAAACGGTGCGGAGACCGATTGGAAAACGTCCGCTTGGAAGACCAAGGACGCGTAGGAAGGGACGTAAGAGAGATGGGGCAAGGGCTCAAGATAGGGACACTTGGAGAAATGTGGTTGCTGCGGCCAAGTACTTTCGAGTTCCTTAGAGTCACAGAGATAGATAGATATAACATATACAATAATATACAATAATAATATATATAATTAAAATATATTTTAAATAAGAACACAAAAAGAAATGAATGTTTTATGTAATATACTGATTGAAACAAAATGGATGAAAACCTTTTACTACTCTTAACCAAATACTATGTACCACTCGGGGGGGTACAGGGGGCGGAGCCCCCGTCTAGGTGCGGAGAGCGCCGAAGGCGCTCGGGGCAGCTAGTATATATATATATATAAGTTACAAATTTGTTTAAAATATATGTTTCAAATAATATAAAAGTTATATATGTATATACATATATACATTCATATGAAATTCATCTTTCTCGTGAAATAGCGCGAATTTCGTCTGTTTTAAAATTTCTTACGCAGAAGTTTTCACTTCTGTCGGCCAGTGCCAATTTTGCTTTTTTAATTTCGAAAAGCTGCAAAGCACTTTTTTTTTGTCTTTAGTTTGTTTTATAACCACTTGGGGCGCTAAACAGTTTTTCAAAAAAACACTATAGAAAAAAAATATTGTACCTATATATTATATATTTATGTATTATTGAGGAGCACAAGTTCATTCATTTTAATCAGATTGATGCAAATGTGTAACATTTAATAATTGTAATAAATAATTAAAGAATTGTATATCAATATTTTTTCAAGGGTAGAGCGAGAGCTCGGTGTCCCAGGTATTAATATTACCAGCCAAATCCAATAATAATGAATCATTTTTTTTAACTTAAGTACCGAGCCTAGGCTCAGGGTCCCTATACTCAATTTATTATACTCCGGTAAATATTATAAAATATTATATACTAAATATTCCATTAGTATATATTAGATAAAACATTTATTTGTTTTTATGTTCTTACTTTTAATACATTTTAATTTAATCAGTTTAATATTTTTAATTTTATTTTATTTATAATATATATGTAAGACCAGGCTGAATGGCTGGATGACGTCATATAATTTTAAATCAAGAAAAAACTAATAAATATGATTTTCCCGAGGATAAAACCAATACAAAGTGCATGATTCGTGGTGATATATAAAAAAATCTCCTCATGTGAAATTTGGTGTGAAAATAACCCTTCCCTTCCTATCGTCGATCGCTAATACTACCACTTCCGGTTCACGGATTTGCACCAAAAGTTGATCAATTCATCCCACTGATGCATTAAGTAAATATACCAAATTTCATCAAAATCGGTTGAGCCGTTCAAGCTGTACACACCTATACGGACGGACAGACGGACAGACGGACGGACAGACATCATGCTAAAAATACTTTTTTCTGTTTAGAAAATGCATGATTCGTGGAGATATGTAAAAATCTCCACATGTGAAATTTGGTGTGAAAACAATACCTCCCTTACTATCGTCGGTCGGTAAAAAGGTAAGGTTGAAAAAATTAATAATTAAATGAGGCCCAATATGCAATTTTCTCAATTATTTAAAAATAATGATAATAAAGATTAAAGAAATAACAATAATAATAACGGGGATTTGAATAAACCTTGGAGTAAAATTCAAACTACCTTACAAAAAATGTATAAAGACATTGAAGCAAACTCATTTTTATTCTCTTTTAATATAGTTTTATAAATAAATAAGTTGACCTGTGGCCAGGTCCGAACCGACCGACGGTTTGAAATAAATTAATTTCCAGCTACAGAAACAATTTCAAATAATTTTAATATATCTATTAATGTAATAAAAGACAGATATGGATATAACATAAATATTTTTAATTTTATTTTATTTATAATATATAGCTGAAGTAGTCGCGCCGGCAACGCTTACCCGAGGCTGTGACGTCATGAAGGGCTGGGTGACGTCATATAATTTTAAATTAAGAAAAACATAATGAAGATGATTTTTCCCGAGGATAAAACCAATACATTCGTGGTGATATATAAAAAAATCTCCTCATGTGAAATTTGGTGTGAAAATAACCCTTCCCTTCTTATCGTCGATCGCTAATACTACCACTTCCGGTTTCCGGATTTGCACCAAAAGTTGATCAATTCATCCCACTGATTCATTAAGTAAATATACCAAATTTCATCAAAATCCGTTAAGCCGTTCAGGCTGTACACATCTATACGGACGGACAGACGGACAGACGGACAGACGGACGGACAGACATCATGCTAAAAATACTTTTTTCTGTTAAGAAAATGCATGATTCGTGGAGATATGTAAAAATCTCCACATGTGAAATTTGGTGTGAAAACAATACCTCCCTTACTATCGTCGGTCGGTAAAAATAATTAATAAATAATTTATAAGTAATAAACATGATCATAACATTCTGTTAAATATGTTTTTCTTTCTTACTTTTATTAACTCTCTGTTAATAGCATCAATTAATCCCACTGCGTTTAGGGATTTATTTATTGTAAAATTATGTATCTCTCTTTTTCTCTGGCTAATAAACACATTTATAAAAAAAATGGCTCACCAAGCTAAGGCAATGACTCAAATTTTTGCTTCCAATCGACGAGAGTTTTTTTTTCATCTTATATATATATTTTAGAAATTTATTAATTTTTATTATTTTTAAAGGCAAATTAAACTAATAATTATGTCAATTAATTTTTTGTGCATAAATAAACATATATAAAATATTATGGTTCTGATATCATTTAGTCCTTCCCTCAACGGATTGGAAAAAAAATACCAGTGCGTACGTTAGATTATCCTGATAGATTTTTGATATGAAATTTTGTGTGCAAATTTCGGGTTTACGGGAGAAAAATTAATATAATTTGCATATAAATTGGGGGTGGGGGGCCATGTTTTAAAAGTTATAGTATGACTTATTATCACAAGAGGGCAAGACCTTCTGTTTGCTGTGGCCCTGTGTTTGCTTTGCCCAGTAGATAGCGCAATTAAATACAATTTGAATTTAAATATATATTATATTCATTAAATATAACACACTTTTTTCTAATTGGTGATAATTGCAAAATTTCCCTAAACCTTTATAAAAATAAATCTACACCAGCTGGTCAGAGCGCCTTCGGCGCTCTTCACACCTGGACGGGTGCTCCGCCCCCTGTACCCCCGAGTGGTACATCGTATTTGGTTAAAAGTAGTAAAAGGTTTTCACACATCCATTTTGTTTCAATCATTATATTACATAAAACATTCATTTCTTTTTGTGTTCTTATTTAAAATATATTTTAATTTAATCAGTAAATTAATTATATATATTATTATTGTAAAAGTTATATTTATCTATTTATATAGCTCAAAGATACTCGAAAGTTCTTGGCCACATTTCTCCAAATGTCCCTATCCTGAGCCCTTGTCCCATCTCTCTTACGTCCCTTCTTATGCGTCCATGGTCTTGATTCCCTTTGATAATAATTTTGATGAGATAAGCCTCTTTACTGCATGATAACAGGCGTTTCCCGATTGATACCTCGATTTAAATTCTTCTCAAATATTATTATCCTTCGTGATTACATTCAATTTTTCTACATATTTAAATTTTACATTTTGTATATTAAGATTTTGTATGTTAATACTGTTCCTCTTTGTCACTAAATATTTTTTCTTATCACTATTAATTTCAAACCTCCATTAATTTTTCCTCGCTATCTGTAATTGCAATTGCCGAATCTCTTATAATATTTAAGACGTCTGCTTAGCCTAACTTTTCAAATTTTTTGTTTAATTGCATTTCGAGTGATTTTTTCCCAATTTGTGTAATCACATACTCACAACATGCAACATATAATTGGCCGTGGGAAAAACATGGGGATTGCAAATGAATTTCGCAGCACTTGAGTGTCTGGCCCTGAGCTTTGTTGATAGTATGTTTGTTTCCTTAGAACCTTTACCTCCACAAAACATACTCACATTGCACTTTTATAATATATACCGGGACCCTGAGCCTTGGCTCGGTACTTAAGTTAAAAAAATGATTCATTATTATTGGATTTGGCTGGTAATATTAATACCTGGGACACCGATCATTCGCTCTACCCTTTGAAAAATATTGATATACAATTCTTTAATTATTTATTACAATTATTAAATGTTACACATTTGCATCAATCTGATTAAAATGAATGAACTTGTGCTCCTCAATAATACATAAATATATAATATATAGGTACAATATTTTTTTTCTATAGTGTTTTTTTGAAAAACTGTTTAGCGCCCCAAGTGGTTATAAAACAAACAATTTTAGCTAGTATAATAAGATTAATCCAAGTAATATCGTCTATTTCTATTCGACACTATTTTCACTCCTTATGGTAGCGGCCCAGTCGATGATGTTATATGAATCGTTAATTAACCATTAACCATTCACCGAATCGCCATTCAAATAATAATATTTTTTTTTTTTTTTTTTATTTAGCATCCATTTATTTTGTACATCTGCCCGAAGGCAATAATACATGGTTTACAATAAAGAGTAATAAATGGGCGAAGGGGGGAGGTAAAAGGAAATTATAGGGCAGGTTAAGGAGAGTGAGTCATTGGAACTGGGTAGGAAAATAGTCGAGGAGGGGGGGAAGGGAATGTCACTGAATTATTAGCCTGATGGCAAATCCCAGCTAGGGCACCATCGCGGGTCTATTTATTAATGTCTCTTGTCAAGTCCTGTGGTTTGAGCCTTTTGAGTCGTCTCAGTTGTCCTTGTGTGTCTAATAGTTGTCGGGCTTTGGGATTAGGGTGTTTAAGGAGTCTGTCTTTGTAACGAAGGCTGTAATTTTTAATTTCCATTTGGACTGTATCCATTCCGAGGTCCCTATGAATCAATCTGTTAGGGACATACCAAGGAGCACCGACTATCAGTCTAAGTGTTTTGTTTTGAAACCGCTGAATCAGGTCTCTGTTGGATTTGCTAGCGGTCCCCCACATCTGAATGCCATAGGTCCAAATGGGTTTAAGGATGATTTTGTAAATTAGAAGTTTATTGTCTATCGTCAGTTGAGATTTTTGTCGGAGCAGCCAGTATAATTTGTTAAGTTTAAGTCTCAGTTGTTTCTTTTTTGACTTGATGTGCATCTCCCACGTTAGGCGTCTGTCAAGGTGCATACCGAGGTACTTTACAGTACTTTTAGTCGGAATGGGTTTGTCTAAATTTACGCCGGGGCAGGTCTGTCTATTCAAAGTAAAAGTCAAGTGTGCAGATTTGTCTTCGTTTACTGCTATTCTCCATTTCTCAAGCCAAGGCCTTAATTGGTCCAGGCTTTCCTGGAGCATAGCAGAAGCCACGATTGGGTCTTTATGTGAAGCGAGCAAAGCGGTGTCATCAGCAAAGGTCGCTGTGGTTATGTTCGGGTTGGTCGGCAAGTCAGCTGTAAAAAGTAAATACAAAATAGGTCCCAAAACACTACCCTGAGGTACTCCAGATCTAACAGGATAAACCTCACTAATGGCGTCATTCATCTTAACTCTAAAGCTTCTGCCATCGAGGTAAGAACGAATCAGCCTGTAATAAATTAGCGGGAGTATGTCATAAAGCTTCCGAAGTAGACCCTCGTGCCAGACTTTATCGAAAGCCTGAGATATATCAAGAAACACGGCTGAGCAGTAACGTTTGTTTTCAAGGTCTTTGTGAATAACATCAACAATTCGATGTACTTGCTCAATAGTGCCGTGCTTCTCTCTAAAGCCGAATTGGTGGATTGGGATTAAATCTATTAGAAAGGGACGGAGTCTAGAAAGAAAGACCCTCTCGAACAATTTAGAGATGGCAGAGAGAAGACTAATAGGCCTATACGAGTTTGACTCCTCAGGAGGTTTCCCAGGCTTGAGGATCATTTTCACCAGGGCTGTTTTCCACTGGGTTGGGAAATGACCCACTCTAAAGATGGAGTTAAATATGAGGGTCAGAAAGAGAATTGCCCTATCAGGCAAGTTCCTCAACATTTTACCTGAGATTAGATCATTTCCCGGGGCCTTTTTAGTTTTGATTGTCTGTCGTATAATGTCTTTTAATTCACACGTCTGTATTAGTTTGGGGAATGGCATTGAGTAATTGTGTGTTTTGTATTGGTGTGTTGCCTGAAAGTTATTGTCAGGTGGAGTGACCTTTGGTGGGAGAGGAGTAAAAACGTTAGAAAGGTGACTAGCGAATGTATTCGCCTTATCGATGTCACTCCTCGCCCATTCATTATTTTGTCTACGTAGTGGGGGGATTCTTTCAGTTGGTCTTTTAAGTTTCTTTGTCGCTTTCCAGAGAGAGTAGTCAGTTGAATGAGTAGGGGTGAGGTCTCTCAGATACTTTTGAATGCTTTGATTCCTTTCAGTTCTGAGTAGATTCCCAATTTGTTTAGATAGATTATTAATTGTCGTTTTAAGGTGTGGGGATCTGTTTGTCTGCCATTGTCGTCTGAGCCTATTTTTTTTAGTTATTAAGTCTTTAATGTGTTTTGGTGTGTCTTGGTTTAAGTCTTTAGGAGTAATTTTTGGTGTTGACAGACGTGCTGCCATTTGTATAGTATTGGTTATATGGTAGATTGCTTTGTCAATGTCAAGGCTATATGTCAGAGGTAAGTTTAGGTCCAGGCTTTGGTTTAGTATTTCTGCATATTTATTCCAGTCAGTTTTATGATTAGTCAAGTAGTGAGAGTTTGATTTGAGAGATGCACAGGTGTTTAATGTAAGTTGTACTGGGGAGTGGTCAGAGGAAAGACCAAGGCAGGATTCAATTAAGCATCCGTCCCCGTTAACCCCTCTTGCCACAAAAAAGTCAATTAAGTCTGGGATTTTGTTACTGTCAGAGGGCCAATACGTAGGTCTTCCAGTTGAGATAGTAATTAGGTTGTGTTTATTAATAGTCTTAGCGAGATCTCGACCTCTAGGAGTAATAAGTCGAGATCCCCAGTCAGTATGTTTTGCATTGTAGTCACCTCCAGCAAGGAACCTCGACCCCAGGGTCTGGAAAAAATCCCAAAAATCCCCAGACGAAATTCGATGCTTGGGAGGGCAGTAAGTAGATGCAATTGTAATAGGTCCGTTTTTGTCTTGAATTGTTAAAGAGGTTGCTTGTAGATAGTCTTTGTAAAAGGGAGGGTTTTCGTAATGGGATATTTTGTCTTTGATTATAATGGCTGTTCCTCCGTGTGATGTACCGTCTGGGTGATTGGTAAAGTATAGGTTGTAATGGGGAATTTTTAAGTAGCTTCGAGGGTTGAAATGAGTCTCAGCAATTAGCATAATGTCAATGTCTTTGTCTATCAGGTAGTGTTTGAGTTCACAAGAATGCCTCAATAGGCCGTTAGCATTCCATAATGAAATTTTAAGCAATCGATCCATTGGGCATTCTCGCAATGAGGGTAGTCAAAAGGTTGAGTATAGTGTCCATGCGATCCATGAGTTTAACCAACATGCTTTCCAGAATAGGTGTTTGTGTTTGTGTCGGGAGAGATTTGGAGTTGTCGTTGTTATTAGATTTTAGTATGTCAGAGTAGCGAATGTTTGGTTGTGACATGGAGTTAAGTGTTTGTCGTTTATCATGAGTTGAACTAGTTGGAAGTGGAGGGGGTACAGTCTGTAGTTGTTTAGGTCTAAGAGAGGGATATTTGTTTTGTCGTAATTCGACATAATGTTTGCAGCCCTTAAAGTTGGCTGGATGGTCACCGCCACAGAGTACACATTGGGGTGGAGAAGTCTTGTCTTTTTGGCAGTCAGATGTAAGATGGTCTTTAGTACATTTGACGCAGCGTGGTCTCAGCTTACAGTATGCCCTGGTATGCCCATAATGCTGACATCTCGTACATTGAGGGATATCTCTACGAGCACGCGGTGCCTCAATTACAACCCTGCTATGACAGAGGTATTGAGTAGTATAGATGTCTTTATTGTTGGGTGCTGGTTTTAGGTCTAAGAAGAATATAGGTAGGGGTTCCTTTGTCGTTTTTTTTCTTATATTAAAGATATTGGCCACTGAGTGACCAAGGTCTTCAATTTCTTTTTTAATGTCAACAAGGTCAGTCGAGTGATGTAGTTGTTTGATAACAGCTCTAAAATTTCTTTCAGATTTGGGTTGAAAGGTATAATATTCAATTTTGCTGTTATCTAACATTTTAATTATGGAGGTGTAGTCTAGTGGTTTTTTAGGATTGATTTTAACTTCGTCTTTTTTTATTAGTTTACAAACGAACCCGTCTCGGGCTACCCTGCCAAGACACGCCAACATGTCATTATAATTAGTGACATTAGGAATAAAAATAGGGGGGGGTTTGTTTGGTATAGTTTCTTTAGAAGAGTTAGGTTGGTTGTCAGTTAGTTCTGAGAGTGATTGAAATTTATTAGTGTGTGTAGGTATAGTGTAATCATCCAAAGTCTTTTGTTTAACACATCGAGTTTCTGGGCTGTCACGTAGTCTTTTATTGTGATTTACCAGTTGCCAGTTGTTTTTATGGTTGTCTATAGGAGTGGAGACGTCTGAATGTGAAGATGTTGAAGGTCCGGCGTTGTCGTTTTCAAGCGTGATTTTTTCAAAAGATACATTGCAGGGGTTGGGCTGGTCCTTGTGAAAAAGTTGGTGTTCTACTGCGCATTTTGCGTGGAAGCCCTTACAACATGTCTTGCATTTATATTTTTCACCACGAATGTGGAGTTTGCAATAGTGACATATTGCCATTTCTGGCGTTGTTATTATTATTATTTATTTATTTTTTTTTTAAAAAAAAGGTATTTAGTACTTGGGGCATGGATGAGAGAGAACTGGGGTGGGAAGGGGAGGGGTAGACTTCACACACTCGCGGCCTAAACGGTGTGGCTGACTGGGAAAAAAGAGGCCTTGGAAAGAGGGTATAAAATATATATATGTTTATATATTAGTAGATATTTAATTTATAAAGGTATTATTTAAATAAAATTTTATACATACAAATTGAAAAAGTTGATAATTCAATATAATATTTTATATATAATATATATTAAAATTTGTAATTGATGTATAATGATCATTAGTTAACTAACCATCAAGCAGTTAACAACTCTCTAAGTCATAGGTTCTTAAACTTATGTACTCCACGGACCCCCACTTGAAAAAATTTTTTTTGACGGACCCCCATCACAACTTTAGGTACTTTACGTCATTTTATTAATTAATTTCTGGCTTACGATCTCATAAGGACAAGGATATATGATGAATATTTCTAACAGTGATTGGTGAATAACGATTTTTTTGCATATTGTAGAACACATTTTATTAGAAATTATAATATTGAAGAAAGAAAATACAAACATTGTCATAGCAACAAATCTCACAAATTATAATGGGTACTTACATTAAATTCATATAAATATTTTATAATTTTTTTCAGAAAATATTAAATAAGAAATATTTTAAAAAATAACTGCATCTATCTCATTAAATATAACTTACATATTTAATGAGATGTATGCAGTTGTTTTCTTGAAACAAGAATCTCAATATCTGGCTTAATATTGGAAACTTTTAATCTAAGATCCGGCTCTACATTTAATTTGTTTCTATATTTAGACTTAATATAAAATAGTACCGAAAAAGCTTGTTCGCATAAATATGTTGTGCAGAATGGAATCAAGTGTTGAAGTGCTTTATTTGCAAGCGCAGGATAATCTGACCTGAGAAGTAACCAAAAGTTGCTCAATTCAGTTTTGTTAAATTTTAGTTTATAAGTTGTATCACATGATAATTCCACGAGAATATCTTGTTCAGGTGCAGATAAATGTTTAGTATTTGTAATTTCCATATTAAATGGATCTCTGATCCAGTTATTGCAAGGATCAGGAGTAGAAAAATACTTCCTGAAGTTGCTTTTCAAAGTAATTAAATGTTCAACAAATAATTGACGCGTTTGATTAAGCAATTTTTCACTGGAGCTTTCTATGAAATCATTGAGAGTTGGAAAAGACTCATATACACCGTTCTGGATGCGTTTCGACCACAAGTCGATTTTTTTAATCATTGCTTCTATTTTATCTTCAACTTTAAATATATTTACAACAGTACCTTGCAGGCTCAAATTAAGTTCGTTCAATTTTGTAAAAATATCAGTCAAGTAAGCCACCTTAGCTAACCAGATAAAATCATTGAAACATTCGGTCAGTTCAAAATGCGCATCTATTAAAAACAATCGTATTTCATCTCGAAGCTCAAAAAGGCGAATGAGTACTTTCCCGCGGGACAACCAACGTACATCTGTATGTAATAATAAATGTGTATGTTGACTACCCATTTCCTCACACAAAATTTTAAAAACTCTGGAATTAAGTGGACGAGCCTTAATGAAATTGACAATTTTAACTACTTCGTCTAATGTTCTTTTCAAATCTGGTGACATATTTTTGGCTGCTAATGATTCTCTGTGAATGCAGCAATGATTCCAAACAACCTGAGGCGCAACATTTTTAATAAGAGCAATCAATCCAGTTCTTGTACCTGACATTGCACGAGCACCATCAGTGCAAATTCCAACACATTTTGGCCACTCTATTTCATTTTCGGTTATAAAATTATTCAAACTGTTAAATATGTCATTAGCTGTCGTTCGTGAAGGTAGTGAATCACAAAACAATACATCTTCTTGTATTTGATTTTCAAACTCATATCTAATGAAAGCTAACAAATTGGCATTATTAGTGACATCAGTACTTTCATCCAATTGTAATGAGTAATAGTGACTTTTGCGCACTCTCGATATTAATTCTTCTTTTATATTACATGACATGTCTTCAATCCTATTCTTAACCGTATCATTTGATAATGAAATCAAATTTATATCGTTTGCTGCTTTAGTTCCTAACATTATATTTGTAATTACTTTTGTAGCAGGAAGAATTAATTGCTCTGCTATATTATGCGGCTTTCCTGCTTTAGCAATAAGTAGAGCTACTTCATATGATGCCATTACTGCTTTCTTACTCATACCACCAGATCCCGTCTTTACCATCAATTTCTGACTTGAATTAAGTTCTTCTTTTTTCATTTTAAAAAATTCGATAGACTTACTAACATGCTCGCTGTGCTTTGTTTGTAAATGACGTCTGAGATTAGCAGGTTTCATACTTTCATTGGATAAACTTTCCTGACATAGAACGCAGACTGGTCTTTCCACATCATTGTTGCAAATATAAGTAAATCCAAATGATAAATAATCATCCGAATATTTTCTAGTTTTGCGTTTCTTGGTAGAGTTTGCTGTTGATGCCTCATCATCTGATTCTTTCCGTTTCTGTGTTGAACCAGTTTGTAGCCAACGATCCATTTTATGGAGTAATTTATTAACATTGAACTACAATAATATAAATATAATATAAATATAATATAAATATAACGAATTATTATTTACTAGCTATGTTTTAATATGATTTTAAATGAATGTTTTAATATCATTTTAAATGAATGTTTTAAATCATTTTAATAAATGTTTTAAATAATTTTAAATAAATGATTTAATATCATTTTAAATGAATATTAATTTATATAATAAATATATTTCGTAATTTGATTCTAAAATATTATTAATTTCGTAATTTGATTCTAAAATATTATTAAAATAAATATTTTTTATTCATAAAACTAACTTATACTTACTCTCAAAAACAGCCTTTCTGGGAAATTGCAAAATGTGTTTAGTGTTTTTATAAAATAATGATCATGCAAATTACACTAAAAATTAAAAAAAATTATTAGCTATAATAAACTATTATTAGCTATAATTTAATTATAATTAATTAAATTAATAAAAATAATTTAAAGATACAACTCGTTGAGAAATGAACTTATAATTAACATTTGCTTTAAAACTGTTTAAAACCCCAGAGTGGACGCTGACAATTTGGGTTTTTCCGGGTAAGACTGTCCCCTCCCCTGGTTTTCCCCAATAACAAAGTGAAAGAAAATTCCCTTATATGCCTCCCCTTCCGAGCCCCTAAGAGGGGTTATTTTAAAGGAACAATCGAAAAATGATTTTAAATGAATGAATGGATGAAAATTCAAATTTTATATATAGTTTTTTATATATGTTTATTTATTCACAAAAAATTAATTGACATAATTATCAATTTAATAAAATAAAATAGTATTATTAATAGTATTAAATTATAGCCGTAATTCTCTAGGAGGATATAGTTACACAATGAACTTTAAATATTTATATATGTATATATTTTTACGATGATTTTTTTCCGAGGACCGCGGACCCCCAGTAAAGGCTTCGCGGACCCCCAGGGGTCCGCGGACCACAGTTTAAGAACCACTGCTCTAAGTGATCTTTAGTGGCGATCTCATTACTAGGCCATTTCGGCCTAAATACAAATAATAATATACAAACAGAAAAGTAGGCGTGTTGATATAAAATATATACCTGTGACACCGAACTATCACTCGACCCTTTAACCAATTTATACAATTTATTTTTATATACTTTAAAAATTTTACAATTTTTTAATTATTTATTATAATTGTTAAATGGGATTTCTAAAAATGACCCATTAAAAATTTGTTTCCTAAAATGTTTCAAAATATTTCAAAGAATATTTTGTTTATAATTTTATTTTTTTAATATTTTATTTATAAAACACGAAAACATTTAAAATTATATGAATAATTGATCTCATAATTGGATTTTTCATTTTCAATTGACGATTTGAATTCATAAAATATTAAAAAAAAACTTTTAAAACTTTTTAAATTATATTCAAGTAAGTATATAAGAATATAAGATATATTATGGGTGATTTCAAAATGTATGAAGGGACACATAGATAGATATAACATTTACAATAATAATATATATAATTAATTTACTGATTAAATTAAAATGTATTTTAAATAAGAACACAAAAACAAATAAATGTTTTATCTAATTGAATATTTGATATTGTTTGAATATTTAGTAAATAATATTTTATAATATTTACCGGAGTATAATAAATTGATAACGTCATTTAATTCTCCTACTATATATCGAATCGAATATAAAGATAAATCTTCTTTTAAACGTTGTGTGAAACAATTTCAAATAATTTAAATGTAAAACTATTAATGAAATTAAAAAATCAAATATATGAATATAATATAAATATTTTTAATTTTATTTTAAGAATAGATATATATATCTCACAGGCGGTGGTTGTGACGTCATCCATATATTATAAATTTAAATTAAGAAGAACTAATAAAGATGTAGTTTTCCAGAGATGTGGTCAATAAAACTCAATTTTTCTTTATAAATACTATCTCTGTTGTGAATTTCAAAAAAATCGTTAGAGCGGTTTTTGAGAACAATGAAACAAACAAACAAACAAACAATTTTTACTCGTATAAGAATAAGAAGATAAGATATTAATTAAAAATTTATCTTTTAATGTTATAAATTATTTTGAGTTATTTCCAAAATGAAAACCAACTCAATATTTATCCGTCAGATGGCGTGAATTAATCATTTAATAATTGTGATAAATAATTAAAGAATTGTATATCAATATTGATTAAAGGGTCGAGCGATAGCTCGATGTTCCAGGTACTTTTCATTAAGGCAGATATTAGAAAAAAAATGAGAATTCAATATTTCTGTTCACAGGGTTATAAAATCGAGATGGATGGGCAGGTCACGTGGCTAGAATGGAAAAATGGCGAAAAATATATGGGTGGGAAGACTGATTGGGAAATGTCCGCTTGGAAGACCAAGGACGTGGTGTGTGGAGAATGTAGTAGGGGACGTGAAAGAGGGCAGGAGTTGGATGATTATAGCTAAGGATTGGGATATTTGGAGAAATGTGGATGCTGCGATTAAGAACTTTCGAATATTGTAGAGACATAGAGTTAGATAAATATAACATATACAATAATAATATATAATTAATTTACTGATTAAATTAAAATATATTTTAAATAAGAACTCAAAAAGAAATGAATATATGATTGAACCAAAATGGATGAAACCCTTTAACATACAGACTTACACACAATCAAATACTATATATCACTTCGGAGGCACAGGGACAGAGGTGTGTGGAGAAAACTGGATTTGGAATATAAACTTAATGGAAAAATTATTCTCCAAAATCTGTAATTTTATTGTAAATAATTTATTTGTATGCAAAAACCATTCAATATTATTTTTCAATTTATTTTCAAACTAAATAAAAAATATAAATTATTAATTCTAATACTCTAATTTGTTAGCATCCTTACACGAAATTGTCTCGGCATTTCCGTAAGGTTTACCATCTTTACATCTATAAGCATCTACTTTGGAATCTTTGATATTGTAAAACATATATCCCTTAGGACAACAATTGGTGTCTGTAAAATAAAAATAAAATGAATTCAAGTTATGAAAAATTAATAAAATTAATTAATTAATTAAAATACCTTTAACTCCTTTTAATGTTGTTGGATAACAGAATTGTGAAGCCGTAGAATCGCCATTAAGCCAAATGGATCCACATTTATAATCTTGGTCATCCTTTACAAGTACATCCTCGTTATTGGCACCTGAATAGAATATATTTATATATATTAATCTATAAATTAATCTAAATTCGAATATATTTTTATATATATTGTTTAATTGAAAGATTTGTAACTCTCTGGTTGCACACTAGTCATGTGCCTAGTCATGTGCCTAGAGGTCCCAATATAAAACGAGCCCAAATTTTTAAAATATTAAATATATCTTTTTAATTTTTTTTGTAAATTTTAAATTTTTATTTAAAAAATATTTTCTCATTTATTATTTATTCACTCATTCAAATGGATATTTTAAATTTTATTTTGAAACAAAAGAAACAGTTTAAAATTTAATTTAACATTTAAATAATATTTAAAAATTGTAGCTATATAAATATATGGTAAATATATTGGTGTTTCATTGTGTGTAAATGCAAATTTAAATTTCGTAACTAAAAAGGATTTATAAATTCAAGTTTCTTAATTATTGTTTTTAATAATGGAAGGTATTGCAAATTGATATCTTTGAATACCACTGTGTTAACTCACTAAATTATTAAATTAAATTTACTCACTTCTCGTAGTTACATATTTTTCCGTAAAATGTACAGGTCTAAATTAATGTATATTATTGCCTCAATTGTTAAAGTTAAGAATATACCTGGCTTGTAAAATCTTTGAACATACATTATATATTTCTCATTTTAATTTATTCGTTTTATTGACTTTGTCACCACCCTGTTTATTTATATAAAAGATTTTGATTATTTTATTACCTGAATTACAATTATCTTGAAGTTTTTGGAAATATTCTTTAGCGTCTTCAGAGCAAAAATCAACCTTATCTAAAAAAAAATTAGTATTAAATAATATTTTTAATTGGTTTGATTAATTGTTAATTTATTTAAAAATAGATTATAAATTATAAATGATTAAAAAATTTATTATAGTAGGTAAATTAACGATGGCGAGTCTTTTCTTGTCCATTTTGAATCTTAAAGATATTCTTATGTGAAATTTCTATGATGCCAAAAGAATATAATAGAACATTTTGAAATAAAAGATATAAATAAAAAAAAATTTTATAAAATAACGTTTTTCCAATGGACTAAAAAGAAGAAAATAATTTTTCTATAAGCCTGACAAAGTTTATGGATGAATTGCTTCATATTCAACGAAAAATGTTGGGCGCATTTAGTTTTATTTATTTATATGAACAATCAATTCAAATTTTTGTAATAATAAAAATTTTATTAAATACATAAACTGACAAATTTTTGTATCGTGCAATAAAATTGATAGTTTAAGAGCTAAGAAATTAATCTTTTATGATTTTTCACTGTAATATACTTATATCAAAGTATCTATCAAAATTTAAAAGAATTTTTATTAAATTTACATATTATCAATCAAATCTAAAATGGTTGATTATATTAGAAGACATAGTGTTACTTGTTAATGAAGTGTTTTAGTCTGGTATGTATGTATATATATGAATTATAACTCTATAAAGGAACTTAATTACCTAGAAATCAAATGAAAACTAAAAGCGCCCAACGTTTTTAGTTGAATATGAAGTAATTGATCCATAAACTTTTTTAGGCTTATAGAAAAATTAATTTATTCTTTTTAGTCCATTGGAAAAACGTTATTTTGTAATTTTTTTCATATTTATATTATTTTATTCTTTTTAGTGCAATTTTAATTTGATTAATTTATTTAATATAACAAGAGAAATAGAAAAGATGAAGTTATACGAAAATTTGCAAGTTGAATAAAACAAAAAAAAATATATTAATCTTCTAAAATTGATTTTATGTATTTATGTTGAGTAAATGTTATTATTGAATAATAATTACCATATTATATTTATCAATAAATAATTTTTATTAATATGAGATTTTATAAATGTATATTGAACTCATATTATTTTCATAATTATTTTAGTCCTTTGTTTAATTTTCTCTCGGGAACATATATAAAAAAAGGATCTTTTCTCTATGCCATTTGAGGGGAAAACTCCCCCTACTTCAACGACACTAGTGCTGATTAATAAGAATTCATCATTAATTTTTTGCTATTATATAATCTTAAATACATTCAAAATAAAAATCTATCCTGAAATTAATATTTATGCTTCAGAATCCGTTGAAAAAAAAATAATCGGAGCAATACAAAAGGAGTTAGTTACTAAAAGTAATTAATCGCTAATTATATTACAATTAATTAATTATAATTCAATTATATTTCTTCTATACCTTCTAGGGATCGATTGAAATATAAATTTAAAAATTAGAATATTTGAATTTGTTTAAATTTTAACACATGTAATCAATCATGCATAAAGAATAGAAAATTTTGAAAATCAACTTGGTATTAAATTCAGAAAAAAAAATACTGATATATAGAATATATAGACTATTCGAATATAATTGAAACTCTTTCTCTCCCTCTATTTTAAATTTTAAAAAACGGAGTGTTAAGAAATTAAGATGCCTTATGCAACATGGATGGGTAAATGAATTGGACTCCCTACCTCCCTGAGAAATTTCCACTAAAAATGTTTATAATATTTTAGCTTATTAAATCAACTATTATTTTTTACATCAATATTTTTAA
Organism: Labia minor; assembly: GCA_963082975.1. Taxonomy (NCBI): domain Eukaryota; kingdom Metazoa; phylum Arthropoda; class Insecta; order Dermaptera; family Spongiphoridae; genus Labia; species Labia minor. The sequence goes on along the minus strand of OY720344.1, from coordinate 38,947,474 downwards.
TGTTAATACAGTAATTTTTATTTTATAATAAATAATTAATATAATGTAATAAATAATTAAAGAATTGTATATCAATATTTTTTAAAGGGTCGAGCAAGAGCTCGGTGTCCCAGGTATTAATATTTACAGCCATTAATCATTTTCTTTTAACTTAATTACCGAGCCGAGGCTCGGATTCCCGGTACTTTTATCTTATACTTGTATATTTTTAACCAACATCAAATAAATTCTTTCAGAAATATAGAATTATTTTTTCAATACTAATTAATTAAATTTTAATACTTTAATCATTTTTTATTTAAATTGAACAGAAAAAGATTTATAAATATTTACCTTGAGCAATTCCAAAACCTACAAAGGCAAAAAGCAACAGAATTACGATATTTGACGACATGGTCCTCACTTAGATATCTTGAATTTCGAAATAAACCTACAATGAATTAAACGCCTATTTATTTAAAACAAAACGCCAATTAAAATGATTAATGTATTTTTTGAATGTTTTTTTTACGATTATATTATCTATACCGATAGAGAATTACTTAAAATTTCATTTAATTATTATATTTTTCATTTTTAGATTAATTTTCCATTAGTAATTTTATAGTTATTGGAAAAAAATCGATTTAATGAGATTAGATGGTGACAAATTTAAGGTTGTCATTTATCATCGGAAGGAATTTTTATAAATTTAAATTTATTAATTAATTTCTTAATGAATGACTTAATAAAAAAAATCGTTGATTTTGTTCAATCATTTTTTAAATATCATTTACGGAGGTAGTGTTTTCGTGAAATTAATAAAATTTATATCATTTTTCGAAAATTAAATACTTTCAATCACTTCCAAATTGTTATATATATATAGTTTTATATAAACTTTCAATAAATCTTCTTATATACCTAAACCTTATATTCTATTTTCTACCCTATAAAACTAAAAATCTCTCTTTCTAAATCTAAAAATTCTATCTTTTATTATTTTAAAAAATAAATTTTTTCTTAATTTAGATTAAAATTATAATAATATTATTCTTTATTTACAATATTTTAATTCATTTAATGATTTATAAAATCATTTTAACTATATTTTTTTAATCATTATTATTATTTTAGCTAATTATAATTTTCTGTTTTATGAAAGATCACTTATCCATTATTTATCATTGTTGCACAATATTTATATTTTTTGAATTTATTTTTATTAGTTCATTCATACAAATATTATTTTTAAAAATTATTCATAATGATAATATATTATATTATCTATTGTACATGGTATGTTTATATAATTTCATAAATTTATAGTACATAGTTCACCGAGCCACCACTCGGTCAACAAAAAAAAATGATTCTTTATTATCGGGTTTGCTGCTAATATTAATACCTTTAATACCCTTTAACAAATTTATACAATTTATTTTTATATACTTTAAAAATTTTACAATTTTTTAATTATTTATTACAATTGGGTTTGGCTGGTAATATTAATACCCGATTCATCCAATCGCCATTCAAATAATTTAAAAGAACAAATTGTTTCTATAGCTGGAAATTAATTTATTTCAAACCGTCGGTCGGTTCTGCGCCTGGCCACATGTCAACTTATTTAAAATTTGATATCTACATCTTCCCGAAATTAAACCAAGTATTTTTTCAATCCGATCCGAATGAAATACACGAAATAAACCGAACGATATGCGAAAATATCAGAACGAAATAGCAGTCAAGATAGTGTGGCTCCCATGTACCGACCTGATGTGGTTGGTGGGGGTTCACGAAACCTATCGAAGATGTCCGAAGAAACACGAAAGAGGACAAACTGCGTAATTTGTTAAAAAAAATAGCAAAGATGGTTAATATATAATTTTTATTAAATACCCTGGTCCTCGATAACGGTCGCCATTTTGGATGTATAGGAATTTTCCTGGTTTTAAGAGAATTTCCGGGTTTCTGAAATTTACGAAGAAATTGGGGACAATATTTAAAAAATGGTCCATGTGGAAAGTTCTCTTCATCCCTTGTAGATATAAAATATATAAAAATAATTCTCCCCTGAATTGCTGCTAATATAAATAATAAATTAAGATCTAAAAGTTCGATTTGGTACGTAGTAGAAATTACAAGTTAATTATCCAACTGTACTATTTGCTACAAATTAGATAATTATGAAAGATATTAATTAATGGAATTTAAATACAAAATCGAAGAAATATTGAGCCAATACAAGACGAATTATAAAGAATAGACCAACGAGTGAATAACGAAGTGAAAAGATGGCTATCAACGGAACGGAAAGAATACGAAATCAAAGAGGGGTGACGAAATACGTCCGACTCAAAGGATGACGAAACGAATAGTGAGTCTCGCAGCGATTCAGTCCAATTGAGCTTGAAAATGACGGAAGTAACTCGCGATTTCTTTTGCACACTCAAGCAACTAATTGTCGCGCAACGACTCAATAAATTCAAAATTCGAAATTCAAAATAATTCAAAAGTTCTTTAACAGATGTGAATTTCAAAAAAATCGATCGAGCGGTTTCTGAGAACCCATTTACATATATAAATATATATATACAATTTTAGCTAGTATAATAAGATTAGATAATTATAAAAAAAAACCTCTGACCTTTGTAAATCCTATACAGTGCCTTTCAAGTTGGTTATATTAATTAGGTGACCTATGATCAGTAGAATGAGTCCTATCAACCTTTACTTTGATTTTCTTGATTGGCGGCTTTACTTTTTTATCAAAAGCTTCCCAATTTTTATCCCATAGGCTGGATTGACCCCTTCTCATAGACCACAGCAAGAAGAAATTCCCTTGCCACGCCTGGGACTTGAACCCGGGACCACGAGATGGCGCATTAACACCATTAACCACCAACCTACGTCGCGTCTTTATAATATAATTATATAATATAATTTGTAAAAGGAAATTAAAAGGAAATTTTAAAAAAATGCGTTTTAATTTATTAATTTTTTTTATTAAATGATTTGATATTGTTTGTAATATTTAGACCAAATACAGTAGTTTTAGTTTTTATTTTAAAAGATTTTACAAAGTAAATAATGAAAAACTGAAAGTTTTTTCTTCATAATATTTTTATTATTACTATCGTTATTTGAACCTAAAAAACTATTCATTAGATAATTTTTGCAATGTATTCAATAATATTTGCACATTTTTATTAATATATATATATATAGATATATATACTTATTGCTTTGAGATGTCAGTCATTTGTGGTATAGGAGCTTTTTTATCTGTTTTTTACATCTTGCAACCACCATGCCAGTTCTGTTTTTCTCTTTACTCCAACTTCAGCAAGAACCTCAGAAGCCCCTTAAATATCCCTTTTTATATACAAATCGATAGGCGTACTTCTAATATCGAAGTTGGCCAAACTCATTAGTTAAATATAAGTAGTAAAGAGATTTCACTTGTATCATTTTAAAATTTAGATTTTACCGTGATTCTTCCAGTGATTCATTTACGAGGGCTGTATATTAAGTACCTGTGTTAGTCAAGATGTTATGTTTTACTTTTTTTATTTATTTCTCAATATAGTCTCCTTTCTGCTCGATGCATTTAGTCCAGCGATATTCTAACTTTTTCAAGCCATCCATAAAATATTATTTGTCGAACTCCGCAAAACAGGACTTCCTCGTTTGACGTAAATCGCTTTCCACTGAACCATTTTTTAATGTTTAAAAATTGAAAGAAATCCCATAGGGCTAAATCTGGAGAATTGGGTGGATGAGGCAGCAATTCGTAGTGTAATTCGACCTGTTTTGCTATGGCGATTGCGGATGAGTGAGCTGGTGCGATGTCATGGTGGAAGAGCACTTTTTTCTTCGCCAACTGAGGCCTTTTTTTCCTCAATCCAGCATCGAATCGGTCCAATAAATCAGCATAGTACTGCCCCGTGATTGTCCTTCCCTTCTCCAAATAGTCGGTGAAGATGATGCCACGCGAATCCCAAAAAACGGTGGCCATGACTTTTCCGGCCGATGGTCCGTTTGGTCTTTGGGGCAAGTTCACCGGGTGAAGTCCACTGTTTTGATTGTTCTTTCATTTCTGGCGTGTAGTGATAAATCCATGTTTAGTCGACAGCCACCAAACGCCGTAGAAACTCTTTTACTTGTAGAAACAGTGCTCCGAAGTTGTCATGCAATTCCTTTTTTGTTCCACTGTGAGCAAACGCGGCACCGATCTCGCCGATAGCTTTCTCATGCCCAATTTTTTGGTGTAGGATATTTTGTACGCGTTCAATTGAAATTTTTACAACGTCAACAATTTCTTTGATCTTCACCCGGCGATCTGCTAACACGATATCATGAATTTTTTTTAACCATATCCTCCGTTGGACGGCCTGGAAGCTGTTCATCAAAAACGGATGTTCGGCCACGCTTGAATTCATTAAACCAATATCTGATGGTAGTCATCGAAGATGCATGGTCCTTATAAACGGCATGCAACTTCACTTTGATTTCATCACACCTCTTTCCATCAATCCAAAAAAAGGAATCGAATCACCAGTCGATATTGTTTTTTCACCATAGTTGAATTTGTTGACTTTCAAAAGCTATCAAAACAAAACTACTCATAAATCTGAAATTTTGACAGTAATTGTTTTAAAGATGGCATTAAATGATGACATACATTTTGAGTCAGTCGCCAAACACGGATACTTATCATACAGCCCTCGTAATGTTGGAGGCAATTCCTCTTGGTTTTTTGGTTTTATATGCGAAATATTCTTTAGATATAATCAGAAAGCAGTCCGAATAGCATTTTTCTCCCCTAAAGTCTTCTGTCTTGTTAATAAATATTCTATTATTTGAAATTTCTTGTAAATTGATGCCAAGTAAATTTATGGATTTCTTTATATCTATAGTATTCATTACATATTCTAATTTCATGCTGTTTACAAATCTTTATTAACCTCTCACTGTTGTCATTTACAATGTTCCCTCCGAACCATCCTACCGCCTCATCGTTCATACTGTAACTATGAGATTGTAACGCTTTAAACTGTGCGTGCTTGATTCTTTCATAATGCATTTCGAACTCTTCTGAGATATTTTTTATCTCTACTTGAACACTAATGAGGACGCCACGATACAAATTTAGGAACTCGCTTTTCACCTCAGTGTCCTGCTTTGTTTCAATAAGAACAACAATTCCACTTCTTCAGTTTTTAAGTTAAATTTGTTATTTGACCTGTTACTTTGACTATTTCATAATATTTAAGATGTAATTATTAGGTGCTTACATGTATTCTCGTTATTTTTTCACTTTAAAAAGGCATTTATTCAGAACAATTGGTACAATATATATTAATAAAAATATTTTCAATCATTTTCTATAATTTTTAACCATTTTTCTTGGAATATATTTTTATTGCGAGATATGGTACACCAGGCCGTTCTTGGTCTTTGACATCAAAATTACCACTTTTAAAAACCAAAACCGACAATTGGGATAAGACGGAGCAGCATCACCATAAGTTTCTAAAAGTGTTTGATGGGCTTCAGCAGCAGATTCCTTCAAATCAAACAACAAAAGTAATGAATGTCAAAAATGAAATTCAGAGCGTTCCATAATTAGCTTCTATATACACTGAATGACTCAATGATACTAAATGGAAACCTGTTATTTTATGTATTGGAATGTCAAAATAGTTAGGTTTGTTTGCTTGCATTGATACACCTCGCATATTAACCCACAGATGTCACTTTAATTTTAATTAATTTTAATTAACATGCAAGTATTTAAAAGTTATATCAATTATTAAGCTATTTCTATAAAGTACTACTATGAGAATTTAATGTTATTTTAAAAAGTTATCACTATTGTTAAGGATAATAATAATAGCTTATCAAAATAGGTTAATTGTTCGAAGGTCTTACTATACTAAAGCTAATTTATGCAAATATATTAACATATTATATATATATTAAAGACTCACTTAAAAAAAATCAATAATTCATATATTAATTAAAATATTTTTGATTTTTTATAACAGAAACAATGTTTAACCAATCTATAATTTAATACGGATTAAAAAAATTTTAAGGAGCCCTTAAAGAATTTTCTTCATTGAAAGTTCATACTCGAATTTGTGGATCAAATAATATATATGTACAATATATTTTATAACGTTTTTTTTTTAACTTCATTCTCAATTTCAATTGGCGTTTGTCTCTCCGTCTGTCTGTCTGTTTGATCTTTTGACAAATTGAAATCAATTTTTCATCATCTTGAAATTGAGATAGAGTTTTAAAAATTTTTCTAGATATTTCAATGGATCCCTAGAAGGTATAGAAGAAATATAATTCAATTATAATTAATTAATTGTAATATAATTAGCGATTAATTACTTTTAGTAACTAACTCCTTTTGTATTGCTCCGATTATTTTTTTTTCAACGGATTCTGAAGCATAAATATTAATTTCAGGATAGATTTTTATTTTGAATGTATTTAAGATTATATAATAGCAAAAAATTAATGATGAATTCTTATTAATCAGCACTAGTGTCGTTGAAGTAGGGGGAGTTTTCCCCTCAAATGGCATAGAGAAAAGATCATTTTTTATATATGTTCCCGAGAGAAAATTAAACAAAGGACTAAAATAATTATGAAGATAATATGAGTTCAATATACATTTATAAAATCTCATATTAATAAAAATTATTTATTGATAGATATAATATGGTAATTATTATTCAATAATAACATTTACTCAACATAAATACATAAAATCAATTTTAGAAGATTAATATATTTTTTTTTGTTTTATTCAACTTGCAAATTTTCGTATAACTTCATCTTTTCTATTTCTCTTGTTATATTAAATAAATTAATCAAATTAAAATTGCACTAAAAAGAATAAAATAATATAAATATGAAAAAAATTACAAAATAACGTTTTTCCAATGGACTAAAAAGAATAAATTAATTTTTCTATAAGCCTAAAAAAGTTTATGGATCAATTACTTCATATTCAACTAAAAACGTTGGGCGCTTTTAGTTTTCATTTGATTTCTAGGTAATTAAGTTCCTTTATAGAGTTATAATTCATATATACACATACATACCACACTAAAACACTTCATTAAAAAGTAACACTATGCCTTCTAATATAATCTACCATTTGGGATTTGATTGATAATATGTAAATTTAATAAAAATTCTTTTAAATTTGATACATACTTTGATATAAGTATATTACAGTGAAAAATAATAAAATATTAATTTCTTAGTTCCTAACCTATCAATTTTATTGCATGACTTGATTGTTCATATAAATCAATCAAACTAAATGCGCCCAACGTTTTTCGTTGAATATGAAGCAATTCATCAATAAACTTTGTCAGGCTTATAGAAAAATTAATTTATTCTTTTTATTCCATTGGAAAAACGTTATTTTATAATTTTTTTTTCTTGTTGGTGTCGACGATATTAAGTCCTTGGCTCACATAGTTAATGGAATTATCCAGGTGCTACGTTCAGCTCATTTCGAACTGGATAAGTGGCCTACTAATGACCCGGAATTATTCGAGTATGTGGTTACCACTCGACCCAATTTAAGGGTTGACTTTCCTAAATCGTTTAACTCTGATACCTCGATCTTTGGTCTGAAATGGATCCCCTCGCAAGATCGTTTTACCTTTTCTTTCACTCTCCCAACGATGACAACATTCACTAAACGTGGATTGTTGTCTGAGTTACTAAAGATCCCCTCGGAATGCTTACGCCAGTAGTCATTAGGTTTAGGGTTATGTTCTAAACGTTATGGACTCTTCCCCTTAGCTGGGATGGTCCAGTTCCGGATCATTTCCAAACACAATGGTCGGACTTCCGGCGTCAAATTTCGCAAGTTCAACGCATTTTGATTCCTCGACAAGTCATCCATCCTTTAGCTACTATATATAAGTTATACGGATACTGCGACAGTAGTGAAAGGGCATATGGATGTATCATATACGTCTGTGCCTACCAGAAAACCACGCTCGTGTCGAGTCGCTCTCTCTGCTCGAAGGCACGAGTGGCCCCACTGAAGGTTCATTCTATTCCTCGTCTTGAACTTTTGGGCGCTCATCTTCTTGCCAAGAGCCTCTCGTTCGTTATCCCATCACTTGACTTCGAGATTCAATCGACCTTTTGTTTCTCGGATTCTGAAATAGTATTGAGTTGGATTCGAAAACCACCCTATATGTTTAAAAAAATCGGATTAACGATATACAATCGTTAATGCCTAACGCCCATTGGCATCATGTCTCGACCGAACTTAATCCTGCCGATTACTGTTCACGAGGTCTCACTGTACCGGAGTACCTTCACTCGGCGTGGATAGTCGGTTTGAATTGAATGTCCCTACTGATCTTCGGATGACGGATGACCTGATTCCTTCAGTAGAAAACAAGGCAATGGTGTGCTCAGCTACCACTGAAACACCGTATTTGAAGACGATCTTCCACCGATTTTCTTCCATCCCCCATCTGTTAAAATTTGTTATATATTTTCTAGGTATATTATATGTATGTGTATGTGTATATATATTTGCACTAATGTATTATATATATGTGTTCTTATGAATAAATAAATATTTGTGTTGTGTAAATTATTATTATATAGCATTGTTGTATTGAGAAAAAAATTGATTAATGCCTGGTATAAATAAGTAAGTGCAATACTTTATTATGAAAAATATATGTATATTCATATTATAAATCATTAATAATTATGAATGTTGTAATTTTAGAGAACATTAATGTTCTAAATAAAGCATAAAACCAGGGTGATGTATAATTAAAATCAAATTTGTAAAAAAGGGGAAAAATGTTTAATTATCAAAATTGAAATTAACCTAATTGTTCATTTTGGAAAAACTTATACAATTTTTAAATAATTATAAAAAATGTTATATTCTACATGTTAAAGAATTCTACTGTTTAACTTGTAAACACATAATTATATAAAAGATATGTTAATAATGAGAAAAAATGTTAGTCTTTAAGACATTCCTACCTTAGGTATGGGACACAATAGTGAAGTGTAGTGAAGTGGCCCCAAATCACTCCCTCCCTTTGTGGTCTTAAATTTGACCGTTAGCCGGGTGATACTCCTTTTGGATAGGTCACCTTCAAGGCATGAGCGACTTTGACGGTTTGGCTAGCTTCCGGTTGATCATTGGCCCGGTGATCTAGGAACCGGTCGAAGGGTCCCCGCACAGGGTTACGTGTATCGGGACAGGACTAGAAGTTTGGAGCACTCGGTTCCAAATTTTACGCCCTCCCCACCATGTTATTATTCGTATCGGGACAGGACCGGAAGTTTGGAGCACTCGGTTCCAAATTTTTCACCCTCCCCACTATGTTATTCTCGTTATTGACACCTACACCCTTCGGTTGGAGACGGAGGACCAGGTTCGTCAGCCACTATGTTACTCTTCGTTATTGACACCTACACCCTTCGGTTGGATACGGAGGACCAGGTTCGTCAGCCACTATGTTACTCTTCGTTATTGACACCTACACCCTTCGGTTGGATACGGAGGACCAGGTTCGTCAGCCACTATGTTATTCTTCGTTATCGACACCTGCATCCTTCGGTTGGAGACGGAGGACCAGGTTCGTCATCTACCATGTTATTGCGAAATACAGGATATTTCACCCGGCGGTGTATGTTAACGCCAAAATGGCCAAATGGCATTGGGCGATTGGGCGCTCCTAGCGGACAGCGAGGATAACACATCGCTCCGCCCCGGTCCCCAGTATGAACGATGCCTGGCGCCGCCGAGGATACTAGACACTCGTTATCAAGCGCTCGCCACGTGAACACCTTTGGGGTGCACACGAATCCTCGTTATTCAGTCGCTGCATGAACACCTTCTGGGTGTACACGACTTCTCGTTATTCCTTCGTGAAGTGGACACCTTCACCTTTTCGTTAGATCATCGTTACGTGAGTTCCAGTCAACTCAGCTGAACCACCTCCCACTCCATTGTGTAACTATTTAGTAATAAGTAATAAGAAGTAATTGTACTAAATTTAGTGGATATATTGTTATGTTATCTCATTTCGATTAAATTCAAATTAAATTATCCATCTATATGTTATTCCTTTTGTTATTATCCCTCGAATTCCTAATAAGGTGGGTTTGATCGAGAACAAGCAATTCCCGATCAAATCAACATTGTATATGACTGGTGGGCCAAATGCTGAATCGGTTTTGGCCTAAACAAGGGTAAATATACAGTCGTTGGCCCCGACGCAGTCATTGGCCCCCTATCACTAAAACACAAATAATAAGAGATTTTTAATTTAAAAATTGCGTTATCAACTATGGTTATGTATTCCTTTGTTGTATTGTTGAATAACCACTATAGAATACGTAGGCCAATAACTATAACAGGGGGCCAAAAAAAACCTGAGTTTGTACGTCCTACGCAAGGACAACGCCTATATAGTTGATATCAATGAGGTGTCGTATGATCAGTAGATCAACCTTTACCTTGATTTTCTTGATCGGAGGCGTTATCAAGTAGCTTTTCCCCAATGTTGTTCCCGGAGGATGGGTTGACTCCGACCCATAGACCCCAGCTAGGGAAATTCCCTTACCAGATCCGGGACTTGAACCGGGGACAAAAGTGAATGTGAGGCAGGTTCGCTACCCGCACACCCAATGGCGCCTTAACAGGGGGCCAATAACTGGATTTTTTTAGGATGCTTATTGAAAATGTCATGAGAAAATGATTTTTTTTTTATTCATCAAAATGCTCATAGTATCTACATATGTTCTGCAAACCTAATTTGCCCAGATATGAAATGTGTTGGTGCAAATATAGGATATGGTTAATAACTTTTTAAAAATGCATAACAGAAAAGGAAAATACAAAATAAATTAACCCTTACATAAATAACCACAAATCTTTTCATTTGAAATGATTGGGTTGATACAAAAATTCGCCCTGATTTTATACCAAAAATTCACCTTGTTTCTGATCGATTACTCGTTTCAATTCTCTCAATTGTGAACAATATTTTTCAGAATTTATTGACTGTTTCTCCAATATCAGTTCATAATAAAGAACGCCCTTATAAATCAACAAGATTCACAGCATCACGTTTTACTATCTCATCAGATTGAGTTACAATCATGAAATTTGGTATACGGGCATTATTCAAAATTCGTAGTTTTCTATTAACTTTTAAGAAATGTAGCTCAACCGGAAGAGGGTCATTACCTACAACGTCTTGATTTTATTTCCTCTAAAGTGACCCTAAAAATAAAGATATATCTTTGATAGTTTTTCACATGATTAAAAATTGTATAAAACTGCTATATATAGAATTTCAGCTTGATTGAATTGCTGAAAGTACCGGAATTCATTTTTTAACACGACTGCAAATCCCGCGACAGCACTTTGCCATCAACAAAGAGACAAACACACACTGGTTTAATAAATATAATTTATTAATTTTAATTTATAATTTAATTAATTAAATTTAATTTAAATATAATATATGTTATTTAATTCAATTCAAATTGCGAAATAGTCGAGTGGAGACACTTCAGCTTATTAATGAAAAATATGATTTAGTAATATAATATATAATGATATAGTAATATTTTAATTAAGAGTTTAGTAAATATAATAAATGTAATCTAGGCTTTACTGTAGTGACGATGATAGTTTTCGTTTAATATTATTATAACCTTATTATAATATTATCCATTTTTAGTCTCGCGATTATATGCTTCAAGAATTGATTAATTTCATATCGTTTTATTAAGGAATCCCAAGCAGAGATTCTGTCAATCAAATTTTTTTGCGATAAGTCATGCGACACTGACTTACTGATCATTCCCAATTGCTGTTATTGTCTTAGAACTATTGACTGATTTAACTGATTTAATTAGCAATCTAACGAGTTGTTTAGGACTATCAGTTTTAAATGGTGCAAATATCTATCAGCCTAAATTACACCACAGTGGCTAGCCCATATTTTCTCCACGCCAATTTGAAACTATCGATGACATTATCTTACTGGTTTCAATATATGTATATTCCAAAAAGCACATTTTTAAAAAGTTTAAGTAGCGTTTAAACGTTTGAATGCGTACACAATTAATTATGAAAGTATGACATAGGATGAAAAAATCGAATGTACGAACCTGTCAAAGTTTCAGGAGAGCACGAAACCAAACAATCGAATTATTACACTATCCAATAAGCAGACCGGCATCAAAATGAGCTAAAATGTTTTGAGTTCTGAGGATATTATCTCGAATGATCGCCACGAGAGAAGAATATCTAGCAAGCTTAAATATCTATTTAATTTATTCTAAATGTGTGTTCTCATTTTAATTAATTTAATAAAATATTTACATCATGTTTATCTTAAATTATTTTTTATTTATTCTTAATATTTTTGAATATTTCTTCTTTTCTATTTAAAAGCGAATAAATTTTATCTAGGTCTAATAAAAAATACCGAAATTATTTTATTTAGTGTTTTATGAAGTCAAAAATATTTTTAAGACGTCAATTAAAATGACTAAATTATATTACATATCTTTGTTACTGTTTGTACCCCAAATGGATAGAATTGTACGTGGCTCTACTTTAAGAATCTAGAACATTCAGTGTCTTATATTTTCAATTTTATTATTTATTTTATTAATAATTTATATCTTCTAATATTAGAGGTTAGTTACATTATTTTAAATTTTTATCTCTGAATTGGGTACATTCCAAAAATAAAAAATAAAAACTGAAAAAAATACCTTACACATTTGTAATAAAATTTCTATTTTTTGCAAAAATATTATTTCAAAAACATGAATCATTGAAACATGAAACGTGACTCAAAACATTTTCTGATCGGCGATGTCATATGTTGGCACTGTCATGGCGACAGTTCAGTTTTAGCAATGTGAAATAGAGAAATTAATGAGTAACAAGAAAATATAATAAGAGCCGAGTGTCATGATTGTGCAAAAGGTAAATTTTTAATTATATTGAAAAGTATTTATTTATTTCATTTTGTCCCCTTCAAAGTAATTCCCCTTTGCCAGCTCTTCTTCCATTCCAAGGCTCTTCTATTTCGGTATGGCCATCAGCTTGTTCTTCGATTCTGACTTTATCTCATCAATTGTGGCAAAACGCTTTCCTTTCATTGGTCTCTTCAGTTTTGAGTCGCAGGGTGCCAAATATGGTGATTACGGTGGTTGAGGCATGATTAAGGTGTTGTTTTTGGCCAAAAAATTATTAACAGAACGACCTGTTGGCAAGAACTCATGATGCACCACGCCATTCTAATCAAAGATAACAGTGAGAAAAACAAACAAAAACGTGAATAACTTTTTCAGTTGTCATTAACAAACTAATAATCTAAAATGGCTGATAATGTCAACATATGAGAACCATATCTGTATCAACATAACAAAAAAAATTTCGATAAACGAATGTTCACAGCTCGCAAAAATAAAAAATTAACCTTTTCTTTTGAACAGACCTCGTATTTGGTTACGATCCCGTATTATTCTGTTTCATGTTTTCTCATAAATAAATATTTTTAAGTGTATGTAAGCATGTGCCGTAGTGGTTACACCGCCTAACCATCACCGACAGAGACTGAATGCTTTGAGGAGTCTATCTAAATTATCGGTATTTCACTAAAATATGTGCTGTATCACAAAATGTTCTTTAAGTTATGGACAAGTCTGTGGCGTCACACAAATCATGCTCGAAGGCTCCAGTACAGTCCAGACGCTTCGAGATGATCTCAGAAACTTCGAGAAGATTCCAGGCGCTTCGAGTAGAAATAACTCCGCCCCCGGACACGCCCTATAGGGCGGACCAGAGGCGTTTGCTGGAGGTATATAAGGGCAGCCCGACAGCAGTCCGGCACCATCCTCTCCTACACAGGTCCCCTGAATTGGTGACCCCAACGTGACGGCTACCTCGGGGCCTCATCGCCTCGACTGCCTACGGCCCTCATTGCCACGGCTGGCTCCGTCACCATCATTCCCTTCCTCACCTTCCCGGCTTGCAGAGAGTAGGCAGATAGAGACTCTGTAAGCCATACCTCCCCGGGCCCGAGCATCGTCCTCCGGGCCACGGGCATCGTCCAGTGACCGTCCTCCAGACCGTCGTCCACGAGTCGCCCTGCGGTCAACCGCTCATCGGCCACGAGTCGCCCTCCGGTCCCCGCACACTGCTCACGGACCATCATCCGACCCGGCCACATCACCGACCGCCCAGGGCCATCTAGCAGCACTCCGAGAGGACTTCGTACTCTGGATCCCACACCGACGATCTGCCTTCGGCCACCTTCAGCGACTTCAACAACACCGACTTTGTAACCTCTACTCCCGAACACGTCAAACAATAAATACCGATTCTACAAACAACATCAGCGTTTTATTGCCCCCTTGATCCTGCTGGCCTCAAGTCTTTTAGTTCCCTTTTTACAGAATTTATCTATTGTTTACGGATGTTATCAATTCTTGGTACTTAAAGAAATAATTTATCTGGAGATTTCACTGAAGTATTTATACTAAAAATACTCAATAAATAAATAAAAATAAATACTATGAGAAAAGAAAGTTCTCAATTATTTATGTATATAAGTTTATATACATTTGCTTTTCCCTACTATTATTTTTACCGACCGACGATAGTAAGGGAGGTATTGTTTTCACACCAAATTTCACATGTGGAGATTTTTACATATCTCCACGAATCATGCATTTTCTTAACAGAAAAAAGTATTTTTAGCATGATGTCTGTCCGTCTGTCCGTCTGTCCGTCCGTATAGATGTGTACAGCCTGAACGGCTCAACCGATTTTGATGAAATTTGGTATATTTACTTAATGCATCAGTGGGATGAATTGATCAACTTTTGGTGCAATTCCGGAAACCGGAAGTGGTAGTATTACCGATCGACGATAGGAAGGGAAGGATTATTTTCACACCAAATTTCAGATGAGTAGATTTTTTACATTTCACCAGGAATCATGCACTTTGTATTGGTTTTATCCTCCAGAAAAATCATATTTATTAGTTTTTTCTTGATTTAAAATTATATGACGTCATCCAGCCATTCATGACGTCACAGCCTGGTCTTGCATATATATATTATAAATAAAATAAAATTAAAAATGTTTATATTTATTATTTATGTATCCATATCTGTTTTTTATTGCATTAATAGATATATTAAAATTATTTGAAATTGTTTCTGTAGCTGGAAATTAATTTACTTCAAACGGTCGGTCGGTTCGGACCTGGCCACAGGTCAACTAATTTAATTTTATATAACTTCAAGTTTGCTCACTTCGCTTTGATCAGAAATGAATTGAAATGTTGAATCTTGACACATTTCATTTCAATCGAATTTATTTTTCCTATTTTATACCAGATATCCTTTAATAAAAAATCTTTTAGTTTAAGTTGATTAGTTCCGTTCATATTTATTTATTTTTATTTTTTTATAATTTATTAAGCAAATTTAACACAGTAAGTATATTAAAATCAATTTTATTTATAAATAAAAAAAAATAATGACTTATTCAATAGAATAAGTCATTATATTGTATAGAACAATGATTCTCAAACAGTGAGGCCTCGAGAATATACATGAGAAAATATAATTTAAAAAAATTGATAACATTGAAAGTAGAGATGCAACGAATATTCGGCCTATTCGGCCTGTCTGCCGAATATTCGGATTCGGCCGAATATCAAATCAACTATTCGGCCTTAGGCCGAATAGTACCATTACAAACGTATTTATAGTTACAGGTACGTAGAAATGTATTTATTGTTAGTTAACTTGTTTTTCTTTTCAGGCCGGCTGGATCATCTTCGCGTCGCATCAACAATTAATGGAGAAATGTTATACGGTTAACGGCTAGGGCGTCCCCTGCAAGCGACGCACATTGTCAGCACCCGGGCGATGTGAGAAATGGGTTAGGGTTACCCACCTATGGACGAGGTGGGCTAAAGAAGATAGTCCAACATCTACATCCACATCAATATCAACATCGACATCATCACCGACACGAACATCGTCACACCGGTCAGCATCAGCATCATTGCCATCATCCTCACTCAAATCGTCCACATCTTCATCAAAAGTCGTCAACACCATCATCACCGTCATCGAAGGTTGAGTACCAAAGACCGCGTGGGAGGCCTAAAACCAGCTGGTCATACCGTATAACGGGAGATCTAATGGCATCTGGTCTCTCTACAGACGACGCCAACAACAGATTTAGTTGGCGCCAATTAACGAGAAGAGCCGACCCCACACCCCGTGGGAAATAAGGCTAAGAAGAAGAAGGAGAACTTGTTTTTCTTTTATGCCCTAAATGGGTTTTATCAACCATTTTCTATAAAAGAACTTATTCCTATAGATAAAAGTTGTAAATTATGAATCCTATTACAGCATTTATCTATATGAATAAGTGCTAAAATATCTGTAATAAGCTAGCCTAATACTTAAAATTAATCCAATTCAAAACTGGTCTTCGAGCAAATTCTAATTTTTCTAAGCAAAATAGGAAGGTTAATACTTATGCCTTGTTATAATAAAAAAGAAAGCTTGCAATGATTTTTTAATTATATTTAATTCAATAGAATAAATAACTAAGATGTCAGTTTTCACATAAATATGATATATAACTCTCAAATATTTCAACCAAGTATTTCATTTCAAATAAATATTACAACCAATTATTATAGAAATTAAAAACAATTAAATGAAGGATACTGTTTATTACAAATTAATTATTAATTAATTATTATATATATGTATATGTAATATATCAAAATTAAGCACCTAAGATTTACTCAAAATTATCCCTTTTCCCCATTCAATTTTCTTTAATTTCCCAGTCATAAAATATAAGAAGTTTTAAGTGTATGCAGATTTTTATTTCATTTACATGTGTATATCATAAAATGTATCAGCTTAAACATTATACTGAGTACATCTTTAAGATAGCATCTTAAAGATTCTACTGAAATGAAGCAATTCCACAATTAATTTATTAGGTTTGATTTATTTTGAATTATTTCTATCTTAATTTACTTCAGAAGTTCCATGAAATAATTATTCTAATGAAACAGAACACTGTTTAAAAAGTTTATTTACAAAACTTTGATCATGAGGATATATTGCTATGAAAAATACTTCTTTTTTGGTCAATTTTTAGGCCGAATATAGCCGAATACTTTTTTGGAGTAAAATAATGCTTTTCAAAAATAAAAATTTGCATATTTTTTTAGAAAATGATACTTTTAATTGTGAAATGTACTATAATTGTACATATAGTATATACAGTATTTTGTTTCTAGGCAAAAATGAGTTCACTATTCGGCGGCCGAATAGCCGAATATTCGGCCTTCATTTTGGCCGAATATTCGGTATTCGGTATTCGGCCAAATGACTATTCGTTGCATCTCTAATTGAAAGCACACTAGTACACATAGAAATGTTTTGGCCTTTAGTTAAAAATAATTTAAAAACAGAATCCAAAATATTCGGTATACCTTAGGGCTATATACATTTTATTTTATGTGGAGGCCGCAATATGAAATATGATTGAAAAGTAGGTTGTGAATTCTGAAACATATTTATGTAAAAATATTTTTATATTTTTTCTTCTAAAAAATTTCATATTAAATCTTAAATGTTATCTTATTTGTAATTTCGTGTTCAATGGTCATTATTGCAAGAATTTTTGGTCTGAGATTATTAAGAGGATCAGTTTCAATTTGTAATATAATCACATCGATAGTAATTGTTTAAAAAAAATTCTTAGCAAAATTTCAATGTTGGATTCATTTTCCAATCGATCTTAGTAAATTATAAGAACTTTATCTGTATCCAAGCAATTTTTAGAAATAATGTATATAAAACATGTACTGCTCCAACCACCGCTTCCCCTTATCTACGCCATTTGTTAGATTATTTTTCAAATATCTACAAGGTTGGATTATGAAAAAGTAAAATTATTGGTTAAGGCTTTTGCCTCTTGTATTATAACTACTTTTTTCCTAAAAGAGTATATCTTATCTAAATTTATTTTTCTTTTTCACTTAAATTATTTTAAATGTCCATTAGAATAATTCTATAGCTCTATATTATAGGTTAATAAGCAAATAATTTATTAAATGATAAGATAATCCTTATTTACTTTATACTAATAATGGTTTTGTTATTTTTAGTTTTTGACTCATTTGTTTGTAAATAAAAAAACCCATTTATTATTTTTATAAAACAATAATGACATTAATGTTTTTTTGAAGTATAAAATTTTATGAACTAGAAAATTAAAAATTTTATGAGTATGTGTTAATTATTATATTATTTTATATATATAATCACATGCATGGGGGTAACCAGTCACCAATAATAATAACAATTAAATGGTATAAATGAAACAAAATTAGATTGTAATTATTAATATAGCATTTCTTGTAATTTATAATATTCTTAAATTTTTGGCTTCAAACGTATTTCTCAAACTAAAATGTTACAACTTGAACGACTGTGGCTTTGACCCTAAATAGATGTAATCCTGAATACGTCTCTGTATATATATAAATACATTAGGTTTGCAATTCGGAAGATATTTTTAACACATTCTGAAAAAAGGGAACAGTCCACATGTACTGTACATAATTGCTATAATGATATAATTCATATAATTAGAAAAAGAGAAAAATATGTACATATATACAATATAACATATAAAAAAGGATAAAAAATCAAAATCTAAATATTGTCACTAAATGGATCAATTTCTTTAAAAAAAATCCTACCCTAAATTTGGAAGATCAATTTGATCAATTGAAAGCCCCAAAACGCATTAAGCATTTGGACTCTATGACTAAGAATAAATGATTCAAAATTAGGTAAAATGTCTGCTAATTCAAAATAATAAGAAAATTGATCATGAGAATACAATAAGGAGGGAATTGTGTATAAATCGATTATGTATTGAAACTTTTCAATAAAATATAATTGATTTAATTTAATAATAATTCCACTCAATCTCCAAGATCTTATAAAAATAAAATTGCTAAGACTATATTTTAAGATTATAAATATTTGATGTTTTATGATGATTTACAATATTGTATCGATGTTGTGTTACAAAAATATTAGAAGATAAGCTTATATGCATTTTAATAAATTGTCTTGTAAACATAAAGAATAAGATTAATTTATTACACAGAAATAACATATTTATTCTCTTAATAAATCACGTAGGTAAATATTTAGTCTTTTCAAGTCACAAGTTGTTCAGAACATTAGTTTCTATTTTCTAAAAATTAGTACTAAATCGAGTTCATAATCCGATAATGGCAATGGCAGAGTAAGTTTACAATATTTCTTTTAAAATCATTATATATTTCTATATTTACTAATTACTGGTAGTGCCCCCAATGAGGAGTAATACAAATTTACAAATTTCAATATATAATACTAAAAATTTAGATATATTAAGTATCTTTTTTTTATTTTTCAAAAATATCAAAAATTTTAATAATTTAAGTATTAATCATAAAAATATAACATAAAATTGCTTTTTAGAATAAAATTTTCATACACTCCACAAGTTTGTTTTAATTAATACATTTTTAATCCAAATTTAACTTTATACAAATAAGATAGGGATGAACATGATCGAGATCCTTTTTAAATCTAAAGATTTGATCTAGGATTTTCGGACTAAATCCTTTTTCCTTATTTGGCAAAACAAATCGATTTTTATTAATATCTTAAAATTCAGCAATGGATCGGGTCTGGATTTAAATTCCTATTTCTCTTATTTTGGTATAAAAATTTGTAAATCCACAATTAGTGTTCTTCAGATTTAAATCTAAAAAAATGATTCCAATGATATTAAAATATTTATTTATGACAGCATATATAATATTATAATGGTGGTGTGTTTGTTTTATTTTTATCTAGAAATAGTCTTTCTGATGAATATGAGTGGAGAAGAAAACGACGGTCGTCTTCGACGATATCCGAAACAGCTTTTGGACGATTTCTTGATGGACTTCATATTAATCCTAATCTCATCATGCTTAAAGTCACTCTGTTTGTAATGTATGGAGGTAAATAGTTTAATTAACATTTATTAAATTAAATTTCTAAATCGTATGTATATTAAAAATAACAAATTAATTTATTTTCAGCCACTGCATCTCTCTTACCCTATTTAACAATTCATATGCAAAGTATTGGTTTAACAGTTGAAGAAATTGCAATCGTTTATTTAGCACTGCCATTAACTACTTTTTTAAGTCCTCCAGTTACGGGTATATATTAAAAAGTTAAATTTATATTTTGAGAGTTATGAATCAATAAATAATATAATATCTTTATAGGCTACCTAATGGATAAATTAGGTCGATATAAACCTGTGGTTGTCTTAACTCTAATACTCAGTGCTGTCTTTCATCATTCATTAGTTTTAATTCCTCACATGGAAACTCCTGGTGAAATTCCGGCTGCATATGTAATGAGACATCCCAAATCAGGAGTCGTAGAGGTATTTTAAGTTTTTTATATAGTGATTTTAGGGAAAAAGTACATAATAGTGTTAGTTGGAATCTTCAAATGCTGATTTACCAGGCTTTAAAGTAAATTGCTATGAGAAAATTTTCATTCGAAATATTTAATTTTTATAATAACAGTGAAAATATCAGTAAAATTATTTCTTATTTTGAAAGATTTTTTAATCGTAACAATCTTAATGAGATCGTAATTTTTATTTTTTATTTTAAGTATATAAGATATAAAGGAAAGAAATAATTTAAAATTCCAGTGGCAGTGATATGGTCTTCAAAAGGATACGGAAAAATGTGCGCTATTGTCAGGTAAACAACCGATTGAAAATGCCGATTGCCATTGGCCGTCAAAAGCGCCCCCAATGGCGTTTACTTTTTTCTGTCATTATACATGTTATATGTATAACTATAATACTGATAATAAATTAATACAGAATGCTTATTGCTATTTTTACTATCTCGCCAGAGATAGTATTGCAATCATGAAAATTTTCGATGTCGAGATTTTGATGTTTTTATACGTTTTGAAGGTCTCTGAGTCATTTTCACTAACAAAAGGTTGAGAAAAATGTCTGTGTGTGTGTGTTACGCAAAAACGGTTTGAGCTAGAATAATGAAATTTGGTATACGGGCATTATTCAAAATTCGTAGATTTCTATCAACTTTTGAGAAATGTAGCTCAACCGGAAGAGGGTCATTACCTACAACGTTTTAATTTTTTTTCCTCTAAATAAAGATATATGTTTGATATTTTTTCATATGATTAAAGATTGTATAAAACTGCTATATATAGAATTTCAGCTTGATTGAATCGCTGAAAGTACCGAAATTAATTTTTTAACACGACTGCAAGTTACGCGTCAGCACGTGATTTGGTGCCATCTACAAAGAGCCAAAAATGCACTGATTTAATAAATATTATTTATTAATTTTAATTTATAATTTATAATTAATTAAATTTAATTTAAATATAATATATTATGTTATTTAATCCAATTCAAATTGCAAGATAGTGGAGTGGAGACACTCCAGCTTATTACGGATAAATATGATTTTGTAATATAATATATGATGATATAGTAATATTTTAATTAAGAGTTTAGTAAATATAATAAATATTTTCATCGTATAATCTATTTACAATTAATAAAAGCGTTTTCTTCTTTGGATCTTTCAGTACATATATTAATTGTTGAAATAAAAAAACAAATGATTCTGATTAATTGGTACATATATATATTGAAGAAGAGTATGTTAATAAGAATAAGCCTTAAGTTAACAGTCCATGTTTTTTCATTCATTTTAACAATTTGAAATTAAATACTTCTGGAAAATATTAAGTTAAACTAAGCTAGTAATATTTTGAAAAGTAATTTTTTTAGGTTTGGTGGTCACCATGTCCCAGCCGAGAATGCCCGGATGATGTCACCGTAAATATGGTCTTGGATAGCTGTGAAGATCATTGTTTCCTATCCCAACAAACAAATAAGCTTTCAGGAAAACGTTTTCATAAATTAATTATTGTACACCATCATAATAATAAAACAGTACTTAGGTAATTACTAAAAATTAAATCCATCATCTTAGTTTTTTTAGATTATAATTATGGAAGAGAATTTTCTTCTTCTTCATTGTCGTTTTTCTTCTTACTTATAATAAATTAAACACCCATAGCCAAATACATAATTATATATTCTTTTTTGAAAATAAAATTCTAACTTAAAATTGAATTGACTATAATATAATAATAATAATAATTTAAATATAATCTCTTTTATTTCAATATTTCAAAATTGATATTTTTAGACTGATGACGTCATACAGACAATGATAGTGATTAGTATTTTTAATAATGAGCTATTATGAATTTTTGTTCAAGCGACTTAGGTTTTAAAACTTATCAGGCGCATTCATTTTTGTAATTCTGCTTAAGTAGTGGAAGGGAAATTTTATCAGTTCATTTAAATGACACTGCTTGATAGCTTTCTAAACCATCTCAACTCTATCAACACTCAAATTTAATTTACCATGGAGATAGAAGTAAATAACAGCCTACCCCCTCAGTGGAGTACCTAGGGGGGGGGGGGTGCGGTCCGCACCGGGCGGCACTTATTTTGGGGCGGCATTTTTTATATTTAGTTATAGTTGTAAAAAGCAACTTATTCATTTCATATTTATTTTTTTTCCTTCTTGAATAATAAATGATTATTATGATTATTATAAGTTTACTATTTGATTTATATAAATTATGATTAACTATATGATTTCGAATATTATTCCTCGGTGTATATAAATGCATTTTAGTGTAAATTTTGAATTCTAATTCCAAGAACAGGATAATAATTTTATTTTATTGTATTCATTAATATCCGTTGAATTCGTAAACGCATCTTTACAAGATTTTGTTCGGCAATTTTTCCGAACTAAAATTTTTTGATATCAGTTTATAAATGTCATTTCTTTTGAAAAGTTTATATGATTACTTTGAAGTGATATACCAATATTTTTTTAAATCATCGATTTTTCTTTTGAAAAGCAGGGCCGGCGGAAAAAATATAAATTTTGAGAGCATTATACACGATTTTTCTATTATGAAAGCTAGAAGAGTAAATATTATATAAAAATGTTTACGAGTGCATACAAATATGTTTAAAAAAATTTACTCTGGGTATTAATTAATATTGATTAAATAACTTAATAATTTATTTACGAGTATTAATTTATAAAAACCACTATTTGATTGCAGTGGCGTACCGTGAGGTTCTTGCACCTGGGGGCAACTGAGAAATCAGCGCCCCCTTTCGTATATATATATAATTTAATTTTTTTAAAGAATATTAATGACGAATAACGAAACAGGTTTAACAGATTTTAATAAGCGTATAAATAATATTTATTGACTTACACAAAATGCAGTTTAACTTTAAATATTAATTCTTCTTTTGTTCCAAATTGGCTTCCCTAATTTTGAGCCTCCTAAATTTGGCGCCCGGGGACATATGTCCCCCCTGCACCCCCCTAGTTACGCCACTGTTTGATTGACTTATAATAAAAAGGGCGGCAAACTGGAGATCGCCCCGGGCGGCAAAAGTTCTAGGTACGCCACTGCCTACCCTTCTTAGATGATAAATGTGATAGTAATAATATATATATATATATATATATAATGTGATTTTAGTTTTTGAGTTTCTTTGTAAACAAAGAATTTATTTTTACATTAATAATATAACATTTACAAATAATACATTTTAAATTATTTACTTTAAACAATTATATTACCTGTAAACAAAGAAACGTCATTTACAAGATTTTATTTCACTTTTATTTTTTATCATAAAGTCTATCAAAACACAATAATTTTAATTTAAATTATAACATCTATTGTTTCTATTCTAGCTTAAGTTAGCACGGGGCATGCGCGTAGATGCGCGGTAAAATTAAATTTAAAAGAGGTTTGATGAATATATATATATATATATATATATATATATATATATATATGATGTTAAATTAATAGGTCCTTGAAATATTGTAATTGTCTAGTCAAAAAAAAACAATAAATAATATTATTCACTTGATATTTTATCTTTATTATGATTTAAGGAATAAATTACGCACAAATGGTATTGGTAATAATTCCAAAGAAATTCGACAACCCTCTTCCGGTGGTAAAAGACGAAAATCTTCAACAGCAAGTAGACCTAGACAAGATTCAGCATTTCTTTTATTAAAAATGTATCCTGATTTAGCAATGGCCACTGAACATCTTGGGATTGAATTAGAATTTGATGAAAATCAGACTAATGTATCGGATTTTACACAAAGGTATACTATATTAATACATGGAATCCAGATGATACCGATAATAATTTAATAAATACAAAATATTCACAATAAAATGGAAATTCTGAAATAGTTTCTATGTCCGAACATAATTTACTTATTTTACAAATGAACATGGAACAAGCTAAATTTAAACTGAATATGTAACCCCTACTTCCTACCCTATCCATTATTTATGATGGAATTTTTAAAATTTATTTTGCATGACCCCGAAGAAATTGGATGGAAAGCATAGCTATCTCTCCCCTCTCTCCTCGATCGCTGAATAACCCATTTGGGGGCTGTAGCACCCACTTTGGGAATCAGTAGTTTAACATAAAAGATATATCTAATTTTGTTTGTTTATAAAAAAAAATAATTAAAAATATAATATATAATATGGTACTATGAGTCTTGTATAATATTTTTGAAATAAGAAAGAAGATACTTTTAGTATTTTTACTTTTGAAGAAAATAAATTTACAACAAATATACAATAAATTAATATAAATATATAATATAAATTTAGATTAAAAAATAGGATTTGTAAAATATTATTAATTTGATTTCATTTCCACTATTAATATAAATTATTATATTGAAGATTTGACCCGACATTGTTATTACAATCTGGTATCAATTTAACTGCATTACAAAGTGGTGATCTACGTTGTGGTGGAATAATGCTGGAAAGTAACATCACAACATCCAGATTAAAAGAATTAACCCAACGATGCATTGTGCAAAAATGCAATTTCAGGTATGAATAATTAATTTTAAAATTTTTATTTAATACAAAAAACAAAAATGTAGCTATAAGTAATTGAATATTTATTTATTACTAATATCTCCATAAAATAAAATAATAAATAGTTAATGCAGTAACCGAGTTTGTTTCAAACAAACAATTAATTACATTAATGTTCGTTTAAATTTATTTAAAATATTAGTTTATAGAATATTGATAAATAATTATTTACATTCTAAAAGATAATATTATAATTAAAAATAAAAATATCTAATAATGAATATTAATATTATTTAAGTCCTTGAAAACACATCGGATTATGAAATTTAAAAATTTTCAAGTATAATCCATAAAATTTATATATAGGTATATTAAGGTTGATATAAATTTAAAACTGGCTTGACTGATTAGTTTGGAATTGTATCACAGTATTTTTAAATACTACTTGAACATTAGCTACAAATTTTATCAATATCCATTTATTATTGACTGTTTTTTTTTAATTTAATTTTTAGACATCTAATCTAAATGTACGTCTATAAATATCAATTTAGACGTCTATATAACATCTAGAAATATCAATTTAGACGTCTATATAGACATCTAGAAATATCAATTATTAGACGTCTAATCGACGTCGACGTTCTGGCTGGGTAAATCACGTGATAAGGAACTTGGTTAGTTATGAGCAGACTAATTGAGAAACCAATGAGATCAAAGATAAAGGAGATCTTGAAGAAGATGGGAGAGAATAGGTGTTGGATGGTGGTCGGTCAGGACATAGACTGTTAGAAAAATCTACTTGATGCATGATGAGGCTAATAATTTTCGAATCCTCTAGAGCAGGGGTGTCAAACAATGTTTTTGGCGATCAGACTTTCGACCGACTTTTTTAAAAAAATTTCAATTTGTCTCTAAAAAAAAGGTAAAATGTTTTTTTGCGGTCCGCCTAAAGTTAAACCTTGTTTGTTTGGCCCAAGGGTACCTAAGAGTTTGACACCCCTGCTCTAGAGCCACAGAGTTAGATAAGTTTCATCTAAGGGAGGAAAGTAGCTATGGCCTAGAAAAATTAATAAAAAATTAATTAATTAACTAATTTAAATTAATACTGTTAATGAATTTTAATTCAATTTATATTCAGTGCTGTGCAAAATTATCACATCATTCTATTAATTTTATTAAAATATGATATAAATAAACAACGTTTTTCAGTTAACAGTGACAGTTTCAAAACCTTAGAATAAATAAAGGTGCTAGTTATTAGTTTTCTTTCCATTTATTATTTTTAGGAGAGGAGGTCCTGATGTATGTCCACCAGATTATCGGGAATCAGAAGATCGTGTTTTTTGGATTTATTTTTTTTTACGATTCATTGGCACACTCATGCTCTCTGCGGGTGTAACAATGCTCGATCCAATCGCTTTGAGTATGATCCAACAATTTGGAGGTGAATTTGGAAGGGAACGACTTTATTCAACAATTGGATCTGCTATTTTTTCTCCATTAACAGGCTTTTTAATCGATACCGCTAGTCATGATTTAGGTAAATCATCATTTTGTTTTTGTTTTCTTTTGGAAAGATTTAAATTTGGATATTTTTATTTTTATTCAGGATATACTGATTATTCAGCCGCTTTTTATACGTATGATATTCTAATGGCTCTTTCTGCACTTACCATTGCTTGGATGCCACTGGGAACTAAAATGCCTGGAGATAAAATTCTCAGGGATTTAATCCAAACCTTGATCGAACCACATGTTTCCTTATTATTAATATTTTTATTTTTTCTTGGAAATACTTGGGGGTTTATAGAATCTTTTCTATTCCTCTATTTAAAGGAATTAGGAGCACCAAATTATCTCTTGGGTAAGTATTTTGAAAAAATATTATCTATATACATGTATAAATATATACTATCTTTGATTAAGTATAATAAGAGGAGTGACCTCTTGATTGTTTTTTTTTATTTATTAAATTAATAATATCAATTAAAGAAATAAAATTTATTTATTAAAGAAATAGATAAAAACATGTATATTGATTTGGAAAATTAAAATAAAAACGGTATTAATTTATTAATAATATGAAATAGTTATAAGGTAAATTAGAGGGATTGGGATATGGCGTGTCTTATATATCTGGAAAACTAACCCTCTTGGTGTAAGAAAGGGATTGGAGGACGAGAACAACCACATATACGACCAGATGAAGTATGTCTATACTATTTATAAGTGAACCGTAGTGTAAGGAGGATTGATTGCCAAGTTGGAGATCAACATAAGCGAAATTTCATCATATTTATTTCAAAGGCTCGTAAATTGTTTTCTTTTGCAATTTTTGCAAGTATAGTGTATCTACTTCTTTGCACATTCTTTAAAATTAATATTAAAACTTATTTATTCACATATCCCTTCTTGTTTACTATTTGCTAGTCTATCTAAAATAACGCATTGCAAGGCATATGACATGCGTTTTACCTCGGTTAACAGAGAAAAGTTGAACCCCACAAACAATTTAGTAAATCGAAGGAAATATTCATAGTCACAGACTTGTGTAAATATATTTTTTAAGTCATGTACTTTTTTATTTCCTAAAACTTACCTAATTAATTATATATTTCAATTCATAAATGTTGGACGTTTGTGAAATGAAAACATTGAGGAGAATCGTGGGTAAGACAAGGATCGATAGAGTGAGGAATAAAGACATTAGAGAAAAGTGCAATATACAAAAAGTTAGCTCATGGGTAAAAAAGAGGAGAATGGAGTGGAGTAGATACATATTAAGAATGAAGGAGGATAGGTTAGTGAGAAAAGTAAAAAACAACATCCCTGACGGAAAAAGAAGTCGTGGTAGACCAAAAGAGAGTTGGAAAGACGCTTTGGTCTAAACAGGTCCTAGACCTAATAAGAAGTAGAAGAAGAAGAAGACATTTCAATTTTATGAGGTTTTATTTTTGTTTTAAATGTAATTTCCCATAAGTAATATCCCTCACACCGACCCTGCAATATTACCACCCCGAAAAGTTGACGTTTTATTTTTGTAAATTTTTGTAAATTTTTGTATTTCTTATTTTAAGAATTAAGCTGTAAGGTTCCATTAACATCAATAATCATGTCATCTATCTATCTATCAATCTCTGTGGCTCCACGGAACTCGAAAGTTCTTGGCCACAGCAACCACACCCCTCCAAATATTCCTATTCTGAGCCTCAATCCTCCAGGCCATATCCTCTCCCTTCTCTCTCACGTCCTTTCCCACATTATCCACCCACCGCGTCCTTGGTCTTCCAAGCGGACGTTTCATGTCATAATAGGTATTAGTGTTTAAGATTTAGTAAAAACCCAAATTCTGCGTAATATTTCTCGGGTTTACCTTATGTGAAAATATTGTTAAAAAGTTGGAAGTTATTTTTTAAAAGAACAATTATTATTTCTTCTATTGATTTTATTTAAAAAAATAACCAATCTTTCAGTCTTAATTTTAAGATTTTAGCAATAAATAATTTCTTACTTTAATGTAAATTTGTTTATTACTAACTACTAGGTATCACAGTAACTGTTGGTTCTGTCAGTTCAATTCCTTTCCTTTATGGGTCAGATTGGATTATGCGAAGATTTGGACATATTAATATTGTTATTATTGCTTTCTTTTCACATGCTGCTCGTTTAGTTGGATACTCCTTAATTGAGTTAAGTATTTAAAAATATTAATATTTTTTTTTTGATTTATAGAATTTATAAAAAGATTTTTATGCTCTTTTTTATTCAGTTTATTGAATTTTGAATTTATTTTAATACATTCAATTTTATATAATCATTTTTATTGTTTTTAATTTAACAAAAATTCTAATAAAAATTTAATCTTAAAACTTAAATTTTTATCTTGTTATTTGTTTTTAAAATTAATAATTTTTATAAAAAACCGTTTATAATAAATATTTAAAGTAAAAACAAATTATCCTTATTAATTTTTTTATTAAAATTTGTAGATTAAAGGTTGCAGAAAAGGATGATCACTATATTTATTTTTAATTCCATTACAATTTGTGAACTTACTCAGTGTGTACTTATACTTTTTTCATTTAATTTCCATTTTCTCTTTTTAAGGGATCCTTGGTGGTGTTTTCCTTTTGAGGCAATGGAAGCCTTGGCTGTACATTTAATGTGGGTGGCTGCTGCAACATATTGCGCTAATATTGCACCAAAAACATTATTAGCAACCCTCATCGGAGTTTTAGGGATGGTTCATTTTAGCTTAGGTAACAATCTACTTTAATTATGTATTGAGAATATCTACAACCAAAATAAAAATTAAATGAAGTAATTATTTATTTATTGAAATAATATAAATAACTATATTTACATGTATAATTAAAAAAAATTATATCCAATTTATATCTATTACTCTCTTTACTAGGTCGTGGAAGTGGAAGTTTTGTTGGTGGACTATTGATAGGCGAAGTTGGAACACGACAAGCATTTCGCCTAATGGGATTAATATCAGTAGTTGCGGGATTTTTATATGGTATTCTTCAAAGATATTGGCTTAAAGGAATTCCTTCGCCATATAATCCTTCACAATCAGGTAATTTAATAAAAAAACTACCTACCAATAAATATGTGCCCATAATTATGAAGTGGTCTAAGTCAAAATTTAAGTTTTTCACTTATTTCACACCACATTATTTTATTAAAAAGAGATCTAGAATTAGATGATTCTAAATTTCACGTTTTGAATCTTTCATCTAAAAGAGGAAGACAAAATATATATAGAAATATTACATTACATCCATTATACACCACCATTAGATCACAAACGGAAGAAAAACAAAGATATTATCTGTCTACCATACATCCCTCCAGTTGTTCAGTAACATTTTAAGAATCTTAAAACCTCGTAGTAATAAAAATAATAAATAAATGTTAATGAATTATTTTATTATAGTTATTTGTTTCTTTATTGCTTTAAGTCATTTATAGGACATTCAGTTAATTTTGAAAATGGTTTAAGTCAATTAAAGCTTTAAAAACTTTTTCGTATGTAATTCAGACAAAATTTCAAAATTCATAATTAATTTCCATTAATCAAGATTAATTAGATTAATAAAATTATAAATGAAAATGTCGAATAATATTAAAATATTTTTTAATTCGTTCCAATGTAATTCATTAAATATATCTCGACACAAAAAATATATAACTTAGACCACTTTCATAATTATCGGCACATATATAATGAAAAAATGAGGAATAAAAATTAAAAATTTTATTAAACATCTTTTAGAAATATTGGTTATTTATTCAAAGTTAAGTAAATAAAAATTGGTTTTCAGAAAACGCATTGTCACCAAATGAAATGAAACCTTTAAAAATAAAAAAAACTTTAAATCAAAGATGAAATATATTTTTCATTTCATGTTAAAAAAAAATTTAAAATGAGATTAGGACTAATAGGAAGTTTTATTCATCATCATTTATATATATATATATATATATATATATATATATTAATAATATTGTAAGTTTATCTTTTATTTTGTAAAATATATAAAAATTATTTGCAAAGTTATTTACTTACATTTGTAGAATTATATAACAGATGGTTTATTGATAATAATAATAGTCTGAGGAAAATGTGTGATGATAGAATGAATTTATTCATATTGGGTAGTTATTGGTTTAGTTATTAACTAAATTGATAATATATTTATTGAAAATAAAATAATATATATTAAAAATAAAGAGAGACGTTTGATTCTTAATTTTATTTATTGAAAAAATATAAGAAATAAGGATCCAAAAATAACTAAAAGATAGAGATATAAATCTTTATTAATATAGATTAAGTATATTACATCTTTAAAATAATTTTCTATTAAGAGATACATATATATTGCAAATTCAAATTTCTAATATGCGTTAAAAGTTATAATTAAATTTATCATCACATTATGTGTATATTGAATTTCAAATTTTTCTTTAAATTAATGCTGATTAAATTGAAAAATATTATGAATAATTTAAAAATTAGGTTATAATTGATTATTTGAAATTAGATATTTTTAATTAACTTCTAAAATGTACTTTTAATTATTTATTACTTTTCTATTTATTACATAAATTTTGATATGTTGTTTTGAAAATTTGACATTTATTTATATATATTTATATACACAAACATTAAATAATAATTTAAATTATTTTTATGCCAAGGGCATTGCAAATAATATAAAAATATCACATAAATTAATCAACAAGTCTTAAAAAATTTAAAGAGAAAAAGTTACTCTCTAATTTATTTGATATCCATGATTATTAATCAGGATAAGATATTTTTTCAGTAATACAAATATGGCACAAAAAAAGAAAAATATCAAAAATAGATAATTTATTTATATTATCCTATCAATTATACTATGTAAATCATTAAATATAAAAAGAAAAATTATAAATATTAAAATTCTAATTACATAAAACTATAGTTTCAAAGATGTAATTATTCATCAGCATCTTAAATAAATATTCTATTATGAAAATTATTTATATAAATTGGAGGAAAATAAATATTTTTTCTATTAAGGAATTAAAATATGTCAAAAAATAAAATTTAATAAATAGATTTTTTATACATTTTACTAAATCAAAATGTATTTTTAAAAAGAAAATGAATAATAATGAAATATCTAATATTTTAAACAATATTATCAAAAATTAATTCCTTCAAAAAAATATATTTTTGATGTATATATATATATTATAAATATTTACATAAGAATGTTATAAATCGATATTTATATTTTGTATATGTATTAAGTTGATTTGAAGAGATTAAAGAAATAATTATAATTGAAGTATTAATTATTAAATAACTTAAAAAAATATTTATAAAATTTATAAATTGATATTTTATCATTTCAAAACTAAATAAGAGTATTATTACAGAATATATAAAAATGTAAGTTCTGAATAAATTTTATAATTATTGTGAAATAAATTATTTTAAAGGGCAAGTATATAATAATTAATTAATGTTATTAAATGAAATCATTTAGACGTATTAAGAATTGACAGAAATATTAAATTCCTTGAAAATATACTTTTTTTATTTATATATTTGTTAAATAAACATTCAATTTTAACGATAAACAGATCTTACTTTTGAATATATCTATATTTATGATTTAATATACAAAGTATGAAACAAAGTTTTCGTTTACACTATTAGAATTTTAACAAAATTTGATATCTTATTTTATGGGTAAATTTGTTGATAACTATTTTAAAATTAAATATATATTCAATCTTGACAATTAAATTAAAATAAAATATGTTACAAATGTCGAACAAAATAAATATAAAAGCAAAGAAAATGAAGTTAATTGATTTGTAAAATCAACATGATAATTAAGTTCTTTGAACAAATTTATTTAGACTTAATGAATCTTTTAGTAACCAAATTGTTATGATATATATAATTACATATTTCTAGTATAGCCCATAGCTAGTGCATAAGGGTTCCCACCTGGAAAAGCTGGCCCAGGTTGATAGATGGGTTGGTATGGTCCAGGTGTATTTGTTGTAGTTGCAGTTCCAGGAGTAACATGAGGCGCCCGATAGAGTGGTGGAGGCACCGGTTGATGAGTTGATCCTGGTGGGGGATGTTGAAGCTGCCCTTGATTTTGATGATGGAGTTGTGTTTGAGAATTCATTGTAGGTCGATAAACTCCAGTTAAATGCATTAAATTAAGGGGATTCTAGAAGAAAAAATTACAATTCTTATTTATAAAAGAAAAGGTATTTATTTATATTTTTATATTATAGATTAAGTAAATTTATTTTTTCACAGAGAAGAAATATATAGTTTTTATAAATAAATTTCTACCTGTCTTTGTAAGGTAGCTAGAGATGAAGAGTGTTGCTGCATCGGGGCTGAAGTTGGTGGTTGTGGTTGATTAGAAGGAGGAGGGTGAAGAGAGGGAGGTTGGAGTGAAATTGGAGTTGGTTGTGATAAATTTGGAGAATGTTGAATAGGAGGTGGAGGTGGTGGAGGAGGAGGGGGTTGTGGTTGTAGTTGCGGTTGCGGATGGAGTGTTTGTAGTGGTAAAACTGGTTGAGATACTAATGTTACTGTTAATGAAGGTCTAGTATTTGTAGTTGATGTATCGGATGACATCATCATTGATGTGTGTTTAGAGGAAGTATTGGTTGGAGAGGTTGATGTTGGATTTGAATTAGAATCTGATGGAATAGTGTTTGTTCCAGCTTGGAGACCAGCTTCATATAATCTCAGTTCCTCAGGGTGCATTCTTCGTTTATGAGAACGACAATTTGATCCATTGGCAAATGTTCGAGGACAAAATGTACATGTATATGGACGTTGACCAGTATGTAAATTGTGATGATTCTAAAAAATTCAAAATAATAAAAAAATTAAAATAATTATTTGTTTTATTTATTCATTCAATGGGTAGTCAAATAATTGTTTTGAATTTAAATCAATCGAATGTCTAAAATATTGTTCTAGTTTCTAATTGATTAAAAATGAACATAAAAGGTTTGTTTAAAAAAAAATGTGTTTAATTTAATATTATATTTCGAGACTATTCCCATTTTATAAATTATTAATTTTTAAGATTTACTTTTAAATCTTTAGCTCGCCTAAAAGCTTTACCACAAGTAGCACATTGAAAAGCTTTTGTGTCTCTATGAACAACGAGATGCATCCTTAAAGTTCTTCTTGTACTTAATTGCAATTGACATACTGGACAAACATATGGCGTACCTCGATGAATGTCTGAATGAATTTTTAAACGATATTTTGTCTTGAATCTGAAATAAAATATTGAAATTAACAAAAAAAGAAAAAAAATTGTTTTTGGAAAAAAGTGAAAGACATACTTTTTATTACATGTTTGACAAACAAATGGGGTTTCATCACTATGAATGGTTAAGTGCTCTTGAAGAATTCCCTTTGAAGTGAAACTTTGGCCACATTGATCACAAACAAAGGGACGTTCACCAAAATGAATTGCTTTAACATGTGCTGAAACAGCTGATCTACTGCTGAATCTGAAAAATTAATAAAATTAAATATAAAATTTTTTATTTTTATTTTAAATTTAAATTAATATTATTGGATTATTTCTTACTGTTTACTGCAAATATTGCATGGGAATTTTTGTCTTTCTTCTCTAGGCAGATGTACTCGTTCGTGTTGACGTAATAAAGCCTCACAATGAAAACGCCGAGCACATTTACAGCAAACATACGGTTGTTGGTCTTTTGGCACATGACTTAAAATATGCGCATCATAAAGAGATCGTCGATGGAATGGCTTATTACATTCGGGACATCTTAAATAAAGAGTCACATTATTAATTATTTATTATATTTATGTATTGGTTTAAAAAAAAATTACCTAAATTTATAAGCATTTGTATGCTTAAGCCGGTGTTTAATAATTGATGCTCGAGAAGCAAGAACTTTACTGCATTGGCATGTAACTCTTGCAGCAGTATCATGATTCTTTCGACAATGAACCGAAAGTGAATGCCAATTTGTACAAATACGTTGGCAAACATGACATTCCCATCTATCAAATAAATATTGATTAAATACATTTCTTATAAATTCCAAATATTATACAATATTACATTTATTATATAATGTAAATTTTAATTACTTAAAAAAGTTGGAGGTAGCATTATTTGATGAAGCATTATTTACAGATTTTATTTTATGGGAGATTTTATTTTTAGTGGTTTCTTTTTCGTTTTCACAATCATCATTTTCTTCTTTTTGAACATTTTCTTTGTTCGTTTCTTTAATTTGTTCATTTTGTTTTTGATTTTGTTTATCTTTTAAACTTGGTCTTCCTCCTATAAAAATGTTTGAGAATTCAATAAGATATTTGATATATATTTATTTTTTTGAAATCTGGGTTTTTATCTATTTTCTTTAAAATCAATTAAATAAATTTATAAAAATTAAAAAACTGTTCGAAGTAATATAAAAAAATGAATATGAAAATAGAAATATTGAGATATATTTTACGTTTTTTTGGTGGTGTTTTCGATTTTAATTCAGTTTTGACTGATTTAGTTGTTGTTTCTGCTAATGAATCCTTTTTATTGATTTTCTTTTGTTTTGCTTTTCGTTTTGTTCTTGTTCTTTTCCTTGGCTCAGAATCATCGGAGGGATAAAATGGATCTGCATCAATATTTAACGATTCTGCAGAATCAGAATCTTCAACATATCCTTCATTTTTAAACTGAAAACATTTCGAAAATTTTACTAAACCTCTTATATTTTATTTATTCTTATTATTTTATTAAAATTTCATTACATAAACAATGTCTACATGTGCGTTCAAAGATTTTCCATTTCCAATTAATTAGCAGTAATCAACATAATATATTTAATACCTAATCAAATTCATTTTCTCTAAATATTATAATTAATCATATATTTATAGTCAAATCATAAAGATTTAATTAATATAATTTTTAATTTAATCTTATATAAATCCAATAAGAACAAAGTATATACTAATTGATCAATAAATTTCAAGATTATTTCTAAATACAAATCTTAATATATTTATTTTTAAAATTATATTAAAATTTATAACATTACCAGATGCGATGGCACTTAATAAGTTTGTAAAAGGTTCGATATATTGTAATGTAGCATATATATATATATAAATTAAAACTTTTCATAAAAAAATAAAACATAGGAATTACTCTTAGTTCCTGTTTATTTTCAAATGATCAAATATTTTGAACTCGGAAAAGAAATTGCAAAACGTCAAAATAATTTCAAATTACTTGATAAGACGATTAATAATATATATTGCCCCTCTTAAAAAAATTATTTTAATGTGACTTGGGGTGATTTCCCTTAAATAACTACTTTTTAATAAATTACTTCTCCTTATATTCAATATATATTTATAATATAAACGTAAAAATATTATTTATTTTGGCAGAAATTCTTGATAT
Source organism: Labia minor (assembly GCA_963082975.1). Lineage (NCBI taxonomy): Eukaryota > Metazoa > Arthropoda > Insecta > Dermaptera > Spongiphoridae > Labia > Labia minor. The sequence goes on along the minus strand of OY720344.1, from coordinate 38,911,286 downwards.
TTCATTTTATTTATAGGAAACTTACAACCTCCAAATCTTCATTTAAAAATTGTCGTTTAATTAAAATAACATTGGAATCCTCTTCAGGATTAATATCTAGTAATTTTTGAAAAAGTTGTTGAACTTTCGAACAGTTCGTAGCAAAAGTAGAAAAATTTGACAATTTTTCATGACAGGAATTACAAACTATTTGTGGTAACGATGCCTCTTTTTCATCAACCTGAAAAAATTACATTTATCTTCTTAATAAAATCTTTGTATAAGAATTTTAAACTAATACAAATTTAAATCAAATCATTCTAATTTTATAAAAACATATTATTTCATTTATAATTTTAATCCTTATTCTTTTTATTTTATTTAATTTTTTTAAAAATAAGAATTACCAATTAATTAAACAATTTTATAATATATATCTATATATATATATATATATATATATATAGGTATAGATATATATAATCAATCAATCAATATATAACTGGCATGCCTTAAGAAATTTATTGGTTTTTAAAAAAAGACCTTAATGATTTTATTTAAGAACACCCTGTGATAAGGTACAGGGTCATTCATTATAAACTTACACGAAAACCCAAATATTTTTCAATGTTTTCATGTAATTTATTTTCTTTTTCTTGGAATATTTGAATAGAATTGGATTCCAAATTTGCACATAATCTACACCATTTAACCCATGAGTCGCTCATATTAATAAAATGTTAATCAAATCATTTATATCAATTTAAAAAAATATTATAAATTTCATATTAAAATCATTATAGAAAAGCAAATGCCGGAGGAATACACTGTAGTTGAACTTCTATGACATTGATTGGGATAGGAAAAACAAGAAAGATGTTTATTAAAAAATATTTAAAAAAATTAAAATATAATATCTTTTTAATAAATAATGTTAAATAAAATAGTAAGAATAAATAGTTTTTTAAAATTTTAGAAAATTTCATTAGAAAATAATGAATATATATTTCGCGCCATTTATAAATTTTAATGATACATCTTAAAAATATATTATTTTAATGATTTTATGATTTGTTGTATATTTTTATGATTATTTACAATATTCATAATTTAATAAATACTTTGATAATAGTTAATCAATATTTGGGCAAATTAATTATAGTGTATAGTTTATTTATTTATTGAATTTATTTTTTAAGCTTAATTAGAAAAGGATAAATTTATAATTTTAAGTTAAGAGCTATTTTTATTCTAATAAATAAAATATTCTAATTTTATTTATTTGTTAACTTTTAATTTAATATTTATTAAAGATAAAATTCAATTTAAAACTAATTTAGTATTATTAATATGGAATAATCGTTTAATTGATAAATTAATTGTTCATAAACTTTTATTATATAAATTTATTTGAAAATTATTTAGTTTGAGTATTTAATTTTTAATTTACTTAATTATAAATAAATAAAAACAAAAAAAATATTGTTCTTATTAAAAATTAAATTTTATAATCTTAAATCATTTTTCATTTCTTTAATTATCTAAAATTTAATATTTTTAATCAATAATTTATTCGATTCCAAAGTATTTGAGATAAGATTAAAGATTGAAAATACAATAATAAATTATTATAAATTGATTAATTAAAAAAACCTTTTTTTAAAAAAAATATGTATTCTTTAAATTAAAATTAATTTTAAAAAATCGAATGTTCATATTAAATATTTTTATAAGGAATTTCAACTGAAAAATAAAAAGATTTTTATTTTTTTAAATAAGAAGGGAGCGAATAGAGCCCAGGTCATATATTGATTTATTCAGAAGAGAGAGAGAGGATGCTTATGTATCACAAATTTGGTCCAGAGATTACGGATTCTGTGAATTAATTTTAATATTCTTCAATATAGAAACCATTACAAAAATAGAATTATTATTTATCTATGAATAAAAAAACTGTTTAGTAAATCACTTGGAAATAATAAGTTTCTTTCTAATTTGAAAATGGTAAGTTTAAATATAATATATATAGTTATATAATTTTCAAAATTCAAAATATATACATATTTACTTATAATAATATATGATTCTACATATATATGTATTTATATTAAGGTGACCAATTTTTTACAATAAAAGAAGGACAAAGTACGAAAAAGTAAATCGTAAATAAATTAAACATTTTATTAATTTAAATAATATCACAATTATATTTATTTATTATGCTGAATGTTTATGTATTTTATAATCATTTTTTCTGAATTGGAGGACAATTCTTGAGGAAGAACAGAGCCTACCAAAGGATGACTGTCCTTCCTAAAGGAAGACGATTGATCACCATAATAATATCTATAATATTTATTTATCTCTACTAGTTGAATATATTGTTAATTTATCTCAAACAAATTTTTATTTAATATTTCCAAAAATAAATTATCAATTTTTAGTGATCAAAATTTTTATTTTAAAAACATAATTTAAAATTGATAATAATTGAACATAATTGATTATTTTACCTTTATTGTATTATTTATTATTATATAAATTAAATTTATAATAAAACAATAATAATTTAATTTAATATTTCTTGGGAATAATTTGATTTTTTAAAATGCAATTCAGCGATTTCATTTTATTTCAACAATAGGAATCCTTGGAGAGGTATAACTTGAAAGAGGTTACGTATATTAATGGGGATAATAGACTCTATTTTTCTTATGTATGTATTTTTTTAATTATTTGTTTTTAAAAAGAATAAATCGAAAATATAAATTTTTCGAATAAAACACAATTCCATAATAATGAATATTTCATTAGAAAAAATTGACTATATAGAAAAATTTACTAGAATTTTATCCTATAGAAGAAAAAAGTGGATACTCATAACTTAGATGGTACTGATACCTAAATTTAATTTTATTTGAGATGCATAAACTGACAATTAAATTAAATAGAAATTAATCTAATAAAAAAATAAATACTTTTATTTATGAATTTGAAATAAAAAATTTATGAAGGGTTTGGATAATACTGTTAAAAGATTCTCTAAGTTTGTCTATTTTCAAGAAAATATACTAATGTTATATATTTTAAGTTATAAATCAATAAAATCTTTATAAATACAATCATATGTTATTTTGTTCACTATAGTTAGGAAAATTTTGTTTCCTGATTTTCTTCGTGAAAGTTATTGCTGAGGAACCAAATGATTTGCAAAATATGACAAGCACAACTATAAAACCAACTACAATATTTAACGCTACGAGTGTGAAAACAAACATTACTTCAACTGTACCTTTAACTACGAATAATCCAACAAGTATATTAAAAATATAATAAATTCACTATTTAGTTGATCTATTTGAAACATTACACAATTTTTTTTTAAATTCTATATATCTATTTAATTATTTTTAAGCTTCATTTCCTGTAACAACTACAATGTCAGATTTAAATGAAATCACTGTAAAGGTACATGGACCTCCTTCTAAACTTATTCAGCGTTTAGAATCGTTATCTTGTGACATTCCAACTCTGCCAAGTGAATCAAGACTCTGGAAGCCAAATCAAACCCATGAATTATTTTTACCAACTATTATGGTAAGAAAAACATGATTGATTATTAATATTATTAATTTAATTATTTCCAAAAATCATTTACAAAAAAATCTAAAAATAAAAAATACATACCAAGAATAAGAGAGTAGGTCAATAAGTCTATTACTTTTTGAGTTTCCCGTCTCTTAATTGAAATGGCAACACTACTCGTGTCAGTAGGCTACTAACAGCTTACTCATGTCGAAATTTGAATCAGCTGGGTCTTTTAGTTTTAGTTTGACATCCATTAATAGTAGACTACTTTGTGATTTGAGAAGCAAATGGAAAAAAGTGAATTTCCATGAATTGGGATAGGAATTACTCCCTCATCCGACCTATTCTCCGGATTTAGCCCCGAGTGATTATTTCTTGTTTCCAACCCTGAATAAATGGTTCGGCGGAAGGAGATTTGCCTCCAACGATGAAATCATCTCAAAAACGAAATTCTATACGATATTCTCTACAAATCTTATTTCTTGGAAAAAGAGTATAGAGCTCAAAGGAGACTAGGTTGAAAAATAAAATAATTTTTTATCCAAAAACCTGTTTCATTCAAAAAGTCACGGACTTATTGACCACCTATTAAATAAATTATAAATATTGCTAAAGTACTCCTAAAAATTATGAAAATATTTTACTTATTTTACTTATATTTATTTGTATAAATATGCATATACTTAAAATCAAGCAAATATTTTCAAAAATCTATGAATTAATTTTAGTATAAATTTTTAATTTTTTTTATAGATTTAGGTTAAACCTAATACTCCGTTTAGCTTCCTTTTCAGCCAATAAATTTTTAAATACTCTGAAACTTTTCTTGACCAGTAAAATCATGAAACAAGTCTCATATTCATACAAAAATAAAAAGAAATATAATAGTTCAATAGATATTAAATTTTATATTCCTCAAAAATCATTTTAATTAAATAATCCTCTTAACCGCTCAATAATCTTATTTTCAATTCTTCTCGAACTTACATGATTTTAGATTCTAAGTAATTTATTTTATCTACATTTTTATATTTTGATCTTTAAGATTTTATGATATTGGTTATTATATTGTCTTTACAATATTAATATTAACTACAAGTCCCATTTCTTTTCCTGTGTTAATCTGTTAATCAATTCATCCATGAAATCAATGATTTTTCCAAATCTCTTAATTTATTTACATCATCTGGATAGTTTAATACTTCTATAGTTTTGTTTAATTTGATAACATTTGATTTCTCCATATTCCTCTAATCACGTATTCTAAAAAAATAAAATTGGCATAAAGCGTCTCCTTGTTTTAAGTCATTTCGGAATTTTCAAATTTCAATTGTTTCTGATACTTGATACTCTCGACACAAATCCAAATCATAAGAACCAAATCTTTAGAATTCTCATTAAATCTATAATTTAAAAAGTTTTTTTCTTGATAATATATTTTCTTAAAAAAAATCACTCCTAAAAAAATTATTCTGGATTAAAGAAATGTGTAATTATTTTATACATTTAAAGTACTTATCGATGTCTTTTACCAAAAAAATATAAATATAGGTAATTAAGATAATTTTTTTTTATTTTTTTTTTTAACGAATTGTACAAAATTTATGAAATTTATAGGAAGGACGCGCTTGTGAAGATGACGAGTCTTCTTGTTCAACGGCAGCTTCGATATCATGGGAAGCAACTGCTGAAATTCAAAGTGGAGATGTACTTTTAGTACGAATTGATGCCTCTACTTTACATTTACATACTACATCTACAACCCAAACTTCTATTTCAATACCTTCTCTTCCAATTGTTTCTCAAACTTACAAGTAAAAATTTATTTTTGTTTTCCTTTCGAAATAAATATATAATTTAAAAATAATCTTAATATTGGTATACTGAAATTTGATTTCCATCAACATCAGAATCAATATGTAATAAGAAGTATTTATCTATTCAAATTTTGTACTAAGTTAAAAAAATAACTTTGATAAGAAATTGTGAACGAATTTGTTAATGTGAATCTGATTGAAATTTTTTGAATCAAGATTTAATGTAAATTCTAATTAAAAACTTCTTTTCTTATTTAATTAGGGGTCCTCAAGTCTACCAAGTTCGTAGTTCTGGATTTGACCATTGTGATGTAAGCAGCGGACAATTACTTGATATCTCCCCACTCATTGTCGATGGTAAACATGTATTAGCTCTTTATGATAAAGATCTAGACGATGGAGCCAATTCTATAATTGGTAAGTAAAATAATTTTGAACAATTTTCTGATAAATTTCCAGAACTATCTATATGAGTCGATTGAATTCTCCAATGTTTTTTCAATTATTCTTATATCTTTTCTGGTATTCTTTCTCTTTTTGGATCTTTCATTTACTGATTTATGTTAGTTTCATTTGTTAATTTTTCAGTTAATCAAATTATCTTTTTCTGAGAATTCCTAATGGACCATATTTGATTTCTTATTATATGTATCTCTCACCAATCCATAGTACTTTCATCAAATAAGAAAAAAGACAAATGAAATTTGTACCAAATTAAAAATTTAAATATTTTTTTAGCTAGATACTATACTGTTTAAGATGTTTTTATTTAAATAATAAATCTTATACTTAATAAATATTTCTCTATTTTTTAAAATAAAAAAAAAATCATAAAATAGCATATATTTTGAGTATTGTTTATTAGTTTTTTTTATTTCATTTATAGGCGATAAATTTTGACTAATTCTTTTCAAGACTCTAAATAACATTTCCAATAAATATATTTATTTTATTATTATTAACTATTATTATTATTAATAATTTCATTTTTAGTTACTGATGTAAATTGGAATACATGCGCTAAATTACGGGTTTTAGTTAAATCAGATAATTGTGGCGAAGGTCAGGATTGTTCTGGCAAAGGAATATGTTTCTCCAATATTTCTATGGTAAAATGATTGTTGTTGTTGTTAAGTTCAATACCTTATTTTTATTAATAAAAATATTATTTATATTTTATTTACGATAAAATTTATTATAAATCTTTTAATCTTTTATCGCTTATTTTTATATGATTTAGGATATTTTTGAATGTCAATGTTGTCCTGGATTTGAAGGAATTCATTGTGAAGAAAGAGATGCTTGCTTTGAAAGTCCTTGCCTAAATAAAGGGATATGCGTTGATTTATCCCAAGGACATGAAGGCGTATCATTCCAATGTTTATGTCCCTACGGTAAGTGTAATTAAACAATCTCAAAATAATAATTCTCCTCTCTAATACTTTGAATTTCTAGGATTTGAGGGAAAGACTTGTGAGACGAAAACGGATGCTTGTGCAAGTGATCCCTGTCAAGGGGGTGGAACATGTGTCCATGATGAGACATCTGCTCGATTCAAATGTGAATGTCCTACCGGATTAGCTGGACCCTTATGCCAACATAAAGCAGATCAATGTAAATCTTCACCCTGCAGGAATGGTATTTGTGTCGTAGATGAATCATCAATTGGCTTTAAATGTTTTTGCAAACCAGGTATTGTTTTTATTATATGATATTCAAATATAAAAAAAATCATTCAAATTTTAAATAAATTTTTGAATTAATACCAATGTTTCTGACGTCATCTTTAAATTCAATAAATTGCCAACAAAATTTAAATATTATATATGAAAAATTAAAAATATAATTCATACGTCATAAAATAAAAAAATATAATATTATTAAGAATTTATTAAATCCTCATTTCTTTCCATCTATAGATGAATACTAAAACTTGATTAATGTTGCATTTTAGGATTTACTGGTGAACATTGTGAAATTGAGTACAATGAATGTGAGTCCTCTCCTTGTTTACACAGCGGCACTTGTGTAGATCGGGTGGGATCCTATACATGTGTATGTGGGAGGGGATTTACAGGAAAAAATTGTCAAACCAAGGTAATTATTCAGCATAAATATTTTATTTTGTTATTTTTTTTTTTTGTAATTTTATTTAAATCGATTTTTTAAAGGTTGATCTTTGTGATCCCAACCCATGCCATCAACATCATTTATGTATGGATCAAGGGAACAGTTATACCTGTGAATGCCCTAAAGGTTATTCAGGTCCAGATTGTTTAATTCCATCAACCCCGGTAAAAAAATAAATAAATGAATAAAATTAATATTTTTAATGAAAAATTATTATTTTATATTTAATATAAAACTATGAGAGAATTTCTATTAGTCATATTATTATCTATTAATAATAATATGTTTCATGTCTTGTATTTTATTAACATCTAGAAATATGATTTAAATGTAAATAAAAATTTTATACTAATTTTCCGAATAACTGCTGTTATAGATATGTGTTCATAATCCTTGTCTACATGGAGGAACGTGCTGGAGTAGTGTTGATACATTTTATTGTGCTTGCCGACCTGGATACACCGGGCAGACATGTGAACAGCCGTTTTATTTGGAAGCTATTCCTACCCCTGAATTAGCAACACTCAGCCCTGAGCCTGCACCTTTGCCTCTTCCGTTAGATCACCTGCACAATGCATATATTGCAGCAGGAACATTGGCTTGTGCTGTACTCATCGTTGCACTTACGGTTGGTAGATTGAAAGTAATAAACTTAATCTGAGATAACTCAAAATGATTTGAAAAATAAGATAATAATAATGTAGTTAATAATATTGATACATTTGGAACGAAACGATTCTGCAAATATACTGTATATAATTTAATTTTCTCTTAACAAGTTAAAATTTTGTTCATTATTCTGAATCTTGTCCTTTTTAACGGATTTAGTTCCTTATAACTAAAGGAGTAGATTTTTCACACCATTCTATTATTTAAATAAATATTCTTTAAAAAGTTTTCTATATTTATAATAATATAATCTTTAATTCATTAGGTTGCTTCTTGTCATTGTCGAATGCATCAAACATATAAACGTTGCTTTGTACCTGGAAAGGTATTACTATTGCCTTGTAAAGGATCAACACTTAATGAAGATTCTCCTCAAATAGGATTTAAAACACGTAACAGGTATTAAATAAATTTATGTAAAAATTCAAAAATTAATATTGAATTTATAAAATTCAAAAATTAATATTGAATTTATAAAATTCAAAATCAATTCTTAATATTTTATAATGTCAACGTTTCGGTCTGGTATCAGGAAAGTTTGATGATCATATCAGGATGTCGACATTGTTTGTAGAAGAAGTTGAAGAGTTTTATTTTTAAACCTTCAGAGTTTTTCTTGTGGTCTGCCTGCTAACTCTTAGTATAATATTTAAATAGTTATAAATCACCCAATATCAACATATAATACTAAATTCTAAACTTTCAAATGCTCTTGATTATTAAATACCTATAGTATAATTATTACACTGTTTTAAAAAATCAACCCCTACTAACAACCACAAAACAATATGAATGCTTTTTCTATTTAAAAAACAAAAAATACATTTCATTTTATTTGAAATTTAAAAATGATTTTTTTCTTTCGTCATCAATAAATTTCCATATAATAGGAATAACCAAAATATTTGAAAAACATAATTTTGTTATATAGTGATCTTCTTGGAATCAATAGTCCTGGAACTTCAAGTGGAAATTATAATAAATTAGAATCAACATCCGTTTTTGTTCCTGCTCTGAATCAACAACAACAACAGCAGCAACAACAACATTCACAGCAAAAATCACCATTTTCTACACTAGAACCTACAGAGATGTATTATACACTAGATTTCAGTGATAATCAAAATTCTCCATTAATTCAATAAGCTTGTAAACGTTATTTTTTTCTTTTGAAAAAGAAATTACAATATTTATATATTTTATAATATTAATATAATTTTTAAATTTCATTAATTTTAATTTCATGCCTTATTATTAAAAACTTTTAGGCAGAAATTAAAGATAGTCTTTTTTTAATAAAAAAAAAATAGATGATAAGAATTTAGGAAAATGAAACGTAATTGCCTGAATAGTTTGGCTTAATCGCTAAAATCGTCATTTATTATTTAAAAAAAGAATAATAAAATAATTATTTTAAAATAAAATACTATTAAAATACTAGCAAAGAAAAAGCCATTGCTGAAAATTAGATGCTATTTTTGTTTTAATTTTTCTATTATGAAAAACATTGATGTTATTTGTAAACTTTAAAGATTGTTCTTTGATGTTTATATAATTAATTAATGATAAGTAGGAAAAATCAAAAATGATAACACTACTCAAGCATTAGAAAAATTTATCATTTTATTATGATTACTCTTATTATAATTATAGTTTAATCGTTTTCGGAAGAAATTTTGAAAGATTTTTAATGAAATGTGGGATTCACAAAAGATAGATTGAATAAAGTTTTCCAAGTTAATTTTTAAGTTAAATTATATTATTAATCATATTTATTATTTTATACAACATGGAATAAATTTATGAATTTGGATGACTAAATGAGAGTTGAAGGAAAGGACTTTTCTCATTTATATGGTACAATCACATAAAACTTATTTATTTCAGATTTTTTATATAAATAAATAATAAATGGAAAGAATAGAAATTTTTGTAATATTTAAAGACTGTTTTTATTCTTAAAAAAAAATCTGAAAAATATACCATAATAAAGGGAATAATCCTTATATAACAGAGATAACTTTATCTTGAATTTTTCGGTATTATTTAGTACTCATCTAGAGCATCAAATTTTTTCAAATTTTGATTTCAATCTCTAATTTTGGATAAAAGAATTTAGATAAGGACCATTAATTTCTTTTTTTTTGGATAATTTTAAAATATTATAAAAAATATGTATTATAACTCAAAAAATATATATTATATATATTTATATAAATTTAAAATGTTCCAACCAAAATATAATGATTGACATGTAAATTTAAAAAAGTATTTGTACTAAATAATACCAAACATAATTAAAAATGTCTCAGTTGTTTTGATGTGAAATATCCTTTAATTTTAATTTATTTAATTTTCAGACTATTATTATTTATTATTTATTTCTTACTTATATAAAATAACAATAATTACACTTTTAAATATATTTAGAAATTTAAATCAATTTTTAATTAAAAAAATTTGTCAAAAAATATTAAAATTTAATAAATAAAAATATACATATTAATATTAGTGGGAAAGATAAAAATTTTGATCTAAAGAAATAATGCATGAATGAACAAAATCAAAAGAAATAATTATAAAGGGTGTTTTTTTACCAATCATCGTTTGAAAATTAAAGAAAGAAGGATGGGAGAAGGAAATCTTGGGATTCTTCCGAAAACTCCCCCCAAAAAAAATTAATAAAATAAAACATCTTAATAGAGATTTCCAAAAATAATGTTTATATTATAATCAATTTTAAACACCACACTGGATGTATTTGAAGATACCTATTAGTTTGCAAGCACATACAAATCTTTAGCTAAAAAGAATGATTTTTTTACTTAACCCCTTTGTGCTATTTAAATACACCCTGATTAATGTTAAATGTTAATGCCTTTAAAACTATCAAAACTGATACATCAAACGAATATTTCTATTAATATATAATTAATAGAAATTTATAAATATACTAAAACTAAAATTAAAATACTATTATTAAAAAAATCCCTCTATTGGGAAGTCCGAAATTGTCTGTCCCAAAATGCTGATTATTTTTTTATAAAAATAATAATTATTTATTGTTATATATCATTAAAATAAATTAATTACATAAATTACCTAAATCTCCTTTTATTAAATCATTAATCAAATTTGAATTTTATAATTTTTTAGCCTCTATTTTTCATTTTTTGAGGCTCGAGATATTTATTATACGTATGCTCAAAAATTGTCCAAAAATATTAGAAAATTAATTTTTTGGCATGACCCAAAAGCTTTTCTACAAGTTTAATTTCATTAACTTATATATATATATATTATATGATTAATTTAGATTAATATATATATATATATATATATCATAATAGAGATTATTGTAATTAAGATATTTTAAATAATTTCAACATGAAAACTTGGGCTTCACTTCTTTTGATATAAAATCACTTATTAATCCATTTCATTTATTATTTATTTAAATGCTATAATATATGTATATATAAATTATTTATGATAAAAAAATGTTTTTTTATTATATTTATTCAATATTACAACGAATAAAAATTAATCATGTATTAAATATATATATTAACTATAAAAACTAAATAATTAATTAAAAAAATAAAGTATGATATTCAGTTGTTTGTTTTTTAATTTATAAAAAAATATTATGGCTATTATTATTGTTGTTGGTATTATTATTATAATTTATCGTTGTAATCTTTGTGTCTGTCAAAAAATTTAAGCTCAATATTTTCCCTCAAACAAATTGGGAATGCTATTATTCAAATCCATCCATTTAAATATATATTATATATACATATATCTAAAAGTTATTAAAAAAATAATCGGAGTTTAAATCTTAAAATATATATTCATGTATTTATTGTAATTATCTTATATTAATATATCATACTTATAATTATTCTATTGTATTAAATCATAATAAATTGTTATCAAGAATCTATTTAGCTATACTGAATTACTAAATAACTTCATCCAAAGAATCACTTTCTATTTCAGTCCACCACTACCTTACTACTTGTAATTGCTTCCAACAAAAAGAACTTTTTCCTCTCTCCCCAACTATTTACCTAGTATTATTGATGATTTTCCAATGAAAGTTAAATATTAATGCTCTCTTTTTATTCATTACTTTAAAATGGTTTTTGAAAAATTTGTAGAAGAGGGGGATTATTTATTTATATTATATTTATATGTTTTGTAAATAAATAAACTCTTTAGTGATGTTTAAATTAAATTTTGATTTATTAAAATTAAATTCTAAAAGGTAAAAAAACATTGATAAATAAAAGAAACATTATATTTGAATTTTTTTCTTTAATATCAATTGATTTCATTTGATTTATATAGATTTCAAATTAAATTAATTAGAAAATTATCTAGTATAAAAGAAAGTTTCATAAATGGCACCAGCGCAGTATATATGGAACAAATGGAGGAAGAATGGAGAAAAAATCCAAAATCGGTTCATATTTCATGGCAACGATATTTTCAAAATGTATATCAGGGGAAAGACCCAGCATATCAAAGTCCACCGCCTTGGACATTAGGAAGGAAGAAAATTATTCAAGAGATAAGGCCTCAGGCTTCTGTGAAATCGGAAGCAGTACAAGTGACACATTCGGATACGCAATTAAGCAATATAGGTAGAGAGTTAAGAAGAGCCTATCGAAAAAGAGGGCATCTCGTTGCTAATGTTGATCCATTAGGTTATCGATTTTTTCCAACTAAATCCAAGTACGGTATATTTAATATTTGCTTTATTATTCATTCTCTTGTTTGAGACACTGAAATATGTAAATTGTATACAATATTCTCATTATTGTTATAATGGTCAAAAATAAATATTAAAATTTTTCAGGATTAGTTTTTGTAAATTTCCAACTAGAATAAATTAAATAATTCTTAAATTTGCTCTTTGTTATAAATTATATAAGATAATTGCACCTATAGGGGACAGAGACCTAAAGCGGACAGGATTGCAAAACCTTTACTTAAAATAAGAATTATTTTAAAATTACATCCATTCTGAATCATACTTTTTAAAATTTAATCTTTCCAATATAGATTGGCGTAATAATTTGTATAAAATGAATAAGTTAACAATTTACTGACAAAAGAGAAAAATGCATATTTAATTTCAATTTATTTGTTACCAATTCTTAGCAAAATCTTTAATGAGTTAGATGAGTTGTCTTTGTAATTAAACTCTTATATGATTGACTTATGTTTTTAAATTTATATTATTAATTAAAACAGACAATTATACATTAAAGAATCACATTAAGTTTGAAAATTATATTTGTTTATATATTAAATATAATAATTTTATTTGTTCTTTTATTTTATAGTTCTGAATTTCCAACTTGTATTGAATAATAAATAATTAGAACTATTAATATTAATTGAAAATTATATAGAAACTGTTAAGTTATAACAATAAAAATAAACAAACATTAATTTAAATTATAAAGTAAAATGGTTTAACACTATTATATATATTCATAATTTACACCTAAAGCTACTTGTTTGTATAGGTAAAATGTCACTTCCGGTAGTCAGATCATGATGAAATTTGGTATCTGAATTTTTTTCATATTTGTAAATCTATATACAAAATATGAAGCCCAATATCTCGAAGCAAGCTGGTACTTTACTTGAAGGGTAAACGCAACCAGTGTAGGTAAAGTACCACTTCCGGTTAACCGATTTTGACGAAATTTTGATAGAAATCTACAAACTGTGAATAATATCGGTGTACCAAATTTCGAAGTCCTAGCTTGATTAGTTTTTGAGTAAATTTGCTCACAGACAAACATTACATACACCCATACATACACACACACAGACATAATTCGAAAAATGGTATTTTCCGACCCAGGGAGGTCTAAAACGTCAAGATCTATCGAAATCTCGAAGTCGAAATTTTTGGCGATTCCAATACTTCCCTTATACGAAATATGCGGGAAAGTAAAAAACAATTGAATATTTAATAGGACCTCCTTCTCTTATTCCTTCCAAGCCTCGCCTTTCAAAATTTGGAGAAAGTAATGAAAAATAAAGTTTGCCTTATTAAAATATTAATAATAATACCTTTTAATCCCTTAAATAAAGACATAAACTTGTCTTATCCACTCGCACTCTTTTATTTATTATTTCTAATCTAATCTATGGATTAGTAGTATGAGAACATGCAACCAACGATGGATGTAGGAGAAAACCTCCTTAAAATCCCGGAAAATAATACTTATATCTTTCAAGATGATTTTCATTTAAAAAAAAATATTTTAATAATCATATTTAAGGAAAATTAAATCGGATAATAATTAATAATAATCTAATAATTGATATTAAAATTTTCTATAAATCGAATCGATAGAATATTTAAGGTAAATTCTAGTAAAAGATGTTAATGAAAAATTTATATGAGTAAAAAATTATAAAAATTGAAATTATTATATTTTGATAAAAATGGTGTAGGGTTGGGATGGAAATTGTTCAATTTTAAATTATGAGTTTTGATGAAAATATTAAGAGCGACACTAAAAACACTAAGGGATAAGATCCGGAACGAACATCTCCGACAAATAAGCGGGATACAAAATATTGTACAATGGACAAAAACCCGATGAAGAGAATGGGACAACCATGTGGAGAGAATGCATGACAACCGTCTCGCCCGAATAACTAGAGACAATCGTCCTCGAGGAGTACGCAGTCGAGGCGGAACTAAAAGTTGGAAGGATAGCCTTAAAATTACCCCTTCGCCTTAAAAAAAAATTTTGGAAAAAAACAGATGATGATGATGATGATATAACTAGAATTTGAATGTAAATACCTATAATGATAATATAGGGTAAAAGGTCTTACCAGGATTGAGATGTAGCAGGCCGACATATCATTTAGAAAAAATCGTTGCTTTTTACTTTTATACATTCTGTGTATTCACTGCACTTTACATACAAAAAATGAGCTGTGTCTAGATACAGAACTGACTGACGATTTGAAATAAATTAAATTCCAAACAACATTAGGTATATATATATATAAATAATTTTAAAATTTGAATTAAAATGAATAAATTATATTATCTTGGTTTTTATTTTTAGTTTAATTACTCAATAATTAATTATTACTATATTTTAAGTGAAATATTTCCGACAGTGAATATAAAATTAATACATTGTAAACTACTACTTCCGGTTTCCGGATATACTCCAAAAGTTGTTGAATTCATGATATTGATGCTAATTCATTGAGTAAATATACCAAATTTTATCAAAATCTGTTGAGCCGTTCAAACTGTACACGACTATACGGACACACATTGGACGACGGACGGACGGACAGACATCATGCTAAAAATACTTTTTTTCTGTTAACAAACTGCATGATCGATGGAGATATGTAAAAATCTCCACATGTGAAATTTGGTGTCAAAACAATACCTCCCTTACTATAGTCGGTCGGTAAAAACATATAATATGGTAGAGAAAATCCCATTACTTACTCCTTTGATAGTTCCCATTAGGCTGACTGACAATATTTATTTCTATTACATTTAATTAATAATAATCCCCTCTTAGAAAAAATTTTTTTTTTGCTAATCGGATTATCTTTATTTAAAAAAATAAATAAATAAATAATTTAAATGAATTGTATAAAAATATTAGGCAATTTTACTTGTATCTAGCTACAAGAGGCTCTATCCCTGTATCTTTTTCAGCATTAATATATAATCTAAAATCTTTTTATATCTTGTAGCTATCCTGTACATAATTGTATGAAATTTAAATATTAAACTATATAAAAGTCAAATGATTTTTAAATAATATTATATACTATTTTGTGAAATGTATTTGTGATAACAATATTTCTTTCCAAAAAATTATCTATGCTTATTTGAGGGGCGTCATTTAATGTTCACTATCGGGTGCTAAAATTCTATTGCCGGCACTGTTCCTAATTCTTTTTTCCAAATCTTAAGTATTCATAAATAAGTAAGATGATAAAAAAATGTATATATAATGATTGAAGCTGTGCTAATCACACCGGTGATTATGGATAATTCTCAAAAAACTATGCATAATTCCCAACTCCTATTGGAAAATATAATAAAAGTCTCTAACTTTATTTTTATTTGTCAATATTCGGTCAAGGGTGGTCGAGGTGGTGTTGAGAATTAAGTGAAAAACTTTTATTGATTTGTTAAAAAACAACCTGATGATTTAGGCACTATTTAGAATAAAAATTTAATTAAATAAATTATAAACAGATCTAAATGTATTTACAAACCTAAATAAGCTAAAATAAATTTTAAATAAACATTAATTATGTTTAATAGAATGTTAGAACGGAAAGAATTTCCACCTCGAGATGTTATTGGTAACCTTTTGGATGGCCTACCGCCAGAAATTATAAATCGGGTAATTGAAAATAAATATTTATGAAATGTTACGACAATAATGTATAATTACAATAATTTTTCATTGTTAGTTTTAGTATCTAATGTACGAGGGCAGGTCAATGAAACGCAGGTTTTTGGATAAAAAATTATTTTTTTTTATTTTTTTACTTAGTCTCCTTTGAGCTCTATACACTTCGTCCAACTTTTCTCCAATTGTTTTATCCCTTCCAAAAAATTAGATTTGTCGAGGACATTCAAATAGGTATTTGTTTGTGAGATGATTTCATCATTGGAGTCAAATCTCCTTCCGCCAAATTATTTCTTTAGTTTTGGAAACAAGAAATAGTCACTCGAAGCCAAATCCGGAGAATAGGGCGGTAGCAATTCGTATCCCAATCTTAAACTTATTGACCTGCCCTCGTACACATATAATACGTCTAAACTATTAAATCTTCTTTATTTATGTATTTATAGTTTTTATTAAAATTTGTGAAAAATTATTTCATTTAACTAAATTTTTCTAATTAATTTTTATATTTTTATTAATAATAATAATTTAAATTTAGGAATTTCCAGTTTTCTTTGGTGGATCTATGCATAATTGGAATTTTAAACAATTAATTTCAAATCTTGAAAAAGCTTATTGTGGAACACTTTCTTTACAAATTGGCCATATTTCCAATGAGGAACAAGAAAATTTTATAATACGAGCTTGTGAAGATCCACCAAGAGAATTTACTAAGGTATCTACTTTGTATATAATGGTTATAATTAATTATTTATAAAAAAATTTGAGAGGTATTTTTTAGAAAGTGTTTTTACTTTCTAAAAATTGCCAGTGGAATCAATAGTATTTCTAATACATATAATTCATTCTCTTTTTTGATCGAGATATGTGTGATTCACTTTAGAATATTTAATAATAAAGTAAGTATTCCTTATATTGATATTTAGGTTCGATTTTAAGGGAAAATACTAGAAGGGTCAAAAGATATATATAAATGTCTGAAATTATTAGATTTAACCATAGACACTAGTTGAGACATTTTAAGTTATATAAATTAAAATTAAACTTAAAAATATACAACTGAATAAAAGTAATTCGGTGAATTTTCAAGTTTATTGATTTGTTGTTTTATGCGCATTTTTGTCAGTTACATTATCACAAGAAACTTCCTTCTTTTAATAGGTAGAGAGCGCAAAAAAAAGGCATTAGCCTTTTTCGAAATTTGAGCCTTTTCAAGATTTTTTTACAGATCTCCACCGATCTATAAAAATCAAACACACTGGTAGATTTTAAATAAGTTGACCTGTGGCCAGGTCCAAACCGACCGACGGTTTGAAATAAATTAATATCCAGCTACAGAAACAATTTCAAATAATTTTAATATATCTATTAATGTAATAAAAAACAGATATGGATAGAACATAAATATTTTTAATTTTATTTTATTTATAATATATAGCTGAAGTAGCCGGCGTTGCCGGCGTTACCCGAGGCTGTGAAGTCATGAAGGGCTGGGTGACGTCATATAATTTTAAATTAAGAAAAACATAATGAAGATGATTTTTCCCGAGGATAAAACCAATACATTCGTGGTGATATGTAAAAAAATCTCCTTATGTGAAATTTGGTGCGAAAATAACCCTTCCCTTCTTATCGTCGATCGCTAATACTACCACTTCCGGTTTCCGGATTTGCACCAAAAGTTGATCAATTCATCCCACTGATGCATTAAGTAAATATACCAAATTTCATCAAAATCCGTTAAGCCGTTCAGGCTGTACACATCTATACGGACGGACAGACGGACGGACAGACATCATGCTAAAAATACTTTTTTCTGTTAAGAAAATGCATGATTCGTGGAGATATGTAAAAATCTCCATATGTGAAATTTGGTGTGAAAACAATACCTCCCTTACTATCGTCGGTCGGTAAAAACGCCTTTTTCGCCTTTTTTGGCTTTTTTTGGCATTCCGCGCCTTTTTCAAAAAAATAGCATTTTTAAAGCCTTTTTTTTAAAAAAATGCCTTTTTGAAGCCTTTTTCAATTAAAAAACTTGCCTTTTTTAGGCGCCTTTTTTCAAAAAACAGCCTTTTTTTGCGCTCTCTAGTAATAGGCAATACTTTTATCGTAAATATATCAATAAACTTGATGAACTTGAATATTTAATCTAAAATTATTCTTATTCTTTTGAATATTTTTAAATTTAATTTTATGAAACATTTCATGGGGAGGTCAATTTTTAATAAAGGAGGTCATCGTTTTGGACAAATATCATTTACAATAATATCGTTTTTTTTAATTGTATAATGAAGTTTTTAATTGTAAATTATTAATAATAAATTGATACACTATTTAAAGGAAGAAAAGATTGAGATCTTTACATTAATACAAAAGGCCAAACAATTTGAAGTCTTTTTAGGAAAAAAATGGCCTAACGTTAAACGATTTGGCTTTGAAGGTTCTGAAACTGGAATTCTTATTTTTGAAAATTTAATAAAATATGCAGCACAAAGCAAATATCAGGTAAACCATCTATCATAGAAAATATTTTTTTTCTCTCTATTATCTTGTATATTTTATTAAGTGGTATTTTGAAGATTAAATTCCAATATAATAAATAATATTTTAATAAAAATTTAATAATATTTTAATAATTTTCTAGAATTTTTATGTCAAATAAATTCTTTATAGCACTTGAATATTGGAATGGCACATCGAGGACGATTAAGTGTTCTTTCACTATGTTGTTTGGGAAATTATGATAAATTATTCAAATTTTTGAGAGGTGCCTCCATTGCTGAAAGAAACTATTCAGGTGATGTCCATTACCATTTCGGTGCACGCAGGATGAGAACATTTCCTGATGGAACATCTATTGAAGTAAATTTATTATTGATTTTTAATTTGTATCTGAAAGTGTTACTAAATAATTATTAGAACTAGAATCTAATGGGGTTTTCTGAAATTTATTAACTTTCAAGTGAAAAATATAAAAATTTATAATTTTAGACAGAAACTAAATAACTTTTTTAAATATATCTATATATAAGTATATATAAATATATATATTAAATTAATTTTTGTTTTTTTAACTAAAATCTAGGTAACTTTAATTAATAATGCATCACATTTAGAAAGTGTATATCCAATCTTATTAGGACATTCAAGAGCTCAGAATGATATAATGCGCGATGATACTGGGGAAAAAACATTAGCTGTTTCAGCTCATGGTGATGCAGCCTTGTCATCTCTTTGTCCTGTCTTTGAAGGCCTTAGCCATACTTACCCGAAAGGGTTTACTATCAAAG
The DNA here is from genome assembly GCA_963082975.1 of Labia minor. Classification (NCBI taxonomy): domain Eukaryota; kingdom Metazoa; phylum Arthropoda; class Insecta; order Dermaptera; family Spongiphoridae; genus Labia; species Labia minor. The sequence continues at coordinate 38,891,375 of OY720344.1, read as the reverse complement.
GAATGTTTCACGCATGCATTAATAATAAAGTAAGTATAAATGAAATTATTTTAATGAAAATAAATAATGCCTAAAACTTGGGATTTTTATAACTATATCTCACTATAATACGATAGGCCAATAAGTCCGTGACTTTTTGAATTCCCCGTCTCTTAAAAGAAATGGCAACACTGCTCCTGTCAGCTGACTCCTGTAGAAATTTGATTAAGATGAGTCTTTTAGTTTTTGTTTGACATCCATTAATAGTAGACTACCCCGTGATTTGAGAAGAAAAATGGAAAAAAGTAAATTTCCATGGAAATCCATGAATTGGGATACGAATTGCTACCGCCCTATTCTTAGCCCCGAGTGACTATTTCTTGTTTATAAACCTGAAGAAATGGCTCGGCGGAAAGAGATTTGACTTCAATGATGAAATCATCTCACAAACAAATACCTATTTTGATGTCCTCGACAAATCTTATTTTTTAGAAGAGTATAGAGCTTAAAGGAGACTATGTTGAAAAATCAACTAATTTTTTATCCAAAAACCTGTTTCATTCAAAAAGTCATAAATTTATTGACCTTCCCTCGTAATATAAAAATCCTTCCATTCATTTACTATAAAATTTCAAAAATAATTTAATTTCAACCATTAGGAAAATAAATTTTAACAAAGTAAACATGATTAAAGATTTAAAATCCAGACTAAAACATATGGATATATTTTAGGTAGGTTTTACAGCAAATCCAGAACAATCTCGTTCTTCACAATATTGTACAGATGTGTTATTCACTGTTGGAGCTCCTATACTTCATGTAAACTCCGATGACCCAGAAGCCGTTACTCGAGCAATTAAAATCCTTTTTGATTTTAGACATAAATTTAAAAGAGATGTTGCCTTGGATCTTAATTCTTATCGATTGTATGGTCATAATGAGCAGGATGAACCTCGATTTACTCAACCCTCCATGTATAAGGTTGTAATATAATTACAATCTAGTTTCAATTCTAATTTCAATATAATTGTTTACAAACAATTTAATTTAGGTCATTAAAAACAAAAAACCTGTCAATATAATTTATGGAGATAAATTAGTTAAAGATGGAATTATGACTGAGGCTGAAAGAACAGCTATAATAAATAAAATTGAAGAAACATTAAATGTAAGTTTCGTCCTAATAAAATATTTGATATTATTTTATTCATAATTATTACTTTATTTTTCTTCAATCTATCTATCTCTGTTGCTCTACGGAACTCGAAAGTTCTTGGCCGCAGCAACCACATTTATTTTTCTTTACAAATAATATATTAATTGGTTAATTTCAAATTTATGAATTTGTTATAAACTAGCTGCTCAGTCCGCTTTAATAGCTCTTTGCCCCTAGACAGGGGACTCTACCCCTAAACCTCTGAAATAGTATTTTGTTGAAAATGAGTATATATAATATCTTTTCATTTATTTTATTTCAATCAATATATTAAATTCATCATTATTATTATTATTTATTTTATAAATTATTGATTATACTTTTTATTGAATATGTTATAATGAGATACCATATTTCTTATTATACGTTTATTTATTATACTAGTGCAACGGTGGCCAAACGGTGGGAAGGAAATTTAAAATTTAGTTATTTCTGCAAGTTTTAGAAACTTTGTTTTAAAATGTATCCGAACTCTGTCTATTTTATTATAATAGCAACAGTAGAACTATTGCATGCGACTTATTATTAATATAATTAGGTATTTTAATGGCGCACGTATTCGTAATTTTTGCTTCTGTGACTACGAGCCCCCCCCCCCCCATACACACACACAAAAAAGTAAATAATTTTTCTGATTTGGCTCTTAAATATTTTTGATTTTTTAATATGGCTCTAAGTATCACCAAATGTGGCCACCCCTTTAATAGTGTATAATGATATGTAAGAAAATCTAAAGATAAAAAAGACACATGACATTTTATAAAACTAAAACTTACTTTATAACGTTATATAAAACCATATACGAAAAAACTTAAAATATTAATAATGTTAATTTAAATTAATTGATTTAATTTTAGTTCCTTAGGAGCAGTGGCGTACCTAGGGGGGTGCGGTGGGTGCGGTCCGCACCGGGCGGCACTTATCTTGGGGCGGCATTTTTTATATTTAGTTTAGTTGTAAAAAGCAACTTATGCATTTCATATTTATTTTTTTTCTTTCTTGAATAATAAATGATTAATATGAATATTATAAGTTTACTATTTGATTTATATAAATTATGATTAACTATATGATTTCGAATATTATATCTCGGTGTATATAAATGCATTTTAGTGTAAATTTTGAATTCTAATTCCAAGAACAGGATAATAATTTTATTTTATTGTATTCATTAAAATTCGTTGAATTCGTAAACGCATCTCTTTGTTCGGCAATTTTTCCGAACTAAAATTTTTTGATATCAGTTTATAAATGTCATTTCTTTTGAAAAGTTTAGATTACTTTGAAGTGATATACCAATATTTTTTTAAATCATCGATTTTTCTTTTGAAAAGCAGGGCCGGCGGAAAAAATATAAATATAAATTTTGGGAGCATTATACACGATTTTTCTAGTATGAAAGCTAGAAGAGTAAATATTATATTAATATGTTTACTAGTGCATACAAATATGTGTAAAAAAATTTACTCTGTGTATTAATTAATATTGATTAAATAACTTAATAATTTATTTATGTGTATTAATTTATAAAAACCACTATTTGATTGACGTATAAAAAAAGGGCGGCAAACTGGAGATCGCCCCGGGCGGCAAAAGTTCTAGGTTCACCACTGCTTAGGAGAAACTTATCTAATTATTTATATTTATGAGGCGCTAGGGAACTTCCTCTATTCTTCTTTACCCACTTGATTGGGATTCCATGGACAACTTAAAGCTTTGTTGAGCTTAATATAAATTTAAAAAAATTAATTCCTTGGTTTTTTGATTAGATATTGAAAAATTTATAGAGAATTTAAAGAAGAAGGGACCAATACGAAGGGTGAGCAAAAACTTTTATAAAAGACATTGGTCAGTGGGAAAAAAGGAAATAGGAAGACATTAATTACTACATGACACAGAGTATGATGGAACATGGATTATTCGGAGACTATTTACACAAATTCGGACTTAGAGATCCAAACACATGTTGGTTCTGTAGGGGAAAAGATAACCATGCTATATGCATATGCCCAAAATAGAAGGACCTAAGGGAAAGAGCAGAATTGATATGTGGACAAACAATAGACAAAGACAACATCGCTGACTTAATAACTGATAAAGAAACAAGAAAAATAGTGAAACAATTAATAGGAGACATAATGAGACAAAAAGACAAAATAGTTAAAGAACTAGACAAAGAGACAGAGTAGAAAAGCCTAGAAGAAATGTCGAGAGACGGTTCCTGGGTTCTCCTAATAAAAGAGGAAAAATAGGAGGGGGTTCTTAGTGGGTAAAAGTCCCACACTACCGGAGCACAAGAGTATGAAGGTGTCCTTTGAGGATTTTTCCCCTACCTATAATAATAAAAATATACCTATATATACATATATTGGTGATTTTATTAAAGAATTAAATTAAATATAATTTTTTATTATATTATAATTAATTTTTTTTTTCTTTTTTTTAAATGCTTAGGAAGATTTTGAAAAATCTGCTCAAGAAAAACATTTTAAATTAAATGAATTTAGAGATGTAGATTCGCCATATATCGAAAGTTCTCTTACAGATGAAATGCTGACTCCTATCCGAACAGGAGTTGAAGAAGAAACAATAACAAAAGTTTTAAATAGTATCAATGAAATTCCAAATGAATACAAAGTAAATTTATAAATTTAAATTTTATTATTTTTTTTCGGTTTGAGTTACTATTTTATCAATATATTTATAATTTTAGATTCATTCTGGTATAAAAAGAATAATTCAACAGCGGATAGATGCTACTTCAAAAAAATCTCTTGATTGGGCTCTCTGTGAGGCTGTAGCTATTGGTTCATTATTATTGGAAGGACACGATTGTCGTTTAACTGGCGAAGATTGTGAAAGGGGAACTTTCAGGTCCTTTCATTCATTTAATTAATACTATTTTATAATTTAATCAATATTCATAGATTATTTAAATCATACACAAACAAATGTAAAAAATAATTCATTGATTTATACTTAATTGTAAATATAATATAATGTAAAATATATAAAAAATAATAAATCTAAAGACATTTTATTTTAGTCATCGTCATCATAATATTCATGATCAAGACGATGAAATGAAAGTTTATAATATTTTTTCCAAATTATCTTCAGATAAAGCTAGATATTCTTGTTTCAATTCACCTATAAGTGAATTTGGTACTTTGGCTTTCGAATATGGGTAATAATAATAATAATAATATTTTTATCTTGAATTATCTATCATAGGTAGAATCATTATAATTCTTATCTTTAATAGATATTCTGCCTATCATAATAAATCCTTGGTTATATGGGAGGCTCAATTTGGCGATTTCGTCAATGGGGGTCAACCTATTCTTGATGAATATATATCTAGTGGAGAAATGAAATGGGCAAAAAATAGTTCAATGGTTTTGAATTTACCCCATGGATTGGAAGGTATTTATTTATTCATAATTAAAATAAAATTGTACATGTCTTTTTTCTTTTTGTCTAAACTTCAATATATGTAATTAAATTAGAGACACATTCGAATACATTTTTCAAACTCATACTATTTATTTCTTTTACTCCCTTGAATTTGAAGATGACTAAATTTGATATAATATAATTTATTCAAAATTAAATGAATACTTAAAAAAATTATTTAGAAACGTAATAATTTTTAATTTCTAATTTATTTTGACTACAAGCCATGTAGTGATCATTCTTAATATCAGATTAATAATTATATATATATAGATATATAATCATCTTTATGTTATATATATAAAAATATATATTATGGAAATATAAAGGTGCCGGTCCCGAGCATTCTAGTGCTTCGCCTGAAAGATTTTTACTTATGTGTAATGATGATATTCCTGAAGATCCACAGACCCTTAAAGATGCTATAAATCCTGAAAGACAATTATTTGAGATAAATTGGATTGTTATCGCTCCTTCTGTTCCAGGAACCTATTTTCATGCACTCAGGCGACAGGTAAAATTAAAAATTTAATTTATGATTTTTATTAATTAATTTCTATTTTAAAACAATAAATTGAGCACATTTGTATATAATTTTTAATATATTCTTTTATTATAATTTTTCCTTTGTATAATTAAATTGTGAATTAAATAAAAATTAATGTATAAATTAAAGTCATTAATTTAAATGTGTTGGAAAGATATATATATGTTTTTGTTCTACGTTTATATACATATTTGTATATACGAAGAACAATAGAATAATTATACTAAGCAGCAACCAGGTTTATAGATTTTATTCCTGAGTCGTGTCAATGTTAAATACGGGTTCATATCGCGCTGCGATTTTTATAATAAATTTTTATATAAATAAGTGTATATGAAAAAAATTAAAATAGTTCTACAAGTAGGTATATGATATTTTAAATGTGAGTTCAAACAAAATAATAAAATATCGTGTTTGTTTTCGAGTGTAAATGAAAAAATAGAATAAACTATAAACTAATTACTATCAAGGTGATTCACGATTCAATGTTTCTCTACGCTTGGGGAATCCTCATTTTAATAGTTGAGTGAAATCAATAAAAAAAATTTTATTTTGTGTTAATTTTTTTACTTTTATGACATTATAGTATATTTAACAATTATCTTCTACAAATTATTAGTTATTTTTGTTATTTTTTTTTTATCTAATAAATAATTATATTCAAATAATTAATTTAAAAATGTTTTTTTTTACGATAAAAATATTTATTAGTTTATTATTTAGAACTACGATAAAAAATTAAAATATAATAACAATAATTTTATTTATTATTTTTTTAATAAAAAAAAACCAGATATTTAATATTTTTTTTTTTTTTTGCTATTTTTTGAATTATATTTTTTAAAACATAATTATATAATTTAACTTGTGTAAGTATAATAATTTATAAATATAACTTGCTTCTTTTCGTTTCTATAACTTTTTCCCCTTTATAAGGTAAAATTAAATGTTTCGAAGCCATTAATTAATATGTCTCCAAAATTACTTTTACGTCATGCTGAAAGTGTATCAACCTTTCAAGATCTAATGGCTAATCAAATGGAACGTCTAATTCCAGATAAAACAATATCAAATCCAGAAAAAGTTAAAAAAATTATATTTTCATCAGGAAAAGTTTTTTTTGATCTCAGGTCTGTATACTTAATTTATATTTTTAATTATTTTTATATGAATTTTTAAATATGCATTTGATATAAATTACAAATGATATTTAATGTTTTTTTAATTGCATTCACATTAAAAAAAACATTTATAAACATAATTTAAATATACTTTTTTAGAAAAGAAAGAACAAAACGAAATCTAGAATCTCAAATTGTTTTAAATCGTATTGAACAAGTAGCTCCTTTTCCCTATGATTTGGTTCAAATCGAATTAAATAAATATCCTAAAGCTCTTGTGACTTGGGTTCAAGAAGAACCAAAAAATCAAGGATATTGGTCATACATCTCCCCTAGATTTCGATTTTTACTAAAGGTTTTACAACTTTAAATTCAATTTATTATTCATATTTATTATTTATATGAAAACAACATTTTCATATTTATATACACTCTAAATTATTTATTTAGGATAGAGATGACAATAAGTTAAGGTATATTGGAAGACCTGCAATGTCTGCTTCAGCTCCTGGAGTCGCCCCTCTCTATATTCAGCAAGTTAGAAAAATGTTAGATGATGCTATGTTTGTCTCGTAAATTTTAGTTGTTATTTGTAGAAATAATCTAATTTAAACTTATAAAAATTCATAAATGTATAAATTTTTATTGAAAAGTAAAATTAAATTAAATGTTAACTTTTCTATTTTATTATTACACAAAACAGGATTAAATTAATAAAAAATCAGTAGTTTTGGTATTTAGCAGTAAAGTATTTATAACTTGTTATTTTATGACTCTGAGGAAAAAAGCTAAAAAAATACTTTGATCTGAAAATTTTTTGAAAATTCCAAAATTTAAGAATTTAGTCTTAAAATATATTCAATTTTGTATACTGAGAATTGTATAATTCTAGACAGTTGATTGATATGTATAATAAGTATCTTTACGAAAGGTATATATTGTTTTAAGAATATTGAGGGTATTTCCGTAGATTCATTAATTAATTTTAAATGTATTTCATAATTTTTTAATTGTTATTTCAAATAATCAAATATATAAATTATTTAATTTATTCTAAAAGCTCTCATTTTAACATGTTCCACGGGATTTAAATTCTTAATCGATACAGGGACGGACATATCAGTTTTTCCCGCTTCTCCCAAACAACAAAAGCATAAGCAGAATCGGCAGCTTTTTGCAGCAAACGGATCTTGTATTGATACTTACGGCGAAAAACTTTTTGATCTTGATTTCGGGTTATGACGTAAGTTTAGATGGCCTTTTACTCGCAAAAGTATAGAATCCAATAATAGGAGCAGATTTCTTAAAATATTTTGAACTATTAGTGGATTTGAAAAATAAAAAATTAATAGACATAAAAACATCACTGACAGTATTAGGGACGCTCTCGCAAGAATTTTCGACATCAGTTCATGTTCTTGAACCTAATCATACATTTTCAGAGATTATAAAAAACTATCCAAATTTACTGAAAGATAATCCAAAATTTCATGACATTCAAGATGTTAATTATCAACACACGAGGTCACTGCCAAAGCTAGACGATTACACCCTGAAAAAATGCGAATCGCGAATTTCAACACATGATCGATTTAGGAATATGTAGACCATCAAACAACTCGTGGTCCAGTTCTTTGTTGCTAAAAAGGATGGATCGTGGAGACTATGCGACGACTATCGAGCACTCAACGCTGTTACTGTCCCAGATTGCTACCCAATTCCTCACGTAAAGGATTTTAATTTTCTCGAAAATTAATCTCGTTAAGGCGTATCATCACATTCCAATATCACTTGAAGATATTCATAAAACAGCTATTATAACTCCTTTTGGATTATTCGAGTTTCTCAGAATGCCATTTGGTCTCAGAAACGCGGCACAGTCATTTCAACGCTATATTCACACAATTCTTCGAGATTTAGATTTTGCTTATGCATACATTGATGACATATTAATAGCTTCAAACACATAAGAAGAACATGTGTCTCATCTACATCAACTATTCGAAAGACTAAACAAATACTCCATTAATATTCAACTTTCCAAAACGTTTTAGTCACATTAACATCAATATCGTAGGACCACTACCACCATCCCAAGGTTAAACTTACCTTGTCACGATGATCGATAGGTTTTCTAGATGGCCAGAAGCTACACCTGCAGTGAATATTTCTGCAGAAACCATCGGAGCCGTTCTACTTACCACATGGATCTCACGATTTGGAATACCTAAATACATCACAACCTTCTGATGTAATATATTTTTATCAAAGATCTTAATACTTTTCTTTAAATATATGCATGGATAAATTTAATAAAATAAAATTTTGATTCAATTAAAATCAACTAAATATGTTAATTAATTTATTTGAGTAACTATATTGTAAACTTAATTTTTTTTAATTAATTTAAATTAATTAATTAATTCAATTATACTTAATTTTAATTAATTAATTAAATTTAATTTAGATATAATATATGTTATTCAAATTTGTGAGTCGAGTGGAAACACTCCAGATTTTTTAATTTATATACAATTTAATATTACGTTTTATTAATAAAATATAACATAAAAGAATATATTATACATAATAGTAAATAAAATAATAATACTATAAATAAATTGTAATAGAATATAATTAGTTGGATTTATAGCTAATTTAAAAAATCTACCCAATTTTAAAAAAAAATTAAAAATTCCTCTTTTATATATATAAAGTATTTTAAGATTAGATAGATAATGGATAAGTGATTTGAATTGATGACTTCGTTTGTTTTCTAGCAAAACACGATAGGTAAATTTAGGTTGGAATGTGGTTACTCTGGCCAAGAACTTTAATATTCTATATATTTAAGGATTTTTAATTTATAATTTACAGAAGTTGCAGAGGCGGACTAAACGCCCGGGGCCCACCAGCCCGAGGGGCCCACCTAAACCTAAATAAAAATATTTCCTTAAAAAAAATTTAAAAAAACTGTTGAGTTTATGGATAATCGGAGTTTAAATAAAACAAGTTATTCTTGATACAGATCTTTATTGAACAATAGATCTTTATTCGGTCGTGTTTGAACCCCGAGTATCTTAAGAAAAAATAATCAATTTTGGGTCTCGGCGACCACAGTAAAAATTATGTATTTTTTACATAAGTACTATAAATGTAAGTATAAAACAGCCTAAATTATAATATAAACAAAATTTGTCTTTCAATAATAATTGTAAATAACAGAGGGCCCATTTCAATTTTACCGCCCGGGGCCCCCAATCAACTTATCCGCCACTGAGAAGTTGTGATTTACACAAATTCACAATTTTTAAATACTTTTAACTTACGAACTTACGAATTATAAATTATTTACTATTTTAAATTTTACAAATCTTTTTTGTTTCTTGATTCCCTCTAGTGAAAATAATTGGAATTAGAGATAAAAAAACAATATTTTGAAATCTTCAAACATTTTTTAATTGATTGAAGTTAACGAACGGATCGTCTATGAATTGAAGTTTATTATTATTTTCATTTATAATGAATTTTACATTTTCATTTTTACAAGACACTATAACAGAAGGTAATTTATTCAATGTGTCTTAGTTAATGAACATATAATTTGAAAATTGTCCAGATTAGTTGTCATTTAATATTACTTTGAAGGGGAAAATATTGAAGATGATCCTGAAGATTTATCCTGGTACTCAGCTCAAGAGATTAAAAACATTGACACTATTGAAATGGAGATGGATAATTTAAAAAAAGAATCCTTGGATCTAAATGAAATTAAATTAACTTATTTCCAGCCAAATCAGATCATAAACAATATATTAAAACAAAATTTAGATGAAAATTTAAGAGAGGCTCACACTTCTCACTCCGACCTTATTCCATCTATATATGAAGGTATAAAATATATTTTTATGAGGAACATCTCATTAAAATAAGAAAACTTTTAATTTATTATATATTGATTAAATTACAGGAGGATATAAAATTTGGGAATGCACTTTTGATTTACTTAATTATATGTCTAACGATCTATATGATTTTAAAGGAAAAAAAGTTTTAGACCTGGGATGTGGTTCTGGATTATTAGGAATTTTAGCTAAACTTAAAGGCGCTGAATTAGTTCATTTTCAAGACTATGTAAGTGATAATACGTTTTATGATTAATTGAAATGAAATGTATTTATTGGCTTATCCTCAGTTGTGTGACAATTCGAATAATTATAATAATTATAAAAACCAATTATTTTATTAACCAGTGGATTAATTATATTATATTAAAGTTTAATATATATTCAACATATGGTTAGTTAAAAAAACAAAAATTATTCATTACCTCAAATTCACTTATTAGATTTCTAGATTTCTTTGAGGTGTAAGTAGATTAATAAAAATTAAATTAACTTCCTACTGTAATTGAAAAGACTAAATTGAATAAAAACAAATATAATGTGAACAAATACTAATATAATATTAAAATTAAAAATAAGTTGACCTGTGGCCAGGTCCGAACCGACCGACGGTTTGAAATAAATTAATTTCCAGCTACAGAAACAATTTCAAATAATTTTAATATATCTATTAATGTAATAAAAAACAGGTATGAATATAACATAAATATTTTTAATTTTATTTTATTTATAATATATAGCTGAAGTAGACGGCGTTGTCCGTGATTATAATAAGGAGGCTGTGACGTCATATAATTTTAAATTAAGAAAAACATAATGAAGATGATTTTTCCCGAGGATAAAACCAATACATTCGTGGTGATATGTAAAAAAATCTCCTCATGTGAAATTTGGTGTGAAAATAACCCTTCCCTTCCTATCGTCGATCGCTAATACTACCACTTCCGGTTTCCGGATTTGTACCAAAAGTTGATCAATTCATCCCACTGATGCATTAAGTAAATATACCAAATTTCATCAAAATCGGTTGAGCCGTTCAGGCTGTACACATCTATACGGACGGACGGACGGACAGACATCATGCTAAAAATACTTTTTTCTGTTAAGAAAATGCATGATTCGTGGAGATATGTAAAAATCTCCACATGTGAAATTTGGTGTGAAAACAATACCTCCCTTACTATCGTCGGTCGGTAAAAATTATATATTATTTTATTATATGAGTTGTAATCCGCTATAAAATTATTCTTTATAAACAATTTTGAAAATATATTATAAATATTAAAAAAACGATTTAATTCTAATTCATGAAAATGGGCCAAAATATCTCTCTCTCTATATATTTTCCAATTATAAAATATTTAGATTCCTTCAACTTATATTAATAATATATCAATATTTACTATAAATATAAATATATTGAAATAATTGAATGCATTTTCCACCATTAATTTTAATTATATAACAAGTCATTTATATATCATTCTATTTATTACACTTTTAATGTTTAAAATATATAATTATAAAATATTTCTATAACAACCATTAATAACAACCATTATTAAGCTTCTATTTACATACTTTTTATTTAAAATATTTTTTACTAACCTATATATATTAACAATTTTATTATTTTTTTTCAGAATCATGTGGTTTTATCTGCCTTTACAATTCCTAATATAAAAATTAATAATATTGCAAGCAATGATTATAATTGCTTTTCTGGAGATTGGGAATCTTTTAGAGAACTAATTTCAAAAAAAAACTTAAACTATGATATTATCTTAACTAGTGAAACTATTTATAATCCTAGTAACTACAAAAAATTATATAAGTTATTTGAAACTCTCTTAAAACCTCTGGGCAAAGTGTATCCTTTTTTGAACTCTATGAATAATTTGTAACGAATATAACTTTTTTGGTCTTTTGGCGATCACTTGAAAAGCTTTGTTTTTCTACTTGTAAAATCAATAAAAATGCTAGGACCAATTCTAGCCGAAAGTGGAGAATCTAAAAACCACTTTAAAAAAATTTTGTATTGTACGATATATTTAAGGCAGAACAACAAAATATCTTATATTTTATTATCTATTGTGATAATAATTTAAATATTTTTTCTTTAATTTTTATTCAGAATTCTTGCAGCTAAAAGTTATTATTTTGGTGTAGGAGGAGGTATACAACAATTTGAAGATTTAATAAGAATTAAGAAATTTTTTAAAAGTAAAGTAGTTTGGAAGACTGATGAAGGTATTAATTTACAATTTTTTATTTGTTTGTAATTTTTCTTAAATATCTATTAAAATATTTTATGGTAGGTGTGGAAAGGATGATTTTAGAGTTAACTAAGGACTAAGCCTTTCATAAACCCATCCGTCTTCGCCTTTATGTACGAGAGAAGAGTCAACCAATTCGTCTTGATTCTGTTTTCGAAATCGTATACGATCATGTAAACGATTTGATTGTCCTTGCCAAAATTCGAATGCCATTGGTCGTACAAGGTAGCCACCCCTAAAATAATATAAGACATGTTTACATAGAAATAAATTTTAATATCATATATATATATATATTATAAACTATGTATTATATGTTTACATTTTTTATCAGAAAAAAAATATAATAAAATACTATATTTTTTATCTTATTTTTCTTTGTTTAAATAATCCTATCTTAAAAATAAAAATGATTATGATATGAAAAAAATTATATAAAATATTAAAAGAATATTTGTTATTTTTAATTAATAGGTGAAAAATTTAAGTTTAAAAATACTTTATTTATATATTTATTTTATAAGGATATTTACCAAAAGTTTGGCCTAGGTATTTCTTTTCCTTCGTATTCTTTCATGAACTCTTCTTCTTTTTTTATTAAATAATCTCGATTTGGAATAATTGAACTTTGAATGCTTACAGAAGACCCAATTTGATTATCCCGAGGTCGTGATTTAAAATATTCATCGGAATCTTTTATATCAACTTTTTCAACTAAACCTTCAACCCGAACCTAAAATTAATATATTTTAAATATTTATTTTATCATGAATATCTTATAATTATACCATTCTTCGAAGAGGTTCCCAATAAAATACAAGAGCTGCTTTTGGATTCTCATCCTATAAAATGAAATAAAAATAAATATAAATTTAATATATATATATATATATATTAATAAAATTATACAATTAGATATTTTTCAAAAAATAAATAGATTTGTTTCAATGAATATTATAAAACATATGGATACAAACTAGTTTGGAATAGATAAATGTATCAGACAATGTAAAGAGTTATTATAAATATGATACTAGAAACTTTTATAAATAATAAAAATTATTCATATTTTATTCATTATGTATTATGGAATGTCTAAACTCAATTTATTGAAATAATAATTTAATATGCATTACCAATTCTTTTGCTTTTCGGCTTAAATAATTAGTATAAAATATAAACCCGTCATTTGAAAAGGATTTTAATAGAACATATCGTGCAGATGGAAAACCTTCTCTAAAAGCAAAAATTAATTAATAAGTATTAACATATGTATATTGAATAAGAAAATACCATACTTATTTGAAGTGGCAAGACACATTGCATTTGGTTCTTCAATTTCTGGGTGATTTCTTACATCATTTATCCATAGTCGAAATTGACTAAATGGTTCTTTACATTTTATTTGATTTTCTATAAAAGTATCATGTTTATTTCGATATGTTGCACGAATATCTAAAAAATATTTTTTTAATGATTTGTTGTTCAATAGTTATTCAAATTATTTCATTTTATCATACATACTTCCGAGATTTATTGTATTTTGGCTCATGATTGATGATGAAAATTTAAAGTTTGTTAAAATAAAAGATGTAAATGAACTTTGATAACTTCTTATCAATCTCTTCCCTAATCGAATCAAAGTTGTAGGGGTATGAACACGTGCCATGATGTCAAAATGACAATTCGTGTTTATAAATAGAGAATAAATATTTAAAATTTTTAATCCTTAACAAGACTAAAATTAGAAAGTTATTTTAGTTATTATATATATTGTATAAAAAATGTTTTAATATTTTAATATAAATAAAATATTGATTTTTTTATTATGAGTCATTTTATTAAATTTAATTTACGACTTATTTGAATTATAAAGAAAATTTAAATTATATTTATATTTTAAAATTTTAAATAAAAAAAAAATTATAATAATTATATTTTTATAAAAATAATACTATGAGTAATGAAATTTTTAAGGAATTAATCTATTTTTTAAACTTATTTTTGATTCTCATTAATTAAAAATCACAAATTGAAAAATATAATATTATAAAATTCAAAATGTACTTTCTTTTGATAATATCTATGACTTTCGCTGAACTGAAACCCAAGCCCGCCATTTCGTGCCCACGTGTTTTAAATTTATTTCCAAAATATATTATGGACACAATTGCTATTTATTCAATTTACTCCGCAATATCATGTGTATTATTAGCATTAGTTGTTCGAACTTATATTATTTTAAGGTAACGAAGATTTTATAGTTTTATTTAATTAAATAATTATTAATGTGAATAAATCTTTTAGATCTTTTATAAAACATAAAGTTAACTGTTGGTTTTGTAATTTGAATTCATCGGTATCATATAATGACAAAATAACTGGTTGGAATTGTCAACATTGTGATCAATATAATGGGTTTAATTCAGTGAGTATCCTATCATTTATTATATTACAACTTGAGACCGGTGACATCTATTGTGATATAAGTCATTTTACTATTTGATTAAATTCATATAAAAGCTATGAAATAATAATAATAGTTTAATTAATAATTGAAGAATTTATTTATTTTTAAATATATAATTATAAATATACAATTATTTGAACACATCACTATAATAATAATAATAATATAAAACTTAATAAATCTTTATATTTAAAGGATGGAGATTATAATTGTGAAATACCTGGTCAATATATAAACCAATATTTGGGAAATCACATTAATCAAGAATCTTCCTCTACACCTTCAAGAAATATATTATGTGAAAGATGTACAAGTAATTTTGAAATTAAAGTAAAACAATTAGCTGATTTTGTACCTGTGGATGAAAATGATTACGATAAAGAAGTTGAAAAATTCAGGTTGATATTTAATTTATATTAAATTGTTGAATTAATTTGAAAAAAAGTTAAATTTTATTTAATAGAGATTCTTTAATTTTAGTAATTTTCTTGAACAAGCTTATCCACTTTGTGATCAATGTGAGGAAATTTCTCAAAAGAAAATAAATGAAAAAAATGCAAAATTAATTGGTGATTTAGTTTATTACAAATTAAAATCTTCCAAGAATAATCAAAAAGTATATTTCTAAAAATAAATTTTAATTTTTACAAGATATCTTAATTATTAAATTTTTTTTAGATACACTTAAAATATTTAATGACAAATCTTTCTTTTAAATTTATTAAATACTCGATGTTTATTTTATCTAATGTTCTTTCTTTTGGATTTATTTCACCATCATCTTTTGATTATTTACCTAAAGAACATAAGAATTTATTAGGAAATTGTTATCAATGGATAAATATAAATCAAAAATTATTTATAATTACAATGTTATGTCTTAATTTATTGTTAATTGTTAATAGAAAATTACAAAAAGCACGTATAGCATTATCATTTTTATTTTTTGCTACATTAATTATTCAGTATTATCATTTTCATAATGTGGAGGTAACCCTGCATATTTTATTATTATTATATATTATAACTATAGCACTATATTTATTTTATTTTTTAGAAATACTTTATTATAATAACTTTATTATTTAGTTATTGTATATATATGTACGATTTATTTAAAAAAGAAAAGAAAATTAAAAAAATATCACCTAAAATCAAGAAAAATTATAACGTTGTTAGGTAAAATATAATATTTTATTTATATTTATCATAAATTTATAAAAAAATTAACAGAATCTTTGAAACAAGATACTTTTTTCTAATAATATTTTTTAATTATAATTAATCTTTTTTTTTAGAAGACTGCATTTACCTCGCTTAGATAAAGATGTTCCTAATTTGGATAGCCTTTCCATTGGAACCAGAGAGAATTTAAATAATTCATCAAAAACGAATTCAAATTTTTTGGGAGTAAATCCATTATTTGAATCATATCGGATGAAAAACAATATAAAACCTCGTCAAACCTTACTTGCTCAGTATGTTTATTAGATCATTCTATGTTTTTAATTTAATGTAAAACTCATTTTAATTATTTATTTTATTTATTGTTGCCAAATAAGGTTGACTCACTTATTGATTAATTTTTTAATTGAGTATTATTTCCCTTATAGCTATAAAATTTAATTTTTTTTAACAAATTATTTTTAAACGAGTCTATTAAAGTAAAAAATATTGTATAATCTCAAAAACTTTTATTTATAGAAATGTTTAAAAATAAGAATTAACATACATATCTAATTAAAAACATTTTTAAATTACAGAAATTATTTTTTTTTTAATTTTCATAATATTATATCATCAAATTCTTTGATTTCATAATTATCTTCTTGGAAATTGTAAAGTTAAATAAAATTAATCATTACATTATTTACAATGATTGTCATTTATATAAATTTTTTGATTTTACCAAACTTTGAAATTTATATATACATGTACATATTTTTTTTGGATTGAATATTTCGTTAGACATAAAAATAATTAAATAATATAATATTATAATAAAATATCAATTCCAATCTCAACCTAATTATATTTTTTCAGGCCTCGATTCCAATTTCAGCGTTCATCTAATAATTCCAATAATTGGGCTTCAACCTTATCTGAATGTGGAGGCCCTTCTCAATCATCTAGCCAAAGTTCTGGTATAGCATCCCTGAATGATTTAGATACTCTATCTGTTAGATCTGAACCTGTCTATCCAAATACTCGTGTTTTTAATCAACATGCTACTTTAGAAAGGAATAAATTTCTATCAAGTCCAAGGCCATGGTCCCCAACACCTTCTCAAATTCCATCTTCTCAAAGTCCACCCTTTTGGACCAATTATGAGAATTTTAATCCACATATTATTAAAAATTGGAATCATTCACCTCAAGCAAGTTTTAATTCTCAATGGTCACCAACAAACTCACCTTGGAGCTCATCAGATCCTGGGTCAATTTCAAATGTCTCATCCTCTTCTCCACTTTCACCTTATTTCTCACCATCATATCAATATGTTTCACCTAGAGAAACGATTATTACATTTCTTCTACAAAGTCGTTTATTTATTTTTTTACTTGGCCTTTTATTTATTTATAATCTTGTTGATATGTTTGTATCTGGATATCATTCTATATTTTTACCTTTAATACGATTAGGATCTCAGGGCATGATTAACAGTTAGATTCTATATAAAATTCAATCTTGATCTAGTCTATTTCTACATTATTATGAGAATTTAATCAATCACCTTTAATTAATAACCAAAAGATTTTTTTATCATTTTCTTAAATCTTAAAATTACACTGCCATCTACTGACAAAAATAAGCTTATCAACTTATTAGTAAAAGACTGACTAAAATTTGTACTTGATATTTATTAAAAATATACAGACATCAACTAAAAAATATTTATTTGAAACCTTTATTTTCTATTATTTTTAAAATAAATAAAACTTATTTTATTAAGCAAAAATACCTTTATTTTATAGTTCTGTACATAAAATATACAACTATGTTTTATATTTGGGGTTTTATATAATGATTTTATTTTTGAGCAAATAATTTAGAATTTGATTTTAAAAAGATAATTGGAAAAAATTATTTTATTTATATTTTATATTTTATTTGTTTGATTTTTAAATATAATAATTATAAGTTTATTGTATTGTATGTACTATCCAAACTTTTTTAATATAAGAGACAATGAGGAATTTTAAAAAAATGTTTCTCAACTTTTGTCAAATAATTTTATCGAATGTAATGAAAAACTTTAAATTTTTTGATTATATAAATTAAACTGTTTTCTATAATTATTTTCTTAATTTTTGTATATTTTTTAAAAATAAAAAAATGTAAAATTGAAAAATTATAAATATATATATATATGTATATTAATAAAGTATCACTATAAAATTATCACAAATTAGTTTTTAAATTAGAGTTAGAAGAGAGCTTAGTTGAATGAAAAACTTAATTTTATCAGAAAGCTTAAAAATTATCCTTTAAAATAATAACATGGGTAAATTATAGTTTTAAAATACTGCATTTCAAAATAGAATAACAATATATTTAAAAGAAATAAATTCTATTAAGTTATATTAATTTCCTATTAAAAGAGACCATTCCTAGAGAAGTTCCTCAATGACAAAAGCCATATGTGAAAGAGAATTACATTTTCTCTAATTCTTAACGATTAATAAATATACCTGATTGTATATACTGTAATACATTTTTTAATTCAAAGGTCCTTGTAACAAATAGTTTAATTGATGAATTATTTATCTACTAATTTTTCTGACAACTTTTCTTTTAAAGAATTATTTTCGATAGATTCTTCAATACTGTAAAATATGTTAATATCAAATTTCATATTGAGATATATATTTATATTATAATTTTTCAGGTTTTAATATTTACCTTTTAAAATGGTTTTTATAATCATCAGTTTCTCCAGGCCACTCACTAGATTGTCCTTCAACCCCATCTAAAGGCCTTACGATATCACCCTAAATTTAATAAAATATTTGTTGAAAGTTTAAAAAATAACAATTATTAAAAGGCGCTCGAATAAAAACACCCATTAAAATGACGAATTTTTTTAATAATTACCTCAATTTCTGATAATTTATTGAGAGGCGAAGAACTTCTTGAACTAGTTTGATCACATAAATTAAGTTGATGTTCAAAATCTGTTGTGAGTTCGGACCCAACTCCAGGTTCGCGAAGTTCCTTAAATAAACATTATATGAATATTAGTTAATAGTTATTTTAAAAAAAATTATGCCTTACTTTTAATGTCAATTGATTCCTTTGAAAGTGTATTTCTTCAGATATCGCTTCCAATTTTCGTAAACTTTCTGCATAAGCACATTTACTTCGAGATACTGAGGTTTGAAGAGATTCCACTTTAGATTTTATTGCCTCTAATTGCCCTTGACATAAAGCTTTTTCTTCAAAATATATCCGAGCTTTTGAAATATTTCTTTTTAATTGTTGTTCCAAATGTTGTACCTATTAATATAATTATAGTTATAATTTTAATTGTAGAATATATATACATATTACTTTTAATATTATTTTATAACTGTTGGCAATACATATATCAATTAGGCAAATAATTTTAGGATTATATTACGAACTTTAGCTTCATCTTGGTGAAATTTTGCTGCAGTAATTTGATGATGTCTTGAAGCTGTAGCTCTCTGAACTTCTGCCTCAACCACTTTACAAGTTGCATGATTTAACATCTCTTGCCAGGCTGTGTCAAATTGCCATTCATGTTGTTTTGAAAAAAATCGCGCTTCGGCCAATGTGACTGTTTCTTTAGCTGCTTGGTGAATTTCTTATAAAGAAAAATAAATAAATTATCATCCTAAGTCATAATTTAAATATGAATTCATTCAATTTTATTTTGTAGCAAATTTTTTCGTTAATTAATAATTTATTATATTTCTATATAGTAAATAAAATAAATAAATTTAAATTTAATATATTTGTTTACAATAATTTTATTTGTAAATGATAAAAAAATTAAAATTTCGAAATTCTTGATTTGTTTAAAAAGAAAAACACATTAAATTACTTACAATTTTTAAAGAAATAGTGGTGGATTTAAATTTAAAATAAAAACAAAATTACCATTTGCTCTCTGAAATTGAACAGCTGCTCGTTGGCATTCTATTTGCGAAGTTTTAGCTATTTCTAATGCTTCAAAATAAGGTCTTGATTTAGGAATACATGACCCAAGTTTTTTACTTAAAATTTTCAATTTTTCAGTTGATTCATTTAATAATAATCGAAACTTCGTATTAGCTTCCTAGTAAAAAAAACAATGTGATTTAAAATATAGTGATTGATAAAATTTAATTTCGAATATTAGAAATAAGAATTACAATTAATATATTATACTATATTCTTTTACTTCAACCATTTCAAATGTTACAAACACTTTATTAGGGATGAATTGATGGAGATTCTGCTTATTTAATAAACATTCGTACTTTAATCCTACTACAATTTTAGAATGAAAAAATAAAAAAATTTCAAATGATAATTATGAAACATTACAGAGTTATAAGCAACCCTGATATTAATAACAAAGATTTTGAAAATTGAAAAATTCACAAAAAAGCGAATCTTGAGTTTAGTGTTTCATTTGAATGGTAAATGGAGTTTTATAAAATATATATACTATACACCATTGTTAATTAAATACAGTAAGAATATCTTTAATAAATAATAACAATGCAAACTAAATGTTTATGTAAGCTAAAATTATTAATATAATTAGTGCACCAGCAATTTTAAGTTAATTTATAATATACTTTTAAGGTGATAAAATTACATCTAGTTCGATTTCCAATTTATTAATTTCATCTGTAGCAGAATTAAGCTTCTCTAATTCGATCTAAAAATAAAAAGAGTATTTGTAGATCATATATCAAATTAATTAATTTTAAAGGAATAACTTCAAAAAATTTTTACTTGTATCCTCGGGTCTAATTCTTCCTCTTTTTCTTTCTCTTCTTCTGAAGTATTTGATTCCATTGAGCGATATAATTCAAATATATGTAAATTTCATAATAAACATTATTCAATTTGAATAAAATTTTATTTGATAGATAAGAAATATGAGGTCACTTTATTTATGACAGAAGTATTTTAGATGAATCTTTTGTTATAAATGTATTTAAGGATACGTTTTTTATCAACTTTTTAAATGTTTAATATAATATATAAAATGATATAATAACTAAATAACTTGAATATTGTTTATTTATAATGAATATTTAGTAAATTTTAATAACAAATATAAAAATTGATAAACTTATAATAAGTTGGTAATAAAAGGATTAGCGGGAAAATCTAATTTTTTATCTCTTAAATTGTATCCATTATCATTCATAGTGGTAAGGATGATGTCATCATATATATATATATAATTATTTCATATATTACTTTCGTAATCACAACAAATTAATTAATGGGTTAATATAAACGTTAATCATATTTTAAAAATTCATAAGTAAAAATACAATAATTAGGAGGATAACTTATCATCTAAAGAGGAGACCTAATTACACAAACAACTATCCCATCATTTATATACTTTTTGTAGAGAAATTTAAACTTTAATACTTAATAGTGATTGTTTTATTTTTCATTAATTCTATTATGAAGAATATTAGACCACTCCATTTTTTTTATTTTTTTTTAATTATTAAAAGGAATTGATATTCTTGATCTAAGAATAAATAAAATACACTACAAACAATTAAGAGACTTAGATAAAATAAAAACTACTATTTACTATAGTATTATCCTATATCAGTTTTCAATTTATATTTATTTATTTAAAAATAATTGAAATAGCTCTCGAAATAATCGGAATTAGAATTGTCTAAGCAATATTTATTTTTTATGTATGGGTTGTCCTTTTTGATTAACATCTTAAACAATTTGGATTTATCACTAGCGTTCACATTAATTAGTACTTATAATTAGTTTTTAAATTATTCGGATAATTGTTTTTTTTTATAAAATATAAAAGTAAAGTAAAAGTGAATATTACTCTAACGCATTCAAGAGTACTTAACTTTTTTACTAGTAATTTTTATCGTAGGTTCTCTCTTCTATATATTCCCTCTATAATTAATTCTTTTATTCTCAAATTATTATTTATAAAAATATCTTTCTATGAATATTAACATGGGAATTCTAAAGATTCAAATTGAAGCTACAGTTGAATAATTTTAATTTATATTTTACCTTGAACCAAGTTCATAGACCATACCGATTTACTCCGCATTTCCTAAATAAATTAATACAAATAATTAAGAAAAGAAGAATTAATTAAAAAAACAATTATAATTTATGAATTTTATTTATTTTGTTATTAAAAAGTTATTAAAAATATAGATAAAGAATAAATGGTGAATATATTTCTGTTAGGTTGGTGACATTATTAAGATCAATTAAGATATTCAGTAATTTCATTTCTATTGTCAAAATCATTACTTTATTTTTTAATTTCTATTTTTCTCTTATGATTCAATTTAATATTGGTTTAATCTCTTAGAAGGTTACTTAAAGATCTTTGTGTAAGGTCTCGGGTAACTTTTTAAATTACTTTATTTTTATTTTTAAATGCAATGTCCAAATCTAAAACTCTATCGAAGGTAGACCTCGGAATAATTGAGGTTAAGAGTAAGGTAATTTTCCTATTTGTATTTACTATTATCTTTTAATTTTATTTTCAACTATCTCATAAATTTCACTATCAATTTAAATTAATTTAGTTCTTAATTTAATTATTTTTTTTTTAAAGTTCGATGCAGAATTTCGCCGTTTTTCAATAAAAAGAGATGAAATACCCACATATACCGATTTTCGAAATTTTTTAGAAAATCTCCATAAATTGATTAATATCCCTTTTATTGTTTCTTATACGGACCCAAGTGATGGCGATCTTTTACCAATTAATAATGATGACAATTTAGCACGGGCTTTGGTAAAAGCAAGACCTTTATTAAGACTAATTCTCCAAAGAAAAGGTATGTATATTGGATTATTTAATATATATATATATATATTCATTTTGTGATTAGTTTAATATTTGAGGTAATTATACAGAAGACTGGCGAAAGGAGGTAGGTGGTTGAAACTTACTTTGAGGTGTTCCTTGAATGATTCTGAACAACTTTATATGCAACTTTTTTTATGATCTCTTTTAGTTTAATTAATAAAAATTAATTAATTAAAAGACTTTCGGTTTTTTAAATTCGGTTTATTTTATTTTAGAAATAGTTTTATTCATACCAAAGTTTTTAAACGCTTTTGCGGAGTTTATATTTTCTAAAATAAAATAAACCGAATTTAAAAAACCGAAAAAGTCTTTAAATAACTTTAGTATGGATAAACTATTTCTAAAATAAAATAAACCGAATTTAAAAAACCGAAAGTCTTTAAATAACTTTTGTATGGATACACAGTTTAATTAATTAAACTAAAAGAGATCATAAAAAAAGTTGCATATAAAGTTGTTCAGAAGCATTCAAGGAACACCTCAAAGTAAGTTTCAACCACCTACCTCCTTTCGCCAGTCTTCTGTATAATTACCTTTCTTGCTGTTTTTCTTTTTTTTTTAAGTATCTTTAGATTAAATTAAATACTAATGAAAAGTTTTTCCACCATTTAGTTGACATTGTTACTTCATAAATATACATTTATAAATCATCCTTTTAATTTATTATCATTTCAATTATCTTGAACGATTTTAATTCTAAATATAATTTCTAAGTTTACCTTCTTACTTAAATAAATTTTATTTTTGTTTATTCAATATTTAAACATAAACGATTTTCTTGTATATTACAATGAAATTTTTAATAAAATATTCTTTAAATAATTAGAATCAATCTTAATTTTTTCTTAAATGATTTTTTAGGAGAGAGTTTGGAAGAATTAAATGGATATGGAACTTTTCGGCCTCGTAACTTGATCTCTTCTATATTGGGGTCAACTCCAGGACGACCAAGAGGTCATCCTGCAATATCGAATCCCCATGACTTCCGACAGGTTTCAGCTATTATTGATGTTGATTTAGTACCAGAAACTTGTAGACGAGTTCGACTTTTGAAACATGGTTCAGAACGTCCTCTTGGTTTTTATATCCGTGATGGAATATCCATACGAGTTACAGCTTCAGCAGTTCTTGAAAAGGTATTGTTAAATATTTTATTTAAATAATTGTGATTTTTATTCGTTCATTCTTTAATTTTTTATTTTTTTTTATAAAAAAGGTACCTGGAATTTTCATTTCACGCCTCGTCCCAGGTGGTTTGGCAGAGAGCACAGGACTCTTGGCTGTAAATGATGAAGTATTAGAAGTAAATGGAATAGAAGTTGCTGGTAAAACATTAGATCAGGTAACTAACTGATTGTCAAGTAAATTTTAATATTAATTAAAAAAGAAAATTGAGACTTTTAAAGTAAAATAAATATTAAAATTTATACTTATTTTGTTTCTTTCTTATTCAGTTTTTAGAACTATAATTCAATTCAGATTCATTCTATTATTGTTAACATTGTCGAAATGATTTAAGGAGGGAGGGTTCTTAATAAATGTTACATTTTTTCTGAAATTTTGATTTATTCTCATCAAATGTGAAATATTAAAAAATAATTGTTATATCATCAGGTAACAGATATGATGGTTGCAAACAGTTCGAATTTAATAATAACTGTTAAACCAGCGAACCAACGGACTTTAACTGCACCACGTCGAAATTCTTTTTCTCATGCATCGCAATTATCAAGTGGCTCAGCACAATCACAAAACACAATGGGATCCGATGAAGATCACGACCAGGATGAAATCGTTGACCTTACTGGTCTTAATTTAGAAGAGCAAGATCAACATCAAGGTACAACAACTCAATCTACAACAACAACATCAACAACGACGACAACAGATGCGTTACATTTATAAAATATAATTGATTTTTTTAATTTTATTCATATTTTAAATATTCAGAAAAAGAAAAATCTTGATGTATTTTAACCCTAGTAAAATTGCTGTATAAGAATTTTAAGAAATATTTATAAATTTTATGAATTTACCAAGACAAAATATTCAATGCCGTCCATTTTAAAAAGACACGCCATAAGAACATTCAAATAATAAAGAAAATATTTTTTATGGCTTTAATAAACAACAAACAAAAATGATTTTTTAACTTTTTGAGATTATCTAAATTAATAGGCATCTATATATACAAAAGTACTTTTACATGTGATTATAAAATAATAATATTCCTATATCATTTTTAGAAATTATTAAATTTATATATTACTCCAAAATCTGAGTAATATAATTTGTAAATTTAATCTAATTTATATTCTTAAAAAAATAAAAGTTTTATTATAATTTTATTTTTACGTTGGTGCATTTATATTTCAAATACGTTTAGCTTTTTAAACATATGCATATATTATATCCATATAAATAAGATATAGGTTCTTCAGTATATATCAATCCATTTGTATTATTTTTAATTTATATTAAATTTGATAATTTTCACATCTTTATTCCATTTAAGTATTTACATTCCATAACGATGACAATGTTCATTTTACTCATTGTTTTTAATTGTACTTAATTTTATACTGAATTTTTTATTGTCTTATTATTCTTTGTCAAATATTATCAAGTTTTTTATTTTATAATGATATTATTAAAAATATTACTTTTAAAAACAAAAATGTTCTTTTCATTAATACTTTTGTATATTCCTATTTTATTGTCTTTATAGATTTATTTGATATATTTATTGATTTATTTTTAAAATAAAATTGTTGGATGTGGGATCAAATATACTACTGCAAATAAGAAAATTTAGATTTGATTTTTCAAAAGAATAAACTACTAAATTTTTCTTAATAATTAAACAAAATATTAATAAAAAAAAACTTTTTAAAAACACGCTTTTATTTAAATGCACTAAAAAGGAGAAAATAATTTCTCCACACACATCACGATTTCCTTACAATTAATCAAATCAAAAAAATAAAATTAATTTCTGAGATATGCAAGAATATTGTGATGTAATTTCATCGAAATCGGTTCAGCCAATTTTGAGTCTATACGTCTTGAGGTGTATGTTCTTTTAAATTATTTGAATGTGGATTCGGTGAATCAGGTATTAATATTACCAGCCAAACCCAATTGTAATAAATAATTAAAAAACTGTAAAATTTTTAAAATATATAATAATATAATAAATTTGGGAGGTGGCTTGGCCGAGAGTGTAGCGTGGCAACCTTCTACACAAGAAGTCGGCGTTCGATTTTAACCAAGAACGGATTTTTCTAATAAATTAAATTTAACATCAGCTGCCTCAGGCTCCAGAAACTGACAAGCCCTGGTTCTATACAACCCTGCACCAGCAGGACTACCTCAAAAACAAGCAACAATGGATCGTGATGAGAATAACTCCAGTTGGTACCCAATCCACCCGTCACCTGGCGATTCCGGATCTTCACGAGCACTCAAAAACAAGAATAAAAGTTAACACCTAAAGAACATTCATATATGGGCACACTTAACATCAATACCCTTGTATAAAGGAGCTTTGCGTGATCCTAGATGGTCCAGACGCAAATAATAATATAATAAATTGTATAAATTTGTTAAAGGGTCGAGCGATAGCTCGGTTGGTGTCCCAGGTATATATTTTATATCAACAGGCCTACTTTTCTGTTTGTATGTTATTATTTGAATGGCGATTCGGTGAATCAGGTATTAATCAGCCAAACCCAATTACCCCCTGCATCTAATCAGAATCAAAGCTGAAACCACAGATCATCTAACACAACGGTTGCCAAAGTGGTGGTCCGCGAGAAAATTTCGCTGGTCCGCAGAAAAATGTGGAATATACTTACTCATCATGTTAAGTTGTTTTAAGATGCATTAAAACATGATTCAATTCATAACAATACGTGATAAGTTATAAAAACTCAATGTTTATGTGTTCTTTGATCACAATTTTTATTTATAAATATATTTAACACTTAAAAAATCCTATTAGTGGTCCGCGGGATTTAAATTATGAATTAACTGGTCCGTGAGGTCAAAAAGTTTGGCGACCGCTGATCTGCGCTGATCTAACAGACTGCTAAACTCTATTGTTCTCAATGAAACAAAGTTTGCAGGCACAGGCATTGGATAATTGAAAAAAATCGGGCTTGTGTGTGTGTGTGTGTGAATGTGTTTGGTCTTTGCAAAGACTTCACTGAGAACAATAGTTTAGGGGGCCTGGAAGAAACCAACCCCTAGACCAGAGGTGGGGAACCTGCGGCCTCCGCGAGGTTCTTGTGCGGCCCTTTGCCACCTAGTACAAAATGGTAGAGTTCGTTTCAAACAACTATTGTACATCAACGCCATGACAGTTGCGCGAAAAATCTGTCCAAAAATAGTCATATTGTAACATGACATCAGAATACTAGTCTGAAACCGACTTTAACACGCATAAACGAGGCTCTGGCCCATAGACCATCCGTTTTAGACTTGGACCCTAAATGTTAATTTTTTAAACAGTTTTTAGCACCCCCAAGTTGCAATAAGAATGAACTAAACGAAAAAAGCCGGCTTATGTGTCTATGTTTTTTCTTTTTTTAGTTAGAAGGATTATTAAGAATTAAAAAATTGGAAAATTTTCAGGCAAGTGAAAAAATTATTTATCGGAGATTTCAGAATTCCAGAAATCAATTATGCTTTTTCAGAGTATTGCCGAAAAAAATATTTTAGTTAATTGATTTAGGGGAAGATAGTATCATCAAATCCCTTTTTACTTTCCCGCATACTTCGTATAAGGGAAGTATTGGAATCGTCAAAAATTTCGACTTCGAGATTTCGATAGATCTTGACGATTTAGACCTCCCTGAGTCGGAAAATACCATTTTTCGAATTATGTCTGTGTGTGTGTATGTATGTATGTATGTATGTATGTATGTAATGTCTGTAAGCAAATTTACTCAAAAACTAATCAAGCTAGGACTTCGAAATTTGGTACACCGATATTATTCACTTTTTGTAGATTTCTATCAAAATTTCGTCAAAATCGGTTAACCGGAAGTGGTACTTTACCTACATGGGTTGCGTTTACCTTTCAAGTAAAGTACCAGTTTGCTTCGAGATATTTGCTTCATACTTTGTATATAGATTTAAAAATATGAAAAAAATTGAGATACCAAATTTCATCATGATCTGACTACCGGAAGTGACATTTTACCTATACAAGTAGCGTTTCTTTTTTACCGACCGACGATAGTCACACCAAATTTCACCTATGGATATTTTTAGGTACATATCTCCACGAATCATGCATTTTCTTAACAGAAAAAAGTATTTTTAGCATGATGTCTGTCCGTCCGTCCGTCCGTCTGTCCGTCCGTACGTATAGATGTGTACAGCCTGAACGGCTCAACGGATTTTGATGAAATTTGGTATATTTACTTAATACATCAGTAGGATGAATTGATCAACTTTTGGTGCAAATCCGGAAACCGGAAGTGCTAGTATTGCCGATCGAAGAGAGGAAGTGAAGGGTTATTTTCATATCAAATTTCACGTGAGGACATATCTCCACGTGTTATGCACTTTGTATTGGTTTTATCCTCGAGAAAAAAATCATCTTCATTAGTTTTTTCTTAATTTAAAATTATATGACGTCACCCAGCACTTCGTGACGTCACAGCCATCCCTTATATATTATAAATAAAATAAAATTAAAAATATTTATATTATATCCATATCTGTTTTTTTTACATTTAAAATATCAGTTAACCGGAAGTAGCACTTTTTTCTATATATATATATATATATATAAATGTTACCAAATATCAAATTTGACACCAATAAACTAATACGATCTGGCTCTTTATCAATACCAAGTTTACACATTCTAAATATTCATTCACAACTCTTTATACCTATTTATATGCGGGAAAGTCTAGGGGAGGACACTCCCGCTTATTAACACTAAAAATGATCCCATAGAACTCTGGAAAAATGCTGTTGAATATCCATGCCTTCGAAAACATGCTCGCCGTTTACTTTCCTGCTTCGGAAGTACCTACTGTTGCGAGACAACATTTTCTCTCATGTCAAAATTAAAAACAAATTTAGAGGATCAATTAAAGCTGTGTGTTACGAAGCTTGATCCAAATATACAATTACTGTCAAACAAAAAACAAAGCCAAATAAGTCACTAACTTAGTGAATAAAAAAATTTTTATTGTATTTTTTTATAATATTTTTATATTATTTTATATGTATATTATATTTAAAATTTTGTAGTATTATATTTTGTTTTTTCTATATAATGCAATAAATTGTTAAATCTATAGAAAAACTATAATAATTTCACAAAAGTCACTTTCTTAGGTCAATCAGCTTATGCGGCCTCTCTTATTGCTGCCTAATTTAAATGTGGCCTCTAATGGTAAAAAGGTTCCCCACCTCTGCCCTAGACACTCTAATGCGCCTTTTGAAGCCGTTAATTTTGATTTTTTTCATTTATAAATTAACTCAATTGTACGTAAATCAGTTGTTTGATAAACTTAAGATGATTAAAAATGCGTTTGATTAATTATTCTTGGTTAATCAATTAATGGATTTCTTGTGATCTTTATAAATATTATCTTAATGGAAATAGATATGATTATTTATTTATTTATAAATTTCCTTCTCGCTAAGAACAATTGTGTTTCTCTCGTTTCAAATATTTACATTGAAGGAAATTTTTAATCCATAAATATTAAATATTAACAAGAACATTATTCGTTTCTTAAAATTTAACATTGCGTGTCCCTGCCCTGCTTATAGATAGTCTGTGGGTGAAACCAAAATGTCGAAATTGACATTTAATATTAAAATTTCTATAATTTTTACCTCTGAATGTAGAAGAGTCCGATAATTTTGTTATATGACAAAGTTTCTTAGAATAAAAAAAAGGAATCCACTGGAAAAATTTAATTGTAATCCATAGAGAAGAATGGAAAACTATAATTACCAAAAACTTTCGGTAAAGTTTATAAACTTTTTTCCTGCAGGAAAGATAACGAGGACGAATCCTATAAAAAAAATTGTAGCCAGCAGGTCTCCTTCCATTTAAATTGATTTAAATTATTTATAAAGCGATCTCTAGATTCTGTTATTTGGACTAGCAATGACAATTCCATTATATATTGAATTTATTAAGTTGGTATTAGTCACAGACCATCTATTTGTATTAAGAAAAATTACAAAACAAAACAATAAACTAATGTGATTTCATTTTAATATATTTTTTTTAAAATTCAATATTTTAATTATGTCGGAATCAAAAAATTTAAACCTTCAATCAAAAAACTTAAATTGTAAAAATTTACACGATTATTTAAAAACTTTACCTACTTCAGTTCTTGATAGACTTTATAACCATCCTACAACATGTTTAGCAGTATACAGGTAATATATATTCATGTTTTATTTAATTATAAATGTTACTAATTTTTTGTTTTATCTTAAGAGAGCTTCCAGAGATAGCCAGACATTTTGTTATAAGGATTTTGTTTGTTGAACAACCAGTACCTCAAGCCGTAGTTGCCTCTTGGCTTTCTCAATCTTATGTTAAGTGAGTGTTAACTTTAAAATGTTTATAAAGTATATATTATATAATTTTTTTTTAATAAGGGAACATAATGAAGTCACAGAAATTTTAAGTAGTTTACGAGTTTGGCAAGAAGCTTCAATACCCGGAGGACTTCCTGGTTGGACTTTTA
The DNA here is from genome assembly GCA_963082975.1 of Labia minor. Classification (NCBI taxonomy): domain Eukaryota; kingdom Metazoa; phylum Arthropoda; class Insecta; order Dermaptera; family Spongiphoridae; genus Labia; species Labia minor. Next base: position 38,860,595 of record OY720344.1, on the reverse strand, counting down.
ATGGAACATTTAAAAAAAATATGAAAGTTGCTTTATTGGGAGGGTAAGTAATAATGATATTTTTATCTTGAATAAACTTAATTTAATATTTAACAAATTTATTTTTTCAGTGGAAAGCCATGGAGTATGTCATCTCAATTGGAAGTTGATAACAAACCCAGATCAATTGAATACCTCGATTCTTATGCTCTGGAAAGATGGGAATGCGTTCTCCATTATATGGTTGGTTCACAACAACAGGAAGGAATTTCAGCTGATGCTGTAAGAATATTATTACATGCCGGACTGATGAAATTGTAAGTTTAAATTATTAATAAAATTAAAAAAATATATTTTTCATAAATTAATATTAATATTCTATTTTGGGAAAGTAAATGGAGAAAAATTAATTACTCTTTTTTTTATATCTTTGAAGAGATGAAGAAGATGGCAGTCCTGTAATTACTCGAGAGGGATTTCAATTTTTATTGTTAGATACCCCATCACAAGTATGGTATTTTATTTTGCAATATTTAGATACAGTGGAATCCCGGGGTCTCGATTTAGCAGAATGTCTCACATTTCTTTTTCAACTTTCATTTAGTACTATTGGAAAAGTAGGCAAATTAATTATTTTATTAATTAGATCTTCAAATATTTATATATTTATATTAATATTGGTTTTTACTTTATTTTAAGGATTATAGTACTGAAGGAATGAGTGAAGGCCTTTTAGTTTTTCTTCAACATTTAAGAGAGTTTGGATTAGTTTACCAAAGAAAAGTATAAAATCTAAAACAAAACGTATAAAAATAAACATTTAATAAGGATATTGTTAATTTAAATAGTCGTAATTTCTCATTAAATTAATTTATGTTTTAATAATTAAAAAGTTTTGTTCTATCCTAATGGCAATTTAAATTATCCTTAATATAAGTTGATTTTAATTTTACAAAAATAATTAATTATTTCTCAATTCTGTTTCTGAATCTGTATACTCAATATTTCTCAACTATACCCAAGTTTAATTAATTTGATATTTATTTCATCCTATTAAATGTTTATTTTTTTAATTTTTTTTTATCATAATTTTTTTAAATTTTTAAATTTACGAAGTCCCAAATATTATTTTACTTTTTAGCGAAAAGCTGGCCGATTTTATCCTACGCGGCTAGCATTAAATATTGCCTCTGGTCAAAATAAAAGTATTGTAGAAATGAATAGTAAAGGCTATATTGTAGTCGAAACTAATTATCGTATATATGCATATACTGATAGTAATCTTCAAATAGCATTATTAGGTCTTTTTTGTGAACTAATGTACAGGTAAATATACTTAGTTTGTAAAATTTAAAGTAGAATTTGATTTAATATATAATATAATCATCTTTGCTTTTATTTTTAAGATTTCCTAATTTAGCTGTTGGAATATTATCAAGGGATTCCGTAAGACAAGCTTTAAGAAGTGGAATTACAGCTGAACAAATTGTTGGATTTCTTCGACTCCATGCCCATCCACAATTGTTAACGAATGCACCGCCTGTTTTACCACCAACTATTGTAGATCAAATCAAATTATGGGAAAATGAACGTAATAGATTTACATTCACTGAAGGTGTATTATATAGTCAATTTTTATCTCAGGCTGATTTCGAAGCTTTAAGAAATTATGCTCAAGAAAAAGGTGTTTTAACCTGGCAATTTCCGGCCAAACGAACAATGGTTGTTACATCTGCGGGTCATGATGATGTTAAAAAATTTTGGAAAAGATATAGTAAAGGTTCAAGTTAGATAAATTTTTAATTTATATATATTTAATTATTTTTTTTTTACTCAATATATGTACATAAACTTGTATGTCTATTTCTGTTAATTTTATTATAATTATAATTTGATAATTTTTTAACATGAAAACAATCAATTTTGGTTTATATATTAATAATAAAAAATAAGTACTGTGATTTCTTTATGTAATATTAAAATATTTTAATAAAATATTTTTTAATTATTGAAAATTTACTTTTTTATGAAAAGTTTCTATACTTTTAAATTCGAAAATTCTTGGTCCAGCCCTCTTCCCTTCATCTTGAGACACCTTCCTCCAATTCCTCCTCCCCTTGACATAGACCTCTACATAATATATAATCGGCTACTAATAGTTTAATTATTTATTATTTTTATATTTCTTGCTAATAATTTTAAAATGAATAACAAGTGTTAAATAATTGTAATATAAATTTCAATTATTTTGTATTTTGAATATGTTTTAAACAAATATATTTTGAATTTAGATGTAATAAAACGGACGACATGGAAACACTAACTGAGCAGATCTGCCTAAATGAGATCGATCAATGTTCAGCTGTGTCACCACAGACAGACACTTCTTGAAGTTAGATGTTCGGAACGTTCTTTCATACATCTAACCCTTTCTTTACTATTCTTGAGACAATACTACATGTAAAATAAGAATAGATTTATTTACAATTAAAAATATTGATTTTTTATTTAAAACAATCATAATTTTATAATCAATCAAAATATAAATAAAAATAAATTCAACATATAAATTGAAGTTTGATTAGTGGGTAGAAAAATTTTAAAAATAAATTAAAGAATGAATTTATAATTATAAAATTTTATATATTTTATAATAATTTATGAAAAAAACAATTATACAAATTTATATATAAAAAGGTAATTATATTATTATCCTCTAAATTTTTTAAATAAAGGATGTTTTATGTTAGAATGTGATTTTTTATATTCCATGTAAACAGCATCATCAGCTCCAGACATTGAGCTCATTGTTCCTGCACGACGATGCAACTAAAAAAAGAATGTATTTATTGAATAGTAAAAAACTGATTCATATACAGTTGGATCTTTAATCGAGGTGAAGTATGAGGAGAAAAGGGAAGGAAAAGGTAGAGAGAGGCTACACAAATGATTTAATTTATTTAAACATACCATTGATTTAGCTCCACTTGAACCTCCTTCTCCAGCAATTCGTTCTTCATCAGCATCTAAATCACTTGCTTGTAATACTTGTTGTAATAACTGAACTTGTTCTTCACGTGTTTTGTAAAGAAGATCCGGTTCCTTAAAAATAAATCAATTATTTTTGAGAATTGAATGTTCAATCTTAATTTTCTTGGACTAAATTTTAATAAAAAATCTTGAAAAATAAAAACAAATGAAGATTTTAAAGAGTATAATTTTCCAAAAAAATATTCTATGAGTTTTAAAGTTTAAAAATTCAAAATACCTCTTCAATTCCAGCTAAACGTGTTATAACTTTATAACTATAACCTTGATTTACTAAAAATCGTTGACGTTTTCTTGAATAACTCATTTCCATTGTATCTTGAGACACAAGTGTATAAAAAAAAGCATTGTATTCTTCAGCAACAGCTCCTATAATAGTATTTTATTTATTAGATTATAATAATAAATATATTACAATCAAATTTGAACCTTTTTTTGCTCTCAAAATTCTTCCAAGACGTTGAGCTTCTTGTCTTCTAGAACCACCGTGTGATGAGATTTGGATGAGAACATTAGCTTCGGGCAAATCAAACGAGGTATCGGCTACTTTACTTACAAAAATTGTATTAACCTAGAACATTTGTAAAATTATTGAATACATTTTTTTTTTTGTTAATTATTTGTTATAAATTAATCAATTAAAGCTTACTTTAGGATTAAATTTAAAATTTTGCAAAATTTGAATTCGTTCTGCTTGAGCTGTTGGTCCATAAATATATGGTTTATTCATTCTAATTGCATAATGCTTCAAAGCAAAAACATTATCACTAAAAACTATTGTTTTATCACCTCGTCTTTCATGATAACGAATTAAATATTGCGTTGCTCGAAATTTATTTGGATTCATAACATATAAAAGCTAAAAATATATAATTAATGAATAATTAATGAAAATATTTTAAAAAGATATATAGATTAATTAAAGTAATAATTAACGAACCAATTTTTTACTAGTTTTGCAATTAAGATATTCCCGATAAAATTCTGGAGACATGGGACACCAAACTTCGGCACATTGAACTCTTGCAATAAAACCTCTTTTTTGTAATTCAAGCCAATTAGCCTAATAAAAACAGATTTTAATCAATTAATAAAATTAGTAATGTTTTAAAATGTTCATAATTGAAATTTAATAATGAAAAAATTTAGATAAAGTTAAACCAATCAATAAAAAATGTATACTACCTCATAAAGTTTAGGGCCAATTAAAAAGTTTAAATCCGCAATTTTATCATCTTCACGCAATAGTGTTGCTGTCAATCCAAGTTTACAATGTGATTGTACAATAGTTAATACCCGCCGAAACATCTTTGCAGGAATAGTGTGTACCTCTAAAAAGAATAAAAAAAAATAAGTTTTTTCTATAAAATCATTTTAGAAATGTTAATATAATGATAGTAAAGAAAAAGTCATTTTATGCAAATATTATTAAATAAACAAAATTTTTATATTTTTTACTCAAATTATGTCTAACCTTTAATTAACCAATAGAGTCGAAATTTATTATATTATTCGAAATATTTATACATTAATATTACAAAGATCAATACGTGGAAACTATATTTATTATTTACTTTTTTATAATAATAAAAATAATAAAAAATTACCATCAAGGACCATTATACCCCATTCTTGTTCCTGTAACCACTTCATTGTTTGTTCAGCCTCCCATGATCTTTTTTGTGTATGGGTTATCATAGAATAAGTTGTAATAAGAATAGCACAACCCATTGGTTTATCTTTAGCTTCACTTGTAAATCGACATATACTCGAATCATCAGCAGTACTCCACATTTTAAATTGTTGTTTCCATTGTTCGACAGAAACACCACTGTTACAAAGAACTAAAGCACGTTTTCGAACAGTGCAACAAGCTGTGACGCCTACTAAACTTTTTCCGGCACCTTAAATTTTCAAAAAATAATAAGAGAAATAAATAAATTATAAAAAATAAACGAAAGTATTTTTCAAAATAAATATTAAAATTAATTAAAATCACAAATCCTACGAGCATTATAAAATGTTAATCAAAGATAATATACATATTTAATAAAAATTATATATATTATTTAATGATATCGTCCTTTGATTATGAATTCAAAATACAATACAATATATTGAAGTTATCTATCTATATGGTTCAATTTAAAGCTTACCACAAGGTAACACAATTACACCAGATCTGGCACGGCCATTGCCAAACATCTTTCTCAAACTTTTTTCTTGATAGGGACGAAGAACAGCCGAAGGTTTTAAATCAATGCTGAAATAAATTTAATATATATTAAATTTAAAGAATATATCTAGACATTTTTCAATTATTTACTTGATATCTGGATTGATTGTATCATTTCGGAAATCATATTCAGCTAATAAAGGATGTTCAAGTTCTATACATCTTTTTTGGATTATTTCTATTTTTTCTTGATTAACTTCAAATGAAACAGTTTTAGTCACAGCTAATTCATCTTCATCATCATCTTCATGATCCATTTTATCATAAAAATCGGTTATATCATCTGGTACTGTTGTTTGGGTGCCATTAGACAGATCATTTGATGGTTGATCATTGGGAGGTGCAGAACTTGATGGAGCTGATGATTTAACATTTCCGAACTAAAACAAATAAATTAATTAATTCTTATATGCAAAAAATTAATTGATTTTTAACCAATTTTCAATTTCAATTTTAAAAATTTTACGTACTTGTGGAATATTCTTTTTGTCCTGAATTTGGGTTATAAATTCATCCTCTGGATTTGTTCCATCTGGTATATTTTTTCTCAGTCGACATTCCTGAATGACTGGATCCTTTAAAAGTTTTTGAAGAACATCGGGATGAGGAGATTCCACAAAATAACGGTTATGTTTTAAAACAAGTTTAACCTAAAAAATAAATTATGTACATGTAATAATCTATATTATATATAGATAACATTTTATTTATTATTCTCTCAATTAAAATTTTCTGATTATATTTTTTACCTTGCCGTAAGACAGCGTACAAAGTTGAATGAATGTGATGATTCCTTCAGGAATAGTTGTTTTACTTAATCGTTTTAAATATTCAATGATATCATGAGTTTGAAGACCAACGCTAACTGCTGCATATAAAGAATATGCAGTTAATTTATACTAATAAAAAAATGCAAAATAATTAATAATTGTACTCGGAATTTAATAAATAGCATCAATACCTCATGAATGTGCTCTGGACGACAAACAGGTTCCGAAATAGCAATCAAAAAGTCATGTGCATGTTTATAAACAGGAGAAAATGATTCCAGAAATATATGTCCATTTGGAGCCTAAAAATAAGGTTAAAAATATGTTATCAAATTATAATATATAATATCATTTAGACATTTGATTTATTATGCTTACCACCCAAAGCGGTCTGGAACCATGATCAGTCTTTAATAACATTTGAGATCTATAATCTTTGGCTCCATATTCATCTTCAGGAGCACCTTGCTCTTCAGTTTCAACATTTGATTTGGCTGCGTCAGGAATACCATCTAAACCGTTTTTAAAATGATTATATATCAATATTATTTTTCTTGTACAATTATATTATTATATGAAATTTATGTTTAAATAAACTTAGTGAAAATTCTAAAATATATAATATATTATAACAAATTAAATTGTTTTTCAATATTTTAATAAGTTAAAAAAGTATAATTTAAATGATTAGAAGTCAGTTTTTTAAATAATATATAATCTTATATTGAAAATTGAAAATAGGGTTTGGGGAAAAATAATTTATATATATAATTAATATACCAGTCTCTATTTCATTATTATCTTCGTCAGGAACAAATTCATCTTCATCTTTTTTACGACGTTTCCATTTTTTCGAATCTATTGAAATGGTAGTTATTAATTAATTATTATTTTATATATAAAAAAATATTAAATCCATACCATCTTTTTTAGGTCTTTTTGGTCCTCCCATTAAATTATTCAACTAAGAAAATATTGTTTAACGATAAAATATTTCCAATATTAAATTATTAATAATAAATTAATTTCTAAAAATCTAAAAATAAACTAATTAAATAAAATGATAATGATACAAAATCAAATGAGATTCAATTAGGTAAGTTTTGGTAAGTTTAAACCAAACAATGTTTGACATTGAATAAAGTTAGAAACAATTGTTTGCTATGATAATAAAGAATATCAATATATGAAAAAAAAATTTTAAAAATATATTAATATATAAAAAACTATAGGTATAAATAATGGAATTTTATAAAATATATTTACTCATTTATAATTATTTATTATTAATTTTTTAACTAATGAAAAGTAATAATTTAAATTTAACTAAATAAATCCAAAAATTTTTCAAAAAACTATTAAAAATTGTATTATTAAAAATAATTATGTTATAAGAATATATTATTTTAAATAATTAAAACAAATAAGCAATCTCATTTGCACAAAGTGAATTAAAGGTGAAGATACGGATGGCCTGTGATGAAGACAGCCACAAACTTTTAAAAAAAAGAAATAGAGAAAATAGCCCAAAGATGACGCGCTATCCAATATGCGGCAAATATTATTCAACCATTTTGTTTATTCTTTTTTTGACAGTAAATTGTTATCCACTATGTCATTATGTCACCTGCATTGGCAGAGATTGCCGGTGTTGACTTAATTTCATTTTATAATTATTTAACTTGACTTAATTATTCAGTGAAAGATAAGGTAAGAATATTTTTCTTAAACACTATTAAAAAAGAACTTTTAGTATGACATATATATATATATATATATATATATATATCTTAATGTCAAAAATTGTACTAACTTAATTACCTTTATTTAATTTATTTTCTAAATATTTTTGACCGGCATTTATAGAATAAATTCATAATTAGAAACATCTCAAATTCACTTGTGCAAATGCCATAAATTATTTCGACAAAGTCATTCCTTGAGACAAATAGAAACTATTTTAATTATTTCGTATTAATTTAGACTTTAATAAAATTGTTAACTCTTCTTAAATGTATGAAATTACAATGTGTTTGATGGTAATTTTATAGTAACTGTATGAACAACATGAAGCATTATCATTGTTTAAATCAAGGCTTTCCAACCCGCGACCTAAAGCAAGTATAAATGCAGCCAGAAAATAAAAAAAGAAGAGAAAAATGTCACTGACACGGTCAAGTAAAGATAATACAACAGTTTTTATATTTATTAAAATATATTATATTTTAAAAATAATTAAATACAAACAAATTATTTATTCTTTTTTTCATTAGTTACATTAATTTCTTTGACTAATATATTAATATTTCTGTTTCTTGTGTGTTTTATTTTTAAAATAAAATTATTTGTGATAAATAAAAACAACTGTTTTATTATTCGTTACTTGGCCGTGTCAGGGATATTTTTCTCTTCACTTTTTATTTTTGTAAGGCGTTGTTCATTAACTAAAAAATATTTAAAAAATGAAAACTATGTTTGTGTGGCAAATCACTCACATAAATAATATGAAATTTTGTTATATAATATTTGAAAATTGTAAAAATAATAGGATATATATATATTTATATTAATTAATATTCAATTTTCCAAAATATATTTATACAACCTTCAATATCTGCAGTATATATTAATCCTAATTATGAATGTCATAATTGTTTGTCTCTTATTTATTTTATTTGTTCTGTATACAGTTTTAAAATCAATAGCTCCCCCAAATTTGTAGTTTTTTTATGATTTTTTTTTAGTATATTACTTATTTTATTATTTATTTACAATAATAAAATGTCAAAATTTCATATGGTCTAAAATTATCTGAATAAATAGGCTTTTGTAAAAGTATTTTTTTCTTTATTTCTACATAGGTACATGTAAAGTGAATATTTCCATTAATTGATATCTACTCTCACTTGGGAAAATTTTTATTTGAGAAACATCACAATAGTATTCAAACGGAAAAGTAATTATTGGAATTTAAGTAGAGTTAAAAAAATATTTATTCAATAGATTTATATTATAAAGCAGTGATTCTCAACCTGGGCGATCGACATCTTAAAGGGGGCGATTATATGACTATACGATTTTGGGGGGCGAAATCATTTTCAACTCTAAAAAAAAGGTAAGAATATTTTGCGAACAGGCTTTTTAAACATTTCCTCTTTTTTCAATTTTTGTCAATATGGTTCTAAAAAAAGGTCAATTTTGCAATCAGGTTCTGAAACTCGATTTTTCAATATGGCTCTACCTTATATTAGGGATTATCATGCAATTTTTATCTGTAAAAATTTATAGGGGGCGAATTAAGAAGTGGGTCTTAGAAAGGGGGCGTTTGGTCCAAAAAGGTTGAGAAACACTGTTATAAAGGGTGTTTTTTTTCGAGGAATCTAACTTTAAGTTGGCATTACTGTTCAAGTTGACGACCGATTTAACAGCTGTCAAGTGATTTATTCTCAGTTTGGTTTGGCAATTCATCATAAATAGACTCACGCCTGAACAACGCTTGCAAATAGTGCAATTTTATTTCGAAAATAATGGTTCTGTGCGGAATACTTATCGTGCACTACGTCCACTTTATCGTCGACAAAATCGTCCATCAGAGCAGTTAATTCGATTAACCATGGAACATTTTCGCACCACGTTTACTCTTATTGATAACTCGCATCCCCAGAGACGCCGAACGGTGCGTACAGAAGAAGCTATTGCTAATGTAGAGCGCGTAGCATTGAGGAAGACCCGAATAGTCAATGGTGATCGGTATAGAGCCATGATTTAACTTTTTAATTCCTGAATTGAACAACCATGATGTCCAGGAGCTGTGGTTCCAACAAGACGGCGCAACATGTCACTTAGCTCGTTACACAATCGATTTATTGAAAGACACGTTTTGGACCTGTGAATTGGCCTCCAAGATCTTGTGATTTAACACCGCTAGACTACTTTCTGTGTGGCTATGTAAAGTCATTGGTCTATGCGGATAAGACACAAACGCTTGTCCATTTGGAAGACAACATTCGCCGTGTTACCGCCACAAATATTGGAAAAAGTTATCGAAAATTGGACGTCCAGATTGGACTACATCCGAGCCAGCCGTGGCGGTCATGTGCCAGAAATCATATATAAAATATAATGCCACAAGATTATCTTTCGTATAAATAAAATTCATGTCAATCGAATAATCCATCGTTGTTTTATTGCAATTTAAAGTTTTATTCCTCTAAAAGAAACACCCTTTATTAGTATGAAATTATTTTTATGAATCATAACAATCAAAGGATTTTTTTTTCTTTTTATATTAAATGACCTGACATAATCATAATATTTCAAATATATTACAACCTGTTCATTAAAGAAAAAATTCAATAAATAATTTAAAGACTTTACAAAGAGATATGTTTCGAATTTATTTATTTTTAATTTTATTGTTTATCATTATCAATTCAAACATCCTTTGCTCTCTACATTTTTTATTAAATTCTATCTTCCCTTTTTATAAATCATCCCAATCCATTTTTAGTTGTCCGATTACTCTTAGGATATTTCTATAGGTTTATATTTAGTTTAATCTAGTATAAATTTAAAAGAAATTCGCTCTTTATGGTTAAAAGCAACCTGACGTGTGCCTTAATTTAATAATATATGTATTTCCGTATAATTAATCTAGTTACGTCATTCTTATATTATTTAATTATCTAATTTGAATAAAAGGACTTAAAAGACTGAAACAAGTCGAGTTTGCATTTTACCTTTTTCTAACTAATTTCACTATTTTACTACTGACAATAACAATAGTCTTTACAGGAAAAAAAAAAATTTTTGTTGGTTTTATAATCGAAAGGGTTAATTAAATATATATCGACAGAAGAAAAAAATAATTTACCAGGGTCAAAAAATTATTTGCAAATTTCATAAGTGCTAAAATTTAGATTTTAAAATTTTCAGCGTAGGAATACGTGATAAATATAATTTTCAATGTAAATTTTTCATATTTAAAAATATAATAATAGTTACCCAATTTTTATATTATATATCGGTTGACTGCTATTTCTATATTTTCTTAAGAATCAGTTAAAAATAGTTTTATTTCAAGCATTTATATTTTAAAATATCAATATAGGATGAACCATTTGATTATATGCGGTAGCCTCCTATAACTTTTCAATCGACATATACAGTAGTTTAAATATATTTGTATCCATTGACTATCGACTTTCAATATATATTTAAAATAAAATGTTTTAAAAAGTATACCTTATTGATTATAAAAAAATTAAAATTTACTGTGTAAAAAAAAATATCTATTACATTTTAAAATCATTAATAAAAAGCAACGGTTTATAGTACAAAAATAATTGAAAAAGAAAGAAGTGTGAGCGATTGCAAAACAAACCTATACCTGTCACTACTTTTTGTAATCAGAATTACTTGAAACGTGGGGATATGTTAAAAAATACACTTTTTAATTGAATCGTGATTATCGACATTTAACTATCGAAAAACAATTTTTTTTTTTATTAAAGAGTAAAAAGATTAAGATAAGTAGTATTAATTTTAGATTTATATCTATATCGTGCCTAACACGAACTTAATTAAATTAGTAATAATATATTAAAATTCAAGAAAATACATAATTAATAAATTATTTTCGTAAGTGGGAAAGAAAATATCTTATTAAATAATATTTATTTATTCTTTATTAATTCTAGTCATAGTCAACGAGACCAGTTGTGTTATTCATTTATTTATTGTTGATAGTGACTGTCAAAGATCAAAAAGATATAAAATAATATATATATATATATATATATATATATATAAATTCAATTTTTGCTAGCATATTAAGATTAAATAAATATACAAGTACACAATTTAAAAGTTTTAAATTGTTTCTATATTTGGATGTTAATTTTTAAAAGAAACGCGAATTGGAAAACTACATATTACCAAAAATTCCAATTTGGGTTTTATGTTTTTAAAAGTTAATTTAAAATTATATAACAAATGTATTAATTTAATTTTTTAAATTATTACTAGAAAAGTTTCCTGATTTGAGTGTTATTTTATTAACAACAATAAATGAATAACTTCTACCTTGAAAATTATAGAATATTATATTTCTTTTATGAAGGGTATTTGATTAATTTACGTAACTATGTTGAATATATAAAAACATAAATTAACATTATATTTAATATCAATGATTTCATTTTTTTCCAATTTACTTGTTTTGAAAAAATATTTTAATAGAAGGATTTTTTTATTTATCAAAAATTAAAATCTTTTAATTTAATTTATCGTTATACAATTTTATTTAATTTATTATCTGATTTTTTTGCTACAAATAATTATAATTGTTTGATTGATGTCATAACTCTTAATGTATATGACCTCATTATTATTTTAATATAATTTATCTATATATATTCTATTTTAATTAACTTATTTTTTAAATTTTCTTTCAAAAATATTATCCTATACATATATGATTAATATTTTATTGCAGGGGTCCAGGAGCGGCATACTAATTTTTAATATTATTTAGAGTCATACTCAAATTAAAAATTTTTATTTAATATAATTGAATATGTTTCACAAGTCATAATATAAACATGGAAACATTATAACATACAGTTTGTAAATAAATAACCACAACAAGGATTTTTAAATTATAATTTAAAAGCATATAAGGTAATGGTAATAACTACAGGGTAATCTGTCTTTTGACGAAATATTAAATAATCTCTAGAATATTAATTTATTAAAATTACGAGAACAAAGGAAATAGAGGAAGAATATCAATGCGGATTCAGGAAAATTAGATCAACGTTAAATTAAATATTCTTGTTAAGACAAATATTAGAAAAAAAAAAACACTCGAATCCAATATTTCGGATCATCAACTATTCGTAGACTTTAGCAAAGCATATCACTCTTTAATCGGGGAAAACTGTTACAAATATTAATGTCCTAAATATTTCAAAAAACGGGACAATAGGCTGTCCCGAAGACTTTTTTCGGGACGCCGGGACAAAGCACCTAAAAACGGGACGTTTGGTCACCCTAACTTAATATATATGTAGTCATTCATTATTTCTTTGATAATGTTGAAAGCTATTCCAGCAGAGTTTTTTTTAATAAAACAAATATCGATTATTCAATATGATATAAAATTCTTATTCAAAATAAAAATAATTATTTAATGTGTTAAATTCTCAGGCTAAATAACTATATAATATTTTTAATGAAGTACCTTGAATTATTATATTAGTTAAACACAATCATAAATATGTTTTACACTTGATTCAATGATTCTAATCAAGGTTTTTTTATATAAATTAGTTAACATAACAATAATTTCTTTAAGAATTATTACATCTTTTATAATTTTTGATATTCAAAAATTTATTTAAAATTTCAAGTTTATATTCTATTATGAGCATGACAAAACTTTGGAAAATAATGAAATTACTAATAAAATTCATTTACTTTCTAATTACATTAATATACTTCTCAAATTTTATTAGTAAATATCAATAGTAATAGAAATAGAAATTCAAATAAACAATATTTAGATCATCTACGTTCTAAGTTAAAATTTATTATTTCAAGTTAAATATATATAAAGTCGCTCAAATATTTATATAAAAATATACATCAATATTTTAACTTTTTTATTCAATTTTTTTATCATGGATAAAAAAATAAGAATAATATTTATATATGGAGTAATATTCAGAAAGAGAAAGGATTATAATAATAAATATATATTGATTTTAATAGTATAAATATAATATTTTCTAAAGATTTTTGTCTTTTTACTATCTCGTAAGAGATAGTATTGCGATCACGAAAATTTTCGATGTTGAGATTTTGATGTTTTTATACGTTTTGAAGGTTCCTGAATCATTTTCACTAAGGTTGAGAAAAATGTGTGTTTGTGTGTGTGTATGTAACCAAGATTACGCAAAAACGGTCGAAGCTAGAATGATGAAATTTGGTACATGAGCATTATTCAAAATTCGTAGTTTTCTATCAACTTTTGAGAAATGTAGCTCAACCAGAAGAGGGTCATTACTTACAACGTTTTGATTTTTTTTCCTCTAAAGTGACCGTAAAAATAAAGATATATTTTTGATAATTTTTCACATGATTAATAATTGTATAAAACTGCTATATATATAATTTTAGCTTGATTAATTGGCTGAAATTACCAGAATTAATCTTTTAACACTGCGAATCTCATGCGCCAACACGTAACGTGGTGCCATCAACAAAAAGCCACTGGTTTAATATTTATAATTTATAATTAATTAAATTTAATTTAAATATAATATATTATGTTATTTAATCCAATTCAAATTGCGAGATAGTCGAGTGGAGACACTCCAGTTAATTTTCTATTTAAAACTATATTTATATATTAAAATTTGATGGATTTCACATTTTATAATACAATGAGAGATTAATAAATTTATTGATAAGCTACTTTTTATTAAACTAGTTAAAATGTATTATAAAAATAATAATAATCAACATATTAATACTACTCCTAATTAGAATAGCAGAATATTGTTGATGGACCCACATGATTTCAGGGTAGTAACAACCTTATACAGTACGTGTCATAATTTCAAGGTATTTTAGAGCATTAACTTTTAAAGTGGGCGATACTCTCCCCTTGAATGCTGCAGCGATTCAAGGGAGCGATGACTGCCACAGGTGCATATGGGAAAATTATATTATCTTTCTATTCTGAGTAAAATAAATAGTTTAGAGCTCTTTTTGGAGCTAAGCAAGCTAAAGCATTTAAATTACATTTAATTACTTTAAAATAAATGTTTTTTAAGCCAATCACAAATTATCAGTACTTTGATAAATTTAAAGATAATTATATTTATGTAAAAAGTAAAAAATAAGGATATGAAAGGGAAATAATTGAAACTGTTTTTGCTGAGTTTAAGATAGTATTTTTTAATATTAATTTTTTTTATATTAGTCATCACACCACCTTAAAGATCTTTTTGAATAGGATCAAATAAATTAAATATCTGTGTAAGTGAAGGGGAGTTTTTAATTTCCTGTGTTCAAAGATCTTTTATTAATATTATGTATTAAGATTAGAGATTTTAGTTTTAAGAACATTTAAATAAGTTTAGATCAGACATTATCTAAATAACTAGTCTTTATTAATTCTATTCACTGAAAATATATAATGTTTAAATACTTATACATAAATATTTCTGTTACAGATAAATAAAGGTTTAACGCTTTCTAATATTAAAAGTTATTTATTTAAATTATGCATCGTATTAATTTTATTATTTTTCTAATAAATTTTAATTCATTTAAGAAAAATTAGTTTATGATTATATTTATTAATTATCGCTCTCTCATTGTATTATAAAATCTGTAACCAGTCAGATTTCATGTGTTCGACTCATTTTTTTCTTTGCGACTCAGTTTATCTATAATAATAAAAGCAAGTGTAATGTGTGTGTCTGTTTGTCTGTCTGTCTGCTCTCCAGCCAAATCTATCGCACGCAGGGACCTGGAATTTTTTACACGGAAGCACAAAGGGGCTGGCCACCAGACCTCGAAGCCCGATTTTCGATTTTTTAATTAGAAAAATTTTAAAAAAATTATAAAGAATAATTAATTAAAAATAGTTTAGTTACCATACTAGATCATAGAGGCGCTGATGGCGATAATTTGGCGGTAATTTAAATTCTGAGCAATGTGCAGATAAAAATCTTTTTATATATCTATTGATATTTACAATATCTCAATTGATCTTATTGGCCTTTTAAACTTTGAAAACATTCACATTACGGCTATAATTTAATACTATTAATTTTTACGATTATGTGAGTAAATTATTTTAATTAAGAAAATTTGATCTCATAATTAGATTTTCACGTAAGATTTTAATATATAATATATTTTTTAATATTATTTTTATAGTAGTTTAGTGTTATGCTAATTTTATATTTTATTTTTATTTTGTTTACTCTGATTTTTTTTTAAATAAATTAATAACATTTAAATTAGCATAAAAAAATTAATCGAGGCAGGAAAATTGATGGGGTTTGAAATTAATAGTGATAAGACAAAATAATTAGTATCAGAGAGAATAATATTTGCAAAGAATTTAAATCGAGGTTGCAATCTGGAAATTATTATCAAAGGGGATCAAAATTATTAAATTATTAATTGTATTATATGGGTGGGAGGCATGGTCTATAACCCTGGGAGATGAGAGTAGATTCAGAGTATTTGAGAATAGGATTCTTCCCAGCATTTATGGGCCAAAGAAAGATGAGGACACCGGGGAATGGCGGAGACTGCATAACAAGGAATTGCATGACATCTATGCATCTCTAGATATAGTTAGGGTTATAAAAGCGAGAAGGCTGGGTCGGCAGGGCACATGGCTAGAATGGGAGAGGAAAAATATATTGGTGGGAAGTTCGATTGGAAAACGTCCGTTTGGAAGACCAATTGTGAACAGGGCGGACAATGTAGGAAGGAACGTGAGAGAGATGGGACAGAGTAGGAGTTAGATGGTTATAGCTCAGAATAGGGACACTCGGGGGGGGGGTACAGGGGGCGGAGCCCCCGTCTAGGTGTGGAGAGCGCCGAAGGCGCTCGAAGCAGCTAGTATATATATATATTATAAATTGATATTCTATTATATTTAATTAAATTTAATTTTTTTTGTTCTTATAATATACATATTATTTTAATTATTTAGTACCGGGACCCCGAGCCTCGGCTCGGTACTTAAGTTAAAAAAAATGATTCATTATTATTGGGTTTGGCTGGTAATATTAATACCTGGGATACCGAGCTGTCGCTCGACCCTTTAAAAAATATTAATATATAATTCTTTAATTATTTATTACAATTATTAAATGTTGCATCATTGCATCAATCTGATTAAAATGAATTGAACTGGGGACCTCAATAATACAAACAAACAATTTTAGCTAGCATAATAAGATTAATCCAAGTAATATCGTCTATTTCTATTCGACACTATTTTCAGTTATGAAATGAACAGTCAGTAGAGAGTAAAAAAATTGTAATTGAACACTGCAGTTTTTTAAAATAATTAAATTATTTTAAAGATTATAAAATAAAAATTATTGTATTAACATTAAAAATATTGAAATAAAAAATAATAGTTTGATTTAATAAACTAAAATAAAATATTATAAACATTTTTAGTGGAAATTTCTCAGGGAGGTAGGGAGCCCAATTCATTTAACCATCCATGTTACATAAGGCAAAATAATGTCTTAACACTCCCTTTTTTAAAATTTAAAATATAGGGAGAGAAAGAGTTTCAATTATATTCGAATAGTCGATATATTCTATATATCAGTATTTTTTTTCTGAATTTAATACCAAGTTGATTTTCAAAATTTTCTATTCTTTATGCATATGATTGATTACATGTGTTAAAATTTAAACAAATTCAAATATTCTAATTTTTAAATTTATATATAATTTAATATTATTTTTTCGAGACTAATGGCAAATACCGGTGGCCCTAATCAGAGCAAGAGAAGACTCCTTAAGGTAGCGGCCCAGTCGATGATGTTATATGGATCGGAGATTTGGGCTTTACAACAATATTTTAAGTGAAAAAATGATTTCTTGGTTATATAAAAATTAAAATATTATTCGTTATATCTTTATTATACAGAAAAGTAGGCGTGTTAATATAAAATATATACTTGGGACACCGAACTATCACTCGACCCTTTAACCAATTTATACAATTTATTTTTATATACTTTAAAAATTTTACAATTTTTTAATTATTTATTATAATTGTTAAATGGGATTGCTAAAAATGACCCATTCAAAATTTGTTTCCTAAAATGTTTCAAATTAATTATATCAGTGTGTCTGTTTCTCGATTTTTTAAATTTTGATTTTGGATTCGATTAGAGTTTAAAATGTGTAAATGTAAAGTGTGGTCTTGGTTTTTTAAAATTCATTTGGGAACATGGTCAAATCGGCGGTCAAAGTTGAAAATTCCCCCATATATTATAACTACTGTAATTAGTATTATTATAATGTAAAATTATAAAGAAAAAATACTTAGATATTATTGTAGACATTTTCATTCTGTAAATTAAATAATTTTATTTCATTTATATATAAATATCTATTTTTAAATATTTTTTTCTCTATACATTATTTATCTAATTCTCACAATATATTAAGATCATACCGGGACCCTGAGCCTCGGCTCGGTAATTAAGTTAAAAAAAATTAATTCATTATTATTGGGTTTGGCTGGTAATATTAATACTTGGGACACCGAGCTGATATACAATTTTTTAATTGATTTATTACAATTATTATCATTGCATCAATCTGATTAAAATGAATGGAACTGGGGTCCTCAATAATACATAAATATGTATTATTAGGTATGTTTCTAAGTGCATGAATATTTTTTTTTATTGGAAGAATGATATATATTTATCGTAATTTATAATTATAAAATATTATTAAAATATATATTTTTAATTTTATTTCGAAATTAAATAAAAATTTTTAAAATATTTTAAATATAAAAAAAATATTAATACAATATCCTTTAAAAAAAGGCGGGAGTAAAATTTCAAAATGGATGCCATTTTTGACGTCACCCATATATAATTTTTAATTAAGAAATAAATAATGAAGCTGTATGTTTCAAGAGATATGATCAATAAAACTTAATTTTTCTTTATAAATACTATATCTAGTGTGAATTTGAAAAAAATCGTTAGAGCGGTTTTTGAGAACCAATGGCTATATATAGAAATATAGATATATAGATATATACAATTTTAGCTAGCATAATAAGATAAGATTAGTACTTAGTTAATTATATATATATTATAAATTGATATTCTATTATATTTAATTAAATTTAATTTTTTTTTGTTCTTATAATATACATATTATTTTAATTATTTATTAGTACTTAGTTAATTATAAAGTCAAATCTAACAATACTTGTAGATATTATTACTTGTTTGAAGATAAGTTATATTTATATATATATATAGAGAGTGTTCATATATATATAAATCAATCTCGTATGCAATACTTAATTCTTTTTGCCTTTAAATAGATTTCATTCGATAACTCCCCAATTTGTCTAATCACATAAAAATTTATAATAACATAATAACATATTTTGACCTACCGACGATAGTAAGGGAGGTATTGTTTTCACACCAAATTTCACATGTGGAGATTTTTACATATCTCCTCGAATCATGCATTTTCTTAACAGAAAAAAGTAAAGCATTATTGTTCGTCCGTCCGTATAGATCAGAGGTGGGTAAATACTTTTAAGCGCGGGCCAAAATGAGATTTTCAAAATGCCTCCTGGGCCGGAGGATCATATTTCGAAACACCAAACTGGGACAAAAATTTAACTTTTTTTTTATTTAGAGCCATATTGAACGAAATTGAATGAAAGATCGAAATTCAACTGGGCCTGCGGGCCGGATAAAATAAGCAAAAGGGCCGGCTTTTGCCCATCCCTGGTATAGATGATGTGTACAGGTTGAACGGCTCAACGGATTTTGATAAAATTTGCTATATTTAGTTAATACATCAGTACCACGAATTCATCAACTTTTGGTGTATATCCGGAAACCGGAAGTGGTATTTTACAAAGTATTAATGTTATATTCATTGTCCCAAAATATTTCACTTAAAATATAATAGTGTAACGGACAAAGTATTTATATTCTTATTTATTTTTTTATTATACATTTTATTTTGTTTGTCTAATTTTTTTAGTTTATTTTGTTTTCCTATTTTCTTATTTTATTAACAAAGTTATTTGGTTGCATTATTCTTAAAATGTAATATATATATATATAGATATTATATTTCGACTAAGGGGAGGAACCATCCCTCCAAGTTTTAATATTTTAGTTAGTTGAGAATGGACAGTCGAATAAGCGATATCATCCCGATATGACCTGGTATTTATCACGTCCCGTGATATAATTATTTTGTATATAATCATTTTTATCATTACACCCTGTGATACAGTAGAACAAGTGATATCATCCTGATATGACCTGTACTTATCACGTCCCGTGATATAATTATTTTGTTTATAAACCTTATCATCACACCCTGTGATAATTATTTCTGCTAATTCAAGTGATAATAGTGAATTAAATTTTCTTATTTTTCTATTTAAAATTTGTATACTTAATTTGTTAATTTTTTATTTTATTTAATTAAAGTGAATTAATGTGAACATTATTATTGTTTTCCCTTTTCCCTTAATATTTTTCAACACCCTTTTATACTTTGTGATATCCAAAGTTGGCGCCCATCATTAACTTAACATAATTAACAATTCACGGTCATCGTGGGTCATTACAAGTGCCCCATACTTAGATCCCCTTATAAATTGGCACCCAACGTGAGTGGATCGTCTACAAAGTGACCCCAACTTGAAACGGTCTCCTTACAATAGGAATTAATAATTGATTAATTAAACTAAAAATAAAATTTAAAATAATATAATTTAGTCATTTTAATTCAAATTTTAAAAATATTTTTTTTTGATACTTTATATATATAATGTTCGAAAATTAATTTATTTCAAATCGTCGGTCGGTTCTGTGCCTGGCCACAGCTCATTTTGTTTTAATTTTAAACCATTTCGAATTTTAAATGTTAAATCCTGTATTTAATCCTTCCTCGATTACTCCGATTTAAATTTCCAACTAGATAATAGTAATTGTTATTATTGTGGTTATTTATTTTATTTTTATCAATTTTTTTAAAATTTTTTATTTTTATTAATTTTTAAGTTATCTTTTCCCAGAATTAATGAATTCTTATATATTCTATTCTATCCTCTAATCATTGAAGATTATACAATTTTAATTTCGATTTTCATATATTTTCAATTAGTTTGAAATGTTTTTCATTTTGTTCTTTTGCTAAGCTCTATAATTTAGATAAGTTATTTACTGTTAATTTAGAAATTGAAAATAAATTGTTGATTAAGTTAAGAAATTGTTGTCTTTAATAATATATATCTTATGTGTATGTTTTTTTATTCATTTTCAGGTCATTTCATGTAAAATGATAACTCGTTATAAATAAATGATTGATGTTCCTAAAATGGCGTTGAATTTTTTAGGTAAGCTACTATTAATTATTTTTTATTCATTTTCTATTAACTTAAATTAAAAATACTAAAAAGTTACTCTCCTATTAAAATAAAACACTTTTTTGTTATCTTTTAAAAGTTTTATTACTGAATTTGTTTTTAACATGAATAAAAAAAAGCCAAAATTTATATATTCTGAATTTGTAATTACTTCATTCCATGAGCTGAAGAATAGGAGGTTGAGAGAAATTGTGTTCCTTTTAAAAAAAAAAAAGTCGAATTGGCAGTCGTGGGACTGGCCGACAGAAGTGAAAACTTGTGCGTAAGAAATTTGAAAGCAGACGGAATGCGCACCAGCTTCACGAGAAAAATGAAATTTATATACGTATATATATATATATAAAATTAATAATTATTTTTTTCAGCAAACTGATTATTATTACAAAAATATTAAAAATACGATGTGTATGAATATATATATATGTCTGTCTGTCTGTGTGTGTGTCTGTCAAATACTCAAAAACTACCCGTCCGATTGCGATGAAACTTTCAGGGATTGTTGTGGGCGTCCCAGTGAAGGTTTTAGTGTAGTTAAATCCAAAATTAATTTAAATAGTAATATTTTGGTAAAAGTCTATTTATGGTTACCATGGTTACATTGAAAAATTTACAATAAATAAATAAAAATAATTGGAAATCTTTTCAACTTATTATTTTGATAAATTTTATTAATATTTTTAATTTTTTTTAAACTGCCAAAAATAACATACCCATAATAATAGTTGTAATAAAAATAAAAATATAAATCACAATGTAAGTAAAATATTGAATCGTTTTATTTATATTGTTTCAATTATTGTTTGAATATTTATTAAATTTATATATAGATTAATTTACATGTTTAAATGTATATTTAATAAATTTATTTATTGATTCTTAATATTAATAATTCCAATTACTTTCTTGAAATTTTTTTTTATTTAAAAGCATATTCAGCATATCTCGCAAATTTGAATTGGATTAAATAACATATATTAATTTAAATTAAATTAAATTAATTCAATTATAAATTAAAATTAATAAATAATATTTATTAAACCAGCGAAAGTTTGGCTCTTTTTTGATGGCACCACGTCACGTGTTGGCGCGTGAGATTTCCAGTGTTAAAAAATTAATTCTGGTACTTTCAGCAATTCAATTTTCGATGTTGAGATTTTGATGTTTTTGATGTTATAAATAATATTTATTAAATTATAATTTAATTTAAATTAATAAATATTATTTAATCAAATTCAAATTTGCGAGATAGTCGAGTGGATAGTGGAGTGTTTGGCTCTTTGTTGATGGCACCACGTCACGTGTTGGCGCGTGAGATTTCGAGTGTTAAAAAATTAATTCTGGTACTTTCAGCGATTCTATCAAGCTGAAATTCTATATATAGCAGTTTTATACAATTATTAATCATGTGAAAAATTATCAAACATATATCTTTATTTTTACGGTCACACACACACACACACACACACATATTTAAAAATTAATTTATTAAAATATATATTATATAATATATTATATATAGTATATAATTTAATATATATATATATATATTCTGAAATTAATTTTAAATTATATAAATATATTAGAAATTAATTTAATATAATTTAACACATAATAATATATTAAAATATTTTATTTTATATATACATAATTTAGTAATACTGATTATTAATGTAAATATAAATAATAATATTTAATATGGCAAATATGTAAAATTTTGTAAAGAATGTATCAGAAGGTTAGTGTCTAACATTCTGGCGTATTGCGCATGCGTATATCGGTCGGGTCGGTCGGTCGGGTCGTTTTGGAATCTCACGCGAAATCTATATTTTTTCCCCATCCCGCAAAAGTGCTCAACGCCGCTAAAGAAGTTTTCACTTCAAAAATTTTATTTATATTCTTAGTGATTATAATGCTATTATTCTTTTTCTAAAGGTCTTCATATTTTGGGACACTTTTTGAGACTCGTTGCGTAATATTATTATTAAAACTAACTTAATCAAGAACCATTCTTCTTGATTTATAAATATTATTGATTATGATAATATGGTATATTTCTGAGAAATTCTGAATTCTATCCCCGAAATATTAATTTAAATTAATACATTCATAATTAATTGAATAATTACATAAAAATTGAACAATCCTATTAAATGAAAATATCAACATAGTGTTCCTTTTATTTTTTTTTTAAATTTTATTTCTATTATTTTTATATTATTTTATAAAATTGTCAAGAAAAAACGTTTTAAATAGATAACATATTGATTAATTGAGCTAGAGAGGATGAATAATACATATATATCTTTACTTTCTAATATAATAACAAAGTAGATGTTTTATTTATTATTCTCGGGGCTATCAAATAAAATAAATAATTTTTTGATATATCCTCTCAGATTATCCCCTCTGCTCACTTCTATAAATCATATTTGTTGAAGAAAATAGTAATTTTTAATAATTATTTTAAGAAAGTTCTTTTACAATGAAATTAATTCTATATTAGTAACATAATTAAAAATTATGAAGCATTTTTGATATTACTAACTTTTTGTGCCTTTTTTTATTAAATGGTCAAAAATTTGGATATACTTATTTCTTAGTAGGAGTATTTCCAAAAAAACTTTTCTAACTTGTTATATAATTAAATTCTCAAATTTTAAAAATCCGTATTTTTGAAAAATTCAAAATATTTCTTTTTGATTATTGCAGTTCAATTGACTTTCAATATACGTTTCACATTTGAGCGAAATCCCTGAACTAGAAATGGGTTAAAATTCAATTACAAATTTTGAACATTACAGAAAAGTAGTTAATAAAACTAAAAACTTGAAAATCAATTAATACATTTTTTTTAATATACACGCTTTTTAATAAAAAATGCCCTAAAAAATAAAGTATTAATTATCCTTGAATATTGTCCTTTACATATGCCAACAAAAAAGCGTGGGCACATATAATAATATTAAATTCTTTACCTACTACTTATGTTCATATGCGCCCACGCTTTTATGTTGGGCATATGTAAAGGATAATATTCAAGGTTTTATTAATATTTTATTTTCTATTTTTCATGGCATTTTTTTTATTAAAAAGCGTGTATATTAACAAGTTTTGTTATTAAGTTTTTAAAAGAAAAAATATAAATTCTACAAATGCTTTAATTTTATCAAAATCTAAGAATTTTTTAATATCTTGTAGTCCTATTCCTTCTATATTTAGTTTTACAAGACTCGCTTAATTTGTTTCACATATATTAGCTCATTTGTCCCCCGATCGACTTGTTGGTCACCCCTCGTAGGAAATCCTTTTAGATAGCGTTCCATCTAAGATGGGTTTGGAAAATGATATTCAAATTTCATAATTAAATATAATTAAAAAATTATAATAACTGTTCTTAATCTATTTATTAATTTATTATGTATTTTTATCAAAACAATTTATTCGTAGAAACAAATGAAATTTCAATTTAGATAAATTACCTTTATATGTAATTAATTACAATTCAATTATATCTGTTATTAGGTTTAGTTCCCGACTTATCAAATAATCACTTGGCTTTTTAAAATATAATTATTCTTTACGAATTGAGAATATTCTGGCTTTAACCGGAGATATTAATAAATTGTCTTATAATGAATATATTCTATTCTATTTTTCTTATTTTTAATCCCTATTCGTATAAAGTCTAAAAATTACCTATGAATTTATATATATTCAAAAATCAGAAATTAATTAATTCAGAGACTCTGTCTATGCATAGATCATTCAACAATGATGAGAAAAATATTAATTCTGGCATTTCCCAGAATTATTAAATTTCTATTTCTTATAAATATTGATTTCTAAAAATAGTTACCGTATATTTTCTAATATAAAACTATACTTACAACCTAAAAATGATCCCCCAAAATCCAAGGTCGTCTTTAGTAATTTCTGTAAAATTTTTGTTTTCTGCCGTAATACCAAATTATTACGTTTCATAAAACGATTCCATCAACCTACTGTTGCTTTAAACTCTGCATTGCTCAGGATTCAATGCCCATGTTTCTTGAAACAAAACCATTCTGCCTCTGTTCTTGTACCCATTCTGTAATGTTATTTTCTAAATCTGTCCAATCTTCTCATAGAATTTTTCCCTGACATTTTTTTAATGGCATCTTCATTTTTTTTCTCCATCCCCTTACCAAATTTGTTAGTTCTGTATATCTACGCATATTATTGAGAATTTTTATATGGCGGATATATGCTAAAATTGTAAAAATTGGATGAAAATGTATACCTCATCTTATCTGAAGATCGCCTTATATGTGGAAATATACGGTAACATTTAAAATATTTATTTTCTCTTTTATTGTATTGTATATATTTTATTGTCAATGATATGGATATTGTGTGTATTTCATATTTTATAAAAATTACTTATTGCCTATATTAAAATTGTATATTTTCTGAAATAATAAAATAAAAAAAATAAAAATTTCTCTTTTAAATTAATTAATACTATTAGAGCATTACTTAAATTCTTTAGTTCAAATAAGATGTTCTTTAATTATTTATTTAAAATTAATATCATTTAAAATAATAAATTATTTTTAAAATAATGATATATGTAGAATATATATATTAATATTAATATTCAAAAAATACTAATAATATACCTTTGGATGTTTTCCAAAGCCTCATTGAATTTTTGTAATATTTTGATTTGAATAATAACTCTTGTTACTAATTAAAATGAAACCTATACAGATTGATTCTACACCTCAAAACCCCTTAATACCTGAATTAAATAAAAACTTATGCACAATTTTAAATATTTCAAAGACCTAGAAATATATATATATATATATATATATATATATATATATATCTTATCTTCTTATACGAGTAAAAATTGTTTGTTTGTTTCATTGTTCTCAAAAACCGCTCTAACGATTTTTTTGAAATTCACAACAGAGATAGTATTTATAAAGAAAAATTGAGTTTTATTGACCACATCTCTGGAAAACTACATATTTATTAGTTTTTTTCTTCTAAATTTAAATGTATATATGTGACGTCACAACCACCGCCTGTGAGATATATACATATCTATTCTTAAAATAAAATTAAAAATATTTATATTATATTCATATATTTGATTTTTTTTTATTTCATTAATAGTTTTACATTTAAATTATTTGAAATTGTTTCACACAACGTTTAAAAGAAGATTTATCTTTATATTCGATTCGATATATAGTAGGAGAATTAAATGACGTTATCAATTTATTATACTCCGGTAAATATTATAAAATTATATATATTATTATTGTAAATGTTATATCTATCTATATTATATAATGTGTCCCTTCATACATTTTGAATTCACCCATAATATATCTTATATTCATATATACTTACTTGAAAAAAATTTAAAAAGTTTTAAAAGTTTTTTTTTAATATTTTATGAATTCAAATCGTCAATTGAAAATGAAAATCCAATTATGAGATCAAAATTAAAATTATTTATTCATATAATTTTGAATGTTTTCGTGTATTATAAATAAAAACAAATATAGATATTCTTTGGATGACAAATTCCAATTTATATGATCTTAATATATTTTTATAAAAAGGCCAATTATATATATATGCAATTACAACTGTAGTGTCAAACACTGATTTTGAATTTGGCGACATATAAGATCATTGACTGGGCCGCTACCCAAGGAGTGAAAATAGTGTCGAATAGAAATAGACGATATTACTTGGATTAATCTTATTATATTATTATACAAGTTCATTCATTTTAATCAGATTGATGCAAATGTGTAACATTTAATAATTGTAATAAATAATTAAAGAATTGTATATCAATATTTTTCAAAGGGTAGAGCGAATGCTCGGTGTCCCAGGTATTAATATTACCAGCCAAATCCAATAATAATGAATCATTTTTTTAACTTAAGTCCCGAGCAAGGCTCAGGGTCTCGGTATATATTATAAAAGTGCAATGTGGGTATGTTTTGTGGAGGTAAAGGTTCTAAGGAAACAAACATACTATCAACAAAGCTCAGGGCCAGACACTCAAGTGCTGCGGAGTTCATTTGCAATCCCCATGTTTTTCCCACAGCCAATTATATGTTGCATGTTGTGAGCATGTGATTACACAAATTGGGAAAAAATCAGTCGAAATGCAATTAAACAAAAAAATTGAAAAGTTAGGCTAAGCAGACGTTTTAAATATTATAAGAGATTCGGCAATTGCAATTACAGATAGCGAGGAAAAATTAATGGAGGTTCTAAGGAAACAAACATACTATCAACAAAGCTCAGGGCCAGACACTCAAGAAATTAATAGTGATAAGAAAAAATATTTAGTGACAAAGAGGAACAGTATTAACATACAAAATCTTAATATACAAAAGGTAAAATTTGAATATGTAGAAAAATTGAATGTAATCACGAAGGATAATAATATTTGAGAAGAATTTAAATCTAGGTATCAATCGGGAAACGCCTGTTATCATGCAGTAAAGAGGCTTATCTCATCAAAATTATTATCAAAGGGAATCAAGACGCATAGGAAGGGACGTAAGAGAGATGGGACAAGGGCTCAGAATAGGGACATTTGGAGAAATGTGGCCAAGAACTTTCGAGTATCTTTGAGTTATATAAATAAATAGATATAACATTTACAATAATAATATATATAATTAATTTACTGATTAAATTAAAATATATTTTAAATAAGAACACAAAAAGAAATGAATGTTTTATGTAATATAATGATTGAAACAAAATGGATGAAAACCTTTTACTACTTTTAACCAAATACGATATACCACTCGGGGGTACAGGGGGCGGAGCCCCCGTCCAGCTGTGAAGAGCGCCGAAGGCGCTCTGACCAGCTGGTTGGATTTATGCTAGTATCAAAAGATTAGATATTTCTTTCATAATAATGTAAACAAATATTTAATTATAATTCAGCATTTCATTAAATAAATTGAATATAGATATCATTACGCTGACTATTATTAATTAATTGAAATAATAAATAATTTTATTTGTATGTATTTTTACTTTCAAAATAATGATTTCAAAATATTATATTTAATTTGATTGAGAAATTTTATATTTATTTTATTTTATAATTTTTTTTTTTAATTTTTAAATTCATATCTATTGATTTATTAATAAGATATTATAATAATAATATAATTTATAATCGTACTGCTCAAATAATTACAATCTTCTTTAATTTAAACAAATCAATTTTAAATTAATAAGAGAAAATTAAATTTTTGATACAAAAACAAAAATGTGTAGATATTTAAATTACTATACCTAGCTTTCTAGACATAAAATATATGACTAAATGGAAAATATTTTTATTTCTTTTTTTCTAATCTTTTTTTAATTTTTAAAATATAATTTTTTATATTTTTTATATTTTATAGATAATTATAGATTTGATTTAGAATATATTATTATTATTATAATCATTATTCGTATCTCCGGAGTAAAGCTATTCATTTATAAAGTAATTAATTAAGACATAAACGTAGCTTTTAGTACATTTTAATTAAATTAATTACTAAAGGACCAAATATGAATAATACCACATTTTTTATTAGTCGAAGAAAAATAAGAACTTTATTTTAATAAATTTATACAAATTTTAAAAACATTTAAATTTAGATATATCCTCTATTTTACTTAATATCAAAAAGTTAAATAACCTACATTAATATATGATTTAAATAATACTTAAATTATTATTTTTTTCAGTAACTCATCGACCTGGAAAATCCTTTTTATTCTCATTTATAACTGGAATAGTATGTGGATTTGTTTTTACTTGGTTTATTTTTTATTCTCACATAGAAGATTCTCCAAGTTGGACTCTTATTAGGTAAAATTATTAAAGTTTATATAATATAATATAATTTATTTTAATTTTTGTCCAAAAATATTCAATTGATTCAAATATTAAATTATTTAATAAATTTAAATATTATTCTCAAGAATAATAAGCTTTTATATTTGATCGTAAAATTGCAAAAGAATCTGAAAATATTTTCAGTAGATTCAATTCACTTCTTTTTGCAATTTATTTCATCGATATAACCCGTATATATCATATTAAATTGTACTTTATATTTTCACTTTCAATGCTTTCACTATTCCACTTAAATTGCTATTTTAAAAAATTATACTGATGAGTTGAAAATATAATCAATTTGTTTAAATACTTTTAAAATTACAAAAAACACTAAAAAGTGAAAGTTATTGATTTAAATTATCATATTTTATTTTATCTTTTAACACTTTTTATTATGATTTTAAAATTAGTAATATATTAAGTATTAGTCTATTCTTTATAGTAAAATAATAAAAAGAAACTTAAAATTTTAAATTATAAGGTTTCCTTTTTTCATTAAAAAACTAAATATTTAAATTATTATTTTATAAATATTTTATTATTTATTAGTTTATAAATTTGCAAAATTTAAGATAACGCATTCAATAAAAAAAGTCTTATTTTTTTTTTTGTGGCATATACTGAAGGTACTATTTATTGGATATATATACATATAGTCAAATATTGGAGGCCTATTTATTGGATTATTAAAAAATGGGTTTAAAATTATTCTTTGATTTAATTGGTAGCACTATTATTAATATTAAATAGTAGGGTGAAAGCAGAGTAGGGTGATCAGGGAAGAGGTAAATTTGAATTCATTCAGATTAAAAATAAAATATCAAATTATAATCAAATTAACATTTAATGAAATGCTAAAGGATTTTAATATTTATTTATAGTAATATTTACATAAATTAATAGATAAAGAAATTATTGTAATCAATTTTCTAAACTCTTATGGTATCTAAAAAAATTAGTCTAAATTTAGAATACTCCTAAATTAATTATACAAATTAATTACACTATTTTTTTTATCTTTTTAGAAATGATGATATTTCAATAATTGGAAATAACAACAATATAATACCAAAGGAAATTCACGCTGAGGAGGAAGAATTTCATATAAAAAGTATATATTTATTTTTATTGATAATAATTAGATTTTAATTCTATTTTTTCTTTCTCATTTAGATAGTGCTATAGCAAATAAACTATATAAAGAAGTAAAAATCCTTTGTTGGATTATGACAGCACCAGTGAATCATAAAAAGAAAGCCCAACACATAAAAGCCACATGGGGGAGACGTTGCAATACTCTACTTTTCATGAGTTCACAAAATGGTAAAATTATTATATAGAACAATATAATTTATTAAAAAAAGTATTTTGAAAATTTATTTATACATAAAAAGTTCTATCTCATTCATTTTGTAATTAAATATACATAATTGTAATCTGAAAATATAATCTAATTAATTTAACTTTCCATTTAGATTCATACTCCTGTAAATATAGCAACCACTAAATATTATTCATAAATTAAATGACTAGTTATAGTTTTTATAATCAGAAAAAAACACTTACTCATAATAACATTAAAATATGTTCAACCTCTAAAATAATTCTTTAATTTTCATTCAGCCCCACACAAAATTAAACTGTTATTTCTTTTCAGACTCTTCTTTACCTGCAATAAAATTAAATATTGGAGAAGGACGTGAAAATCTATGGGGTAAAACAAAACAAGCTTTCTATTATGTTTATAAAAATCACATGAAAGATCATGATTGGTTTTACAAAGCAGATGATGATACGTAAGACATGATTTTTTAAATAAAAATAAATATTTTTATTTTTATCTCTTCTATACTAATAGGGCTATAGCTATATTAAATTAATATTCTTATTTTATTTTAATTAATAAAATAATACTTTTTCCTTTGAACTAAAGTTAAGGTTATAAAAGTCATTTATATTAATTGATAATGAATTTTAATATTTTTATTTATTTTTAATAACTTTTTTTATGAAATTATAAAATTGTTCGCATGTCTTCTGATTAATCTTCAATACTCTGAGATACAACAATATTCACATTTGAATATAATTATCTTTTCATAAATGATTTTTTTTTTGTTTTAGATATGCAATACTGGAAAATATGAGATTAATGCTTTCTCATTACAATACATCAGAGCCTATGTATTTTGGGTGTAGATTTAAACCTTATGTAAAACAAGGATACATGAGTGGTGGTGCGGGTTATATTTTGAGTAAAGAAGCTCTTCGAAGATTAGTTGAAAATGGTTTCACAGATAGAAAAGCTTGTCGGAAGGATAATGGGGGAGCTGAAGATGTTGAAATGGGTATGTTTTACTTTGCAATCTCACATTTATCTTTTGTATTAATTAAAAATTTAATATAAAAGCAATTTATATTAAAAAATATATTTTTTTATAAAAGTTAGTTAAATTTTTTTTGATTTTAGAACAATATACATAAACATAATAACTATTAATGTTTTTCCCTTTATCTATTAATTTAGGAAAGTGTCTTGAAAGAGTTGGAGTAAAAGCAATGGATTCACGTGATTCTTTAGGAAGAGGACGATTTTTTCCATTTGTACCTGAAAGCCATTTACTTCCTGGACCAGTGAATTCTGAATTTTGGTATTGGAAGTATATTTATTATCCTCCAAATGAGGTAATCTTAAAAATTCTTATTATAATTAATAATTTTATATAAAAATTGTTAACATTGCGATAAATTACATAATTATATAATCTTAATTATTACATTCTTTTTAATTATTTTACTAATTGTTTTAGGGACTAAACTGTTGCTCAGATAGTGCCATTTCATTTCATTATGTTTCACCAAATATGCTTTATGTGATGGATTATTTAATCTATCATTTACGTCCCTACGGAGTTGTCCAAACTGAAGGAGCTCATGAACCTTCTGAAGCCCCAGAAACTTTTGAAAATGTGATTACTACTGTTTCTTAAACTACTCAAGATTGCCAACTTTTCCAAATCTAAGCGTCCAATGATCTGAGAAAATTGAAAATTTTACTTTTTCTCTTTTCAAGTCATTTTTTTCTATGTCAGGCCTTAAATTATATATTTTTATAAATTCAAAGGCCATTTAGTCATTATATAATAATTTTAGTTTGTAAATAAAAAGCAATGAAGAACATTCCAAGTGATCGTTAAGGTGTGTTCAATAATATTGAAATAACTCATTTATTATTATCTAGATATTTTTATATTGTTCCTTTATTTAATTGTAATTTATTTATTTTTATTTTTTTTGTTTTCTATTTGAAATTTTATAAAAATAACAAAAAAAAATGCTTTTAGTAAATAATTAACACAATAATATTAAAATTTCTCCTCAAGTGTTCCTTGATTTGTAAAGTGTTGATGACTTAAAATTAGTATTGAAATCATAAAATTTGTAATACTAAAATGACTGATATTAGGTTGTCACACATCCTAGATAAATTATGCATTAGCTTTACATTAGTTAAGCTTAAAAACTATAATAAATAAACCTTCCAATTTAAAATTCTATTATTTATAAAAACAATTTCAAAAATATCTTGTAAATAAAATAATCATTAATACTTTTTATTAATAAAGTAACGCACATTGTATAAACAAAATTTACTGTATTTCAACATAATTAAAATATATTTTTAAATTATTTGAATTAAACCTAAAAATGTTTCTCTATTTCATATACCTATTTTTTATGTTTATATAATTTTACTAAGAATATAAATATTTATAAATTAAATACAAGTTTATAAATTTATTACTTTAATTTTAAATAAAAATAATATAATATAAATAAATATAATTCAATTTTCTAATATCTGAATATGTTCTAAGAGTATAACCAAAATTAAACAAAATATACTATCTGAGGCTGATATAAGTTTATTAGTGGCCTGCAATATATATTTTCTTTTCTAGTCCTCCAGACTTATTTATATTCACATTATTGGCATTAATTGAATGAGCAAATTTCTTTATAATATTTACAATATAAGTGAAATCTTTTTCCACTTTATAAGCTTTTGTAATGATAAATCATTACTTATGTTATTCACTGTATATTGGATTATTTAAAAAATATATATTCTGGAATTAAAATGTAAATACTGATAGTTTATATCCAAAAAATGATTATAAGTAAAAAGAATTTTTATAGAATATGAGAACTTTTTATTTATTTTATGAAAAATTGCATTATTACAAATTACAAATCACAAAAATTAATATAGCAGTCTGTGCCTTTGGTAAACATTTATATCTGTATAAAAATTATTATTATTAACATTATATTTATAAATGATTTTTTTTAGTTAATTATCTCTATATCTTTAAATCTTATTAAAATGATAAATAATATCTTATTTCTACTAAAATAATTAATAAATATAAATTTAATAAATCAAAATGTTTAATTTTAGAATAAATTAATAAAGTAAATGATTTTTTTTTCTATCAAATGTTATTAGAAATGAAAATAAAAATGTATATATTTTAATCTGGTAATTGTTAGAATCAGGGCTTCGAACCGTTATTTTTTTCGTTTCGGTTTTCGTTCCGGTTCAATAAAAAAAAAATATCAGTTCGGTTCCGGTTTTCGTTCCGGCAAAAATACCGGTTTTTTCGGTTTTCGGTTTTCGGTTCAGTTCCGATTAATTAATTTTAAAGACCTTTTATTTGTAGAAATTTAGGTCGGGGTATGCCGAGTCTGCCATAAATATATAAAAATATTTCTTGCTACCACCCTAAATCATACTACATGAATTGATACAATATAATATAAATAATAATAATTAATTAAAGGTATAATAATTAGAAGTAAATAATATAAGATGTTAATATAATTTATTAAACGGAACAAATAAGTATGAATATTTTTTTACATCCTTCTACTTTCAAACACTCAACAAACGAAACAAATTCGTATATTTAATGTTAAAGTATACAGGATTCTTGGATATATTTACTTACAATTATAACTATAATTATAAAAGATGAAAATTACCTCTAATTATTAAAATATCTTCCAATATATTTGTATTTAAACTATTTCTATTGTCTCGTAAAATAAACTTTAAACCAGAGAAAACTCTTTCAACACTAACTTGTGTTGGAGTAGCTCCTAAAACCACCATTGCAATTTTGTATAAATGAGGAATTGTATTTTTATTTTCCTCCCAAAATTCTAAAATAAGTTTTTTACTGTCTAATCTTCGTACCTGGTCAAAGTTATTCAATATTTGTTTAAATTTATTTAATAATTTAATTTATATTATGAATCATTTTCTTTATATCAATACATAACCCTGTAACAAATGGAATAAATAATTTAAAAAATTAATACTATCATTAAATCAAAATATCAGTATTAAACAAACGATGAAAACATTAAATTCTGTATTGCGCATACGAGACGCTGCCAACACAACCGAAGGGAGAGTATGACTAGGACACTAATTTTTGAAACAAAGTTTTTAGCGACACCATGCAGTACGAGACATAACTTGAAAAAAATTCGGGGTTTGTGTGTTGCCAAAACGCCCAAAAACACCACTTCTGGCAACTCTGGATTGAACACTGAACTGAAATAAACCGATATTATTTTTTTCGGTTCAGTTCCGGTTTTCGTTCCGACAAAAATACCGGTTTTTTTCGGTTTTCGGTTCAGTTCCGGTTCGAAGCCCTGGTTAGAATTACTATTATTTTTGTTTTCATTATTGAATTAGCTACTCTGAACCGAGAAAGTCTTCGAATGAACAGATCTTTTCATAAATTCCTATTAAAGATATTAATACAAAAAGTTTCAAAGGTTTTATTCCAAAAATTAATTTTTAAAAATATAAATTTATAATAATGGTCTATAGTTATAGACTATATAAATTATAATATAAGATTATTAGAATGGGTGATATTCATATTAATATATTCATAGACAGACCCGGAATATTTTTCAAATAATAAATAAGAATTTAAGTAAAATTTTTAAAAATGCCTAGTACCGGGTTCAATATATATAGATATATAATCTCCGGCGATTTTCGCATTTATTCAAGTGTTTACATTTATTTTTGTTTAAAGTTATTTGTTATATCAATTCCTCAATTGTTTGATTGATTTCTGCTTCATTTTTTTATTTAATCTGTAAATCAATA
Organism: Labia minor; assembly: GCA_963082975.1. Taxonomy (NCBI): domain Eukaryota; kingdom Metazoa; phylum Arthropoda; class Insecta; order Dermaptera; family Spongiphoridae; genus Labia; species Labia minor. The sequence goes on along the minus strand of OY720344.1, from coordinate 38,825,234 downwards.
ATATATATTGTATATAATATTATGTGATACAATAGTTAATATTCATTTTATATTAATTATTTATCATAATTTCAAATACGAATGGTCTATAATGAAAATAAAAGAAAATCTAAATCTTAAGTCAATTTTTAACGTTTGATAAAACAAAAACTTATCTTAAAAAAAATAAACATTTAATAAGTATAATTTAAACATTCGGTAGATTTTAAAATTGATTAATTTATTTTCATTTAGCACATTTTGCTTTAACTCACTGTAAAAAAAAATTTAAAAACCAGAAGAGATATAATAGAAATGAATAAATTTATTTGTTTTTTTTTAATTTCCAAAATTTGTTTAAGAGAAACAAGATATTTCAACCCTTATTATAGATTCTAGTTTGGTAATTGAAGCATTTGATGAAATAGCAATAATTGTTACGAAATAATTCATGATAAATAATAAAGATTTTTTTGCGAAAATAATACTACTCCAGACCGCATATGCATCCGAAATTGTTTGGTGTGACTTTTGTTGTTTTCAAAAATAAAGAGAATATTGAATACCTGTTGTTTTAAAGCATATAGAAATTTAAAAGATTACTTTTGAAAGAGTTAAAGCCAAAATTTATCTCAAAGTACAAGTTCCAGATTGAAAGAAACGGTAGCATATAAGTGAATAATTAATATCTAATGGGGACAATTTTAAATTTTATAATATTTATATTTATTTGTTCAAAAATAAAAAAAAATAAAAAAAAAATCATTTTTTTATAGCATTGTATATTTTACAATTCAAGCAGGTAAGATGAAAAGTGAATTAATACATTTTTGAATTTTATGAACAAGAGTTTGGTTATTATATTTTTATTTATATTTTAAGTTTGAACAAAATAGAATAAAATTTGGAGTTGTTAAGCAAATACAAATACAAGTTTAACTGATTAATTAATATAAAATATTTAACCCCTTATCATCTGTGAAATATAAATAGATAAATTTGACGAACTTAATTAAAATGAAAAATCAATCAAAAATAAAAATAATTGAATCTAGTAATTTTAAATGACGTTTTATAAGATTTTTTTATTAATAAATAATACCTGTTAAATTAATTAAATAGATATTGATAAAAAATCTATAGTAAATATTCAAATAAAAATATGATTATAATATAATATTTTCAAGACAATTTTTTGTCTATAGTCTTTCAAAAAATAGTTACTTTATAATAAAATATTAATTGTAATTTTTAGATTTTCTTTATTTGATTTATATATTCTTCCTAAAAAAACAAAATTAAAAAATCGTTATAATAGAAATTTATAATAATTAAAATCCGCGGATGAATCTATTTTAAATTTCCCACTCATGTCTTTTTTTGAATGAATTTTTATGAAATATTAAATCTAAAATTAGTCATATACTAGAAAAATATAAATGATGATTTGGGGAAAAGCTATTATTTAATTAAGTAAATTTAAGGAGATTAGACAAGGCCAGTGATACTTGAACATCTCGCATCTGCTAACTGACCAAACAAACATGGCAGATGTTACAGAGTTGCGTATGAATGTTGTAGCATTGAAACGTGTTGATCCTTATGGAAAAGATATTTTAGCATCAGCTACTCATGTTGCTTTATATACATTTAATTCTGAATTTAATGAATGGGAAAAAACGGATGTAGAAGGTGCCTTATTTGTATATAGCCGAAGTGGAGAACCCTATCATGGAATTCTTATTATGAATAGATTGAATACAAATAATTTGGTTGAACCTGTAACAAAAGGATTGGATTTACAAGTACAAGAACCATTTTTATTATATCGAAACGCAAAACATAATATTTTTGGTATTTGGTTTTATGAAAAAGACGATTGTCGAAGAATTTCAACCATGTTAACAAATCTTTTAAAAGAATCGGATAAAACAAATAAAGGTCATAAATTTAATAGCCCAGAAACAAAACCGCCTTCATCTTCAGAGGCCAATATACTTACAATGCTGACAAAAGCACAGGAAGATTTCAATTGCAATAAAACACCGAAGAATCAAGAAAAAATAAGTGCAAACCCGCCAGACGTCACTTCACAAAGTGTTATGGAATTTTTTGCCAAAGCGAGTGGAGGTGCTTCGTATTCGGGACCTAAACCAACATCTCTTTTTATGAATCCACCAACTCTACAAAAAGAATCCAATAATACAAACCAATTGCAACCGTTATTATTGCAAAGGCTAATGTCAAATCCCGCTCATACTGTCGAACATATTGAAAAACAGCAACGTTCTGTTACCCCCTCCGAAATCAATACAAATTCATCAAATAAATCAAAAAATCCAAACAAACAGCAAATTAAAACAAATGGGAAAACAAGCAGAGATTTCAAAATTCGACCACTTACAAATGACATGGCAAATTTGAAATGTGATTCACCAGAGACAAATTTAATTGAGTCGCCATCGACAGTTCCAAAACAATCATTTTTTAATACATCGTTTGGATCACATTCGCCTTCTAATCTCCCAGAGCCACGATCACTTTCTTCATTATGTAGAGACACTCCACCAAAACCAGCCCTCATGCCACCGACCATGTTTACATCTTCAGCAACGAAGGACTCATCATTTCAAAATTCTTCAGATCCTTCTCAAACGCCAATGCTTCGAAATGCAAGTTCAGTTATACATGATGAAAGTGTACCTTGTCCTCCAGAACCACTAACAAAAAATCAACTTCTTCAAGCATTTAATTATCTGTTGAAAAATGATCCTGAATTTGTAACTAAGCTTCATGAAGCTTATGTAAAATCTTTTACAGAAATGGTATTATAAACAAATTTCAAAATAAATAACAGAAGTTCCAATAGTGTGATTGAGTTTTCTTTTGAAATATAGATTTTTACTTCGAAATATATGTTAATATTATTCAGTAATAAAGGATCAAATGAAAGGGAATGGAAATTTTTCTTTTGGTTTGAAAGCAAAAATCTCTTTTAAAAAATATAGAACTTAAGGTTGGTAATCTTACATTAATTAATCTGTCTTCTAAATATTTAGAGAAATAGACTTGCTTAAAAGAAATTATGAGGTTATTATTTAGAAAGACAACGATCAATTAATGGCATGCCAATCAATAAAAATATTTTTAATGTTCACTCATTAGTAAAAATATACATTTCCTTGAATAAAAGTGATTAATGGGCTAAAACTTGTTACTTGTAAAATTAAATTTTAAATAACTTAAATTATTTTTTTTCCAAGTCCATTAAAAAAAATTTAAATAGCCTTTAATGTGATTGTCTATTGATAATAAATTATTAAAAATAAATTGTAGAATTAGTATATAAATAAAAATCACTAACGGATTTTCTTGTTATTTAAAAAAACTTCAAGAATATAAAATATTGTAAAATATAAATAGGCATTATTTAGTTTTGTTGAATAATTTTATTAATTATACTAAAAAAAATTCTTATTTATTATTTTTTTTTTATTGTTATTTCGGAAATTTAAAAATTAATTTTTTTTTTATGTAATTTGTAAATTATATTCGATATTCGGAAACATTTATTTTATTAAATAAGTCGTATTGTCATAAAAAACAATCATGTATCTAACAGCCATATGTAAATATATGGAATAAATTTTTGAAAATGCCGATCCCGAATATTGAATTTTAATAAAATATACCCAATTCCTTTCCATTATGTACTTTTTTTACAAATTTAATATTTAATATTATTTTTATTGAAATATATAATTTACTCTTTCATTATAAAATATAAAAATATAATTTATTTATTGTAATGAAATTTATTTTTCTAAACATTTTATATATTAATTTCATGATAAATAAGTAAATTATTTTATAGAAATTTTATACGAATTAAATAAAAAAATAGTATTTTTTGTACAATTAGACTAAGAAAAATGAACAGTAAAGTATTAGTATATATTTCATTTATTAATTAACAAAGATTTATTAATGAGAATAAATTTCATTTTTAAAATTTTAAATAATTCATATTGTGACTGTTAAATAGTTTATAGTGCTGCCATCTATCTTCTTATTGACATTCCAGAATTTAGACATTCCAATTTGTTAATTCGTTCTGTCAAACTAAGAGTGTCAAAATAAAAGATATTTATTATATATTGTTAAAAAAAATTGTTTTTAAAATGCCACCAGTAGAAGTAAGATAAATATATATTATTTAAGAATATTTTAATTAAATAAACAAATATTGATATAATCTTTCCTCTATTTTTAAGGAGTATTATAAAGATTTAAAAGAAAATATTTCAAATAACATTCTATTTAATGGATCAAAAAACGAAAAATATAAATTGAATGAACATTATAAATCATTAAATAGAAAATTGAAAGGATCATGGAAAACACACATGTATATTATTTAATTGATTTTTTATCTTTTAAATATATCAACTTAATATATAATATTCATTTTAACTTTTAGAAATAATAACGAAATTACTGATCACATATTTACTGATGTTGGTATATATATTATCTCAGGACCTACTGAAAAATTCACGGAAAATGAATTTAATTGTATGAGAAAATATTTAGATTCTGGGGGAAACATTTTAGTCATGTTAAGTGAAGGGGGTGAAAAATCTTTTCAGACAAACATCAACTTTCTTTTAGAGGAGTTTGGAATTATGATAAATAACGGTATATATTATTTATTTTTTGTATTTATATTTTAAAACAATATAACTTTAAATACAATCATCCATTTTTAATTAATTTCAGATTCTGTTATTAGAACCAATTATTATAAATACTTTCATCCAAAAGAATGTTTTGTTACAAATGGCATTTTAAACCGATCTCTAGTCCAGGCTTCAGGGAAAGATATTAAGGATTTAGATGAAGATTCAATTAGACAGTGAGTTTAAAAAAATGATATTAAGTTTTTATATTATCTCATAATTTTTTGATATTTAAAACAGCCTTTTAAAAAAGTTTTCTAGAATTTTATATTACGAAATATATGTATAGATAACTAAATAAGTAACCAATTTTAAATTCTTATCAAACTTTTCTAGGATCAAAATCTCTGGTAGTCACATCGTTTTCTTAATTTTTTGATCTTTAATCTTATTAAAATTAGTTTATAACAAAATTGAAAGTTTTTAAAAGTACTTGATCAATTTTTTTATTTTATTCTAAAATAATTTTATTTTATTTTTTTAGGCAATTATGTTTTGTATATCCATTTGGATCCACTTTGAATGTTGCTCCACCAGCTATTCCGGTTCTAAGTACAGGAAGTGTTGCATTTCCTTTAAATCGACCTATTTGTGCATTTTATATTCATAAAAGTCCAACTGTTAAAAGATCAGGAAAAATTGTAGTATTAGGTATTTTTGTATTCGATTAAATTTATTTGAAAGCTATTTTAAATTTTTTTAGATATTCTAAGTTTATTAATTTTAAAATTATTTTTTATCAGGCTCCTGTGATATGTTTACTGATAAATATATTGACAAGGAAGACAATGAAAAAATAAGGGAAGTTATATTTAAATTTTTGTCAACTAATTATGATTTAAATCAAGTTGATGCTGAAGAACCTGAGGTATAATAACATTTGTAAAATATTTTATTTCTCGATCAACTTAACTATTATATTTACTTATTTTCATATAATGTATATTTTATATTAAAAATATATAATATTATTAACAAGAACAATTTATTTTAGACACTAATTTAAATTTCATATAATCTAAACTAGTATAGTATAGTAAATTAATAATTTCTAAGTAAGTAATTTTTTTAATATTTCAGATTTTGGATTATCATATGATTCCTAGTACAAGTAAACTTGCTGATCGTCCTCGACTTTGTCTTCAAGAAGCAACGGAAGAAATTCCCAATGACGTCACTCGTCTTTTCAATCAACGTCTTTTTAGTATTAATACAAACTTTGTTCCTGAAGCTGTTTCATTATATTCACAATTGAATGTTAAACATGAGCCTCTTTGTCTAATTACCCCCCAATTTGAAACACCTTTGCCCCCTCTTCAACCAGCAGTTTTTCCTCCTTCTTTCAGAGATCTCCCACCTCCTCCTCTTGAATTATATGATTTAGACGAGGCATTTAGTTCAGAAAGATTACGTCTTGCTCAAATAACAAACAAGTATGATGGTTCTAATCAAGAACAAGATTTAGCTTATTTCATTAAAGAAGCATGTAGAATTTTGGGATTGAAAACTGAAAATAGTGATGCTCGAAATGCCCTTCATCTAACTGTTACCCGACTTGCTGCCTTGAAAGAATCCAATGAATAATATACTTCTTTTAATCTTAATTATTTATTTATTTAAATACATATCATCCGTCCAAAAAAATTTAGTAATGCATAGAAATTTTGTTAATAAGTAAATTAAAAAACATATTTTTACTATTCTCAAATAGTTTGATATAAATTATAGAGTAATGCAAATTTATTTGCAAACCCTCATAAATATTCTAAAAAAAATAATACAGATATAATAATTAGAAAAATGTATATTTTTTTTATTAGAATAAAAATATAATATAGACTTTTAAATAAATAGTATGCAAATGTAAATCAAAAATATTTTTGCAAAATTATATGTGTGTGCAAAACCTAGTCAAATTCACAATTTCTTAAGTACAACCATTATGGATCTCTCTTTAAAATTTAATTTTATATTTAGTTTTATCACAATAAGGAATATAAATTTAATCTTCTATTGTAGAAGGAAAATGAAAAAAAAATATTATAAACATAAAATAATATTATTTGATATAAATAAATATATATATATTTATCCTTTATTCTTCTTGTATCAGTTGTTTTATTTTTACACATGTCTCATTAGATTTATGAACAGAGATGGGCAAAATTACCGCATATAAATAAATAAAAAACCAATTTAAGAAGGAAATCATTTTTCAATATTGATGCATTTTCTGGTGGATTTTGACATGGGGCTTCTATTCCTTCCTATCGATGTAATATGTAATATATTGTACCATATATTCAACTATATAAATTGCATTGCATTGAATTGTTAACAAAAACATACAAGTGAAAGACATTTATTATTTTCATCAATTTTGAATCATTACTTTTAGTTACATATTATATATTATTTTGATAAATTGATTTATGTAATATATATATATATATATATATATATATATATATATATATATAATCAAACCTAAATTAATTTTATTTAAAAAATTTTTTGATAACCAATCGATTTAATAAACAAATAAAGAATTTTAAGATTACAGAACTTTAATTCTTAAAAAAATATTTCGAGAAAGTTGGATATGAATATTCATTTATTATTATGGTACATAAGAATTCATAACATAATATTTTCATTAAGAACGATGATAATAATTGATTAATTATAACATTTAATTATTTCAATATAAAATATGTTTTTATCCTATTACAAATATTTTTTATTCAGAAGAAAGCCAATTTTTGTGGAATTTAAATAATTCATATGATCAAAGAACTTTGAACACATCCCTACACTCTTTTATATTACTTTACTATATTTTACTTTAAAGCTATATCCACTATCCAGTAAATTGCTTATAGATTCAATTTATTTTCTATTTTTTATTATATAATATAAATAATGTTAAAATGTATATAAACCTTAACTTGATAAAATTAAATTGACATTAATAATTATTGATATATTACAAAATAAAACATGACTAATGACAAACCACAGTTGATTTAATCGATATTTTCTCAATAATCAATATTAACAAAATAATAAATCTAAACGAAATTATAGTTAAAATATTATATTATTATCTTATATTTATTTATCATTATTCTCTATTAAAATTGATTTAGTATATCATCATACTTTTTAGGATTATCATACTTTTGAATGTTATTAGATAGACTTTGTTTTATTATAAGCCTGTCTTAAGGGTAGGAACTCCTACTCCCACCTATTTTTCTTACTTGATCGCATCTATCGATTAGTATATTCTCATCCCCTTGCCAAGTGAAGGTTATCACCATCAGTGTCCAGATACAAAGAAATCAAACTTTTTCTTCAAACTGTATATTTTATTAAACCCTATTCATTGTTATTTTATGCTAATGGAATGATGATGGAAATTTCCTTGAAGAAAACGAAGGTTTTTTTGAAGTATTATTCGAGTTTTGACTTGCACTCTCTATTTCTATTTGTATAAAATTTCCATTTAACCTAATAACGCTAAATTTTGTTCCTTATTTCTCATAATGCTTTTATCAATCATCAAATCGATTTAAAGATGACTCGTGAGGATTAATTAATTAACAACTTTTATTTTAATAAAAACTTTAAGGATTTGATAAGTTTAATAATAGATGAAACTATCTGTTAATAAATTTAAATTAAAGGTAAAGTCTACGAATAATACAAAAAAGTGTAGTTTAATTATCAAATTCAATTATTTATACTTTTTTTCCAGTGGAAATTTTTTTACAGCAAATAATCTAAGATAGTGGCGCACATCAAGAGAAAAATATGATATTAGTGTAGAGGGCGGCGCGACAATTTTAAGAGAAATATATTTCATTTATAATATACAACATTCATAAATATAAACACTTATATAAGCTTTTTTGCAAATTTTGATAATCGAATACCTGCCTGAAAATGTGGACTAATAAACAAGCACACCTATCTCATTAAATGATAAGATTCGTTCTTATTATTTAAATTATATATTTTATTTTTTATTTGTATTAATACAATTTTATTAAGATTAAAGAATGTGAATATATTATTTTAATATTAAATTAAAGGGGAGGCGCAATTATTTATATATAATAAATATTTTTAAGAGAGGTCAGGGCTTTGAGCGCCCCCGGCAAAGCAAAATTTGGTGCCTTTTCATAAAAATGATATTTTACTAAATAAGGAAGGTAAAAATATATTTTATTTTTATATCGGCGACACTCAAATTTGAACATAGATATATACCTACATACCTATATATAAATATATTATATTATATATTATAATTACATAGATATTATTGGAGAAATTTTAAAGGTACCTCTACAAAGAAATCACCAATAACAAATAAACTTAGATTTATATAATATATTAAAAATTTATTAAAATGTATAAAAAAAATCTGGGGTGTCTCCACTCGACTATGTCGCATATTTGAATTGGATTAATTAATACATATTATATTTAAATTAAATTTAAATAATTAAATTATAAATTAAGTATAATTGAATTGGATTAATTAATTAATTAAAAATTTAAATTTACAGTATAGTATATTCAATTAAATTAATTAATTAACATTTATTAAATTTAAAATCTTTACTTTAAATTTTAAGTCAAAATTTAAAAAATAAATTCCGGTACTTTCAACGATTCTATCAAGCTGATATTGTATATATAGCAGTTTCATACAATTTTTAATCATGTGAAAAACTATACTATATCTTTATTTTTACAGTCAGTTTAGAGGAAAAAAAAAATGAACACGTGGGGTAGGTAATGGTCCTCTTCCAAATGAGCTACATTTCTCAAAAGTTGATAGAAAAATACGTATTTTGAGTAATGCCCGTGTACCAACTTTCATTATTCTAGCTCAAACCGTTTTTGCGTTTACACACACACACACACACACACACAGAGGGAGAGAGAGAGAGAGCGAGAGACATTTTTCTAACCTTAGTGAAAATGACTCAGAGACCTTATAACGTATAAAACATAAAAACGTATAAAAATTGGCAATTGGAAAAATCTGGCGAGATAGTAATAAAATAATATTAGACTAGGCAATATCTTGGTATCTTAGTTACCATTATTTTCACAAATTATCTTCCCATGAGCAAAGAAACTTAACTATTAATGTAATTTTATGAAAAAAAAAAATTAAAAATGTCTATGTGGAAACTTTTAGAAAGAGGTAATTGAAGAAGTAAAATAATAATAATAAAAATAATTCAAGCAAGAAAGAAGGAATATAAAACTCAACCTGTGGATTCATGGTTCGGTTAGCAAACTATTGTCAAAAGAAGGCGACAGGACGAGAATTAATCGGATTACAGACTACGAAAAAAAGACGAGAAGAAATAGAGACGAGCACCAGCATCCATCAGACAGATTGAGTTTCATTCTTCGCTTAAGTAAGATAAGGCCTTGACCGTTAAATGGTAAGACCACCAAGAATAGGTGTATATTTATATTTTTACCATATACATATATATATATTAAGTGTAAAAGAAAATATCTTTGAAAATCAGAAATAATCTCAAAATTAAATATAATATTATTATACTATGATCCAGTGGCGTAACTAGGAGGGGAGGGGGCAGGGGGGACATATGTCCCCGGGCGCCAAATTTAGGGGGCGCAAAATTAGGGAAGCCAATTTGGAACAAAAGAAGAATTAATATTTAAAGTTAAACTGTATTTTGTGTAAGTCAATAAATATTATTTATACGGTTATTAAAATCTGTTAAACCTGTTTCGTTATTCGTAATTAATATTCTTTAAAAAAAAATTAAATTAAATATATAAGAAAGGGGGCGGTAATTTCTCAGTTGCCCCCAGGCGCAAGAACCTCACGGTACTCCACTGTTATGATCGTACCAAGTTTTCGTCCTAACAATGATAACCTACGATTTTTAAGAATTTTTTTTTTATAAGTAGATCGCTTAGGGTGCTTCAAAGTTTTTAACAGCTTAATTTAGATGTTTGTTTATATCGATTAAATGTTTGCAAATTTTTAAGTTTTCATATTTTCTGAAAAATAATAAAATCTAAGTGGTTGTTGTGATAAAGTATTGGGTTGAGTATAAAAAGTAATTTCGTATTTTTAGGTAAAATTCAAAGACCAAATAGTAAAATTTTTATTTTTTAATGATATAGGCACTATTTTGATTGATGACTTTTAGCCTTCGCTCGGTCAATTTCAAAATCCCATCGTCCCAGAATTTCCCACTTAGGAGAGCGTAAAACTGCTTAAGGTCCGTTTTGCAGGCATCTAAAGAAATAGTTTTTTTTTCCATTCAGAGAACTTTGAAGGGATCTAAACAAATGAAAAATCGATGGAGCCAGATCTGGTGAATAGAGCAGATGAGGTAAAATATCCCACCCAAATTCTAACAATTTTTGACGGGTTGTCATGCGTTATCTTGATGAAATAAAACTCCATAACGATTAGTTTTTCTTCAATTGATGCTTTTAAACGATTAAGTTGAGCACAGCATCTCTTGGAATTAATTGTTTGATTTTACGGAAGATACACAATACCTTTAAAATCCCACCATACGCAAAGTATAATTTTCTTGGCATTAATATTTTGCTTTGTTGTGGTTTCCTGGGGCTCATCTCGTTTTCCATGCTATCTTTTACGCTTAACATTATCGTAAACTATCTATCTGGCATACGCATTCACTTCACATACGCATTTTCCCCATTAACTGCACATACTTTCTTTTGTCTCGTAGCGGTTTTTCCTTTCTTAAAATAAAATAACATCAAACACCTAAAGTATGTCTGATTTTTCTTCGAATTAACACGCTTGCAAAATAATTACTATTATAAATAATCGAACAAATTACGTTTACAATAATACAAAGATACATAAACTCTCTCCAAACAACATATATATGGAAATAATAAATAAAATTTAGAAGAACTATTTTAGTGACAAAACTTTACTCGCGAAATACGAAATTACTTTTTACTCAATCTAATATTTTGTTTTAAATATTTTATCTAATCAGAGAAATTATGTATAAATAAGTGTAAATATAAGTGAAATGTATTCAATCGAAATACAACTTTGATTTCATCCATTTTTCAGAAAATGCCAAAACTTGTTACACAATACACCAGCAATTTTACAAACATATCTTGAAACAAAGACTGTTTCATACTCCTGCAAAAAGAGATGATTTGCTCACGATCCAAATTTAGCCAATAAATATCAAATCAAAATATATTCTGGGAATTGTTTAAATAAAAATATATATATTTAAAATATTTAAAATATATTTTTTATAAAATAAAAATTCATTTGTATTGTGATATTTTAGCATAAATATAACATAAGCATCATCAGAATATGCTTATTTATTATTAAAGTACTTCTTTGAAAATAGAATAAATTTGGAGATTAAAAAATAATTTCAAAGAAATTTCAAATTATATTTTAGTTACTAAAGCTTTTTTTTATGGTATTAATTTATTGGATAGACTTAAAACAATTTCAGAAACTTTCAAAATAAAATTATAAAACTTTATATGATTTTCCACTAAGAATATAATAATAATACATGTAGAAGTATAATTTATAACATGATCGTACTCAAAGGCTGACCCCTCCATAGGTAAAAACCGATTGAATATACTATATGTGGTAGCGCCCATATGACTTTTCAATCGATTTATAAGCGTACACTAGTTATATTAGTAATATTTATCTCCATTTTCTAACCTCTTTTTAAATATATATATATAAAAAAAAAATATTTTAAGAAGTAAAATAGTAAAATATTTAAAAAAAGTATATTGGAAATTAAAAAAATTAATATCTTTTAAGTTTTAAAAAATTAAAAACAATATTTTTTAATTCAAGTTGACTAATGTAAAATTAGCTGGAGTGTCTCTACTCGTCTATCTCGCAATTTGAATTGGATTAAATAATATAATATATTATATTTAAATTAAATTTAATTAATTATAAATTATAAATTAAAATTAATAAATAATAAATATTAAACCAGCGCATGTTTGGCTTTTTGTTGATGGCACCACGTTACGTGTTGGCGCGTGAGATTTGCAGTGTTAAAAATTTAATTCTGGTACTTTCAGCCATTCCATCAAGCTGAAATTCTATATATAGCAGTTTAATACAATTTTTAATCATGTGAAAAACTATCAAACATATATCTTTATTTTTACGGTCACTTTAGAGGAAAAAGAATCAAAACGTTGTAGGTAATGACCCTCTTCCGGATGAGCTACATTTCTCAAAAGTTGATAGAAAACTACGAATTTTGAATAATGCCCGTGTACCAACTTTCATTATTCTAGCCCAAACTGTTTTTGTGTAATCTTGTCTACATACACACATACACACACAGACAGACATTTTTCTCAACCCTAGTGAAAATGATTCAGGAACCTTCAAAACGAATAAAAACATCAAATTCTCAACATCGAAAATTTTTGTGATCGCAATACTATCTCTGGTGAGATAGTAAAAATATTATCTATAAAAGACTTGGAAAACTATTAATAAAAAGAAACCAATTATGGTATAAAAATAATTGAAGAAGAAAAAAAGAGTAAGCGATTAAAAGCAACCTGAGCTTGTAAGGTCGAGTGAAATAGTAAGATGTTGGGGGGAGTCAAAAAAAAACACACAAATACTTCTGGTTGACGTATTGAAACATGGATATCAGAGAAAAAACGCATACAGGAACTGAATCGACTTTATAGTACTTTAATTTCGTTAGAAATTTTTCCGATTGAAAAGTAATAATTATAACAAAATTAAAACAAAACAAAAATAGATTGTAATCACTAATCACCGCTTTTATAATATAAATTTAAATTGTAATTAAAGCGTTGGATATGAGTTATAATAAATGTTATCGGAACATTGGCAAAATATTTGAATTCTTAATTTTGGAAGAAAATGTCAAAATTTTCAAAATTAAGATAGATGAATGTTTATTTATATATATGAAAAATTAAGATTATAACATAATATAAAATATGCTTACAATATTATATAAAAGTATTTAAAGTATCTTATTATAATAGACAATTAAATTAAATTAACTTTAAATTTAACGTTTCGTTCAGAATTTTTTTTTTAATTAATTCCTCAAACCTCCCTCTTAATTTAACTTAAAATTCCAAAATTATTGATATCAACAATCATTAAAATGGATAGATTAAAACAAGACTCTTTTTGAGAACATTTAAAGAAATTGAAAAAAATCACTAGAATATATTGATTTGCAGCTATTCAATCTGCATAAATTTAAAATATATAATTAAATTAATTAAGTATTTATTTTATAAAACTCAAATTTAAAAATATTGGTATGTGTTGTATATATATATATATATATATATATTTTGGTATATATAGTAAAAAAATATTAATTTTTCTACTATAAAAATTTAATTAAATCACTTCTGTATTTACGCAAAAAATTTAAAGGAAAAAATTGATTAATTTATTGTGCGGAGAAGAGGTGGATTGTCTATCTGGCGGGTCATCATTCGTCATCACGATGGAGTTTGTTGGGTTTGCTAGACTCAACAAGCATAAAAGCGGCTTTACCCTCAGCGTTGCCAAGGCGACCAGCATCGCGGCCCTCGTGTTACCTGATACCTTACAAAGCCTCTCAGCCAGCTTGCCTGCTGTGCATTTACCACGATATTGAACTCAACGAGAGGGTTCCTCTACTATTTGCTAGCAAAATTACACATTGACAACTCATCCACTTCACTTGCCTTCCATCCACCCTTCTCCCCCACTCCATTAACTCCATTACTAATCAACCCAAGGGATTTATAACAGATCATAGAAAAATGCCACACTAAATCACCAATTGTATTTTTTTTAAATTATCGTATGAAAACTTTATAATTACTTATTTCCAAATATCTATCAATATTTGGTTTTTAAAATGATCAATTAATATATCTTTTAAATATATATATTCTAAAATAGCTAATAAAATTAATAAATAATCATTTTTTCGTTTCAGTATCCAAGCGTTAGTTTAATTTTTAATAAGTTAATCTCAAAAGAAGTAAATAAATAAATAAATAGAATACCAATAATAAAGTAAAGAATAAAACCTGTCTTACAATAATTTCGAAAAACAATTATAAGATTATTCTCACTGAGCTAATTTCTAAAATTTCGAAATTATATTAATCAATTTCACTAAAAAGAATTTTGTTTAGTAAAATTATCAATAAAATCAAGACGGCGATATGTTTATTATATGATTGGTTATTCAAAGATTTTCCAAAGCACGTTTTTCACTATTATAATTGAAATTTATTATTGTAGAAACAAATAGTTGTGCAAAATTCTAATAATAATGATCTCATATATATTTAAACCAAATATTGATTATTATTAATTTATAAGTATTGAATGTTATTCTAAATTAAAGTATTATTTATTTTATTATTTATTAAAGCAGTCTTGAATAAATTGATTAAAGTGAAGATTTATTGTGTTAAAAATTAACAAAGTTTGAATCTTTAAGAGAAAGCCTTTAAAGATATTTTGATGAATTTAATGAGGGGGTTATCTGACTAAAAATACACTCATTAATAAAAGTCGATTGACAAATGACGCGGTGTTTCTGTTCTAACTTAAAATTTTTTAAATTGATAATACAGAATTGAATAGTATTTATAATATTATTTATTTATTTATTGATAAAAACAACCAAAAAAGTATAATATCAACTAATCAAAGAATACAATAATTTAAAAGAGTGAATAAATAATTTAAGCATACAAACAATCAAAGAGTATAATTTTAATTAAAGAATAACAACACAAGTTTAAAATAATCTACAAAAATATTTCTATTGAAATTCAATAAAGGCCTTTTACTCTTAGTAAATTAAGTCATTTGGGACATAGGAATATTATTAAAATTCAATCAACGCATGTATTAAATGAATTTGACTTTTTGAAAATTAAATTTCAAAATGCTTTTTGAATCTCCACTATGTTTGTCAATCGAGTAATATTTGTTGTTGTTTTTTATTTAATTTAGAATATTTTCGCAAATTGAACCTCACTATGTGCGTGGAAATGAAGAAACATGATCCATGATGAATTCTAGGGTAGCTAATGCAATTTGTGTCTGCGTCTTCTCCCCAGGGAGGTCCTTAGCACCATCTATACGATCTCCTTGGGGTTTACACTTGGCTCAATTCAATTAATTCAAACCATACCCATTTCAATATCATCCGAAGATATAAATACCTTATATCTAGAATATATTCGATCCTTCATCCACTCTTAGTTAAATTATTTACTCTTTCATTTTTCATTTAAGAAATTCATATTTTTAATTTTATGATTATTTTAATTTTATGATTATTATTGAAATTATTTCAATCTTTTGGACAACGCCATTAATTTACTTAACAAATAATCCTTATTATTTGATTTTAATCTTCTTATTCCGATTAAATAAAATTTTTTGATTAAAAATTATAATAATTTCTTCTTTTATTGTTGTATAAAAAAAGATAAATATGAAATGTAATTTTACTATAATGAATTATTATTTATTGAATTTATTGAATTAAGTTAAGAGAAAAAGTTTTTTGTTCATTCTGATGAAGAGAGAGAGAGTTAAGGAAAATTGTATGTCAAAATTGTACTACATTAAATAAATATTAAAAAAATGTACTAGCAGCAAATTTCATGATTATTAACTTCATTTAAATTTACTTAAATAGAAATAATATAAATTATAAATTGCATTGTGCAATATATTTCTCTTTTCCCAAAAACAATTGTTTTTTATTTTTTATTTTATTTTTGTTTTGTTTTGTTGTGTGAGATGTTTTTAGATTACTTTGTGTTTTTTACCCTACTTGTGTTTTTTTTATCTTTTTAAACACTTCCGTAAAGTTACCAAATAACAGATGTAAGTCGTTGTTGTAAAAAAGAAAAATGAGGAAGGGGAATAGATGGAAGCTCAGGTGTCGCGCCCTCTCATTTGGGAAGTAAAGAAGAATCCCCCGGGAACCTTTGTGACAACACTTGGGCTTACTTTATAGCCGACAAGTGTGTTCTGCATTCGTTTCATTTACATATGGCTCTATTAAAAAACAGATTGGGTATACATAATAAAAAACTAAACCCATCACATTTTATTTCTATCTATTAAATTTTCTCAGATATTTAAAGTTATATATTCATGCATTTAATTTTTTTTTTCACAACAAAAATAGTCACTAATATAATTGATAAGTATTTACTAATACAATATAAAGTTTTGTGTTAAGCTTTAAAAAATACAACTAGGAGTAATACTTTAATTTATGCATATAGGTATATGAATTCTATATATTTATTTACAAGTTAATCTCCCTACAAATTTAATGTGGATTTTTTAGTAACCAAAGCACAAAAAAATTAAATACGTTTTTAATAATAACACATTTAATAGGAAAATAAAGAGAAAAAAAAAATACTTTTACTACAATTACTGTGAATTTCAAATCTAGATATTTCATATATTAAAATTGTCTTTTATAACTTTTTTTGCCTTATAAAATGATTTTATATTTGATAATTCTATTTTTTATGAAGGGAGGGAGTTTGTCTTTAATTACTACGTTGAATATATCACTCACCTTATATTAGAGAGGTAAAGAGAGATAGAGAGGATAATAAGAGTATAAATCATTCAGTCCGTTATTTTTGAGTAAGGAAAACTACTATTAGTTAATAATCCTTTACTATAAGCCATTTTTTAACAACCATATAAACTTGAATCTTCATTAATATTACATTATGTTGAATTTAAATATAAATTTAAGAATATTTATTATTTGTTGAAAATCATAAAAAAATACTTATTACTGAATATTGTGAAATAAATATTTTGTTTATTAAAGAAACTCATGAACTTCACTATTATTAAGATTAAATTATAAAAAACTAAATATATTTACTTAATAAAAAAGTAATAGTAACAAGTATATATAATAATTGCAATACTTTGACTTCATTTAAATCACATTTTATAGATGCCTATAATTTATTAAAAATAAAAATAAAATACATTTTCAAAATTATGATTTAACTTTTCTGTCATTTTACTCACAATTTTTTACGGATTATCAATAATTATTGCATCAACTATTTTATCGTTTAATAGTCAAAATAGTCAGAATACTTAATCTTAGTATAAATATTATACATTTGTGCACCAAGCAGGATGAACATAGTCGCAATTAATTCATTGTTAATCTTAAAAAATATTTATTTTTTTATTTTAAGTTTTCAAACTTTTAATAATAAATATTTTAATATATTTAAATTTAATTAATTTGTTTATAATTATAATATAAACATTAAAAATAAAGGATTAAGGTTTTTTTTTTGATTTGTTAAATTAAATTAAAATTTACTCTCATATTTATTTTTTTCGATATTTTTATTTAATGAATGTGATTGTAGGCAAATTCGTGAGAATACGAGTTTAGTATACCTACTCACAGTTTCAACATTATTTGTTTATAGTTATACTAAAGTTCCGGGGGTTTCGAACATGTTTTTGGGTGATAGTAAATTATTTTCCAAATGACAATTTTGACAATTTGTAAAAGATTTTTTTTGTACATTAGATTTATAACACAATATATTTTTGGAAATTATAGTAGATTTGGTTATTATAGTTCAATATCGTAGGTAGAATTTAAATATAGTTAAATGTCGAAATTATGGTTTATATCATCTACTTTATTTATGGGACAGATGATTATGCTTCATTCTTACAACTTTGTGGTTAATGGTCTATTAGTCCTTAGAAGAAATATGTTAAGATAAAACGCTAAATTGGAGATATTTATAATACATATTTTTCATTTTTAATAAATCGATATATATTAAGTAATTTAGTCTGAATGAATTAAAAAATGACTATGAAAATTTATATTAACTTCTAAATTATAATTCTAAAATCTTGACTTTGACTTTGTTTTTATATTTTTAACATTTACTTTGTATTAAAGTAAATGTTTTGAAATATTTTGTTTTTTTTTTCATAGAAAAATGTTAAGTTGGTTGTTAATTGGTTTTGATTGTGAGTAAGGCAGGTGGAGAAGTCGGTTGAGTCGTAGAGTATGTTTTTGAAACAAGTGGATGGGGTCTGTGAGTCGAGGAGACAAGGGTATCCGTTTTGGACCTCACGCATAACCCTTGTTCATCAACAGCTATAAATTGTGTCTCTTGTTGACTTGGATATCAATCTATAAGTGTTTATTATAGCGAAGTGCACACACATTAATGCACCATTTTTCATTTACCGATTTTTCACGTTTTTATCTAGTTATAAATAAATAAATGTCGTACGCAGCGGGTTGCCAGAGACCGGCCACCGGGTGGCCGACCGACACCGGCCTCCAACCTCCCCCCCCTCCAATCCAAGTCAAATAAACATTCTAATTTATAACCAACCACACCATTCCACCCACATACACATTCACACAGACAGACATACGCATAATCACATTTCTTTGTATGGGTATCTAGGAAATAGAAATATTTTCATCTTGCTTATCTAACTTAATGAATTTAAATTAAGTTTTTTTTTCTCTTGAGTGTTAAGATCAAGATAGGTCAAATGAATTTGTTTTTAACGCTTCTTCTTCTTCTTAAGGTTAAATTTTTCTTTAAAAAATTTTTTTTTAATATATTTATAGTTTAGCAGAATATTATTGAAGAATAGCACATTCTTTTGTGTTTATTTTTAGAATATTTATTTATTACCATTCGATTTATTACTCTACTAATAGACACTATAGGATTCTTTTTTAAAATATGTAAGGAGTATATATGTATAAGATTACAGTCTTATCAGAGATTCAAAATTAAAGAAAATCTTTGAAGTTTAATTTTACTTTTAATATGATGAGACATGTATATATATATATTTTTTCTTTGTTGGATAAAGAAAAAAGGTGTTAAGGTGATATACTATAGTTACAGCCCAAGTGGAAAATACTCTATTTATATTGAGCATCTTCCAGTTGATCTCTTTTTTTGCAAATTATACAAAAATATTTTTCAAATCACATCTTTTTATCTTAGAATTCTAAAATAAATGCATTTTTACCTATCCGTGTTAAATTTAAAGTTTGATAAATATTTTTTAAATAAATTTAGGTGTATAATATATATACAATTTATTCTTATTATATTAAGAAAAATTGCAGGTGTATTTTTATTTAGGTGTCTTTTTCATTTTAAAAATTGGCTTTTGGATTTTTATGAAATTTTAAAAAAAATCACATATTAATATTGAGTATATTTGAGGTAAGGTCAGTTCTAATGAAAAATTATTTTATTTATTTTTTTATTAATTATGTTAATTAATAATAGATTATTATTATTATTATTATTAGTATCAACCTTATATAATATAAATCTAATTATTTAATTGATATTTAATCAAAAGGCCAATTAAATAATTTAATAATAAATAATAATTCAAAAATATTTAATAAGATAATTAATAAGAATACTTCTAATTGTTTTATTAAATTAATCAAAATTAAAACTTTTAGAATAAATTCAATCATTTAAATAGTATATCATAATGAGAAATTAAAATAAAAATTTGTTTATATTTTAATAAAACTGCTAAAATTAATATTAATTTTGTATTTGTGGGCACCCTAAGCAGGGGTGGTAATTGGATGGACATTCTAGGGTTTGTGAATATATTTGATTAAATGATCTAAATATGCTCTAGATATGTATACAGTATATGTATACTAAATAAATTTTTAGCTTCGAGCAGCTGCTTGATAAACAGAGTATTTCTATAGAATCTAGGGGACCATTTATTCCTGGGGCCAATGTTGGACATCGCCTCCTCCTTCAATAATGTGTTTATTTATGTGTCTGCTTGTTGACTAAAAGGTCCATATTTGGTGATTTTTCGCTTCAATAAAGGACAGGTGTCCTCTCTAGGATATAAACGGATATGTGAGGAAATATTCACATATGATAAATTATCTAACCCTGGAAATTTTAGGGATCATACACATATTAATATGTGTACCGTGGATTAAATCTAATAATATACTTAACGTTAGAATTTTTTTAACTGATGATGAATTTCAAGTATATATATAAGATATATACAACAATGTCTAAATATAATTTAACAATAAAGGAATTAACTATTATTTGGCTATTAAATTATTCATTAATTTGTGAAACTGATATAAAAGGCGGAGCTAAGAGGTAAAATACTGAACTACTGAACTTAAGTAATAAAGATTCAAACCTCATCAAGAAATTCCAGAAATTTATAATATAACTAGCTATTCAAATTGCCTTCGGTCAGGGGGACATTTATATGGCGATCGGTATAAAAGTTGATGTACTTCAACGCCATCTAGTTTCGAGTTGGAAAACAATAGATAGAGTCAACTACCATTACCAATAGTATACTTTTGCTTCTATAATAAGTTAAGATTATTAAGATCAATTTTATTATATATAGGTTTTATAAGAAAAAACGTGATATATGAGTAAGTGGTATTTTAGTTTTTTTTTCAATAATTCCGTTTGCTCTTATTAAACATAATTCTCACCCTTAAAGTAGGTAATTTTATCACAAATACATTCCACTTTTTTGTTATATAAAGTTTAATATATGAAAACAGAACACTTTTGGACAGGATAGTTACAAGATATACATAGATTTATTGATTTATTTAATTACGCTGAAGTGGGTACAGAGATTGTATTTATTCTGAAAAGGGGCGGTAGACCAAAATGTTTGGGAATCACTGATCTATAAGATTTAATTTTCCTTAAATATATTTATTTAAATATTTTTTTTTAAATGAAAAATCATTTTTAAGTTTTTATAATTATTTTCTGAAATACTTTAAAATTTAATAGAAATTTAGTAATTTAATATCAAAGAAATAAAAAGTATTTTTAACAATCTATACACCTTTTAAGTCATATTAATGTTATTTATTTATTTTTATATCTTTTTTCATTTCGTTATTATAAATCTTAATTAATTTCTTATTTATTTAGGCATGAGAGATGAGTCATCAATTCAAGTCTTCGTGTCTAATCTGCAAAATATATCAACCCTTTATTAACTCCGAGGTCACTATTTATTACTAAATCAATTTAAATATATATATTTGAGAATTTTAGATACTAATGTGAATTTTTATTTCAATTTCATGTTTCAATCTCCGTTCTTGCTACTGGATGTTGATTTTAATTCTTGATTATCTTCTCCAACCCTGATGTTGATGAAATAATCAGCTCACCAAATGTAAGTAATCATCTTTATTTATTTAGCATGGCACATTTTAATTAAAATAGATGTGAATTTTATTGATTAATCCAAATCTAAATGTAATATTTCAATTAAGGTTTAACATACATAATAGTAAGTATAATTGATTTTTACTATTTAAGTAGAATTAATTATTATTATAATTACTCAATTTAAAATTTAAATTCTATCACCAACAATATCATGTATATTATAAATATATATATTTTCATTTTGTGAAAATATTTCAGGTGAATATAAATATATTGTCATCGAATATTTTTATACTCAAACCGTTTTTGCGTAATCTTGTCTACATACATACATACTCTAGCGAAATAGTAAAAATACATATAGAGTGAAAAATTTCATGGTAATCGGTCAAACTATGAATATATCTATTGCTGACAAAAAAACAGTCAAACATCCATTTTTACTATCTCGCCAGAGATAGTATTGCAATCACGAAAATTTTCGATGTCGAGATTTTGATGTTTTTATACGTTTTGAAGGTCCCTATGTCATCTTCACTAAGGTTGAGAAAAATGTCTCTGTGTGTGTATGTATGTAAACAAGATTACGCAAAAACGGTTTGGGCTATAATAATGAAATTTGGTACACGGGCATTATTCAAAATTCGTATTTTTCTATCAACTTTTGAGAAATGTATAGCTCTTTCTCATATGTTGAAATTATCAGCCATTTTGAATTTTTTTTTCCTCTAAACTGACCATAAAAATAAAGATATATGTTTAATAGTTTTTCACATGATTAAAAGTTGTATAAAACTGCTATATAGAGAGAATTTCAGCTTGATTGGATCGCTGCATGTACCGGAATTAATTTTTTAACACTGACTGACAATCACGCGCCAGCACGTGATATGGTGTCATCAACAAGAGTCATATACGCGCTGGTTTAATAAATATTATTTATGAATTTTAATATATAATTTAATTTAAATATAATATGTGTTAATCAATCCAATTAAAATCGCGAGATAGTCAAGTGGAGACACTCCAGATTTTTAGATAACAATATAGAAGATATTTAATGGGATGAAATCAAAATAAATAAATAAATGTGTAATATGGGCTTAGATCTATAGGGTCAATAATAATATAACAAAGAAATTAGAAACTAAAAATTTAGTGACTTTTATTTTTTATCAAATCTATTTTTTTCAAATTTCACTAAAAGTTACATAAATATTATGTTATATTATTTAAATTTTTTTAGTATTAATAGATGATGTATTTTAGTGTCAAAAAGTTGGTCATATTTTAATTATTTATACATTCTATTTATATTTAAACATCAAATAGAAAATAAGTAAGTAAGTATATATATTATTAAAATTAAGATCATTAATATAGTATATATATTATTAAAATTAAGATCATTAATATTTATATATATTTCATATTATTTAATAAAAATAATGTTTGGTAAAGGAAAAACTTATGATGGATCCAATCAGTGGCGTACCTAGAACTTTTGCCGCCCGGGGCGATCTCCAGTTTGCCGCCCTTTCTATTATAAGTCAATCAAATAGTGGTTTTTATAAATTAATACACATAAATAAATTATTAAGTTATCTAATCAATATTAATTAATACACAGAGTAAATTTTAAACCTAGGAGACCGCCTTCCGCCGGCCCTGCTTTTCAAAAGAAAAATCGATGATTTAAAAAAATATTGGTATATCACTTCAAAGTAATCATATAAACTTTTCAAAAGAAATGACATTTATAAACTGATATCAAAAAATTTTAGTTAGGAAAAATTGCCGAACAAAATGCATTTACGAATTCAAAGAATTTTAATGAATACAATAAAATAAAATTATTATCCTGTTCTTGGAATTAGAATTCAAAATTTACACTAAAATGTATTTATATACACCGAGGAATAATATTCGAAATCATATAGTTAATCATAATTTATATAAATCAAATAGTAAACTTATAATAATCATAATAATCATTTATTTTTCAAGAAAGAAAAAAAATAAATATGAAATGAATAAGTTGCTTTTTACAACTATAACTAAATATAAAAAATGCCGCCCCAAGATAAGTGCCGCCCGGTGCGGACCGCCCCCCCCCTAGGTACGCCACTGGATCCAATTCTTTTTTTATTTCTCTATATAAACAGGTTATGTAATTAATAATTTCTTATATTGACAAGTGTGTGTGTTTTTTAGATATCAAGAATTCGATACTAGCACACATTTAGAACAGGTAAAACCCAGCGAGGCGAAGAGAGCGTATTCCCTGTCGTGGACGTTCGATGACGTTTCGGTGGTTCTTGTATCCCTTGTTCACAATTCCCGTGGTAACAACGCCTGACATCTAATACAAGCAGTTACGCTTAACTGCACTTGAGCTCAGGTTCCTTCGACAAGAATGTCATCACCTTTTCCATATCCCAACCCATTCTCCTACACACTTGGCTTGCCATTTATAAATAACAAACTTTGACGTATCATTCGTCTTTTTATAAGAAATTGACTCTTCTTAAGTTAAAAAAATATCAAAACCTATACCATATTACAATATTCAAATATTATTAAACTATTAATTAATTGCAATCCGTTGTTTCTATCAAATATCCATATACTCATTTTTTTATTCATTAGAGTTAATATTAATAAAATTTGATGTATTTATAAAGACATAAAATGTAATATAGATAATGAGATACAATATAGCACTGGTATATCTATTTCGGTAATTATACAGAAGACTGGCGAAAGGAGGTAGGTGGTTGAAACTTACTTTGAGGTGTTCCTTGAATGATTCTGAACAACTTTATATGCAACTTTTTTTTATGATCTCTTTTAGTTTAATTAATTAAACTGTGTATCCATACTAAAGTTATTTAAAGACTTTCGGTTTTTTAAATTCGGTTTATTTTATTTTAGAAATAGTTTATCCATACTAAAGTTATTTAAAGACTTTTTCGGTTTTTTAAATTCGGTTTATTTTATTTTAGAAAATATAAACTCCGCAAAAGCGTTTAAATAACTTTGGTATGAATAAAACTATTTCTAAAATAAAATAAACCGAATTTAAAAAACCGAAAAAGTCTTTTAATTAATTAATTTTTATTAATTAAACTAAAAGAGATCATAAAAAAAGTTGCATATAAAGTTGTTCAGAATCATTCAAGGAACACCTCAAAGTAAGTTTCAACCACCTACCTCCTTTCGCCAGTCTTCTGTATAATTACCTCTATTTCAAATTTAATTGAAATTTTTTATACCAAATAGACATACGAGGTCTGTTAAAAAAAAGATGAATTTTGAATTTTCGTGAGCTGAGTACATTCGATTATCGAAATTTTTTTTTTTTTTTGTTATGTTGGTTCACATATGTTTCTCATATGTTGAAATTATCAGCCATTTTGAATTAGTAGATTGTTTTTGACAACTGAAAAATTTAGTCACATCAAAATAATATTTATAAGTGTTAAAAGTGCTTTAAAAAAACACGCCAAGTTCGTTCAAATGTGAAGGTTTTGCTCATTGTTTTGTTCAATCATCGTGGTGCATCATGAGTTCTTGCCAACAGGTCGTACTGTTAATAAGGAATACTAGAAGGAAGTTATTCAACGTTTGCATGAATCAATACGGCTCAAACAATCGGAATTGTGGAAAAACAAATCATCGATTCACCATCACGATAATGCTCCAGCTCACACATCATTGCTTGTTCGTGATTTTTTGGCCAAAAACAACACCGTAATCATGCCTCAACCACCGTATTCACCATTTTTGGCTCCCTGCGTCTTTTACCCATTCCCAAAAGTATAGACACCAATGAATGATGAGATAAAGTCGGAATCGAAGAAAACGAGCCGATGGCCATACCGAAAAGCGTATTTCAGAACTGCTTCGACGATTGGAAGAAGCACTGGCATAAGTGCATTATATCTGAGGGGAATTACTTTGAAGGAGACAAAATGAATATTGATGAATAAATAAATACTTTTCGAAACAATTCAAAATTCACCTTTTCTTTTGAACAAAACTAGTATAACTTGATTGTTAATACATTCATACATACAAATAATATATATATTTATATATGTGTGTGTGCGTAATTTTATAATACAATTTAAATATAAATAAATTTTATTACAATTTTAGTTTTATATATTTTTTAAAGTTTATAGATTTAAATTTATTTAATCTACATTATGTTCTTGATCTTATAAATTTTATGATTATATTCATTCAATTAAAATTAATTTTAACTTAGAATATATTATAGGTAATTAATTTATTTATTTGGTTGAAGTGTTGAAACAACTTTTCTTTAATA
This sequence comes from Labia minor, assembly GCA_963082975.1. Classification (NCBI taxonomy): domain Eukaryota; kingdom Metazoa; phylum Arthropoda; class Insecta; order Dermaptera; family Spongiphoridae; genus Labia; species Labia minor. The sequence goes on along the minus strand of OY720344.1, from coordinate 38,798,816 downwards.
TTCCTCTTGATCCTGATAGAAATAAACATCATTACTAATGGATAGAAAGACACTTGTCTCGATTATACAAATATCTATAGATATATTCGATGCCAATTTACATAAGGAGATATTTTTCAAATTATACGATGGAGTGGCCATCTCTGTCTTTCTTTTTTCTTCGTTCGTTCGTGCCTATAAGCAAATGCATGTCTTTGTTTTTTATGTTTTTCTAAAGAATCCAACAACAGCAATTAAATATGTAAGAATAAGCTTCTGGTCAAATATTTTACATGAATTTAATTCTTGGGAAAATAATTTTGAAACATCCCCCATACATATAACAACACCAAGATTTTCTTAATAAATTCTTTTTCCATGTTATTAACGATAAATTATCAAGATAATCAAATAAAATGTATAAAACGAACCATACAATGTTTAGATATATATATATATATATATATACTGTAGGTATATATATATAATAATTTCTTACTCGTTACCTGCTGAGTTTCTTTTACTGGTTGTAATTTATACATTTTTATTTTCATTTATGTGTATATTTTAATTGCCAATAGTAATTTGTGAATATCTTAGAAAAAATTGAAAGTTATATGGTCGTACAATATAAGTCCAAAATACAATTTAAATACTAAACCCCAAAGGATTTTGAGAAATTAAATAAGAACATAAACTATAATTATTAGAAGGCTAAAATTTTTAAAAATATAAGCACTTATTGGTTTGAATAAATAGTAATAATTACATTTACCATATATTATATATATGATTACATAAATAAATAAAATATTTCGTTAGAATTTATAAATTTCAAATTATAATTAAAAAAAAAATTTATATTTATCTTAATATGTATAAATGTATTTATTTAATTTTTTAATTTTTAATTTTGTAGTTTTTAACTTTTGTGATTCGATGCAATTTATATTTATCTTAATATGTATAAATGTATTTATTTAATTTTTTAATTAACTGTTTCATTTTTAATTTTGTAGTTTTGAACTTTTGTGATTCGATGCAATTTATATTTGGAGAGGTAGAAAGGCAGCTTGGATTCAATTTTACATTGTAGAGCTACTATAGACACACACCGCAGAATTAAATAAACAAATTATTCTAATTTGTTATCATGTCCTAATATTATTTAATGAAAAGATTACAAACTATTGATACTATTAGTATTAAAAAAAATAAACCAATTTGACTTTTCAACCAGTTGATTAATTTTTTTATATTTGGTATATTATTATTATTATTATTATAATTGCAATAATATTTAATATGTATATTAAGAAACATATTTCAATTAGAAAAAGCATCCTTTAAAAAATTTGTAAATATAAAGAGACTTGCTATTTTGTATTAATGATCCTATTTGTTAAAAATAATTTATATTTATCTATGACAAAAGATCATTTTTTCCCTTGTTATAATACATTAACTAGCTGGCAATTTAGCATTAGGAAGATCATTTATTAAAGATCTACCAGTTTTTCTTAAATAGAGCGAGCACTAATCTTGGTTTTTATTTAATCATTTGAGCAAATAGATAAGGAATAAAAAATGTAATGGGATTCGCAACATACAAATGACTTTTCGAGATCATTCTGAATAGTAAAATTATTTATAAAAACTTTATATACTTATATATATACTTTATATACTTATAATATAACTATTAAAACAAATTTAAGTATGTACCTATATTCCATATATTTTTTATTACAATATCTTTTAGAAATTATTTGTTATAATCAACTCAGATTATTGAATCCTATTATATTTTATCAAAATTAACTTTGAGTGAAAACTAAAGCTAATGTAGAAATTAATATTATCATAAATCAATAATTTTTCTCACAACTTGTATTTTGTGTATTTTGATTGTATTTTTAAAAATTGTTATTTTATTTAAATTCTTTTTATTTAAAATTGTTATGCATAATAATATTATAGATATAGATAAATATTGTACTAGCAGTGGCGTACCTAGAACTCCAGTTTGCCGCCCTTTCTATTATAAGTCAATCAAATAGTGGTTTTTATAAATTAATACACATAAATAAATTATTAAGTTATTTAATCAATATTAATTAATACACAGAGTAAATTTTTTTCACATATTTGTATGCATTCGTAAACATATTTATATAATATTTACTCTTCTAGCTTTCATACTAGAAAAATCGTGTATAATGCTCTCAAAATTTATATTTATATTTTTTCCCCCGGCCCTGATTTTCAAAAGAAAAATCGATGATTTAAAAAAATATTGGTATATCACTTCAAAGTAATCATATAAACTTTTCAAAAGAAAACTGAATGAAAAACTGATATGAAAAAATTTTAGTTAGGAAAAATTGCCGAACAAAATCGTAAAGATGCGTTTACAAATTTAACGAATTTTAATGAATACAATAAAATAAAATTATTATCCTGTTCTTGGAATTAGAATTCAAAATTTACACTAAAATGCATTTATATACACCGAGGAATAATATTCGAAATCATATAGTTAATCATAATTTATATAAATCAAATAGTAAACTTATAATAATCATAATAATTTATTATTCAAGAAAGAAAAAAAATAAATATGAAATGAATAATTTGCATTTTACAACTATAACTAAATATAAAAAATGCCGCCCCAAGATAAGTGCCGCCAGGTGCGGACCGCCCCCCCCCCTAGGTACGCCACTGTGTATTAGTATAATACAGTATAATACAGACAGACAGACAAATTAAGAATAAAAGTTGATTTTATTCATCATAGTTTTCAACTATCTTTCTTTCCTAAAATAAGTCTTATTCTACGAATGGTAATGGTAATGCAACATTCAAAGATTTTATTTTATGTATAAAAATCCGGTCTTTATTAATAACGCATCCATTTAGCATTTTCACACCATTTAATTGTTTTCGCCCTAGGCAACCGCCTCTCTAAGTTTAAGAAATACTGCGGAGATTAAATATTTTCTTTTATTTTGAGTGACTAAAATATTTATGTAGTAATAGAAAACAGATGGACTTTTGATAATAATAATTAACTAGCAGCTAATAAATTTTGAAATGTTACTAATTGTAATAATAAAATATTTTTCTCCTTATATATCTTTGTTGAATGTGTTGAATTGTTGTTGTTGTTATTTCTACTTGAGCAAGTTTATGTTGGTGGCGCTTCTTAGAAGAAAACAGGCGAGTCAGAAATTAATGGTCCACAGCAACATCCGAATCCATATCGGATTGAAGAGATCACATACGAGTGAGAGAGAAACACCGAGTGGAGTGTGCCTCTATCTCTCGTCATCTTCATCGTATTTTGACCCTAGTTTATTAGCCACCTTGTTGCTAGGACAGAAAGACATTCTCTCAGGCGGCTACAAATCACTTGTAGCTAATAGAAATCTTGTCGACATTTCCATCCACAAAATGCATTAATCGATTCCATAAATTCAATAAACATGATGCAAAAATTACTACTCCATAGATTTTTAAAAATAATTTCTCTATATCATTTTTACGGATTTGTTTTTTACTTGTCGATCTATATAATATATATATATATATATATATATATTTCATTGAAATTAATAAAATAGGAAAGCTTCAACTGTTATCATGAGCCTCCCCTCCATCCAATTCAAACTCTGTTCTAATTTCATCACATCTCTTATGTTCTTGGTCTATGAACTAGTGGTTTACTAATTATATATATAATCTTATTATATTAGCAATTATTATTATTATGATTCTAGAAGATTTCAGAATAATATACATCAAATTTAGATACAAATCAGATATTAGATAATAATTTATAGATACCAAAATTTAGATTATATTTATCAAATATTTAACATTTAATTCAATCAAAATTTCTTAAGGTGTGCCGAAAAAATTTCCAAAAAATAATTCAATTAATTAAAATACCATTTTACTAAAATTACCTTGATTTGGAAAAAAATACAATCTGGACCAATTTCAGGCATGAGTTAAAGAGTTATATATAAGAGTTTACTTTATTGTTGGATCTCAAAATTTTAGAAAATTTAAATGTAATAATTCATTATTTATAAACATTTTATAATTTATTTAATATATAACTATTAAAATTGAAAATATATTGTTAAAATAAATTAAAAAATATATTGATATAATTTTAAAATAAGTTTTCTCCGTTATTTTAAGTTATATTTTTAAGTTTTTTGAGTTTAGTAATATATATATCTTATATATAAAATTCTCGTGTCACAAAACTTTGAAATGATACTCCTCCGAAACGGCTGGACCGATTCTTATGAAATTTTTTATGCATATTCAGTAGGTCTAAGGGCATGTCAGACTTCTTTTATAAACCGCTAATTGCTAAGGTGTGTCCAGGGGGTGCTAATTAATTAAAAATAGTTTAGTTACCATACTAGATCATAGAGGCGCAGGTGGCGATAATTTGACGGTAATTTAAATTCTGAGCAATGTGCAGATAAAAATCTTTATATATATATATATTGATATATATTTTAATATTTTATTAAGTAATTTTATTTTATTAAATTAAATTTTATTTTATTAAATTAATAATTATGTCAATTAATTTTTTCTGCATAAATAAACATATATAAAAAACTATAGAGATGGGACAGGGTAGGAGTTAGATGGTTATAGCCCAGAATAGGGACACTCGGGGGGTACAGGGGGCGGAGCCCCCGTCTAGGTGTGGAGAGCGCCGAAGGCGCTCGGAGCAGCTAGTATATATATAATTTTTAGAATATTTTAAATACAATTTCATGCATACGTTTTTATTAATCAAAAAGTCATAAGAGGTATTTGCATGGTATTTAACCATATTTTTTTATTTCTATGGTTTTTAATTTTTAAATTATATTTTTTTACACTTTCTAATAGGTTTAATTACATGATAGTTTATATTTAATATAGAAAAATAAAATAATTAACCCTCATTTTCATATAATTTTAGAGGAAATAAAATCTGACATTTTTATTAATATAATAATAAAGATAGAATGGGTAATGATGACAAATTCATTAATTAATTATTTAATAAATGTTAAATGTTTATTTGAAATATGTATTTTACTTTTGCCAAATTGAGGAATCGTTTCGGGATATTTAATTTTTTAATAAATATCCACATAGAGCTAATTATATATATATATATACAATTTGGCAAAAGTAAAATACCTAACTATATATATATATATATATATATATATGAATAATTTATAAAAAGACAAATGAACAACATCCAAAGATATTTTCTCCACATGTATATATAATTTCTATTTGAAAATGAGCGATAAAACAGTTAATTCAAGGCGACAGTTTGGCGTGTAAACGTCCAAGAGGGAAGAAGCCTTGTTTTTTAGGGAAGTCACTCGTTTGCACTTCCTGTTCGTCTATTAATTGAGAATTAAGGCTTCTGAAAGATGATACCGAAGAGAGCTTCCTTCCTTCGGGTTTGGTCTAGTCCCCCCACCCCTTCTTCAACCGCTCCATCCACTTTTTTTTTAATTTATGTTCTCTACCTTTCTTAGGCGACATTTAACCTATAACTGCAGAAATTATTGCTTCCATTCACACAAATGAAGGTTTTTATCTTTGGAAAAATTAAATAATGTCATGTCTAGTTTTGGCTAATCATAAGATTCAATCTTTTTAAATTGCACATTACGAATATTTAATTTATTACTCACATATAATATAATTTCTTTTAGTATTGAGAAAATTATAAATATTAATATATATATATATATATATATATATATATATATATTAGAAGTTTTACTTATAAAATTGAAGAAAAAATTGATTTATTTATTAAATAAGGACTTCATATATATTTATAAACAATACGAATAATTTATATATACGATATTAAACAAAATTATGAATATGATTATGTACTTTCTTTTTAAAAATAAAGTAAAGTAAATAAAGTGGAAGTTGGTCATACATACTTACCAATGTGTAATAAACATAAAATTGTACTAAATAAATTATAATTTGTTAATAGATCATAACTTTATTGAGAATTAACAATAATATATAAATTGATAAAAAGGCAAATGCTTTTTTTGTTCTGTATTTTGTTGTTATTTTTAAACAAAAGTTATATTTATGCTAGATAATGAATAAATATTGAACAAAATTGGTCAAATAAATAAATAATAACACAAAGGAAAATAATGAAATTTTTAGTTTTGGATTTTTCATATACCTGACTGAAACAATCTCTTAAAAAAATAAATATAAATTACTGATAATGAAAGATAAAAAAAATTATTAAAATTTAATATAAAAATAATCATTCTAAAGGAGAAATGACAGGGAAGAGGTGCAGGGAATGTTGATCAATTAATATTAATACGGGTGAATATACTATATATTTATCAAAGGCAAATTCTTAAAATTATAGTTCTGTTTTATAATTTTTTAATCTCAGTTCTAATTAGATATCATTATTCTATCAATAAATTAAATTTAACAAATTAACAATAAGAAGAAAGATGATTAATATTTTATATTTTTAAAATTATCTTTTACGATCAATGACAAATACTATTAATATAAGTGTTATATATATATATATATAATAGTATTGAAATATTTTTTATGAAATTAAGGTATTCTATTAATTTGTTGTTGGCTTGTTTTTTCCCCAGTGTGTCAACTTTCAATCTAGCCGGCTGAGGGATGTGGCGGGGGCGGTCAGTGGGGAGGGGAATCACCGCAGGAACGGGTTAAGTTTGTATTGCTGGGTTCAGTCATCATCGGGTACTGGTCATGTCGTCAGGGACACACGGTCCACCCCATTCGCGGATGACGTTCTCTTCGTCGTTTCCTACTACTCTTACTACATCCACTTTTAAACATGCTTGCCATCTCTAGTCCGGTTTTTGGTTTTACGAATAACCAATGCTTTAATATTCTTCTTCATTAGAAGCAGGTAATTTTATTTTATACAACATGTCATATTCTAAATAAATCGGGGGGGGGGGGACATTTGGTATAAATTTAATAAAAACAAACCAAATTAGTATAATAATGTAATCCTTTTTCTGTATTACCAGTCCAATCTCTCCATTAATGTTTGAAATACTTAAATTAAAATTATTCATTTTAAATAATTATTTTTTTATATTAGATAAAGAAATTTATTCCTATTATGAGATATTATTTCTATTATTAGACAAAAATAATAGGTATATAAATTTTTGCAAATTGGAAGGAATTTTAAAATTGTGTGTAAAAATTTCAATTATATGCGAAAATACACGGAATAATGTTAAGAAATATTTTAATTCAAATACACATATATTTAAATTTGTGTTAAATATATAGTATAATATTAGTTAATATATCCTGCAATAATTTTACATCTTTTTTTAACATATTTTAATTGTTTCGAAATTATTTATTTATGTATAACAATTTCAATTTTATTAAATTTAATTTAATAATTTAATATTCTAATATTCTAATTATTCTCGAGACCATTTTTTAGGTTACATATTTATAATCTTTATAATTTTATCATTTTTTTAAGATTAAAAAAGATTTTACTCTTTTTTCTAAATAATTACTTAATTAAAATGCTTTTTAGCAAATAAATTTAAGAATTATTCTACAAAAATTGTTTTTTGCTATAAAGAAACTTATATTATTATATATTTATATAAAAATATTGAATATTTATCATAAAATGAAATAAATCCATTAGAAATATAAATACTTAAGTAAAATAGTAACTATTTCAATTTCATTTAAGAAATTAAATAATTGTAATTAGTATACACTTTATTTTGGTATTTTGTTGTCTCTCTTAATTATATAAAAAGATGATCACTTTTTCGCGGGGATGATCACAATTAATTAACAAAAATATTTATAATAAATAATTTTTTGAATAAGTAAGACCTTATAATATAATACTTATATTCACTTATTTAATGATCAATATTAGTAATACTAGCACATCAATCAATTAAAATTCTTCTGGTATCATTTTATATATACTATATTTAATACGTCTTACGTCTACTACCATTCCATCCAAGCGAATTTATTTAGACCTCGTCATTGGCAATCTCAATTATAATTGTGTGCCCTTAAATCTTTTTTAAATACTATATAATTGTAACTGTATTATATAACTACAACTGTATTTCTTTTAGTTATAATTAAGTTTTCATTCAATTTCTTTTTAATTTTAAATTAAGTTTATATTTTTGAATTTCCATTTTACTTATATTATTAAGAATAATTTAATAAATATCTTTTATAATTAATTAATTATTTTGATACCATAATTAATTATTCAATATTCTAGATACATTTAATATCCTGTAAATGTTTTTGAAAAATATGTTAATTATTTGTTTGTTTAAATTCATAAAGTTTATTGATTTGATTTTACATATGTATGTATCTACAAATTAATGTTATTTAAAAATAAATACATATTATTTAAATGGTTATATGTTATATTATTTATTTATTGATTAATTTGTTTCATTTTTATAGTATAGTATTGAATTATATAGTATAATAATAATATTAATATAGATTTGGAGTGGTTGAACAAATAAGAATTTCACCGTGATTTCTTTTTAAATTTTACAACATAAATGTCTTCAACATTAATTTATGTAATGTCATTTTTATTTTATTTTTTTTCTTGTGTCTAGTACGATTTGGGTTTTTGTTTTTGTGTTCTGATTGATGTGTGTTTATGTTTTGTAGTTGCTGGCAATAAACAGCCCTTGAAATCGAAGACGGAACGTGTTCCAAGTCAGTTGGTGATCGTTAATCGTGTTTGTGTGCCTGTCTATGTGTATTATGCTGTATAACTTGCCGTATTATGCGGAACCGCCCCCGCAACCACCGTCCTCTCAGTCCACTGTGCCGTTCTCTTCAGATGGCGATGTCAGTGGAGCCGATGAAGTTTGTCTTGAGGTATTACTTTTTAATTTTAATAAAATACATTTATATATGTATTATGAAGTTAGTTGGTTAAAATATTTATCATTTATTTATATTATTAAAATTTATAATATATAAATTATTAGTATTCAAATATAAAATGAAAGTCAATATGGAATATTAAAATATATAGAATATATATTTTTGAGACATATTTTTATTTATTAGTTAAAAAAAGGATAAGTTCGAATAATTTAAAATTTTTAATTTTTTAAAATTAAATTAATCTAAAAATCTTGATTTTATTAAAATTAAAAAAAAAACAATTTAAGAGAGATTCAATGGTCTGTCTTACTAACTTAACATCGAAAACAAAATAATAATATTAAAAGTAATAATATTTAAATTAATAGTATTACTTGCAACATAAAAACATCGAGAATCCGATAAAATATAACACTTTAAATATTTAACAAAGACAATATTTGAGAAAAATTTAAATTGCAATCTGATAATACTTATATATCTATGTTTAAAAAACTACTTTGATTAATATTAAAATTAATCTATGAAAATTTAATTATTTTATACATTATTATTTAGTGGTCTAAGATGTGATTGAAATAAATAATTTTATTTTTATTTTTAATTTTAAGTAATTAAAAATAATTTAATTTTTTTTTTTTTTTTTTTTTTTTCTATCATCTCGTTGAAAATGTTTTATCTTAATTAAAGTTGAAAAGAAATGAAATTATCAACAATGAACATAAAAATGATTTTAATATAACCTTACCTAAATCGCCAGAGATAGTATTGCGATCACGAAAATTTTCGATGTTGAGATTTTGATGTTTTTATAAGTTTTGAAGGTTCCTGAATCATTTTCACTAAGGTTGAGAAAAATGTCTGTGTGTGTGTGTGTGTATGTGTGTATGTGTGTATGTGTGTGTGTGTGTATGTATGTAGGCAAGATTACGCAAAAACGGTTTGAGCTAGAATGATGAAATTTGGTACATCGACATTATTCAAAATTTATAGTTTTCTATCAACTTTTGAGAAATGTAGCTCAACCGGAAGAGGGTCATTACCTACAACGTTTTGATTTTTTTTCCTCTAAAGTGACCGTAAAAATAAAGATATATGTTTGATAATTTTTCACATGATTAATAATTGTATAAAACTGCTTATTATAGAATTTCAGCTTGATTGATTCGCTGAAATTACCAGAATTAAATTTTTAACACTGCAAATCTCACGCGCTAACACGTAACGTGGTGCCATCAACAAAAAGCCAAACATGCGCTGGTTTAATATTTATTATTTATTATTTATAATTTATAATTAATTAAATTTAATTTAAATATAATATATTATGTTATTTAATCCAATTCAAATTGCGAGATAGTCGAGTGGAGACACTCCAGCTAATTTTATTTATCTTTTTACTATCTCGCCAGAGATAGTATTGCGATCACGAAAATTTTCGATGTCGAGATTTTGAAGTTTTTATGTTTTGAAGATCCCTGAATCATTTTCACTAAGGTTGAGAAAAATGTCTGTGTGTGCAGACAAGATTACGCAAAAACGGTTTGGTCTAGATCTAGAATAATGAAATTTGGTATACGGGCATTATTAAAAATTCGTAGTTTTCTATCAACTTTTGAGAAATGTAGCTCATTCGGAAGAATACTATTACCTACCATGTTTTCATTTTTTTCCCTCTAAATTGACCGTAAAAATAAAGATATATGTTTGATAATTTTTCAAATGATTAAAAATTGTATAAAACTGCTATATATAGAGAATTTCAGCTTGATTGGATCGCTGCATGTACCGGAATTAATTTTTTAAATTTTTTAACACGTTGACTAGCAATCACGCGCCAGCACGTGTCGTGGTGTCATCAATAAAGAACCAAACACACTCGTTTAATAAATATTATTTATTAATTTTAATTTATAATTTATAATTAATTAAATTTAATTTAAATATAATATATGTTATTTTATCCAATTCAAATTGCGAGATAGTGAAGTGGAGACACTCCAGATTTATTTTAATAAATTTTCTGGTAAATTTTTTCATAGAAATTTTTTTTTTAAATTTAAATCAAAAATTTAATCCTTAAATCGGATAAATATATTATCTTATGTCTGCTTTAATTTCTCGTTTTATCTTTTTATGTAATTGTTAGAATTTATGTTTATTTGTATAATTGATGATCATTTATATATATTATAAGTATATATGTAATGCAAATTAAGTTTGTTGTTTTTAAATCGATAGATTTTATAGAGGCAATTGACTAGTAAATTTTATTTGTCCTATTCTCGGACACATTCCAAATGTCAATTGGACTCAGTCAAGGCAGGTAGGTATATAGACAAAGATAGGTAGGTAGACTTCGCCACTACCACTCATTCATTCATACATACAGAGAAGCCCAAAATACATTGGCCAAGGACTAACGGTTCCAGATAAACATCTCGAAAAAATTCTTGAGCGTATAAATAAAAGATAAGAAAAAAAACGAAAAAAAAAATCAGAAAGAAGAGAGGTGCGGTCATTCCCGATTATAAGTTGTCACACGGGAAATAAATTTATTTAGTAAAAAATAACACAACAATAAACATATATACAATTAATTCCCCTAAGTATCTTTGCAAATAGAACAAAATAAAAAAAAATATTGGAAAAAATCAATAATCGATTATTTGGAATTTTATCTGGTAAAAAAAAATAATTTTATTCAATGCTATTTATAAATTAAAAATAATATTTTAGATTGTTTTAAGATTTAATAAAATTTTTTTTTTTTATTTTTGTATATTATTATGGTATCTCATAGTAGGATTGCATTAATGTAAAAGTCAATCCCATGACTAATTGAATAATCCCATAATTGAATATCTAACTTAAAAAAAAATATTTTATAAATATAAGTTGAAATTAAATTGAATAAAAATAATTAAATTATAATTTAATTTAAATGATTATTTACAAATTTATGATATCTAGGAAAATAAAATAGTTTTTAAAACTAATTAAAAAAAATAAAATAAAATAAAATCATATTTTCATTGTTTTATTGATTAATTTTGTCGAAATTTTTTTAGGTTTTTAATTAAAAATACACTAATATCTATTTTTACTTTGAACTAATATTTTTTGAAAGTACATCATAAAATTATACATATATATATATAATATATATATAAATTAATAATTTTCAACCTAATAGGTTTATAATATAAATAACATTTCTAAATAATCAATAATACTGCTAAGAGGAAGAAATCAAATCAGACTCACACTTGGTTAAAATACTCACCTCCACTCTCTCACCCTCTGCCAGTTGCACACCATTCCCCACCAGCATCATTGATGAGTGAACGTTTGAACAGTATTCAACGTTAAGAGTTAAGAGGATTCTAAATTCACCCACCTCGGTCAGATTATCGTTTCCAATTAATATTTAGTGAATAATAATTCAGATTTAATTGTATTTAAACATCAATTTAAATTCTATTAATTCATATTTATTTTAAACAAAAATTATTATTACTTATGTTACTTTAAAATTAAAGTATTTACATTTATATAATAAATTTTGAATGAAAAATATAAGAATTTCTATTTAAATCTATCAAGTTATCAAAATTTTATTTAAAATGTTTTTCTGGAACCATAATAAAGTTTTTTATAGTAAATAAATCAAAAATTATTTCTCTACTAATATAATACAAACCCATAATTATAAATCAATTAAAAAATAAATATAACAATTTCTCATCTCAATATTTGTTTTTCATTTTTAATGTTAACATTCTTTAAGTTAATTATATTTAACAGTTAACTAGGTATTTAAATATGATTTGATAATTAATTAATCGTATCAATTTCAAAATAAAATAAATGTTAAATTTCAAATGCATTATATTTATAATTAACAAACTCATTTTATTTTAATTATATGAAATCAAATTAGCAAATAAATTATATAAAAATAATAATAAATTATTTAAAAATAATTTTTTGCATTATATTTATAGTATTTATATTAATAATAATAAAACACATTGTATATGATTGAGATTACATAATAGAAAATTATATTACCTTTATGCAATAATTAATTCTAGAAGCACAGGTATATTATATTTGTGGATAAAAATTGATAATTTTATTCGAAGATATTAGAAGACAATGGGCCACAAAAATACTTAACGACATAATAGTAATTGAAAAAGGTCAAAATTGGGTAAAGTTACATCTCAGTGTAGAGATTGGTGATGGAGAGTATCAAATACTCTTTAATTTATATGTGACAAGGATTATTACAAAGGATCAATTAGTCAGGGTCACTTTCACTTACTAAAAAATTCACCCTCACCTTTAAAAAAAAATACTAATTTAATGAAATAATATATAGAAATATTTTAATTAGATTTTAATTTAATTAAATAATTTTTTTTTCTTTTACTTTATTAATGAATTTAAATTTTCAAAAAATTATTTCTCATTTGCTGTAAAGTAATTCGTTATTACTTATGAACCAGAGTGATCATGAATTTAATAGAAAAAAAAATTTCAAAAATTTTTTTCTTGTCATTCAGTTTTTAGGAAATTGTCATATGATTTTTTTTATCTTTTGAAGATATATAAAATTATTAGTGATATAAATTATAATTGATTTTTGTTAAAAAACAAATAATTAAATAAAATAAATATATTTTCAAAAAAAAAAAATGATTTCATTCATTTGAAAATAATTTGATAAAATCTATGAAATTGTGTGGTTGTTCTTAACAAAAATACTAATAATACCCTTATATTATATGGTATTCTGTTTATATGTATTTTTTAATTTTTTATTAATTGATCAGCACTCCTATGCGATTGAGCGCCCCCGACCCAAAAAATGTTGTTACATACAGAGCCCATTTCCAAAAAAATTTTGTTTTTTTATTTAAGATTTTTTATTCTTTGAATTGAAGTCTTTATTCGTTGAATTGGCAAATTTGAAATTTTTACTCACAAACAACCTTCCTTTTTATATATAGATGTCACACATATCATTTATTTTTTTTATATTCTGAAGAATAAAAGTTCGTTAGTTGAAGTGGTCAGAATATTTTAATATTAGTTTTTTTACATAAATTACTACTTATTGATAAAAAAATGTCTCTGGTTGGACAATGAATTTTTTATAATTTTCCCACGAGAGGAATTATCATGATTTTTATTGAATGTTAATAAAAGAGGCGATTTTTTTATTGAGTGACCAATGTAGGGTTTGTGGCTGCCCTTCCTTCCCTTTGCACTGGCTGTCCTTCAAATGCCAATCATTCTCAAGCACTTGCACAGAGATTTGACGCGGGGCACACAAAGCTAGCCCTGTTCTCGGATCAGGGACAATTCCTCGGCTGATGTATAGCGATCGTAAAATAATAAGCAGACTGATTGACTCGACCCTCTCAACGGGCAACCATTCATACAAACGAGATAATGAAAAAAAATATGACTGACATTTGCAGTGAAAAAAATGAAGAATTGAAGGGTTTAAAAAAAATTCTTGAAAAATTTATGCATAATCTTTATCATAATATTAATACAAGACTTTTTTTGCCATCCTTTATACTTCTTAAATAAAATATTAATCTAATAATAATACTGTCATATTGTGAGAAAGTTTCTCTCAATTAAATTCAAATTCTAGAAATATTGTCCAGGGTAAAGTCCCTTTCCTCATTGTTTGAAAACTGAATCAGAATAATAATAAAAATATTAATAATATATTAATAGTAATAATAATAATCCAAGTCCCATTGTGAACAGGATTTAGAATTTGTGAGCTCCTAAAATAAAAATTTTCCACAAATTCTAATAAAAAACCACAAATTTATATAAATCCAATATTTTTCAAATAAAACTCTCCTGATCTTGACTGAATTTTCTTATAATACCCAAATATATATAAAAATGGAATAAATCTAAATTTTATGAAAATAAATTTTTCAGTCATTTGACTCAACTATGCCTATAATTAATAACACCTATATACTTTTGTATCAATTTTAATTAAAAGATTTTTCCCTAAAATATTTTTTTTTTCAAATATATATAAAAATATAGAAAAAGTAAAATATAGTAAGTAAGTAACTAAGTAAAGTAAAATTTTACAACTGTATATTAAACATAAAAATTTTTTAGTAAATATTAATTAATTGAGATGAAAATTAAATTTAATATATTATTAAAGTTTGATAGTCAAAATAAATATAATAATAATAATATTAAATAAAGAACAAAGTGTGGTGAATTCAATCCTAGTGTGGTGTTTTGTCGGCCATATTGGGGAAGTAGGGCGGGTCTGGGGGCGGATCCACCCCCGCCCGGGTAGAGCCCCTTCATACGTTTGCGCAATAGAAATTCATTTGTAGACATAGAACAGGCCCCGTAAACTTTGAAAAGAACCAACCGCTAATTATTCTATTCAAGTGAGAGGCTATTTAAACAATGAACAGGAATCCAGCCCATTTGCCACAAGAATACCAGTTACATTCATGAAATTTTTATTTTAAATTTTATTTTAATATATATTAGCTTAGTATTATAAAAACAATTATATTTTTTATTAAACAAATAAATGACTATTTGATTTACTCCCTATAAAATTTTTACTAATTTTTTGTAGGATGATTAAAGAAGAAAAGAATGTATAAATATACAAAGTTTAAATTCTTTTATAGTATTTTCAAATTAAATTATATTAATTGGTAAACCGTTGAAATTATTTATTTAATATAATCTATTAGCAATTTTCACAAATAATCATAAATATAGATAGTTTCTAGAAACTTAAAAAAAAAAATTCATAGGTGAATCCTGTGGCCCTATGGAACTCGAAAGTTCTTGGCCACACTATCAACATTTCTCCAAGTGCCCCTTCCAACTCCTATTTTCTTCCATCTCTCTTACGTCCCTTCCCAAATTATCTGCTCACCGCGTCCTTGGTCTTCCAACCGGACGTTTCCCAATCGGTCTCCTCACAAATATCTTTTTCGGAAAATTTCATCTCCAATTCTTGCCCAGCCGATCGCAACTTTCTCGATTTTATTACCCTAATTATATCTGGAGATGCGTAGAGGTTATGCAATTCCTCGTTATGCAGTCTGTGCAATTCCCCGGTGACCTCATCTTCCTTTGGCCCTTAAATGCTGCCAAGAATCCTATTTTCAAAAACTCTAAATCTACTCTCGTCTCCTAAGGTCATAGACCATGCCTCACACCCATATAATACAACCGGTAAAATAATTGTTTTATATATTTTAATTTTTATCCCCTTTGATATAATTTTGACAAAATAAGTCCTTTTATTGCATGATAACCGGCGTTACCCGATTACAACCCTAATTTAAATTCTTCTCGAATATTATTCTTCGTGTGATTTTACAAACATAAATATTTAAATTTTTCTACACACATTCTCAAATTTTATGTTTTGTATGTTAAGATTTTTTGTGTTAAAACTATTCCTCTCTGCTAAATATTTTGTCTTAGCACTAATTTTATTCCCCACCTTTTTTTTCTACTGCATCTCCCTAATTTGTCTAAATACATATTGTAATGTTAAATTAAATAAAAGTAATTAATACCTAGTGTAAATAAAGAAATTATACTCTAATAAATTTAGTGGAAATTTAATTAATTAATTAAATTAATTAGTTAATCATTTTATTAAAAAAATAACCATTTCTCAATCTTAAATATAAACATATTTTATATCGTAAAAACTTATTTTATTTTTTATAATAATTAGGTATATACATATATACCCTATACTTTATATATTATTATAAGGAAGTTATTATATATAGTTTGTTTTTACATCCAATTTTCAATTTTTATTCATGCGAAATGATAAGTTCATGGACATTGATTCCTAAAGAATTTCTTTTATTATTATTTATTTTTTTTTTTAAGAAAAATGTTTATTTTATTTTTAACTATCCACTTTTGTTAATGTTTCCCTTAAAAATCAAAAATGTTTTTTTACCTCTTGTTTCTCTCCCTCTTTGGTAGGATCTTTTATTTACTGTCTGCCTGCGAGGGATTTACTCTCATCTTCCAATTATTTGGGATGTTTTGTTAGGTTCACGGCTCCACGAGCACGTTTACTGCTCCCCAATAGGAAAATCTCTGCCCCTCTCAAGTTGAGGGTGGCTTGCTGGGGTGTTGTTTGCATCCCTAATGGTCCAGCAGAAGGGGATTTGCAAACACACCTTGGTGGCATCCCCCTTCTCTTCTATTCACATACAAAATTAAAAAAAAAGAATTCAAAACTCTTATCTCTTAACGTTTATATACTACAGGCGTCAAAATTCTATTCATCGATAGTGATATATTAACACACAAACTAATATATTGAATTTCTAATCTATGACTGATCTAATCTATGAACTATGATAGTTTTCATTTTTTATATTTTAATATATATAGGTTATAGATCTAACTACATACATATAATACTAATTTGTTGACATTTGTAAAAAAATATAAAAATAATAAAATATGTCTAAAATGAAATTTAATGAATTTAAATGAATGTTTACCGTAAAAATTAATTTTCTATTATTTCAATTAATATTTTCGGTAAAAAATAATAATAATAATTATATATATTTATATATCTAATATAATATAATTAATAAATATAAATATTTGTGAATCTAATTGAGAATCTATTATATTGCTTTTCTTGTTTAACACGAGTTTATTATATTCATATATATTTACAAATAGAGAGAGATAGAAAATTATAAAAAAATATTTTCTATTATATGAAAATAAAATATGTATAAAAAATGGCAAAAATAACAAGCATGTTTCAAAAGAGCCTGCATTAAATTTAATGAGGTAAATTAATCCATGTTTATTTCAATGACAAGTTGTGGACAACGAACAATATTTAATTACATGCTTGTCAAATCAACTTGCATAGATATTCCCCTTCACTCCCTTCACTTTTAATAACTTATTATAAAATTAATTTATTGGAACATTCTATATGCCTCCAGGGATAAATTTATTAATCAATTTAACAGGAAAGATATTTTTTAAATGAATTGTTTTTTTTCCTTTAATTCATCTGATAATTTAGTTATTAATAATACTAATATTATGCATATTACATAGAAATTGGGTAGTTTATGCTTATTAATAATACAATTATAAATTACAATTTATAAAAATCAATTATCTCGCAAATTTGAAATGGATAATCAAGTTTTTTTCTATATTTGAAAATAATTAAAATTTTATTCTATCCGATCATAGGATTTAAGGTTTTTAACATAATTTTCACTGATACATTTTATAAGAAGACAATCAAATAATATCAACATTGTTTTGATTTTTTTCAACGTAAATAATACCTTTATCTTCATTTTTAAGTCAAAATTTAAAAAATTAATTCTGGTACTTTCATGAATTGAATCAAGCTGAAATTCTATATATAGCAGTTTTATACAAATTTGAATAATACCCGTGTACCAAATTTCATTATTATAGCCCAAACCATTTTTGCGTAATCTTGTTTACATACATACACACACACACACAGACATTTTTCTCAACCTTAGTGAAGATGACATAGGGACCTTCAAAACGTATATAAACATCAAAATCTCGACATCGAAAATTTTCATGATCACAATACTATCTCTGGCGAGATACTAATAATTTCACTGTCCAAATCTATAAAATAAATATTTATTATTATTATTATTATTATATAATTTCAAAAAGAAAATAATATTTGTTTTTCTCGATTTCATTAATAATGAATATTGTATTTCATACAATAATAGACTGAGACTATTGGACTAATTACCAAATTATTGTAATTGTCGATATATAAAAAATTAATTTCTATATAAGGGATTTTCGCGATATATTCCTGCTCCTAAATGGATAGGCAGCCGGTATTGCGTGTCTGTGGATGTCATTTTGTCGCCTTATTCTCCCATCAAATAATAATAACAAAATAATTCGTTAAAATTGGTGTTTTTTATTGAAATATATAAAACAATTTTTCAAAAAATGGTCTAACGGTAAATTGTTAGTAGTGATGGGAGAGTTGTTGGCAGTCACTCGAGGCATTCAGTCGCTCTCCTAACGTCAATAAGGAACGATACATGCAATAATCAACCCTCTCTCCAATTCCAACAGGTCTACTCTTTATTAATTATTAATTAATGCAAAGTTTTAATTATACTCTATAAGGGATTTTCTTTGACGTTCTATTTTTTTTGATTGATACTTTAAATACCTATAACATAGATTACAGTTTAATCTTCTCTGAGCAATATGATGATTCTGTATTAAAATAAAAATAAATAATTTACTATATTCATATTGATTATAGGAATATATAAATTAAAATTGAAATATTTAAATTAAATTTATTTATATATATATATATATATACAATAATATTATACTTATATAAATATCAACAATTAATAAGTTATCTTTTATTTTTCAATGAATAATTGATTGTAGATTAATTCACCATCTATTATTATTATTATATCTATATATATAAAGGAGAGTGTTTGTATCATACATACAAACACTCTCCTATAATTTGTTTACTTTTTTGCTGTCATAGAAACAAACAAAAAAGAAATTTCCTACTTAACCGACACTTTACCGGTAATTTAGAATTATAAACATCAAAAAATAAGAAACGATTTCTATGAAATTACATCACAATATTCTTATATACCTCTATGGTAACATAGGCTATAGATTTTATTAATATCTAATCAATAACCGCAGAATTTAATTTTTTAAAGTTTATATATAGTTCTCCGTGTTGTTCATTCAAGAGCCAGGCGTGGCCCACTGACTGGCGGACTCATTTTACACAATGTATATAACTAGCAATCAAAGAATTATTATAATATTTAACTTTTTATTTTAAATTCTAATATTCAAATATCATTTCAATTAAATAATTTATTCTAAAAGTTCTCATTTTAATTAATATAATAAAATATTTAAATCATATTTAACTTAAATTATTTTGTATTTATTCTTTCTATATTTGAATACTTCTTTTATTTTAAGGAAGGGAATTAACTATGATCTAAAAAAATTAATAAATGAACTTAATAATAAAAAATCAAATAAATCCATTAATCTATATATTTAATACGATAGTGTCCGTCTGTACGCAAAAAACTCCAGAGCCTAAACTACAAGGAGTAAGGTAACTAAATTTTTCTGAGGTGAAGGGTACCTCAATTGATGAAAAATAAAAAAGAAATTAGAATCTTAGGTAACTCCTGAGCTGAGCTGCGGGTGTTCCATTTTCCAGAAATATATATAAAGGAGGGTGTTTATATGTATGTAATTTGTTTACTTTTTTGTTGTCATAGAAACAGATAGATATATATAATTAGAACCTCTCTCTCTACCTCTATTTAAAATTTTAAAAAATGGAGTGTTCTAGTCAATTTAAGAAATTTAAATTCCTTATGCAACATTGATAGGTAAATGAATTGGACTGGAAGAGGAGACATGTGATTAGAGAAATTGGGGAAAAATCAACCGAAATGTAATTAAACAAAAATATTCAAGAATTATGCTACGGATACGACTTACATACAATTAAAATACAAAATGTAGAATTTGAAAAAGTATAAATATTTAAATACTTAAGATCTCTAATCACGAAGGATAATAATATTCGAGAAGAATTTAAATCGACGTTGTAATTGAGTAACGCCTGTTATCATGCAGTAGAGGGGCTTATCTCATCCAAGAGGATCAAAATTAAAATATATAAAACAATTATTTTTCATGTTGATCGATGACTAGGGTGACCATATTTCGAAAACACCAAACCGGGACAAACGGTATACCTTTTTTATTAGAACTAAATTGAAAAAATTTTGAAAAAAAAAATTACGAATTGTCCTAAATATTGAAAAAACGGGACAGTAGGCTGTCCCGAAGACATTTTTGGGACAGAGCACCTAAAGACGGGACGTTGGTCACCCTATCGATGACTCTGGGAGACGAGAGTAGATTTGGAGTATTTGTGAGATTAATATTGTTCGCAGCATTTATAGGCCAAAAGAAGATGAGGTCACAGGGGGATGGCGGAGAAGGCATAACGAGAAATAATGTCCAGATATAGTTAAGGTTATAAAATCAAGAAGGCTGGGATGGGAAGGGGACGTGGTTGGAATTGGAGAAACTAGAAATTGGGAGAAACCGATTGGGAAACATCCGGTGGAAGGCCAAGGACCAAGGTGGGTGGACAATGAAGGAAGGGACATGGGAGAGATGGGACAGGGTAGGATTTGGTTGTAGCTCAGGATAGGGACGCTTAGAGAAATGTGGATGCTGCGGCTAAGAACTTTCGAAAACTCTAGAGACACAGAGTTAGATAAATACAATAATAATATATAATTAATTTACTGATTAAATTAAAATATATTTTACAAGAAAACAAATACATGTCTTATCTACTTATAATGATTGAAACAAAATGGATGAAAACCTTTTACATACAGACTTTCAACCAAATACTATGTATCACTCGGGGCTACAGGGGGCGGAGCCCCCGTCTAGGTGTGAAGAGCGCCGAAGGCGCTCGGAGCAGCTAGTTTAAATTAATACTATTAATGAATGTATATATTGTTAATTTATCTTTAGTTTTAATCAATACTTTTATACCGTTAATCTTTATAAATTAATTTTTATAAATTGTCTCAAGTCTCTAACTTTGCATTTTCTCAAATTTTATTATAATTAAAAATATTCAATAAAAATCAAGCAATGAAATTAAAATATCGAAATGAAATGATCAAGAAATATTATACTCTATTATAACATATACAATACTTATAAACTATAGGCGGAGGAAATATTAGACGATATCATTGCGGGTTCAGGCCAAATCGATCAACATTAATTAAGATATTTTCATTATGACAGATATTAAAAAAACCGCGAATTCAATATCTCTGTTCACTAATTATTTGTAGACTTTAGTAAAACCTACGCATGACTCAATAGATCCGGATAAACTTTTTCAAATTTTGATCTTAAAATTTATCTTGAAGGTAGTAAAGAAAGAGTAAGATGCGGAAATCAATTGTAAAATATTAGGTGACCCAGACGACTTAAATATAATAGGAGATTCGGCAATTGCAATTACAGATAGCGAGGAAAAATTAATTGAGGTAGGAAAAGAGATGAGGTTTGAAATTAATAATGATAAATAAATATATTTAGAAACAAACAGGAGCAGTATTAACATACAAAATGTAGAATTTGAATATGTAGAAAAATTGAATGTAATCACGAAGGATAATAATATTTGAGAAGAATTTAAATCGAAGTTGCAATCGGGAAACGCCTGTTATCATGCAGTAAAGAGGCTTATCTCATCAAAATTATTATAAAAGGGAATGAAAATTAAAATATATAAAACAATTATTTTGTCTGTTGTATTATATGAGTGTGAGACATGGTCTATGATCTTAGGAGATGAGAGTGGATTCAGAGTATTTGAGAATAAGATTCTTCCCAGCATTTATGGGCCAAAGATGAGGACACCAGGGAATGACGTAAGAAAGATGGAACAGAGGCTCAGGATAAGGACACTTGGAGAAATGTGGTTGTAGCTGCCAAGAACTTTCGAGTAGATAGATATAACATATTCAATAAAAATATATATAATTAATTTACTGATTAAATTAAAATATATTTTAAATAATCACACAATAAGAAATGAATGTTTTATGTTATACATTGATTGAAACAAAATGGATGAAAACCTTTTACTACTTTCAACAAAATACTATGTACCACTCGGTGGTACAGGGGGCGGAGCCCCCGTCTAGATGTGAAGAGCGACGAAGGAGCTCTGAGCAGCTAGTATATATATATATATATATATATATATTATTTTATTAGGAAAAATCGAATTTATATATCCATCTGTCATTCTGTTTTCTAAATTGTGTTAGTGATTTTTATGAAATTCAAGTAACAGGGGTTTATGCGGCGATGTGAATCAATCTGTATAGTTTTACTTTAAATTATAAATTATTTTTTTAGATTTTTTCTTATTTTAAGTAATTAATTACAGGTGACAATAAAATCATTAAAATCTGTCCTTCTTTACTTGAGGTTGAAGGATCAAATCTCGACAAGCTCATTGAGATTTAAATAATTAATTTAAAAATAAACACAAAGGATTGACTATAAATGGACATAGATCCCAAAAAAAAAAAAATAAAAAAAATTACAATGATTCCGGTTTTATATGATTTATATGAATATTCTTATTAAAATTATTATTATTAACATTATATACCTATATAACTATATATATATATATATACTTATACATAAAATATTTTTTTTTTAATATTCTCTCTTAAATTGATATTTATTTAAAGAATATCTAATTTCTACTAAAATATTTAATAATTATGATTTAATAATATTAAATTGAAATATAATTACTTAATCAATATATTGGAAATTAAAATTTTTTTATAGAGTTTTATTAATAATTCTAGTTAGAATGAATATTAATTTTATTTTTATTGTTAAATATGTATCAATAAAGGTAGGCATCACATCGATGAACAGTGCTGAATTTAAATAAAAAGATTAATATTATTATAATATCAAACATTAATTATATTTTTCTATTGTAGATATATAAAAATTGATTTATAAATATAGATTAATTATAAAATTGTAAAATAAGAATAATATAATATAGAATGGAAGATAATCATAATAATCTGTTCAGCTAATTTATCCCGGAAAGACACGCATATTTTTATTAGAGTATAAAGAATGATTTTAAAATACCAATTTTCATGTCGCAATTTTTTTAATTTAGGCAATCGAAGGAATAACAGTACTTGACATCAAGGGAGGTGGGAAGGCTGTGTTTTTTCTAGAACTCATCGATTAAATTGAAAGAAAAAAATGTCTTTCTTTCTCAATATTATAGTTTCATATAATATATAAAAATTAAGATTCATATTAAAATTCAACTATTTCAATACTGGATCACCATCCAGTGGGGGTGTGTATATATGTTAAATCAATTCAACTCCCTTCTTCATTCCTAAATCTCAAACACACGTCTCCTTAAAGCAATTATTAGTTTAATCTTAGGTGCATATAACAAAAAATTTCAAAATTACTTAATTTCTTTATTTTTCTTTAAAGTAGACATTTTTACCGACTGACTATAAAAAGAGAAGGTATTGTTTTCAAACCAAATTTCACTTGTGGAAATTTTTACATATCTCCACGAATCATCCATTTTGGTAACAGAAAAAAGTATTTTTAGCATGATGTCTGTCCGTCCATCTGTCCATTAGACGTATAGACGTGTATAGCTAGAACAGCTCAACCAATTTTGATAAAATTTGCTATATTTAGTTAATATATCAGTACCACGAATTCATCAACTTTTAGTGTATATCGGGAAACCGGAAGTGGTATTTTACCAAGTATTAAAGTTATATTCATTGTCCCAAAAAATTTCATTTAAAATATAATGTAATTAATAATGATTAATAAACTAAAAATAAAATCTAAAATAATATAATTTAGTCATTTTAATTCAAGTTTTAAAAATATTTTTTTTTATATTTTACATATATAATTTTCGGAAATTAATTTATTTCAAATCGTCGGTCGGTTCTGTACCTTGCCAAAGCTCATTTTTTTTAAATAATTTTGAATTATAATCTGTTTATCTAAATTTATTTGAATTATCTATATTGTCAAGCAAACATTTTTTTAATATTTTTTTTTATAAAAAAATAAGTGATTCCAAGATTGATATCGATTTGGTACCGAAATTCCTCTGATGAGCTTATTAAGATAATTTTAAGGTCGATATTCCTTTGGATGGGGGGGATCTATATAAAAAGAGAATAAAAACCAGTTTGAAAATACCCTTAAGAATCTTCTATAGAAAAGAAAAACAAACTTTTTTTTTGTTTTCACGGTTCATTAGATCAGGACGACCCGATGAACGACAGACAGGTCGCTGTTATCTTAACTTGCGTTGTTACAAAATCACAACAAATTAATGCCAAGTCGGTGGGCACCTTGAAGACGCCGGCGGGATATAAATAATGGTAATCCTATTACGGAGGGGCAATCATCAGACTAATCTCCCCCCTTGCTTGACACTAAGAGAGGGGGAGAGGATAAAAAAGAAGCTGAAAATTTTTTCATCTGTTTTTCAAACAAGAAAACTTTTGGTGAAATCTTGCTAAACGAAAAAAATATTAAAAAATATTTGATAAGCAATTTCTATAATTTATAATATTCATTGGAGTATAATTTATGGAACATCTTAGATCAATTCTATAACACCATCACCGGTGGAGAGGGTGTTTCTTCCTGAGTGTAGAGCCCCATCACCTGAACTCATGATTTCTTCGCTCATTAATCTTATACCAAATTTTCATTTACTTTATTTCTCCTATTAGCCAATTGAGAATTATGAATTAGGTTATTATTTTAATATCATTCAAATTATTGTTAATTATATACATTATAGAATTAAGGTAAGAGCGTAGTTTATTGTTAGTGGTAAAATGATGAACTACTGGATATATTTCAGGGTGAAAGTTCAAAGGTTGCTGAGATCACAAAAAAATTATGGAATAAAAGCAAATAAATGTGTAAACCAGGATTGGCCAAATCGCGGCCCGTAATAATATTTTTTGAGACCCTATAAATTTATCCCACTTTTACAAATTATATTTTTTTATAATGGCTAAAATAGTGAAAAATACATTCTTTATATAATAAGAATATAATTTTATGTGTTGTCTGCGAAAACTATAATGCTCTTCCACCAAAGTCATTTGGATTGACCATCCCTGATGTAAACTAACTAAGAAGAGCTTAAATCTAAGATTTCAGAGTGCAAATCAAACAAAAATATAAGAAATTATTGAAATACATTTAAAACTTTTATTCCCAATCTATATTTTGTGGTTTATTTTAACTAATATTTTCTTTGTTAAATATTGTTTTTATTAAATTCATCAGTACAAAAAGAAATAAATCTGGAATGTCTCCACTTGACTATCAAGCAACCGACTTCCGGATGAGCTACATTTCTCATAAGTTGATAGAAAACTACGAATTTTGAATAATGCTCGTGTACCAAATTTCTTTATTCTAGCTCAAACCGTTTTTGCGTAATCTTGTTCACACACACGCACACACACACCAACAGACATTTTTCTCAACCTTACTTGTTAGTGAAAATGACTCAGGGACCTTCAAAACATATAAAAACATCAAAATCTCGACATCGAAAATTCTCGTGATCACAATACTGTCTCTGGCGAGATAGTAAAAAGAACAAAATAAATAAAAAAAATTATTAAAAATATATTTTTCAAGTAGTGTATTTAATGGACATACAAGCATATTTTTTTTATAACTTTACAAGTCTTAAACTTAAAAGAAATTTATAAACTATATATATTATCAGGTGATTATAATGTTTATATTCTGATAGCCTGTTATCTACATTATAATATCCTGTGTAGGTAATCATTTAAACTTTTATCAATTTCATCGGAAACATTTATGTTATACGATGCCAGTCATTCTTTTTGGAATGACTAAAATTTAATTGTTCCGTTTTGATATTATTATCAAATCTCATTTATGAATAAATATATTTAAATATATTTATCCACATTAAATTTAACGAAGCTCCTTAAAATCTATTAATGGTCTCTAAATTCAAAAGGTTTATATTTATACCATATACTAGTATATAGTATATATACATATTTATATAAGTATATATGTTTATTTATTTATTTATTTATTTTATAATTCTTAATGTTTGTATTGGAATAAAAACATCAAGTAAAATTGTAATTCTTTTCATGTTTTTAAAAAAAAATCAATAAATTCACTTAATCAATATTGTTCAATCTCGTGATGTCAGTTATTTTGATTTACTAGAAATATTATATAATGAATAATCTGTGTGATCTGGTATCAGACACACGCCTCCCCCATCAATTGAATTCAGTGGGTGAATGGGTCTCTGGAGCCAGTCAGCTCATAGGGTCCCAATTTAACAAAAGGGTGGTTTTGATATTCAAAAGGGCAGCCGATGGGTGCCAGTCACTCCACCCCTTATCTATTCCTTTCATTCCACCCCTAGAACACAACTCAATGGGGTCCTTTAGTTCAACTCTAGCTAATTTTCTATTTCCTCTCTTTTCTTCATTAAATACTCAACGGAAAATTTGATACATCTTGCTTTCTCTTATAATCTCTAGCCGATTTTGTATTTTTTTTTTATTTATATCAACATGCTTATATACTTTTACTTTCAATACGATTAATTTGTTCCCTCACTTTTGAAACTTGTCTCATAATTTTTTCTAAATCAAATGAAAGATATTTGAGAATATTTTTAAAATAAAAAAAAAAACAATCAATCTTTTCCAAAAGAAACTTTTTTAGTATTAAAATAAAGAAATCAGTAGTTCTGTCAAGATGACTATTATATTTACCAAAAAAATCAAAAGAATTAAAAATTACCTTAACAATTTTATATGCAATTTTCAATTATTTGAATGATTAATTATGAGAATTCCTCTATATCAGTGGTGCGCAACCCCCAGAGGGCTCGCGAGAAAAATTATCAATGTCGCCAAATTTAAAGAATTTTATATAACAATAAATAAGTTGACCTGTGGCCAGGTCCGAACCGACCGACGGTTTGAAGTAAATTAATTTCCAGCTACAGAAACAATTTCAAATAATTTTAATATATCTATTAATGTAATAAAAAACAGATATCGATACATAAATAATAAATATAAACATTTTTAATTTTATTTTATTTATAATATATATGCAAGACCAGGCTGTGACGTCATGAATGGCTGGATGACGTCATATAATTTTAAATCAAGAAAAAAATAATAAATATGATTTTCCCGAGGATAAAACCAATACAAAGTGCATGATTTGTGGTGATATATAAAAAAATCTCCTCATGTGAAATTTGGTGTGAAAATAACCCTTCCCTTCCTATCGTCGATCGCTAATACTACCACTTCCGGTTTCCGGATTTGCACCAAAAGTTGATCAATTCATCCCACTGATGCATTAAGTAAATATACCAAATTTCATCAAAATCGGTTGAGCCGTTCAGGCTGTACACATCTATTCGGACGGACAGACGGACGGACGGACGGACAGACATCATGCTAAAAATACTTTTTTCTGGTAATAAAATGCCTGATTCGTGGAGATATGTAAAAATCTCCACATGTGAAATTTGGTGTGAAAACAATACCTCCCTTACTATCGTCGGTCGGTAAAAATATAGCGCACTCGTAAACCTGGTGATGTCAATCAACGTTTTTCTAAGTATCGTACTAATAAATATCTTCATTTTGGTAAACTAACTTCCTTAACGATTAAAAAACTCTACTATCTATTCAGGGGTTGCGACAAAGTTTTTAAAAAAAAAAATGGGGGTCGCAAATGAAGATAGGTAGCGCACCACTGCTCTATATTATACAAATAGTCTTGTGGCTAAACATTTAACCTTATTGAAACAAACATTAAAATTGCTTTGATTATAAATAAATAATATTACTAATAAAAACAAAAATTAAAAAACAACAACAAATGACATGTTCAAACATGATAGGATGATAAATTGATTTTGAAGTTATTACAAATTTCAACTGATTAAATTTTCAAAGATGAATATTAAGTCATCATTGCATAAATTCATGGTTATAATGTTTTTAATAGACCCCTCACTGATAAAATGAATACTATATTTGATTTGATTGCTGGTTTTCGAGATTCATGGGGTGCAAAGGGGCCAGAGACCATTGTGTTTGGCCTCCCGGGAGCCCTCTATTTACACAGATGCCGTTTGAAGGGCGTGCTGCTGTTCACTTGAATGTTGGGTACAAAATACACACATACACACACATTCATTTTGCTATTCTTCTTCATATTATTATTATTTCTTAAATTATCATCAGCAATGTCAATGATGGGTTTCCGGTCAAACCCCCGAGTGAGAGTTTAAATAATGTGTGTGAACCACCCAATGGTACTCAAGAGGAACCTCTTGTGCCTGGTGCCATTGTTGACTTTTCAAGTGCCAAACATTTTTTTTTAAAGTTATAAGTTAGTTTATTTCAAAATGAGTAATTGTATCAATCAACTAATAAGAGTAGAAATTAAGAGATATAAGATTATTATAAATTGATACATATTTTACGTAGATATAATATTTATTGTTTTATAACTAGATTTTTTTTACGAATATTATATTTTTCTAACCACGTGGCTAGAATGGGAGAGGAGACTAACGAGAAACTTCTTTGTGGGGAGGCCGATTGGGAAGCGACCGGTTGGTATACCGAGAACATGGTGAAAAGGCAATGTAATGAGGGAGAAAATACGATTTGGATGGTATCAGCATAGAATTATTTGAAGGAATGGCTAAAAACATTCGGTAAAACCAGAGACAGATAGATACACGCCTAAAAATTAAGTTTTCTTTCTCCTTATCGAACTCGAAAGTTAATGAATGATCATTGTCTTTGTCAACTTCTTATCTCAAAATTGCTTATATCACTCAACCAGACTTTTCCCAATCGGTTTGCCTTTAAACAAATTTCACACTGATCTTTTTTCACCGATTATAGTCACATATTTTGTTACTATTAATTGATATGATTAAAATACAGTAAACTAATAACCCTTCAATTATTTTTATTATGATGATATTTCAAAAAATAAATTCACATCAGTGAACGTTCTATATAAGCAGCATTCTTTATAAGTAACCTCTACACAAGCAACTTTTTTTAGTTCAACTATTCTGTATAAGCAACTTATTTTTTTAAAGTTAAATATTTGAGTTAACAGCTTTTTACAACAAGATAACCTCAAATTGTAAAAAATTATGTTATTGGAATCTGTTTGTGTTTTGTGCTGCCGATATTGAAATTAATTTCTGTTAATTAGAATAGTTATTAGAATTTCTGTTTGTTTCTGTTAATTAATTAATATTTTTATGCTTTAAACACAATCTTTCCATATACTTAAGGAACTTTTCCCAATAAGAAACTTTTTTATAGAAATTGGTTCAAATGTGTTGCTTATACAAAGCTTTCACTGTAATGGAATTAGGATTGTTTATATGGATGAAATATAATTTTTCAAATATAATTTCTAATTATTGAAGTGTAGTATAAATTATTAAAGAAAAATTTATTAATGAAAATCACTTAATTCAATATGGTTAACTATTAGCAATTATAATTATGAACAAGTTTATTTAGGTAATATTGTTTGTGACAAATTTCAAATTTTTTAAAATGTATTCAATAATTTTATACTAGATTTTATTCAAGATTTGAAGTATATTTCTCAAAATAATTCATTGTAATAAAGCAAATGGATTTAGATTATTATTTTAATTGATTTATTCTGTCTTTGTTTCGAATTTGTTGTATTAACACTCTAACTTATTATATTAATTAGAGAAAAAAAAAATAAGATTATTTTGTTCTTTCGAAATTTGTTAGTGATCAAATCATTGTATATATTTTTTTATTTTTGTTTCTCTCTTATTTGTTTTTTCTATATAAAAAGTTAACATTAGAAAACAGACATTATCTTATGAATGTCAGAGTGGTTAAAATGATGCGCATATAATCACGCCCTTTGTCCCACCCATCCGACTATTATACAAATCCAAGTTCCCGGTGAGGGAGTGAAGATCCAATTAATATGCCCAGATGCATTTTCATAATAAGCGAAGCAGATTGCTATTGAGATAATGAATTGAAGCACAGGTCCCAGAGGTGGGGCGGGGAGCATTCATGTTTCTCCCCTTCCCAGGGGTCATTACAAGCCCTAGAAATGGACCTTCACTACATAACAATAACACGCAGATAATTGGCTTAGCTACACCAGAGACGATCAAATCTCATGTTATCATTAATATTATTAAAATATATATTTATTTTAAAAAAATAAACTATATTTACTTCTGCCATTTCTTATATCC
Source organism: Labia minor (assembly GCA_963082975.1). Lineage (NCBI taxonomy): Eukaryota > Metazoa > Arthropoda > Insecta > Dermaptera > Spongiphoridae > Labia > Labia minor. The sequence goes on along the minus strand of OY720344.1, from coordinate 38,767,714 downwards.
ATGCAATAAATAAAACTATTTTATTAACTCGATGACAATCAATAAAAACTAATTTCTAATATAAACAAAACATATACAATAGTTTTAATTTTGTTTATGTGGATTTACATAGGTATACTATTATTTGTTTTATATCTAGATTTCTTAAAAATTTACTTTTAGTATTAAATACAAACACTAAGAAATCAATTGATGTATTGATGTATCTTTTTAAACTTAAAATATTATTTTTGGTTAAATTTTAATTTCAAATTTATTGATATAAAATATAACATTTATTTAATGAATTAACAGTGTTATATAATTTTCAAATTTATCCGAAATTGAACAAGAATTTGTTTTGTTGAAAACACTTTGGGATGTAGTACTAGTCATTGTATGTCATAAGTTATTATTTCATTGTTTTGAAAATTTTGTACTCCTTTTTCGTTTAGCGGACATATGTAATATTCTATATTTAATTATAATAAAGTATTTGGGGTTATAAGGAACGTCAGAAAATTATTTATTTTCCACTATAACGCAGTCCCAATGGGGAGCCCACCACAATGTTATTTTATAATAAGAATATTTTTTAAAGAAATTTTTGTTTTATTTTTTTTTTAACATTTAAAAAATATTATGAATAAAAAATAATCACAATTTTTTTAACCCTTTAGAGTGAAATTTTTTTATGTTAAGAAAATCTGTACCTGCTTGGCCTTTAAATATTTTTTTAAAGAGAGGAAAAAACTTTGCATTTGTAGACGCAACAAAAACTCTTTAGAATAGTCCCGGAACCCTTTAAGCCAATGTCATATGGAAAGAAACCCTTTCTTTAAAAAACTTTGACCTGTTTTTTTCATTTCTTTTTGTTCAGGTGGCTATACCTAAATTTAGAGCAACTTTGGCAAAAACAACAAAAGGAGAGGGGAGCACATTTAAATCAACCCTTTTAGCAAAGAATTCATTTTTATTTTCTAAATTTTTGATTGAAAGAATTTTATCGTGAGAATTTTATTTTATTTTTTATTTCATTTCACTTTTATAAAATACTTACAATCAATTTTTTCTTAACAATTTTGACAGTTTTTTTTTAGAAAATGAGTAAAATTAAATCAACCCTTTGGATAAAATATTTTTCGTTCCATTATACTATAAAGTGCCCTATAATTATAAATATATATATATATATTTCTCAGGAAAATATTTCATGTGAGAAAATAATATTAACTATAATATTCTTCTTGATAAAGATCTTCGATATTCTTTATGAATAAAAAATATTAATTTAAAGATAAAATGATATAAATTACTTTCACTTTTTGATAATGAATTATACATATAAATATATACTATATATATAAATTAAATACATAATTATATAAAATAATAATTAAATAATTAAGTAAATAAAAATTTATACAATTATTGTAGACAAGAAAATCAATCAATCACCAATTAAAAATAAATTAAATAATCTTTAAATAACAAAATTATATGATTGATGGTTTGTTTAATTAATTTTAATTTTTATTCTCTTATATTTATTTATTTTATCCAAATATATTTATTCCAGTAGGTCATTTTATAATACTTATCTATTAAATTTGATATTGAACTAAGTTCAAAAATTTAATTTAATGAAAATATAATGATATATATATATATATATATATATATAATATTGACTTGTATTGATATATTAAATGTGATATATTTATATTTTCATTTTTATTATTTAATTTTTCTGACATTTGATTAATCCTAAAAGTGAGATAGTTATAACTGTTTATTTATTAGTTATTAATTATCGTGAAATTTAGTTATCTTTTTAGTATGTCTATAATTTTGTTTATATTCTACTACTTAATGTATTTTGTTAATATATAATTTTGTAATATTTCTTTTAGAATAATAAAATCAAAGTTAAAAACTTCTATATATATATTAAATGGGGGAGATGGTTGAAATTGAAATTAGATTCGTATAATCAAAAAAAATAAAACAAAGAAAAAAATATACAATTAAATATAAAAATCTATATAAAAATCTATATAAAAAATTTAGAAAAAAAAAATATTAAATTTTATTTTCAATCGGTTTTTTTTTGAAAAATATTCATTTTAATATTTGAATTTAATTTTAAAATATTATTTGAAAAAAATTCTCATATTTCACAAATTTTTTTTTAAAGTAACCCTTTCTCTCACAAAAATGACACCTGGATTTTTTTTTCAAATATCGGGAAAAAAAATCACTTACGTTTTTTATTTATATATCTATGTATATATGTTTTTTCATTGGTTTTCAGACTCAACCCTTTGAGGTAAAAGGGTGTCAAGGATTTGTTACCCCGGAACAAAACCTGTTCCCCCTTGTCTTCCTCGTATACCTTTTTTTAAGGTAAAAAACATGCATTGCACATAAAAAACTTCTGAAAAGGGTTTCTTTTTTTTCAAGAAAAGGGAAAAATATTTATATTAACTCTTTTTGAATAAAATTCGGGTTAAAAAGTATTGCAGGTGAAGGTCACCCTCTTGAGACCTTTTTTTTAAGGAAAAAAAAAACTATTTTCGCATTCATATTAGCAACAAAATTCTTTTCAAGTGAAGAAGAATGGAACCCTTTCGATTTTACTGATCTTTTCGGTTGGCATTTGCCCTCGATTAAGTGACCTGTTTTCTCACATCCAAGTGATTTTGATTTCATTTTCTTTAGAAAAATAAAAAAAAGTCGTTTTATATCAATGTTGAATAATTCAATCCTTTTTTGGAAAGAAATTTTTTAACAATAATTTACCACTAATTTCCATAGAATAATATAAAAAAGGTTTTACCGAATCCAATCACTATCGATATTTTAAGGTTTGATTTATCAATAAAATTATTTTCTTAAAAACGACTTTTTTTTGTTAAATTTTATTAAAATCTTTGAGATAGTTTATCAATATTTCATCTAGATTTTTATAAAAAAAAAATCTCTATGAATAAAAGAAATCATTAATAATAAATATTAATTTTAAAAAAATGAAGAAAATTATGAACTGAAAAGGAAACTAACAAATATGATTTAAAATCATTTTACTATTCTTTTACAAACTAAAATAAACTTTAAAATATATGATTAAACATTTATTATATTATTTAAAGCCCTTCTAGATCCAATCAGTTGAATAGTAAATTCTATTTGTTATGTATATAAAACATTTCCGACATTTTTTTTTTTTTTTTTTTTTTTTTTTTGAAAAAAACTTGATGTACTGGAGTCGAATTTTGTTGTAAAAAGATGGACCGATTATCCGGACGTGTGTTTCATATTATCCATGAAGAGACAGACGCCCGCTTTATTTAACCTGAACATGTGTGTGTAAGTGTGTGTGTTCTGGTTGAGTAAGACATACGAATGATGGTGGATGGGTTGGTTATGCCCTCACAACTTCAAAAGATAAAATTCCTCGACAAGAGCGTTATGCATGCCTGTCATTTATAGGGAAGGAAAGGATAATAAAAATAAGAAAATAAAAATAGTATAAAAACTTATGAAAGGCCTCCATTTGATATTATAATAATTTTTTATTGAAATTTACAATTCTTATATATATTATTATAATATACTTAGATAGATTAAAGTAAAGAAATTATGGAAAATTTTCAATTTCAAATTTTTTAAAAAATTGAAAAAAAAGTTATTTTGAATATATTTTGAATAAATTTAATGTTTATTTTTATACCTATTAGTAATTTTAGTTATTTAAATATTTTTTTATAATTTTTTTTACAAAATTTTCATAAATTTTATTGGTTACCTCGAAAATCTATATTTTTAATGAGAGTATAATATTTCTAAACACACCCCAAATTCTCCTTACATAATTGTGATTAATTCCCACAATAAAATAACGATACCTATCCTCTTAATTATTTTCACTTCACTTTGTTAATAATTTTTTCATCAAATTAGCTAAAAATTTTAAAATAATTGTTGAAAAGTTTTTAGAAAAAAACCCTTGATTTCCAAACGAAATAATACCTTTTTTTAGAACAATGAATAGTGAATCAGTGAATAGTGATCAAAATACTACGTTTAATTTTAAAATTCCAATCATGAAGGGTTGTAGAATCTAAAAAAACAAAAATGTTCAACCGCTTTGCTCAGCGCTTCGGAGGGAAAATTAAATGATTAATTCTTACCACTGCAAAAAACATCAGAATTAAACTTATCGAATTTTTCAATTTTATATGCTATTTTTATATAATACTAAATTTTATACATATTCAATACTATTATATTATATATAATATTATACTACATTATTATTATTTGTGAGTAAATATTTTACCAAATTATTCATTCCAATAAATTCAATTTAACTATAATAAAAATTTAATTAATGGAATAAAGAATGGATAGGATTTAAATTGAACAAAACATAATTACAAAATTCTGAATAAATTATTATTCAATTATTGAAAATATGATCGAAACCAATTTTATAAAATAATTCATTTTAATTGCACTCTTCGAAATAAATTTCCAAAAATAATATTAAAAATAATTTGACTGATTATTATAGTGTAAATTCTTAAATTGTTGAAATTTATGTTAAATAGTAGTATATAAGAACGAAATTTTAGTAAAAATTTGTATTTTTTGTGTAATATAATTATTTTTCTTATATTTTTTAAAGATATTTTTAAAATGTTTTAATGTTATTGATAAATTCATTTTTTAAATAAATAATTAACAATGATTGTACAGATAAGTTAAATTATGGAATCGTATAATTTCCCAAGAATAGTATTTGTTTTTGGATGGGATCTGAACATTGATGAATGATGTTAATTAAAATGATTAAATCGAGTGAGCAAGCGTGAGGGAAGTTGTATCGTTCAGCAACCTGAATTGGCTGGCTATAAATGGGGACCACACGTCGCGCGCCTGTGCCACTCGGCTCTTGTTACACCCCTTTGCAGGCCCCTAAAAAAGACACAAAAAGACACAAGGCAGCAGCAGCTAAAGACAAATCTATTCCTGTTGGAGGCTGGGCCAAATCAAGTGCTACATCCACTACAGGCGAGCATTTTGCATGTCACGGAATATTTTTCTTTACGAGAGAGCAACCAGGTTGATGGACGGCTGTCTATCAAAAAGACGGCATCCGCCCCAGCCTCCCACACAAATACACTCGACTTTCAAACCAAACAGATTATACCTGAAAAATACTTTCTACCATTTCACTTGGCAATATCATTGATGTAAATCAGAATGAAACATTTTTACATTTTTTAACATTTAGTATACATAGCTAAATTTAATTTGATATTTCATTTCGAAATCATATTTTAAAATTAATTTTACAAAAATATCAATTTTTTTTATAACACCTTAGCTTATGTCCTTTTAAGGGAAAGACCTCTCCCTCCCTCTCTCAAAATTAATAATTTAAATTTATTATGGTTAATTTTGTAATAATAATATAAAAATTAAAAAAAAAAAATTGGAAATGTTTAATTTATTTTGAAAAAAATCCCCCTGAGATTTCTCCCCCCCCCCCCCTCTTGTACTGAGCACTCCTAATACAAATAAACTTTTTGAAACAAGATAATTATATCATAAATCCCTTGAAATAATTATACTTTTAAAAATCGATTTTGTTTCTATTATTTTTTTAATTATTATATAATCTTCAGTACATTTTCACCTATCAAATTATTTCCATCTTAAGAAATTGTTTATTTAAATAAAAATACAAGAATGGTTATAAAAAACTATTATAAAATTCCAAAATAAACAATAAATTTCCTCAGGAATGAATCTCTATTCGCTTTCAAGTGGAAATTTTTATATGTATCTCGCGATCATGAAAATTTTCGATATCGAGATTTTGATGTTTTTATATGTTTTGAAGGCCCCTAAGGTTGAAAAAATGTCTGTCTGTGTGTATATATGTAGAAATGTACGCAAAAACGGTTTGAGCTATAATAATGAAATTTGGTACACAATCATTATTCAAAATTCGTAGTTTTCTATCAACTTTTGAGAAATGTAGCTCAACCGGAAGAGGGTCATTACTTACAACGTTTTGATTTTTTTTTCCTCTAAAGTGACCGTAAAAATAAAGATATATGTTTGATAATTTTTCACATGATTAATAATTTTATTCGGAAGAAAACTATTACCTACCACGTTTTCATTTTTCCCCCCTAAATTAACCGTAAACATAAAGATATATGTTTGATAGTTTTTTTAAATGATTATAAATTGTATAAAATTTCAGCTTGATTGAATCGCTGTATGTACCGGAATTAATTTTTTAAATTTTTTAACACGTTGTTTGGAAATCACGCGCCAGAACGTGACGTGGTGTCATCAATAAAGAACCAAACACGCGCTGGTTTAATAAATATTATTTCTTAATCTTAATTTATAATTTAATTAATTAAATTTAATTTAAATATAATATATGATAATTAATCCATTCAAATTTGCCAGATAGTCGAGTGAAGACACCCCCAGATATTTTTTTTCTTAATATAATCTGAAAAATATTTCAATATCTCTAAATTAATTCTCTTTCTCTCTCCCCCTCTCCATATAAACGAAGTTTACTTATACTTTTGATATTTCATTAAAAATCAAGTATTTTTATATTCATTTGAAACATTTTAATATTATCTAAATAATAAGTAAATAAATAATAAATAAGTCAATACCTTACTAATATTAAAGAGCTAATAGTTTTTTGTATAATTGAATATTGTTAGCTAAATAAGAATATATAATAGGGGAGAGAAGGGAAAATAGATTTTGTACAATTGGCAATGTTGGCTGGGTGATTGTGGTCCGGGGTGGGGGGTGTCATGGGGGAGGCCACTTGTTGGCTGCGGCTGTGCCTCCTCTTGTACAGGATGTGAACGAACAGAGGATTCCTTTGAGAGGGAACACGTTTGTTATCGATTAGGATGCTCACCTCCCACCACTTGAATGCCCCGCCCAATTGGATTCGCTGACCACGCCCATTCTCGTATTCACTCCGCCCTCGCCAAGCTAACTTTGGCGCAGACTCCCACTCGACGAGGGATGAGAGCGCTTGAATGTGACTCGAAGTGGCCGTGACGGACTACCAAATGGTTCTCCGATCATTCATTCATACTTTAATTTTTGGATTCTTGAACACACAAATTCTTATAGGTTTTTCAATTAAATGAAGTAATTAATTAACAAAACATAATAAAAAAAAACACTATGCTTCAATTTTTCGTACAACTGAAACATGTTTTATTTTTCAATTTTTTGCCGTCGTATTTAAAATTTTTGTTTACCCACAAATAGTGGCATCAATAGGGGATAGGGGTAAGTAAGGGCGAAACTTGAGAATTCTTTTCAATTTATATATACAAAAATTTAGACGTATATTCGTAAAAAATTAACATTCACAAATTCTTTAAAAATTTAAGCTATTTTTTATTCACTTCTACATCATTAAATACAATTAGAATTGTATTATAAAAAATCTTCCCTTTCATTTCCAAATATTATGTTTACAAGATATTCCTGATATTAATCAGAAACCGTAAAAACAATATTATAGCAAAAAAAAAAAAAATTGTATTTTTTAAATTTTAAAACAATAAACAACTCTTTAACGTAAATTTACTTTCAAGTGTATAATTCATATTTGTATTTTATTTTTTTACTGATTGATGACAAATATTAATAAAGATAATATGATTAAGGATTAAAAATAATTTATGGATGTAATTAGTATAAATTCTTTATATTCGAGGTCTGTTCAAAAGAAAAGGTGAATTTTGAATTTTCTCGGACTCTACGTACGATTATCGAATTTTTTTTTCAAAAATTGGTACACATGTTTCTCCTAGGTTGACATTATCAGCCATTTTGGATTAGTAGTTTGTATTTGTCAACTGAAAAAGTTAGTCACGTATTGTGTGTACTTCCATTTTTTACTTAAAAAAAAATAAGGAATAGTACCAGAAAGTTTTGCAACGATTGGAATTGTAGAAAAACAAATCATGGATTCTGCATCACAATAATGCACCAGCTCACACATCTTTGCTTGTTCGTGATTTTTTGACCAGAAACAACACCATAATTATGCCTCAACCACCGTATTCACCAGATTTGGCTCCCTGCGACTTTTTCCTATTCCCAAAACTGAAGAGACCAATGAAAACTAAAACGTTTTGCCAAAATTGATGAGTTAAAGTCGGAATCAAGGAATGATCTGAAAATTGCATTTCAGAAGTGCTTCGACGATTGGAAGAAGCGCTGGCATTAGTGCATTATATCTAAGGGGAATTATTTTGAAGGGGACACAAAATGGATATTGATGAATAAATAATTTATTTTCGAAATCATTCAAAATTCACCTTTTCTTTTGAACAGACCTCGTTTATATATTTTAATAGTAGAGGGAAAAGTTGATGATAGGGGAAGAAGGATAGTTCTAGTGGGATTGAGTGTGGTAAGAGGTTTACACAACAAATACCTTTTCAATCCAGGACCTCTCAAAAAAATGAAGATGTACCAATCATTTTTCGATACATTTTCTTGAAAATTTAATTTTTCAAAGGGGTGATCCTAGTTATCCTTTCTTCTAATACCTTTACTATTTTCAAGCCACCATCCACTTATTTACATTGATTTAATATGATTATCAAAAATTCAGTTATTTATACTTAGAAAAACTATTCTATAAATAAATAATATTGATCATAGAATGTCGTGTATAATCAAAATTGTTTCCTTAGATTAAACACAAATCCACCAAACTCACTCTTTTCTTTTCCTTGATCTAAATTATAATGAAAATATTCAATTGGAGGGTCGTTAATTAGAACAATAGTAATCAATGATTTAATTTATATATCACCGCAATAATATTTTAATTGTATTTAGGTGAGTCTAGAACATCAACACACACATAAGATCAAATATTTCTTGATTCATGAACACAATAAAAAACTGAATAATATTTTTTTAAATCTAACTTTATTTAGTAAATTCCAATAAATAAAATCACTTTAATTTATTTTTATTTTAAAATGTTTAGTAATATAATCGATAAAATGCTTTGAAAAATTATCTTATAATGTAAATATACCGTATTTGTAAATTTTAACCAATAAAAAAAAAAAAAATCTAAAATTAAATAAGAACAATTTTTAATTAAACACTCGATGTAGTTTCAAGTTTCTCAACCAGTTGTAGAAAAAATGCTTCTAATGATTATGTAACAACCAAAATGCGCATAAAGCAAAATAATATATTAATAACCTTGAAACTTCACACAGTGTTTAATTAAAAATTATTCTTTATAAATTATATTATATTATTTATTTTAAGTTTAATTTTAGTTTACATAACTTATTAAAATATTTTAAATAGTACCTACCGTTGAAATTATTAATTTCATAAGAAAAAAATTATAGTACTTTTAATGTAAATGCCAATATAGACGGTCCCAATCACTTTATCAGTTGAATATTTTGATTAATTTTTTAATTTACACGAAGAAAAAGATTATATTCAATTGATCAACCAATTATCTTTTATTTGATGTTTATCTTAATAAGATGTATATATTAGCTATATCTCTAAAATTCATTGAGAAATTGGATTACAAGCTCTAGAATATTATTTATATTTTTATAAAATTCAATTGAAAACCATTTTTTTAATGAAATTTTATTATATTGCTTCAGGGAATTGGTGTTTTGACTATATATTATTTAAACGAGCTAAAAGAAAAATAAAATGATAAACAGGTTCAAAACAAGTGTATTGAAACATAATCTTTTTCAAATAATAATAATAATAATAACAATAATAATAATATTAAAATGGAAATTTTTACAAACTGATAGAACATATTATATTTCCGTTAATATTTAATTTCAAATTGTATTTCTTTTGGTCATTGAATAATTTTATTGAATGGAAAGGTGACAAAATCATAACAAGAACGAACATGTTCTACGCGTAACTATATAGGATATTAAGAAAGAGAGGGGAGGTAGGCAAGGTTACAGCATTTGAAAAAATATAAGGGAAGATAAAAAGTGAGAGAAGATTGTACTTATTTAAAAGGTTTTTGAGAAAATTTTATAAATCTTCAAGACACATTTTTTCTTGTTTAACTTAAAAAAATTGATGATACCTGTTTTTTAAGGTGATCCGAATTCAAAATTTTTTTATTTATAAAAACAAAAAAATTTTTTTTATAAATTTATTTTAAAATTCATCCCGATTTAGTGTAGTTTTCATTTTTTAATTTTATATATTATATTCATAATATCTATAATACACAAAATGAAAATAATATAAATGAAATTCTACATATTGATAAAAGATTTTATTGAAATACATATTTGAACTAAAAATTCCGGAAAAATTGAAGAATAGTAGATTTATTGAATCTACCATCTAATGATTTTAATTATTCTTTTTTGTAAAAGAATTTATAACTATTTTCATTAAGTGATAAAAAAAATTGGGAGAGTATCCTTGAAGAGAGAGAACGGGAAGCAGGGAAACCCAGATGTGATGATTAACTGAACCGACAACGACAACCCCTTCCCGGTTCTCCCTTCGTTCACTTCCGCGTTCACTTCTAAAGTACCCTTTTAAGATGGGAATTAATCTACGTCGTTCGTTCATTTACAGTAACAAGTTACGTGCGACTACCTAACTAAATTCAACGGCTTCTTTTTATTAAAATGACCCTCCTCCTTTAAACAATTCAAAAGTGATGCTAAATTTGTTCATTCCGTGGAGCCGTTGAGCTTTGTAATCCAATGATTAAGATTAATTATTAAAAATATTAAATTACATACTTTACAATTTTATTTAGCTAAGATTAATATTATAACGAAGTCACCTTATTTTAAATAAAAAAACAATTTATATCTCTTTTACCTAAAGACCCTAAATAGTTAATTTTATTCATAAATGCATAATACCATATATTAAATTTATAGATCATTTTATTCTTTTCTTTTCTTAATTATTATATTGATTAATTTTGTATTTTGTATTATGCGAGGGCAGGTCAATAAGTCCGTAACTTTTAGAATTTCCCATCTCTTAAATGAAATGGCAGCACTGTACCTGTCTGCAGGCAACTATCAGCTGACTCTTGTCGAAATTTGAACCAGCTGGGACTTTTAGTTTTTATTTGACATCCATTAATAGCAGACTAGCTCGTGATTTGAGAAGAAATTGGAAAAAAATGAATTTTCATGAAAATCCTTGAATTGGAATACCAATTGCTCCCTCATCCCTCCTATTCCCCGAGTGACTATTTCTTGTTTCCAAACCTGAAAAAATGACTTTGCGGAAAGAGATTGGACTACAACGATGAAATCATCTCACAAACAAAAATTCGAGAACATAGAGCTCAAAGGAGACTACGTTGAGAAATAAAATAATTTTTTATCCAAAAACCTGTGTTTCATTCAAAAAGTCAATAACTTGTTGACCTGCCCTCGTATATACAAGTATGTAGAAAACTATATTTAACGAGCAATTCATTTAGAAATATCGAAGGGATGAAAGAAACTTATTCTTTTAATTTGAATGAAAAGTACTAAAAGTTTAGTTAGCTTTAGTAATTTATTTTGAATTCTAAAACAACGTTGAGTTTCGTTTTAAATACATATATATATAAGTATGTTCAGGGATTCTGGTAACTAAATCGATTTCGTTCTCTGTAAAGATTTTTATTCAATATTAATTTTTTTTTACATTGATTATTTACAATATTAGAAATATAAATTACCTGTAAAGAAATCGATTCTAAAGTTGATTCTTCCAGATAATTCTTACAAATGCCAAATATAAATTATTAACTAATAATTCTAATTAAAAATTATCCTATTACAATTTATATTCGTCTTTAATCCATTCTAAAATTAGTTAGTTGATTCTTATAAATAATACAAACAATATCACTAACAGATGGCGGTGACTAAAGGGTACTATATAGCAGTGACTTTGTTACATCTCCCCCATCCTCACAAAAAAAAATTAATTAATTTTTTTTTTTTTTTTTTTTTTTTTTTTTACAATTTATAAGGTATTAACTTATTTACATGAATTAATGTGGAATCCTTTCCTTTTTTCTTACAGTCTATTTCATATATTGAGTTTGAAAATTGTCCTATCACATGAAATGGACCCATTCGTATTTGATCCAACTTTCTTCTGTTTATCTTATTTCCTGTTTCAATGTACACTAAATCACCTTTTTTAAATTTTAATTCCTTTCTCCTCTTGTCAATATTAATTTTATTTTTTTGAAAACTAACTAAAGAGTTTTTAATAGCTTCTTCTCTATCTTCTTTTACACTACTTACTCTCGCTAAACTATCTGGTGTTATTTCTGATTTTATTCCATATAATAGATATTTTGGAGCAAAACCTGTCACTGTATGAATTGTTTTGTTATATTCCTCAATGCACTCATTTAATACAATCACCCAAGATCTTTTATTTCCTTCATTTATTTTACATCTTATTCTATTCACAATCGTCTGATTTACACGTTCAACCATTCCATTTGATTCCGGGCAATCTACATCCGTAAAAACTATATTTATGTCTTCGATTTTTACAAAGTTTTTAAATTCTCTAGAATTTATTGCACTATATTGATCGCATAATAATAATTTTATTTTGTTAGGCTTTTCTATTTTTTTAATTAATCTTATATAATCCCGTGCTGATTGTGTCTCCGATGGTACTGCATAAATATATCTGGTTAAATGATCAATCAATAAGTGGAGATATTTTTTTTTAGATCCATTTCCGGCAATCCTCCTATTGTGTCCATTGAAACTATTTCATATGGTTCTTTAGCTGGGCCTAGTTGTGACAATAAACCAATAACTCTGCCCTTTCTTGACTTATTTAAAATGCAAATTTCACAATTTTTACATATATTATTAATCATTTTATCCATTTTTTTAAAATAATATTGTGGTCTTATTATCTTTATCATTTGTTTTACTCCAATATGTCCATAAGTTTTGTGAACTTTCTTGCACAATTCCAAACCTAATCTCTCTGATATATATATTCTAAGATTTGCCTTTGTACATTTAAAGTAAATATTACCTTTATAATTTATGTCAATTGACTTTTTTATTTCATGCTCATTTAATTTCTGATCATCTATAATCTCATTCATTGTCACTAAATTCACTACTTCTAAGACATCCTCTTCATTCTCAAAACTTTCTAACACTGGATTTCGAGACAAAGAGTCTGCTTCCACATTTGAGGATCCTGGTGCATACATGATTTTGAAATCATACTGAGACAAATAATGCATAAGATCCCCAAGAGGTTCATCTGTTCTAGCTTTCACACGCAAAGTCTCCAAAGGTTTATGATCTGAGATTATATTAAATTTTCTTCCTATTAACCAGTGTTGCCAGTAAACAATTGCTTCCTTAATAGCCAAACACTCTAGATAAATAGCTTTTCTTTTCTTTTGGCCATTACTCAACTTTTTAGAGAAATATGCAACTGGATGTAGAAAACCATCATCATCAGGCTGTTTAAAGACGGCGCCTAAACCTTCTCCACTTGCATCCGTGTATATGAACACCTCTTTTTTTTCATCATATATTTTTAATATGGGACTCGAACATAAATACTCTTTTATTAATTTAAAAGATTCCTCACATTTACAATCCCATTTGAAATTAACATTTTTTCTTAGTAGATTATGTAATGGTTCCAGGAGTTTCACAGCATTTTCAATGTATTTATAATAAAAATTTACCTTTCCTAAAAATTGTCTTATGTTTTTCTTACTTTTAGGTGTTTCAAATTTTTGTATTGCTATGAGATTGTCCTTGTAAGGCATTATTCTCCCTTTTTCTATAATATGTCCTAAATATTTAACAGCATTCTTTGCAAATATGCATTTTATTAATTTTAATTTGAATCCTTCTCTTTTAATCATATCCAATACTAACTCAATATGTTTCATGTGTTCCTCAAATGTATTTGAAAAGATTAATATATCGTCAATGTAGTTAACACAAAAACTGTCTAATTTATTTCTTCTTAATAAGTTTGAGAGTATCCTTTGAAACACACTACTTGAGATTCTTAATCCGAAAGGTAAAACATTCCACTGCCAATGGCCCTTTTGTGTGACAAACCCTAATTTTTCTCTATCCTTATTTCTTACAGGAATTGACCAGAAAGCCGAGTTTATGTCCAACGCAGAAAACCATGAACAATCGCCTGCTTTTACCATTATATCTTCTATTCTTAAAAACGGTTGACTCTCTGGTACAACTAACTTATTCAATTCCCTGAAATCGCAACACAACCTTTTTCTTCCAGCTTCATCCTTCTTGTATGCCATTGTTACAGGAGCAGCAAAAGGGGAAGATGATTCTTCTATAAGACCTGCCTCCTGTAACCTCTCTACTTGTTTTTCAATTTCCTTCTGATCAGGCAAAGAACTTCTATATGGTTTCTTTGATATATATTTATATTCTCTCAATTTGACCACAGCTTCATAATTTTTTACTTTCCCTGTATCATATTTATCTTTAGCAAATATGTTTTTTTTATTAATTAATAATTTTTTTAATTCATTTCTATTATCCTTATTTAAATGATTTAAATGGGATTCATATTCATCCAAGTCGATGTATTCATTCAAGTTTATTTCTTTATAATCTTTTCTTTTGTATTCAATATTTTTATTTTTATATCTGTCTCTATTATTTTGACTATTTATATTATTATCAATTTCAATATCTTTTATTTCTTTTGTAACATTTCCAATTTTTTGAAATATTTTTAATTCCTCATTTTGTATTAATTTAAATTTTTTTATTGCGTCAAGTCCAAGTAACATGTCATATGAAAAATTATTATTTTTAATTATATAAACATTCAATGTATCCGAAATTTCATTTATCTTCAATTGTAAGTGGGCCCGGCCTTCAACAAAACTTATCCCGTTAATCGTCTTAAATATAATATTTTCCCTTTTTATTTTTTTTTTTATTTCTTTCATAATTACTTTATAATTAATAAGAGATACATTTGAACCCGTATCATATACTGCTTTGATATTTTTATTTTTGTTAATTACTACATTTAATTTTATTAACGGTATTGTTCTGCCGGGGCTTATACGTTTTTTTCATTCGAAACCATCTCTTCCAAACAGTTTATACTAATTTTTTTATCATATATTTTTTTATTAAAACACTTCTCAACTGGATGATATCGGTCTCCTTTTTCCAATCCTTTACATATATAACAAGGAACCTTCTGTTTTTATTTCATTATTTTTCTTTTTTATTATAGCCCAATCATATTTTCTTAGCATATTAATTAATTTGTTGGTATTTGTCACCTCATCTTTATCTACTATATTCTGAATATGAATGGGTAAACCTACCATAATATGATTTACTTTTGAGGTTTCTGAAATGGAAGGCTCAGCTTCTACTAATAATCTTTCTTTTTTCAGACAGTAATCGATGACCGATTCTCCCATATATCTATATTTATATGCATATCTCACATCAGACCACCCTTTACTCGCATAAACTAATAAGAAGGATTCTCTCCATTCACTCCAATTACTATCAATAATTTTTTTACTGTTAATCCTGTACCAGTCATTGGCATTTCCTTCTAAAAATAATCGCAATGTTTGTATTTTCATGGAATCTATTATTATTTGATGCCTATGACATTCACTTTCAAATGTTTTTATCCATTCTTTAGCATTTTGTTGAATGCCTATGAATTTCTCAATATTAAATTTTTTTTCAATCTCTAATAAATTTATTTTATTCACATAATTATAATCCAGTTTCATCTCTAATGGATTAGATTTTTCTATATTTTCAACAAAAACTTCTTCCAGCATATATCCATCAAATATAAAATTATCTTTTTCATCTAAATATCTTTTTTTTAATTTTTCTGACAATGCAATATTTATGTTTCTGAAATTTCCCTGTTTTAACATACTCTTACATCCTAATTTCACTGTACTTAGCTGAAAGAGGTCCTGATGTTCACTTTCATGCTGGCTCTCCGTTGGGAATGCATATATTTCATCACTGCCCAGAAATTTTATGGTCTTGATTTTATTCACCAATTTTCCTTCTTCAAATTCCTTAACGATGTGAATCTTTATATCAGAAGGCATGTTTCCAATCTTGAAAAGAATCGATTTATAAGTATGTTCAGGGATTCTGGTAACTAAATCGATTTCGTTCTCTGTAAAGATTTTTATTCAATATTAATTTTTTTTTACATTGATTATTTACAATATTAGAAATATAAATTACCTGTAAAGAAATCGATTCTAAAGTTGATTCTTCCAGATAATTCTTACAAATGCCAAATATAAATTATTAACTAATAATTCTAATTAAAAATTATCCTATTACAATTTATATTCGTCTTTAATCCATTCTAAAATTAGTTAGTTGATTCTTATAAATAATACAAACAATATCACTAACAGATGGCGGTGACTAAAGGGTACTATATAGCAGTGACTTTGTTACATATATATATATATATATATATATATATCAATTTTGACCGTTTTGTAATTTTATCTTCCAATTTTCTATATTTGAAAACAAAATTATAATAAACATAATATCATAATAGGTGTATATAATTCAATTGAGGGAATTTTCCGAGTATATTATTATTCTTTACAAAGATGAAATAATATTACTTATTGTATTCTATAGATACCGTATGTGTTATAAGCCGCTTTTAATTTCATAAACATTCCTTTTAATTAATGATTGTTCCTAATGAAGTTCAAAATGAACTGTCAAAATTTAATAAAATATTAATATTTATCATCAACACAATATTTTTAGACATTGATTAATAAATCATTTTTAACTTTTCATTTAAAAGACTGACCTATGAATTCAATCAAAAAAAAAAAGTAAAATAAAAATTAAGATTTAATCTCTCCATTATTTAACTATTTTGCGAAATCATTTATTAGTTTAACTACTTTAAAACGCTGTTAATATTAATATTAATCAATTTTGTTTAAAAAAAAATAGTCAAATTTAGTTTTAATTACATGTTTATTTAAAATTTTATTTAATTTAATAACTCAAAACTTAAATGATAAAAATACAATTTTTATAGATTTTTTTTTTTTACAAAAGTTGGCACGCATTTAAATCAAGAATGTAGTAAATAATCGATAAAAACAAATATCATCTCTTTTTTTATATTCTTTGAAAGATATATTAAAAAAGGAAAATTCTGAAAATAAATATGTGTGTGTTATAATAAAAGAATAAACAACAACAAAATCCGCATTATATTTAAATTCACCCTCATTCATTAAATGTATAAAATAGAAGATATTATTTATAGGATGGCAAGGTATTCATTTATCAACCCACACAAAACATAGCATGGACCCGCAAGCTGTCAACACCGCTCCTCCAAAAGGACAAAGGTCGATAGGGATAATAAAAAAACAGATCTTATTATATATATTAAATAAAAATCTAGATAGATATGACAATTAGAAACCTGCCCGAGCGACGTCCAAGGAAAAAAATGCATATTATACACCTGGAGGAGTTCAAAGGACAGAAGGAAATTGAAAGAAAATAATATAAAGAAATATATAAAAAAAAATCTGATGAAAAGAGAGAATGCTGAATAAAGGACAGAGGGAATGAAGGGCTCTTTTATTTGCACAAAATGTCAAATGGTAGATATTTTCATCATTGAAGAGTAATCAGAGGAACCATCTTTCAACTAAATTGGACAAACAAGATGGTTACCAATAAAGTTCCGAGTCCATCATTCGATAACTCAACACAATTACCATTTATTTTAATTTAATTTAAATATAATTTCTATAATTTTATACACATTACTATATTTTTGTGATTTTATATTATAATAATACATTTACAATAATACAATATACAGGGTTTATACGAGGGCAGGTCAATAAATCCGTGACTTTTTGAATGAAACAGGTTTTTGGATAAAAAATATTTTATTTTACAACGTAGACTCCTTTGAGCTCTATACACTTCATCCAAAATTTTTATCCCTTCTAAAAATTATGATTTGTCGAGGACATGAAAATATGTATTTGTCTGTGAGATGATTTCATCATTGGGGAGTCATATCTCTTTCCGCCGAGCCATTTCTTAAGATTTAGAAACAAGAAATAGTCACTCGGGGCTAAATCCGAAGAATAGAGCGAATGAGGGAACAATTCGTATCCCAATTCATGATTTTTCATGGAAATTCACTTTTTTGCATTTTCTTCTCAAATCACCAGGTAGTCTCCAATTAATGGATGTTAAACAAAAACTAAAAGGCCCAGCTGGTTCAAATTTCGAAAGGAGTCAGCTGTGTGTTGCCTGCTGACAGGAGCAGTGATGCCATTTCATTTAAGAGACGGGAAATTCAAAAAGAGAGTCACGGTCTGCTCTCATATAAATTCTCTTCATTTTCTTAAAATTCCCAAAACAAAATTAAATTTAGTTAACTAAACTATTGGATAGGTAAACACTTACCTCAGTAACTAAATCATTAATTAAATTCGATTAATTTATAATATATAATTTTTAGATGATAAGATAAAGGGAATAAGATTTTGTATAGGAATGTTAGCTTAGTTTAATCCACAACAAATCAATAAAAATAATACTGAGTTCTAATCTGCAAATAAAAAAATAAATTAAATTTTCAAGTCGAAGCAAAAAAAATAAACAAATATTTATCATATCACTATTAAATTGAAATGAAGGTGAAGTTAGAAATAATTTGATGAGGTTATCTATTCTTCTCTAAATAATGAAAAATTAAATTCTCAATGAATACGTAATCATTTAAGTATTGCTTAATTTATTTTTTATTTCTGCATAAAATATTCTCATTTATTGAATTATATTACATATAAACAATTTGATTACTCTTTGCAATGAAGTTTTATAGAAAGTATTTCAATAATAATAATTCTTAGTAATTTGGATGATGGCCAATGTTTTTTAAGAAATCATTTAAGTAGACGGATTGTTAAATTATTGAATGTTTTTCTATTATAGAAAACGACTACAATCATCTACAACCCAATAAACTTCACTTTGTAATGGAAGATATAAACCAGTGATATTATCAACACAAATGCATCAGGAAGAAACAAACAAAAAAGTGATAAATAAAATTAAACATTAGATGCTAGCAAGATTAGAAGTATAGAAAAAATATCTCTTCAGGTCTCTCGATATTTATTAACTTCTTAAAATCATTAAATGCTATTTCTAAATATAATATATGTATATAACATTAATAGGGAAGAAAGAAACAACAATGAACTGATGCTTTTAGTTTATTCTCTTTAACCAATGTTTGGTCATAACATTATCAAATCAGTAATTTTTTTTTATTATTTGTATGGACGAAATACTTAATATTGTTATTTTATTACTAATGAATAATTTAAATTCAAGGTAATTGTCCAGATTAGTTGTCATGTCATGGATTTGGATGAAACTTTACTAGTAGATTCTTTTTTTAATTCCAAAGAAACTTTCCTTAACCAATAAATCTCGGTCTCTTTTAGTTTACGAGGTAAATAAAGAATTTTTAAGTTTGACCGATTAGCTGATTATGAACGTCGAAATATTCACTAATTCACTAATTATTCACTTTTTCGATAATTTTCGGTTCGGTTTGGATATAGAGAAATTATTTAATTAATTAATTTTTCAATTTTTCTATATCCATTCTGAATTAAAAAAACAAATAAAAAATAGTGAAGCCCTCTGCTGGTCAAATGAATAAAACATGGTAGCTAAATTGAATATCAATCGATTTATATGCAAATTTTAATAATTTTTATCCTATAATAAAATTGCATAAGGAAAGTTTCTTTGGAATTAACAAAGGAATGTACTGGTAAAGTTTTATACAAATCCATGACATGCAACTAATCTGGACAATTACCAAAGTCAATTTTATTTTTTCTAAATTTTTAAATACCAAGTTATATTTTAGGTTAAATTTATAATATTATTCTTTGTCAGGTAAATATTAAAAAAAATACATTCCTGGTTTCTTTATACCTAATTTTAAAAACATCTAAAGGAATTGAAGACGTATATTATAAAAAATTTATTTCATTATAAAATATATAAATTAAACCATTTGATATGATTAGATTGAGAGGGGTAAGAGATCAATCGCTCTTTCTCTTTCTATTCTAATTGATGATAGTATAAATTTAATAAAAATTGTACAATTATTATTATTATTATTATTATTACTAATATTATTATTATTATTAATGAAATTGATAAATTCATTACTTCAATCCACATCTTTTCTTAAGGGATGCAATTTATTGTATTCCTTCCTCTGTTGGGTTTTAATTGGATTCTTGTTTTTCTCCTCAACTCTTCCTTTTCTTAATTAAATCCGCTGAGATACGCTCACTGTTCTCCATTGTCTGTCTGGCTTGTCGTTTGATAATTTCGATTGGCGAAAATTTCCCGTAGAGCACGTATCCGACCGAGGCAGCCTTCGCTCCAGGCTTTTATTTTATTCCGGAGAGAGATGCGTTTGGCCAACGACCCTCCTTTCCTCCCCCAAGCCACCCCTCCCCTCCTCTCCTCTCTCCCGTTCACTCTCTCAATAGTGAAACGTGATATTTTGAGTTGATCGCGGAACAGCCCTTGCCGCCCATCGGCCCACGCCCCCCTTTTGCCGCCCCCGCCCGGGGCACCTATGCCCGGATCGGAAAACATCAACCAACTGCGATCTATAAACCAAATGCAGGGCAAAAACATTTGCCTCTGGAGACAAATTACAAGCCTCCAATCCAAGTTCTCGTTTAACAAACATTCATCAATGATTCATCAACGCAACGGGCACACATCATCGTCATTGGAAATAATTAAAAGCGACGCAGGAAAATTCTTACTTCACTGATTCAATAGATTCTTATTTTTTATTTTATCCACAATTATTCATTATACATAATTGATAAATAAAATATTTATTGTATGAAAGAATGTTTAAACTATAGTTTCCTCAAAATGACATTTATTTTGATTTAGTATTTTAGCTTTCATATTTGAATGAATGAATGAATGAAGGAAATCTTAAAAGGCGCCTATATCTATCAATCCTTTAAGGCGCTTCTGAATTGGAGCTACCTCATCCCTTCTATCTCCCCATATACCTTTTTATTGTTAGATCATGACATCTTTGATCTTTCTCCCATCACAAATGGTTACTCTATAACTATAAAAATTTTCGCCATTCTTACCTCATCTATTTCACCCTGCCTATCTCCGATATTGCTTGTTCCAGTCTTAATAATTTGAACTATATATTAGGCTATGCCTTTTCATTAATTTCCTGTGAATTCATTTTTACTATCTCGCCAGACAAGATTACAAAAACGGTTTGAGCTAGAATAATGAAATTTGGTACACGGGCATTATTCAAAATTCCTAGTTTTCTATCAACTTTTGAGAAATGTAGCTCATCCGGAAGAGAGTCATTACCTAGCACGTTTTCATTTTTTTCCTCTATATGTTTGAGAGTTTTCCACATGATTAAAAATTGTATAAAACTGCTATATATAGAGCTTGATTGAATGACTGAAAGTACCAGAATTAATTTTTTAACACGTTGACTGGCAATCACGCGCCAGCCGGTGACGTGGTGTCATCAACAAAGAGCTAAACACGCGCTGGTTTAATTAATATTACTCTATTTATTCATTTTAATTTATAATTTAATTTAAATATAATATATGTTAATTCATTCAATTCAAAATATGCGAGGTAGTCGAGTGGAGACACTCCAGATTTTTTCCAATTGTGCTTGTTCAGCATCCAATTTGTATATAACCTGAAACTATTCTCTTCCTCAAAAATCATGGATCTAGCTTCAAACTGCTAGAATTTATACTATTTATAGTTATATTCTATTTACAATAGTATATTTAAAGCTGCATATAAATTACATAAGCAATATAATATTTAATTTTATTATAATTTTTATATTTTTTTTATTTTTTGGAATTCAATTTGTTTTATTTTCAATTTTTTTTTTTGTTTTGTTTATTATTTTTATAGAATTTTTAGAAAACCTTGCCATTTATTTAAATATAATTATCAAAAAGGGGAGGAGTAAAAATAGCCAAAGGTTTTTTAGAATTTATAGTTAAATAATATTGTTTTATGATTATTTCTGAGGAATATTCTTTCAGATTTTTTTTTAATAGCTTGTCATATTATCAATTAATTCAAAATTGTAATTGTTTATAAATTAATT
This sequence comes from Labia minor, assembly GCA_963082975.1. NCBI lineage: Eukaryota > Metazoa > Arthropoda > Insecta > Dermaptera > Spongiphoridae > Labia > Labia minor. Next base: position 38,745,358 of record OY720344.1, on the reverse strand, counting down.
TATATTTATTTGTCTTCTACCTTTTGTTTTTATCTTTTTTCTATTTACTTATTTACAAAGTATATTTATTTAAAAAATCCAATATTTAAAATGTACCTAAGTTATTTATTAAAAAAAAAACAGATATGAACAGAGTAAATACTATTTTTTGTTTTGTTTTATTTATTGATTCTAAAATATTGAAGGGAGCGTGAGAAATGGAAACCTATTCAATCCTAGGCAAGTATAATATAGTAAGTAACTATAATCGGTAAGAATACTTCCTTCGTTAATTGGGTTATAGTTCCTTAGCAAATGGATTACACTCATTCTGGGCCATTTCATTTGACTAGCTTAGAGCTCTGTATCATTTATTATATCTCTCATGGGAAACATTATTTAAATTAATCAGGGTCAATTATATTCATTTAGAGTTCCTATTTAGAATATTTTTTTCCTTCAGCATTCTGGTACGTTCGTTTTATTTTTATTTTTTTTTCTCTCTCTCTCACTCTCTCTGTTGTGAAAATGTACTCCAGTGACGTCAGAAGTGGAGGAAGAGCCCATTTAATGCTTCACCAGAGATAATTGCTTACGAGACTCATCAAATTTCTTCAACATTTCAGAATGAAAAATATATTCATTCCGATTTCATTTGTTCACAACACTTAACTTTTTAAATTTCTTAATCAGTAACGAATTTAGAAACAGATTTGAGATCCTTGAATAATTAAAAAATCTAAATATTATTCTTTAATCTAAATGGATTAATTATCCAATTTCTTAACTCTTTATTTAAACATTCATATTTAGATATATTATATCTCTCATTTGGCTGTTTTTTATTTTTTGTAATATTATTTTATTTCTATTTTTTCAAAAATATATGAAAAATATTTTCGTCAAAATAATACTACAGGGTGGACCAAAAGTCCGGTAACATTTCAAATGGTTATAATAAATATAAAAAGAGATATGAGAGAAAATATGTTTATTTATTATAAAAGTACAAAAATCAGGGTTTTATTTTTTAAAAATATTGTGCCCCTTGTTTAGTTTGGCACCCCTGTAACCTAGTGCGGAAATTTTCCATCACCGCCCTACAAGTGTTTGGAGAAATGTTCTGAATTTCCTCGCGTATATTTTCTTTTAATTCTTCAATAGACTGAGGGTTGTTATTAAAAACTTTACTTTTGAGGTATCCCCAAAGGAAAAAGTCCATTGGTGACAAATCCGGGCTGCGGGGTAGCCAGTTAATGTCACCTCTTTTGGATATGACTTTTTGCCCAAAAATTTCACGAACCGCTGCTATTAAGTCGTTGGAGGTGTGAAATATGGCCCCATCTTGTTGAAACCATGTTCGTTGATTAAAACCATAGTCGTCCTGTAATGCTGGAGCAAAAAAGTTCTGTAGCATGGCAATGTATCGCTGTGTGTTGACGGTAACGGGACGGCTTCTCTGATCCTCATAAAAATACGGACCAATAATTCCACTGGCTGATAAAGCTGCCCATACAGTAACTTTGGGCGAGTGTAAGGGCTTTTGGTCTTTCAATTGCGAGTTAGCATCACTCCAGTATCTGCAATTTTGCCTGTTCACATGCCCAGTTATGTGAAAATTTGCCTAGTCTGAGAAAAAGATGTTATTAAAGCTCGTAAACCTCGCAAGCATTTCGTTGGCAAACTGCAGTCTCTGAATTTAGTCTTTTGTCCTTAATTGCTGTACAATTTGAATTCTATACGGGTGTAAATGTAAATCCTTGTGAAGAATACGATTTAGAGATGTCCTGGACACATTTAAAACACTAAACCGCTTTCGAGTAGAGAGGCCAGGTTGTTCTCTAACAGATGCTCGTACGCGCTTTATGTCTCTCAACGTCCTAGGTCGACCGGATCGTGGTTGATTTAATGTTGAACCCGTCTCCTCGAACTCACCCAATTTTTAATTGCACGAGTTGATGGAGCTTGATTTTAATTTCGTATGTTGTACTGTGTACAAAATTTTCGTCGCGCTTCAGTCGCAGAATCGTTGTTGAGAAAGTACTCGCGTACGCAAAACGGGCGTTCTGCTCCACTGAACGACGCCATGGCACTGAATTCCAACTAGCCGCTCTCGCGTTTAGTAACGCCCCGCTCCCCACTATCCCCCACAATTCGAAGCAGCGCTCGATTCAAATGTTACCGGACTTTTGGTCCACCCTGTATATTATAATAAGAAATACAATATATATATTTTTTGAAATTTAAAATTTTCCCAGAGAATTTTTATTGATTATTATTTTTTCAATTTACGTTCCAGACACCAAAATATTACTACACAAAACAATTATATCTATCAATATTATTTATTTATGTCCATCATAAAATATATATATATGTATGTAAAAAAAGCGGTGCGTGTACTTATGTACGCGCGTGAGAAGTTATACTTCTTTGGCATCATTAAAAAAAAATTGAAAATTAATATATTTATATAATAAAATATATTTAATATATACATTTAATATAAATTTAAATAATATAATAATATATTATTAATAATAATATATAATAATAAGTATTTAACATTAATAATTTAATAATATTTAGTGTTAATTATATTAAATAATTAATTTATATCAATAAATAATACATACGGATAGTTAACCTCAAAAGTATATAAGCACATTTTTTGTTTTCACTAATATTCACAAATAGTAAGTAATATCAATCAAAATATTCAATTTAAATCACTACTGAATATAATTTATTAGCACACATATATAATTCGAAATGAAATGTTCAAGCGGTCCATTAGAAACAACACAAATGAAACGAAATGTTGACATCTATCTATCTATCTATTTATTTGGTCTGGTATTAGATTGAAATATATATATATATATATATATATATATATATATATATATATATATACTCTTGGAATTATTATAATTTTCTACACACCTTAGATTAGATATGACATCAAGAATTCAACAAGATTCTTCATATTTTGTGTTTAATTAAAAAATTGTTAATAATCTATCCATGGGATGGCATATATGGTTAAAATAAGATAATAATGTTGGGGATTCGTCATAGCCTAGTGGGTAGAGCGCTCGCTTGCTTTGAGCGCTATGACGTAGTCGAAGAGAGACATGGTAGGTTCGAATCCTACTTCAGGCAAATAAAAATTTATTTTTCTGGAAAAACAAAAAAACTGTTAATTTTTCGTGTCACACATCTTAAAATTTCACTCCCCATCAATTTTCCATAACGCGCCTAAAGAAGTATAACTTCAAAAATATCAAAACAATTGATTATTCATCGAAATATACGTGGGCAGGTCAATAACAATAGCAGACTACCTCGAGATTTGAGAAATGGAAAAAAATGAAAATCCATGAATTGGGATACGAATTGCTCCCTCACCCGCCTTATTCTCCGGATTTAGCTCCATGTGACTATTCCTTGTTTCCAAACCTGCTATTTCGGCTCGTGGAAAGAAATTTTACTCCAACGATGAAATCATCTCACAAACAAATATATTTCGATGTCCTCGACAAATCTTGTTTTTTGAAAGGGATAAAAAAATAGGAGAAACGTTGGACGAAGAACTCAAAGAAGACTACGATGAAAAATAAAATAATATTTTATCAAAAAAACATGTATTTCATTCCCAAAGCCACGGACTTATTGACCAATCCTCGATTATAATTATATAGAGTTGCTGCTACTAATTCGAACTTATGTATCCCTGTCGAACACAAAAAAGATTTACTCTCTTTTTCACTAAATTTCTGATGATTTTGGTTCACATTCATCACTATCCCTAGCTTTTCTCATAAAAAACTTTGTAATCGCCACCTGATTTTGACAACTTTTTAACATTCAACCATTGTAATATCATCAAATAAATTAATAGCCCTTATAGCTGCTGCGTCATCTATATGATTTTATTTTACAAATTATTTTACCTAAGATCACATTGAACCATCAGCTTACTGTCGACAGTTTATTTTTCTCCCTTTTATATTCCCCCACTCTCGACATAACCTCTAACAATCGACTCGAAAGCCGAAATTTTGCTCGTAAACCGGGACTCTCGTAACCCGAGATATCACTGCATAGTATATATATATAAATTCTATAATATTATATACATATAATTACTCACTCGTAAATTAGTTACAAAAATTATTTACAAGAAGGGTGGGTACGAGTATTACCTAAGGGTTTTATATTCAGAATTCAAAGTTTAATTTAATTTGTGCAATTATTTTCTCAACATTCCAATTATTATATCTATGTTATGAATATTAAATAACATACTTGTATACTTAAGCATATTGTACCACTTTTTGTTGTATTTTAGAAAACAGCATAGAAATTATAAATATTCAAGAATAACACTATAATAATATTAAATGAATTTTCTAATCAAATCTAGGAATAGGTAATTATTTTATTTTAGAGTTGACTTTTTATTATAAGATTGTTAATTAATTAACATTAATTAATGTACCTATACTAAAAAATTGGTTTTTCGAGGAATTAGTCAAATATTTATCCCTCAACTTAATTTAGAATTTTCACCAACTTACTAAAAATTAAAATTAATTTTATTTATAATGTTTCAATTAATTAATTGATTAATTTTATTGATTTTATAAATCTGTTAAAAATTTGATAAATTTGAGGATTTGAGAAAAAATATTATAGAATAATAATAACTTTAATAACACACACACACACACATACTTGTATACTATATATATATATATATATATATATATATAATATAATATAATTTTAAAAAAATGCTTTTATCTATAAAATGATAATTAAATAGATATTTATTTAGATAAAATTATTAATTAATTAATTTAATTACTTCTTTGTTGTTTCGAAAGTTGGTTTATTAAATTGTGTTAAAGAGGGTTGTAGAATTTGACCTCAGTAACAAATTATTAATTTCCCCCTACCCCTCTCATCCCTACCCTTGCCACTTTGATAATCCAATTCTCTATATTGTTTTATTAGGGGAGGGTTGGATAATAGTTTGTTATCTCATTTGATGATTCCTATCATCACGGGTCCAATCAATGTAGGCGTGGCTTAGGGTTACCACTCGAATGATGATTGGTTAGCGTTTTGTAAGCACGATGCTGATTGGCTCAACCATCCGGGCTGCTGCTCCATCCAGCTACGGTCCGTCTCCCCTCACCGTCAGTTGAAGTTGCGCTTAGCAGCGGTGCATACGCAGTCAGTCCGTTCCGTTTGCTCGTTTGCTATCCTCGTGTGTTTTCTGTGAAGCGGCACCCACCCCACACGCGTCTCTCGTTCTTGTAAATCACTCGTAAGAATTGAATTTTATTTTTTTTATTTTTTTTTTCAACACGTTTGAAAAAGCATTTCATTGGTGGTGGCAGCTGGTGGAGGTTTCTTTATTTTTACTTTCAATTCTAATTCTTTAATTAAAAAACAACCCGGCATGAGAGTGTCCCCCTGTCTAATGTTATGAGTCTGATATTCTGTTGAGTATTCACGCGAACGCACGCACGCACGATGGTCACGCTCATGCCGCAGCATTATGCTGTGCGGCCCCCCACCGCCATGGTGGACAAACTGCTTGAGCCACAGGTCAGATATCATCAACCAATCCATCTCTCCAGACCTTCTGTCTCTCTCAACATTCTAAAAAAAAACACATAATTCTTTTTATTTGACACTTCTATACAAATATTTTATTATTCAATTAATTACTATTCTTCTCAAACTGAAATAAAATTTTGTATTACGATCTAGAAATTTCCTTGTTTAATATATTAGTATTATTATAATTATTAAATTTTTCAAAATTTTCAAAATTTTCTATTAGCCGAAACAATTTTGAATCTCAAAATTTATTTTAATCATAATCAAAATATATAAATTTTTAATTAACTCTTCTACTTTAAAAACATAATTTACTAACATCACATTTTATCAATTTTAATATATTGTTTATAATATAATTAATTTATATAATCATACAATATATAATTGCATTCATATTTATCACAATATTTTGTAGTTAATTTAAATTTCTTCTATTTTATTTTAGTTTCGAGTTTTCATTAATAATTTCTATTTAATTTATGTATGATATCAATAAATTGATATTATAGCACAATTTCTAATATAGAAAAAAAAACTACTTTTTTTGTAGATTTTATTACTAAATTAACTTGTCTATTTGGAATGAATTAAATTTATTTGATATTTTATTACTAATTTTACTATTGTACAATGATAACATTTTAATTTTTTAGTAGTATTTTAATAATTTTTCATTTTAAGGTTAGAACCTGGTGATGTGAGTTATTTATATATAAAATATTTTATGTCAAATTCAATTTTTAAATTTTGATTATATTTAATAACATTTATTCAAATAAATATTTTATTGATTTACTTATTTTATCATATTAGTAAAGAATTATTTAAATTTTAAAATTTTGTTTATCATATAAAAAATTAGAATAGAAATTGTCATTAATCATAGTGACAAAAAAAACACATTTTTATTTTAATTACAGCTTTCTATAATTAATTCTCTTTAATGGATAAAATGAAATGATTAATTAATTTTGTCCCGTACAAATATATTCTTTCTTTAAGAAAAATTAATTATAAAATTATAAAAATTATAAAATATAAAAGATATAGGAAATCAATAACAACCATTCCTAGATAATATCTTTTGAATTTGTTTTTTTTGTTTTGCTTCGTTTTTAAAATTATAATTTACAAAGTCAACTCCTAAATTTGACTCACTTGACAAATCCTTGTGTCAAATCGAATTGAGAAATATTATTGGAAAATGAAGCGCTAAACTAATTAATTAATTTCTATCTACCACATGCCTATATTCTTTCTTTGGTTGTATTCTAATTTTAATAATATAATTTATTGTTATATTAATTTCATATTTTATTTTTATTTCTTCCCCCCTCCCCTTTCTATTTATAAAATTCCTCTGACTGAACGAAATTTATTCATATAAACAATTTCTTTGTAGATCTAGACGATATCATTATATGTATATATTATATTTATCAAGCTCATATTTGGATTGGATATTATTTTTGCCGTGGATGGATTGCATTGGTTACCTTTTTGCATCATAGACACTTTTTTTAGCAAGCAAAGTAAAATAAAAATTCCTGAAGCTGTGACTCCAGCATTCTTCGTTTAACGAGACATCTTCATTTTAAATGCATTATTATTATTATTACGATTATTATTTTATCTCTAATAGTTTATATATAACATGAAAAACTGCTAATCAGGGATTTTTATTGTTTTCACCGCTTACCAGTTCAAATAGAGAAGCCCATAGAGATATAATAGGAAAAATAAAAAAAAAATTATAGTGAGGGCTGGTCTTGACATTTGCAGTGAAGATGTTGAAATTTATAAATTGAATGATCATTTTATTATATGATAATTCAATAAAATTATACTACAAAAAAAGTGTAATTTTTTCCATATATAAGTAAATAAAAATATAATGAAAACCCATGGGAATGAGCTAATGAAATTATATTACTTTAATTTAATTAAATTTAATATTTTTTGTTAGATTCAAATGATAATTGAATCAGATTTTTTCTAAATTACTTTCTATAATTTATTCTTTCATATTTATTAAAGTCAGAGTGGGTCTAGCCTAGAGTCTGGGGTCTAAAATATTAACAATAATTAGAGAAATTAATTAAGTTATATAAAGGAAAGTTAAATTTTCAGGTTAGATTCCAATGAATAAATAAGTTTTAAGCTTTTAAGGGTCCATGAACAGAAACGTTTTTTTAGGAAATACCATAGTATGTGTCACCTCGTGAATAATATTTTAATTTCATTCAATGAAAATGTCTTATATAATTTCATATTTATATTCTATGTTCTTTTAAAATAAAGATTTATTTTTTTATGTCGTTGGTACAAATAAAAAAATAATTAAATGTATCCTCTCTGTAAATGCAACAGCCTGACATCTGTTGACCCTAATAGTACAATAATCCGAGTCTATTTAGAGCAGAGAGGAGTTAATAAAATAGGAATTAAAACGAAAAAAACTTCTTGTTTTTATGATCTCATTAACATAAATGGGAATTATTTGATTCATAAATATTCATTTAGATTTATAATTTATGGTTCTATTAGAATGTTTTTTAAAAAGTTTTCTAAATAATTTGATTTCAAATTATAACAATTATATTTGAATGAATACACTGTATTGTTATTTTGATTTTGAAATTAAATAAATTATTTTGTAAAATAGTTGAAAAAATTAGTATTAATCAGAATTTTATCGAAGTAATTTTAATTAAATTTTAAATAAATGATGTAATATTGTATTTATATTAATATTTGTATTTATATAATATTTTTGGAGCTCTAATAAACACAATGCAATTTGGGAGGGATTCTAATGTATTATATTGACTAGTAATTGAAAAATAATTGAGTATATTAATAAATAGTTTCATTAAATGTTAATTATTGTCAATTTATTATTATTTTTTGAATATTTCATAAATTATTTAATTGAGGCTTTGTGAATATCAAGAACGAACTTAATAAAAGCTAATTCTCATAAAAGTGAATTTTAAGTTATTTTTTAGTAGTAAATTCCAAAACTTGCTATTTTTTCATGTGTATTATGTGAGGAATAGAATGATATACTCAACATACAAAATCTACCCTTTGTGAAGGATTTATTAGGGTAGTGAATAAAACAATATTCAATATTGAGCTCGACAAACTCTTTTGTTTGTTTTTTTTTAGTTCATTTGATTCGAGAAAGTGAATCTTTTTTTATGTGAAATAAATATTAGATAATTGTAAAGGTTTTAATGTTATATTCTTGGTTTTTCTGTCTGATATTTGTAACTCATTTATTTCATTGGCAGTTATCTATTTCATCTTTTTTGTTAAAAATTTGAATTGATTACTTGAAAAGAATGGGCTGGTCTTTCTTTTATTCTCTGATTCGTTAGCAACATGACCACTGAGCTAATTAACTTGCACATCATTAATCTTATTTCTCCAGTTTCCAACTATTAACTCCGAATGGAAAGATCTTAATTATCAAACGGCGTTCTCGACAGATCCGAAGGGACTGATTTCGGTCTCAAGGATTCCTTCGATGATTATCTGCCTGGACTTGCTTTGAACTGTTGCTGTGGAGAGAGGATCACTCACTTTTCTCCTCCCTCACCTCGTCGTGCCCCAACGATGCCAATCGTAAAACAGATTTTATGGTGCAAAAAAAACAAATGAAGCGGATTTAACAGCTTTCAAGCTTAAATCTGGGGCGCCGAGATCAGCATAACCGATCAAGAACTATAAACTTGGTAAAATACAATCGTTCACGAAATACAACTAGAATAGAATATATATCAACTTCTATCCGATTATTTCGTTTTTTTTTATTTTCTTATAACTTTCTAAAATCGAATACTTGTAATCCATTTTAAGAGTTATCTAATCTTTTCTTGAGCTTGAAATGAATTTGGAGATAATTGTCAACCTCAATTTATCATTAATATTATTAGCTATATTTAAAATAAATTATCAATTAAAATACATTTTTGAATGTTACGAGAACCTTTAAGAGTGCATTATTTCTAAAAATAAATAATAAAAAAAGAAGTTTAAATGGATAGGAATAAAATTTCATTAATTTTCTCAATTAAAAATGTCTGAAATTTGTATTATTATTATTATATTAAATTATTTTATTAAAATATCTGAATTTTTATAAAAAAAATCGTAAATAAAAAAAATAATAGATAATTGAAAAAAATAGATACCTTAAATTATATATTGATCATTATGGATATGAACCTAAATATATCAATCAAATACAAATGATATAATTAATGTTGTGCATAAGATAAATTCACACATGAATATACTATGCAATATGGAATGATATTAATTACACTATACAACATCTATCTACTCTATATCAACTAATTACATATTTTATCTACTATTTATTCACATACATTCATATATGTCTATATATATATACACGAGGGCGCTGTTCAAAAAAGGACCGAACTTTAATCATAAAATATTTATTACAATACTTACAATTTTACAAATCCTTGTCCCTTTCAAAATACTTCCCAGCGTTTTTTCCACTGTTCAAATGCTCCTTGAAAACACGTTTTGATTGATGTTGTTTAGCTGTGCCAGCGATTTCTCTTGAATTTCTGGAACATCTTGAAAACGGCGACGTTTTAAGGTGGATTTTAGTTTCGGAAATATGAAGAAATCCACTGGGGCCAGATCTGGGGAGTATGGAGGAAAGCTGTTCCGTTTTTAGTAAAAAATTCGCGAACTAACAGAGACGCGGGTCTTAATAACTTGGCGCGTTGTCGTGGTGCAAAATCCAGTTCTTGTTTGTCCATAATTCAGGCCTTTTCAGTCATCCTTATGGGCCTTCTGAAGCAATGCCCACGTTGCTCTTCAAAGTCCTTCATTATCACTTTTTCGCAGACCTCTGGCTGTACGAGTTAACTAAATTGGTTCTCACTGCCAACTGATCGATCGCTGTGATACGCGCGACGGCTCGTTTTGTATCTAAAGAATGCAGCTAGGCTAGCACGCGCGCGCGACTTCAAACTATAACGAGTAAAAAGTTCGGTCTTTTTTTGAACAGCCCTCGTATATTAGTTTCTTCATAATAACACCATTCATTTTAAACAAATACATGTGTATTAACCTAAACAAATCCAATTTTACAAATATACATAGAAATGACTTTTTTGAAAAATTTAATTTAATTTAATGAATTAAAAAATTTATAATAGAGTTAAATATATTTTTCAACGAGGAGCAGCTTGTTTTCAGAATGTTTCTAAAATTTTCGGAAAACCAAAAATTTTGTATTTCCCCAATTATTATTTTTTATTTATATATTATTATTTTAATTCTTAATAATATAAAAAAATGAATGACTTAATCTAGAAAAACAACTTATTAAGATGAGTTTTTAGGGTTAAAATTTTTTTAGAATTCTTTTATTTGTTTTTCGAATTTTTGATTCACTATTTTTTTATTCTTTTATTCCAACTAAATCACAAACACACCAATAAATATATATACCTATATATTTATATAATTTTAAATTCATCTTCAGATACCTATTTTTAATTTTATTTAATTATTATAAAGAAAATTATTAATATATTTTATTATGACAAACAAGAAATATTAACAAATGGTATAATCGCCAAACATTCATCTTTGATGGTTCCATTGGTAGATAAGTTCAACGTTTTATCAAGTGGCAAACGTTGAGGCATCCGCTCATAAACATTTCAAGTCAAGTGGGCAATCGAATGTTTTTTATTTATTTATTAAGCGAATTTAATTTTAATCCCCAAATGGATTTATAGTGAATTATTCTTAATTATTCAAATCAAAGATATCGAGTGTATACCGGAGGATTATTATTTCTAAACATTTTTTTTTGTCTTTGAATTAACTCTATTTCTAGATAAAAAAATATTTATACACATAGTATATAAAAAAATTGTTTCTTTCTTGAGTGTTTAAAAAATTCATTTTTAGATTTTAAAGAAATTTTATTTTTAAATCCAATAAGATATTTTGAAAATTTGGAAATCACCTTGTATGTGTTGTGTCAAAATATTCTATCAAAAATATCTAAATATATTATAAAATTAAAATTTTATATTTAAAATAAGTATAATTGACAGAAATATTTCTTGTTTCTAAAGTCTCTTGTTTTATTTATAGTATTTTTTTAAAATTTCTAATTTAGAAATAACCCCCAATCTTTATTTTAATATTTATTAATATTTCAGTAATTCAAGCAAAATCTAATAATTTAAAATATAATATAAATATATTTATTTTTTTCATGAAATAAAATTTTGTGTGAATCAAAAACAATTTATATATTATATTTATAATAAAAGGTTTCTCTGAAATGGTACTTTAATTCATAAATTCCTTTTGAAAGGAAATTTGAAATTTTATTTCATGCATGTCTATTTTCATAACTTTTTAAATGCAAATTAATTCATGTTCCATGATCATAGATGTGTATATTATATAACAATGTAACAGGAGTCATTTAATGGGATTGGTTTATAATATGGATTGTCATAGTAGTCCTCAAACGCATAATAAATAATAAAAATCTGTTTTTCCATAATAATAATATTAGTAATAATAATAATAATAACATAATAAGTTGAAAATATGATTATCCAGGGAATAATGATTAATATGATATCTTTAAAATAGAATATAATCAGGGAATCATATGACAAATAATGTGTAAAAGGAAATGGGAAAGGGAAAACAACAGAGACACGCAAATAATTTATAAACCCAAATGACAGCCGGGATTATTTTAATTGAAACCAACTACTAATGGATTATTAAATTACATTATAGACAAAAAAAGTTAAATTGCATTCAGCTTCAGCACAGATATTTGAAATTTGAAAAAACAATATTTTTTACAAAATAAAAACAACAAAAATGTATTTCATTAAGAGAATCATAAATTTTTGTTTGATTCCAAATGTTTTTAAATAATTTATTATTATTATTTTTATTCATGTTTTTTTTATTTATGAAAAAAATAATTAGAGAACTTTTCTTTACTTACAGTCAGTCCTCGTAGTTACGGCAGGTTAGGTTCCGAAAATATGTGACGTAAATCGAAACGACGTAACTCGAAGCACCATTTTCCATGTTTCCATACAAAATGAAAGGTTACGTTCCGCAAGAAACTTTAATGAAAAATGAAACTGATTTTTAATAATATATTATCTTTATTAATAATGTAGGTACTATTAATAACTAAACTTTTGGTTTGAAAAAACTATCAATTTTATAGTTTGTTCTGCTTCTTTTCTCTTTGCTAAATACATGTCTCTGTAACACTGATATGCCGTTTTAATTTACGAATTAATACTAACATTTCTTTCTAAATTTGGATCATTTTCCTCAAAAATATTCATTGCATGCTGTAAACTTGAAAAAGCTTTTGATAAGTTTTACAAAGTAAGCCCCGTTTCTGTGGTAATTACAGACGATAACAGAGACTCTTCTGTGGGCTGCCATTTCAATCAGTAACTTCTTCTGTGTGAGAATCTAACAAATCTTCAATATCGTTACATTCTAAAGATGTACTAAATCCTTGACGTATCTCGAAACTTGTGACTTAAGTTTGAGGAATGGTATCAAAATATTGTTTGACGTAACTCGGAACGACGTAACTCGAGGACCGCCGGTATTACAATTTTAATTTTAGATATTTCATTTTAAAAAAAAATATGAAGTAAGTATGGTTGAAGGTTTCACTCATGCATCTGCCATTGTCATGTTAAATAATTATTTATTTGCTACTCTCTTCCAAATGCTATGTGAATTTATATATATAAAATAATAGAAAAATTGTACTATTGGCTCTATATTTCAAATCAGCAATACTTATTTAGATTAATCACACACTTCAATTTAATTTAATAATTCGAATTCCATAAGGTAAAAACAATTTGGAAAAACTTTATTTTTTTAATGAAATTTTATATCTATATAATTTCTCTATAAATTACATTTCCCTCTAAGATATCTAAATAATTCTTAATTATTAATGAATCTTATATTCATTACTAAATATGATTAAGAAGGGATAAAGTGACTCCATATTCAAATGATCAATTCAAAATGATCTAATTCTAATTATGTAAATAATTAATTTTTAACTACTAATTTATTAACCTTTTTATTTTAATTAAGGATAAATGTTATATTTAATCAAATTACAAGAATTATATTTTTTTTCTAAATATTAAAAAAAAATCATTTCTTCTTCATTCAAAATCATCATCATTTGGGATTCAAACTACCCACAGTTTTCTAAAGATAATAAAATTCTTTCAAAAAAAAAAAAAAAGTTTTTTTTATTCATCTTTAAGCCATTAACAAAGTAAATAAAGCGTTCGTGTACTTTTATTTCTTTTGCTCGATAAATCTTGAATGAAGGAGGAATAAAAAAAAAATGTTTTGTTTGAATAGCGAGAACAATTGTTATCGGGGGAGGTTCGAACCCCGGTGTGCATCAACCTGTCATTTCCTTCTTCCATCAATGCATTTATATATATTTATCTATATAAAGCACAGTGAAGAGGAGACAATCTTGGTCCCTGAAATTTGATTCCAAATTTCTTTTCTTAAGCCCCCGCTATTATCCATAAAAGAAGGGGAAGAGAGCAATCGGCTGATCCACCATATGCGAAAAAACCTTCCCTTTTTTTTTATCTAATACGATAAATATAGTAGATGATGTGACAGGCGATTCTTTTCGAACCGAAATACCCTAAAATGGAGTGAATGTTTGGCACCCAAAAAATTCCGCTCCCCACCCTATCCCAAGATCCCATTAGGAAATTTTTCCCACTAAGAAATTATTTTTATTTTTTTATATCTACTAATAATTACACTCATATTTACTAACCCATACTACTAATCAAATGGACATATTATCAGAATTTGAATTTTTTCCATCAATACAACTATACTTTATTCTAAAGCTATAATAAATATATACTAGCTGCTCAGAGCGCCTTCGGCGCTCTTCACACCTAGACGGGGTCTCCGCCCCCTGTACCCCGGTGGCACATAGTATTTGGTTGAAAGTAGTAAAAGGTTTTCATCCATTTTGTTTCAATCAGTATATTGCTTAAAACATTCATTTCTTTTTGTGTTCTTATTTAAAATATATTTTAATTTAATCAGTAAATTAATTATATATTAGCGAACCAGTGTGAGGGCCCTCACATTCAAAGAAATTGAAACGCAAAAGATTGAAAAATATTATAAGATATAAGAGGCACTGGATGTGACGTCACAAATGACGTCAAAAATAATAAAAAGTAAGAAAAAAATTATTTTTTCACTTTTCTCAAAAAGTATTTAATATTTTCTAATGAATTTCACGCTATTAATAGATTAGCCCGAGGGCTATCAAATGGCATTGGAATGGCCCAAATCGCATAAGTCGTTTAGGAGGAGTATGTGATAGAACTGTCTTTTAAGTATATAGATTATTACCAGAATAATTAAAAATAATTAAATTCTTTTATTTTAACCACTAGAAAATTTGATCTCATTAATTTTTTTTTTTGTCATTTAAAATTTACAATTGATGAGAATAGTTCCCTAGTGTGTACGAGTACAATTCTGGCATAGGGGCAGCCCTTTCATAGGATGTTCAAAAGACACAGGTTTTTTTTATAATGTTATTCCAACTTGTATAAATAAATATTATGTTATGGGTAATTAGTAAATAATTTATTTAAAGAAAACTTAAAATAATATTTAAATAAAATATAAGTAAAAAACAATAAATCAGTAAAATTAACATTCAAACCATAAGAGTGGCAATTTTCTCAAATTGTTTATATATTTCTTATCATTTATTTATAATCCATAAATAATTTCTTTCCTCCTTCCTTTATTTATATTCCAGTTTATTTTTAGTTTATTTTATTTAATGATTCAAATGACAGATCTATAATGAGGACATGTCATACATAATCCCTTTCGCTGTCGTTTTATACTAAAACTGTTTTTTATTAAAACTAGGTGTCACTCATGAAAAAATTATTCATAAAACCTTTCATTTATTTACACCTCTTCTTATCCTAACTAATTATCCTAATAAAAAAACATTTTTTAAATTAAAAAAAATTATATTTTTGAATGAGAAAGAATATTATGTAATGAGTATATATATATACATATTATTAACACTGGTTTATTTTTTACAAAACAAATACAAAACCTCTAAGAAATTGGTTTCCGTATTAGGCAAGGTGTGAAAGTTCAACTGGAATTAAATCGATCGTTAATCGCAGCTGAGAATGACATTTATTCCATTTCTGGCGCCATCGAAGGGCAGTTTTCTTGTCTCCGTTATTTTATTTATTTTTTTTTTGGATATCCGAAGAACAATTAAATTGTTGTTGTTGATGTTGTTTCTTCCCTAAAAAGCCATCAAATGGTCAACAACAATTTTAAATTAAAAACGATCGGTAGAAAAAAAAAGATAATAGAATGTTGTGAGTAGGACTTAAGGGAACATTTATTCTGTTTTAGAAAATCAGGTATTAGTGACAAATTTAATGTTAATCCTTAAAAAAAATAAATAAATAATAAATAATTTATTCTATTAAATTTTTTTAGATTCCTAATTTTGGGGTTTTTGTATTTTCAAATTTTTATTTTAAGAAATTATGTAAAAAGAAAACTACACCTAAAAAATACTAAACTGTCTTATTTTATTTTATTTAAATTGTCAAATGAATTGATCTTTCTTGCGTAAAAGATAGAAATAAGGGAGTTAGGAGAAGATTGGAATTGGATGGAGAAGGCTGGAGATATAATCGGTGGAATCGGTTGAATTTTATTATTATTATATTTTTACAATATTTATTTTTATTAAATTTATGAACTTTGCTTAAAAGTTTTTTTCCGAAATTTTTGTTTTTTGAAATTAAATTAATTAATTGTTCAATAAATATTACTGTAGAACCACAACAATTAAAAAAATAAATATTACCACCCGAAACAAGCCGCTGATTCGAATATTTCAGTTTTTCTTCTCTTCACGCTTAGCTTTTGAAATAATTTGTCTTCTTTTTTTTTTGGAATTCTTGGAGGTTGTCGTTGACACTTTCCAAGAGAGCGGGGAGCCGTAACTCCGAGGTCTGATAGCGATCATTGATAATAAATAAACGCCGTGGTTGTCGGGCCAATCCAAAAGCGCGTTTACATTTCAGTGATGCCGGGTGTCGGGGTCCGTGATGGTGGGAGGTTCGTTAACTCAACGGTGACCCTGACGGTTGTGATGTCTGAGAGATTCTCGCAGGTCGTCCCGGGGTCACTTCCCTCAAAAAACAAACGACACAAAGCAAAATGCTCAATAAATATTCTCGAAAAATAGAAAAAAAAACGAGTTCCAATGAAACGCTTAAGGAATGGACCATTTTTATTTTTTGTTTTTATCTTTATAAGACTTACTTGCCCGTCAAAGCAGATGAGAAACATCTGGTTAGGGGATGAAATATTATTTTCGGTCACTTTATTCTCGGTCATCACACATCTTTACTATCCAGTTTGTCCCCTCACAATCTCGAGCGGCTTTCATATTGAAGTCAAACTTTAAAATATGTTTATGAAAAAATTTTTAAAAATTAAAATCAAAAATAATTCTATGCCAGTATTCAATTTAATTAATTAAAAGAATTTTGTTAAATTTATTAATATGAATATAGAAAAAATATAATAATTAGAATTAAATTAAAACTATATAAATATAATTAAAATTTAAATTAAAAGAAAAACAACAAAATTCTTTAAATAATGTTAAGATTACAATATTAAATGTTAGTCAAAATGATTTGTACTTGTATATTATTATTTGAAAAATACCCATTCTAATTAAATATTGATGACAATGATATATAATATAGAATAAATGTCATCATTGTCAATAACTAAATGAATTAATGAATTCTTGATTGATAGTTTGGATTTGGGTCCATCTCAGTCACTTTAAACATTTATATATATATTTTTTTTTATTTCCATTTTTTTTTATAATATATGATAATTTTAAACGAGAATTTGGTGAAGTTCGAATCTATATCCTCCAATAAGGAAACATCCCTTTTTAAATTTATTTTTATATATTTATTTACCATTATTTCCTCTCCTTGATCTCTTTTTATATATAATTTATAATTTTATATATTTTATTAATTTATTTAATATAATCGACCTACCCTTTTGATTAATCAAAATTTATTATTATTATTATGAATTATTCATTCGAATATGTTGGATATGATCATGTAACATGAATGGTGTTTAATCGTAGGGTGGGAGGACCGATGTCCCTGTTATATCCATTCGAAGTGGGACAGTGATCTTAAGGACCTTTGTACCCCGCCACCTTTTTTTTCTATTGATGCAAATGGGCCCAAGCGCATTCACCCTTGCTTGATTCCCTCTGAATAGGGTGACTCCATAATTCAATTCACCGCCTCTACTTATCAAAATATGAATTGAAATGAAGAGAGCTTATCTAAAACACAATCCCCCCACTCTTGAGTCAGCTGCTCACTTTAGAAGCAGCCGTTAAAGCCCTTCTTAATGACTTAACAAGTCGATTGACAAACACCCCACCCATTAAACAAACAATTCAATTTGAAATTAATAGATTGATTTGTAGACACTCGTTAAAACTTTGGATTTTATTTTGTAAAAGTAAAACTAATCTTAAAAAGAAAAATCATTTTACAAGGGTAATTTCAATTGAAATATTTTTTATGTAATTCCCAATTGTTTTTTTTTTAATTTTTTTAATGTACACCTTATTAAATGTTTATTTATTTAAGCTTTGTTTTACTTTTTTACTAAATAAAATCATTCATTCTCCCAACACTCAACCATTATTATTCATGAGAGATAGAAAATAAATATTTATATATATCATTTAACATTTAAAACTCATTTTTACAATAATTTATTATCATTTATTTTTTCTATTATCTGTTGAATAGAATATATTTGAAAATGTCTTTCTCATGTTAATTTAAATTTAATCTTAATCATATATATAATAAAAAAAGTTTAAAATTTTTCACTTATGATTATTATGTTAGTTTCACTTATCCTTCACTTCTTCAAGTTGTGGAGAAGCTGACATAGTAAATTATATTGCATATGGACGAATTAATTTTAATTAAATTAATATCAAGTACTATTAAATTAATAAAATAAAATATTTAGGATGAATTAACAATTTGAGCTATTTTATTTGTAAAACTGAATTATTCTAACAGTTTTAACTCTTAATAATAATTTAAATAAAATACCATCTTAATTGTGTGTTAATTCAATTATTTTTATTACTAATATCTACACATAGATTTTATAAATAAGAAGGTAAAATAATATTCACATAGTTCTTAAATTATTCTCTACCATTAAATTAATGCAAAAGATGCTAATGCATATATATATATATATATATATATATATATATATATTTATATATACAACTTATGCACCTGATGCACCTGCAAGTTTTCATCCAAGATGAGTGAAGGGTGGAGGGGGGGTTTGAGCACAACTTCTTTCTTAAAATATACGACTTCGAAGAGGAATAAACCATTTGGTAGTTGTCAATTTTATTACTTTTGGCTTCTTCCCATTCTCGCTTATTTTACTAATTAGTCTTCTTGCTTTTTTTCGATAATAATTCATTTAGTTTTATTTTATTAACACCATCATTTTTTCATTTTACAAATTCATTTGTTTTTAATATTTGCACTTTTATTAATCAATTCATATTTAATTCATATATAATGATAAATTGTTTTTTTTTTGTTGAAATTGAATGATTTTCATTATCTCGCCAGAGATAGTATTGCGATCACGAAAATTATCCATGTCGAGATTTTGATGTTTTTATACATTTTGAAGTTCTCTGGGTCATTTTCACTAATATTGAGAAAAATGCCTGTGTGTGTATATATATAAACAAAATTACGCAAAAACGATTTGAGCTAGAAAAATAAATTTGGTACACGGACATTATTCAAAATTCGTATTTTTCTATCAACTTTTGAGAAATATAGCTCTTTCTTGCCTACAACGTTTTGATTTTTTTTCCTCTAAATTGACCGTTAAAATAAAGCTATATGTTTGAGAGTTTTTCACATGATTAAAAACTGTATAAAACTGCTATATATAGAATTTCAACTTGATTGAATCCCTGAAAATTATTTTTTTAAGACTGCAAATCTCACGCGCCAACCAACACTTGACGTGGCGCCATCAATAAAGAGCCAAACATGCGCTGGTTTAATAAATATTATTTATTAATTTTAATTTATAATTTATAATTAATTAAATTTAATTTAAATATAATATATGTTGTTTAATCCAATTCAAATTGCGAGATAGTCGAGTGGAGACACTCCAGCTTATTAAAAACTATAATTTGGAAAACTTGTTATATATAACGATAATTTACTTTCAATCTAAGGAACTTTTTAAACAGCATAAATATTTCAAAAGAAACATCAAATCTATTATTATAATTTATTTTGTATTAAAAAAAGGATAAAAAACTAACTTTAAGGTATTATTAAAATTTTGCTGAAGATAAAGTTATTTAAATAAATATTTCAATATATTCTATTCTATAAATATTAAAATAAAAAGATAAAAATATTCATACCTATATCATATCTATATACATATATATATATGTATATTTAAAAATTAATTTTAGGTTTTTCGATTATTTCATTGAACTTAAATATAGTTTTCAATTTTATTATTTTTATTAATATTATTATTATTATTATTATTATTATATTTTTTTTATATTATCTTCTTTTTTCTTTATATAAAGTACTCAGGTGACATTCCTTTAATTGGCGCAATGTTTTTTCAAATCCATAATTCATTTAGTTTAATAGAAATTCGATATTTCTTAATATTATTTTTTAGCAGAAGGATAGTAAAAGATGAAATAATTGGACTGAGTTTGGATGAACCGGGGTTGGTGCCTCTCGAAATGAAGTGCCAGAGTGAAGGAAGGGAGAGAGAGAGAGTGAGAGAGTGAGAGAATGAGTCGTGCTCATTAGAATCAGGAGAAGGGCCAATTCATGTGCACACATGTGCCCTGAGGCCCTTAAGGCGCTAGTCTGGTTAATGGAGGGCGACTCATTAACCCGGGAAGGATCTTTCGACCCTGCGCGCCGGAGAGAAAAACGACCACTCGCCTCTCGGATCAGCCAACAGTGTCCCCGAACACCCGCACACATGTGCTCTAACGGTGGACATTGCACCCACAAATGCCATTTTTAATCACCTAATTATGACTCAAGATGATTTCAACTTTACACAAATTTGACACCAATCCTCTCCACTGCCATACAATATTATATGCACTTCAATTTTAAATAAAATATTGAAATAAATATAAAAATTTCAAACTAAATTGACATAACATAATACAAAGATTTAAATAATTATTATTGGTAGTATATACTTATATATCCTGTATGGTGCCATCGAAATATTTCAAGGAATTTCTAATCCCATCTATTGAGTGTGGTAAAAAAGTTTATATCAAGAATTTCATTTTAAATTGTAATTTAAGATTGTTATTTTGAAATCATAAGTTCTAATCCCATCTATTGAGTGATAAAAAAGTTTATATCAAGAATTTCATTTTAAATTTTCCTAAAGATTGTTATTTTGAAATCATAAGTAACTTTTTAACCAGAATAAAGCTGCATCTAGAACCCAAAAAAATCGTGCATTAGTATATGAAAATTTTTTATAATATTATAAATAAAAAAAAATTGCTTTAAATGGGTTAGAAAAGATTTACCGATTGTTTTTTTATATGAAAAATAAATGCAATTTAAAAGTAGATACTTATGATGGAATTTGGAGTGAATAGAAATTGGGTGGAGTTAGTTCAGAAAAGGGTGTTGTGGATTTTTAGGTCAAAAAGTTTCAAATTCAGTAAACCAATAAAGGTAGAAAAATGAGGATTAATAGTCTTATACTATAATTTATTAAAAAAGAAAAATATTTTTTTTAATTTCCATGATAATTATTTTGTTTATTTAAAATTTTTATGTTATATGTTCGGCCAATCTTGATCAACAATCTTCAATTAATTCTATTATTTTCAAAGTGAAATAGGGGGAAGAATAAAAAAAGGAAAGTGAAATTCTTACAATTCAATCTCTTCATAGGCACAAAAACAAATAACGCAATTTTCCAAGATTTGAACTCCCACTCAAAAACGAAATCGAAACCAGTAATTATATATATATATATATATATATATATATATATATATATTGATAGAACAAGATCGTGTGATAGGAATCGAAATAAAATAAAAATAATAGTATATTAAAATCAAGGAAGGGATGTGTGAAAGTCGCTGGGAGGATGATATTCCTTTCGTCCAACCATCTGAACAACAATCTTTGTTTAGGACGGGGAAAAAGAAAAAAAAATCAATTTGAAAACACAACAAATTCTCATGCTTGGCATCTGCGAGAAGAGCAAGCAATTGAGAAGAATCACGAAAACTCCGTCTAATATAATTAATGATTGCGCGAGAATCGAACTGAAGTATGTCTATCAAAGTTAATCTTCTCAATTTGGTTGCTATGATGAAAGATTTTAGCTATCGTTAATTTTTCTGGATCAAAGTCATCTTTAGGACTTGGCACTTTTAATTAGGATTCCTCGGGACGTATAGCGATCGCCGGCGCATATGCCGCGGGGTTAATGACTAAAGCCCTTTTTTTTCTCCCATTAGCCTGGGCCAAGCTAATCGCCTATCACCTCCATGATGGTGATCAATCATCTCTTCTCCGTAGCTCGAGGATTTACTCAAAAGAAGGCGAAAATAATGAACAATTAAAGTGAGACAGACAGACAAACAGACAAGAGTCGCAGAGACGTAACGCAACCGGTGAAATATGATAAGCACAGCTGAAATGAGCAACACAATTCCATCTTCAAATCAGCAAATACATATTTGTTCATCATTTGTTCCTACATTGCTAATCACTTTCTTAACAATACATTTATCTTTTCTATTATATTCTGCAAAAATTTAATATTATAAATAAAGAAATATTTTTTAAAAGATTATTATAGGATAAATAAAAAAAAACATGTAGAATTATTTTATATTCATTTTATATTACCTTTATTTATATATGGCATATATTTTTAATGATATAAATATATTTACTTTTTGATTAAAAATAATCAAATTCTTTTATTTTAAATCATCAATAACATAAATTTTATAATTTTTCGTTAAATTTATTATAAAATTTTTTTAGCCATTAAAAATTTGCAATCGAAAAGAATAGTATCTTAATGGGTATTCTCCTGAGCCCCCAAATTAGAGATCGTGTGATCGAACCTTACCAAGTTCACTTAGTTTAGTTAGTTTTAGTTTTCAGTTAGTTTTGAAATAAATTAATACTTCAATTCTAATAAGGCTGAATGGTGGATGAAATTGAACCCAAAAATTAATAAAACAAAAAAAAAAATTACAATATAATTAATATAATGCAGTAAAAATGTATTTTAAAAATATTGAAATGCTAAATAAACTAAAAAAAAAATTGATTCAGATGAGGAATGTTTTGTTGATTCTTGTCTGGCGCCATTCTAATCTTTTTCCTCAGCATTTTTTTTAATTTTATTTATTATCGATATTTTTCTTATGAATTCTGACCAGAACATTCTTATCGCTCGTATATAGAAAGATGCGATAAAAAATTGTAGATTCAGTAAGAAATTGTTCCCCACTCCCCATTCAGGCGCTTAATTGGCTAAAAGTTGACTCGTGGGACTAATTGTATTTCTGCCTGAGTTGCAAAATGCAGCTGCGTGCCTTATCGACTGGCAGCTACTGCGTCTCTGTCTCTGCAACATCCCATATCGCCTGGGACACTATCACCGGCACAGATATCCCTGAGAGGAACCAGACACTGGTTCTTGCTTTGCTTCCCAATACACCCTCTCCCTTCCCCTCTCACACCATTAAACACACAATCTTCTCCTATCAACAAGTAATCTGTTCATAAATTTTCTTATCAAAAGTATTCAACGCCAGAAACGAGAAGAGATTACCCCTCTATTTTTTTTAATTAAATATAATATGAATTTCTCTATAATAATATGGTTAAGATTTTCCTATAATAACAAGCTGATTTATTTGATGATAAGGTGCTGAAATATTTTTAAAAAGTTGAAATGTTTCTTATGGAAAAATTCTCGTGGAAAGTCCAAGCTCCAATTGGGTACAAATTTAAATTTGTAAAGGTAGAGATATATAAGAATTGGATATAGGAAGCCCAAAATAAAGCTTATTGCAGAAATCAAATTGATAATACATAAATATTAAAATATTAGATTCCATTCTAAGTTTAATATACCAAAGTCGTTCAAAAAATCCTTAGAAAAAGATTTAAAAAACAAAGCAAATAATTTTGGATAAATCTATTTTTATTTTCTCCTTCAAGATTGAGACATTTATCCCATTTTTACTACTTATTAAACCATTTAAAAAGTACGATTTCAGGAAATCTTCAAAACTTAAAACAACAAACTGGTGAAGAATGACGCTTATTAAAACAAACTTTGTTCGATACTGTGAGTGTCATCTTTCTGATATTCTAAGGACTGATTATTTTAATTATTATCATCTCACCAATACATGCTAATATGCCAATCTCTTAAATGTCCATAAGAGAGGGGAGATTTTCGTTTGTGTATAACTCTTGGATTGAAGCTTAACTTCCAAATAAGAAGGCGTAGTTCCTATCAAATAGGCCAAATAATTTTCATAACTTTAAAACTGAATATCATCAAATATAATTTTGTCTAATATCTATTACCATATGAAAAATTCTTGATATATACGAGGACAGGTCAATAGGTCCGTGACTTTTTGAATGAAATACAAGTTTTTGGATAAAAAATTATTTTATTTTTCAACGTAGTCTTCTTTGTGTTGAATACACTTCGTCCAACATTTCTCCAATTTTTTTATCCCTTCCAAAAAATATTGCTTATGCTCATACACTTTTGTGTCAAATTATAAAGAAACCGAATAATATATGTCAAAAGACAATTAAAAGTAGGGACACAATTTTCAGGATCTAATGTAAATAGAGATAAATTTTCATTTCGTTACTTAGATTATAGAGAAATATTTATATATAAAATAATAAAATTAAAAATTTTTCTACAATTATAATTGATTAACTCAATTTCGAGAAAGTTAATATTATTGAAGGCAGAAGCAAGCAATCATTAACTATAGTAATCATTTTTCACTCTATTTCAAAGATTGTCAATGAACACTATTTATTTAAATAAATATTTATAATCTGAAGTGAGTTATATATATATAAAGTGATTTACTAAATTAATTACAATAAATATTGATAAAATTATAAAATAATGAGTTGAATTTGAAATTTTTTATTGTCTTTGAACAAATATTGTTTCAAGAAAAATTTCAATTTAAAAAATTAAAAATGTGACCGACAGAAAAGAAGTAGTAGATATAGAAGGCTCTTTTGTTGTTTTATTCATCAATGTTTAAATGAATATATATATATGTATATATATAAATATATATATAATGGAATGCAAGTTCATTCCTGAGGCAGCAGCAGCAAAGCAAACATTGGCAAGGAGAGAGCAGCAAGCACACTCGCTCACTCACGGATGAATTTATTTATTTGACACGACCTGACACATGTGGGTGGCAGACCGACAGACAGACAGACAAGCAACGTACATCGATGCACGCATAAAGACAGACAGACAGAGAAACGGCGCCTCCCCTTCGAATGAATTGAACCCCACGTGATTCATTTATCTGCGACGGACGTTGTTTGTCTTGGCACTCCCACACCACCCCCTGTTACCCCCTCCCTACAAACTAAATCTAATTTATCTCCACACGAAAAAAATAAAGAAAGAATAAGAAAGAAAAAAAAGACAACAACTAAATGATGTATTTTCACTGGCCTCCATTTTTAAAAATAAATATCATTCATTAAAAAAATGGAAACAAGAGTGTCATTTTGTTGATTTCAATAAATAAACAAAAGAAAAAAATGTTATATGATTAATGATTGGAAGTCGCGACGGATCGATCTGTTGCTATTCTTAATTCATCTACATCCGTTATTTATAATATGACACTTTATTCTAACCAAAATAATAATAATAATAATAGTAATTAATTATTCAATTGATTATAAGCTTAAAATTTTAAGCTTTTCCTCCCTCTACCTACGAAATTTCTGAATTACTATGTTTTAATTAGCTTAACTTCAAAGTATACTTAAATTAAAGCCCATTTTCATAATTCAAAAGAAATTTAAATATTATTAGATATTAAATTATTAAAACTTTGAGGTTATGTTTATTAATAAAATAATTTTGTCGAGCAGTGTGGAGTTGCTTGATAACGATTAGAGAAAGAGCAATCGAAACATCGTGTATTTTGTGTTTTTCAATAAAATTATAATAAAATATAAATATGTAGTATTATTTACAAAAAATTTTTAATCCTTTAGAAAATGACTTCACCATAGCAGTTTTAGTCATCTCCATTTTAATAGAATATATAAATAAGAAAAAAAAAATATTTTCTTCCCATTGCATTATTCTAATTGATTTCTCAACCCTGGAATTCTTTTAAATTTCGCCTTCGCAAGACGAGAGAGAGAATGAGAGGAGAGAGAATGGGCTCTTGATAAGCGCAGTTGGAGATAATAGCACAGAGACGGCGCCTGAAATTCGACACGATAATGCGAGTGGGCGGCCGCCCTTTCCTGAGTGCTCCGATTCGCTTCAGAGGGCCGTTTTCAATTTCAACGCATTTCGATTCGCACTCCACTTTCCCTATCCCCTCATCCCTATTTATTCGCCTTGCCATTCCCTAAATCTCATAAAAAGAATAACATTTCCAAATACAACATTTTTCTTAGATCCGACAATATCAACCAATTTATACCAATGAATGTGGTATAATATATATATATATATATATATCGCACATATCAAAATTCTCTTATTAAGTTTAAAATAAAAATATGTTATCTATGAAAAACTTTATTTTTTTACCAATGAAACAATATAGTATAATAATAAATAAATTTATTTTATTTATGAGTACAAGAAGACACGCAATGATAGGGTTAAAGGCGTTAATCCACATCCTGGCAAGGAAATTTCTCGAAGTTAATCCAGCCTCCCGGATCAAAATTGGGAAGTTATTTGATGAAAGTAGGGCCTCCGATCAAGAAAATCAAGATAAAGGTTGATAGGGTCCGTTGTCCTGATCATAGGTCATCTAATTTATATAACCGTCTTGATAGGCGCTGCTCTTGCGTAGGATGTACAAAAGTATAAAAGTATTACTAAATGTATATTTAATTATGGTTTTAAATTTTCCAGAACACATTTAAGTTATTTTTTAAGGAATATATTTTTTATAAGCCAAATTCTGACCAGAATATTATGGCACACCGTTGAATGCTGGATCCTCTATTATTCTACATATATAACATTACTAGATTACAAAGATATTCGTCCATATCGAAGGGAGAAGACTCGTTCGTTTGCAACCTTGGCGAGTAATGGAAGTTATGCGACAGAATTAACCGCCACCAACTCATTATGATTTAATCTCAAAGTTTAAAGCGCCATTGCTTGGGCAAGGGATGATATGGTCATTGCAGTTCAACTCTTGATTAAAAATTGGAAATCATTATTTTAAAAAACTGAATGTATAATTACAATCGATTTTTAAGAATAGATAAAGTAAACAAAGTAAAATACTAAATGGATTTCAATAATCTAATAATTTAAATTTTACTTATGTTTGTCTTTTTTCGAATTGAAAAGAAAATTATTTTTGAGAGCATACCACTTGTTTTTTTTTTAGCAGGGGGTCATTCACGAATCTTTATAAAAGGAGCATTATTTTTTCACTCTGTATGTTTTTCCTGGATTGCTAATCATGGTTCTCTTGTTGAATGAATGTTAAACAGAATTGTTGTTGTCCCATTCCTTGCATTCCCTCTCACTCGGTTGGCGGATGGTCTGTGCCTGGGACAACAACACAGGGTCCCAGCCAGGGTTTCAACCACCGACCTAACCAGGTCCTTTATCAGTTTCCCCTCCTTCTCCTACTCCCCCTAAGATATTAGACATTGTCAGGTATTTTTTCTAAGAAAAATAAATTGAACTTTATCTCTACGGATACAAATGAATTCTCTTTCAAATATTTATTTTTTCTATAATTTTATAACATGAAAATAAATTATATGAATAGAGAAAAAATTAAGTATGTTTTAATATATTGATAGTATTATTGGTTTTAAAATAAAATCAAAGATTTACAAAAATACCTAAATTTTTTATAATTTTAATTAAATTTTTATAGAAAAAGGTGGAGTGCTTATATTCCAGCACTTTTATTTTCATTTTCAACATTTTTTAATATTTTAATATTTTTTTATTATTTTAATCTCTAAAGAAGACATACTAAAATTGTTTGTTTTAAAAATTTTGAAAATCATTCTTTAATCCCCCCTCTAAAAAACTTTAAAATTGATTTGATAATATTTTTAATTTTAAATAGTGAAATTATATACATATATAACTCTCTCTCTCTATATATATATAATTTACTCTTATACAAACAAAATTTTATTTTTCATTATTAAGATTAAAATATAAACTTAATAAAATAATCTACTTCTAAAGGTGAAGAAATGAAAAAAAATATTATTTATTAAACTTTAGTAGTTTTTGAAATTTTTTATATATTTTTCAACTACTTTTGTATGTTACCATTAAAAAATATTACTACTTATAGAAGAGAACAAGCTGACGACATTGGTAGGCAAGAAACCAGCAGGGTTACCAATTTTGTAGCATATGTTTGTGAAAACTGATTATTTCTTGAAAAAAATATGGGATTTATCCAATTTCAAGGCATTTCCAATAAACTGTTCCTACTACCAATAATCTCTACAAACTACAGGATGTAAAATAAACAGTATTCTCTCCTATTTGGGTCATTCTTTTATATGGTATGTTTCATGGATTTTTTCTTCAATATTTTATATATATACTAGCTGCTCAGAGCGCCTTCGGCGCTCTTCACGCCTAGACTGGGGCTCTGCCCCCTTTACCCCCGAGTGGTACATAGTATTTGGTTGAAGGTAGTAAAAGGTTTTCATCCATTTTGTTTCAATCAGAATATTACATAAAACATTCATTTTTTTGTGTTCTTATTTAAAATATATTTTAATTTAATAAGTAAATTAATTATATATATTATTATTGAATATGGTATATCTATCTATCGATGTGGCTCAAAGATACTCGAAAGTTCTTGGCCTCAACAACCACATTTCTCCAAGTCTCCTTATCCTGAGCCCTTGTCCCATCTCTCTTAAGTCCCTTCCTACTCGTCCCTAGTCTTCCAAACGGACGTTTTCCAATCAGTCTTCGCACCAATATCTTTTTCCTCTCCCATAATAGCCACGTCCCCTGCCTATCGCAGTTTTTTCGCTTTTATAGCCCTATTTTTGAATATTCTACATTTTGGATATTATGATTTTGTATTTTAATGCTGTTCCTCTTTGTTACTAAATATTTTTTCTTATCACTATTAATTTCAAACCCCATCTCTTTTCCTACCTCCATTAATTTTTCCTCGCTATCTGTAATTGCAATTGCCGAAACTCCTTTTCCGGACAGACAGACAGACATGAAAAATTCTAAAGTCACTTTTGGATTCTAGAGATCATGAAACGCGAAGATATGCAAAAAATTTTAAATTCTGAGCAATGTGCAGACAAAAACCTTTTTTTATATATATAGATTTTACTTCAAATTATCTAATCTTTAGATTGTACCAACATTCGTTATTTTTTCGAATTTTTTACCTTTCAATATGCATTTAACTCTCAAACTACACAGAAAGAGAGAAATTACATTTAATTTATTTAAAATTGCCTTTGGGTTACTTTTGGCTGATCTATTCTAATATAAATAAATAAATAAAACATTTAATTCGTCGGTTATTTTAGCGATTGCTTTTGTTGATGAGGCCGTCCATTAAAAATAACTTTTATGTATTCTATAATCATTTTTTTTCTCTGTTTTTCGGATAAATATTTATTTGTATTATTTTATTTTTACCCCGTTTCCACTTCGGCGGAGGTTAGAAACCCTTTTCAAAAAAACGCCAAGTACTCGTTTCTCAGTGGGAAGGGCGTTTTTAAGTACTTGACTTGTGGCTTGTCGGGGCTTTCATCTCGTCGTGTTTGTTTTGCCCCCCGCGATGGAGGTTCCTCCTTCACATCATCATCATTGCATAGAACGGATGAAAAGCTGCTGCAATGGGGCGTAAATATTTACCTATCGCGATGGAGATAAATACGCATTTACGACGTCCGCGTGTTAACATGTGTCCGCGGCGGTCGTTAACAAGACAAGCTCGTTTAGGAGGGTAGAGGCGCGGGGCACAAGAAAATCCCCCGACGAAGACAAAAGATAATAAATGGTTGCTTTACGATGACCAAACAGTGATGGGAAAATATACAATTAAATAAAAGACAACGAGGACATAATCAAAAATCAATATGGCCGCTGTACTATATTTCGAATTTTTATTTGATAAATAATCAAATTATTTTAAAACAATTACTTTTATTAATTGATTATAAATAGTATAAATTATTATTTAACATTGAGATCAAATACTAAAATCTATTTGTTTATTTTATGAAAAATTTATTTATTTTTTTATATAAAATTAATTATTTTCAAAATGCTTCACTCAATGTATGTATGTTCTCCTCAATCGAAAATATTTCTGAAGGGGTTGTACAACCAGATGTCGGTGGTGTTAAATCAGGCGAATATGGTGGTTGTGAAACAATATGGAGTGTAGAAGTGTGTTTTAGCTGAATGCTAAAAATCATTAATTCTTTTACCATTTTTTAACTTTATTTTTAAATTTATATTTAAATATATGAAAAACTGATAATTAATTAATCATTATAAACATATTAGAAATTATATAAAAAATTAGTAAAGTAATATATATAAGTATTTATAATATAATTAATGAAATTAAATTTAAAATAATTAAAAATCGATTATTGGATTGTAATTTTTGCTTTATTTAATAGATTTTTTTATTTATATTCTATTCATTTTTATTTTTAAGATAATGAAATTATTTATCGGACTTATTGTACATAGTGTGACAAGAATATATTTAGCCACGAATGTTCGGTTTAATTAATGAAGGTTTTTTTGACTTTTGTGTGCAGGTGAAACGACCACGAACGGGTCTTGACCAAGACACTTCGGATCAGCAACGTTCAAGGTAACTCCATCGAAAATCTATTTTTATTTTTCCTTTTTTTCCCTCTCTTTTTTTTCTTTCTATCTTTCTTTCCATCTGTCAACTAATCACGGATCCAACAAGATGACTGACTAAGAAAGAGCAAACGAAAGAGTGAGAGAGAGATGGGGTTGTTTATTTTCCCTTTCGGAAACTCTGAACTTAGCACTTTGTTGACATCATAAAGAAAGAGAACTTGTCTATCAAAATGAACGAGAAGGCCATTTGCCATATCTGTGAGGGATCGCTCAATTTGTCAGTTGAATGAAGAGCCTTTCGAGATTCACGAAAATCACTCAGCATTCGAATGAGAGGGGAAACTTCCCTCAATTAGTAGATGATATTATTACTCAATTCCCACATTTCCATTTAAAATTAATAATATTTTTTCTTCTCATTTTTTAATCTACGAAAAAAATAAATTAGTATTCCAAAATTATAAATTAATTAAATAATTTATAATGGAAATTCAAATTAACTTTACTATTAAATTCAAATTAATTTTACTAATTTAAAAATATTTGTTATCTTTTTATCTAAATTAAAAAAAGAGGGAGAAAGGATTAATATAAGTAATATATATATATTTTTTAAATTTTTAATCCAAAAAAATACATTAAATTTTAAAATTTCAAATGATTTAATATAATAAGTTTGACTATTTTTTTTTTTTAAATAAATTTTATTATTGATATAATAATATGTAATAATGCCACGTTCATCTTGACCAAATATTAAAACGTGATATTAAAAGTTAAATTTAAGTTTATAAAACATATAAAGAATGATATTTGGACTACTACTATTAAACTACAGTTGTTCAGAGTTCAGATTTAAACACTTAAGTGAATTTTTACATTCTTAGACCACTTGAAATCTTACAAATCACTTGTTTACTATTTTAAAATATGTTAAATAAATATACACGGCCAAGCATAAGTTATTTATTTGAAAATTAAGTGTTGCTAGAACTGATTCACATATTTTGTCATACAAATTTTCACCATTATTGTAAACCTTCAAATTTCAATGATGATTTTAAGTGCAAAATAAGTAAATAAATTTTAACAAATGAATACTTATGAATTATATTATAACAACACTGCATTTTCGGTTATAGTATATTCTTGTATCGTTTAAAATTAATAAAGGAATTTTTATTCTATTTTTTAAGGGATGGTAATTGTTGTTAAACATAATATGAGCAATTGAGTCGGAAAGAGCAAAAAATGAGTAGGTTAAGTGGGCCTCTTAGGAAAACATTCTTTAGAATATGATCCATTTTCAAAGCATTAAAGCAATCATTTTAAAAGCATCTATTTCATATCAATCAAACAAAGAGACGCTGAACTACGCCTATTCGTCAGATCTATAAATCAATCGATTAATAAACTCTTCTCATCTATTTATTCCCTGGATATCATTTCCCAAATAAATCACCTGATGTTTTTCGGTTCTTTTTTCCATTAAAAAAAATTAAATTAAATTAATAAAGTTAAAAAAAATGGAAAAGAAAAATCTATCAATTTTTACCCCTCGACATTCGAAATAAATATGTTGAGCATGTGTGGGCATTGGGAGGAGCGCCTTATGATTCATTGTGACATATGAGATCCCCTCCGCTGTCTGGCCGTTTACTCTGACAATCCTAATGACAGTCAGGAGTAGTTAGAGAAATTAACCATCCTCTCATTCATAGAAATATATTTAGTCAATGTTTATTTAGAGAATCAAAATAAAGAAAGAAGAAAATAAATTTTTAAAAATGTTACAATAAAACAATAAATAAAATCACAATTAAGAATGATTTTAAATCATGATTTATTGGAAATAGGTTGATTGATTTGAAGGTATATAGAGAATATAAACTTCGAAGACATGAGTATTTATTTAAGGAAATAATGTTCAAAAAATGAATTT
The DNA here is from genome assembly GCA_963082975.1 of Labia minor. Taxonomy (NCBI): domain Eukaryota; kingdom Metazoa; phylum Arthropoda; class Insecta; order Dermaptera; family Spongiphoridae; genus Labia; species Labia minor. The sequence goes on along the minus strand of OY720344.1, from coordinate 38,712,357 downwards.
TAAATAAAACAAATTATTATAAACATCTTCATATTTTTTAGATTTGAAAGTTATTTTATTTTGTTTATTTATTTTTTTTATACAATTTTTAAAAATATATATTATTTTAGGTTTCCCTTTATTTATTCAAAAATAAAGTAAAATATATTTTTTCGAAAAATTGATGAATAATTGAAGTATAAGAGGTCCGTTACTTTTCGAATTTTCCGTCTCTTAAATGGAATGACAACATTGCTCCTGTCAGAAGGCAACTATCAGCTAACTCCTGTCGAAATTTGAACCAGCTGGTTTTGTTTGACATCCATTAATAGCAGACTACCTCGTGATTTCAGAAGAAAATGGAAAAAAATGAATTTCCATGAAAATTCATGAATTGGGGTACGAATTACTCCCTCATCCGCCCTATTCTCCGGATTTAGCCCCGGGTGACTATTTCTTGTTTCCAAATCTGAAAAACTGGCTCGGAAGAAAGAGATTGGATTCCAACTATGAAATCATCTAACAAACAAATATCTATTTTGATGTCCTCGACAAATCTTATTTTTTAGAAGGGATAAAAATTTTGGACGAAGTGTATAGAGCTCAAAGGAGACTACGATGAAAATAATTTTTTATTCAAAAACTGTGTTTCATTCAAAAAGTCGGAATTATTGATTAGTTTCGAAAACGCAACACTTCTATCTATATTATGAAGGAAATAAAAATATTTTATAAATGTTTTAATTTATTTAAAGAATTTTCATTATTTTTTTTTATGGTAATTCAAATATCATTTATTTTTCACTTTATAATTCATATAAAACTATTCAGATTAGATATTAAATCGAGTATTATCCTGAATCGAACTGATTTTAAAATTAATTTCTCCTTAGAATAGATAGTGGATGTTTCGATGTTATGATTGCATCAAATAAATTGCTTGTTTTCCGGGCACCTTTTCCATTGTTAGATGTCGGTTTCGTGGGAGCCAGGAAGAGCAGCCCCAAAGCGGCGGGGGCGGTTCACCCCTGTCAACAAGTGCATTGATCCATTGTCACCGGCTGCTGCTAATAACACCAAACACCTTTTCACTCTCTTCTCACAACAAGAGGGCCGGGTCCAGCCAAGAAAAGACATCATTTTTATTTTTTACTTTTATTTTTTTTTTTGTAATAGCTTCGTTCACAATGACGGCCATCTCCATTTGGGTTGCATATGGAACAATTAAGAGCCGAAAGACCGTATGGTTGTTGGTTTCGTTTATTCGCCTTCCCCATTCCCCATTCCATTCCCCCTATCCAAAAGACATCAACTATCTGAAAAGAAAAACATACCATCAAAACGTATCTATTCTTCGGTGATATTAATTAAAGCAATTTTCTCTTTTGTCGGGAGAGTCAAACATTTAAATAATAATTCAATTTCATTGATTTATTAATTAAAACAAATTTTAATATAAATAATATTTTTTTAATTTTATTGACTTTTGGGATCTAATTTTATTTTAGTAGCCAGCTTACGAATTTATTTGAAATTAATTCTTAATTCTTAAATTTCATAGAATCTGGCGAGGTTTGACCTCCCAATCTCAAGATAATCAAATAAAAAGAAATTAAAATTATTTTACTAATAACATTGTCAAGGCTCATATATATTAAAAAAAAAAATACTTGTATAATAAATTTACAATCACATCTCTGAAAAATGATATTTAAATAATTTCCTTTCTCAACTGAGTTTTTATTTACATTAAATTATTAAATAAAAATTTATGAAATGAAGTAAGTATAAAAATAGTAATTTTTGTTTGCAAACATAAATGATAAAATAATAATGGTATTCTTTCCTTTGTATGAAATATTACCAATATATTATTGAATGTTGTATTGGAATTGTTCTAAATTTGATTCATTCATTTATTCATTACATATTTTTTCTTTCATTAAGTAAATATTGATGTTAATTGTTCTCTAACTGAATGATGAATGAATCATGCCTATTTCCTCTGTTAATTCATATTGCTGAAGTCATGAGTCATTTATGTTTAAATTTTATATTTTGAAATAAATAATAAATACACACATAATTTTCTTATCGCCTTCCTTGTTGTATGGAATTTGCCATTATATATTTGAAAAACACTTCTATTATATTTTTTAAAAATTTGAATTTCAAAATCTTTTAATAAAAGCAAATTATGTTAAATATATTTAATATTCTTTTTTCATTTCACAAACATTATGCATTTATACATTCTATTCAACTTCTTCTAATTATTTATTTTTCATTATTTGGAGTTTCATCTTCTTTGTATTTTCTTTTATTATAATTAAATGTAAATCTTAATTTTTTTCCATTAAAGCTGTTTCTATAATTGGGGGTTGATGAAGAGGTTTTTTTTCTTCTTAAATTAAATCATGAAACAACAACCACATTAGAGAGGCCATGGCTATGGTTGTGGCTCAGGATAGGGATATTTGGAGGAATGTGGTTGCTGCGGCCAAGAACTTTCGAGTTAGCCACAAAGTTTCAGGGGACTTCATTTACAAAGAATATTAATATAATTATAAAAAAAAAAACATTTAAAAGTGTTTTTTACCACTTTAAAAATTTTCCCATTTCAACAATCTTATCAAATATCCACTCCATTTTATCTTTTCGATAAATACTTGTAGAATTTCAGTAATTTTTTTCAAAATGATACTCAAAATAACGATATATATATAAACTTTATAAAAACATTATTATTTTTTTAAATTATATAAAATATATTCTTAATTTGGATAATTAAATTCTAATTGTTTTCATACATTTATTCAAATTTATTTTTTCTAAATTTTCTTCACATTTTTTTTTTGATACCTTAACCACACTGTTTTTTCTGAACCTCTTTCATTTCCTTTAGAATCATCTCGCGAGACCATCTGGCCTTTTTCTCTGACAGCCCCCACTTTTTTCTAAGCAGAGACCACAAATAAGAATGATTCCTTAAAGACAATATGTTAAATTAATTTTATTGTTATGTTTTTTCTTCCTAAATTGGAGCGGATAATAAAACGAGTTTCTTCAAGCTCAAATAATTCAGATTTCATTAATAAACATAATAATTTCAAAACGTTTTTCATGAATTATGAGTTTCTATCAATTAAGTCAAAAATAATTGGTAGGCTTGATTTTATTGATCATTTTGATAATAGCATTCTCTGTCTATACTCAATAAATATAAACAAAAAAATAAATAAATCAATCAACAAATAATAAACAAAGGATATATTAAGCTTTTTTTAGTTTGAAATGTTAGTGCTATAATTATACAAATATTTTTACATAATTTTAAAAATAATAGTTAATTCAGAGTTTTATGATTTTGAATAATGTCAAAAAAAAAATTTGAAATGATACACCTGTCCTCCGTATAATACGGTACTTTTTTTTACAGGTTTTCGATTTTACACGGTTTATAAATTAACGGATTTCAAATAAGTTGGAGTGTCTCCACTCGACTATCTCGTAATTTGAATTGGATTAAATTGCATATATTATATTTAAATTAAATTAAATTAGTTATAAATTATAAATTAAAATTATTATTATTATTATTAAATTATTATCTATGTTAAACCCGGGTAAAACGAAAAACACTAAAATGTGGAAAATTCAATCATATTTTAATTCTTTTATTATTTTATTGGGTAGTATATGTAAATACATAATACAGAATTTAATTCATTCTATATTAGGAACAAAAAATATAAGAATATAAATGCGTGTATGCAGCCGAATATTCACTTTTACCAGTTTTTAGTATTAAGATCACGAAAATTGTCGATGTTGAGATTTTGATGTTTTTATGCGTTTTGAAGGTTCCTGAATCATTTTCACTAAGGTTGAGAAAAATGTCTCTCTCTCTCTCTCTCTCTGTGTGTGTATGTATGTGTGGAGACAAGATTAAGCAAAAGCGGTTTGAGCTAGAATTATGAAATTTGGGATACGGGTATTATTCAAAATTCGTAGTTTTCTATCTACTTTTGAGAAATGTAGCTCAACCGGAAGAGGGTCATTACGTACAATGTTTTGATTTTTTTTTCTCTAAAGTGACCATACAAATATGTTTGATAGTTTTTCACTTCATTAAAAATTGTATAAAACTGTTATATATAGAATTTCAGCTTGATTGAATCGCTGAAAGTACCGGAATTAATTTTTTAACACTGCAGATCTCGCGCTAGGACGTGACATGGTGCGATCAACAAAGAGCCAAACAAGCGCTGGTTTAATAAATATTAATTATTAATTTTAATTTATAATTTATAACTAATTTAAGTTAATTTAAATATAATATTTGCTATTTAATCCAATTCAAATTGCGAGATATTCGAGTGGAGACACTCCAACTTATTTGAAATCCGTTAATTTATAAACCGTGTAAAATCGAAATCCTGTAAAAAAAGTACTGTGTAAAACGAGGGATAGGTATATATTCGAATTTATAGTGTTTAAAATTTGAAAAAACTAACAAATTTTACCTAAAGAGGAAGAGGAACTCATTCTGATGACTATAAAAAGAAACAAAAAATGGTCTAGAAATAACCGTGTATGATAGGTTGCAGTTACAAAGGGGTTTAATTTGAAATGTTAAAATAAACCATTACACAAAATAAAATAAATAATAAAATCAGATATATACAAAACTAATCTGAAGTATCAAATTGTTAAAAAAAAAACCGGAATTTTGATATTATTCAAAATTCTCAGCTTTTTTTATTATTATTTCACTTTTGTAAACAGTTAAACAAATATTTGTATTCAATCTCTCTGTATTATTTTTGAATTTAATTTTCTGCTTCATAATTAAAAAAAATATTTCATAACTTTTCAAAAGTTTTCTGATTAGTTATTTAATATTGGCTTAAAAAAGATTGCTATTTTTTAAATTTTTTTTTATTTCATCTTCTTTCCAATGTGATAGGAGCTTACCTATGTTATAAGACTTTGTTGATTTTAATGCTAAATGAAGAACGTCTCGTTAAATTATAAACTATCTGACAAGCATAAGGATAGAAAAATTGCCATCTCTAAGAGTTCGCAGTTCATGTCTCTTTTGCATTTTAAACTTCGTTTTATAATTTATGATATAAACTTTCCTTTCTCTCTCTTTATCTCTCTCTCTCTCTGCTTGTTAAAAAGTGAACGGAGAAATCCCTGCGCCTTTATTTTTTCTCTCCTTCAAAAAATTGTTTGTGAAAAACGATACTTTTCAGTCTCACTCACTCTTTCTCTCATTCTTAATCTGACATGTTAAATATCTTTCTTTCTTCTTTTGTTCATCTCTATCTTAAAAATATCTCTATTTTATTATGTTATTTGTAATAAAGAAAACGAAAATGAATTATAGTTCCTTCTTAGGTGGTCTTTTGATTTGTTTTTTTTTTTTACTTTTGCTGATCAATCGGTTTTTATTAATTGAAACAAAAAGGCTCCAATCATTTGTAGAAAATACAATTAAATATTTGATTAAAATAAAACTCAACGATTGTATTTTAAATAAATATTAGAAATAACAAAATTACACTGGTGATGTAATTAAAATATAAATATAATTGAATAAATTTTAGGAGTTCAAAAATAAATATAAAATCATTTAATATATGGAAACTAGATCTTTCAATAAAAATTAATTTCAGATTTATCACAAAGTCACTAATAAATATATTCCTTGTGAAAAATAATAAAAAAAGGAATTTCTGATAATAAAAATAAAATAATAAATTTATCAATATAATGCGAGTGATATAAGTGTATTTTAATGATTTTTTTATATTTGTTTCTTAAAGAAAAAAAAATCTAAATCAATGTAAAATTGTAGTTTTACAATACATACACAATATTACATACACCACATCTTCACTTTATCGAAAATATATTTTAGTTAATTATGGGATAATTGGATTTTCAAAAATATTCATCTTTTTAATTTTTGGATAGAATTCTCTAATATCGTGTTTTGCAGAGTAAAGGAAATACATTAAAATAATGTATTATATAATAATATTATATAAATACTTTTAATTGTAAGTTTAAATTAAAATAAATTAATACATAGTTGTATATTGTTATATTTTGGATAAATTGCATCACTTCAATTCAAATTTAGCTAAAATTCATTCAAGGATAAATTGGAAATAAAATAGACACATATGTCATAATTAAAATTATTTACAAGTAAATTAAAAAGCTTGTCCAATCCCTTTAAATAAATAAAAGAATTAAATCATAGTGAATAATTAAAATAAATTAAATAACAAGTTAATAAGAAAAATTTCTTAAAAATTAACAATCAAATTTTATAAATTTTTCAATTTTTATTTGTCTACAAAATTATATGTAAATTTTCAAATAAATCATATATTATTTATTAATTAATTTTTTTTTTCATTCAAAATCAGAAATTAAAATTTCCATCCATTTTATTTTAGAAATTATTTTAAATTTATTTTACAAATATAAATTTTTAATACAAAGAAGAAGAAGAATGATAGTTTCGAATTTCAACCAAAAACAATTTAAAGAAATAGAATATATTCATTTTAAACATAAATTTGTTTCGAATAAGAGGTATTGGAAGAAAAAATAAAATTTATCTTTGTATATTACTAATAATGTCAACTATAATTGACTCTTTTTTGAATTCGTTTAATAATAATTATTTTTATAGTGTAATCGAATCGCAAGGAAGTAGGTAATCTGATTTATTTTTCCGGCCATTGTTTCTTCTATTTTAAATTAATAAAAGGGGAAATGGTTAATAAATATTTTTTTTTGTTTCAGGTGTCCAGATTCGACGGGACCAGGAGATCCCACTTCCAGCCCCAGCAGTGATCAAAGTGACTCCAGCTGTTGTGGTTCTCCTCCAGCCGCTGCAGTTTCTGCCACTGCAGTTTCCTCAGCAGACACAGGTCCGATTTCTTATCTATGAATCTATTCTTAAAAAATAAGTCATACTTTCTTTCAAAATCATATCCTTTTTCTTTATTAATTTATAATTTAATTTTTTTTTTTAATTTTATTTCTAATATACTTTTTCCACCAATTCTTTGTATTGGGAATTCAACTCGGATTATTTTTATTTGTTAAAAATAATTAAGAAGGAGATAAGTGCTTAGAAAGGTCATCCTGGGAAGAGGCGAATGATTATCGACCCAGTGAATGAGGGTGGGGAGGGGGTGTCTTGTGGGTGTGTCTGTGCCTCTTGTTCTAAGTGCCTTGTTCTACCCGAATGTTCTCTAGTGAGCAACGCAGCGTCGAATGGCAGTCAGCTCGCAGACTCTGCACCCTCTTCATTCCCAAGTTGGCATATTCCACAAGAACACCAAAGTAAGCAACGTTATTTCACTCAACATCATACAAATATCAAATAATTATCTTTTATTATCAATAGAAACTATTTAGACAAAGAAAAATAAAAGAATAAAAACAATAAAAAAATTATTCAAGATAAAATAAGGAAATTGGTTTTATTTCCTTATATGGATTCCATAATTCATTTATAGTGAACTAAATAAATAATAAAGAGCCAATTTTCAAGTAACTTCATTATCACTCTGGGCAAAATTACTCTCTCGAACATCATCTCTTCTATTCAAATCACCAAAATATACATCCTCTTAGTGATTAAAAAAATGTGGTCAAATTTTACTTTAGGGGCCCTTTTTAAAAATTAAAAAAAATGAATAATAACACAAAATAATGTTCAAAAAAAATGATTATTTATTGAAATTAATGCGCGGAACTAATCAAAATCACAAGTTTCCCCGTCGGTTACGTCATCAAAATCTTCTGGCTCGATTTCAAGGGGTCAAATTTTACTTTACGGGCCTTTTTTAAAAATTAAAAAAAATGAATAATAACACAAAATAATGTTCAAAAAAATGATTATTTATTGAAATTAATGCGCGGAACTAATCAAAATCACAAGCGAAAAAGCGTTTAAATAACTTTGGTATGAATAAAACTAATTCTAAAATAAAATAAACCGAATTTAAAAAACCGAAAAAGTCTTTAAATAACTTTAGTATGGATAAAACTATTTCTAAAATAAAATAAAAACTATTTCTAAAATAAAATAAACCGAATTTAAAAAACCGAAAAAGTCTTTAAATAACTTTAGTATGGATAAAACTATTTCTAAAATAAAATAAACCGAATTTAAAAAACCGAAAAAGTCTTTAAATAACTTTAGTATGGATAAAACTATTTCTAAAATAAAATAAACCGAATTTAAAAAACCGAAAACTTACACTTTTGTTGTATCACTTGTTAATTTAAGTGGGCCATCACATTTGGAACACTTGTATGTCGGTTCAGTTGGTATTAATTGCCAATCTTGCAACTGTTGAACCAAATTATCACTATTGTAAATCATATGAATTTTCACTAAATTAAGTGTTTCCGCCATGTTCCGCGCTTCAGACTGACTCAAACAGGAAAGGGATATGTTTTATATGTTTATATCAATCAAAAAACACGTGTTAGAAAAAAGGCCCCTAAAGTAAAATTTAGCCAAAAATGTATATTTCATATTATTAGTAAATTTTCTTATTTTTCTCGATTCTTATATATCTTAATTATTTTGGGTTTTTCTCATATTTATTATCCTTTATTTTATCGTTAATATTCCATCCTATAAATTAATCCCATCCTTACTTCAAGTGTGAATTAAATATTTTTACAAATGATTTCGGATGAGAATTTCCTCGTTGAAATTAAAAATTTTAGAAATAAAATATTTATTTTTTATGTATTTACCAAAGCTTATCAATTTTAAAATTATTTTTTTATTCTTAGCAACCTTACAACAGTTAGACAAAAACCCGAAATCAATGAAAGAAAAAAAATAAACATATACAACTTTATAAGAATAATTTTTAATTAAACACCCGAGAAAGTTTCAAGTTTGATTTATGCGCATTCTGACTGTTATCCTAGTAGCTTGAGTCTTCTCAACTTCATGCTTCTGTATACAGATAATGTCCATAAAACAAATCTTATATATATTAATAAACTTCAACTTATTTATTCTTATTCAATTGTACAAATATTTTCTAATTTGAATTATAGTTTAAAGAACTTACTATCAAGATATTATTTAAGTAAATTTCATTTTTAAAATAATCTTGGATTATTAATTAATATCTATAATATTTTTTAATATAATCAAAAAATCTAATCAATAACAAATCACTCAGTGACCTCTAAAAACCATCTCATACATTTTCGTCAGCTCTTCCAATTTAGGCTAAACATTGTCATTAATCTTTTGTTTACAAAATTTTAGAGATATTTTTTATTATATAGGAGTATATATATTATATATATTAAGTTGCATATTTTTTAAGTTTAATTAATTTATTAAAATGTTTCAACTTTTTCCTCACCTTAAATCTATTAATGGATCTTTTTTTAATGTATTATTTATTTAAAATAAGAAAATTTCATTCATCTAATTAGTTTTTAAATTATCCATCTTATATCTAAATGTTTAGTTTAATACATTTTAATATATTTTTGTTATTTCAATTTTTTTCTGGGATATTTAAGAAAAATACGAAATCTTTTTTCTTATTATTTATTATCTAAATGAACAATTCAATTTTATCAAATTATTTTCTAAACTTAAATCAAATACATTAAATTTTTTAAAGAGGTGATTTACAATGAACAACCTTGAAAAAACATTTTTCTTATGTTTTTGTTTGTTTTTAAAACAATTATCTATTAAAAGTTTACATCTTGTTGAAATTTTTAAAATAAATATCAAAGTTTAGTTGTTGTGATCAAATTAAAAAAAAAAAAACATTCCATCTCAATGAATCGGACATCTTTTGATAATTGTTCAAGAGACGGTGTACTTCTCGGATTTTGGTGAAACTTCGCCAGTGGATGAAGGGGGAGGTTTCTTCTAGTTTTCGAGATAAAAATTATTAAAGTTTGAATATTGACATTACAAATACATCCATTTGACAGACATGTTTTATTGATTTGGGCAGTAGAGGGCTTCACCTTCGCCTCTGTGTCTCAAATGGATGTATATGTAATGTCAATTTTCAAACTTTAATAATTTCTATCTCAAACACTAGAAGAGACCCCCTATATTGCCTAAGGAAAAAGTTTCTTAGAACTAAACCAGGAATCCACTGGCGAAGTTTCATCAAAATCAGAGAAGTACACTGTCTCCTGAACAATTACTGATTATATTTTATTGAGAAGAAATTTTTAAATTTATTTACTGAAAAAGTTAAGGTTTTTTAATTTAATTAAAAATATTACTACAATAAATAAATTCACGTGTTATATTTTCTTTTATTAAATTATTATGAATAAAAACCTAAATTGAATGAATTAATAAAAGTGGATTAATTAATATATACCAAGAGATTTGTATTTATTTTTAAACAATATTTCCATTATTTTCTCTATTTTATTAAAACAAATGTGTTTTGGAATGTGTGCAGTAAAGAGCGAGCTGCGCAGCCCGTCGAGCCTCGGGGAGGCGGCCTGCGGGGGGGCCGTGGACCCCCTGGGAACGTCGCACGTGTCCCCCGACGCCTCCTCGCAACTATACGCAGCCGCAGCGGCTGCAGCAGCAGCAGCGGCCGCATCTCAAGACCCACTTGCACCTTACGACCACAAAGACTACTCCTACCATCAACAATATTATTCAAGGTATAAATATTTATAAGAATAAAAATAATAAATTTAATATTTTTTATTTATTTATTGATTCCAACCTTGTCAGGTTTGGACTTTGGTCTACATTTTTATAATATTGCAAAACAAAGTATACAACAATTATTAACAATCAAATTGATAAAAAACGAATTTTCAGGAATTATCTTCTTCCTTTTTTTCCTCTTCTATTAGACGTTCCCAGAAACTCCATCTTGCTACAATTTTTTTCCGGGTCCTTCTTCAGGTTGTTTACCAGATCCTCTTTACTCATCTCCCACCCTTCCTTAAGGTTCGCTGGTAATCTTCCAACCAGCTCTGGGCACTTCAAAATGTGTTCTGGATACTCTTCTTCCTTCTTACAAAGCCTGAATCCTTTTCCTTCCACCAGATCTTCCCTCCTAGGCACGAATTACCACATCGAATTCGTGCCCAGGTTTCTCTCTCTTCTTTACTCAGTGTCCTATCCCTGATGTATGCCTTTTCTCCTATGGTCTTCTTCAACATTTTGTACAACCTATTGTATCTTGAGGTGTCCGTTCTTCTCCAGCATTCTTGCCATTCCTGCTCGATCTTCTTTTCTACCGCTTGTTCCGCTTCTCTTCTTATGTTGTCCATTACTTCCTTCATTTCCTTTGCCCATCTACCCGGATTACCATTCTTTATGCCTCTTACACTTTCCCTCAAACATATTTTCGGCCATCGGTTATTGTCCATCTCCATAATTCTTATTATGTATTTAATTTTTCTTTCGAACGTTCTAGAGTCTACGCTTAATCTTCCGGTTTCCAACTTCCATATATATTCCGTGTGTCTCGCCGCAGCCCTAACGCTGCCTTAACACTGTTTGCGTGCAAGAGTGCACGCAAACAGTGTTAAGGCAGAGTTCCCATTCTTTAGAACATTTCCATCCACACATTTCCTGTCCGAACGTTAGAGAAGATTCCACTATACTTGTGTAGAAATTGTACATCTTTCCAACATCGTTCAATTGACTTCTTCTCCAAATCCCCCAAAGTTGATTAAGTGCAATTTGCTCACTTGCTTCCCTTTCTTTTATGTGGTGTTTAGGATTTCCTGTTGGGGTTATATAGTGGCCCAAGTACTTAAACTTTTTGACTCTCTCTATTTCCTCGCCGCTCCAATGCCATTTTTATTCCGCTTTTCTTCTCCTACCTCCCTTCTTACATACCATGATTTTTGTTTTTTCCACATTCACCTCGAGCTTGTTCTTGGTAGTATATCTTTCCAAAATTTCAATCATCCGTTGTAACTCCTTTGCTTCTTCCGCTATTAAAACCACATCATTGGCGAACAATAAGCACTGGATCTTCAGCCGACCAATCATTACACCACCTACTAATAAATTTAATAATAAGTTGAAAAAAAAAATAAAAAAAATAAATTTATAGCTAACTAAAAAAATAACAAAAAATTTATAAGCAACAAAATTGTCTTGAACGTGAAAATATACGAAGATTCCTTATACAATCCCTTATGGGTAATCTTTGAATAATCCTTATATTCATTATATTACCAATATTTTTATTTGTCTGTTTGTCTTATTTATTTTTATTTACCTATCCCAGAAAATATCATTTAATTTAAAATTTTATTTTCAACTAAATAAAAAATAATTTTTGATAATCATAATTTTCTTATTTATTATAATAAATATTCCCTCGTGGTTAATATTTAATTCCAGAACACCAAGAGTAATAATCTAAAATAAAAACAATCAATGATATCATTCTTCTTAATAAATAAATATTTAATTAATAATATTCATATAAATTATTTCTTATTAAAGAAAAATAATAATTTTATTTTTACTTTATCTATTCTAGTATGCAACAAGCTTATAGCCAACAGACATCAGCAGGTGCTACACCCGGCTATGGTGTCAGCAGTACCGGTAGTGCAAGCTCCTTTTATAATCCATCCGCAGTTTATGGAGCTCTTGCAGCTTCTCCATATGCCAATTGTGAGTATTAAATTATTACATTTCTTTTTATTCTCTTCGTCTCTTTCTCTTACTTTCTGTTTTTATATTTAAATTTTACATTGTTTTTGTTCTATTTTTAGCCTCTCGCTCATTAAACCAATCTTGCAAGACAAGCCCATCCACTGGATCTACGGGAGCAGGTGCTGGTGCATATCTGAATTCTTATGGCTCAAGTACTGGCTCCTCTGGCTCTGGAAGTAGTTCTTTTGGAGCTTCAGCCAATAGTCAATATGGCGCATACCCTACAGCCAATTCGAGCAGTTATAATTGTTCAGGACCACAAAGTTTTGGAGCAAGTTCTGGCGGAAATGGAAGTAGCACTGGAACGAATGGACAAACGTTTGCCTCTGCCCAACAGGTGGGATATTTCAAACCATTAATATAAATAATATTAATTCGGTATATATATTTATAATATATTTCAGCAGAACCATGGTTATTATCCTCGCAAAAATTAAAAATTTAATTTGAAATTTAACAAAATAATAAAATAAATAACTATAAAAATACTTATTTCATTGTGGAGAAGTAATTTAATAATATATTCATTTATTTTCTTATTATTATTTTTTATATTTTTTTATTCATCTTATGAACACATATTAATTTTCAATTTTAATTCATTCCCCAGATGTCTGATTATTCAAGTTATTGTGGTTATTCGCCCTACACTACTGGAGGTTACTACGGCCAAAGTTACGCCTATGGTGGTGGAGCGAGCACTGCGAGTCCAGCAGCAGCAGCTGCAGCTGCAGCAGCCGCGGCAGCTGCTGCGGCCGCTGCTGTTTCCTCTGGCTCGCCTTACCAACTCTCTGCTGGCCACCATACGGATTCCACAGGTGCTTATGGCTTAGAAGCTGCTGCAGCAATCGGTCCAGGATCACCAAATAGTAAAGATCTGTTACATTCTGCGGCGATAGTTGGTGGAGGAACTGGCACCGGTAGGAGGGCGTCGCGCGACAACAGCTCCAGTCCAATTAGTGGTGGAGGATCTGGGACATCATCGAGGGGCCGAGGGAGGCGTCAAACCGCCGCACAATCACCCGCTGATGGCATCGAGTCGAACCTCGACCGTGTCTTCATCTGGGATTTGGATGAAACGATCATCATTTTTCACAGCCTACTCACAGGAACATTTGCAAACCGATTCAATAAGGTAGAAAATTTGTTGATTTTTTTTTTTGTATCAATGAAATTTAAATAATTATATCGCAATGTAACAAAAATTATGTAACAAAATCACTAAGCTTATTTAAACAATTTTAATTTAACTGTCTTATATATTATTTACATTTTTTCAAAAAATTGATTTACCAAGTCAGTTCCTATCATTTTTCCATTTCATCATCTTGCAACTGATTTAAATATTTTTATTTTCTTTCATTTTTCCAAAATTTCTTAAATACTAATCTGTTGTGAATTTTGTTTGTTCCCAAGGATGCTCATAATGTTCTTGAATTGGGATTCCGCATGGAAGCCATGGTGTTCAATTTGGCGGACACGCATTTTTTCTTTAACGACCTTGAGGTATAATATTATTTGGATTTTTTTAATATTACTTGTAAAACATAACCTGTCACTGCAATGATCAAAATTTTATTTATATTTATATTTTATTTTATTTATTTATTTTATTTTTTATTTATTTATTTATTTATTTATTTTATTTTATTTTATTTTTTTATTTGTTTATTTATTTTATTTTTTTTATATTTATTTTTAAAATTAATAAATATTAAAAAAACTTGATATAATACACATTTTATTGATTAAAATTAAAATAATTTTTCTTGTTTTTATATAATTAAAGGACTGTGACCAAGTGCATATTGATGACGTGTCATCTGATGACAATGGCCAAGAACTTTCCGGATACAATTTCGCTACAGATGGTTTTCGGTCGGCTAACTCAGGTGCTGGTGGAGGTGCTGGGGGCAGTACTTTGTGTCTGGCTAATGGGGTGCGTGGTGGTGTCGACTGGATGAGAAAACTTGCTTTCCGATATCGAAGAATCAAAGACACCTATAATAATTATAGAAATAGTGTTGGAGGTAAACTTTTAGATTTCTAAATTTATTTGAATATCAATAATTGATTCAAAATTAATCAAATAAATATTTTTTTTATTTATTTTTATTACTATTTAGGACTTCTTGGACCCGTGAAAAGAGACCAATGGCTTCAATTAAGATCTGAAATTGAGTCAATCACAGACAATTGGCTAACAATGGCCATCAAATGTCTTTCTCTGATCAATTCCAGGCCTAACTGTGTAAATGTTTTGGTAACCACCACTCAATTATCACCCGCACTTGCCAAGGTTCTTTTATTTGGTCTCGGAGGAGTCTTTCCTATTGAGAATATATATAGTGCCACAAAAATAGGTAAATATTATTTTTTTTTAATTTTATAAAGCTTTATATTATATATTACTAGAATCTCATCCTGTATTTGGTATATTTGTAATTTGTAATAATAAATTGTAATTTTAAATAAATACAATATTATAGTTAATCTAGAGAGAATACAGTTTTTTTATATTTCAAAATTCTCAAAAAAGACTTATCTCAAAATTTCTTGTTAAAATAAAAAAAATTTAAAAAACAAAATTTTCGCATCATTAATATATATAATAAATGAATTCGCTTTCAGATTAATGTAAATAAATCAATAAATAAATAAAAGAAAATAATATACATTAAAAATTATAGTGATTATAAAAAATACTCTATTAAATATTCATGCTTCTATGTTAAACTTTATTAATATACTTATACTGCTTAAAAAATGGGGGTCTATTAAACGAGAAAAAGTTTAAAGGGGTCGACATAGAAAAAAAGATGGGAAACCTGCATTAAATGAATACCTCACGGGGGGAGAATTAAAATATAAGGATTACCATTTTTCATCTTTTTTGAATTCTTTTTTAAATAATTCATTTAAATTTTATTTTAGGAAAGGAAAGTTGTTTTGAAAGGATTGTGTCTCGATTCAGCAGAAAATGCACTTATGTGGTCATCGGTGATGGCCAAGATGAAGAGGCTGCTGCCCGACAGGTTGGTTCAGATATATTCTTATTAAAATCAAACAAATTAAAAATTAAATTCAAAGTATTGGAATATCAATATTAATAAAATTTTTTTTATTTATTTTGTATAAGTAATATACAATAAAAAAAATATGCAATCTATTTAAATATCTTTATTTAAATAAAAGCAATGAAAATAATAAGCAATGATTTAATAAGGAGTAAAAGAAAACTATAAGCCACAACCATCCATATCTATAAGCTAATAAAACATCCTAAAGGGCTGCCAATATGACAAGAAAAAACAAAACTAAAAAAAATTAATACATATATAAACAGAAATGAAAGTTAACAAATGAACAATAAATTTTAAATAAATTTGTTTAAATGAAACAATGTGCATGTATCTGTCCAAAGAAACCTTCCACAGAAACCGGCCCACAAGTCTAAAACATATAATGTCTAAATTAATATTAGTCAATAAAATAATTTAAAAATTTCCAATAAAAATTCAGAGAAAATATTTTTTAAATTTAGCAAACAAAATAAATAATAATAATTTATTATTTTGATTTCAGTTAAATTTCCCATTTTGGCGGATCACCACACACAGCGACACGGCTGCACTCTTCAATGCCCTCGATATGGGTTTCCTTTGAAGCTTCCCATTATTTATCTCTTATCACAATCTCCAAAGTCTTTCCTTGAAATTTCTTTCATAATTCCCTACGTTCTTTTTTTGTTTTTTGTTTATTTTTTTTTTTTTTTAAATATTTTATAACTATAACGATTAGTGCTAATTTTGAGTTCTTTATTTGTACTATAAATTAATAAAAACTAAAGAAAGAGAGTACCATTACTATTAGCCTTAGTTATTGTAAATTATACATATATATATATAAATATAAAAAAAATATAAATATATTAAAAAGAATGATTATCTTAAATGCAAAAAAATATAAATATATATAAATATTTAAGAAGAAATATTAGATAAATAAAGTTCTCTGTCTATATGTATATAATTGAGCTATCTTTTATTGATGTCCTATAAACCAAAAAATAAAAAATAAAAAAAAAAAATTGTAAAAAAGCATTTTATATTCTTTTACATTATTTTAAGATTTTTTATTACAAGTTTTGAATTAAAATATACTGGTAAACTTTATGATATTTTACTTACTATTTTCAAAAGAGAAATCCTTTAATTAAAAACCCTATAGTTATGTGATCCCTTTTTTTTATAGAAAACACAAATATTTGTTTTACATTGAAATTAATAAATATAAGTATTAAATGGAAATATTTACCTAGTTTTATATAAAAACACTAATAATAAGAATGCTATTATTATTATTTTTAGTAAAATTTTAAATAAAACTGAATGAAATTGATCTTTAGTCTCTTTAAGAATCTAATATACATATAGTTTTAACCCCTGTAATATATGCAACCGAATTGGCATTTCACTTACTGTCCGTTTCCTTGCAGACACTATATAAATCTATCTAATAGAAAGAGAATATTAAAAATTTTAGGATGTACTATAATAAATATTAATAATATATATAATCAAGTATATCTGTCTAATTCTTATTGGTTACGAAGTGAGTTCTAGATCTTAATAAATTATAATATAATAAAACAATTAAAACAGGGTTCATTTATAAAATTTAATCTTCTAGACCAGTGGTGCTCAACCTCTGGGTGGCGATTATAATTATTGAGAAATTAAGTGATTTCATACGTGTATGAGATCACTGAGACAATAATATATTTCTTATTCTCTATCCCATTTCCCCATTATATTTCTAAAATTCCTTTAGTATAGCATTATTAATAAACCAGCCTTCGGCGCTCTCCACACCTAGACGGGGGCTCCGCCCCCTTTACCCCACCCCGAGTGTCCCTATATTCTGAGCTATAACCATCTAACTCCTACCCTGTCCCATCTCTCTCACGTTCCTTCCTACATTGTACATAATTTCCCGATTGCAACCTCGATTTAAATTCTTTGCAAATATTATTTGCTCTGATACTAATTATTTTGCATTATCACTATTAATTTCAAACCCCATCACTTTTCCTGCCTCGATTATTTTTTTATGCTACTTTATATGTTATTAATTTATTTTAAAAAAACAAAGTAAACAAAATAAAAATAAAATATAAAGAGATTAGCATAACACTAAACTACTATAAAAATAATATTAAAAAATATATATTAAAATCTTACGTGAAAATTCAATTATGAGATCAAATTTTCTTAATTAAAATGATTTACTCACATAATCTTAAAAATTAATAGTGTTAAATTATACCCGTAATGTGAATGTTTTCAAAGTTTAAAAGGACAATAAGATCAATTGAGATATTGTAAATATCAATATATATATATATATATATATAGGGGAGAGTGGTGATACTTGATCCCCACTTTGGTTTTTTTCATATATTTCGGGCTATATTCTTGAATTTGAAATTCTGTTTGAACGAGTTCATGACATGGTTCCTTACATTCCACTTGGCACCAGGTTTGTAACCAATAACTTTCACGATTACGAAAAAAGTGATGTTTATTGTAATGTACTCCCAAGGATCAAGTATCCCTCATATGAGGGATACTTGATCCCTTGGAGTGGGATACTTGTTCCCGGGGATCAAGTATCCCGTCCCTGAATATTAAAATCCTGAGTAGGACTTGCAAAACGAACAAAATGCTCTAAAAATTTCGGGAAAACGTCGCTTGTCATCCAACCAGTTGCATAAGCAGATCCATCACTACCTGGGCCTTTAAGAAATTGTTCTGCCAATTCTTTCTTGGGAAAATTAAGAATGGCGGATTGTGCCCACCCGCAGCATTTATGGCAGCGCACACTGTAACAAGTTCGCCACGTTCAGCTGATGTTATTTTGCCGACTTGCTTACAACCTTTCGTTGCTAGTATTTTGGTCGGCTTATGAACCGTTGTCAATCCCGTCTCATCTATACTCCAGACGCGCTCGGGGGGAAATTGAAATCGTATAAAAACATCTTTGAGTTTTCCAAAAAATTCCTTCACGTTGGTTCTATTAAATGCTGTGCTTCTAGCTAAACTAGTAGCTTCCGATGTTCTCAGTAATAAGGTCCCATTTCTTTCAACCCATACGAATCTCTTCCTTCTTCCTTGTTCTTATCCCAAGAAGGAGGGTATATCAACTTATTTTTTGAAGCATATGCGTAAGCTAATTGACTAAATTGAAGCACAGTCATGCCGTAGTACATTTTTGCCATATCTTCCAAAAACTTGCCCAGTTCTTTATCCTGAATGCTGGTAAAAACCTGGCGCTCTTTGTAGCCTGGAAAAGCAGTCAAACCATTCGTTTATACCTACGTCCCATCTAAAACAATAGGTACTGGTATTAAGACACTATGAGCGGGGCGGGTATTTGTACCCGTTGCGGGGACTGCCACTTATAAGCGGGGCGGTCGCTAGCCGCTCATAATGTGATAATATATATTTTCCCTTATGTCACTTAAAATTACTTATTTTAAACGATAAATAATAAATATAAATACCCCCCCCCCCGCTCATAGTGTGTTAATATATAAATAATACAACAATAATAATTATCAAAATTGCCTTCTTAAAAGGAGAATCTCGTGGTGGGTGATACTTGATCCTGGGATCAAGTATCACTTAACGCTAAGGGATCAACTATCCCCCACTTAACATAAAAAATTAATAAATTGGAAAATGTCAAAAAAGTGAGTCTGTACGAAAAAGCTATGTCATTTTAAATAGCCAATAAAAGGTGCAATTTAAATGTATCAACCAATTCTTTACAACATATAACACAAGAAAATAATATGACTTACCGTTAAGTTGAAAAAAAACATTGAGGTAGCAGTTAAAAGAATATATATATTATTGGTCTATATCATCAACTCAAGTGGCTACCATTACACGGATTCGATAAATAATAACACTACCACCGAGTGATGCCAACAAAACGGCGACAAAACGTTCTAAGACGGGAAATTTCAATGGGGATCAAGTATTACCCAGGATCAAGTATCACCACTCTCCCCTATATTAATAAATTAAATTAATAAAAATAATTTATAGTTACAACTCAATAGTCGTTGATTTTGAGAACTCGACTTACACTATACCCTATAGTGGACGCTGGGGGTGGCAATTTGGGTTTTCCCAATATGAGAAAGCAGATTCCCCTACATGGCCTCTGAGCCCCTAGTTCCAAATGTTCTCCCTCCCTAGCTGTGACGTCATCCATATATAAGATGTAAAGAAAAGGGCTGTTTTTAGGGTTTTCCCGGCAATTATTCGATTTTTTCTTGCCGTAAAAACCATCCTTGGACTTCAACGAACATTTAAAAAAAAAATTGTCAAAATTGGTCCAGGCGTTATTGAGTGATGCGCTTACCAACATTTTGCGATTCATTTTTATTTATAAGACAAGATAAGTATATTTAATTTAGAGATACACTACAAAGGTTTTTTATTTAATTAATAATTACTTTATTTATAAAAAATTCAAAAATTGAAAAAAGTTGGCTCTTATTTTGATTTTTCGTTCAATGTCTCTAAAAAATAATTTTTTTTATTATTGTTTTCGAAATACGGTCCTGAAGACATTTTGAAAATTTGATTTTGGCCCGCGCTTAAAAGTATTTGCCCACCCCTGAACTAATGACAAGTACTAAGCCCTTGTAAACTAGGCTTAAATTATTACTAATACATAATTTATAGTTCAAAAATATATAACATTTTTAAAAATAAATACATTTTATTATTTTTCAATGTGAAAAAAAAAATTATGAGACATCATGGAGGTATGGAGTAACCATAACCCTTGTTTTAAAAAGTGGGGGTGGCTCCAAAAAAGTAGGAAGAAATTCTTGTCGGCCATTTTGTATACATCAAAACATTGAATTTTCCATAAGACATAATACATTTTTGTTTCAAATTTGCTCGTATGTTTGAAAGTTTTTCTTAGTTATTTCTTCTTTATTTTATAGTTTAGATAATATATTTAAAAATTTTTTAGTTTTTAATAATTTAATTTGTATTTAATATTAAATTATTTTTTATTAGATTCTAAGAGCTGTAAGGTTTACACCTGGATTTAATAGTTGTTATTTTATTTTTGTTTTTAATAATAATTATAAAGGCATTTTCTGCATATAGATGCACGAACCGACTTGGAAATAAAAGTAAAAGACAGCTCGGTGAAGAAGAATCTGAGAAAAAAATTTCTTTCCACAGGGGGGGTATGTATTTTGAATTTCTTTGATTAAATTTCAATACGGTATATATAATATTTTAGAAAATTTTCTAGGTAGTTATGTTTCTGAATACTTACAGGAGGAATTGGTAAGTAATCAAAAAAAAAATTTTTTTTGATTATTTAGCTAATTTCATCTGAAAGGATAAAAATCTACCTAGAAAATTTTCTTAATTATAACAAATTTTGGTAGTACTTCCATAATTCTTGGTTAAATAAAAAATTGAGGAATATAATAGAAATTTTGAATATTTCACATCTTTCAGAATTTCAAAAGATAGCAATTTAAGGAAGAAATGGATAGACGCCCCCCGAAGGAAAGATTGGAAGCCAACATAATATTCTTTACTATGATCAGATCATTTTGATGAAGAGTGTTTTGATAGAATGTCGCTGGTATATGTTCGATTAATGCCATTTCTCTAATATCCACAGGATTCCAAATTCAAAATTCTAGAGCCGGTCTGCTTTTCAGCATAATGTATAACAATTTATTTAAATTAATAATTTTGGTCGCCAAAAATGCAAATATACGCAAACAATTCTCGAAGCTGCGGCCAGTTTGGATTTCATGTCATTGTTACAAAAAGATCAGGTTTTCCAAACTTTACAACAATTCCCATAGCATCTTGGTACATTTGCTGCATGTTGCGAGGACTTCTTTCAAAGCTTGATGGAAGAATTACGTGGATCATATTTACCTGGATCATATTCATTGTCCTCTGAAGCTAGATAATCCAAAAGTTCTTTATAACTTTCAACTCTGGTTTTGACGTATATAGTTCAATCGGTTTGCTTCAATTTTGACGTATATTGTTTAGCTAATTTAATTGATAATTTTATATTTCTCACACAGTGTATTTCTTTTTCTCTAAAAGAATCAACAAAAGTTTTCAAACTGGTTAAATGGTGCTAAATATAAGAAAAGAATAAAAAACAGCAAAATAATTGGAAAGAATATTGCATAATAATTTAACTTACCGTTTTATAGCTAATACTATAAACAATTTGTAATTTTTTAAAAATAATATTTAAAGTACATTAGCTGGTTGAGCTATTCGTGAAAGAAAAATGATCAGTGAGTGATGATAGGTGAATGGGAAAAGAGACGACGACGATGATATGAATGATACATAATACACTCAATAGAAAAGAGAGAATGTATGAGCGCGACTGCATGCACACAAAATTAAGATAAAAACGTTTGGATGTTTGGAATTTTTTTTTTTATTGTTTTGATTAATAATAACAATAAGAAGAAACAGTAAACAAAAAAGCATTTGAGTTTCCCGGACATCTCTATATAATCATATTAAATTAAATATTTATTAAACCAGCGCATGTTTGGCTCTTTGTTGAAGGCGCCACGTCATGTGTTGTCGCGTGAGATTTGCAGTGTCAAAAAATTAATTCTGGTACATTCAGCGATTCAATCAAGCTGAAATTCTATATATATCAGTTTTATACAATTATTAATCATGTGAAAAATTATCAAACATATATCTTTATTTTTACGGTCACTTTAGAAGAAAAAAGTCAAAACGTTGTACGTAATGACCCTCTTCCGGATGAGCTTCATATCTCAAAAGTTGAGAGAAAACTACGAATTTTGAATAAAGCCCGTATACCAAAATTCATGATTCTAGCTCAAACCGTTTTTGCGTTATCTTGTTTACATACATACACATATACACAGAGACATTTTTCTCAACCTTATTAAAAATGACTCAGGGACATTCGAAACGTATAAAAACATCAAGATAGTCAAAATGATAAAATAATTTTAAGTAATATTCTATCGGTATAGATAATGCAATCGTAAAAATGCATTAAAAAAATGCATTAATCATTTTAATTGAGGTTTTGTTTTAAATAAATAGGCGTTTAATTCACTATAGGTTTATTTCGAAATTCAAGATATCTAATTGAGGACCATGTCGTCAAATATCGTAATGAAAAAATGTTGCATTTTCTGTTTTAATTCGTTATTTTTAGAAATATTAAACTATCATTTAATACTTTATTAATAATAGCAATAGATAAATAAGTATAAACAATCCTTGAATATGGTAATTAACTATACTCTTACTCTATAATTATACTTTAAAATTAAAATTGGATAATTAACCCAACTGGGTTAATTAGAACAATTAAATGTAATTTTTTTAAAAGTTATTGTTAGTATATTAAAACAAAAAAGATAAAATAGTTGATAAAATAAAATATTAATATTTTTAATTGGCGTTTTCTTTTAAATAAATAGGCGTTTAATGTTTATTAGGTAATACAAGAAATCTAAGAAGACTATGTCATCAAATATAGTAATTTTGTTCCTTTTTGCCTTTGTAGGCTTTGGAATTGGTCAAGGTAAATTTTTATAAATTTTTTTCTGTTCAATTTAAATAAAAAAATGATTAAAGTATTAATATAATTAATTAGTATTAAAAAATATAATTTTATATTTCCGAAAGAATTTATTTGATGTTGATAAAAATATACAAGTATAACATAAAATTTATTCGTTTTGATATATATAAATGAACCTCCTCTCTCATGAAGGAATTTTGTTGTTAATAATTTATTGAAATTACACCCAAGTTATTTGAATAATTTCTCGACTTTATGTTACAAAAAATTATAATAACCGAGAGTATTTTTTTACTTTTTTTAATTTATTTTATAATTTATGTTAACCATTGTTTATTTAGAAAGAAAATTCATTTTTTATTTTATTTTATGTTATTTTAAAATGTTCTATTATATTCTTTTGGCATATTATAAATTTCACATTTAAGATTCAAAATGGACAAGAAAAGACTCGCCATCGTTAATTTACAATCAATAATAAATTTTTTAATAATTTATAATTTATTTTTAAACCAATTAAAAATATTATTTAATACTATTCTTTTTTTTAGATGAGGTTGATTTTTGCTCTAAACACGCTAAAGAATATTTCGAAAAACTTCAAGATAATTGTAATTCAGGTAATATAATAATCAAAATCTTATATACATAAACAGTGTGGTGACAAAGTTAATAAAACAAATAAATTATAATGAGAAATATAGAATGAATGTTCAAAGATTTTACAAGCCAGGTATATTCTTAACTTTAACAATTGAGTCAAAATTATACATTAATTTAGACCTGTACATTTTACGAGAAAGTATGTAACTACAAAAAGTGAGTAAATTTATTAACGCATGGGTATTCAAAGACATCAATTTGGAATACGTTTCATAATTACAAACACAGTCATTAAGAAACTTGAACTTATACATCCTTTATAGTTACGAAATTTAAATTTGCATTTTCAATGAAACACCAATTAATGTACAGACTTCGAAAGATAATAAAAAAGGGAAATGAAAGACGAATATTAGGTCCTAAAATTATTTATTAGTTTTGTGGTTACCAAATAAATAATTATATATATATATATATATATCTTTGAATTTGATTTTTATTATTACAATATATATATATATTTGGATACTTCTTTCTCTTTTATTAAGTTAAAGAAAAATATAATAGATAATATCACACACACACATAATCAAAACCAAATAGTCTACAGATTGATACAGTGTAGTTCATCATCAAAAAAATCATAGTAATTAAAAATTTAATTGAATAATTCTATATAAAACATTGGTTAGTTTTAAATTATTATTTTTTTTAATTACTTATATTAAAGATTTTTTATGAGTGATACATATGTAGTGTGGTTCATCGTCAAGTGGGTAATCCGCCACTGATTCAATGGTTGGGATTGAAGTTGGATGGCTCAGAAGAGACACGGTGGGAGGAAAGTAGTTGCTGTCATTAAGGATCTTTGAGTACAGCACCAGAGAGTTTCAAATCTTACAATTAAACAATATATATAAAAATATATTCGAATTTAGATTAATTTATAGATTAATATATATAAATATATTCTATTCAGGTGCCAATAACGAGGATGTACTTGTAAAGGATGACCAAGATTATAAATGTGGAACCGTTTGGCTTAAAGGCGAATTTATGGCTTCACAATTCTGTTATCCAACAACATTAAAAGGAGTTAAACGTAATTTAATTAATTAATTTTATTAATTTTTTATAACTTGTATTTATTTTATTTTAATTTTACAGACACCAATTGTTGTCCTAAGGGATATATGTTTTACAATATCAAAGATTACAAAGTAGATGCTTATAGATGTAAAGATGGTAAACCTTACGGAAATGCCCAAACAATTTCGTGTAAGGATGCTAATAAATTAGAGTATTAGAATTAATAATTTATATTTTTTATTTAGTTTGAAAATAAATTGAAAAATAATATTGATTGATTTTTGTATAACAAATAAATTATTTACAATAAAATTACAGATTTTCGAGAATATAATTATTCCATCTGAGATTAGATTCCAAATCCAGTTTTCTTCTAGCTGACTATATATATTTATATATATTATAATATTTTAAGTTTTCTTGACTATTAAAGAATAATTATTTCATCTTTATAAATTATATTATAAAATATAGAGAAGAATAGAATCAAGATCATTAAATATTATATTATTTATTATATTAACTTATATACTATCCACAACCGCTAGCTATGAAAATTAGTACAGATATAGGTAGTTGAGCACTCTGAATATGTTGCCCATGATACGAATGGTCTGTGTATCCATTTTGTTCAATTCGAAACTATGCCAAAAAAACGGAATCCTTTAAAAATTGATATATATATATATATATATATATATATATATAGATTGGTAAATAAGAAAATAAGATTGAATTAGATTAATTTTGTTGTAAATTCTCATTAATGTCACTGCAGCGCCTCATTTTTTATATCGTTTGACATTATTTGACTATGAATATTTTTGCGCTAACAACTTTGTTTTAGATTGTGTTTTTATAATTATATTATATTATAATGTTTTTATCAACTTCGCTTCATGTCTGTCCGTTCGCTCTATTGATCTATATATTGAAATCGATTTTTCATCAACTTTAAATTAAGATAGACTTTTGAAAATTTTTATAGATATTTCAATGGATCTCTAGAAGGTATGGAAGAAATATAATTGAATTATAATTAATTAATTTTAATTCCAAGAGGCATATACACCCCAACAGCACAATCTTATGTTGTTCAAAGGTAGATTAAGTTAGGTACAATACATACCATTGAAAAGGGCCAAATTTGGGATAAAATGTTATTTTTTGTGTGAATCCAAATCTGAATATATATGGTCGTCACTTACAGGGGGTTCTCTTGCTAATTTGACGGACATGTCTTTCTTCGTTAAGACGTTCTCTTCATCTCTGTTGTTTTGCTCTATTCATGCGTTTTTTTTTAATTAGAACTTTCTATCTTTTTAAATAATATTAATTTTGCAACACTTGAACTTTCTTTTTCAATGATTTCATTTATATGAATTTATATTCATTTAATGATTAATCTCAAGTGATTGTTTTTTTAGTTCTTTGATTGAAATAAACATGTTAAACTTAAAAAATAAAAAATAATAATAAATTGTTTAAATTAATAAAATTTTAGGATATTAATAAAAAACGTATTGATGGATTTGATGAAGGAATTTAGAGTTAATTAAATGCAACAACTTAAAAAAATTGAATATTATTATTAAATTTAAAAATAAATTAAATATAGTTATTGATTACATTTAATTTTTAAAAATTAACTGTTACTATTTTTTAAAATACACTTAATAATTTTATATTATACTTATACCTAAATATTGATTAATGTGTTTAACTAATTATTTTTTTATATTTAATTTCATAATCAAAGATTTAAGTCTAGTCAAGACAAACATCAATAAGATTACAATAAAAAAATAAAGATATATTCTTTAGATTACTTTTGAAATTAATATTAATTAAATCCTAATTAATTATATTAATTGAGAATATACCGCTTTTTGTATGCCATTAATTTAACAAAAATCGACAAAAAATGTTAATACAATATTAATTTACAAGTCTCTTTTTATCACGTTTTACTTAACTTGTATTCTTGTCTGTGTGTATGCGTCAAATCTTGCAATCGATTTTTCGACGACTTCCAATCATCGGATTTTCTTGAAACTTCACCAACAGCTTTGCTCTCGATGACAATACAATATTATCATTTCTATGAGCTTCTAATTGCTACAATTTGAATGCAATAATCCAAAATTATTCCTATATATAAAAATTCAAAATGTCGGATGTAAACAAAAAAACATAAAATCCCCAACTTTATAAATATAAATATTTAGTACACATTCATTTCTTAAATTATACTTCATAAATTTAATTAATATGAGTAAACTAAAATCGATTGCAAAATTTGAAGACTAAAAAGTAGAAAATAATACTTTATAAAAAAAATTTTAAAAAACCACGTTTTACTAACGGACTAAAAAGGAGAAAATAATTTTTTTCTGAAAATCCATACTGACATACATACAAGAGATCTGATTTGAATCAAACTGTCCATAACGTAAATCGTGGGGCGCAAATATGTCTAAAATATCCTGTTTCTAATAAAAATATAGAAAATATATAAATCTCAAAATAAACATTAAAACCACGCATAATATAATTTGATGAATGAATATTGATCTTTATCAAAAATATTAAATTTAATGATCGAAAGAATTTAAATTAAAAAAAATCTATTGGACTACTAATATTATTCCCTTTTACAAGTGGTCTGATAAAAAATTTGATATTTGAAAAGTTTGATAGTATAAGTTAGTATCTTAAACAATTTTTAAATATATTAAATATACGATAAATTTTCTAATGATTAACTAATAATATTCCCTTTTACAAAAAGTCTGTTAAATACTTAATAGGTAATATTTATAACAATATGTACCTCCCTTACTATCGTCGGTCGGTAAAAATTATATCAAGAAACTTATCCTATCGTATTACTAATAATATTCCCTTCTACAAGAATTTTGGTGAAAACTTAAGCCTTAAAAAATACGATTGATGCTAAATAAAAATTAAAGGAAATCATATTTGAATAGAAAAATTATTATTTGTTGCGCCCCACGTTTTACGTTATGGACAGTTTGATTCAAATCAGATCTCTTGTATGTATGTCAGTATGGATTTTCAGAAAAAAATTATTTTCTCCTTTTTAGTCCGTTAGTAAAACGTGGTTTTTTAAAATTTTTTTTATAAAGTATTATTTTATTATTATACTAATTATATTGTTACCTATACATTTAATAATAGAATAGTGGATAATTAAAAAAAAATATTCTTTAGTCACGTTCGCTTATTTTATGGCGAACAAGCTGGTTTAAACGATTCAATAGTGGAGATTTTGAGAGCGTAAATATAAAATTTAAAAGATATATATATATATAATTGAAATATTCTATATATTATTTATAATCTCATTAATCTATTTCATTGCTTCTTTCAAATCTCTTGTGGTAAATCAAGATTCCATTTTGAACATCAATTAGTTGGAAGGTTAGCATAGTCTTAATAAATTTATTTTATTTTATTTATTATTATTATTTTATGTGGATTTCTATTCAAAAAGACCATTAATTTTTGTGTTTTTATTTTATTGATGATATGATTTTCTTGTTTTATTTTTTGTTTTATTTAACAATTTTGGTTGAATTTAATGAATAACTTCTCAATAGAGTTTTATTTTATCTCAATTTATCCTAGGAGTTCTTAACTGGTGCTCTGTGTAAGTGTTTCACATAATTAAAACAAACATTTTTTATTTTGAGAGAAAAATCTATTAAATCTATTAGATGATTGGTGATATAAATATATATATATATATCAATTTATTTATTTTGTGTTCGAATTTCTTATAAGAATTCAGTGAGCGTGGACGTAATCCAAATATCGCAGAAATTTGTAAATTTATTAATACTAATTTATCTTATCTAAAAAAATTGCTTTAAATGTTTGAATATAAAATTATATTGAATTTTAATAAATATGTATAATGAGCTATCATTAGAAAAGAAAGAGATAGAAAATAGTGTTCAATAAGCTATTAGCACTGATCTAATCCCAATCAGATACAGAAGACAAAATAAAATGTTCAATGAAAATATTTATTCATTTATATTTCCTATTTTAAATTAAGAAAAAACTAATAAAGATGATATATGTGTGAATTTTATTAGTATTCTATGGTGTGAATTTAAAAATAATCGTTCGGGCGGTTTAATATTTCAAAAATATAAATATATATAAACCTTTATTGACCTCGGGCTGTTGTCCAGTGCGGACGTGTGCCGGTCTCAGGGTTGCCCAGGATTCTTCGGAGCTCTACAGCAACGCAGGGAATACAAAACCCCACCCAACCTATCAACCCAAAATCCAGATATTAACCCTTGGTCACACAGACTAAGACCCAGAATCCCAAAAATACTCCCACCTAAATAATCTCTTGAAAATGGCGCCAAAATGGGTACCGAAACCTCGAGAAAACAATCTCAGAAAAATACGTCATTATATCCCTGATAAATCTGATAATAATAATAAATTTATATATATATATGAAGACCTTAGAGCGAAACAATGGTAAGCCACTTTTGTAGAAAATTGTTTTATTCTTAATTATATATTATTATATCTAAGAAATAATAGTTGCTGACTTTTTCCCTTTACTGATATTACATATTGAGCAAATTTGAAATATATGCAGTAAACCCAATGTTTTCTATCTTTTTTCTAAACTTTAAACTGCAATATCTCAACATTTTGATTTTGTGGTTTACCACTGTTTCGCTCTAAGGTCTTCATATGTATATACAGTTTTTAATAGTATAAGATAACATTACTTCGGTGCCTTTAACCCCTGCCTGTTACAGCTCGACGACACGTAAGTGTAATTTCATTTATTATTAAAATAAACAACAAATATATTAATTTTTTTAATTTTCAGGCGGCCGAGATTGGTTCTTCGAGATACACTTCGATCGGCACCTTCAACCCCCGACTGGTGCATATCATCAAAAAGGGAGTTTAATTTTATTTATTTTATTTAACCGTTCTGGTAATTCGTATGTCTGTTATACATATTTGCTAATATTATAAATTTTATACTTATATAACATTTTTCAAGATTTTTCAGTTTTAAATCTTTTTATCAGCTGACCTCAAAAGTGTATTTTCTTTTTATGATAAAAAATGTTATATTTTATATCTTTAGTAAGAATCTCTAACAGGTTGATGATGATAATTTACTTTAATTACTCTCCTTAATGAATTTCTTTCTTTTTGAAAATATTTCACTATAATTTTGAAAATATCACTTTTTTCTGAATTAATATATTATATTCAAAACATATAATATATATTTGTATTTAATTAATTTAATTATTCTTCAATTTTTTTAATATAATATTTATAGATGGAGAATAAAGGTAGAGTGTTTTTTATGCGTCATGGTGAGAGAGTCAATGCTATCTATAGCAATAATTGGTTTAAAAACTGTTTTAATGATAAAGGTATGTGATTAAATTTATATCTATTTTACACACTCACTCTTAAATTTTTCTATTACTATTACACCTCATTACCTTAATAGCAAATATAATATTCTTATTGTTTCGTAATGCAAAATTACAATATGAATATTTTTAATTCAAAATTATAATTATAATCGGGGATTGACTCATCATATAATAATAAATTAAATATAATATATATTAACAGATATATTTATTAGTACTTGAATCATCACCGGTTGTTCAAAAAATGTATACAAACTTTTCGAACTCAAATAATTAATTAAAGATCAAAAAGGTGTTTTAGTTGAAATAAGATATTCTTTATTTATTATTTTAATTGGATATCAATTAAAGATACTTAAACAATCATGTTTATGGAAAATAGATGTTATCAATAAAAATAATAATACTAATAAAATTCACACATATATATTTTTCAATCCC
This sequence comes from Labia minor, assembly GCA_963082975.1. NCBI lineage: Eukaryota > Metazoa > Arthropoda > Insecta > Dermaptera > Spongiphoridae > Labia > Labia minor. The sequence goes on along the minus strand of OY720344.1, from coordinate 38,681,373 downwards.
ACCTTTATTGTAATGTTTAAATTTTGATATTTATTGAAACCCATTTTATGAAATTTAACTTTATTTAAGAATAAAACCGATTTTTTTTTAAACGAGGGCAAGTCAATAAGTCTGGGACTTTTGTAATGAAAGACAGGTTTTTGGATAAAAAAATTATTTTAACTTTCAACATTATCTCCTTTGAACTTCATACACTTCGTCCAATGTTTCTCTAATTTCTTTATTCCTTCCAAAAAATAAGATTTGTCAAAATAGGTATTTGTTTGTGAGATGAATAGGAGTCAAATCTCTTTTTGCCGAGCTATTTCTTCGGGTTTGGAAACAAGAAATAGTTACTTTGGGTCAGTGGCGTACCGTGAGGTTCTTGCGCCTGGGGGCAACTGAGAAATCAGCGCTCCCTTTCGTATATAATTTAATTTTTTTTTAAAGAATATTAATGACGAATAACGAAACAGGTTTATCAGATTTTAATAAGCTTATAAATATTATTTATTGACTTACACAGAATACAGTTTAACTTTAAATATTAATTCTTCTTTTGTTCCAAATTCGCTTCCCTAATTTTGTGCCCCCTAAATTTGGCGCCCGGGGACATATGTCCCCCCTGCTCCCCCCTAGTTACGCCACTGTTTTGGGTTAAATCCGGAGAATAGGGCGGATGAGGGAGCAATTCGTATATCAATTCATGGATTTTCATGCAAATTCACTTTTTTGCATTTTCTTCTCAAATCACGAGGTAGTATGGCTATCAAACAAAAACTAAAAAATCCAGCTGGTTCAAATTTCTTAAAGTGTCAGCTGATAGTTGCCTGCTGACAGGAGGATTATTGCCATTTCACCTGAGACAGAAAATTCAAAAAGTCACGGACTTATTGATCTGCCTTCTTATTATCAATTTCATAAAATTTTCAAGATCAAAAAGACATAAATATATACAATTTTTGCTATATTTGGATAGATAATAAATATTTAAAACTTATTTCTTAATCAGAACTATATATGGTATATATAATATAAATCATAATATATAAAATATAAAATCACATAAAATAATATATAGTAGATATATAGTAGAATATATAAATGTTTTAATAAGTGGATGTGATCATTATTATTTTTTTCAGATGAATATTATCAATTTGATTTAAATTATCCAAAATCGATACCAAAATCCAAATCAAAAATAAGAATTGCAAATGATCCGCCATTAACTAATTTTGGTGAATTTCAAACAAGACTTGTTGGTGAAGCGATGGTTAAAAATAAGATAAACATTAGTCATGTGTTTTGTTCACCAGCATTACGTTGTCTTCAAACATGTATTATTTTATTACGTGCATTGGGAAAATTAAATCTTCAAGTGAAAATTGAACCAGGATTTACTGATCCTATTTTTACTGATGCATTATTGAATAAAAATGAAATTGAACAATTGGGATTAAAAATTGATCAAGAATATACTTCAATCTATTCATTGGAAGAGGTTGAAATTAAAGAAACTTTTCTTGAATTTATTCAACGTTTGGATCATACAACAAAATATTGTCTGGAAAATATAAATGATAAAGGTACAGCAAAAATAAAATAAAACAAAATATTATTTAATTTATTGATTTTTATTATTTTATTGTCAGGTAATATCCTTATTGTTGCCCATGGTTGGATGTTAAATTTGCCAATGAAAGATGATTTAGGACCAAGGAAATTTCTATCTAATGAAATGTTAATTGGTTTAATTGCTGTTTGTCCATCAGTTTTGTTTTTTGAATTGAAACTAATTCATTCACCACCACCACAACAACAACAACAAAAGAAAACTAATTCTGAAAACAAATGGAATGTTATCAATACGAATTTGATACAAATGAAAAATTTAAAAAGAGAATTGTTCAATTGGAAAAGTTTTCATGAGACATTCTTAAATTTAAATAAATAAAATTTAATTTATATTTTAATAATATTTAATAAAATGAATTTTTAATTAAGAAATTCGAATAAAATAATAAAAGAAAATAAAAGTTTTATTTTATTTTTACTTAAATATCCTCTATTAATTTAAATAAAATGTAACATAAAATAAAACATCAAAATGTATCATTATATGATGTTACTTAGCTAGATCACGATTTTCTTTCAACTTTGACTCACTCTTCATTCAATTTTATTCTCTATAATTCACTCTCAAACATGAACTCTTATGAGTTAATATCATATTCTATTTCATTTTATATTATCTTTTTTAATTCTTTGAATTTAATTAAAATAATAAAAAATTATCAAAACATTTTAAAATTTTTATATAATAACAAACTCTTATTTTCCCCATCCATTCCTATCATCAGTCTTCTTTTATCTTCTAAATCTATTCACGCACTTTCCTTAAACCCCTCTAAATATTTGTTCGCCCTCAATAATTTGTTCTCGTTCTACCTATACTTTTTTCTTATGTTTTCATCTCTCATTCGGTCTAATCTAGTGCTTCTACAACATTTTTCTCTTTTTAGAACGTTTTTTCTCAATTTCACTTCATGTCTCTTTGTCTGTCTGTCAAAAAATGGATTTTTCATCAACTTTAAATTGAGCTAAGATTTTGAAAATTTTTGAAGATGTTTAAATGGTCCCTAGAAAGTATTTAAGAAAAATAATTGCATTATAATTAATCAGCTAAATGTAATTAAAGAATAAAGGTAAGTCCTTTAGTTTTGCTGGGTTTAATTTTATTTTAACGCCTTCTGTGATATCAGAATAGATTTTCATTTTGAGAATAATTAAAAATATAAGTACCTAATTATACAGTTTACTGGGCACGGCATCGGATGCCAGTGAATTATTCACCAATAGATTCCTTTGTCAATTTCAAGAAACTTTTTCAAATAAAAAAGTGATCAGTCTTTAATAGTTTAGGGAAGAAATCTATCTATCTATCTCTGTGGATCTGCAGAACTCGAAAGTTCTTAACCACACTTCTCTAAGCATCCTTATTCTGAGCCACAACCCTCCAATCCCTACCTTCTCCCATCTCTCTCCTGTCCCTTCCTACATTATCCACCCTCCTTGGTCTTCCAAGCGGTTTCCCTACAAATATATTTTTTTTCGCCATTTTTTCCTCTCCCATTCTAGCCACGTGCCCTGCCCATCGCATCCTTTTCGATTTTATAATTCTAACTATATCTGGAGATGCATAGAGATCATGCACTTCCTCCTAAATACTTTGTCTTAGCACTATTAATTTCCAGCCCCACCTCTTTTCCTGCTTAATAATTTTTTTGTTTAATTGGATTCCTTTTGATTTTTCCCCAATTTGTCAAATTACTTATTCCAGAACTAGTAAATTAACCGAAGAAAAATGATATAAATTTTAGTATTAAATATCCAATCAGACCTTCATTTATCCTCTATGGAAGTAATAAGTACAAACAGCTTAAAAACAATTGCCCACAGTAGACCGTTGTTTTAAATTAATCTTTTTTTTATGGGAAAATAAATAATAATATCTAAAATATACAATACCATACAGATTATTTTTAGCCAACAAACCACACTCTTTGGTTTGTTCGGTTCTAGAGATAATAAGTTCAGACTTGTCCTTGAACGATACAACTTCTGCTTAAACTAAAGTTTGGGGCCGCTTGCGGTCCGTCGTAAAGCTGACGCAAGAATTAAAAAGAATCTACCTAATAATTAAAATATAAAAAAAAAAAAATTATAAAACGTTTATCTCGTAGACTAAAAAGAATAAAATAATTTTTCTATAAGCCTGACAAAGTCTATGATTGGATTTCTTAATATGAAATGAAAACGTTGGACGCATGTACATGTATTTTTCATTTGCTTTCTATCTTATTTCTATGCTATTAAATTCCATATAGAGCTATAATTTATATATATATATAAACGTATATACCACACTAAATTTCCCCTTTAACAACTAACACAATTTCATCTAATATATAATATAATCAACTGTTTTTTATTTGAGAATATGTAAATTTAAGAAAATCATAATTCTTTTAAAATTTGTTTCATACTAAGATACAAGTAAATTACAGTGAAAAATAATAAAGATTAATTTCTTAGCTCTTGAAATGTCAATTTTATTACTTAATAGAAATAGTTTATCAGTTTATGTGTTTAATAAAATTTGTACTATTGCAAAAATTTAACTTGATGTTTCATATAAATAAATAAAACTACGCCTAACGTTTTTTATTTTATATTAAGCTATTTAATCATAGGCTGTAAGGCTTATAGAAATATAGTTCTTATCATACACAGTTTATAATATTAACGAAATAATATTTGAAATACTCTAGGCCAATGACCGACAACCTGTTACTATGTGACCCATTTAATCATTTTAAATACCCCAGAAGAATATTTTAAATATAAATAAAATAAAATACAAAAGAGAAAACTATGATAACTAAGATGCACAAATATACAATATTTTTTAAAATTAATCTTGTCACTGTATGAGTGGCAGTGTTGAACTTACATGTCTATATAGTAGAGTATCAGGGCTTATTTTAGTGCAATAACAAAAAAACGTGTTTATAAATAAATGGATAAATTCCAATTTACTAAAAGCTCACTGACCCAAATCGTCTTAAAAATTAAAATTTAATTGATTTTGATGCAAATTCAGCAAAGGTTGCCGACTCCTACTACAGGCAGTTTAAAAATATCAGAAATTTATTTAATTATTTATATTAAATATAAAAATTAATTAATTAAAATGAGAAAAGTTTAATGTATTTAATATATAAATACAGTTGAATTTAAAAGAAAATTAACTAAATTTGAATGATAAGCGGAATAAGATAACTTAGTGAGAATCTACTCTCAGCAATATTACATTACAGGGGGAAATATTTTTTTTTAAAGATTTTTATCAAAGTAAATTATATGAGATTTAACTTTTAAGAAAAATCACACTAAATCGCCCCTTAGTGAGATGACTTTGTGAAAGTACTCTCCCAACCATTGTGATTTCTTTTTAGAGGGAGGCAGAAGTGTTCGATAACCCTTATTTATATAGGGTGGACCAAAAGTCCGGGAACATTTCAAATGGTTATAAAAAATATAATAAGAGATATGAGAGAAAATATGTTTATTTATTATAAAAGTACAAAAATCAGGGGTTTATTTTTTAAAAATAACGTCGTCCAAATGTGCCCCTTGTTTAGTTTGGCACCCCTGTAACCTAGTGCGGAAATTTTCCATCACCGCCCTACAAGTGTTTGGAGAAATGTTCTGACTTTCCTCGCGTATATTTTATTTTAATTCTTCAATAGACTGAGGGTTGTTATTAAAAACTTTACTTTTGAGGTTTCCCCAAAGGAAAAAGTCCATTGGGGACAAATCCGGGCTACGGGGTGGCCAGTTAATGTCACCTCTTTTGGATATGACTTTTTACCCAAAAATTTCACGAACCGTTGCTATTGAGTCGTTGGAGGTGTGAAATATGGCCCCATCTTGTTGAAACCATGTTCGTTGATTAAAACCATAGTAGTCTTGTAATGCTGGAGCAAAAAAGTTCTGTAGCATGGCAATGTATCGCTGAGTGTTGACGGTAACGGGACGGCTTCTCTGATCCTCATAAAAATACGGACCAATAATTCCACTGCCTGATAAAGCTGCCAATACAGTAACTTTGGGCGAGTGTAGAAATCACTTACCTAATATTATTTTTTTTAAACGATAAAAATTTAAATATTTATATTAAAAATAATGACGAAATATCTTTACTTATGTTTTTATTATATTAATCAACTATACTTTCTATATACAATTGGGAAATTTCATGAAATAAAAATCAATCGATCAAGAGAGTAAAATAAGTTGATAGGATCAATTGTACTGATCATACAACTCCTCTATATTGCTTAGGTGGCAACCAATTTCATAGATGCCTGTCCTTTCATAGAATTAAAATGGTCGGATGATACATGTTTCAAAAAATAGAATGTTTTCTCTATTTTAAATAAACATAACTATATAATTTATTTTTATTGTCTGACCATTTAACAGAAAATTATATAATCCATAGACATAATAATAAATAAAAATTAATTCAAATTTATACATTGCATCATTTGTTCCACTTTTTCCTTTTAATACATTTTTAAACAATGACAGACATAAGACTTTTTATATTGCATTTAAGTAAACATGTATAAACTTATGTCAAAATATGAATAGAAACCATTTTTAAAAGTTATCTTATATATGAACTACTAATTCAAGTAACACTCATTAAAATAAATATTTAACCAAATTATAAAATTAGGATAATTATGTAAGTAATTTTTTTTGAATTTCTAAAATAAAATAGAATGATAAATGAGAAACCAGGGAGTACTCATACTAAATACGTATTGTTCAATAATGATACATACAATATAATAAAATACTATTTTATTTGTTTTATGTTTAATTATTGATAAATTCATTAAGAAGAGATTGTAATAATGGATGATGATTATCGTAGAGTATTTATTTTACGTCATGGGGAAATGATTGAAAATGTTTTTGGAAAAAATTGGATTGATAATGCATTCAATGAAAAAGGTAAGAATTTTAATATTTTAATCACCTTACTAAAATTTCTTCGTTAAAATTTTTTCAAAATTTAAAATTAAAATATAAAAAAAAATATTTGTACTATTTAAATCATTTATTTAATATGTCTTATATAAAGAAAAATGAATTATATATTCTTTGAAAATGATGAAAACTTCTCTTCAAAATGTGAGTGAAATATATTATATTTATCTTGTTCTAATTATTCTAATATATGGAACTGTTTTTATATGAAATTAAAAGAATTAGTAATTAGCATTACGTGAAACATTTTAATATGTTCAAATTAAACTTAAAAAGAATATTTTTTAATGATGAAATTTCAAGTTGATTGATTTATTTGCTTTAAGCGCATTTCGGTTGTTTCACCATTATCAGAATGATTTATTAAAATTTAGAAATTAAATCTTCATAAAAGTGTTTTTAAAATTAAATAATTGTAAAAAGAAATTTTTAAATAATTTTTAAATAATATAATAATATTATTCATAGATATAGGAAAGATAGTTTACTACTTTATATGTAGAATACGTAAATAAATAAATTAAGTTTTATTTTATAATAAAAAATTTATTTTTAAATAAAATATTTATATTTTATCTAATTTTTATAAACACAAATTTTAGGTGAATATGAACAATTTGATATAAATTTACCAAGATCGATGCCAAAATTTAAAAATAAACATAAACTGCGATTTGATAGTCCAATAACAATGGTTGGCCAATTTCAAGCATTTGTTTTGGGTGAAAAAATGGCTAAAAAAGCAATTGATATCCGTCATGTTGTCTGTTCTCCAACGTTAGCTTGTCTACAAACTTGTATTGCATTTCTCAAGGGATATTGTAAACCAGACATGCCAGTTTCAATTGAACCTGGTTATTCAGATATTTTATTAAATACAGATGCCATGCCACAAGTATTAACTAATTATGAAATTAAAGAATTGGGTTTGAATGTACGTTTCGATTATCAACCAACATATCCACGTGAAATCATTCATGCAATCGAAACTTTTCATCAATATTTCAATCGACAAATTCATTGTGTCAAACGAAATATTAATGAAACAAAAACAGGTAAAAATTTATCTTTATATAAGAAATTTTATTTGTTTTAACACAATTTATATTAATTAAAGGATATAACTATTAAAATTAAAAACATTCATTTTTTTATAGGAAATGTTCTTCTAATTACTCATTTGCTGGCATTGGCTGTTAATCTACCAAATATATTCAAAATCAAAGAACCCAAATTAGAGGAATATGAAAAAATGTATACATCTACATCTTTTGGATGTTTAATTGAATTAAAAGAGAAAGAAAAAAGATTAAATTCCAATAATATTATATTAGAGAAAGAATATAAAATAAAAGAGGAAAATGATGATGATTTTTTTAAAAATTGGGAAAATATAGACACAAATGAATTTGATATGAAATATTCAAAAGGAATTTATTATGATAAAGAAATGTTTCCTAAAGTTTTTAATGAATATTATGATAAATTAGAATTGACATAAAAATTTCAAAAATTAAACTAATTCCAAAGAAATACAAAAGAATTAATTTAGATTTAAAATTAAGATAAAAATTTAATATTGTATTATTAGTTTGTTGATTAATCAACCCCATAACAATTTTAATATTTACAAATTATAAAATAATTATTCTAAAACTTAATTGGATAATAAAATACAAGGATAATTCAAATATTGGGTGTACAAATTTGCTTCCGCCGAGGCTTTATTGTGTAAAACTGGTTAAATATTTATGATTCAAAATATTTATTAGAGAAAGAATCTATATGGTATGTCCTGGCCACTACTTTCTCCCATCTTTTGGGCAGTATAATTCCACGTAAAAAAAAACTGGTTATCTTTTGAGACATTCCACAAATCGATCTAATTTTTCACTTTATAAGAATGAACAAAAGTTCTGAGGTCAGCCAGGCCATGTATCATTGACTGAAACAAGTTATAGTCAGAGGGAGCAATGTCTGGAGAATATAGAAGATGAAATAAGAATTCCCATTTAAATGTTTCCAAGTATGTTTCGACGTGCTTCGGAAAATTACTTTATCGTGTCTATCGTTTGTCTTTTAGGCTCAAATAGAGGATTAAAAAAGTTTATCGTTTGCTAGGATATATCAAATATATTTTTTTTTAATATTTAAAATTAATATTTTAATTGTATATAAATTGTTTTTTTTTTGATAAAGTTAAAATATCCAATAAGGTTGGGGAAAGGAATATAAGGAGTTTTAATGAAAAATTCAAAAATTAATTTACTTATATACAAAAATATTTATTAAAATATAAAATTAAGAATATATTAATATAATATAATATTTACATAGGATTGGAGAATAGTAATATTATATAGATTTTACATTATTTATAACAAAATAAAAATTAGATATTATATAAAAGAATAATTAAATTCTTAAATTATAATAATAATTTCTTTTTCTATTGACTACATTAATTGTTAAGTCCAGATTTCTTCTCCTGGTCCGCCGACGATTAATCGGGTGATTGATCACCGTCTCGATGTCATCCTCGTTCGGCGGAATATTTTCTTTATTTGCCATTATATCTAAAAAATTGATGTCACTACCAACTAACCTTTCCGGGGTTTCAATTCTTATTGATTCATCGTGGAAAACGTCGAAATGTCGTCTATGATAATTGAGTCCTTCTTCTATGATATTGTGAAGAACATTCCACTCCTGTTTTAAATCCATTCTGAAATCAAAAAAAACAAAAATAATTAATGATATATAATAAAATGAAGAGGACCGATGAGGGAAGCAATATTGAAGATTGTTTGGTTGTGTTGGTCAGAAAATTTCTTGAGAGCAACTGCTTGCTAAGAGAACTGAACATTGAATGAATCTCAACACATATTTTCTGTATATATACTCCCTTTTTAACAAAGGAATCCAATTTGCATGGGTCATACAGGTACCTTTTGTATTGTTATTTTGTTTTGACCCTTTGAATAGCCAAATTTTTCAGGTAAATCTTTTCAATTCAAAATAAACAAAAATTTGAAAAAAAAAAAAATATTTTTTTTCTTTCATATAATTTCATAAATATAATTGAAAATGTTTAGGCTATTTTTAAAATTTTGACATTTTGTAATATTTATGACTGTTCAATTTCTTATCTATTGTTATTATTTATTATTTTTCTATTACAAATTGTATCTATCCTTTCTAACAAAATACAAATAATTTAAAAAACTAAAATTCATTGTTAAATGAACAATCCAAAAGGAATTTCTTAATTAAAATAAAATTTTAAAAATTGTCAATGATAAAAAATTAGCTGGAGTGTCTCCACTCGACTATCTCGCAAATTTGAATTGGATTAAATAACATATATTAATTTAAATTAAATTAAATTATAAATTAAAATTAATCAATCATATTAATTAAACCAGCGCATGTTTGGCTCTTTGTTGATGGCACCACGTAACGTGTTGAAGTGTGAGATTTTCAGTGTTAAAAAATTAATTCTAGTACTTTCGGCAAATAAATCAAGCTGAAATTCTAGATATAGCAGTTTTATACAATTATTAATTATGTGAAAATTATCAAACATATATTTTTATTTTTACGGTCACTTTAGAAGAAAAAAAATCAAAACGTTTTAGGTAATGACCCTCTTCCGGTTGAGCTACATTTCTCAAAAGTTGATAGAAAACTATGAATTTTGAATAATGCCCATGTACCATATTTCATCATTCTAGCTCAAACCGTTTTTGCGTAATCTTGGTTACATACATACACACACACACAGACATTTTTCTCAACCTTAATGAAAATGATTCAGGAACCTTCAAAACGTATCAAAACATCAAAATCTCAACATCGAAAATTTTCGTGATCGCAATACTATCTCTTACGAGATAGTAAAAATAATAATAATATAGATTTTTTTAATCTTTTCTCTTTTCTTTTAATTTATAATTATTTAATATTAAGATTAGATATATATATAAATGCTATCAATTAATTTAAATTATGTAATAAATGCTAGATATATAGATATAATATTATATAAATAAAAAAAAATCATCACAATATTATTTGAATATTATTGGAAATAATTTACAGATAATATTAATATTTACTTTTGTAATTATTAACCAAGAATATTGCTAATATAATATCAGAATCGACTATGTTAACTTTCTATGGGCTGTGAACGGGTCTCTTCAGAACAATTTGACTGGCTAAAAAGTTTTTCTTCCGAAAAACCATAATCCACTCAACCCATTCCCGGAAAAACGATAAATAATCAAAAAATACAATAAAAATGTTTTTTTATTTAGTTTGCTTTGTACATTAAATACAAGAAGACAGACACCAATAGTTATATATGTAACGATGGTAAGTAATATTATCTATTTTAATGATAATTTATCAAATCTTAAATTAAATATACATACATTTTATATATAATTTATATTTTTAGTAAATTAATTATATAAATCTTTTTAACGGTATTGGAAAGTAAAAATTTGCTTCAAATACGTTAAAGATTTCCACAGCAATTTTCTATATGTATTAATTTATTTTTACTTTTCGATCTATTTAAAAAATATACTTTAATATTAATATAGCGAAATATATTTTTGACGAAAAAATACAAAAGATTTCGAGTCTCAGATATGTCTTATATGATTATACTAGCAAAAGTTTTATACACCGTATAGGTTCGATCTGTATTTGTCTCAACCTCCTGAAAAATCATCTTTGTTAATTTTTTCTTATTAAATAATAGTCATTTTAACTGACGTCTGCAAGGACATCAGCCATATTGAAATTTTTAAATTTATAATTAATATTGTATTAATCACTTTCTATATTCAAAACATTTTAAAATGTTTAGTTCGTTTTTAAATATTTTATCAAGTAAATTTGAATATTTTTTTCATCTTCTTATGGGAATCGAGTTATTTTAATTAATTTGTACCATTTTAGGAAACAAATTTTTGATGTATCATTTTTAGAATTTTAATAATTGTAATAAATAATTTAAAAATTGTATGAATTTTTTAAAGGGTCGAGTGATAGCTCGATGTTCCAGGTACTAGATTGCAAGATTTCAATTTTTCCTCGGGCAGTAATATACATATTTGAATCCTTGATCCATTTGAAATTTATAGATCATTTTTGATTAGATATATGACTTGAGATGAAAAGACAAAAAATTTATAAAAAAAAAATTGGAATAGTCTTAGGAAATAAAAGCAGCATTTTAAAAATATATTACATGAAACATTCATTTCTTTTCGTGTTCTTATTTAAAATATATTTTAATTTAATCAGTAAATTAATTATATATATATTGTATATGTTATATCTATCTATGTGGCTCAAAGATACTGGAAAGTTCTTGGCCACATAAACTACATTTCTCCAAGTGTCCCTACCCTGAGCCCTTGTCCCATCTCTCTTACGTCCCTTCCTACGCGTCCTTGGTCTTCCAAGCGGACATTTTCCAATCGGTTTCCCCACCAATATCTTTTTCCTCTCCCATTCTAGCATGTGCAGACAAAAACCTTTTTTTATATATATAGATGAGAGATTGTGATCACAAAATTTTCGATAGCGAGATTTTGATGATGTTATACGTTTTGAAGGTCTCTGAGTCATTTTCAATAAGGTTGAGAAAAATGTCTCTCTCTGTGTGTGTAGACAAGATTACGCAAAAACGGATTGAGCTAGAATAATGAAATTTTGTATACGGGCATTATTCAAAATTCGTAGTTTTTTTATCAACTATTGACAAATGCAGCTCATTCGCAAAAGGACCATTGAAGCTAAAAGCAGTTGAAAACAAATACATTTCATAAATTTGCTAAACTCATATAGTATTAATATAGTATTAATCCAAAAAATCTTCTTATTTCAACAAAATGTTATCAGTGAAAATTTTGTTAAAAACTTTAAATCTTATGATCGGATAGATAGAATCACACACCTCATTCAATACAAAAGGGGGTGGATGATCTTTTTTACCCTACTGTAATTTAAAGAGAGAAAATATGAAACACTAACTTATTAAATAAAGTAAATTTTCAAATTTACTTATTCTTAATAATCATCTATACCTACTGGCATAGACTGGTATAGACTTAAGGTACCTTAATCAATTTTGAATAAATTTTGTTTAAATTTTCTTTTTTTATCTCGTATTTAAATCATCTTTTGATAGCTCTTTATTTTTCTATTTTAATTAATTCTATTTAAACCCATTTATGAAAATATCAAAACAATATTCCAAAAAAACCTAAAATATATGATATATGTATCATCTTGATATTATCTTGATATTATACTATAAATCATATTTTATTTTCCAATAGTTTCTTTTAAAATTTTTATTTGTTTATTTTTTTCTAAATTCCATTAAAATTGATAATCATTCGTTTCTTATATTAGAAAATTCAAATATATAAATTTATTTTAAAATTTTTGCATGCTTATTAAAAATTTTTATGGAAATATTAGATGCAGAATTAATACGATTAATAATTTATAATAGAGTATACTATTTAAATATTTCAAATTTAAATTGGGTGGCTTGTATTGCTGGTTGCCTGATTTTTTTTTAATAATCATTTTAATAGAAAAATATCATATTTGTTTTTTATTTCATATTCATATTATGAATGATATTTTATTTATTAATTTATATATATATATATATATATATTTAACGTGATATATCTGCACATTACTCAAAATTTAATTTAAAATTATTTACACATTTTATTAGAATTTGAAAATGTATATATCTTCTTTTCTTCTAATTAATCTCTTTTCTATTTCATTTTTCTCATGTCATTTAATATAATAGGATATATTATATATCGTACTCTATAAATATATTTCTATTTATTATTATTATTCTATTTTTTAATATTTTCTATTCAATATGAGTTAATTTTTTTAATATATATTTGGATATTATTATTCATTTAAGTAAATATAATTTTTTCATTTTCAATTTGAAGTGACTTTTATTCTAGAGACGCCCAAACGGCAGGGCTAATTTATTTTCTTTTTTTCTTTTATCTTGTAATTTACTGTTTAATTTATCTAAAAAAATGATAAATTCTGATAAATATTTATTCTTTCAATATCAATTATTTTCTGAGAATTCTACATGATTATCAAAATCAAAAATCAATTTAAATTTAAATAGAAATCATTTTAACATTCTCTTTTAATTATAGATAATAGAATAGGTCAGTTTTTAATACTTTCATTTATTAAACAAGAATTTTATTATGTGTCTTTGAAATATATCTAAATATTATTATTTCATTAAAAGTTATAATAACGAAAAATTAATGTGTGATACATTGATTAACAACAGTTTCAAAGTATTTTTAATCTGCATTAAAAAAAATACAACTGATTATAAAGGCAGATATTTTATTAGAATGAATTAATTATAAATTTGGAAATAATTTTAAAGCTCGGAAGCTTCTATTAGCTAAATAGCGTAGGCGTTACGTTATATATATTATATATTACTCGTATTCTATATTTCCTATTGTATATATCTCGAGACAACTCACAATATATTTACTTGTTTTTCTTATTTTGATTTCAAGCAAGAGCTATTGAACTAATATATATATTTTCATGTTATCTTTTTTATAATTACACACAAAAAAACATCTGATCAGTTAATTTAAGAAATATTTCAGTTAAATAGAATTTCTATACTGAATTTAAATTTGAATATAAGAAATAGAAAAATTCGTAATTCTTAAATGTTATACCATTATGTATTGCTAAATATACATTTATGTAATATTTTAAGTGTTTTATTTGGAATTTTTCAATTATCACTTGTAAGTATATTGAATTCCTATTTATACACAGACAATGTGTAATTGCAATTGCCGAATCTCCTATTATATTTAAGTCGTCTGGGTAACCTAATATTTTACAATTGATTTCCGCATCTTATTCTTTCTTTAATACCTTCAAGACAAATTGAAAGATCAAAATTTGAAAAAGTTTATCCGGATGTATTGAGTCATGCGTAGGTTTTACTAAAGTCTACAAATAATTAGTGAATTCGCGGTTTTTTTTTAATATCTGTCATAATGGAAATATCTTAATTAATGTTGATCGATTTGGCCTGAACTCCCAATGATATCTCCTAATATTTCCTCCGCCTATGGTTCGTAAGTATTGTATATGTAATAATAGAGAAATAGAGTATAATATTTCTTTATCGTTTCATTTTGATTATTTTCATTGCTTGATTTTTATTGAACATTTTTAATTATAATGAAATTTGAGAAAATGCAAAGTTAGAGACTTGAGACAATTTATAAAAATAAAATTAACATAATTATCGTTATAAAACTATAGATAAATTAACAATATATACATTCATTAATAGTATTCATTTAAATTAATTGATTTATTTGTTTTGTTATTATTAAGTTCATTTATTAATTTTTTTAGATCATAATTATTTTCTTCCCTTAAAAGAAACTTATCTAATTCTGTGGTGCTAGGGGATTTGAAAATTATTCGTCGCAATATGAAGATTTCGTTTACAGTTTCTGTCATGTCCGACCTCCATCCAACAGTTATTTTTTTCTCTCAAGTTTCTTGCTTCTCTTATTCATCTGATCTATATATTTAATTTTTTTTTGTGATTCATTATAATAAAATTTAAACAAATAAAAATTTTCACTTTGTTAATTTATATAAATTTCAATTTAAACTGATTGTGAGTCATACGCTTTGCCAATACTCTGAATAATTTGTGTACAGAAATATTGAATGTTCTTAACGAGATTTGATATAATGTTGTCCGATTTGTCTTAAATCTGAATTAGAAGAAAATTATAAATTGCCTCCTCTTCCAGCCCAATTCATTTACCCATCCATGTTGTATAAGGCATCTTAATTTCTTAACACTACGTTTTTTACCGACCCACGATAGTAAGGGAGGTATTGTTTAAATTTAAAATAGAGGGAGAGAAAGAGTTATATTCTATATATCAGTATTTTTTTCTGAATTTAATACCAAGTTGATTTCAAAATTTTCCATTCTTAATGCATCTGATTAATTACATATGTTAAGATTTAAAAAAATTCAAATATTCTAATTTTTAAATTTATATATAATTTAATATTATTTTTTATTAATATCATATCAAAAATAGCATTTATTAAAAATTAAAATTAAAAAAAGAAGCTTATTAATAAAAAAATATAATAGAATACAATAATTTTGATTTAAAAAATACTCAAGATATAACATAAATATTTTTAATTTTATTTTATTTATAATATACATATATGTAAGACCAGGCTGTGACGTCATGAATGGCTGGATGACGTCATATAATTTTAATTAAGAAAAAACTAATAAAGATGATTTTTATCGAGTATAAAACCAATGCAAAGTGAATGATTCGTGATATGTAAAAAAAAATCTCCTCATGTGAAAGTTGGTGTAAAATTATTAAGTTTATTTTAAAAAATAGTAACAGTTAATTTTCAAAAAAAACTATATTTAATTTATTTTTAAATTTAATAATAATAATCAATTTTTTTAAGTTGTTGCATTTAATTAACTCTAAATTCCTTCATCAAATCCATCAATACGTTTTTTATTAATATCCTAAAATTTTATTAATTTAATCAAATCATTATTATTATTTATTTTTTAAGTTTAACATGTTTATTTCAATCAAAGAACTAAAAAAACAATCACTTAAGAATAATCATTAAATAAATATAAATTCATAAATGAAATCATTGAAAAAGAAAGTTCAAGTGTTGCAAAATTAATATGATTTAAAAAGATAGAAAGCTCTAATTAAAATAAGTTGACCTGTGGCCAGGTCCGAACCGACCGACGGTTTGAAATAAATTAATTTCCAGCTACAGAAACAATTTCAAATAATTTTCATATATCTATTAATGTAATAAAAAACAGATATGGATACATAAATAATAAATATAAACATTTTTAATTTTATTTTATTTATAATATATATGCAAGACCAGGCTGTGACGTCATGAATGGCTGGATGTCGTCATATAATTTTAAATCAAGAAAAAACTAATAAATATGATTTTTCTCGAGGATAAAACCAATACAAAGTGATTCGTGGTGATATATAAAAAAATCTTCTTTGGTGTGAAAATAACCCTTCCCTTCCTATCGTCGATCGCTAATACTACCACTTCCGGTTTCCGGAATTGCACCAAAGGTTGATCAATTCATCCCACTGATGCATTAAGGAAATATACCACGGAAGGACGGACAGACGGACGGACAGACATCATGCTAAAAATACTTTTTTCTGTTTAGAAAATGCATGATTCGTGGAGATATGTAAAAATCTCCACATGTGAAATTTCGTGTGAAAACAATACCTCCCTTACTAGATTTTTTACATATCTCCACGAATCATGCATTTTGTATTGGTTTTATCCTCGGGAAAAATCATCTTCATTAGTTTTTTCTTAATTTTAAATTATATGACGTCACCCGGCCCTTCATGACGTCACAGCCAGCTACTACTTATATATTATAAATATAATAAAATTAACAATATTTATGTTATATCCATATCTGTTTTTATTGCATTAATAGATACATTTAAATTATTTGAAATTGTTTCTGTAGCTGGAAATTATTTTACTTCAAACTGTCGGTCGGTCCGGACCTGGCCACAGGTCAACTTATTATTTAATATAAATATGTATAAAAGTACAGCACTTAAAAATAATAATAATAATAATTTAATAAATATATTTTATTTTAAAAAGTAAAATATATTAAAAAAAGAAAAATGATAAACGTTTTTTATAATACTAATTTATCTTTTGATTTAATAATTTATCCTCACCCTTAATTAGAATTATCATTTAGAATAGAAAATAGGAGGGGAAAAATGGTTAATCGCTCTTCGGAGAGAGTTCAAGCTGGTAGAAATAAATACAAGAATTGAAAAGATAATGTTCTAGTATAAAATTACAGAATATATTTAGTTATAAGATTGTGTAAATACATACATAATTAAAAGTTAAGTTAAGTTAAGTAATTAATAATTGAATGGGGATTTCTATATGGCACTTAACCTTCTTGTAATATTTTTGACTATCTCGATGCCGAGAGATTTTGATGTTTTTATACGTTTTGAAAGTCCCTGAGTCATTTTCAATAAGGTTGAGAAAAATGTTTGTGTGTGTATAGACAAGATTACGCAAAAACAGTTTGAGCTAGAATCATGAAATTTGGTATAGGCCTACGGGCATTATTCAAATTTCGTAGTTTTCTATCAACTTTTGAGCTCATTTGGAAGTCGGTCATATCAACCACGTTTTCATTTTTTTCCTCTAAACTGACCGTAAAAATAAATATATATATTTGATAGTTTTTAAATGATTAAAAATTGAATAAAACTGCTATATATATAGAATTTAAGCAGGTTAATGCCGATCTTTCACTCCTTCACAAATATTTCAATATGTAAATTAATTTCATGACAAGTGCCTCTCTCTGTGCAAAAGTGTACAAAGCACGAAAGATCCTTGAATACTTTTTTGAATTGTAAATGAGATATATATATATATATATATATATATATATATATATATATATATATGATAGTTATTAAAAAGTAAAAAATATATTTTATAAATAAGAGCTTTTGACTTGAATATTTTTATATTTATTTAAACATTATATATATTAATATGTGTATATTTTATTGAACACTTAAAGTTGGGCTACATTGTGCTGCTATCTATTGGTCATTCCTGTAATATAGAATTTCAAAAGAACTTAAATTGTCGCAATGTTATATACTAGCGTATACTAGTAATAATTAATTTTATAAAACATTGATTTTGTGATCTAAAATTAATATTTAAATACTTCATTTAAAAAATGTTTGAAAACAAGTAATTAGCTTAATACTTAAATTGATTAAATTTTTACAAGGTATAAGTTTTCAAATTACTCAATTCTATTGTTAATAAATAGCTTATTAATAGTCCGACCCGCTTTTTATATCTATTTCTTTCTCCCTAACGGTATGAATAAATGAAAAATATATAATATATATATAAGAATATTTAGGATTGGGTATTACTTAAATCAATTTCCTTTCTCTGTAAAATATTGTTATTTACATTTTTAATATAAATCAATTACATATATTTACAATATATCTATCTATCTATCTATCTATATATATATATATATATATATATATCGATTCTTAAAGTTGTTATATCCAAAATTTTATCAACTTATAATGTTTCTCTAATAGTTACGTTTATATAATATATTAACAATTCCAGTTATCTTATCTTATTATACGAGTACAAATTGTTTGTTTGTTGGTATATATGTAAATGGGTTCTCAGAAATCGCTCTAACGATTTTTTTTAAATTCACCAGAAATAGTATTTATAAAGAAAAATTGAGTTTTATTGATCACATCTCTGGGAAAAATCATCTTCATTAATTTTTTCTTAATTTATATGTATATATGTGACGTCACAGCCACTGCTTCTTATATCTTATCTATCTATATATCTATATATCTATATATCTATCTATATATATATATATAAAAGGCAATGTATGTGTGTCTGTCAAATACTCAAAAACTACCCGTCCGATTACGGTGAAACTTTCAGGGATTGTTGTGGGCATCCCAGGGAAGGTTTTAGTGTAGTTAAATCCAAAATTATATAAAATAAATAAATAATACAATTTAAATTTGAAAACAAGTGTTGCCGGTTGTCTAAATGCCAGGGGCTCTTATCCACTTGCCCTTCAACTGAGTTCAGTCAGTCAGTTGGTCGGTGTGTGCGTGCGCACTTATACCTTGGCATCTACCAACTATATTAATAGCTTCCCAACGCTGTCAAAATCAAATCAGTAAGAGAGTTTTCTATTGCAATTATCATCATTTTATTAATTTAATATAAATATCATCAATCTAATGTTAATTAGATTTAATTAGTAATATTTTGGTAAAAGTCTATTTTTATGGTTACCATGGTTACATTGAAAAATTTACAATAAATAAATAAAAATAATTGGAAATCTTAATTTTAATTAAAATTAATTTGATAAATTTTATTAATATTTTTAATTTTTTTTAAACTGTCAAAAATAACATACACATAATAACAGTTGTAATAAAAATAAAAATATGAAAGTTTCACCATCCCCTCCTATGCCACTTGGCAAAATTGTCCACCCCTCTCTCCCTCTTGGGGTAACGAAGAGGTATATCTCTGGGTATTTCCCTGGTTTTTTTTTAAAACAATTATTTTTAGAAAGTCTCTTTCATACACTCTGCCATGTGCTCAAACAAATAACTTTCTATATTTCAGTATCATAATACATCCAATATAAAAGCATAAAAAACAAGCATTTTTATATTTATATTATATATATTACAATATCTATTCTAAAAATAAAATTAAAAATATTTATATTATATTCATATTTGTTTTTTGTTTCGTTTTTATTCTGCAAAATATTGTTTTTTTGATTTTTTGTTAAACTAAAAGTGAAATATTTGTTGGAAAATTATTTCTACTTTATTAATTGTTAATAGTTATTACATTTTAATTAACAGTTTTCGGAATAAGTATATTCTCTTGTTATAGAGATTGTTTGTCTCACAAGAATACCTACAGGTAACAATTTCTATTACTCTCTCTTTAGCTAGGTAACAACTTTTATTATTTTCTCTTCCCTCCACACTTTTGTAATAAAATAACAATCCCGTCAAAACGAAAATTTGTTAAAATAGGAATTTTAATAAACTAAGGACAATGCCGGACAGCGGTCCCTTAAATTCAAAATATGTATATATTTAATACGTCAGTGTCCGTCCGTACGCAAAAAACTCCAGAGCCTAAAATACAAGGAGTAAGGTAACCAAATTTTTCTGAGGTGAAGGGTACCTCAAATGATGAAAAATAAAAAAGAAATTAGAATCTTAGGTAACTCCTGAGCTGAGCTGCGTGTGTTCCATTTTCCAGAAATATATATAAAGGAGAGTGTTTGTATGTATGTAATTTGTTGCTGTCATAGAAACAGATATATATATAATTAGAACCTCTCTCTCTCCCTCTATTTAAAATTTTAAAAAATGGAGTGTTCTAGCCAAATTAAGAAATTTAAATGCCTTATGCAACATTGTTAGGTAAATGAATTGGACTGGAAGAGGAGACATGTGATTAGAGAAATTGGGAAAAAATCAACCGAAATGTAATTAAACAAAAAAATGCAAGAATTATGATTCGAATACGAATGGCGGAGATGGCATAACGAGAAATAATGTCCAGATATAGTTAAGGTTATAAAATCGAGAAGGCTGGGAAGGGGACGTGGTTGGAATTGGAGAAACTAGAAATTGGGAGAAACCGATTGGGAAACATCCGGTGGAAGACCAAAGATCAAGGTGGGTGGACAATGAAGGAAGGGACATGGGAGAGATGGGACAGGGTAGGATTTGGTTGTAGCTCAGGATAGGGACTCTTAGAGAAAAGTGGATGCTGCGGCTAAGAACTTTAGAAAACTGTATAGACACCGAGTTAGATAAATATAACATATACAATAATGATATATAATTAATTTACTGATTAAATTAAAATATATTTTCCAAGAAAACAAATATATGTCTTATCTACTTATACTGATTGAAACAAAATGGATGAAAACCTTTTACATACAGACTTTTTCAACCAAATACTATGTATCACTCGGGGGTACAGGGGGCGGAGCCCCCGTCTAGGTGTGAAGAGCGCCTGGAAAAATAAAATTAAAAATATTTATATTGTATCTATATTTGTTTTTTATTGTATTAATAGATACATTTAATATATAGAATAAATCGGAAATTGAGTTATAATATATAAATATTATTATTAATTAAATAAAATATTTAGCTCGAAAAAATATTTTTTCCATAATTATTAATATATTTCCAAAATTTTTCGTAGTCATGCAAAAATACAATATAATATGTTAAAAGAAAATGTTATTGAATAAAACCATAGAAAAATTATATAAAAAATTTAATATATTTCAAAAATATGAAAATCAAAGTATCAAACGCTAATACATATTTTGACATGATTATTGGTGTTAATGCAACCTAGGACTATTAGGTATTCATAGTAAAAATTACAGGTTTATTCTTAAAAAAGATCTATTAAAATTTACAAAAATAAAAACGTCAACTTTTCGTTATATTTGGGGAATATTGCTTATGGGAAATTAAATATATATCAAAAATAAAATTTATAAACTTGAAATATTTAACTATTTAATTAGGTAAATTTTAAGATTAAAACTGAACATAACTTAAAAAATATATTTACACAAAACTAGGACTAAGAATATTTCCCTCGTTTTACTAAATTGTTTGACGAGGTTCAATTTTTCACTGTTAACTAAAGGTAAAATGCATGTTTTTGCTAAGTGGTGCAGGACTCATAATCGAATTTATTTTATTCGATCCGTTTTAAAATTTGAAAAAAAAATTCAATTACCAAGACACTTCAGAGAAACTATGAGAGATAAAAATTAATTAAAGTAGTTAATGATAATTAAAAAAAATATTAAGATGACTAAACATGCCACAAACATCAAAGATAACCGCAGTATCTTTTATTAAACGCCAAAAACTTAGATAAATGATATATAGAAAAGTATAAATTATCCCGGAGATGTGTGTGTGTGTGTGTGTGTCAGGTAATCTCATAAAGATTCAATAAGTTTTTATTTTATTTTAATTATATTAATTATTTTAAAATATTATTATTATTTAATAAATGAATTATTTACAAAAATGCTTGAAAACGATTGCGTTTCTTGTATTTATCATATAATTATGTTAAAATTAAATTTAAATAAGTTGACCTGTGGCCAGGTCCGAACCGACCGACGGTTTGAAGTAAATTAATTTCCAGCTACAGAAACAATTTCAAATAATTTGAATATATCTATTAATGTAATAAAAAACAGATATGGATATAACAAAAATATTTTTAATTTTATTTTATTTAGAATATATATGTAAGACCAGGCTGTGACGTCATATAATTTTAAATTAAGAAAAAACTAATAAAGATGATTTTTCTCGAGGATAAAACTAATACAAAGTGCATCATTCGTGGAGATATGTAAAAAATCTCCTCATGTGAAATTTGGTGTGAAAAAAAGTCGAATTGGCAGTCGTGGGACTGGCCGACAGAAGTGAAAACTTGTGCGTAAGAAATTTGAAAGCAGACGGAATGCGCACCAGCTTCACGAGAAAAATGAAATTTATATACGTATATATATATATATATAAAATTCATAATTATTTTTTTCAGCAAACTGATTATTATTACAAAAATATTAAAAATACGATGTGTATGAATATATATATATGTCTGTCTGTCTGTCTGTCTGTGTGTGTGTCTGTCAAATACTCAAAAACTACCCGTCCGATTGCGATGAAACTTTCAGGGATTGTTGTGGGCGTCCCAGGGAAGGTTTTAGTGTAGTTAAATCCAAAATTAATTTATCCAAAATTAATTTAAATAGTAATATTTTGGTAAAAGTCTATTTATGGTTACCATGGTTACATTGAAAAATTTATACAATAAATAAATAAAAATAATTGGAAATCTTTTCAACTTATTATTTTGATAAATTTTATTAATATTTTTAATTTTTTTTAAACGTCCAAAAATAACATACCCATAATAATAGTTGTAATAAAAATAAAAATATAAATCACAATGTAAGTAAAATATTGAATCGTTTTATTTATATTGTTTCAATTATTGTTTGAATATTTATTAAATTTATATATAGATTAATTTACATGTTTAAATGTATATTTAATAAATTTATTTATTGATTCTTAATATTAATAATTCCAATTACTTTCTTGAAAATTTTTTTTATTTAAAAGCATATTCAGCATATCTCGCAAATTTGTTCAGCATATCTCGCAAATTTGAATTGGATTAAATAACATATATTAATTTAAATTAAATTAAATTAATTCAATTATAAATTAAAATTAATAAATATTATTTATTAAACCAGCGAAAGTTTGGCTCTTTTTTGATGGCACCACGTCACGTGTTGGCGCGTGAGATTTCCAGTGTTAAAAAATTAATTCTGGTACTTTCAGCGATTCTATCAAGCTGAAATTCTATATATAGCAGTTTTATACAATTATTAATCATGTGAAAAATTATCAAACATATATCTTTATTTTTACGGTCACACACAACACACACACACACACACACACACATATTTAAAAATTAATTTATTAAAATATATATTATATAATATATTATATATAGTATATAATTTAATATATATATATATATTCTGAAATTAATTTTAAATTATATAAATATATTAGAAATTAATTTAATATAATTTAACACATAATAATATATTAAAATATTTTATTTTATATATACATAATTTAGTAATACTGATTATTAATGTAAATATAAATAATAATATTTAATATGGCAAATATGTAAAATTTTGTAAAGAATGTATCAGAAGGTTAGTGTCTAACATTCTGGCGTATTGCGCATGCGTATATCGGTCGGGTCGTTTTGGAACGGTCGCGTCGTTTTGGAACGGTCGGTCGTTTTGGAATCTCACGCGAAATCTATATTTTTTCCCCATCCCGCAAAAGTGCTCAACGCCGCTAAAGAAGTTTTCACTTCAATAACCCTTCCCTTCCTATCGTCGATCGCTAATACTACCACTTCCGGTATCCGGATTTGCACCAAAAGTTGATCAATTCATCATACTGATGCATTAAGCAAATATACCAAATTTCATCAACATCCGTTGAACCGTTCAAGCTGTACACATCTATGCGGACGGACGGACAGACATCATTCTAAAAATATTTTTTTCTGTTAAGAAAATGCATGATTCGTGGAGATATGTAAAAATCTCCACATGTGAAATTTGGTGTGAAAACAATACCTACCTTACTATCGTGTCGGTCGGTAAAAAAAAACCCTTGAAAATTTGGAGTTATAAATTTAAACAAAAGATTTTAATAAAATAATTTTTTTAGAAATTCATTATAAGTCTCAATGAATGTGTGTATAAATGAGGATAAATTGGTTAGTTTCAATAACTTTTTTTATAAACTTGGACAAGTTGATTCTTGAAATTTTAAGGTTTTTAGAAGAAATAAAAAAAGTCTTTCCCTAAGCCATTTCCATGAATCCATTTATCATATCGAAAAGTTATGTCATTAAATATTTTGTTAATTATTATTAATTAGTAATTTATTTATTATGTATATTCAAAAGGAATGGTTTAGAGATATTTTGTGAGACTGAATATTGAACTACTAGGTCGTTTAACAACAACTACTTGTGAATGAGTAGGTATTTTTGAAAACTCAGAAATTTTCAATTTAATTTGATTAAATAAAATGTTTTTAAATTAAATATATAAATTGTAAATTTATCTTTTTCTGAAAATTTGATCATTACAATATTTAAATTAAATTAAATTATAATGAGGAGTAAACGAAAAAAATGACAGAAGCATCATCTGCTTAGACTTTTCAAAAACAATTCTATGAATTATAAAATAATACTGTTTGGAAATTATGTATTTATGTATGTTTGGCTGAATGAAAATAGTCAAGATAAGAAAGACTACCAAAACTGAAATATTTTTATAATAAAAATATAACAATTTTATGAAAAAAAAATTATTTCTCAAAAAATTACTTATTTTAATAAATAAAGCTACAAATGGAGTACAAAGAAAAATATAATAAAACAATACCTCCCTTACTATCGTCGGTCGGTAAAAACTGACTTTGATTCTTTTGGATATAAAATATAAGGCTCAAAGAATTAATTATGGATATTTTTCTTTATAATGTCATTAATTAAATTAAAAGTTAAAAAAATATTCTTCAAATTTTCTTTTTTTCTTTTCACTTTTTAATATAGACTTTTTACCTTTATATTTTTTTTTCATTTTATATATATAATCCGAAACAATTTCTTATGAACCATTTAATATATTTCATGCAACGTAACATTAAATCAAATGGATAATAGAACAAAACGAATAAAAGAAACAAAACAAAAAAAAAAGAAAATATATGAGTGTATATATGGATAGAACAGAGAAGAGTGAGAGAAAAAGAGATTGAATATATAAATAAATCATTGCATAAAAAAATATAATACAATTTCAAAACAGAAAAGAAAGAATAAAAGATAGGAATTTCATATAAGATCGAGAGGATTTTGGGAAAACATGAATCATGGTTATTAATATAATATAAATGATAAAAATATCACCATCATTTATTTTTTATTTTTCTTAATCTTAATTATAATTAACATATATTTCAATTGATGAAATAAAGTGATATTAAGTGCAGTTACAAAGTCTTTTTTTAAACATATAATTTATAAAAATCTAATGTGAGCATCATTCACTATTCGTCATTTTAGGATTTTTATTGTTTCTTGATGATTATTTTCGTACATATTTTATTAGTGAATGCAGTCCTAAACTCAAAGAGGGTAGGGCTGATCAAAAACAAATAATTAAAAAAAAAATATTATAATTAGCAAAATGAGAAAGTGATAGTTATTTAAAACTTTCTGATATTTAAGGAATATATATTTTACATTACTTTTACTAAAATCGTTATAAAATATTTTTGTTAGAATTGCAAAAAAGTACAAAATCAATGATATAAAGTGGCACATCTGGTTATATGATATATGCATATAGTAAATACAAATTTTTTGTTTAGATTTCGTTTTTTAAAGCATACTGTTTATATAAAGACATATACACACAGATCATTTAACAGAGAATAGAAGATCAAGTATTTCTGCTGAAAAATTCGAAGTTTTAACTGAGCGCAATACTTTCTCTTACTAAATACTATATATATATATATATATATACGAGGGCAGGTCAATAAGGCCGACATTTTTTTAATTTCCCGTCTCTTAAATGAAATGGCAACACTGCTCCTGTCAGCAGAGAACTATCAGCTGGCTTGTCGAAATTTGAACCAGCTGGGTCTTTTAGTTTTTGTTTGACATCCAGTAGACTACCTCGTGATTTGAGAAGAAAATGGAAAAAAGTAAATTTCCATAAATTGGGATAGGATTTCCTCCCTCATCCGCCCTATTCTCCGGATTTAGCCCCGAGTGACTATTTTTTGTTTCCAAACATAAAGAAATGGCTCGGCGGAAAAAGATTTGACTCCAACGATGAAATCATCTCACAAACAAATACCTTTTATGATGTCCTCGACAAATCTTATTGTTTGGAAGTGATAAAAAAATAATGGAAAAACGTTGGACGAAGTGTATAGAGCTCAAAAGAGACTAAGTTGATAAATAAAATAATTTTTTATCCAAAAACCTGTTTCATTCAAAAAGTCACGGACTTATTGATCTGCCCTCGTGTATATATATATATTTATATAGAAAAATAGATAACTAAATCTCCCATTTGTTATATCTATATGTGAAAGTGATAATACAACAATCATCTTTGATATATTATAGATAATTGACGGAACACGTTAATCGCAAGGGTGGGAAAATCAATGTATTGGCAATTTTATATTGATAGGGAATTGGTAGAAGATCATATTGGCTCAGATTAAGGATAGTTGGAGGAATGTGGTAACTTTGTCAAAAAACTTTCAAGTTCAGTGGAGGCAGTAGATAAAAGTATTTTTGGAAATTTCATTTCATTACAATTACAATTTAATTAACTAAGATTATTTTATTGATTGTATTTTATATAACTTAATAGATATTGATACAATATTCTTTGCTTTTAAAAAAAAATACATTCCTTTTTTTTGTTCCATTCCATCGCTCTTTAGAGATTTGTAAGTTTAATATTACCCATGCACGTATTTGTCCATTATTGTTATTTATTTATTTATTTATTTAAGAAGCAATATTGGGTCTTGGGTTTGGGTGGGAACAGCCGCCAGGACCGGGCATCGATCCCCGGGCGCCACAGGTGCTGTATCGCCGGGAAACGCCTGCGCACCACCCAACGTTCTAGCACAGAGTATCCCTTTGCCAGTCGGGTGCCGTCTTCGGGGGGTCACCACCGTCTCCGGTATAACAGTCCAATACACCACCGACCAATAGAAAATATAACAAAAACAAAACAAAAAAAAAAAAAAACCGAAACAAAAACAAGACCCTCGTATATCGCACTCACTCGCCTTCATCATTGGACACCCACCCCGATACAACGGACAACCGGTGACCGAAAAACAAGACGCGACGTCTCTTATTTTATTGTCCGCGACGCGAATCACGGTACATGCGAAATTCACCGGGCGGAGAACACTAAGGTAACTGACAACCATCAATAATTACAATATTAATAACAGATATTTTATAATAATTAAAAAAAAAAAATTAATAAAATAAACAATAACAACAAAATTTTAAAAAGAAAATATTTATTTAAATAAAATTTTAAAATAAAATATTTAAAAAATTTGATAATAAAATTGAATTATTTAATCATATTATATTAAAAATAAAAAATAAGCTCATTAAGATAAATAAAATTAAAAAATATTAAATTAAAAACAAACAAAACCGAAATTAAATTGTAATTTATACCTAATAAATTAAATTAAAAATATAAACAAATTTTTACTGATATATTATTGGCAAATTTCATAATAACTAAAATATTATTAGATTTAAATTAATTGAAAATCTCACGAGGGATAAAACTAAAAAGATAAAATTGTTCAAATAATACTAATATATTGAATCTTCGAATTGATTTAATATATGATCACTTCTAAAATATCAAATACACAGAAGTTTTTAGTTGTTTTGATTTCCTAGTCAAAAGAAAAACATTTTAAAATATCTTACTCTTCTATAATCCTTTTTGTCCTCTAACGACGGACCCGATATTGCGTACCTAAATTTATTTTTATTCGATTGGTTTAATTGAATACATATATATATATATATATATTAAATATATTAATTACTTATTTAGTAATCGTAGAAATAACCAGAGAAATTAAATTCTAATTTATTGTAATTTTAAAACAATTATACATAATTATGTTGAATATAATAATATAATTATATATATAATAATAAATTTGTTTAACAATGAAACAGAGACCAATAGCTGCATTTAAATTATAATTATGAATTTTTTAAAACACGAGGCAAGCGTTCTTGCATTTTAAGGTTAGTTTCGTATGCAAAACCTTAAGGATATGCTTCACTTTATTTTCAATATATTATGTTTTATTTAATAACAATTTCAATCCAAAAATTAAATTCAATAGTTGATACTAGAAATTATATTAATCAGTTTGAAATATTTAATTTATGTGATGATTATACATTATTAAGGTCATTTACTGAAACAAATATCTTATTTTTTCAGAAGTGGACCGGGGTGGCCCATTACTAAAAATACGATTAATTTTTTTTTTACTAAAATAAAATAAATGCGATGTATGCTAATTTTTTTTGTTTTAAGGGTCTAGAACAATTTTATTCAGTAGAAGATCACGTGGCCAAATACTGAGATAAACATGGCTAATCACTAAATCTTTACAACTTAAATTATATTTTCCTCAGATTCCTTTAGATAACTAAATTTTATGCTGATAATAAATTGTGTAAATAGATTAATTCCCAATTTATAAACATTATTAAATTTATAATTTTATTTTATGAAATTGAATGAACAGCAATTTATTATATTTAAACAATTTTAATAA
Organism: Labia minor; assembly: GCA_963082975.1. Classification (NCBI taxonomy): domain Eukaryota; kingdom Metazoa; phylum Arthropoda; class Insecta; order Dermaptera; family Spongiphoridae; genus Labia; species Labia minor. The sequence continues at coordinate 38,651,926 of OY720344.1, read as the reverse complement.
AATATATTTATTATTATATTAGTATGAATAATTATAATTATATTAAATTAATATTATTAAAATTTCCAATATATTTTTTAAATTATATTAATAGAAAGATAATCACATTTCGATTGCATTAACTGACCTTTCTTGTTTAAAAACCGAGCGTTTAAATAGATAAGGTGGGATAAGGATTGTAAACATATAGAAACAAACTGTAAATATAAAGAATAATTAAAATAAATTATAAAAAATTATAAAAAATTATAAAAAATATTGATAAAACCAATCCTTAGTTGATTTTATTCCATTTATTTATTTTAAACCCATTTTAGGTTAATGGTCCATTACTAGATCAAAAAATACGTTTTGAAAAAAATTAAAAAAAAATATTTAAATATAAATTAACTGAATGTTTGTGTTGTAGTGATAATTAAAAATAGTTGTACAATATGTTAGCACTTGTTTTGTTATTATTCTCACTTTTATTACAGAATAATAGTGTTTTTTAATGAAAATTTCTCTTAACATATTGTCCACCACTGGTACATTTACCTTATTTGGTTACATTTTGATCTATAAAATACATGTAGTTATCAATTTTAATAGATATCACCGTTTCAAAAGTTTATTATAAATCCTTTTATTCTTTAAATATATTTTTGAATATTAATATTTATGATAGATGAATATATTCCGTTTCATTATCAAGTTCTCAAATAAGGCTACTATATCGAACAACAATATTATATTTTTATTAAGTATGATTGTTCAATGTGAAAAAAACTAATTTGAAATAAATTGACTAATGTTTGCTAATAGATCTAGATTTTATCTGACTATATTTATATTTCTTGATGAAGATTTGAAAGGTTACTTTCAAAATTTTGAATTAATAGTGAACTCTAAAATTTAAATATATAATAAATAATATACCTCCAGCCATTAATATATATATATATATATATATATATGATATTTTATTAGGAGAGTGAGGTTGATGGTTTGGCTTGGGTTTGTGGTTGTCAAGTGGTTAGAGCTGAACCAATTGGCTGACATCCTTTGTCTTCATATAAAAACCAAAAGCTACTGAAGATCAATTTACTTTATGAATGTCTTATTAACTACTATGAAGTACAATCACCTTATCATTTTTAATCTTTAATTATAGAGTTTTCATTAAGAAAAGAAAAGTTTATTAAATTTTGAAAAAAAGAATGGAGCGAAAAAGAAGAAATATATATTATAAAAATAAATCCAATTTGAAAAACTAAATTTGAGTTGTATGTATCTATCAAAGAATTTATTATAAAATTAATTCTATCTATCTCTATCTCTGTTGCTCTGTGGAACTCGAAAGTTCTTAGCCGCAGCAACCACACTTCTCCAAGTATCTCTATTCTGAGACACCACCCTCCAAACTCAACCCTCTCCCATTTCTCTCACGTCCCTTCCTACATTATCCACCCACCGCGTCCTTGGTCTTCCAAGCGGGCGTTTCCCACTCGGTCTCCCCACAAATATATTTGTTTCGCCATTTTTTTCTCTCCTATTCTAGCCACGTGTCCTTCCCATCGCAGCCTTCTCGATTTTATAATTCTAACTATATCTGGAGATGCATAGATATCATCCTCGTTATTCAATCTCCAGCATTCCCCGGTGACCTCATCTTTTTTTGGCCCATAAATGCTGCGAAGAATCCTATTCTCAAATATTCTATAACTACTCTCGTCTCCTAAGGTAATAGACCATGCCTCACAACCGGCAAAATAATTGTTTTATATATTTTAATTTTTATCCCCTTTGATAATTTTAACGCGATAAGCCCCTTTACTACACAATAACAGGCGTTTCCCGATTGCAACCTCGCTTTAAACTCTTCTCGAATATTATTATCCTTCGTGATTACAGATCTAAATATTTAAATTTTTCTACATTTTCGAATTCTACATTTTTGTATGTTATGTGTGATTTTGTGTGTTAATACTATTCCTCTCTGTTAGTAAATACTTTGTCTTAGCACTATTAATTTCTTTTCATCGATTAATTTTTCTACGCTATCTTTATTGCAATTTTCTAATCTCTTATTATATTCAAGTCGTCTGCGTAACCTAATATTTGAATTTTTTTTGTTTAGTTGAATTCCGTTTGATTTTTCCCCAATTTGTCTAATTACATATTCCAGTTCTAAATTAAATAAAATCAATAAAATTAATTAAATTGCCTAAATTATTAACTACTATGTATTAATATAATATGTATATTAGTTTTAATCTTTATACACAAAATTAAATATAATATTTGTAAATAAAAATCATATTTAAACTTTTGCTAATTTATCGATTTACTATTTATTATTTTTATCTTTCCTTTTGAATCATTTTGAAAAATAAAAATAAAAAACAGGTAATGAGTGTATATAATCTAAAATTTTAAAAAAAAAAAACTAACTCTCCTCCCATTATAAGAAAGGTTTACTCATATATTTACATTCATTTATCATTAATAACATTAATAATTAAAAAATTCATTTAATATTAATATTGTTTTTAAATTTTACGGTCTTAATATCAAATATACTATTCAGGGTCGGTGTTTTTTTAAGTAAGTATATATACAGGGCTGGGCAATAAAAAAAAACGCGTTACAAGCAACGGGTTTCCCCCGTCCCGTTTGTTTTTTTATACTTTTTGTAACGTGAACTGTAACTCGTTCCTCAAAATAAAAAGGGCAGGTAACGAGTAACGAGTTCCTCATTTTTTTTGAGGAACTTGCAATGTTCGTTACAAGTTACTCCCTTTTTTTTTCAATTTCGCGTTTCGGCAATTCCCGGCAAACTTCGAAAGAGTTCAGGGTGTTATGGAAAGCGGCCTTCACGAAATGAACCCATATTGCTAGCGACCGTGTTTCCTATATGACAATTTGTGAGTGGAAAGAACGTGAAAATTTGTTAGATTTTGAATTTGTATCTTTTATGAAAGATAAAAATAAAAATAGTAACTCTATAGAAAATTACCCTACAATAAAAAAGTTAATTGTTAAATTTAATACTCATTTATACTCATATGCCCCAGTAGAAAGGTTATTTTCTTTTGCATCATATATTCGTACATGCCCCTTCTAGATCTTCTTTATCTGACGAATTGTTTGAACAATTAGTTTTTTTGAAAGAAAATGAAATTTTTTCCTCTGATAATATTGATTGACAGCATTATTAGCCTACACTTTATCAAGATTTACAATTATCAAGTTTTAAAAAAGTTTTTTGAATTATATTTTTATTAATTTATAGTTGAATTATAGTACTACTTACTTATAATATACTTATATTATACTTCCTTATAAATGTATATAAAAAAAATTAAAAATCGTATATACTTTTATAAATAAAAACAATACCTTCCTTACTATCGTCGGTCGGTAATTAAACAAATTTATATTAAATATTCTTTTTTTCCTAATCCTAAAAGTTTCTGTTAAGATTGTTGGTTTTGTGAGAGTGTAGTCCTTCTCGCGCGCGGTTATTAATTAAAAGTAATTTATTTATGGAATAATTATGTTTTAAAGCACTTAAATCGTTTACTCAGGTATGCTCCTCGAAACTACTTGAAGTAAACAAGAAAGATTTTTTTTTAAGGAACTGTAACGTTAAGAGTAACGCGCTCGAGGGACTTGTAACTGTAACTAGTTCCTCAAAAAATGGAAGGAACTTCGACTGTATTGAGTTCCTCGAAAATTGAGGACCGGCCCAGTCCTGTATATATATAATTCCTCTTTCATAATTATAAATAACCTAAAAACATCCATCAAAAGGTTTTTTTCTAAAACAATATCATAATCTTCATTCACAATGTATTGTTCAAATTCTATTAGCAATAATAATAATTTAAAAAAAAACAGTATAACTTTATAACATGATGGCAAAAGTTTATAAAAAAGTGATTATATAGTATATATTGAACATGTTGATTTTTTTCAATTTATGTTTAAATTTCTTGAATATATTAGTTAAAAAATAATATTTAAAATTATTTATAAAAAATTGTTAAAAATAAATCATTATCTTATCGTTTTTTTAATGATCTTCATGTTAATTATTTGTGGATCAATAATATAAAGGGGATTGCTATGATTTAAATTTCTCTGACACAATCTTTCTTATATAAATACAAAAAGTAAAAAAAAACAAAATATATAATAATATAAATAATATGAACGTTTATCATGGAACCAATAATGACATTATTACTTAGTTATACATATATAGTACTTTTTAAATAAAGGTGATATTGTTAATGTTATTGTAGTTTGCCTTGATTGTGCCAATTATTTCAATTATTCACTTGTTTAATACATATCAATATTAATATGTGTTGTTTTTATAACTCTATTCATCATAGAATAATACATATTAAGGGTAGAAATGATTTTAACTGTTGAAACAGTTTTTATGTGATTGACGTACAACGTTTAATAAATATGTATATTCAATAGGATAATGTAGTCTAATAAACACATATATTTCAAAAATAAGGAGCAAATTGTTTTTGTAATATTTTTTTATCTTTTGAAATTGTAATGTAATGTGTATGCAGTAAAATAATACTAATAGGGGGAGGAAGAATAAAATATTTTTTATTTATTTAATGACCTCCTCCAAATGGTTATTGTATCTTAAGAAACAATTTCCACATAATATTATGATTTTTAAGAGAAATATTCGGAAATCAAACAAATTGTTGTTTTGATACGTGACTATACCCACCACCACCATTTATATGCCAATTACCTAGATATTAATTAATTATTCAATTTAAAGACTATTTAAAAGATTAAAAAGATTTTCAAACAGTAAATTGTTCTCAATTTGATGCACTCGTATAAATGGAAGTTGGAAATGAACAAATCCGGTCTTTTTTTCTAGGAATCGGTTCCAGGCATTCTTTGAACAGTTTTCTCTTAGCCCCTGAAACCGGCAATTACATTTTTCTGTGCCAGCTCTCTAGCGGGAATTAAATGACAGTAAAATGCACTTCATCGTGTTGCACGGTTTCGTAAAATAATTAATATCTCATAAACTACTCAATATAAATTTGTGAAATTTTCAAGAGATGTCAAGGGAAGATGTATGTTTGTAAACAAAAAAAATACTTTTAGGTACCATGTAAGGCATCTTTTTCTTTTTATCAGATAAGGCTGCAATTTTTGGTCCTTGAGATCTTCCCCTCCCATATTTTTATTATACTTTATAATACTTTTGGGTTTAGTTATTTGTTTGTCCCTCTTATCTTTTGTAACCATAGAAGCATCATGAAATGTTGAAATAAAAGTTACTGATTTTTTATCTATCCATTTCAATGACATCACACCCTGACTTTGAAAAGCAGTTGTTAATGATTTTCCTTTGAGTTCCTGAGTCTTTAATGAAAATTGAAAAACTAGGCATTAGTACCAAAGAATTAGGAATGCTAGAAATTTGATAGATACTGTAAATTGTCTTCATGTTAAATGTTATCTTTAAATGGAATTGGAAACTTTTTAGGAAATTTTAATATCACTTGTCGGAAGGCATTACATTTTATTTTATCAAAGGGTGATAAAGGTAATAAAAGAAAACAGATCTCTAGTGGAAGGTTATAGGATCTTAAGCGTTAAGAGGTTTGAAGGAGAAATCTTGAGAAAGCCGGTATGTTTAACATCTATAGATCTTTAACTTATAATAGATAGGTATGTTTAAGAAATTAAATAAAGATAATTTTCTTCTTAATGAGATTTTTTATAATATTAAAAAAGATCAAAATTGAAAAAGTTTAATTTTTACAAATGTTTAATAGAAATTATGAGCATTATTTATATTTTAAATTCTTTTATCTTCTCCAAATGTCAATATCATGAAAAAAATGTTTCTGTGATTTTAAAAACTCATCAGGAAAATATTAAAAAAAAAAATATCAAACATTTCTAAATGTATTTATAGACATATTTACTTAACATCGTTCAAAAAAATATATGGTTTTGAGTCAATAGCACCTGATTATTAAATTCTTTCCATTAAATATTTCCAAATTTATAAAAATTTAAACTTTCTTCATCCTTTCGTTTGAATGGATTTTGCATTGATTACACACAAGCAGAAGGGTTTCTGATAATGCATCGCTGTGGATTTATAAAATAAAAAGTGTTCTTCCTTCCTTTTAAGACGAAGGGACAAAATCAATGAAGCCCCTGAGTGACTGAATCAAGGATGGATCAGGGAAGGAGTCAAGTTTGTCTCATGGGAGAAAAAGAGAAAGAGAGATGAGAAACTGTCGTCTTATCACTCCGTTATCAGACCGGTGACCTTTTTGTCCGATTAAACTCGACACCAGTTCCATATTCAAAAAAAAAAAAAAAACGAAAGAAGTAAATTAGAACAAACTTGCTTGGTTTCAACAAGAGTTGATTAAATCTTTGGATTTATTTTTATTTTATAAAAGTAGAATATCTATTTTAAAAAATGAATATATAGATATTTCAAAACTTGTTTGAGAAAGATTTAGTATTGAATTTCTATAAGTTATAAATTAAGGTTTTGATAATTTATTATATACTACATATATAAAAAAATAAACTTGAAATTTTTTCCCCTCTTATATGCAAATATTTAATATTGATTAAAACAACCATAATATTTATTTATACTGATTTATACGAGTAGATAAGTATTTTTGTACAAATTCTACTCAAATATTAAAAAAATGTCTTATCTATATTTAAGAATAAATTATTTTTGATGGAATGCAAAAGATAATATTTTGATCTTAATTAAAAAAAATCCTTGGAAATTTCTAAGGTTTGAATATCCCCAAAAATCATTTCTTACTGGTGTTGTATATGGGAGGGGTACCTAAAATATATTTATTTATTCAAAGAGACCCAAATTTTTTATTAAGTAAAATTATATGTATTCTAGTTAGTAATTATCTAATAATAATATAGAGACTACTATGTAATATAAAAATATTTAAATAAAAACAAGCTAATTATTGTTTTAATTATATTTATTTTGTTAATATTTGATTTACATAGATTCGTCAAAATAGGGTTAATATCAAATTGAAATTAAATTTCTAGTACAAGATTCGACTATTGTATGTTTAGTTTTAATCGTGAATACTGAATAGACATAAATATATATTCAACACCAAATAATGCATTGAAATATGCGACAACTCTCTAAATATTTGGATATTTACTGCTTATTAATGAACAGCTCATTGGAAACCATTCAATTTTAATGCATATCGTATTTAATATTTTTTTTATTTGTATGCACACTGAATCTGTATTTAAGAATGTATTTATTAAGTTTTATATTATCAAAGTTCTCATTTATTTTATTTTATTATCAAACAATTATGATAGTGTTGGTGTATATTGGAGAACTGTGAAGCATTACAATTTTTCAATTAAAATTTCATTTTTAGAATAGAATAGTCTAAATTGTCGAACCTAAGAGAGGCAGGGAGTCCCCTTCAGGACCGTAAGTTATTATAAAAGGTAAAAAATGATAAAACAAAATTAAATTGAAATCACTAATTTAAAAATGTTTTAATTAATACAATTTGGGTTTTATTTGCCTTTTCTGTTCTAAAATATTACATTCTATACGACTAGGTCTCCATTATTTTGAAAAATTTCAGTTCTTATATTCCGACAATACAACCATCCAAATACTTACTGTGAATGACGATGTTAATTACTTCTATGGAACTTCTAGACTCGGTAGTTCTTGACCAAGCCAAACCACTATATCAGCTGTCTCAATTTGGTGATAACTCCATCCAATTCCAATTCTCTCCAAACTCCTTCAATTTTCCCCTGCCTGATCCAGAAGTCCTTTCTCTTTTTATAATATTTTAAAAATATGTTTATATGTGAACTTATATTATATTCAGTTTAAAGATTCATAGAGGTCATGTAATTAATTCCTAGTTATCCAATCTCCGTCACCCTCATTCATTTCAGACTTTTAAGTTTTAAGTTAAAGAGATATTTTCAAATAGACTTAATTTTATTTTTAATGTCTATTTTAATACAGTTTTATAAGTATTTAAATATTAATAAATAAATTTTGAATGAATTCCATCGTATATGAAGAGAAAGGAGAACAACAAAAACTATATTAGAAAACTATTAGTATATATATATGATTATATAATTTTAATATTTCATATATATATATATATATATATATATATATATATATAATAAGCCAGAAAAGAAAGAAATCTCCAATTACCGATTCTTCCATTGTCATTAATAGTCATGGCCGAGTGTCACGAAATGTAATCAAAACTTTTCTCTATTTATTTTTCCTATATATATATATATATATCTTTAAGTGAATCTGTTTGGCAATTGCTGAGTCTCCTTTGTCCATTCAAGCCAAAAGTGGAAAAAAGGCAGAACAATAAAGTGATATTGAGAAAGAGAAGGAGGGGAAGAGACGAAGGGGATTTTTGTGGTGGACCAAGAGGAAGACTAATCCAACTGGAAGCGAAAAAGCAAAAGTGCCCCTTCAATGCTATACATTTTCTTTTCTTTCACTCTTTATACATATATATACTAATATATATATATATATATATTTTAACCATTTCCTATCTATTTATTCAATGTCATAAAAACATTATAATGATTTACCTTTAAGTTTATAAATAAAAATAAAAATAATAAAAATAAGAGTGGATATTGATTTTTTAATTGAACTTAAACAGAGGGAGTTTAGGTAAACATGCCAACTGCTCTTATCACCAGCACTCCACATAATCATCATCTATTATCCATCACTTGATTTTTTTTATAATTTTTTAAAATTAAAATAAAAAAAAATCATAAATTGTTGGTTATGTATATATTCATTATAAATGTGATTCAATATTTTAATGAATACATTTTTTAGAAATAATATTAGCAATTATTTTTGTTAAAAAAAATTTAATATCTAAATTTAGAATATTTGCTGAATTTTGTCGCTATATTATTTTATATCTTATATTATTATTATTGATTCCTATAAATATATAGTATTAAAAGTTATTATTTGGATACAAAAACACAACATTAATGAAATTGAATTATGCAAGTTGGGCCATCACAAAAAACTATCGTCTTACTTATTCTTTAAAACAAAATAATATAAAATATTGTTTTATGAACGAAATGATTGGATTACTTTTTTAAATTATTTTAATTTAAATTATTTTAATAATTTTTTAAAAAAATTTCAAAATACAATGAGAATTTATATTTCAAAATTCTTTTAATAGGTTTATTCTGTTCTTATGAATTTAAAAACTCTGGAAAATTAATTTAATTGATTTAAGAAGCAACTAGCTGCTCCGAGCGCCTTCGGCGCTCTTCACACCTAGACGGGGGCTCCGCCCCCTGTACCCCCGAGTGATACATAGTGTTTGGTTGAAAGTCTGTATGTAAAAGATTTTCATCCATTTTGTTTCAATCAGTATAAGTAGATAAGACATGTATTTGTTTTCTTGTAAAATATATCTAATCCAAAACATACCTGTTAAAAAGGAGGAGTTATTTGTTTGCCTAAAAAAGGGTTCAAATCCATCCCAATGCCAAGTTTAGATGCACTTGTTTGTTAATTATCATCCCATGTCCCTTCCTTCATTGTCCACCCACCTTGGTCCTTGGTCTTCCACCGGATGTTTCCCAATTGGTTTCTCCCAATTTCTAGTTTCTCCAATTCCAACCACGTCCCCTTCCCATCCCAGCCTTCTTGATTTTATAACCTTAACTATATCTGGACATTATTTCTTGTTATGCCATCTCCACCATCCCCCTGTAACCTCATCTTCTTTTGCCCTATAAATGCTGCGAACAATATTAATCTCACAAATACTCCAAATCTACTCTCGTCCCCCAGAGTTATCGATAGGGTGACCAAACGTCCCGTCTTTAGGTGCTCTGTCCCAAAAAAGTCTTCGTGACACCCTACTGTTTTTTCAATATTTAGGACATTTCGTAATTATTTTTTCAAAATTTTTTCAATTTAGTTCTAAAAAAAGGTATACCGTTTGTCCCGGTTTGGTGTTTTCGAAATATGGTCACCCTAGTCATCGATCAACATGAAAAATAATTGTTTTATATATTTTAATTTTGATCCTCTTTGATGAGATAAGCCACTTTACTGCATAATAACACAATTACATAGTTACACAATTACAACGTCGATTTAAATTCTTCTCGAATATTATTATCCTTCGTGATTAGAGATCTTAAGTATTTAAATATTTATACTTTTTCAAATTCTACATTTTGTATGTTAATTGTATGTAAGTCGTATCCGTATTATAATTCTTGAATTTTTTTGTTTAATTACATTTCGGTTGATTTTTCCCCAATTTCTCTAATCACATGTCTCCTCTTACAGTCCAATTCATTTACCTGGCTAGAACACTCCATTTTTTAAAATTTTAAATAGAGGGAGAGAGAGAGGTTCTAATTATATATATATATATATCTGTTTCTATGACAACAAAAAAGTAAACAAATTACATACATTACAAATACTCTCCTTTATATATATTTCTGGAAAATGGAACACCCGCAGCTCAGCTCAGGAGTTACCTAAGATTCTAATTTCTTTTTTATTTTTCATCATTTGAGGTACCCTTCACCTCAGAAAAATTTGGTTACCTTACTCCTTGTAGTTTAGGCTCTGGAGTTTTTTGCGTACAGACGGACACTATCGTATTAAATATATAGATTAATTTATTAGAAATAAAAAAAACAAAAAAAAAACAAAAATTAAAAAAGATTTATTTAAAAAAATTGATAAAAATGTAAATTACTAGTACCAGTGAATAAATAAGAAAAAGAACTTCTGATTTTTGTACATCCTACGCAAGGACAGCGCCTATCAAATCGATTATATTAATTAGATGTTCTATGATCAGTAGAACGGCTCATAACATACTTTGTCTTGATTTTCTTGATCGGAGGCGCTACTTTTTTATCAAGTAGCTTTCCGATTTTGATCCCGGGGACTGGGTTGACTCCATCTCATAGACCCCAGGTAGAAAAATTGACTTGCCTGGTCCAGGATCTTAGGTCATCAGAGACCTCGACTCAAAAAATCAATTGCAATCATATTTTCAAAAGAAAAACAGGGATTAAAAGAATATAATAATTATTATTATTATTATTTTAATTTTATTTGAATTTGTAATTTTTAAATAAAATGTTATTAAAACTTATTAAAAAATGTTAAAAAAATATTTATTTATTTAAGAACAAAATGAATTATATTAATAGTAATAATAATAAAAGAATGAAAAGTAATATATCAAAGCTAGGTAGATTAGTTGTCAGGTACAATATAGAAGTGAAGTCATTTTTCAGTGTTTCTATCAACCCTTCCATATTTGACCTTTTAAGGAAAACCATTAACTAATTTGTTGGTTTAATTGAGAGGCAATATAACCATCCACCACAAATTGAATGCAATTAACTAATTAATTACATTTTATATTCAGTGTTAAAACAATTCGCTCTGTAGAAGACATACAATACGAGATGAAGAGGATGTAAGTGGTTTGAAGTAAAATAAGTCACTGTCACACATTTCATTAAATTACATCATATATATATATAAATATATATATATATATATATATATATATATATATATATAATATGTATACGTATGTATAAATATTTAATTTATTCAATTTTTGATATTTATTTAAGTTTCTTGATAAATATATAAAAAAATAATTTATAAAAATGTTAAAAATTTCTCAAAATCTAATCACAATTATATTATTTTTTTCAAAAAAGAAAAACAACGTAAATTTATAAACTACATAAACTTGTGTTTGGTTAGTTAATTTAAAGAAAAAGTTTTTGTCAGATTGTAAGAAATATTTATTATATCTTAATATGTGAACTTATATTATATTCAGTTAAAAGATTCATAGAGGTCATCTAATTAATTCCTAGTTATCCAATCTCCGTCACCCTCATTAATTTCAGAATTTTAAGTTAAAGAGATATTTTCAAATATTCTTAATTTTATTTTTAATGTCTATTTTAATACAGTTTTATAAGTATTTAAATATTAATAATTAAATTTTGAATTTTTAATTAATCATGTTTACTAATAAAATACGAGGACAGGTCAATTTAATATTAATTTAATGTAGTGTTTTTCATTGTTTCATGTAAAATGATTCTATTAATAATGTTAATTTAAATTTAAATTATTTTTCCCCTTTTCAAAATGTAGGAGCCAAATTGAGTTATATAAAATTGAGTTAAAGGCTGAAATAGCTTTGCAACCGCTTCTCTGTTTAAAAGGACACACATACACATACATATCAATTTTTGAAATATACATTTTTAGAGCTCATTAGGTGTATTTCCATTGAAATCTCGAATTTAAATTGTTAGATCATGATATACTTCTTTCCTTTTTATGAATTCATTTATAAATCTACTAATGATAAATATGAGTAAATGAAAATAAAAACAAAGAAACAGAAAAATTGATGTTATATATATATATATATATATATATATATATATCAATAATGTCAGTTTACTTGCAACAAGTCAAAATAAAAAAAGCTTTTTTTTTTATTCTCGAAGTCCAAACGATCAAGTTTGTAGGCAATTAAAACAAAAAATAAAAGTCTAAAAAAAGTTGCATAAGGCAAAGTAAAATTAAAAAAAAAAAATAATGTTAATAATATTAATAATGATGAAAAAAAATAAAGACATTAATTTTAAATTATATTTGAAGAAATATTTTTAATTTTTAGAAAAAACAGTGTTCAATACAACCTATTGTAAGAGAAAAAGAAAGATAAAGAAATAAAAGAGAGGGTGAAGGAAATAGACAATTGCTAAACTGTTGAGTGACAAGCTACATTCAGCATCCGTTCTGTTTGATCAACTAACAATCTATATCCACATCAAAGTACGAATTTACTAACGATAAACAGATCCATTGATAGACGGACAACACACAAATATATCTAACTACATATCAGTATAAAAGAGAGAAAATGTACATTTCTTTTGATAAAATCAAACTCTAAAGTAGGCAAAGATTCTTACTAAAAAAATATTTTATTTTTGTTTTTGTTTTTTAACAAATAAAAATAAAACTGTCTATAAACTATTAAAACACATAATTACTAACTTTTATTGGTTAAAAAATTGTTGGAATTTGTCTAAAAAGCAAAAATATTTACAAAAACTTTGAATTTAAAATAAAAAAAAAATAGTGTATATAAAAAAATCAAATAGATGAAGTGAAAATTCCTTTATGTTGCTTATTCACATTAAGTTAATAATGATAATACAAATTGATTTTTTAAAGAGTTTGAGCATATTCTAAACTTTAAAGAACTATAATAAATAAATAAATATATGATTTGAAAGAAATAGATAAAAAACAAATATTAGAAAGTGGCCGAGTTTGATTTTTATTATGCAGAGTAGGATATAAAAACCAAAATTAGAAAAAGTAAAGTTCTTAATAACTGTGCTATTAAATTATTTATACATCAATAAATTAATTAAATATCTTAAAGTTGGTTTTTCCAATTCATTCACAAAAATACTTTGTAAACATTCTTTACTCCCTTTTATCTTGAAAAAAAATTTAAAATCTAACTTTCTTAATTCAGAATTTTAATACAGTGGTACCTCGACATACGAGCTTAATTCGTTCCAAGACCTTGCTCGTATCTCAAATTGTTCGTATCTCAAAGCACTTCGCGCCATTAAAACTAATAGAAAAGCTTTTAATCCGTTCCAGTCCCCAAAAATCACCTTAGTTTTGTTTTTTGTATGCTATTTTGAATCAAACAAATGTCTTTACGAGAAGGAACATTTATTTAAAAACAACAAAAATAATGGGAACATTTAAATAAATAAAAATAAGAAGAATTTAAAAAAAAACTTAAATATCATCGCTTGTCTTTGCTTTTTTCGCCTCCTTGCTCATCTTGTTCTGCAAAGCGTTTTACAAAATTGTCTAAGGAAGTTTGTTTTTTCCTCCCCTTCAGGGTATTGCGAAAATGATTGAGACAGGTTTCGTTAAATAATTCCGAAGCCCGACCAGTTGCAACCTTTTCGGGGTGGTTTTTATCTACAAATTCAACAATTTTCTCCCACATTCCTAGGATCTCTTTAATTTCTTTTGAAGAGATAACATTTTCTGTTTCTGGCGCCTCTTCAGAAACTGTGTTTTCTTGGGTCACAACATCATTCTGTGTTTGTAGGTTTTGTAACTCTTCAGTTGTAAGCTCCTCAAAATGTTGCTCGACGAGTTCGTTTACATCATTTTCACATCTACTTCTAGACCCAAAGATTTTCCCAAAGAAACAATCTCTTCTATTTCCGACACTTGAGATTCAGATTCTGCAATGATCCTTTCAGTTACAGCGTCAGGCCATAGCTTTTTCCATGCAGAAATTAATGTTCTTTTTGTGATACCCAGCCAGGCCTGATCAATAATTCTTAGACATGTCACTATGTTAAAATGGTCTTTCCAAAACTCTCGAAGGGTCAGGTTTGTACTATCCGTCACTTCAAAGCATTTGCGGAACATGTGCTTTGTGTACAGCTTCTTAAAATTAGAAATGCGGGGGCAAATTGGTGCCGTGTGCATCGTCCCGGGGTGCTCGTATCTCAAATCTTGCTCGTATCTCAAAGCAAAATATCGGTCGGTTGGCGGCTCGTATCTCAAAACACTCGTATGTTGGGGCACTCGTATGTCGAGGTACCACTGTATATACTAGAATTATAACAAAATACTTTTAAATATAAATGAAATCATAATAGTATAAAAATAAAAAATACGAATTATCCAAAAAATTAAAATTTAACCAATTCTTGACTTCTTCCATGTCCTCACACCATCTTAAAACAATAGAAATATTAGAATACCCCAAATTCTCATACTTTTTCTTAAGATTTTATAAAAATAATTAATTATTATTAATTCATTTAATTAATAATCATTATTTGTAAAATTTACGTTTAAAAATTAATTATTTGTAAAATTTACGTTTAAAAATTAATTATTTGTAAAATTTACGTTTAAAAATTAATTATTTGTAAAATTTACGTTTAAAAATTAATTATTTCAAAATACAGAAAATATAAAAATACAAAAATTAATTATTAGCTAAAGTAAGTTCTATTTATTATACATTCAAAAGGATGTTTGTCTACTCATTATGCGTTTCCATAAGGCAGCAAGGATTTTGACAAAAGTGAGTATAGATGTTAATTTTTTATTTTTTAAAAAATTGGACAATGTAAGACGGACATTGAAAATTTCGGCGGAACCTAAGGTTAACATTAAGTAAAGCGTTTTGGTTTCACATTAAATAAATAAAAAAATTGATTTTCAGTATTTTATTATAAAAACCAAATCAATTATAAATTATTATTATATACTCATATTAGTTAACAAGACACCCTTTGGCGCTCTTCAAACATAACAAAATAATTTTAAATTAATTAATTATTTGATATTGATATAATTTATAACCTATGTTCAAATAAGGTTATATAAGAATGGTTCTTTAATCTATATAATTGTCACTTTTAATTAATAATATAGATTTAAAAACAAGTCAATCATACGTATAAAATCTTAATGTTAATAACAACTCACCTAAAGATATTGCTAAAAATTCTCAAACAAAAAATTGAAATTCAATATGAACTTTTGTCTTTCCCAAGTAAATTGTTAATTTATTCAGTCAAGTAAACTTAACTACGCCAAAAATTGGAAAACTTTTCTTCCCTCCATCGGAAATGTTTCAGAGCATCCAAAATCATCTGACCTTTTTTTTTTTAAACAAAAAATTAGCAAGTTTTAGAAAAATTTTTCGCGGCTCACAGTTTGGGAATCACTGATTTAGACAGTAGAAAAGGGAATGCTCTATGGTCTTGTTTTGCCTTAGAAATGGAAATATGCCATTATGTTTAAATGCAATATTTATTAAAATACCTTCAAATTTAGAAATATATGTAGATAATAATTTTTAATGTTTTTTAATAAATAATACATTGGGAGATTATTATACACCCTCCATTCCAAAAGAAACCGAACTTTTAAAAAAAATAGTACCACTAATGCCATCTGTTGTAATATTTTACCCATAGATGCCTTAGTCCCTCATTGACAACAGGTATAAATTTCATGACATTTTTATGCATACAACAAAAGTTATTGCGTTTCAAATATACTGTGTTTTGTACATCGGTCGGAAAATGAGTTTCAAACAAAGAGCTGCAATTGATTTTTGTTTTAAACTTGGTAAAACTTTTACTGAAACCCACCAAATGCTACAAAATGCATATGGTGATGATTGTCTATCCCGTACGCAAGTTTACGAGTGGTTCCGGCGATTCAAATCGGGTAGAGGGACGCTGGATAATGACGAAAGATCAGGCTGTCCCAGAACCGGATTTTTACGATTCAAAAGGAATTATCCACAAAGAATTTGTTCCATCCGGCCAGAAAGTCACTGGAGAGTTTTACTTGGGCGTCATGAAGCGTTTGCTGGCAAGAATTCGTCGTATTCGGCTAGAATATCGAGAAATCTTCAGTTTGACTCTTTTGCACGATAATGCACCATCACATCGTTCGCGACTTGTAACTGAAATTTTTGTCAAAAATCACGTTATTCCTTTGCATCATTCGCCCTTTTCACCAGATCTGGCTCCGTGCGACTTCTATCTGTTCCATAAACTGCATTTGGCGATGAAAGGAAAGTGGCACGCATCGATTGAAGCCATTGAGAAAGCGACGACTGACGTCCTAAAGACCATTCCAATAAAGGACATGGAGAAGTCGTTTGACAACTTGTTGGAGCGTGCAAATTTGTGTATCGATGCAGAAGGGGAATACATTGATTAATAAAAATGATTTGTTCCAAAATGTATATTGGTTTTTTGTTTTTTTAAAAAGTTCGGTTTCTTTTGGAATGAAGGGTGTAATTAATATGCGAATCAAATTTAAAGAAATTAATTTTAATACCAATTTAATTTTAAATAATTGAGAATGAATGAATTTTATGACCTGAAAAGGTTGGGTCAATTCTGGGTCCTCGGGACTACTTTGTGAAGTAGGAAGATAGAATGGTTGCCTATTTCAAAGGCAAGCTTACCTCAACCTGGGGGCCGGTCAATAAGTCTGTGACCTTTTTAATTTCTTGTTTCTTAAATGAAATGGCTATACTATAGCTGACTAATGAAGAAATTTGAACCAGGTGGGTCTTTTAGTTTTTGTTTCACATGCATTAATAGCAGACTACCTCGTGATTTGAGAAGAAAATGAAAAAAGTGAATTTCCATGAAAATTGGGATTCGAATTACTCCCTCATCCGCCCTTGTATGAATAGAGCTCAAAACTGATAAATAAAATAATATTTTATCAAAAAACCTGTGTTTCATTCAAAAATTGACCTGCCCTCGAATTTCCCCATGGTATTTTCATGATCCCGAGGTCCGAAGTGCTATTTTCGGTTACATCTTTCTTATTAATGATCTTTAAATTATAAGCATTTTTTATTATAAAATTGTTATATTTACGATGTATTTATTAAATTAAGCTAAAAAATAAATAATCAGATAATCAGAGTACTATATATAAAGTGGTTAAGTGAAAATAACCCACTTAACTTAAATCAACACCAGTTTACCTATCTAAATACTAATGTCGATATATACTCCATGAATTTAAATTTCCATTCTGTCATGATGGTTCGAGATTGATTATCATCTCAATGAGAAGGAAATGCTTGAAGCAATCATCACGACTTTGCACTTGCATGGAACAATTAAATTCTATTTGCTACCATCATTCACACACACACACCAATTGATTTATTTATGTATTATACGTAAATATTCAAAAGTTATTAAGATGAATATTTATTAAACATTATGTTTGAGTGATACGTTTAATTTCTATAAAATTTGTAAATTTCATCAGAAATAAAGAGAAAAAAAGAAAAGTGCTATATAAAAAAAATTTAAATTAGCCATTTATTATGAATCGTTTTCATTTTTTTTTTCAAATTCAGAACTAAATCTTTTTAAAAGTATTTTTTGATCACCTCCTTTTCTTTTGAATTATCATGAAAATAAATTAAAAGTTTAAATTTTTATTATTATTATTTTGAGTTTTTATGTTAAAATTTAAACTGTCTATAATATGTTTTAATGTACTGCTGCTTATAAATATAAGAAGAAGACAAACAACAAAAGGTTAGATTAAAGTTTACCTTCATCAAGGAATGCTGAGTAAGTGAAATAATAATAATAATAATAATAATAATATCTATAAATTAAATATCTAATAAATAAAATTATCAGACAATCTGAAACAATAATAATAAAATATATTTTAGGATAGTAATAATAATTTTAGTTTGTTTTTTTAATTTCAGGGGGCGGGATGTTAGTGGCGGGGGCCCCGTGGCGGATTCCGGGGCGGCGCCGGGGCGGCGGCGGCCCGTGCGCGGCGGCGGTCCCGGCGCCCGCCCGCAATTTCCAACACCAGAACCTTTTCCTCGCTTAAGACAAACTTCTGTGCAAAATGTCAACAACGATAACAACGGCCACCCCCGCAAATTGGTCGTATCTAAACACGACGAGCGGTTACAACGACACTTGGCCATGGAATGTGACATTTCCTGGTTTGGACGTCGCCATCGTCGATCCCACTACTCACTTGTTGGTGATGATCGCCACCGCTGTCGTTCTCGGACTTGTTATCCTCGCTACCGTCATCGGTGAGTGTTATTTTTCTTATCTCCCTACTCAACTCACAGCCCACATACGCACTTTTTTTTACTTTCAGGAAATAAAATCGCTCTTCTATTTCTAAGAGCAAATTATTTCTTTTCAACATTTGAACAGTTTTGTTTTTAATTACACAAAATATAGAATAAAAAGACCAGGAAATAATTTCCTCAAAAAATACATATTTTTACATTAAGTAATAATTCTCTATTATATTAAAAATAATAAAGTTATTATTCGTTCTAAATTTGTGGTTCATAACCGATTATAACAAAAGCTCTGTAAAATTATGAAGAACATTCCTTAATTTAATCAAAAAGTTAAAAAATATTTTTAAAATATTGAAATATCTTTATCAATCATTAAATCACTTATCAGATCAATTATTAAAATTCGACAATTACAGATATCACATTAAAGGAAAATTCTTAATTGTTTTTAGTTAAGAAGTTAATTTCATTTTTATGTATAAGTGGTGTGGCTATTTAATAACCGGACTGAAGTCATAACACTTTTTAATCGTCACCAATTACTGCAGAAATTGTATCACCTTGTACCTTGTACTTCCCTTGGAGATCCCTACACCGCTATGGAGCATACGACGTTTCCATTGTTGAAAGCAGTGCTGGAAGTCCTCTTCTGCTAGCTTGTTGAGAACCTCTGTCGCCTTTGCTTTAACCGCTTCAACACTTTAAAATCGTTTTCCCTTCACCTTGGGAAATAGAAAAAAGTCCCAGGGGCAAGATCAGGCGAATACGGTGGATGTTCCAACACGCTGATGCCGTATTTTGCGAGGAACACTTTCACAGATAAGGCACAGATGCATTGCTTTGGTGAAGGATCCAGGACTTGGTCTTCCACAAATCGGGTCTTCGTCTTCTCACACGCTTACTCTGCCTTCAGAACCTCTATGTTTAACAAGAAACTTGAGGTTAACCCTTTGCTCCGTCTGATATTTCCGACGCGCCACTAGTGTCAATATTAAATCATATCCAAGGAGTCAATATCCTATTGGTTTAAACATCCAATATTTTATTAATAATAGATTAATAAATAGTTTAATTACAAAATTTATATTTATTAAATTTTAAATTAATGTAAATTTACTAATTTTTAAAGATTATGTATTCTTATAAATTTATAGATAATTACATTAAAGACGCTATTGCATTATTTGGCATTCTTTAATACAGTTCGTCTATGCTTTCTAAGATTGCTTTACTGACTTACGAGTAAATAAGGTTTTATTTCAATTAAAAATTGAAATACAAGTTTTTTATTAATTTAATTTTATATTTAAATCTATTTTTAGATAAAAACTCTTATAAAATTAGTTTCTAATTAAAATTTTAATTAAATATTTATATCAAATCAAGATTGATTCAATTATATATTTTATTTATCTAAATCATTTATCTTTTTAATTATGCAGAATAATTGTAGTACAATCAATAATAATAATTAGAATTGCATTAAGACTCTAATTAAACAATATTAATGCTTTGTGACGATAAAAGATTGAATAGTAGAAGGAAAATAAACAATTTATTGAGACAAATCCAATGGTGAATTGAAAGTTAAAGTTGAGTTGAATTCAAGTAGATTAAAGATTAAAGTAGATTAAATCAGATTAAAGAAAGAAGTAAAAGTAAGATAAAGAGAGAGAAGAGAGAGTATGAGAAAGTGAGAAAGAGTCGGAAAAATAGAAAATATATAGGAAAGAAGTGGTTATATAGAAACAAAGGAGGATTTATTCTTGATATTTATCATAATGAGTTTTGTGGCTCCAGACTCAATTATTTGTTTATATTTAATAATTACAATTTCAACTCTAAATGAAAGAAAAAAATAACTTCCTTCCTTTCCCAAATGTAAATAATAACTTATATTAAGGGTAGTTAAATTAAAGTTTCTCTCATTTTGAATGAAAATGAAACAAGATCATAAATAAATCAAATAAAAAATATAATTAATATTTGTTTTTGTTTCTTTATATATATATATATATATATAGAGAGAGAGAGAGAGAGAGACTTTAATGCACTATATTGTTTTTTCCCCAAACCAATATTTAACCTCAAAATTTAATTAGAATTCTTTTTTGAGGCAGAGAAAAGGTTGGGTCTGTATATAAAAAAAACAGGCATCACTTTTGTCGACGGTTGCAAATTAATGGTTGGTGTTTGTTTTTTTGAGCTCTCACAAAGACAAAGACTATATTTTTTGTGGTATGTTACTATGTTGTGTAAAGAAAGTGAATTCCATTCCGTCCTCGAAATTCCTTTAGAAATTCACTGGTGATTGATACTAGAATGAAAGAGAGAAAGAAAGGGGGGGGAAGGGAGAAGAAATGAAAGAGATTGATGTTAACAGCATTCAAAAGTGACAAAAACAAAAAGACGTTATTATATAGTCATAAAAATGTTAAATTCGATTAAAACTTTGTTTAGTTTACTAATTTATATTACTATACAACTTTTAAACAACAATAAAAAAATACCGGTTGAATTCAACTAAATGGCCAATATTCCTACATCATTTAATCCATACATCCCTTTCTCCAATGCTCAGCCCTGAAAAATCTCCTTTAATCCTATTCGAATAAATTCTCATTGTATATCAATTTCCTCCCTTATATTTTTAATTGAAATCAGCTGAGTGCAAATGAATTGCGATTTAAATGACATCCGATGACGTGGCTATGGATCAATTCCTAAACTTCTCTCTCATTTGACTTTTAATAAACTACAATACCATCCATATATAAGCGCCATATCAATTATTCATTCTCAATTATTTATCATAATCGATTTCTACTATTATCTATTATTATTAGGTAATAATATATAATTATTAATTTAAATTTTAATTATAAATTTGATCAGTTAAATTGACTATTATATAATAATGGATAAAAATTAATTAATGTGATAATAATTGAGTATTAATATTCAAAAGATTGAAAATTGAAGAGAGAATTAAACAAAATCTGGGTTACATTTACCAAGAGCTTTTATAAATAATTATTATTATTAATAATAATTAATAACGATATCAATTATATTTTAGAAAATATATAGCATTAAAATTGATATTTAAAATATTGAGTGAATTGGAACTAAATATTACTATAAAACTCGCAGAAGAATTGAAATACTAAAAAGCTATTTTTTATTAAATAGGTATATTTTAAATGATGATGTTAATATGCCACTATTATTGTTATTTGATTTTTAAAATTAATTAATGATGATCGTTAATATGAACGATATTATGGACCCTTTTACTTCCTAATATCTATTACTCCTTCGAAAAAGCTAAACATTCAAAGCCCTAGACAATTTCTGGTTGGCAAAAATTACTTTCAATTGAAATAAAAATATCAATGTTAATTGATTCAAATAACCTCCGCTAATATAGTTTGCTCATTTTCGGAATCAAGGGTTTCTGGTAAAGCAAAAAATGAGATAATGAAATTATCAATAGAACTTCACCACAATGAGTAGTAAAGAAGCTACAAAACATTCTTCAATCGGGCGACTGCCAAAGGCAGCCTGCGAAGGAGGGTTCCAAAGATTATCAGGTTGTTACTTAATCCTTTCGTTGTTGCAAAATCCAGATGCTATAAGGGCGCATTATGATAAAACAGAAAAGGTATATTAATAGAAATAAAAAAGCAGAATTACAAACGTTATAAATGTAATATTTCAATTAAATAAATAAATTATTTTACAAGTTGTTAAATAAATATTTTAGTAGTATTGAATATAATAAAAGATGTTACAATTTTTCAATTTTTTTCATTATTTTAAATAGAGAAAGAATAAAATTAATATAATTAATGATTTAAAATTGAATGAATTGAATTAATAAGATCAATAGTTTCAAATATAACTATTGAATAAAATGTAATTATAAATTTAAGAAAAATAATTAATCAAAATGATATAATTAATAAATTGAAACTAAATAATCTTTTTAATAAGATTAATAGTTTAAATTTAAAATAATACAATTGAGAAAATACCATTAATGATTTTAAATATAAAACTATTAAATTAATATAATTATTAGTTTTAAAATTAAATAATTTGATAGAACTGTGAATAAATTGTTCAAATCAAATATTTTCTTACAAGATATCTCTATTTTAATATCCTGAAAAGAATAATGAAAAATATAATTATCAATATAAAGTTCAGCTTATACTGATAATTGAATTAACATAAAATGTTAAGTAATGTAAAAGATTGGAGAGATATAAATTGCTCTCAATCAAAAAATATAAATATATAGAAAATGGTGGTAATATTTTTTATATAATGCAAAGAGAAAAAATTAATTAAGTATTGTATTTCCTGTACATATTAAATACAAATAGTGAGATTTACTTAACAAATCCAATCGACTATGGGATTGAAAAAGAGAATAATTAGTTGTAAAGTACAAAAGTTAAATTTAAAGAATCTGCCGTACAGAGGATGGATGAGAAGAGATTTTAAAAGCATTAAAACTTTTTTAAGGAGAGCGACGCTCCCAATATGAGGGAAAATCAATTTTATTTTTTTTTTTAAATTTGAAAATAATTTTTTTTTTTTAAATGATTAAAGCATTAGGCTTTAATCGTTTCCTATATTTTGTTTAAGAATCACAATATTAATTTGTCAATCGTTAAAGTTTAAAAATATCTTTGTCGCTTTTTCATTTATTATTATTTCAAATATTTGATATTTATCTGGAAATGTAGTAATTTTGGGTAATTGTAATTTTATTATTAATTAATAACTAATAAATCATTATTATAACTTAAAAAATTTAATAGTCTATATAAAAATAAAAAGAATAAATTGAGCTTTTTTGACAAAAAAATAATTGTAATTTAAGATTTATGATTCTATTTTACAATTATTTAATATACCTACTGAATAAATAAAATAAAATATGAGATACACATTTATTTTCTTCTTTAGAAGTTTGAGTATTTAGTAGATTATTAATATTTAATATATATATATATATATATATATATATATATGTATGTTTGAGCAAAATTAAACCTCTAGCTAATCAGTTATTTAAAATTTTGGAAAACTCTAAGGGCGAAGCGGAAAATATAGTCACCTGACTCGGGACTTAAAATTTGAACATTTATATACCTTCTTCTTTTTTATGACTTTCGTTCTGAGCCCTTGTGTTAATATCTCGCTATGCATCTCCAGATATAGTTAGAATTATAAAATCGAGATGGGAATGGCAAAAAATATATTAGTAGGGAAACCGAGTAGGAAACGTCCACTTGGAAGACCAAAAGGACACGGTGGGTGGATAATGTGGGAAAGGATGTGAGAGAGATGAGAGAGGATAGGGACTGGAAGGTTGTGGCTCAGAATAGGAATACTTTGAGAGGTGTGGTTGCTGCGGCTAAGAACTTTCGAGCCACAGAGATAGATATTTATAGATAGGGGATTTGTTTTATAGCATAATTTCTTTTGGCGAGTTCGTAACACCTTTGCGTTAATATATATATATATATATATATATATATATATATGTAATATTACTTTATTATTTTAATACTCCCCGCGCACTCTATTATCTTAACACTCCCCGCGCACTCTAGATAGAAAAAGAGGAATTAAAATTTTATGATATTTGACAGATGTATTTTAGTATATAAATAGTTTTTATTTTGTGATATAATATTCCTAAAGAATCTTAAAGAATCAATATTTAAATAAACAAAATATAATAAAAGGCTTTAAATGTTGTTTCTTTTGATTTCAGGTAATATTATAATAAACTTTATTATGTAATCTTATTTATAATAATAAAAAAAATCTTTTGATTTCAGACTGAAACTCAAATAAAGTCTTTTATTTCACATAAAAATCATTCAAATAGATAGATCATATTATAAAACAACATTTTTGCAAAAATTAATATAAATATGGAAAAACTAAGATTTGAATTTGAAAAAAAAGCATCGCCAAATGATCCAAAAACAAGCATATATGCTATAACCTCAATTGAAACCAGGGCACACGAGAGCTTCTTTATTCCAGAACAATTCCAACATGTGGGGCTGCATGGAAAATTAAAAGATACAGAAGCTTTTAAGAAAATAAAAACTACACTGGTTAATAGAGGTGAGAAAAGAAAGATTTGGATCGCTCTAGATGAAGAACTATTGAAACAATATAGAGATAAAGATGGGAATATGAGATTTGAAAATTATTTCCTAGAGGAACAAAAAACCCAAACAGCAACAAGTACAATCTCAGCAGAAACATTGGAACAAATTTTAAATAAATTCTCTGAGATACAAAGACCTACGACTATTAATCTGAAAAATGTTTCGGAAAAATTTGTCATACAAAAATTCACAGGGAGAAATGAAAACGTTTTACAATGGATACAAATTTTTGAAAATGAGTGTACTCGACTAGGCATTAGTCAAGACACCGATAAAATTGAAATATTTAGACTATTTTTAGATAAAACGTGCACAGATTGGTACAGTTCAATGCTTATTAAATGGACATTAAACTCTGAGTGGGAAACATGGAAAACGATCTTTTGCGATACCTATGCTAATAAAGGCTGGGTCCCAGTGAAACAAGCAATAGAGTACAAATATATAAATGGTTCCCTACTAGATTACGCAATAAAAAAAGAAAAACTTTTATTGGAAATGAACAATTCACTTGATTCACTAATTATGAGGGATTTGATTGCTGTAGGTCTACCGAGTTATATTGCAGATAGAATTGACAGAAATAAACTGAAAAGTACTGAAGATCTTTTTAACGAAATAAGAGGTTTAGAACACCTAGTAAAAGTAAAACCTTTTGGTAAGAAAATTTTTAATAAAACAAATTTTGAAAATAAAAAAGAAACTAAAGAAGAAAAATCACCATGTAAAATATGTGAAAGAAGAGGAAAAGGTTTACGCTATCATCCTGAATCAATTTGCTGGTTTAAAAATACAAATAGTGGGAATCTCGATAGAGATCAACTACACACTGCCAACCACTCAGAGTTAGAAGTCGAATTAAATGAAGATAATCCAAAAAACTTATAATGCCACCATTAATTAAAATCAAGTTACTATTAAATAACTCAACAGAAGTTACAGCAATTTATGACTCAGGAGCAAATGTGTCATTAATAAATTCGAAATTATTGAAAATAAAAAATAAAGATATCTGTGATTTAAAATTAGTTAACTTGAGGACAATTAATGGTGAGAGGAAAACAGATGGAATGGTAAAATTAAAAATAAAGATTTATGATATTGAGAAATACATGAATGTGTTCATCGTAGAAGATAGAAATTTTAGTTACGATTTTCTGATTGGACTAGACTGTATAAAGGAATTCAAATTGAATCAAGATGAAAATTTAAAAATCACACAAAATATAAATTTTAAAAATAATAAACATATAAACATTTCTGAAGATTCAAGAGTCACACAGAAGAAAGAAGAAAGTGTCCTAATAGACAATATTAAACAAATAAATTTTAATGAACATCTAAATACAAGTAATTTTGAAATTAAGTTAGATCACCTAAATATTAGCCAACAATCAGAAATAAAAAATTTAATTGATACATATAAATCAATCTTTGCTAAAGACAAATACGATATTGGAACTGTAAAAGATTACGAGGCACATATCGATCTAATGGTAGACGAATATTGTTCTAAACGTCCATACAGATGCACGATCGAAGATAAAAGAGAAATAGAAGAACAAATAGGAAGACTATTAAAAAAAAACTTAATAGAAGAGTCATACAGTCCATTTGCTGCTCCAGTGACTCTAGCATATAAAAAAGAAGAAAGAAGAAAATCTAGATTATGCATAGATTTTCGAGATTTAAATAAAATTGTGGTACCACAATCACAACCATTTCCACTTATTGAGGATTTATTGATAAAAACAAGAAACTGCACATTTTATTCAACCTTAGATATAAATTCGGCTTTTTGGTCGATCCCTTTAAGGATACAAGATAGAGATAAAACAGCTTTTGTTACTCAAGAAGGCCATTATCAATGGACATGTTTACCTTTTGGTCTAAAAACCTCGCCAGCGATTTTTCAGAGAATTCTGAGTAACATAATAAGAAAACACAAACTTTCAGAATTTTCGGTTAACTATATAGATGATATCCTAGTTTTCTCAAGAACTTTTGAAGAACATTTAACGCATTTATCGCAACTATTGGAAGCAATTTTAACTGAAGGTTTTAGATTAAAATTCTCAAAATGCATTTTTGCGTCAAACTCGGTGAAATATTTAGGTCATATAATTGAGAATAACTCCATTAAACCACTAAATGATAACTTAATTTCTATAAAAAATTTTCCAGTTCCAGAGAAACAAAAAAATGTTCGCCAGTTCTTAGGTAAAATAAATTATTACAATAAGTATATACCAAATATTGCAATCATTTTAGATCCTCTGCATAACCTATTAAGGAAAAATGTAAAATTTATCTGGACAAATGATTGTGAAAAATCATTCAATACAATAAAATCATTACTATGTTCACAACCAATTTTAAGAATTTTTGATCCAGATTTGCCAATTAAAATATACACAGATGCAAGCATCCAAGGAATAGGAGCCGTATTAAAACAGCAAGAAAAAAATGGAGATGAGAGACCGGTAGCATATTTCTCAAAGAAATTGAATGAGGCTCAAAGAAAAAAAAAACCAATATATTTAGAAGGTTTTGCAATAAAAGAAGCGGTAAGATTCTGGCAATACTGGCTCATTGGAAAAAAATTCATAATATATACCGATCACAAACCTCTGGAAAACTTAAGAACAAAATCTAGGACTGATGAGGAATTGGGAAACTTGGTATATTACTTGTCTCAGTATGATATGGAAATAAGATACAACCCAGGAATAACCAACCAAGAAGCGGATTGTTTAAGTAGGAATCCAGTTTTAGAATCAAATGATAATGTTGAAGAAACATTAAAAACTGTAAATGTAATAAGTTTGGAAGAGATAAAAAACGACCAAAGTATGAATGAAATTCTACAAAAGAAAAGAGATAAATTAAAGCTAAAAGACGGTGTCTATTATCAAAGAAAGATCGAAAAAGACAAAATTGTGTTATCAGAAAGTTTTAGTAAAAAATTAATTAAAAATGTACATAATACCTATTGTCATATAGGAAGAACACAGATGCAAAATAAGATAACACCATTCTACACAGCAAAAAACATAACTAATAATATTAAAACCATTTGTGATCAGTGTGAAATATGTAACAAAAACAAATCAAGAAAAAAGAACAGAATCGGCTTGTTGTCACACCTAGGTCCAGCAAAGTACCCATTTGAAATCGTTTCAATTGATACAATCGGGGGATTCGGAGGCTCTCGTTCAACAAAGAAGTATTTACATCTACTTGTGGACCACTTCACGAGATATGCTTTCATTAAAACATCAAGAACTCAAACCTCGGAAGATTTCATGAAATTGATAAAAATGGTAGCCCAAAATCATAACATAAACATAGTTTTAGCCGATCAATACCCGGGAATAAATTCCAAAGAATTTAAAGAATTCTTAAATAAAAACAATACGAGATTAATTTTCACAGCGGTCGACTCACCTTTTTCAAATGGTCTCAACGAAAGACTAAATCAGACATTGGTCAATAAGATAAGATGCGAAATAAATCAAGACAAAATAAGAACAGCTTGGTCGACTATAGCACAAAAATGCACAGAAATGTATAATAAAACAGAGCACACAGTTACAAAATTTTCCCCGGAGTATTTATTAAAAGGTGAAGATATAAATATTTTACCTCCAGAGTTAAAAAAATACCACAGAAAAACAAATCTAGAGAAAGATAGACAGATAGCACTGGAAAATACAAAAAAATCGCACAATTATAATAAAAAACGATTTGATGAACTCAGGAAGGAATATGTATTAAATGTAGGAGACCTTGTATATATTGAAAACGGAAACCGATTAAATAGAAAAAAATTGGATGAAATAAGAATCGGTCCATTTAAAATACAGAAAAAGATTTCCGATTCAATTTATGAAATAAATACTGGACGAAAAACGGCAGAATCGAATTTTTTTCATATCACGAAACTGACCCCAGTGTTAAATACACTTGATTAACTCGAACTACGTTCTTCCATTAGGGGGGGAGATGTAATATTACTTTATTATTTTAATACTCCCCGCGCACTCTATTATCTTAACACTCCCCGCGCACTCTAGATAGAAAAAGAGGAATTAAAATTTTATGATATTTGACAGATGTATTTTAGTATATAAATAGTTTTTATTTTGTGATATAATATTCCTAAAGAATCTTAAAGAATCAATATTTAAATAAACAAAATATAATAAAAGGCTTTAAATGTTGTTTCTTTTGATTTCAGGTAATATTATAATAAACTTTATTATGTAATCTTATTTATAATAATAAAAAAAATCTTTTGATTTCAGACTGAAACTCAAATAAAGTCTTTTATTTCACATAAAAATCATTCAAATAGATAGATCATATTATATATATATATATTAATAAATTTTCTTTTCATTCCATTGTTGAATTATTAATTTTCAGAATAAATAATAATTTCATTTATGTATATAATTAAATTATTGAAATTACAAATGCTATTTATATGGGACAAATATTTTTAACAATTACTTTTATTAAATAATAATAATAATATTATACTAAAAATACTAATTTTTTAACTAACTACTGATGATAATATTTTATAATTCATTTCAGTTATTGATAATATACCATTATAATTATTTTCTTCAGATGATTCAAAATATTTTATAATAAATGATTTTGTCAATGTTAAAGAGTCGCATGAGGTTCTGTGTTTTTATATTAAAAAAAAGTATGTTAGAAAATGAACGAACATCGTCAGCACAATTTTGGGGCTTTTTTCTATCGAGCGATAAACGACTCGGCCAATTCGCTTGATAAAAAGAAAAGAAAAATATTTTATGTAGTTTAAATTGGACAGTGGTATGCCAAGCTGACTGTGAATGAACGTGGAAATTGACTATTTTTAATATATCGTTTTAATATTTTGTTTTCAATTACTATTTTTAGTGAACATTATATAAATTGCATCAAATATTCTAATATATTATTAAGCTATATAAATGATTAAATATATAGTACAGAAGTGGTCAACTCAAATGATCTTGCGGGCCACTTTGGAAATGCATCATAACTTCGCGGGCCGCATATAAAATGATACATACCCATATTAGATTTAGACCCATTATAGATATTGTTTGCTGTGACAAATTGATAAATAATGAATCTTTATTATGTTTATATTATTTTTACATATAAACATATATAATATAATAATAATGATACTGAATGCACATTGTAAAAAATATATAATACTAAAAATAAAATAAGTTGACCTGTGGCCAGGTCCGAACCGACCGATGGTTTGAAGTAAATTAATTTCTAGCTACAGAAACAATTTCAAATAATTTTAATATATCTATTAATGTAATAAAAAACAGATATGAATACATAAATAATAAATATAAACATTTTTAATTTTATTTTATTTATAATATATATGTAAGACCAGGCTGTGACGTCATGAATGGCTGGATGGCGTCATATAATTTTAAATCAAGAAAAAACTAATAAATATGATTTTCCCGAGGATAAAACCAATACAAAGTGTATGATTCGTGGTGATATATAAAAAAATCTCCTCATGTGAGATTTGGTGTGAAAATAACCCTTTCCTTCCTATCATCGATCGCTAATACTACCACTTCCGGTTTCCGGAATTGCACCAAAAGTTGATCAATTCATCCCACTGATGCATTAAGTAAATATACCAAATTTCATCAAAATCGGTTGAGCCGTTCAGGCTGTACACATCTATACGGACGGACAGACGGACAGACGGACGGACAGACGGACGGACAGACGGACGGACAGACGGACAGACGGACAGACGGACGGACAGACATCATGCTAAAAATACTTTTTTCTGTTAAGAAAATGCATGATTCGTGGAGATATGTAAAAATCTCCACATGTGAAATTTGGTGTGAAAACAATACCTCCCTTACTATCGTCGGTCGGTAAAAAGAAACAACGAAATAAAAAAAATGAAATCATATTTATTTCACTACTGCGATATTTGTTTCTCCACTTTTTCACTTAGCTTTTACAAGTCGATCTCAATTTGGGTATTTGCACATCGTAATTGGTGTTGCAGCTTAGCGTCCGTTATGTTTGGTCAATTTCATTTTCGAAAAAAACGATTCGCAGGTGTAAGTTGAACCAAAAGCGTTAACAATTTTTTATGCCAAATTTCTTAAATTGGGAAATTTTTCTTTTGTGACGTAAATGTTAAAAAAAATCTATTTGGGATTCTGAATTTTCAAACATGCGTTTTAATTCATTATTGAACTGTATGTCAATCAGATCCATTTGGAGATATTCTGGGACAGACTCATTTTCAACATGAAAAGGAGATGAATATATTTCAAACATTTTGGTGTATTTGTCCAACTCTAAAGTATTGAATCGGCTTTCAAAAATTCTTATTTCTTTTGCATATTTGATATAATTGTTACATTTTGATTTCTTAAATTCTTTCAACAATGGAAAGTGGTGAGCATTATTAATTTTCAATTGCAATTCAAATAACAACAATTTCTTCTGAAATGCTCTGATGTGATTAAATGTATGAGGTTATCTTTTCCTTGCAATGATATATTTAATTCATTGAGTTTATTGACAATATCCACTAAAAAGCATAAATCCAATAACCACTCATCATTTCTTAATTCTGGCACAGACCTTTGTTTGTCATTCATAAACAAATCAATTTCTTCTCGTAACTCATAAAATCGCTGTAAACATTTTCCACGACTTAACCATTTGACTCGACTGAAGTACACATCACCCCGTATTCAGAATCTAATTCTTTCAGAAACTCCTTAAATTGTTGATAATTGCATGTGATCGAATGTAATTCACTGTTTTTATTACTACTTGCATAACTTGATCCATCGATAATACGTGGGCACATAAATTTTGCTGATTTGGAGCACTACTTTTGTTGTTGGAATCTATTTTATCAATTAATAATTTTATAGCTCCCTTTTCTTTACCTATCATATCAGGTGCTCCATCAGTTGAAATTCCAGAAAGTATTTCCAAATCCAAGTTGTTTTCACTTAAACAATTTTTAATAGCAAGGAAAATATCTTCTCCTGTTGTTGTACTTTTTAAACTTATGACGCTTATATAGCGCATCATGAGGGCGCAGAATATAAAAGTGTGATGAATGAATGTTTACGGCGGGCCGCGGGTTGTTCACCCCTGATATAGTATATATATTTTTTAGTTATCAAAAAAATAACATTATATTAATATTAGCAATCTGAAATATTGTGATATTCTGAAGATATGTATAATGTGCAGTAATCGGTACTTTAACTTTAATAGATATCTATATAACAGATATATAAAAATTGGAACAACATTCGTATTGTTCCCTCATTATAAAATCCATTAGAATTTGATAATCAATTAAATTTTAATTTTCAACGAACTTTTAGTTCGTTTATAAAATCTATATGACTATGTGTCTGTGTCGCCAAAAATTTTCGATTTTTTAAATTTTGATTTTGGATTCGAGTAGAGCTTAAAAAAGTGTAATTGTAAAGTGGTCTTGGTATTTTAAAATTCGGTTGGGAACATGGTCAAATCGGCGGTCAAAGTTGATAATTTCCTATATATTATAAATTGGAATTATTTATGCAATTTTGTGATAAATATGAATAAAAGTTCGGTGATAGTAATGCTTCCTAGCATTCCCCCAGATATTTTAAATTTAAATTTTTAATGAATTTTAAACTAAAAATTATAGATATTTAATAATATTCAATTGATAAAATAATTTCATTAAAATTAAAAAGTAAATTAGGAAGGGAGAAAAAATATATACTATATTTATATAATGATTGAGAGAGAAGTGATAAAATTACAAAGGGAAGAAGGGATAAAGAGAAATGTGGATGATGGTGGGAGGGGAGAGGGTTAGTTTGCAAAGGGCGCTTTGGGAGGTGGGGTTTGAAACGGAAAAGCTTCATTGATCTCTTTTACATTTCCGATTGAAAATCTATACCCTTTCTTTTCTTTTTTTTTGTCTGTTTGTTATTCCAATTTAATACGATCGGAATTGGATATTCATATCATCATCATCACTCCCGTCTCATTCTCTATCTTCTTTTATATATTTATTTATTTTTTATTTTAGAAATAAATAAAAACTATATATCTCGATATAAATAGAAATCGAATAAAACAACACATTTTATGAATATATAATGAAAAATGATTTTTTTTTATTTTAATCCTATCATAGAAATAAATATATTGAAAAATATGTTAAATGTTTTTATCATAGAATTTTGATTCTTATATAATGTTTTTGTTTTTAAATATTTATTTATGCGGTTTATCTTTCAACATTAATAAAATATATAAATGAGAATAATAATTTGAATAATAATAAAAATAATATTTTGAAATATTAGATTTAAATATTTAAAAATTTGTTATTTATATCAGAGGTTCCCAAATTTTTCTGGTTTGCGGCTCCCTAAATAATCGAATTTTTTCCGATAACATGAATTTACATGATTACTTTGCAACTCTCATCTCAAGTAGAGTTAAAAATCATAATAATAATTGAGATAATTATGATAAGAGGGGAACAGAAAAGTCTGTTTATTGGGAAACGAATAGGTAAATATCAGAACAAAGTCAGGGAAAATTTTTATTTTAAAAATAATTATAATCGAAAGAGTTTCAAAAAATTATTTCTAAAAAGTTGACCAAGTATTACTTTACGAAGACAAAAGTTAGTCGTAGAATAGATATGAATTGATAGCTATCAAACAAGGATGATAGATATTTATATACATTTTTTATAGAAATAATTTTATTTTTAATTTTAATTTTTTATAATTTTCATTTATTTTATTAGAGTTTATAGAATTATGGATAATAATAAAATAGTTGATATAAAAAAACAAATATAT
Source organism: Labia minor (assembly GCA_963082975.1). Lineage (NCBI taxonomy): Eukaryota > Metazoa > Arthropoda > Insecta > Dermaptera > Spongiphoridae > Labia > Labia minor. The sequence continues at coordinate 38,617,984 of OY720344.1, read as the reverse complement.
ATTTAAATTCAATCTGAAAAAAAATGTGTCAAGATTCAACATTTTAATTCATACTTGTTTGGAACAAAAATGAATAAAGCCAATATATATCAAATCAATACCTCGTTACTATCGACTGTCGGTAAAAAATAAAATCTAAAATTTAAAAATAATTTATAATAAAGATTTTCTTACTATAATTTATAATAATATAATAATAAATAAATAATTCAAAAAGATAAAAATTATAAATAAAGTATATATATACCGACATTTAATATCAGAATAAAAAATTACGTACGAGCATATTCTAAAGATTAGGAACCAAGAAAATTAAATGCGGTATTAGTGGACAAATTATTAAAATTATTTCCTATAAATGAAAAAATCAAGATTAGAAAGAAAACCCTAACCGATATTCTAAATTAAGTATAAACAAAATAAAAAACTTTGTTCGACTGAAAAGTAAAAAAAAAAATTGGAAATTAATTTCAAATATAAAAAAATATTAATACTAAATATATTTTATATTTCTACTCATAAAACAGCGGTTAGTGAACCAAAGTAAATACACGTTAAAAATTGAAACTATCAGTGGTAATAATATTTATAAAAAATTTTAATAAAATCTATTAACAATTAATGAATTTTCGACCTACAAATAATACAAAAATTGAAATTGATCATTAATAAAAAGGTTCGAATTATGTTAATTTATAAATAATAATTAATTTTGATTTACTTACACATAGTTTTCATGCAAATTTCAATTAACAATAAAATAATTAAAATACATTTATATTTTGTTTTTAATTTTTTTAATTTGGTATAATGGATCTTTTTTGATCCATGACTATATATTTTAGCATATAAAATATTATTTTAAACAATAAATTAATTATTATTTTTTATTGTTCCTTCTGTCTTATCTATCTTATCAATAAGTTCTTGGCCCCAGCAACCACACTTCTCCAAGTGTCCCTAGCCTGAGCCACACAACCCTCCAATCCCTACCCTCTCCCATCCTCCCACGTCCCTTCCTTCATTATCCACCCACCGTGTCCTTGGTCTTCCAATACTCTAAATCTACTCTCGTCATATATTATGTATGTTAAGACTTTGTGTGTTAATACTATTCCTCTCTGTTACTAAATACTTTGTCTTAGCAATATTTATTTCCAGCCCCACCTCTTTTCCTGCTTAAGTCGTCTGCGTAACCAAATATTTGAATTTTTGTGTTTAATTCTATTCCGTTTGATTTTTCCCCAATTTGTCTAATTACATATTCCAGAACTAAATTAAATAAAATTGGTGATAATGCGTTTTCTTGTTTTAAACCATTCCGAATTTCGAAAGTTTCTGATAGTTTATTCCCGCATCTTACTCTTCCTTTAATACCTACAAGACAAATTTGAATCATACGAACTAGTTTTTTGGAATTCCCATTAAGATCAAGATTTGAAAAAGTTTTTCCCGGTCTATTGAGTCATATGCTTTTATAAAGTCTTCCTTCTGTCTTACCTTGGAATAAATTTTTTATGTAAAACTATTATTTCTTTGAAATTTAAATTTTTACGATATTTGGATCAATTGGATAAATTATCGCCCTATATTTACAATACATATTTCTCACCTTCTTTATATTTAAGAAAAAAAAATTATTCTTCATTTTTATCAATTATTTTTTATTTTATTTTATTTTTTTAATAGCTATTCATACTCTTCAATATTTCTCGTAATCACTTTTTCCTTTGCTCTTTCAATTTTTTTTCGACACTCATCTTTTGTATAAAATTAATTAATTTTTTTTCTTACTTTATATTTTTTTTTTATTCTTATTATTTTAATGAATTATTTGATGACATATTTTCTTATTAATATTTCCATTATTATTATTTTATTCAAATGAAATTGTATTCGTTTGCCAGTTATAATTAATATAGCATAAAGTACTTGAAAAGAAAATATTTTTTTTTCTATTGAAAGAAAGATTGAATTAAAAAAATATTACTCTTAACATTATTCAAAAGATTGATTGAAAATTATTTTAATAATTAATTAATTTCCATTATTCCTATTGTAAATCATATATTGAGTATATAATGAGTATATAAGTTTAATTTTGTTTAAATTTCTAATCACAATGGATTGATAATAACCTAATTAGAGTATAATTTTTCTGGTTAGTTTATTTGAACTCGGGCAGCCATTAATATGTTTATTTTATTCACAATTACCAATCATTCTTCTTTGCATTCTGTTCATTATAGTATCTCTCACATGTTTACTGTAGAATTCACTCATACCTCTGAAATCCCTGATTGACTCTGTCAATTAATGATGATTCCGCTAATATATGTAAAAATAAAACATTTTTTATTTTAATCAAATAATAGACTCCTTCAAAATTTCATAAATCTTATAAACAATATCAAAATTATAAAACTTAAAAATGATCCATTTATTCACTTGTTAAATATGAGCCATATCCACTCCTCCTTGAGATGGCATCTACTCATAAACGATTTACACCGTCACAAATTTTATATTTATCCAAAATATTAAATTAAATTAAAAATATTAAGTTTTTAAAAACTGCTATATAACAGAAAACTCAGTTAAAATTTTTATTTAGCGTTTTACTTCATATTGGGTTACCTATGTTGATACGAGGGGAGGTCAATAAGTCCGTGTCTTATTTTATTTTTCAACGTAGTCTCCTTTGCACTCTATAATGTTAATTGTTAATGTTTCTAAAAATTTTTATTCATTCCAAAAAATAAGATTTGTCGAGGACCGATTCACTTTCAGAAACCCACTGTTTTGGCTGCTGTTTGATGTGTTGTGAAAGATCCACGTTTCATCCACGGTTACGAAAAGGAGCAAAATCTCGGTTTCATTAATGTTTTTTTTTCAGCAAAAATAAAGCTTAATGGGCTCATAAATTTCACTATTTTCCTTTTTCTCCTCAAATAGTATCTCTCACATGTTTAATGTAGAATTATGTAGTAAGTATTCTGCTATTAACGTATGTCAAACAAAAGCTAGAAGACTCACCTTGTTCAAATTTCGACAGGAGACAGCTGATAGTTGCCGATAAAAGCAGTGTGGCCATTTCATTTAAGAGACAGAAAATTTAAAGTCACGGACTTATTGATCTACGATCGTACATATGTACATATATTACTTTTTTGAAAAATCATATAATGCAAAGGGGGGCGCGTAGCAAAATTCTGAGGTCGCGAGAGATTTTAATGTCAAATATTTAATTTTAATTTTAGATTTATAATATAAATATAAATATAATATAAATTTAAAATATATAAATAAAATATAAATTTATAATATAAATAACTTTTAAATGTATGTATATTTTTATCTAATAAATGAATCACAAAAAATATTTATATACCTTTCTTTTATATTTATACGGGGTCGCCAGGAAACTCACAATTAAAAAAGAATGAAAAAAGTTTAAGAAGCCCTGATATAATGCATAAATATATCACTTTGTTAATATAGAATATAAAATATTATTTTTGTTGACATATTCAAAGGAGGAACGTGAACTATCAAAATGCCCATGTGAACTCTGGGTTTATAATAGTGCCGGTGATACATCATGACAACAAGACCAATAAATTAAATTAAAATAAAATAAAGACAATAAATAATTTTAAAAAATATCTAAAGATTGTATCGTAATTTTAAAATTATTCCCCTGATTCAATTTCAAAACGTTGACCATTGTAGTTCAAAGCATACAGTTAGGTGTTGCCACTCAGAAAATAATATGTACATTCAATGAGATGCTGGTTCATGTGAAAGTGCTAACTTAATGCGGCAAGTTAAGTTTTACTGTAAAGGCAGAGCTAATCACTTAAACCCACTAGAAGTAACACTCCTCTGACTAGTAAAATAAATATTTCTTTTTTTGTGTATAAATAAATTATACAATTTTTTATTTAAATAATGAACTATCAATGCATTAAAATTCTGGAAGTATTTACGCCATTTTTTAATCGCATTGAATTTACCCTGGTGGTAAAATTGTAATAGTTCTTTACTCTAAAAAGAGGCAGGGATCTGTTCAAATTTTTGAGTAGTGACTTATTTGTGTGTAAATAAATATAAAATAATAACTTAATGTATATTTTTATGATGAAATACATTTATCAGTATTTTAATTAATTGAAAATAATTCATAAAATTTGTTTACAACACTATTTATTTTATACAAAAGCAGTCCCCTGCAAAATTTACGAGGTGTTTGCTGCAAATAATATTAGTGAATTTTATAAGCATTTTTATATGAATGAAGAAAAAATAATAATGGGGCACTTCAGTGGTGATAGTGATCCCGTAAGTGAAGAAATACCTAAATATAGGTATACTTGTATACTTATTCTTAATCAACACTAATACTCAATTACACTATTACATTTCTAACAAATATATTCTGATTTATTTTTTTGATTTTTCTTTAAAATAAAATTCAAAAACATTCATTTATATTTTTATGATTTTTTTGATTTATGACAACGTGTTTAATATTTTTGGGAATTCATGTGATAAAAGATATTCAATTTTCTTGTTATTTACAACCTGTCTTTACAAATATTTTAGGCTTTTATGACATAAACAACGCGTGTTTAAAAATAATACTTATGCCATTTTTTAAGAATAACTTGCCTGTGTATATACAAAATAATCATATCCTATTCTTTTCATAAAGTTCGAAGTTTTTATTTAACAAATAAATCAAGGATTCTCTATGAATATTTTTCAAGTTTTACCACGTTTTGTTTACTTATTCCATGAATGCAGAAATTATATAATTAATTTATATAAGAATCATTAATTTCACTATATATAGAATGTAAATTTTTTAACAAAGTTAATTTACTAAAAAGGGATGGGAGGTTCATTGCTTCAAAGGTATTCTTGTTCAAAAACAGCCAGAATTAATTATTATTACAAATTCTTATGATTAAGTAATAACTTAATAAACAATAACTCCCTTACTATCGACGGTCGGTAAAAAAAGGATATTTTTATAATATTTTTTTAATTAATTCTTAATAAAATTTTTTTTGAACTTCATCCAATTTATTATAACATAAAATATAATATATATCCTATATAAAAACATATGTTATTGAAATATTTTTGCAGAATTATTTTAACTGTAGAAAACAGAAAACTTATCAAATGTTGAATCTCGAAATTATTAATGTTCAGACAAAATATTTAATAATGATTAGAATCAATTTAGATAATCTTAATACAATGCGTTATAATTGGTTATGAAGAAGAATATTATTAATTGAATATATCACCTTTCTCCCCTTTTATTTCAATATAATTTATTTGGGGTTTTTAATAATTCCCTTTTTCTGTTAATTATACAATCATATATATTTTTATATAAAGATAAAAGTGAAATAAAAAGTGTAAAAAGCAGTCGAGTTAAAAAATACGAAAAACATTTGTAAAAGAAATTTTTGCCGATTCTTTTTTTTAATGGATTTCATGATTTAATTACATTTTTACTTTTTGCCTTTATCATCATTTTTTTTTCTTTTTATTATCTTAAACGTTATTATTAAATATTATTAATGATATTTGCTGTTAAGGATTCTTAATCCTGTTATATATTTTTTATTCCTCACTAAGCTCTTCACATTTAACTTTAATTATTTTATAAAGATGAAGGTACGTTGAGTATGACTTTATTTGAAAATTTTTATAAATCATTTATTCATTTTACTATTTAAGCAAAAATGAGATAATCTATTTGAATTATTTCAATTATTCGTGAAGATTGTTTGATTAAAATATAAATTTTTTTCAATTTTTTAATTATTTATTACAATTGGGTTAAAAGAACACAAAAACAAATAAATGTTTTATCTAATATACTTATTGAACAGCTAATATATAAATATATAATATTTTGTATTTAGGGAGTCGCTGTATAATAAATTGATTACGTCATTTAATTCTTCTATATTTCGAATTAAGATAAATCTTCTAAACGTTGTGAAACAATTTCAAAAAATTTAAATGTATCTATTAATGAAATAAAAAACAAATATGGATATAATATAAATATTTTTAATTTTATTTTAAGAATAGATATATATCTCACAGGCGGTGGCTGTGACGTCACAAATATATACATTTGTAAGAGGAAGGGCCCACAGTGGATGCCAACAGGCCCCTTACAAGGAGAAGGGAAGAAGGGGGAGAGAAGGGAGGGAAAATGTGATAGAAGAGAGAAGAGGGGAAATGGGAGAGGGAAAATGGACCTTATGGAACGGGTAAAGAGTTTAGGTCCCACAGGTAAGCAAGTTGGTATTTTCTTGAAGAGGGAAAATATTACCAGCACTTGCAGAGTCCAAACTGCCTTTCCTCCAATGGTCCAGCGGAGATGAAGTCAATTGGGCGCCATGCTATACTCAGGGGTAAAGCAAATTTAAAGAGACTGGTCAATAAGGATGTAGTTAAATTAAATTGAAAGACGGTTCTAAAAAGAAAACGTATAATTATAAGTTGAAAAGAAATATTATATCAATTCTCCACCATGGGAGTCACAAAAGATCCATCCAACATGGAGGATCAAAACACGTCTTTATATAAAGAACGTGGAGAACAGACTACGCGTCTTTACATAAAGAACCCCAGTAGCAGACTTTTATATAATTTCTCCACCATGGGAGTCACAAAAAGATCCATCCAACATGGAGGATCAAAATACGTCTTTATATAAAGAACGTGGAGATAAGACTATACGTCTTTACATAAAGAACGCTAGTGACAGACTAACTATATAATGCCAAAAAGTCACCAACCGCACTGAGGGCAGTCGGGATTCCCTAGACGTTGCCATTCAGTCATGCAACAGCGCCTGGGGTGACTTTGTCATATTTATATATAAAAAGTATACATCCGTTACACATTTAAATTAAGAAAAAACTAATAAAGACGATTTTTCCCAAGAGATGTGATCAATAAAACTCAATCACTGGTGTGAGTTTCAAAAAAATCGTTAGAGCGGTTTCTGAGAACTCATTTACATATATTATCTTATTATATATCTTATCTTGCAATTAGTAATTGATCAAACAATATTAATGAAATTAGGAAATTTTTAGGCGAAGATCGATCGTTATTGAATCCTCATTAGCAGAAAAAGTTATTTGCCCTTTCCTTAATTAAAACAATTTATAACAGGTACCAGTAAATATCTAAATCATAATATTACAATGGTCCAAGTTGCATTTAGAAAATATTACAAATATTTATATTGATTTTATTATTAATATATATTATTAACTTATAGATATATTCTACATATATATAATATTTTAAAAATCATATCTATATTCAATTTTAATATTCAATAAATATGATCAAATAATATTAAATAAATTATAAAGATAACTTTTAGAACATATTAAATTATTTAAATGATATTGGATTATTAGAAATAAAAATAAAAATCTATATTATATTTTAATAATTTTGTTTCGAAAGTGCTAGATTCAATATTAAAATTTTTATATTCATTGTCGAACATGTATACAAGATTCAATGAACAAAATGGATCTTTACATAATTTAATATCTGGGATTTTATACCAAAAAACATTTTTCTGGATTGTTGAAAAAAAAATGATTTATTTATAATGTCCAAATATATATACCTATTGATAGGAATTAATAAAATAAGATAAGAAATATAGAATAGAAAAAATTCATAATAATTGATTTATTGTGTTAGCCATTTTATTATTATTCCCGAATATGCAATATTCTTAAAACAATATTTTCAAATTGTAAAAAATAAATTTATGAAGTACAGGTAGATATTAATATATATTTTTAGAGAGAATGTACATATATATACATTTATATGTGTGTAAATGGGTTTATATAAAAAATACCATTTTTATATACAGAAGAATATAAAAGCGATAATTTGGAAATGTTTCTTTTACCACTAACTCTCCTTGTCTCTCTCTCTCCCTCTTTTACTCTTGCTTTAGTATTTTACATTGATAAGAAAAAGTTTTATATATATATATATATATATATATATATAAATTAAATGGAGGGAAAATGGATTGAGACGAGTTTTTTTAACGTTGAAACGAAGGGAAGAGTTTTGTGGTGAGGTGAGAAAGAATGATGAGGGGATGGGAGGAGACAGACTGAATAATGATAATAATAAATGAAAGAATAAAAAGAGAATAGGAAAAGACGACAGCTGCATCTTGTCGTCGACTAGCGAAAGTAAATGAAAATGAATTGAAAAAGAAAAGATGAAAGAATAAAAACGAAGAGAGAAAGAAAAATAATATTATTAATAAGAATAAAAAAGGATAATAGTCTTGATTGTTTGACAATTGTGATACGAGTATTATTTATTTTAAAATTACAAGTTCATTTTTCGGTATTTATGAGAATCTCTGAAAGTTTCCTTTTAATTTGTTTATAAACGAATATTATCGTATTTATTTAGATATATTTTTATATATAATTTTTTTTGGATTTAAGGACTTTAAATATATAATTACATTTGAATTGAAATTTGATTGTTGAATTTATTATATAATTTATATAGTTTTTATATGTACATGGCATCTGTTTATCTATGTTCGGAAAGTAACATGATATTGCGGCACTCCCTGCGAAAGGATATTATAGTGCCCCCGTTTTATACGAAGGCAGGTCGATAAGTCCGTGAATTTTTGCAATTCCCGTCTCTTAAATGAAAGGTCAACACTGCTCCTATCAGCAGGCAATTCTTAGCTGACTCCTGTCAAAATTTGAACCATCTGGATATTTTAGTTTTTGTTTGACATCTATGAATTGGGATACGAATTGCTCTCTCTCCGGATTTAGTCCCGAGTGACTATTTCTTGTTTCCAAACCTGAAGAAATGGCTCGGCGGATATTTTAGTTTTTGTTTGACATCTATGAATTGGGATACGAATTGCTCTCTCTCTCTTGATTTAGTCCCAATTGACTATTTCTTGTTTCCAAACCTGAAGAAATGGCTCGGCGGAAAACAAAAATACATTAACTATAATTGAATGTACTTAGCTGTTCATATATCATATAGAGTACATGTGTTTAGATATTTCTATAATCTAATTACAGAAATGAAAATTTATCTCTATTTGCATTAGATTCTCTAAATTTTATCCCTACTATATTTCAATTGTCTTTTGTTCGGTTTCTTTGTAATTTGATACATGATGCAGCAAAACTGAATAAGCATGATTTTGGATTCAAATAAGTTGAATTTAACTCGAAATACAAGACCAAATAATATCATACGTAAATATAATATATCTATAATGCAACTGATATGAAATTGGAATAATTAAATAATAATAATAATGTTGTCAGAAAGAGAGAAACATAAATTTAAAATTTAAAATTAACATACAAAATACAAAAAAATATATAAATGAGTAAGAACAAAGATAATATTAAAAAAAACTTAAATTTAAATACACAAATTATCAAAGTTTATAAAAGATTTAATATAATTAAACGTCTACGCAATCTTAAACTCCTAAACGGCTTCATGGATCTTAATGGTTCCGGTATCATTAGAACCGTCATGACCCAAGGATAAGGTATAAGGCTGAAATTTTCAAAAAAAGTGCAAAGTTATGAGCAAAAAACCGACCCAAAAAACAACGCTCCATGTGGCGCCTCTGGTGGCTCAGTTAAGAAATTCACACTTAAAATAATATTATTAATTCTAGACTTATCCATAAAAATAATGTTTATAATATCTAAATTTTTATTTTAAGTTCTAATTATTCCATAATATTAAAAGTAAAATTAAATTAAATTGAATATTACTCCTAATTGATTAATGTTTTCTAAAACAAAGTAATATTTTTTATATTTAAATTTATATTTTGAAAAATTGTACAATTTGTAAATTTTACTGAAAACGAAGATCCAAATGAGAGAAAACGTAGATTGGCTAAAGAAGGAGATGATGGGTATCTCGAAAAAAATAAAATAAGTCTGTATATTTACCGACCGACGATAGTAAGGGAGGTATTGTTTTCACACCAAATTTCACATGTGGAGATTTTTACATATCTCCACGAATCATGCATTTTCTAAACAGAAAAAAGTATTTTTAGCATGATGTCTGTCCGTCCGTCCGTCTGTCCGTCCGTCCGTCTGTCCGTCCGTCCGTCCGTCCGTCCGTCCGTATAGATGTGTACAGCCTGAACGGCTCAACCGATTTTGATGAAATTTGGTATATTTACTTAATGCATCAGTGGGATGAATTGATCAACTTTTGGTGCAATTCCGGAAACCGGAAGTGGTAGTATTAGCGATCGAAGATAGGAAGGAAAGGGTTATTTTCACACCAAAGGAGATTTTTTTATATATCACCACGAATCATGCACTTTGTATTGGTTTTATCCTCGATAAAAATCATATTTATTAGTTTTTTCTTGATTTAAAATTATATGACGTCATCCAGCCATTCAAGACGTCACAGCCTGGTCTTGCATATATATTATAAATAAAATAAAATTAAAAATATTTATATTTATTATTTATGTATCCATATCTGTTTTTTATTACATTAATAGATATATTAAAATTATTTGAAATTGTTTCTGTAGCTGGAAATTAATTTATTTCAAACCGTCGGTCGGTTCGGACCTGGCCACAGGTCAACTTATTTTGTTGATGATATTGAATTGCTATTTTCTTTATACACATATTTTATAAAATTATTTATTTATTGACTTTGTATTCGTTGCAAAAATAACTAAAAGGACTCTGGATAGTAATTTAGTTTAGTATATACTCTCATTTCGTAGAATATGCATTGTTGATGTATTGTATATTTATAATCTTATGTCGAAATCTAAGATTTGTAATTGAAGTGCATAATGTAACATTCTTGTTGCACTCAAAAGTGGCAATTTATTTTTGTTGCCAAAGATGTGTATTAGAAGTTTATGGTCGGTTATAAAGATAATTAAAAAAGCAAAATGTGCAGCATCGTACACGTGGCGGAAGTGAAACTTCTTACAATCTAGAGAATAAGATAAATTTTAGTTGAGAGTGTGAGTGAGAGAGAAATAGAGAAAAATAAAGGGATCATTTCGAAAGACATATAACAGTATAAAATTTTCGTAACAAATATTCGCTTTATTATTATTATTATCTACTCTATCATCATATCTACATTGCCTGTACTATTGTCGGTTGGTGCTTCAATTGGTAATACTGATATTAATGGCTTGTGATAACTAAAATAAGATATATATGTTCGTGATTCGATATTTTCTATATAACGTGTAAAAACAGCATCTATTGTAGTTCCAGATTTTGTTGTTGATTCCTTGGGATCGTTATTTATAAGCAGACCAAATGTTTCTCGAAGAAAGTTGATCAACGGCAACGAATCATCAGATCCAAAATTTACATTAAAATCTCCCCCGAGAATTAGAGGGATTTTATCTTCGCCTCGTTCAAGTGCATTAGCACCTGTGTGGCTATAAACCAGTAGTGAAAGGTGTATGAAATAAATAATATCGTCTAAATTTTGGTCGTTATTTTTTTTCGGCATAGTGAAATCTGTGGAGTAGAGAAAAGCAGTTTTAAATGCAATAATAATTTTAAATTGATTTAGTAGTGTTAAAGTAATGTTGAGATTCGGATAAATAACGTGAATGGTCATCGACGCACATAACTGTATGTGTTGGCGTGTGAATCGCCGACCATGTTCACACACACAATTACATGCGTCGGTATGCGTGCACGCTGTATATTTGACTTGAGAATTTTAATTATTTCACGATATATATCTTATCTTATTATGCTAGCTAAAATTGTATATATCTATCTATTTATCTATAACCATTGGTTCTCAAAAACCGCTCTAACGATTTTTTTCAAATTCACACTAGATATAGTATTTATAAAGAAAAATTGAGTTTTATTGATTACATCTCTTGAAACTTACAGCTTCATTATTAATTTCTTAATTGAAAATTATATATGGGTGACGTAAATGGCATCCATTTTGAAATTTTACTCCCGCCTTTTTTTAATTTTGTATTAATATTTTTTTTATATTTAAAATATTTTAAAATTTATAATTTAATTTCGAAATAAAATTAAAAATATTTATTTTTAATAAAATATATATATATATTTATTAATCCCGCTTTTTTTTAAATGATATTGTATTAACATTTTTTTATATTTAAAATATTTTAAAATTCATTATTTAATTTCGAAATTTTATATTTAAAATATTTTAAAATTTATTATTTAATTTCGAAATAAAATTAAAAATATTTATTTTTAATAAAATATATATATATATTTATTAATCCCGCTTTTTTTTAAATGATATTGTATTAACATTTTTTTATATTTAAAATATTTTAAAATTCATTATTTAATTTCGAAATAAAATTAAAAATATTTATTTTTAATAAAATATATATATATTTATTAATCTCTCTCAAAAAAAAACAACAAAACAAATAAATGTCTTTGAAAGATGGTAAAAATATCTTTGTAATTATCAAAATATCATAGACCAGCAGTAAGAACAATTGTTTTTACTCCCCGAGTTCGAAGGATCGAAACTCGCCGCGTGCATTTTTTTTTTATCTATTTTCGTGATTTATTTATTCATTGTTCTTTTATTAATTAAGTTTTAGATAGTTTTATAATTTTTAATATTTTTTCAATAAAATATTATTTAATACATTTAATAATTGTAATAAATAATTAAAGAATTGTATATCAATATTTTTTAAAGGGTAGAGCGAGCTCGGTGTCTCAGGTATTAATATTACCAGCCAAATCCAATAATAATGAATCATTTTTTACTATCTCGCCAGAGATAGTATTGCGATCACGAAAATTTTCGATGTTGAGATTTTGATGTTTTTATACTTTTTGAAGGTTCCTGAATCATTTTCACTAAGGTTGAGAAAAATGTCTGTGTGTGTGTGTCTGTGTGTGTGTGTGTGTGTGTGTGTGTGTGTATGTAGGCAAGATTACGCAAAAACGGTTTGAGCTAGAATGATGAAATTTGGTACATGGACATTATTCAAAATTCATAGTTTTCTATCAACTTTTGAGAAATGTAGCTCAACCGGAAGAGGGTCATTACCTACAACGTTTTGATTTTTTTTCCTCTAAAGTGACCGTAAAAATAAAGATATATGTTTGATAATTTTTCACATGATTAATAATTGTATAAAACTGCTATATATAGAATTTCAGCTTGATTGATTAGCTGAAATTACCAGAATTAATTTTTTAACACTGCAAATCTCACGCGCCAACACGTGACGTGGTGCCATCAACAAAAAGCCAAACATGCGCTGGTTTAATATTTATTATTTATTATTTATAATTTATAATTAATTAAATTTAATAATAATTTTTAAATAATATAAATAATATTTAATTATAATCTAATCAAAGAAAATAAAAGTTTGAATCTATTTGATAGTTGATCTTTTTACATATAATTAATCTCAAATTAAATATTTTTTAATATTAAAAAAAAATAACAAATTTCATATGTATATTTATTTTTATAAATGTTTAGGCAAATTTTGAAATTAATATATATTTAAATTCAAATTGTATTTAATTGCGATATCTACTGGACAAGGTGGAGATCTCGCCCTCTTTTGATCATAAGTCATACTAATTTTTATTCTTTGACCCAGTAGAAGCTGAGAAATATTATTCCGCGTCAACGTACTACCGCGCATGCGCGCCGTGGACTTTGGACCTAGCGAGAGCGTAGTAGAACGAAAGACAGCACAAAACGAAGAGGCAGATAGCCTCTTTCTCAAAGACGAAAGACCGGACAAAAGAAAGACCCAGATAGCCTCTCTCTCAAAAACGAAACACCGCACAAAAGAGAGTCGGAGATAGAGGCTATCTCATTCTCACTCGTTATATCTATATCTTTTTTCTCTCTTGCGTTTCGTAACGCGTTACGAAATTTCAATTTTTCAATTCACTCTCCATTCTCAACCAAATGTCAGGACGCCGCTAAAGAAGTTTCACTTCAAAAATTTAAATATACCCCATTTTATTGCGAGGGCTTCTTTATCGATCATTGCATAGTTCTGTTCTGCTCTTGTTCTCCTGTTGATAGGACTCGCGAAGAAAATGCAATTGGTAGTTCCTTTCCATCAATCTGATGACTTATAACTGCTGCTATGCCCCACGGGCTTGCATCCGTTGCGATACAAATTTGGTGTTCCGGACTGTAATGCGTAAGTAATCTATCTAATGATTTCAGATTTTATTTTGTTGAAGCTTTTTTCATATTTATTATTCTATTTGAATTCAACGCCCTTCTTCGTTAATTCATATAGTGGTTGTGCCATTGTAGCCAGGATTGGCACAAATCGGCCATAGAATGTTACCAGTCCCAAAAATGCTTTTACTTCTTTGGCATTTTTAGGACGTGAAGTATTGACTACAGGTCGAATTTTTTCGTCGGTTTTATGTACACCTTTCTCATCAATTTTTTAGCCCAGAAACTTTACGTCTTCACGAAAAAATGTACACTTCTTGTAGTTTAGAATGATTCCATTTTCTTGTCAAATTTGTAACTTTTTCCAAATTTTGTAAATGTTCTTGATCGTTCTTTCCCGTAATTATGATATCGTCGTGTACGACACAGCATTTAGCATCTTTAAATATGTGGTTGACATATTTTTGCCATTCTGCTGGTGCTGAGCTGACACCATACATCAGCCTTTGGGGTTGAAAAAGACCCCGATGTGTATATTCAGTAAGTAGTTTTGACGTCTCTTTCGTAACCTCGATATGAAGGAAAGCCGTACGTACGTCTATTGTAGAAAATTTATTTCCACCATTTAGGGTAGAAAAAACTTCTTCATATCCTGGGAAGGGATGTTTAGTTACTTTTAAGTTTTTGTTGAGTGTGCAACTGTAATCTCCCTATATTCTTATGGACCCTGACGGTTTAACCACAGACACTACTGGTGTTGCCCACTCTGAAGTTTTAACAGGTAAAAGTACCCCTCTTTTATAAGACGATCGAGCTCTTCATCAACTCGAGTACGTATGGCCAGAGGAACTGTACGAGCTTTCTTGAAAACAGGTTGGGTTGCTTCTTTAAGTTTAAGATCACACTTAAAATTTTTTATCGAGCCAACTTTATCATCAAATACTTGAGAAAATTTTTCTTTCAACTTCTTTAATTCTTTTCCTATATCTTCTTAAATATTTCAAACTGATTAATATAATTTGTAGTATCAACTATTGAATTTAATTTTTGGATTGAAATTATTATTAAATAAAACATATTATATTGAAAATAAAGTGAAGCATATCCTTAACGTTTTGCATAAGAAACTAACCTTAAAATACAAGAACGCTTGCCTCGTGTTTTAAAAAATTCATAATTATAATATAAATGCAGCAATTGGTTTCTGTTTCATTGTTAAACAATCCGAAAAAGGCTCTTCTTGATATTTATCGATATCTCAAGTTTAATTTGAAATTAAAAAGCTTATTTTGATCAAAAATCTATCAAATGGTCCATTACTGGTACAGTGGTCCACGACTGGTACATTTACCTTATATACAATTTTTTAATATACTGATTGAATTAAAATGAATTAAAAAACCTTTCATATACAGACTTTCAACAAATTACTATGTATTAAATAATAATTTAAACTTGCTTCACTTATCTTTTCTTTGTATCTTTGATTGATATTTTTATAACGTTTTTATTTATTAAAAAGAATTTGAAATAGTTTGACTGTTTTAATACGCGTTTATTCCTTACTATATCTGTGCGAAATCCTCGCATTGGCCAGCTAGTAATTAATAAAATGAATAAACAAGATAATTTATAGTAGAATTTACAAATAATAATTCTTTAACTCATAGTTAAGATATAGAAATTTTTAAATAAAACAACGTACCTATTATAACGGCTAATTAAACAAATGTTCAATTTTAACAAGATTAAATTGTAAAAGATAAATGGAGTATAATATGAAAATTGTTAATAAAAAATATATTAACAATCCAAAAGAAAAATTTCTAATATAGTATTAATAAAAGTAAAATAATTTTATTTAAAAAAATAAAAAAAAAAAACTTAATGTTGTTTTCTTCATACAAAAATATGGTCATTACTTAAACATCTTTCAAATCCGCAAGAAGTAGTGCTTCTCGTTTTTGCATGAAGTAGGCTGATTAGAAGATGTGGGTTCCAAAAGGATGAGGGGGCCTTGCTAACTTAAGAAAATTAAAATTCCCTATATAGGAGCTCAAAACTAGCAAAATAGCCCGTAAGTGGCTCAATTATCGAAAAAAATAATTATTTATTTATGTAATGTTATATTCACGTTCGCATGAACAAAAACCTTGTTAACTCCTTTAAAAGTAAATGTCAATATATCAAAAAATCATGACAAAATTACAAAGAGATAAACCATATTCAATAAATTATCGTATTTAGACTTTCGTGTATGCTACTTCGGAATTCCGATTTGTTACAAAATTATATTTATTAATATTTTACAATCATATCGTGTATAGCGTCTTAAGAAAAGAATTACAATCATTTTAAACAGTAAAAAAAAATAATTAACTTTTTATTGATTAGAAAATTATTGACTGATTTGTGGCTCTTATATATATGAAGCATCCGTTAATATTATCATTTCCGAGTTAATGATTTCAATTTGAAATTGATAAATTGATATATTATATTTTTTGTGAGTATAGTAAGCTGAACATAAGTTTGTTCTTTTTCACTCTCTCTTTTTTCTCTTTTTTTTCTAGATGGATGGTCGATTATTATCTCAATTCGTTCTGAATCTATTTCTTTTCCTGACAGGTTTATTAATTGTTATCTAACACCTGGGACGGTAATTGTTTGATAAACGCTCGATTATTTTGCTAACATCCTACCATAAAAACATGTCAATATTCTTGGTTGCATCTCCAAACCATCCTCCTTATCCTTGACTCTACTATATTACTTATTTAAATCTCATTTTCACACAATATAATGTTACTATTAATAAACAAATTTATTTATTATTATGATAAATTTATTTTGCAATAAATAAATTTTTGTATTTAGGTCTTAAGATTGCACTTTATATCTAATTGACTCTCTCAAATAATTTTTAGCTGATTTCAAGATTTCATCTAGTAGTCTATTTAGTTTAAAATTTTCTTTTTTGAAATTACAATGAATTTTGCTGACTAATAATATTATAATATTTCATAAAATAAAAATAATTATATTAATGCACAAACTATGAACTCAAAAGAAAAATAATTATTTTGAAAATATTTTAATTGATATTAATAAATTCTTTGGATATGAAATAATCTAAACTTGAAGTGGCTAAGTAAGTAGTATTATAATTTATAATATACAGAAAATACTTAGTATAAAGTATGTTTAACTTTTTAATACTTTCTAACTTTCAAGGCATTTATTATCTTTACCCTGACCGTCTCTTCTATCCATTTTTATCTTTTTAAATCAAAAGTCCAAATTAGCTTTAATTCCCAAAGCTAAAATAGCTAAAATCATATATTTATTATATTTAAAAAATGAAATCCTAGAATTACATAGAGTATCATATTGGATCAGCCCCCTAGGGTTTAAAGTTATAACACGGATATGAGTTGACTGATATATATAATTACCACCTCTACAATTGAACATGAGAATTTAAACTCCGTTCTAATCCGTCGAACCGTTTAGGAGAAATAACTGTTATCGTTGTCTTTTAATTATAATATATACATGTACTCGCGTACATGTTCCATCGTTTACATTTTATTATCCTTGAGAATCAATAAAAAGTTGTAGATTATTATTTTTTAAATTGTTTAAATTCATTAAAAGAAAAAAATTAAAACTTATTAATTTATTTAATTATTTCATTAATAATAATAATAATAATAAAAATAATAAATACTGCGTTATATAATAATTTTATACATGAGATAAAGAGATGAGTTTGGTGAAAATTCTTATCTTTTTATTTTCTTGGCGACAGACAATAGAAAAAACTTGAGGGAATATAATTGAATAAGAAAACAACCCTTTTTATAAAAGTCCCACTTCTTTTTTCTTTTCCTTCTCCCCTCATCATTTTTTTTAACCTTTTAGTCTGTGTGTGTCACGCCCTCTTTTTCTTCAATGTTTGTTTAACAAAACAACTATTCGTCTGTCTGATAAGAAAAGAAGGAGAATGAGAAAGAAAAAAAGAGTATTGTCATATTATATTCAAATGAGGTTGGGATGCTATATACAACTCAATTGAGTTAAGCAAAGAATGTAGAAGAGAGATTGTTCCTATATACATATACAAGAGGCAATTCACTTTCTTATCAATATTTTATGCACATAGAACTTCTCACATTATAAATACAAATTTATAAACAAGGAAGTTTCAAGGTTTATCTCTTATTTAAAAAATTAAACAATAATATCAAAAGAAAAAATAATACAAAAACGATTACTGGTAGAATTATTTCTTCACTTTAACGGACCGTAGTGGAGAAAATTTAGGTGAAATATGGATGACCTAATGAGAAACCTACTGGCAGATCCACAAGCCTTATTTCCAAGGCTAAGACTTGGGACTTCAATGAGTTACGCCTGTAATAACTTAGGATGTTTCTTCCATTAAAGGGGTGGAAAAATTTTCAAGTAATGTAAGTATCCTGCTCTCTAGAGACTACTCTGTTCCATAGCCAGAAATGACCTCTTTGGTCTCACAGATCATTATTCCATTTTTTTAATAAAATGAGAATAACACAAAAAACTAGCCAAAGTTGTCTGGATCAATCTCAGGACTGGACTCTATCTGTTAAATATATAAAAAAACAATACACTTGGGGCAATGATGATGAGATTTGACATGAGAGTCCTCAAATAAAAAGACTCTTTCTAATTAGAATAATGTGGAAAATATTGGTATAATATTTATAATATGAGGCGATTATGCTTAATTTGGTGACCCTAGACATTTTAAATTACGAGAAATGATTTTAAAAATAATTTCACCATAAACTTTTATGTTTTGTTTGGTTCACAGGTCTCTCCGTTAACCAGGATTTTTTTCAATTTTTTTTTTTGTTTTTTCGTTCTTCAAACCATTTTGTATTGGGTTTCTTCTGAACCGACCGGATATCACTAAATCTTTTCTCTCGAAAGACTAGGTATAAATCTTGTTCCACTTTGTTTTTTCTGATCTAGCTATAGTTCTGATTCAAATGCTCTTCGAGACACTTTAATTGTGCCACTCAGAAGCCAAACCGATTAACTCTAATTTTTAAAATTTTGCTAATAATATAATGTAATGTAATGTAATCTGCAACATATGAAGTTAATAATGAACTTAATAATCTTAATAGTACAATGCAATATACATTTTTCTGTAATCAATAACCCTGAATTCTCTACAAGCTGTGAACTTTGGGCTTCATTTTTTCAGTTTGTTTATTATGTGGAGTTAATCGCTTTGGCTTCTCAAGTGGCACAATTGTAATGTTTCACAAATAATGTCTTTTAATTAATTAATTATTATTATATTATTCAAATAAATAATTATTATTCCAAAATAAATAAATATATATATTAATTTTATTTCTTTTAATACAAGATCTTTTATATAACTATTCGATTATGTTAATTTTTAGAAATTTATGAAAAAATAATTATATCAGTATATTTATATATAAAAGTCAAATTTTAATTGAATTTTAATAAAGTTTTGATAAATATAGTCGAAGAGGAAATTAAAAAAACAGTGTTAAAAAAAGTAGGTGACTTTTATTTGGCATGCCTCGTTTCGTCAATATCCATTAGCTGGGAGATGAAAAGAGAGCAGCAGCTTGATGGTTGCCATGTGTTAGTGAGTATACTCAAAGGGCGACTGTTAAAAAGAGTGTCCTGACGATGGAATAAAGCAATCAACGGAAGGACGTTGGTAGACAACGAATTTATTCCATTCTAGCCAATCGATACATACACCTTCTCCACCTCCATAATTTCAGATAGTTTATAAATATATACATATACATACATCAACAATATACACCTGATATCTATTATACTCGTTAATTTGTTTTTATATTAAATAAAAATCATAATTATAATCGTGTAATTAATAGAAACAATAAATAAATAGCAAGTTTAAAATCATTAAAAATAAATAATTTAATTTAAAAAAATCTATATTATTCATTTCACATAGGTACGCAAAACGGCATTTTTGAAAATGAAGTAAAATACGAATGGGGGGGGGGATTTTTAAATCTTTATTAATATAATTTAAAAGGACATTTAATTCGAAACAACGCTACAGTGTTTATTAGTAAGGTAAATTCTCTTACAATCAATTCAAGAACCCTTATTTCACTACTCCTATCCAGCCTTCTTATTTAAGATCCAATAAATATTATTTATTGAACAAGTATAATATTTGTAAGAGAAAAGATTATAAATCTAATTTCACTCTGATTTAAAATCTTATAAGAATATTTTTTAAAAAATTGTCTTACGATATTTGCTGATTAGGAAATATAATGTAAACATAAAGTTTAGAAATAAAGCTTTACTTCTTTTTCAACGAATGTCGATGTTTGTTTATTGTATATGGAAAGCAGCAACTAACAACTTAGGAACATTATATATATATATTATATATGTTTATTCATCAAATACTACAAACCTAAATCCATCGTCGATCGTTTAAAATAAAGAATCTTATTGGCATTTGGATTAATGGGACTGACTTATATCGCGACGATTTAGCCAAAATAAAGATTAAGCTCGTAACTCGGGATTCGTGTGCAACTCATTATATAATTGAATAAAGAAACATTGATGTATATTTACTCTTTAACAATATTTATTTTGATTTAGACAAATCTAATTTTATTAGATAATACGAGGTAGGGTCAAAAAGTTCGCGGAATTGGTTATTAAAAATGTATTAAAAATATTTATAACATTCTTACATTATTTCCCTTCAAAATACTCTCCTCCTGCATCTACACATTTATTCCACCGTTCATATAATTGTTGGAAACACTCTTGAAAGCCGTTTTTTGAAAGTTCCTTCAGCCGCTCCGTCGCATTTTCAATCACCTCTGACGAGTGCGACCGTCGCGAAAACGCTTATGCCACTCGTAAACTGCTGTTTTCTTCATCGCAGAATTACCGTATGCTTTTTTTAGCATCTCAAGAGTCTCCGAGGGTGATTTCTCCAGCAACACACAGAATTTAATATTGCCACGCTGCTCTAATGACGACATTGCACAATCCGACGAAAGAAAGAAACTACGATCTACAATATTAAACACCGAACGCACGGAACCAACTACAACTGCCTGCTAACCTCAAAAGCACATTCACTACCAGTTATGCCAACCTCACAAACAAAAATTTCCCTTTCAGCTAAGAAATACTTGACTATAAGCGACCATTCCGCGAACTTTTTGACCCTACCTCGTACAAATAAACGAATGAATAATTAAACCAAGTGTTCAATAGGAATGAAATCCAATTAAACTTATGTGAAGGGAATGACCCAAAGTCAGGTAAATTCTTTCTTTTTTGTAAGAAGCTCATAAATAAATGGAATGCCGTTCTGGATGGTTCTTAAAGGAAATGTGAAAAAAACAAAAAGATAAGGTATTAAGTAGAGAAGAATTAACTGGGAGTCAATACTGATACCATGGTGAATCTCTACTCAACTCATATTCGAGACATACTAGGGAACCAACTGAACTGAAACAATGAATGATGAACAATGAAAAAATCTTAAAACTTCTAACTGTTACTGAACTAACTTCCTGCAATGGTCTGATACTACGGAGAGAGGTTTAACCGGATTCAGGGTCACAAAAATGTTAATTAAGAGGACAAACTCTCAAAGAGTTTCCCTCTAGGGCCACAGAACGGAAATAAGATTGTTATCCACCATTTATATTAATGATTTTGACTAAACAATTTAATCATATATACATTCAGGGAGATCCATCGGCTAGAGGAGACAATGTACAGTCCGATTTTCCTTACCCGCCATTGTAATTTTGTCATGTGGGAATTACGTTGAACATTTCAAATAGTAAAATTGGCCGAGATTTTCCTAAAACCTTTGAAGAAAATTCCAAAAAACTGATTTGTGTATCTCTTTTCTGCTATTTTTTAAGGTGAGACGTTATAGGCTTAAAATTGGCTCAACCGATTACTATTAAATTACATCATACTGTTCTTACTTATATAACTCTATTTGAACATAGGATTTATATTATATCACTATCTATAACCATAGAAATCAATTTTTAAAAATTTATATAATGCTACATTTTGTTCATTCAGAGTTTGTCATGGCTCAGTGAAGGAGTAAATTCATTTCAAACAATGAATATAAAATTAATAATTCTAGCAATTCCCAAACAAAGTATTATTATAATATTTAAATTTTTATTCCAATATTCAAATATCATTTGAATTAAATAATTTATTTGGTAAATTCTCAATTTAATTAATCTAATAAAATATCATTTTTAACTTAAATAAAATATTTTTTATTTTTTAAATTATTCTTATTTTATTTGAGTTTTTTTCTAATTTTAAGAGAATAACACCGCGGATTAAGGCCAAATTAGACAACATTAGATCAAATCTAATCTCGCTAAGAGCATTCAATATTTCGGTACATAAATTATTATGACTCAGAAGTTTAAATTAAATAACATTTAAATTAAAAAAATAATAAATAAGTGAATTTATTTAAATTTTGTATGGTTGTGTGGATACCAAAAAAGTTAAAATAGTTAGTTTTAATTTTATAAATCAAATAAATTATAATCTATTACATACAGACTTTGAACCAAATAATACGTATTACTTCGGTGGTACAGAGGACAGAACCCCTGCATAGGTGCAAACAGCGCTGAAGGTGGTCTGAGCAGCTAGTATTAATTAAAAATGAATTTATGAAGTTTGTTCAAATAATTATTATTATTTTTGAATCTTAAAGAACTGTCGGTTTATTGATTTAAGTTTGATTGAAAAAAAAAAATTCTTCTATTAATAAATAAAAAGGAATAAACCTTCGATGAACACAAAAATAGATTCCTTGAAAGAATGTGTGAGAAAGAGAGAGTTTCTCAAATTGACATAGCATAGCATGACTTTTGCTATAATATGTCTTCTATTCAGATGAAGAGAGTGAGAGAGAATATATAGTAATGTCAAGTTAGAAATTACATTATATGTGTATTTCTATAAATTTTATTTCCTGTTCCATATGGAATATCAAAATAAAAAAAAATTGAAACTAAAATAGAGGGGGAATTTATTTTATTTTATTTTTAAAAATATGAGTTTGACAAGTAGACATTTTAGATTGACAAAAGATAAAAAAGGACGTTACAAAATGACCTATTTTAAATAAATAACTTTCCTCTTAAGAAAATACGTATTAGCCTATTACCTATTACTTTTAAAAATGTTTAGTTCAAGTTCTATATGTTACACCTGATTTAAAAAACATCATTTAATGTAAAGCTGGATAAAATTGTTGAATACAATTTTTTATTTTTAAAAAGAACCAATTGACAATAATAATAAGACTATTGATTATATGTTATATTATATGATTGTATATATATATGCATGCCTGAGCAAAAGCTATTTGACTTGCCAAATAGCTTCAACTATTATATTATTTTATTTTAATTTGACTAGGAAAATAGCATTTGCCTAGATTTGACTAAATCTTTGTTGGACAAATGCTCTCACAGTGCAAATCTCAATAAACATGTATATTTTGTTCGTTGTTTTTAAATAAATATGTTGGTGAAATGGCTTAATGAAAGCATGTGTTGTGTTAACGTAAGTAATTAAGTCATGTTGAATCCATTTAATTTTAAGGAAACTTTATTATAAACAAAATATATTTAACAATATAGCCAAAGAATTCGAGAATAACTACTATTTTTTCCCAATTATTTTGTTTATATCTTTTTTTAAAAAATATTCGTTTCCTTATTAAATTGTTTTAATTGATTAAAAGATTTTTTAAAAATAAATAATATTCGGGTATTTTTTTGATAACTTCCCTCCCACTGTTTTTTTCCAGGTTTGCTACTTTTACTGAGAACAAAATGCAATAAATCAACGTCCGACATTTTCTGAGCTATTTTCCTAGTCAAATTGAAATATAATAATAGTTAAAACTAATTTCCCAACAAAGATTTAGCCAAATGATTTTTGTCTATGCAAATGCTATTTTCCTAAAATTTCCATTTGCCTACGACATATATATAATAAAAAATTAAAAAATATATAAATTGTTTTCGCTTATTATATTTATACATATTACTGAAATTATATCACATTCCATCATACATTCCAAATAAAGTTCCAAGTAATATTTTTTTCATTGTTTTTTTAGATAGAAAAATTGGAAATATAGTAATAAAATTTATCTATCTATCTGCGTGGTTCTACGAAACTTATAAAAAAGTTATATTTTCTCCCCATCGCAAAATACATAGTAAGAAAATGAGACTGGGATATTGTAAATTTACATATAATTTATAAGAATTTTTTAATATTTTTATTTTTTATTAAGATTGTACTTTCAAAAATAACATTTGAATTTTTTAAAATAACATACAACATTTTTCATTAAATATTAAACAAAAAATTAATTTATATTGCAAATAAACATGAAAGTGATATTAAAAAATTAAATAAATGTAATATATTTAGGTGTCTGTATTTTTAACCGGAAAGACACACACAGGGAGAAGAGTATATGTAAGGAATTCAGAAGGAAGGAGGGCGTAATCTTGAGAGGTCCTCTCCAATTCAATGTTCCTATCCTTATTTCTCCTTCCTTTTCCGCCCGCAAATGGATTCTGAGCTAAGCTTCAAATCGATATCCACGAGAAGCAGAAGGAAAGAAAGAAATAACTTAGTCCCAGTCCCTTTGGGAGTATAATGTTGTGATAGAATAGAGAAGGAGGTGGATGAATGATGGACGGAGGGAGAAGGAGAAGGGAGGAAAGTAAGACGTTCTTACGACAGCAAATCCGAGCAGGTCAGGCAGAAATTGCCATATCGGAATTCTATTGTCAAACTAATTCCTCTCTTGTAAAGCCCAAAAACCAGTTGCATTGATAATAACCGAGTGATTCAAATTGGAGTTGGATATTGGGAAAGAGGAAAGGAGGGACAGTGAGATGAGAGCTAAAGAACATACAAAAAAAGAGTAAGATAAAAATAAAAGAAGAGGTTGGTTATAAAATGAAGGAAAAATAATATTATATATAAAAGAATAAGCCTTTCTACTGAACGTCACATACCTCATACTACTTTTATATCAATTCAATAGATTCAATTTTCCTTAAGAAAAGATTTATTTAAATACTATTATGTGCATATACTATTATTTATTTATAAATATATATATATATATATGTATATAAAAATTTTCAGAACTTGAAAAATAATTTTTGTTTTAATTACAATTATTTTCAAAATAAATATATTATATTATATAAAAGATTTATAACGATATAATGATGAAATTAATTAAACAATGGGACTTGTGCCTTGAATGGGAGAGAAAAGATCAATCAGCGATGTAAAAAAGGATCTCAATGCAAAAATGTTCAAATCATTAATGAGATTGTATAAGGAGGGTGTGGCTTGAGACTTTGTTTGAAGTAAAATTTTCTTATGCCCTTGAAAAATATATTTCAAAGCATTTGATTATTTTTCTTTTTTTGAAAATTAAATTTTTTCTATTTAAAATATGATTCTTTTAAAAACTGGAATAAAAAAAAAATACTGAGGAAGCAATTTTTGAAATAATTGGCTAGAGAATAGGAAAGAGATTGATACTGTTCAAATATATATATTTTCGAGCTCAGTGCAGATATATGTGTAATGAAAAATATTTAGACTAATCGATAATATGAAACAAACTTTGATCATATACATAGGAATAAAAAAAATTGTTAGCTAAAAATCTTTCATTTTTAAAATAAATTTAATTAATTTTTTATCCAAAACAAAAATAAAGTTAGTTGTATATAATTAATTAAAAAGATTTAATACTGCCAAAAGTGGATCGTCATCTTGCATATATGGCAGGCGTTTTTACTTTTCGAAAAAAATTTCTAAGCTTTTGAAGAGTAAAATGTTATCCCGACAGATCTCCACATGTCAAGTCATCGTAGTTCCAAAAAAGTGTTTTTTCCGTATGTGTGTCTCTGTGTGTGTGTGTGTGGCAGAAATGTTGTGAACAACATTCCTGTCAAACGGTAAAACGGATCTTAACCAAATTTTATATATTTTTTTATATATTTGATATAAAATTTATTTTATTTATAATTTTATTTTCTATTGAGATCATAACGACCTGAAAAATTTTTCGCTTAAATGCATTCATAAATAAATAAATAAATATTAAAAAAGTAAAATAGCCATATTTCCTAAACTATGAAATATATAGATAATATTATTCTATAAATTTCAACTCTTATGAAAAATATTGTCAAACTTTAAATAAACAAGAGATAAATAATATTAAAAAAGTAAAATTACCTTATTTCTTAAAACATCCAAGATATATTAAAAAAAATTATTTGAAACAATTTATAGAGAATTAAATATTATAGATTTAATTTTAGATGAAAAATTTTGTCAGAATTTAAATAACAAAGAAATTGAGAAATGTTATAGTTTCTGTCATTAAATAGACAGAAATTAATAAAAAAGTAGTGAAGGTTCATTTCAAAATTTGTGGCATGGACAATGAAAATGGTTCGATAGAATTGAATAACTCTGCTTACGAGTAATTGAACCCTTGCTAACCCTTTGAACTGAGTGGTTGGACCCAAAGAGAGAAGAGAGTGTGAGAGAGAGTGAGGAAGCGAGTAACGGGGTGGTTGTAGTCCATTAGTTGACTAAATAACTGACGGATAAACTCCACTTGCTTGTTGAATTTTAACGTTAAACATTGGACAATTAATCTCTCTCTCACTCTCACATACACTCTCTCTCTCACACTCTCTTTATTACTTCAATTAATAGTAGTATTTTAAATAATAAACCATCTTTAATCTGTTTAATTATAATTGAATTAAAAAAAAAAATAAAAACCCCTGAAAACATATCACAAATTTAATTCTGATATTGATGGTTAAAATAGATCATTTTTACTATCTCGTCAGAGATAGTATAGCGATCACGAAAATTTTCGATGTTACGTTTTGAAGGTCCCTGAGTCATTTTCATTAAGGCTGAGAAAAATGGCTGTCTATGTGTGTGTGTGTGTAGACACGATTACGCAAAAACAGTTTGAGCTAGAATCATGAAATTTGGTATACGGACATTATTCAAATTTCGTAGTTTTCTATCAACTTTTGAGAAATGTAGCTCAATCAGAAGAGGGTCATTACCTACCATGTTTTCATTTTTTTCCTCTAAACTGATCGTAAAAATAAAGATATATGTTTGATAGTTTTTTAAATGATTAAAAATTGTATAAAACTGCTATATAGAGAATTTCAGCTTGATTGAATTTCTGAAAGTACCGGAATTAATTTTTTAAAACTGCAAATGAAGGGCCAGCACGTGACGTGGTGCCTTCAACAAAGAGTTAAACACGCGCTGTGGTTTAATAAATATTATTTATTAATTTTAATTAATATTTATAATTAAATTTATAATTTAATTTAAATATAATATATGTTATTTAATCCAATTCAAATTGCGAGATAGTCGAGTGGAGACACTCCAGATTTTTTTAGTAACATTCACGATTACAAAGTTGAAGTTCAATTGAATTATATAAAAATGAAAATTAAATAAAACTCTTAGTATTAAAAAGATTATTGTATTATTGGATTGCATTACTTTTATATATAGTACCTGGCTCACCGAGTCGCTACTCTGTACTTTAAAATATTTATTTCTTATGGACTGTGAATATTGTTTTAAGATTATTCCGGATTTGACTGAGAAAATTCATAAATGGGGAATTTTTAAATGAATATCCTCATTTCTACTATTTTTATCTTACTCACTCCTGTCTCTATTTATACATTTAAAATATCAATCAATTTCTTATTTTGTAATTTTGATATAAAGCCTTTTATATAAGAATCTATTAAAAACTCTGCCCTATCTTGATTAAAAAAACATATCCATTCATATTCGACACAATGAAAAGAAAATTATTCAAATATATAATTTTTTTATTTATATTAATAAAATATCATTTAAATAAAGTATTTAATATATGTAATATATTGTACAAGTTTTCATTTTAATTAATAATTTTATATTATTAGATCAGATTTAATAAGCAATTTATTTGAAATAAAATATTCTTTGATTATCATTTTAAATGAATATCAATTAAAGAAAGAAAATATAATTAATATGTTAACATTTTTCAAGATCAGAAAGAAAGAAAGATAATCTTTAATACACAATGCTTACAATACTTACAATGCTCGTCAGACTAATAAGATAAATTTTAAATTAATATATAATATATTATAATATTTAAACTACCTTGCCGTATTTGCACGAAGAAAATATCAATCAATTTGTTACTTCAAAAGCCCAGATATCTTTTACTATAAAATATTTTATAAGAATTGTTAATTCAATCCTTCTTTAAATAAAAGAAATAATATTTAAAGCTTATTCATTTATAATTGTTCATATGTATTATTCCATGAATATTTTTTTGGATGGGGAAATGATATACCTGTATATTTCGTAATTTATGATCCTAAAATATTATTAATATAAAAATTTTTAGTTTTATTTCTAAATTAAAATAACATTTTTTAAATATTTTAAATATGAAAAATGATAAATGACAATTTTTGGTTTTTAAAGTATAATTATGCTTAAAAGCTAAATTAATCAATAAACCATTTGAATCATTGCAATATTATTTTTGGATAAATTCTAAAAATGTATTTATTGCTGTGTGTTTCCTTGGAGGGGGGAGGGGATTGACAGTTCGTTTTCCAAAATACCTAACAAATATTCAATTATAATGAGATTATAGGATTGTGAGAAGGGCCATATGAAGTGCTTTATTTAATAGTCGCATTTATAAATCTAACCTCGGCACAGGTGTGAATAAGGAAAACAAAATTATGTTTTTCATATTTATTTATATAAAAAAAATATACTATTACTTAATTCGTATATACTAAGACTATTAAATTTCTACTGCCTTTGCATACAACATTAAAATGAAGAAATTTGATATATATATATATATATCAACATATTTATAAACAAAATCCATTACCATATATATTATTTCCTCTAAAAGAAATATTATTTATTTTATTTGTCTTAATATAATTTTATAAATAAAAATATTAAAAGTAGGACATTTCTTTCAAATTCCTTTTAATGTACATTAATTTTTCGCAATATAACTATGTTATTATTATTATTATTTGAAGATCGAGGCACTTCAGCTACTACGGTCATTTGTGCCTTAAAGAAATCATCCATCGTACAAGATAAATTTCATTTATCTCCAAGGGAGAATTTCTTTTTCTTCTCCAGGGCACAGCCAAGCAAACAGTAAATTACTGAATCCTGACCGATTCCATTAGGTCAAACACAACGCTCCCCGAGTCACTTGGAAAGAATGATTTTTCCTTTTAGACCAAAAAACAATCTATTCAATAATTAACCAATCAGTGGCGTACCTAGGGGGGTGCGGTGGGTGCGGTCCGCACCGGGTGGCACTTATCTTGGGGCGGCATTTTTACTATCTCGTAAGAGATAGTATTGCGATCACGAAAATTTTCGATGTTGAGATTTTGATGTTTTCATACGTTTTGAAGGTTCCTGAATCATTTTCACTAAGGTTGAGAAAAATGTATGTGTGTGTGTGTGTGTGTTACCAAGATTATGAAAAAACGGTTTGAGCTAGAATGATGAAATTTGGTACATGGGCATTATTCAAAATTCATAGTTTTCTATCAATTTTTAAGAAATGTAGCTCAACCGGAAGATGGTCATTACCTACAAATTTTTGATTTTTTTTCTTCTAAAGTGACCGTAAAAATAAAGATATATGTTTGATAATTTTTCACATGATTAATAATTGTATAAAACTACTATATATTGATAATTTTTCACCTGATTAATAATTGTATAAAACTCCTATATATAGAAATTCAGCTTGATTGAATAGCTGAAAGTACCAGAATTAATTTTTTAACACTGCAAATCTCACGCGTCAACACGTGACGTGGTGCCATCACCAAAAAGCCAAACATACGCTGGTTTAATATTTATTATTTATAATTTATAATTAATTAAATTTAATTTAAATGTAATATATTATGTTATTTAATCCAATTCAAATTGCGAGATAGTCTAGTGGAGACACTCCAGCTAATTTTTAAAATAAAATTTTTCCACAGAATATTGTTATTTTTAGAAAAAAATTGAAATTTTTGTATTTTTAATTACTCTCTCGTCGTTGAGATTTTGATGTTTTTATACGTTTTGAAGGTTCCTGAATCATTTTCACTAAGGTTGAGAAAAATGTCTGTGTGTGTATATATATATATGTGTATGTGTATGTATGTAACCAAGATTACGAAAAAACGGTTTGAGCTAGAATGATGAAATTTGGTACATGGGCATTATTCAAAATTCATAGTTTTCTATCAATTTTTAAGAAATGTAGCTCAACCGGAAGATGGTCATTACCTACAACTTTTTGATTTTTTTTCTTCTAAACTGACCGTAAAAATAAAGATATATGTTTAATAATTTTTCACATGATTAATAATTGTATAAAACAATTATATATAGAATTTCAGCTTGATTGAATTGCTTAAAGTACCAGAATTAATTTTTTAAAACTTTTAATCTCACGCGCCAGCACGTGACGTGTTGCCATCAACAAAGAGCCAAACATGCGCTGGTTTAATAAATATTATTTATTCATTTTAATTTATAATTTAATTAATTAAATGTAATTTAAATATAATATCTTATGTTATTTAATCCAATTCAAATTGCGAGATAGTCGAGTGGAGACACTCCAGATTTTTTATATTTAGTTAAAGTTGTAAAAAGCAACTTATTCATTTCATATTTATTTTTTTTCTTTCTTGAATAATAAATGATTAATATGAATATTATAAGTTTACTATTTGATTTATATAAATTATGATCAACTATATGATTTCGAATATTATTCCTCGGTGTATATAAATACATTTTAGTGTAAATTTTGAATTCTAATTCCAAGAACAGGATAATAATTTTATTTTATTGTATTCATTAAAATTCGTTGAATTCGTAAACGCATCTTTACGATTTTGTTCGGCAATTTTTCCTAACTAAAATTTTTTGATATCAGTTTATAAATGTCATTTCTTTTGAAAAGTTTATATGATTACTTTGAAGTGATATACCAATATTTTTTTAAATCATCGATTTTTCTTTTGAAAAGCAGGGCCAGCGGAAAAAATATAAATATAAATTTTGGGAGCATTATACACGATTTTTCTAGTATGAAAGCTAGAAGAGTAAATATTATATTAATATGTTTACGAGTGCAAAATTTACTCTGTGTATTAATTAATATTGATTAAATAACTTAATAATTTATTTATATGTGTATTAATTTATAAAAACCACTATTTGATTGACTTATAATAAAAAGGGCGGCAAACTGGAGATCGCCCCGGGCGGCAAAAGTTCTAGGTACACCACTGTAACCAATCAATAAATACAATAAATAAACAAATAAATAAATAGATGAATAAATAATAAAAAATATCACCCCTCAAAAAGGGACTGTAAAGGGGTCCTCATTGAACATGATTAGAATATAATAATAAAAATAACAACAATAAACTATGCAGAAAACAATAATAACAAAAACAACAATTTATATTTACATATAAATAAATAAATAAATAGTAATAAATAAATAATAATAATAAAAAATAAACAAATACTACACTTTTTATAATAATCCAATCCTATGTAGAAACCTAAACAAATTCTCAAAATTTTCAATCTTTCCCAATAGATCTGATGTTCAAATTTTCAATTTTACATAACCTTCTTGCCGATGCGTACGATGGACATTCGACAAGAACATGATCCTCGGTGACACTCATATCGCATATTGTGCACCAAGGGGCATTTTCTTTCTGAATCAGATGTCCATGAGAAGAAAGCAGTAGCCTATTCTGAGACGGGACAGAATGGCCTGCTTTCTTCTTGATATTGAATATTTTTCTAGTGGACAAATGATTGGTTTGACTCTCTTAAGTAATGTGCTACTCCTCTACCACTCTTGAGTCCAAATGTTATAGATTTTATTTTTCATATACTTAAGAGAGTCATTTAAAAAAATCGAACTCTATTTTATTAGCTCCTATTTTAGCTAGTTGGTCGGCAGCCTCATTCCCCTTGATGCCTTTATACCCGGGGATCCATAAAAAGTAGACATGCAATTCTCCACCTGAACATTCATAATAGAGTTCTTCTATTTTTTGTATCAGGGGATGTGCAGCGTTATATTCTCCGATAGCACGGAGGGCACTTTGAGTGTCACTTATTATAATTACGTTTCTCAAACCTCTGGTTTTAATATAGGAGAGAGATAATTCAATTGCTTTCAGTTCGGTAATAAAGATGTTGGAAATGGCGGGGAGTCTAAATTTTCTCTGTTTATTTTCAAATTTGAATGCACATCCAACCTTATCATTTGTTTTAGAGCCATCTGTGAAAAATAGAGAATAGTTGGAAAATTTATTTATAATTGATTGGAACATTCAGCTATATCTGTTGTTCCACGTGGTCTCTTTTTGAAATTTATTAAGATCCAAAATAATTTGAGATCTTTTTATAATCCATTTGCAAAATGCAAAATGATTTTTAAAAATTTCCTCTAAAATGTCGAGATGGCATTTCATTCGAATTATCAGAGGTTTAGTGGATCTTGGTTTTGAGAATTTGTTCATGTTTATTGGTTTCGAGAATAATTTAAATTATGGATGATTTTTTCGTGATAAAATTTTTAAAATATAATTTAATGATAAAATAATACTTTATATAAAAAAAAAACTTTTTTAAAAAACCACGTTTTTAACGCACTAAAAAGAAGAAAATAATTTTTCTGAAACCCCATAGGTACTGACATTACAAACAAGAGATATGATTTGAAGAAAATTTTCTATAACGTAAAACGTGGGGCGCAAATAATAATAAATTTTTTAAATGCAATATAATTTCTTTGATTAATTTATTTCAATATCCATGGATTTATATTTTAAGTTTTATATTTTTTACCAGACTTTTTGTAAAAGGGAATATTATTAGTAATCCAACAGAATACTTTTATTAATGTAAATTTTTTTTGGAAAATTAATTCCTTAATATTAAATAAACATCTTCAATTTACACTTTAGAAATTTTATTAACATAAATATTAAATATTTGCTAGAAGTTTTGCAGTAGCAAAATTTAGTTTTAGATTTCTTCAAGTTAAATTTCTTATATTATTTACCAGAATATTGTTAGGATGTCATTTTTTATCAGAATTTTTTAAAAGTGAATATTATTAGTAATCTAAAGGTAATCTTTTCATAAATTAAATTTACCTCTTTTAAAAATTTCGATAAGTTATAAGCTTTACTTTTTGAAGCTAATTAAAATATGAAATCATTTATCCTATTAATTTGTACCTAATAACATTTATTTATAAATTTTTATACGATACAGAATATTTTAGCCATAGTTGCGCCCCACGTTTTACGTTATAGAAAATTTTCTTCAAATCATATCTCTTGTTTGTAATGTCAGTACCTATGGGGTTTCAGAAAAATTATTTTCTTCTTTTTAGTGCGTTAAAAACGTGGTTTTTTAAAAAAGTTTTTTTTTATATAAAGTATTATTTTCTACTTTTTAGTCTTCATATATTGCAATCGATTTCACTTGACCTATACTACTTTTAAGTTTTTTGATTGACTTTAATAGTCATGAAATACTATTATCCTGAAAGTAATAAATTTAAATTGAATTATAAAGAGAAATTTTTAAATTTGTAATATTTTAATTCTTTATTGCCTAAAACTCATCATAAATTTAAATTTTGTTTTCTAAATTACAGTACAAAACATTAATATACCTTCTTTCAAATTTATTTACATTTTAAATATTATACATATTATATTATTCTTTTAACGGGTTTTTAACGGTTTTTTTCAAATTTAAATATTTACACTTTTTGTTTTGATTTTCCCATACAAAATTATATTCATTAATTATGCTCTAATTAAACACTTGCAAGCTACGAATGTGTTATTTTATTGTATTGTCATCCAGAATACATTACTCTGAAAAGTTTCAGAGCGATTGGATGACTGGAAGTGGTCGAAATTTCGATTGCAAGATTTGACCCGAACAGATAGATAAACAAACAAACAAACAAGAAAGCAAGCTAAGAAAAACGTGGTAAAATACACTCAGTTAGCAAGAGTGCTAATGATGACTTGGTGAGATGCAGAGAGCAAATGATAGCTGAAGGAAATTGAGGGTGGCGTTTAAGTCGAAAAAAGGTGTGTCGAAACAGGCAACCAATCAGAAGACCCGTTAAGTAAAAATAAGAAGAGGGGAGTTTGAACCTTTTTTCTACCTCCCTATTATATTTTTTCAATATTATGATTTTATTAATTTTTTATCTCTCTTTGTAAAGACGAAATTATAACTTTAAAATGATTTTAAATGTAATCAATCAAAAGTCAGAAATTATAATAAAAAAAAAATGGCTTTTTATTTTTTCTAATACATTTACCGTGTATATAATATATAGAGATTCTTTATTTCATTAGATTGAATATTATTTATTAGTAATTCATTTAATAAATATCTAATCGTTATTTGAAATTTATTTAATTATTATTTTAGAATTTATGATGCTTAATCCAAATTTAATTCGCAGCATGGAACATACGATCAGGACTGTCATTTAGTTGGAGGGGAGCGACCTGAACATTTTTTCAAACTTCTTATTTAAACGGATTTTAATATTTTGATTATTATTATTAATTAATGTATTATATTTGCATCCCGCCTCGTTTTTGTATTAGATATTGTATCAATATTTTTTATATTTAAAATATTTTAAAATTTTTTAATTAATTTCGAAAGAAAATTAAAAATATATTTATACAATTTTTGCTAGTATAATAAAATAAGATCTAATGAAATATATTTATTTTTATCGTCAATTCACAATGTGTCATTTATTATATTATTAATTTGTGAAATGATTACAAATTTTATGTAAAATCCATTCTCTATTTGTTTAGATCAAAAATAATATATTTAATATTTAATATATTGAATATATTTAATACATACTAGAATCAACTCTTGAATATTTTTTTAAACAAGCGGACTATGGACATCTGTACTATTTATTTTTAATGTTTTGACAAAGTCCCTTTTGTTGTTTTCTTCTTTTGTATTATGTATTGAGAAAGGTAAGTTTTGGAAAGGGCCTTTTGTTGTATTATTATTGTTTCTCCTTTTTAAGTTAACAAAATACAAATATTCATTAATTATGCTCTAATTAAACACTTGCAAGCTACGAATGTGTTATTTTATTGTATTGTCATCCAGAATACATAACTCTGAAAAGTTTCAGAGCGATTGGATGACTGGAAGTGGTCGAAATTTCGATTGCAAGATTTGACGCGAACAGATAAACAAACAAGAAAGCAAGCTAAGAAAAACGTGGTAAAATCTCTCCGTATACGAAGTGGAGCCTCTCCACATTCCACAAATAAACTATCAACAGGGCTAGTTCTAAATGCTCCGAGGACAATACGAAGGGCCATATTGTGTACTGGATCAAGCCTTTTTAAAACAAGATCCCAAGCCGATGAATAGACTGGGGAAGCATAGTCGATCCTATTTCTAATAACAGATTTGTAGACTCTTAGGAGTACGGTTGAGTCCACACCCCAACGAGACCCTGCCAGAACTTTCAAAAGATTCACCGACTTGAGAAATTTTGTTCTAAGTTGTTCAATGTGAGGTTTCCAGTACAATTTTTTATCCAAAACAAGCCCTAAGAATTTGACGGAATCCTGGAAGACGAGTGGACTTCGGTCAAGCGATAAACGAGGATCGGTCTGATTTCTTAACCTACTTATTTGTAAGCATTCTTCCTAAGGGAAATTTTAAAGCCATGTTCAAATGCCCAAGAACTAATGTTATTTATAACCAATTGAAGTGAATATAACTTTGTTAATATTTATTTAACTTTTATTTTATTTATTTATATCTATTTTGTTTTTATTCTTTTTTTTATTTTATTTTTATTCTTTCACATATCAAATGTTCGTCCTGAATTCCAACTATCTATTTCTCTCTCTCTCTCTCTTTCACTCTCTTTGATAGTCTTTCTATTTTTCTCTTTTTCTCACATGTCCCTTTTTAAAAGGACCATTAGATAAATAAATTTCAAAGAAAAGAAAAAAAAAACAAATAAAATAGCAAGTATAGAAGGAGAAAAAGGCTAAGATAAAATTACAATCAATTAAAAGAAAAAAAAACATTAATTTATTTTTGCATTTTAAAATTTAGTTTTATCACTTTTAATAAATTGAATATAATTATTTATACAAAAGTGATTGATTTAATTAAAATACCTATATGAAAATATATCTATTAATAATATTTTATAAGTTTAAATTATTTGTATTATAAGTATGAAAGTAAATAGTAAATGAGAATAAATTCATAAATACATTTTTTCTTAACATTAATAACTCAAAAATAGTTGATTACTGATGATGTAGATAACTAAAAATTACATAGAGATGTGTATGTATGTATTTACATACCAAATATTATTCGACTTATGAATAGTTTGTTGGAACTTAAGCTGACAATAGGCTTGAATGAGAAAGATCAAGTTTATTATTGGAAATTGAATTGAAACATAACCTGGGTCTATGAAAACAAGTAAAGATAACTATGGAAAATGCATGTGTACATTCGCATAATAAGGTTTCATATAAAGAATTGCAAATATATGAAATATTTTACTGATCATAAGAGAATTATGATTTTAAATACAAAATCTATTGAATTAGTATACCCAATTTTTCACGTCAATTGGAATGGACGTACTCATCAATCAATTGAATATTCTGTCCGTCATTCACAGTTTGTTCATCTCACTTTCTGTTCTCTTTCATAGACTTTAACATAAATAAATTCAAACCAAATCGTATAAAATCTCAATCTGTGTTGATTTTATTTTTTCTATTAAATTGTAGAACAAAAAGAATCCAAATAAAATTTAATTATAATACTAAGTAAAAGAGAAAAATATTTTTCTATATTTCTATATATATATATAAATGTATCCACTCATTGGCTCTAGACCTGTGAAGGCATTTTTAATTGGATGACATCTAAACTGGGTAAATGTGATGTGTGATCAGTAGAACAGATTTTCTGAACCTTGAGTTTCGTGAACGGAATATATATAAATATATACGAGGTCTGATCGGAAAGTATCGGGCCTACCTTTATATCTCCGTGCCATAGTGTTCGAGCGACCTTTGCGGGGTATGAACGTCAACAGTAACGAACCTATCGGTTTCTTGTTGATATCTGCTGGACGTTTAGTTCATGTGCAGCGTGTCTTTGTTTACAAAGCTGTTTTTGAGTTCGGCGGATTTTGTGATTGTGTTAAAAATGACTGAAAAATAAGATCAACGAATTTGTATCAAATTTTGTTTTCAACTCGGAAGAACGAGTTCGCAAACTATTCAGATGATGCAGAAGACCTTTGGGAATGAGTGTATGAGCAAAACACGAAAAAAGAGTGGTATAATCGTTTCAAAGGAGGCCATACTTCTGTTGATAGTGATTCTCGTTCTCGAGCAGTGTGAAGTCAATGTTGATTGTTTTCTTCGATTGTGAAGGTGTTGTGAACCATGAATTTGCACAGACAGGTCAGACAATCAATAAAGGATACTACGTTCAAATTTTGAAACGTTTGCGTGAAGCAGTGAGAAGAAAACGCCCGCACTTTTGGTCGTGGTGACTGGCTTATATATTGTAAATAATATATTTATATACTGTAGTGCAAAAAATCAAACATCCAATAAAAACATAATTTAACAAAAAAATTTTAAATTTTTAAAATTAGTACAAAAATTTGTCATAGCTTGGTCGTCATTTCAATCCCTCCCTAAATATCATTTGTTTACTCTTTTAATTGACGAACAGCTCACTGAAAATGCCTATTATCGTCAACTTAGCTCTTAATTGGTTTTGACACAATTTGAACTGCTGGAAATATTTATTTTGTATAAATTATTGTTTGCTCGATGATGTTTAATTCAAATATACTTTTTAAAACTATTTAAATGTAAAATGATATGGAAAAAATATATAATAAATTTGCAATTTTATTTATTAGACAAATTTATTATGAACAATATCGACTTTTATAAATCATATATATTTTTGGAATTCATTGCCTAAATAAGTCGACAAACAAATAAAAGAATTTTGAGAATCATACAAGAAATAATATAAATATAAAATTTTTTTATAAATTAACGTTTTTCCAATGGACTTAAAAGAATAAAATAATTTTTCTATAAGCCTGACAAAGTTTATGGATGAATTGCTTCATATTCAACGAAAAACGTTGGGCGTTCTTATGATGGTTATATAAGTTAAAAAAAGGTTATTGTTTTGTTTGTTTTTACTCTCGGGGACATATAAAAAAAGGATCTTTTCTCTATGCCATTTGAGGTGAAAAAAACCCTCTTCATTGGCGCTACAACTGTTTAATAAGAATTCATCATTAATTTTAATACTATAAAATATTCTTAATTATATTCAAAACGAAAATCTATCTTGAAATCATTATTTATGCTTCAGAATCCGTTGAAAAAAAAATAATCAGAGCAATACAAAAGGAGTTAGTTACTAAAAGTAATAATAATTATATTAAAATTAATTAATGTGTCACAAATAATCTCTTTTCTTTAGAAAGCAATTATTATTATTATTATTATTATTATTATTTTAACATTTTTGAAGATGAAAATTCTGCTGGGGAGGAAATTAATTTGATTTAAATGTTTATTTTTAATTCCTCAAGTTGATTTTTTTTATAATTATTTAATTACTTTTATTTTTTTAAATGTAAGAATATTGGATTAGATTGTATTGGTTAGGTAGTAAACTGGAATTATATCCAAATACAGTTAGGACGTGCATAACTGAGCAATAGGACTGATTAAGGAATCCTTTATAATCTTTGCTTAAGACTAGAATACAATCTTGTCGGGTTGTTATGTTTGTCGATTGATTGTCTGTCTAGTCTCGTGGTTGTTTGTCAGCTGAGATGGTGGCCGTGGATTAGTCGCCAAGTGTAGGAAGCCCCGAAACCTGATTACCGAATCAACTGAGCCCACCAAATTGAGTTATGAGACAGGGGCTAGAGTCTAGAGAGATAGAGAGAGATACTTGTAATAGCCACTAGAGGTTTCTATTCTCGTTACAATCTATAACACCTGCAAAATTAAAATCAATACAAGTAAAATTAACATGTCTTAATACACTCCATCAGATTGCAATAATTATTATTAATTGAGTTATGTAATCAGTTAATTGTGAAATTTAGAAACCAATCATTGTTTTGCTTTTGTGTTCAAATAAATTTATAGATTATATCAATGAATTACCGAAAAGATAACTTTCATGAAAAAATAATAAACTAAAGTACGTAAGTTAGGTCCATGAAAAAAAAAAATAACTTACTTTATTATTTTTTTATTTTACGTTTTTTTTTCAGGAATAAAAGGAGATATTCTGAATTCTGCCACATTAGGCCCGCTGAACAGATTTTTTCGGCCCGTCTAGCATAATTGTAGTACAATATCATTTTATTAGTATCCTAAACATTTTCGGGCCACTTTATTGCTGATAAGTCAAATATATATTAAAATAATCGCTACAACAATGAAAGAGACACGTTGATATTATCTGAATTATTCATTAAATATTTGAGGTTTGATGAATTATTAAATTGTATTTTTATCTGAGCCCCTCCAAGAAATGTTGAACTTTCGTTTGGCCCTATGATAAAAAGGTTGCTCATCCCCGATTTAAAGAGAGTATAAAATAAAAATAAAGATTTTCAGACATATTTTAACTGATATCTTAGAGTAATTATTAAATTATTTAAGCTATTATTTTTTGTTTTAATTCAAAGATCATATAGGCTTTCAATTTTAATAATAATAATAATAATAATAGTATAAAACAAAGTCGCTTTTTCTGTCCCTATGTTTCCTTAAATCTTTAAAACTACGCAACGGATTTTGATGCGTTTTTTAATAGATAGAATGATTGAGGAGGAAGATTTATATGTATAATAACCGTATTTATCCCTTATTTAATTATGCTTCATGTTTACTTCAAAGACAACACGGGCTCACTTCAGTCAACATGCCAAAATAAACATAAAAAAATAATTCTAGAAATTTCCACTATATCTATATATATAAAGGAGAGTGTTTGTATGTATGTATGTATGTATGTATGTAATTTGTTTACTTTTTTGCTGTCATAGAAACAAACAAAAAAGAAATTTCCTACTTAACCGACACTTTACCGGTAATTTAGAATTATGAACATCAAAAAATAAGAAACGATTTCTATGAAATTACATCACAATATTCTTATATATCTCTATGGTAACATAGGCTATAGATTTTATTAATATCTAATTCTAATCAATAACCGCAGAATTTAATTTTTTAAAGTTTATATAGTTCTCCGTGTTGTTCATTCAAGAGCCAGACGTGGCCCACTGACTGGCGGACTCATTTTACACAATGTATATAACTAGCAATCAAAGAATTATTATAATATTTAACTTTTTATTTTAAATTCTAATATTCAAATATCATTTCAATTAAATAATTTATTCTAAAAGTTCTCATTTTAATTAATATAATAAAATATTTAAATCATATTTAACTTAAATTATTTTGTATTTATTGTTTCTATATTTGAATAATTCTTTTATTTTAAGGGAGGGAATTAACTATGATCTAAAAAAATTAATAAATGAACTTAATAATAAAAAATCAAATAAAACCATTAATTTAAATTAATACTATTAATGAATGTATATATTGTTAATTTATCTTTAGTTTTATCAATACTTTTATACCGTTAATTTTTATAAATTGTCTCAAGTCTCTAACTTTGCATTTTCTAAAATTTTATTATAATTAAAAATATTCAATAAAAATCAAGCAATGAAATTAAAATATCAAAATGAAATGATCAAGAAATATTATACTCTATTATAACATATACAATACTTATAACTATAGGCGGAGGAAATATTAGACGATATCATTGCGGGTTCATGCCAAATCGATCAACATTAATTAAGATATTTTCATTATGACAGATATTAAAAAAACCGCAAATTCAATATCTCTGTTCACTAATTATTTGTAGACTTTAGTAAAACCTACGCATGACTCAATAGATCCGGATAAACTTTTTCAAATTTTGATCTTAAAATATATCTTGAAGGTAGTAAAGAAAGAGTAAGATGCGGAAATCAATTGTAAAATATTAGGTGACCCAGACGACTTAAATATAATAGGAGATTCGGCAATTGCAATTACAGATAGCGAGGAAAAATTAATCGAGGTAGGAAAAGAGATGAGGTTTGAAATTAATAATGATAAATAAATATATTTAGAAACAAACAGGAGCAGTATTAACATACAAAATGTAGAATTTGAATATGTAGAAAAATTGAATGTAATCACGAAGGATAATAATATTTGAGAAGAATTTAAATCGAAGTTGCAATCGGGAAACGCCTGTTATCATGCAGTAAAGAGGCTTATCTCATCAAAATTATTATAAAAGGGAATGAAAATTAAAATATATAAAACAATTATTTTGTCTGTTGTATTATATGGGTGTGAGACATGGTCTATGATCTTAGGAGATGAGAGTGGATTCAGAGTATTTGAGAATAGGATTCTTCCCAGCATTTATGGGCCAAAGATGAGGACACCAGGGAATGACGTAAGAAAGATGAAACAGAGGCTCAGGATAAGAACACTTGGAGAAATGTGGTTGTAGCTGCCAAGAACTTTCGAGTAGATAGTTATAACATATTCAATAAAAATATATATAATTAATTTACTGATTAAATTAAAATATATTTTAAATAATCACACAATAAGAAATGAATGTTTTATGTTATACATTGATTGAAACAAAATGGATGAAAACCTTTTACTACTTTCAACTAAATACTATGTACCACTCGGGGGTACAGGGGGCGGAGCCCCCGTCTAGATGTGAAGAGCGACGAAGGAGCTCTGAGCAGCTAGTCTATATATAAATGTTTATAATATTTTAATTTATTAAATCAAATTATTATTTTTTATTTCAATATTTTTGATGTTATCCAATTAAATACCTTAAATACGTTGTTAATTTAATATAGATCTATATTTTACAGCATATGATTTAAATGAATATTTTCGAAGATATTACAGATTTAAAAATTACGGGTCGTAGCGTTTACGGCGGTACCGGCCGGCCGGGCGGCGGTAGAGTTAAAGATCAGTTAAATTATTTATTTATATAAATTTAGTTCTATTTTTCTGAAAAAAATTTATACTAACTAAAACAATGAACTTTATTGTATTAAAAATTGAAGATAATTAGAAAATATTATTAAGACTGAAGAGGTAGTTCATATTATCATTTTAGCAATATCGTTTAATATTTTGAAAATTTAAGATAGAATTTATTTTTGCTTACCATATGTTTATTTTATGAATTTACTTAACGTATAAGCATTCAATTTAATTGAGTATGAAATGTATAATT
This sequence comes from Labia minor, assembly GCA_963082975.1. Classification (NCBI taxonomy): domain Eukaryota; kingdom Metazoa; phylum Arthropoda; class Insecta; order Dermaptera; family Spongiphoridae; genus Labia; species Labia minor. Next base: position 38,574,919 of record OY720344.1, on the reverse strand, counting down.
ATTTTTTTTATTTAAATACTCATTAATTTACAACCTTTATTTTTTCAAAGAAATTTTAATTTATTAAAAATAACTCTCTCTCTCTCTTTTAAATGTTATACACAATAATTTTTGAATTTATTATTTAATCAAATTAATTTAATCTATATATATAAAAAGGTTTTTGTCTGCACATTGCTCAGAATTTAAAAATTTTTTGCATATCTTCGCGCTTTAAGACCTCTAGAATCCAAAAGTGAATTTATAATTTTTCATGTATGACGTTCTGTCGTTTTGTCTGTCTGTCCTGAAAATTATGACGTTATAGAATCAAAATTGGCCGAACCGATTTCGATGAAATTATATCACAGTATTCTTAGATACCTCTATGAATGTAATATACTGATTGAAACAAAATGGATGAAAACCTTTTACTACTTTCAACCGAATATTATGTATCACTCGGGGGTACAGGGACCGAAGGCGCTCTGAGCATCTAGTATTTTATAAAATAATATAATATTAATTTTTTTTTTAGTATATTCATATAAATTGCAAAATAAAACAGTTTTCTAATAAATTATTAATAACTAAAATTTAACAGTAAAAAAAGCAATTCACTTTAATCAAATATTAATATTATTGGTTCTCTTTTAGGGTAGAGGTGGTTTGAGTGAGGGGTGATTGTGATAAGCAAGGGGATTGGCTTCGAAATATTTTTTTTTTTATTTTCGTTTTATACTGATCAGCATATATACATATATTAATATTTTCAAAATTGTAGAGAGAATATAGGCTTGGTTATGTGGGTGTGTTTCATTAAATTTTAATCACTGATTAATCGTCAAGGGATTTTTTATTACAATTCTCTACCCCCTGGCTCTAACCATGATGTAAAATTAAATTCAAGTTTTAATATTAAATTTATCGATTTGAGTTATTTATAATAAAATAAACCAAAGCTTAAGTTATATTTTATGAATAATCACAAAATAGAAAAAGAGATAATTCTATAAATATATATTTAAATCGTGCATTTAAATAAATATATGATTATACAAAGGGGAGATTTTTTTTAATTTTACTTTTTAATTTTTATCCATAATTGATATGGATGCTAAGTTTTTATTTACTAATGGATTTTATTAATGCTAATTGATTTATTTGTTTCTATTTTTAGTTTATTTTGTTATTGAATAAGTAAAGGATTAATATGTCGACAAATTAATTGATTGATTTAATAAAGAGAAGAATTCATTATAAAAAAAAAAAAATCTTAATTTTATATATAATAGATATTTTATTTCCTAAAAATGAGATATCCTTCTAATGAAAAAGTTCTTGCCTGGAGTATCAATTAGTGCTAGTATTCTATTAGGTCAGTCATATTGTTAACAGGTAACATTGATAAAATTATGCATGACTTTTAAAAATTCCAAAAAGTATACATATACGCTTATTGTTGTAATTTTCTTCATATATTTATATCTATATATCTATAAAGTAGAAAAGTGTGTATCTATGTTACATAAACTTCAGTTTCTGTTTGATCAGACGATTTTATGACTAGTTTTGTAATTTTTGTGGGATATTTGAAAAATAGATTTTAAATTATTTGATTTTATTTCATAATTTCTTCATTAGAACCATTATATTATTTTTGCTATTAACCAATTATAATATATTTTATAATTTGCAAATTGGAATCGTTTAAATGAATATTTATATGAATGAAGTTTATTTATAATTAATTCAAAAATATTGAATTTAACGTATATTTTGTATATTTTTATGTATTTATTTTATTTATTTTTTATTTATTTATTATCGATTCCACCCTTCCCCGTTTTGGGGTTTAGGGCTACAATTACCATAATTTATATACATAATTTATAGATATTATTTACACTACAGATTTTATTTCAAATCACTTCCGTCTTTTTTGACTTCTCTTGCTCTCTTCTTTCTTTATTTCCCTCTCCCACACACACCACCATTCACACATCTTCTCATTTATGCCAGATTTCATTTTCCAATCTCTTCCGTCTTTTTTGACTTCTTGCTCTCTTCCTTCTTTATTTCCCCCTCCCACACACACCACCATTCACACATCTTCTCATTTATGCTCTCAGTCAACATTTTCAACCAATTCACATTCTGTCCACAATTTTCTCTCCACTCTCTCAAATTTTCACTCACTTCACTTCTCACTCTCTCACAGCTCATCACATGCTCCAAATTTTCTATTTCCCATCCACACAATCTGCAAGACTCACATTCATACCAATCTTTCAATCCTTTTATCCCATTTCCCATTCTCATTCTTCCCCATGCAACTCTTCTGTTCCACCTTCTATCAGTTTCAAACCAGTATTCTTCTCTCAATGCTGTTTTCTTTAGGAGTTTGTATTCTTTGGAGTAGGACGATTTGTCGATTCTTCTCCAACGCTCTTGAACTTCTTGTTCCATTAGCTTTTGAAAACCATTCTCCGCAGCCCGTCTGATGGTCGTCATATCCCATTCACACATTATTCCTAATAAAATTTCTCCACTCCCCATCTTGTCACACAAATTTTTTAGATGCTTCCCCCATTGTGTCGCCTCATTATTTTTTATTCCTCTTAATATTTCCCTCAGGCATATCTTTGGCCATCTATGTTCTTCCAATGAGTTCACTCTTAGTACATATTCTAGTACTTTTTTAACTTGTAGAAGCCAAATGCTGTTCTGGCCCAGTTCGCTCTGCCAGATATAATGTGGAGTATTTTTTTCAAGGCCGAAACATATTTTTATATATCTGGCCTGAACTACCTCTAGTTGTTTGTTTTCCCTCAATCCCGTGATCTCAGCTCCATATGTCATAGTTGAACTCACTATAGAGTTGAAGGCCAACAGTTTCTTCTCTGCTGAACCACAATCTCTCATAATTGCCCCTAGCTTATTTACCAGAACTGTAGCTCTAGCTGCTTGTGTCTTTAGGTGCATATTCATAGAGCCTATATTTGAAAAGACTATCCCAAGGTATCTAAAGTTTTTTACTTCTTCTATTTCCTTTTCATTTAGGCATAATTTGGGATATTTTTTCCTTCTTCCTCTATTCCCAAAAATCATATATTTTGTCTTGTTTATATTTATCTCTAGATCATTCTCTCTAGCGTAGATCTCGAGGGATTTAGCCATTATTTTTATGTATATGTATATTATATATTTTATATCTCTTAATAAAATAAATAAATATCCAATTAATTAATGTATTAAATATTAAAATACATAATACATGATAATTTAAATTTTAAAATTTACTAAACAATTTTAATAATATACTAAAATTTTCGGGTTGATAAATGTTACTAAGTATATATATTAATAATTCTGAGTTCGAATATAATTTAAACTGAAATTGATATTGAAATCTTTAGTTTAGAATTGCCAACAACAAACAAAAACATCACCAGTGATTTTTTTCTCATTATTACAAGAATCAATTCTCAAGTGTCTTTGTTACATTCATTATCTATGTGGGATATTTGAAACACGTTTTACAATGTTTTACGTGGTAAAATTAACTAGATAAAATAAAAAAAGGTAAAAATTTAAAATAATCTAAACATTTTAATATTTAAAATTCTTAATTCTTGATTAAGTATGAAAAAAAGATTTTTATTCAGGCTTAGGTGCGAGATTTACTCAAACTGTATAATCGAATTTGGGAAGCTACTTGAAATAAAAAGTAAAGGCAATAAATAGTTCAAGACAACAAATGAAAAGATATCAATATTAAAAAATTACTAAAATTCTTAAACACTCAAGATTCGGCAAAAATATTATATAATCTCAAAAAGTATTATCTCTTGGATAATAGCTCAATTGTAATGCAGCTATTCAAAATTCCGTAGCAATTAAATTATAAAATATGAAAAATTGTAGCGACAGCATTAGGTGTTTAAAGCAGGGAACTGTCTACAAGATTTACAAAACTTCACGCTTCTAATACGAGGACAGGTCAATAAGTCCGTGGCTTTTTGGATTCCCGATCTCTTAAATGAAATAGCAACACTGCTCATGTCAGCTGGTAACTATCAGCTGACTCCTGTCGAAATTTGAACCAGCTGGGTCTTTTAGTTTTTGTTTGACATCCATTAATCGGACTACCTCGTGATTTGAGAAGAAATTAAAAAAAGATGAATTTCGTCTGTTTAGCATTATGGACGAGTTTTTGCGCCGTTTCATAACCATGGATGAATCGTGGATCTTCCACAACACACCAGAGATCAAACGCGGTCAAACTGTGGGTTTCTCGGGGTGAATCGGCACCAAAGATGTCCTTGACAAATCTTATTTTTTGGAAGGAATAAAAAAATTGGAGAAACTTTGGACGAAGTATATAGAGCTCAAAAGAGACAACGTTGAAAAATAAAATAATTTTTTATCCAAAAACTTGGGTTTCATTCAAAAAGTCATGGACTTATTGACCTGCCCTTGTATTTTTGAATTGTATTTCCATTTAAATTGCTTATTGAAAAATTAATCAGTCAACAATTAGAATTTTTAAATCTTTAAAATTATACACAAAATTATACAAATTGTTGCATGGGATTATTTTTAAACATTTTGGAAAACACTACTCTATTCCCTTATATTAGCTTATTATTTTTTCTTTTATCCTATTCTTTAGTAACTTCCCATCAATGTAAACGTATTTTTTAAATATTTTAATACAAAATTAAATGAATAATAATTATTTATCTTTGAATAGAAGTATAATTAGTTAACAATTGAGTGAAATAAAATAAAATGAAGTAAAAAGTATAGAATAGAGAAAAAAGAGAAATGTGAAGGAGTAATTTTATGTTTTAGGGCGTTCAGATGATAAGCAATTTACATAATCAAGTTGAAATGAAAACTCTATTTTGGAAATGAATTCATCATTCATTTCTCATTCATACGTACTCTTCTCTTCTCTTTCACGCTCTCTCTCTCTCTCTCTCTCTATTAGTTCATTTATTTCATTTTTTCCGGTGTTATTCATTATAAATTTATTTAATATAAATTGTGATAAGACGGAATTTCTCTGAAATTCTTTTTTAAAAAAATTCTTAAATAATGAATCAACATATATATGAGTTGAGAGAATTGATTTTTGTTCATTTTCATTCATGAAACTCAACGATATACAAATGGAAATGTTTCGATTTAAAAGTAGTGAAATGTTAATTTTTTTTCTATTTTTCCCATTATTCATCGTGCAGGTAATTTAAGTATTTAAATCATTTCATCTAGATTAATATAATTCCTCATTATATAAGTATGCTTTATCTGTTTATTTTGTTGTTTGTTTTATTTTAATAAAAATCAATAATTGATAATTTTATTATTCTCAATTGGAACATTATTTTTCATTTATATTAATTTGGTACTAAAATTTAAATATTTGTTAATATATATATTTATTTATATATATATATTAATAAAATTAATAAGTGTTTACAATTACTAATTAATATTTATTTAGTTATTTTAAATAATTACATAGATAACTAAATCTATACAGTCGATTTTAATTATTTTACAAAAAATTTTATATTGCTTTTTTTAAAACATTCATAATTTTAAAACACAGCGAATTTCTTGATATATAAATATTCAAATTCTTTATTTTAAAACTTTAATTTATTTTATTTTTTTTTTTTCTATTTGGAATAACTAAAAGTAAAGAAATCTAAAGAAAACTACTTAAGACTTTTAATAATTTTATATACGTTTTATATAATTTATATGATATACCATTTACTCAGGGTGTTTATTTCTAATGTATGACATGTTTATCAATGTATTTTCAGCTATAGTGTCAGCTTTATATTAAAACATAAATTATTGCAATTATTTTTTTGGTTTATTCTTGTTTTGTTATTTAATATTTGAGCCCTCTCTTTTAATAGAATTACGCGCCACTAATAAAGCGTATAATGAAATAGATACAAAAACGATTTATAAATAAATAAACGATATTTAGTAATTGTAAAGAATTAATTTCGTTAATATACATAATATATATTTTCATATCAAATGTTATATATATATATATATATATTATAAATAACATCAAATATTGATTTTTTTAAAATATGATGCTGATATTCTTACCTAAAAATAATAGCAAAAAAATAATATAAATATATTTTATATAATACTAGCTGCTCAGTTTTCCAATCGGTCTCCCCACCAATATCTTTTTTCTCTCCCATTCTAGCCACGTGCCCTGCCATTCGCAGCCTTTTCGCTTTTATAAACCTAACTATTTCTGAAGATGCATAGAGGTCATGCAATTCCTCGTTATGCAGTCTCCCCCATTCTCCTGTGACCTCATCTTTCTTTCGCCAATAAATGTTGGGAAGTATCCTATTCTCAAATACTCTGAATCTACTCTCATCTCCCAGGCTCATAGACCATACCTACCCACCCATATAATACAACAGGCAAAATAATTGTTTTATATATTTTAATTTTGATTCCCTTTGATAATAATTTTGATGAGATAAGCCTCTTTACTGCATGATAAAAGGCGTTTCCCGATTGCAATCTCAATTTAAATTCTTCTCAAATATTATTATCCTTCGTGATTACATTCAATTTTTCTACATATTCAAATTCTACATTTTGTATTTTAAGATTTTGTATGTTAATGCTGTACCTCTTTTTCTTACTAAATATTTTTTCTTATCACTATTATATATAATTTCAAACCCCATCTCTTTTTCTAACTCCATTAATTTTTCCTCGCTATCTGTAATTGCAATTGCCGAATTTCCTATTATATTTAAGTCGTCTGGGTCACCTAATATTTTACAATTGATTTCCGCATCTTACTCTTTCTTTACTACCTTCAAGATAAATTTTAAGATCAAAATTTGAAAAAGTTTATCCGGATCTATTGAGTCATATGTGTATGTTTTACTAAAGTCTACAAATAATTCGTCAACAGAAATATTGAATTCGTGGTTTTTTCTAATATCTGTAATCATGAAAATATCTTAATTAATGTTGATCGATTTGGCCTGAATCCTGAAACATTGTATAGATAATTACGACCTTGGAGTCACCAATTAGCTGTAAAAAAAAGTCATGTAATCCCTTTTATATGTTATGGGAAAAAACATATATTTGTATATTTTTGGCTAATAAACATACTTTTTTAAACTAAAAACTAAACTAATAATCTTGATGGTTCTACAACCATATTTTTGTATCAAAGGATGATCTCTTTTAAATAAATAAAAAAATATAAAAAACAAATTTACAAATTTTAATAAAAAAATTCTTAAAAAAATGAAAAAATATCAAAATATGTAATAATTTATTATGTTGAAAAAGCAAATAAAAACATCATAAAAAAGTTAAAGCATTTTTAAAGTTATAAAAATTTTGAGCATGCGCTATACGCCTGGGGTCTTTTCAGGGTATTGCCCTGTACTTTGCTGAGAATAGATCTTCACCACCTTTCTTTTTTATTACCCTTTTGGAGCTGGACTGTCTTTTTTATTCTCCTCTTCAATTTATCAAGAAAATTTTAAAGGATTTATTCATTTTGTAAGCCTAGTCTCCAATCTGTCATCATTTGTCCTTATTAATGTTCAGCCGATTTTCATTTCATATCACTTAATTTTGAATTTCCACGGTAATTGCTAATTAATGTGAAATGAATATCGATCGAATCACTATCAAGAGTGCTCTTAAGTGAATGTATTCTCTTCAAGAGTTTTTTTAATAGAATCATTCTAAATATTTATTTAAAATTGCCCAAGCCATTCATCAGTAACCTATAAGTGTATTGATGTCATATTTACTATATAGGGTGACCCAGCCAGTAGTTGAACAAATAAAGCCAGTTTACCACGGATCCTGTTGTAAGTCCTATACTATTAGCCGTAAAACTAAGCTAATGGATTTTTAACAAAGCTTTATTATTGTAGTTATTAAAAAAAATATTAAACAGTGCTTAACTGCAAAATAAAAAGCAAAAAAAAATTCACAACATTTTTTATGATTTTATCCCAGTGGTTGAACAGACATGTCCAGTTTTTGAACGCTCGATATTCCAGTAATTGAACACCCGTTTTTTTTTATTTTAAGTTTAGGTACACATCCAAAACGACTTAACAAATATCTAGGCCTATAGCTTGAGCACTCATAACACAATACAAGGCTGATTCACATTCCAAACATTGCTCAATGTTTAAATTATAATAATAATAATAACAAAATAATACATATATTTATTTATTTCAAACAAACACCAATCGGCAATATACACATAAGATACAAAATTAAAAATATTTTTAAAATTTTTTAAACTTTTGATACGAAATTGCTTTGGGAGTCGAGTCCCGTTACTGCATACAGATTCCTGGTTTTACTTTACTTTACTTTAGGCGAGTCCGTTTGTCTTGAAAGTGTTGCTTGGATTGCACTAACATTCAATGCTGAAGGTGAGGCATCAAAATTATGATTAATTTCGGGCTCTTTTTCAATACACTCAGACAAAAGGCCATTTGTCTGAGTTTCATTAAGACATTTGCTCCGAAGCCTTTTCCAAAACTGAAACAGTTCACGGGCCTCAATATTACCCTTCCACTCTTCCCCTGCACTTTTCTAAATTCTTCAGGCCTACCCTTGGGGAAGAGGGATTGAACATTCACAGTCTGGTGATCTTCGATGGCGGGCAACGTTCACCACTGTTCAATTACTGGAATTTGTGCATTTTAACAGTGCCATTAGTTGAACAGTCAGTTTGGAGCTCTAAAAAATAAAAAATATCTATACCTTAATATCATGCTTCAAAATGTAGTCCTTTAGCTTTAATTTAAGACCAATTCGGTAAAAATATCTCTAAAAATGACTAGGATGCACGTGGATTACTTTTACTGACCGTATTTTCAGTATACTAGTCGTGAATGCAAAAACAAGCATTTAATTTGAGAAAAAAAATAATATCTCTGAGTACTTAAGTCACGTGCAGCAGACGATAGGTGTTTCAGTTGTGACAAAATAACAACTTAAAAATAAAATAAAATTTCAAGTTCCAAGCATGTTTCCTCTTGAGATTTTGGCGGATTTTTGGTAATTTGTTCAACTACTGGAAGGGGTTCAACTACTGGCTGGGTCACCCTAATTCTATTATAAAATGATCGCGTGTCACAGAAATGATAAAAAATATATGAAGAAAATAGGATTATATAAAATATAAAATTATTTTTATTAATATAAAAATATATACATAAATAATATTTCAAATTTTCAAAAATTAATAATAGAAATACTAAAAACAATCGTTATTTATTGTTAACAATTATGATTTGCAAAAATTACATAATTACTCGTATAATTAAATGTAAAAATATAACTCTAATTACAATTTTGGTTTAATAATTACAGGCAGTATTTATAATACAACAATAATTATAATAATTAATTTTTAGGTGTACTACCCCACATTCGAGGCATAAGTTACTAACCGATCACATATGCTACATATATTTTATGTTTATATTTGATTCTTTGTATTCTTTCTTTAATTTTTCCACTGAATGACATGACACTCTCTTTCTTTCACATTATTAATACAAATTATATCTTTAGATTCTTATGGGAAAGACTCTCTATTGATTTTTAATTTAAAAAAAGTTTCGAACTCATTTATTTTATATTTTTATTAATGTCGTTTTAAGATGATATTTCCAAATTTAATTTATACTTTCTTACAACTCATTATCGATATATACTTTTACAACTTTTATTTAATTAGTTATAGATATATTTTTTACATTAGCCCCTCTTCAAAAAGATAAATCGTATATAAATATATTTATTGAAAGTTGGAAATAATGATAATTGATTCCTCTTTAAGTTTAAAAATTCCAATATTAAGTTAAAAATACAATTAGTTATGAAAGAATTAGGAGAAAATAGGAATTGTAAACAGGTTGATTCAGAATTAGAAGAAAGTTGTGTCGAAGTCCTACTTTCAATGTAAATAGTGGAGGAGACAATTACATTTTATTCATTACTTGAGTTAATAAAGAGAATATATAAAATATTATATAACATATATATCGTGAAAATAATTAATTTTGTAAATATGAATTATTAGACCTTCAAAGTCGAGTCTTTGAAATGATAAATAATCATAAATAGAAATAATAATTTATTTTATTAATAATTTCTATTATTAAAAGTAATATAATTAAACGACTACGCAATCCTAAACTCCTTATAAACGACTTCATGGATCTTAATAGGGTATCATTAGTCCCGAGGATAAGGTATAAGGTTGAAAATTTCAAAAAAGTTGATCCGTTCCAAAGTTATGGGCAAAAAACAGATTCAACCCAAATAAACAACGCTCTATGTGGCGTCTCTGGTGGCTCAGTTAAGAAGTTGACACTCAATATATAAATTAATAATTCTAAAAATTTCCATACAAAGAATGTTTATAATATTTAAATTTTTATTTTAAGTCCTAATATTCTATAATATTAAACCATGTTCATTTTTGAGGACATCTATACAGAAATTTTCATAAAATAATTCTACTGATCATAGGACATTTAATTAATATAACCGACTTGATAGACGTTGTTCTTGGGTAGGAAGTACAAAAGTCAGAGGTTTTTTTTTATTCAAATTTGTGTGAATTTTTAGATAACATAAATGTTGTTACTTAATTAATTACAGATTCTAGAGAAAATATAATTATTATAAATGCAATAAATTTTCATTGGAAAATCCTATATAATATTAATTTAATAAATAAATATATAATACAAAATGAAAATTAGAATTTATAAAAAATTTTGAATGTAAATTAAACATGGAACGTATGAGGTATGAGTGGATATGAAACATTTAAAATTCCGAATAGATTGTATTGATTTTTATATAAATAAATCACTATAACCATCAATCAAACTAACAAGGTTTTATAATAGGTAAAATTGAATTTCAAATTTTGTTCTCGTTACTATACAAGCTATAAATTACCAACATCTGTTTTTATTTAAATATATAATTCACTATTTTTTTAATCTAATTTATTTTAAATAATTTTTTAAAATATTAACAGAAACTTTTCAATTTGATTTCTTATTTTACATTGAATTAAGTGTAGGATTACAATTACAAAGGGAGAATATTGAATAGTGAAAGCCAGTGTGATGAAAATATCCAACATAGAATAAACTACATTATCAAATTAAAAAGAAAATAGTCTTCTGACTGAACACCATTTTTCAATTTATTCCTCTTTTTAAAAAATACTGGCCTTAAAATCAAACATTCTTTAGTCAATTTAAAAATATCTTTCTTCTTAAATTGTTTAGAAATACATATTATATTATGATAATGATATAAAAAGGAATTTCATGTATCTCACAGTATATTTGAATCCCTTGATTATTATGCTGGTTAATTTATGAATTTTAAACTTTGTAAATTCTAATGGTCAATCTATGTTCCAATTGAAAATCCTTTCATCTCTAAATACAATTATTATAATTATTATGATCTTTATTATTATCTTTGTATTTATATAAAATATACTTAGATATATCATAGATTCAATTGGTGAATCACAAATACATTATAATCCTTAATTAAAATAGTATTTTATAATATATTCATTATGCTAATACTCTTCTGCAAGTAATATTATTTGAATATCAATTTATCAATCAGTGTGTGTCTTTCTCACTCACTCGATGTGTCCCCAAAATCTAAAGATTTATTATGATAGTTCTTCAATCTATTCCTGTAATTATATTCAGAGTTGGAATTGAAAAATGTTCAAAGTATTATGGCTTTGTGTTTCTCCCTCTCAATCAATATTTATTTACTAACTTTTATATTTTCACTTTCGAAAAGGGAATTAAATTAATCCATTATAAATATCACACACTCCTCACTTATCATCCTACTTTTACATCTTTTGTCAATTTTATTTTAAAGTTAATGATCGATCGATAAAGTATATATTTTATATTTTTACAGTGTTTTATTTAACTTGCTTGGTTGTCTGTATGGTTCAAATCTAGTAACTCATTTTTAACACAGTTGCAGTTGACCAATCGAACTAAAACTTTGCAGACCTTTCAGATTTGGATGACAAAACATGAATATGAAATAAAGTTCTCATTTTCTTAATTAATTAATTAATTAATAATTTAAAGTTGCCCCCAATCCAACTAAAACTTTGCACACTTTTCAGATTTGGATGACAATACATGAATATGAAATAAAGTTTTCATTTTCTTAATTAATTAATTAATTAATTAATAATTTAAAGTTGACCAATCGAACTAAAACTTTGCCCTCTTTTCAGATTTGGATGACAAAACATGAATATGAAATAAAGATTGCATTTTCTGAATTAATTAATTAATTAATAATTTAATTAATAAATTTTAACCCATCATTAAATATCATTTATAATCTCAAAGTATATTCAAATAAAACTTAAAACCTTAAAAATTTATTTACTAAAAAATTAAAAATAAAATAAATAATTAAAAAAATAATTAAGTTACAGTGTTTTATATAAATGCACTAAAAACTAGAAAATTATTTTTCTCTTAGCCTCAATAAGTATATTCTTCTTCATGATGGGGTTCTACTTAGCACTTCAACAACAATGGTCTTCTCGTCATTTTTAAATTAAATGCAAGCGTTTTATTTGAGAGAGAATCTAGACTATTTTTCTAGTTTTTAGTGCATTTATAAATAAAACACTGTAACTTAATTTTTTAAATTATTTATTTTATTTCCATCATTTACTACATTTAACAATGTGTCAATGTTAATTATTTAAAATAAAAAAAAATTAAAGATTCATTAAAGAAAGTCATTTTGAAAATTTTCAATTTAATTCCTTACAAAGTACTTCAAAGCGAAACAATCTTTCTGATTTTAAAGATAATTTATTTCACATTTCATAGTTTAATCAAAATCGTTAAAGTTGTTTTTGAGAAAAGTTACTATAACATTCCAAGCTTCCTAAATATGGAATTTTAGTATCGAACACCTTTATACTGATACTTTGTTCTCTCTCTTAAACACACACACAGACAAATCATTTCAAATTTTTGACACATATGGAAATCTTTAGTTAAAATTGGATGCACGAAGAAAATGTTTAAGTATATCTGGTCCATCTTTATCATAGATATAAAAATATAGTCTTATCCCACAATAAACCTAAGACTTTTTTAAGGTTCTGGGTTTCCTATAAATTATTTGTTTTAGCCAAAAGGGAACAAAAAGAAGGTTAAGTAATCTTTGTTAATGACAGATTTTGACCAAAGAAGTCGATTTCAGTCATTCTAGTAGTTTTTATTTTATTTTATAGAAATATTTTTATTATTACTTCAATTCTTATATATATTGATGATGTGGTTTAAACTATCTTCAAATTCGGTAGCTCATGACTACTTACTATTTAAGGTCCGATTGTATTTCAAAAATATGCAATAAATTAAAAATTGACTAATAAATAGTAAGATAGATGGATTTTTCAATTATTTTAAAAGCTGAAAATTTCTCACTCTAACAGGTAACATTTTTTGTACTCACTTTTCTTTTAGTAATTTTAAAAACTTAAAGAAACGAAGAGTGGTAAATTAACATTTTATTTATATATTTATAAATTGTTTTTATTTAACTAAACATTTATCAAATATAAATCTCTTTCTATTTTATTTTAATACTTTTTATGTTAAATTGCCCCTTTATTTAAATTATTTATATAAAGTATATAAAGAGAGATAATAAGATGTGTGAGTTGTGAGTTGTTTTCAAAATCCACACCTTGATAAGAAAGGGGAAGAAGTGAAGTCTGAAAGATTTCATTTCTGTTATCTACATATTTATGATGAGGGCATATTATTCTATTCATTCATTCACTGTGAAAGATCCTTTGGGTGTTGTTGTTTCACGGCCCGTATTTCCTTTAGTAATTCGAGAAGCTTTAAGTCCCCAAGGGTGCTAGATTTAGATTTAAATTTTCAAGTAAAGTATTATTTATATGTTTATATCATAATCCATGTAGGACACATCTAAATTGACCTACCTTCATTCAATTCCTAATATTAATTTTTATTTTGTTACCCCATCCCCTTTAAAGACCGTTTTCTATTTCTCTTCAACGTGAAACAAATTTCTACACCCATTCGCGAAAATAATCCCAAATATAATTAGTTCCACGAATTTAAAATTTTTCTTATTTTCGGAGATTCAAAGAGTACTTAATTCTTTGTTATTCCAGCTCCTCTATTATACATTTATTTAATTTATATTCTGCTTGTATTCTCACATTCGATTATCGCGTCACCCACCTTTACAATTTTACATATTTTTAACAAATAGTTTTTTTTTTATATTTAAAAAAATGAATTAAAATAGAGAGCAATTATTTATTTTTATTTAGTAATCATATTGAATATAATTGAATTTAATAATTTTTAATTAACTCTGTATATATATATATAATGTAGATTTCATAATTTTAAAATTCCCAAAAATGCCTATTAAAATTATAAAGCTATAATTATATAATAATTAAATTTTTTGTTTTAAACGTTTAAAATTTTTTTTAACACATTAAATTAACTTAGAAAGAATCATTAAATCGTGTAAAGTAAAAAGAAATTTAAAATTATCCTAGTTAATATACATAAAATATACAATTTTTAAATTTAAAAAATTTGAATTGATGATTTTTAAATTATTAATCTTTCTTTTATGTATCAAATTTGAAAATAATCTAACTGCATACATGGTTAATGTTTTTCTAATTAAATATGCAATTTCCTCTAAGAATGTTTAAAAGGAGAAAAGAGAATTAATCGTTTTGGTCAAAAAATTACCTACTAATGTTCTTTTTTTGTTATTTGTTAGTCTATATTAATAAATGATATATTTTTTCCATAATGAAATGCAAATATACATAACAAATAAATGGAGACGAATTTAGCATTTATAAATAATAAAAGAACCGAATATTGAATTTATTTCAACAAACGAATGACCAGTAAAATGAACAGAACGTTTACTTTATTCTCTATTCTTTTTTTTTGTTTTTTTTTTTGTTCTACTTTAATCCTCATGAAAAATTCTTTCCGTCTCTCCTAACTCATTCCTATTTTTTTCGCCCCACCACCTCCCATCCTTCTCTTTGCTAGTTAATCCTCC
This sequence comes from Labia minor, assembly GCA_963082975.1. NCBI lineage: Eukaryota > Metazoa > Arthropoda > Insecta > Dermaptera > Spongiphoridae > Labia > Labia minor. The sequence continues at coordinate 38,559,703 of OY720344.1, read as the reverse complement.
ACCCATCCCTCATTTAGCATCTCTTCAACTCACTCTCAAATAAATTTATATATATATATATATATATAAGATCATTTAAGTTATCTTTTAAGAACCAATGGTAGTCAATAAATTCAATTAAATGATCAAAAATTCATTAAGAGGATTCGTGCAGTGGGTTGTTGTAAAAGATGATAGTGGGTTGGTTGAGTAGAAAGGGCAGGAAGGGAGGAACCGAAGAAAGGAAGAATGTTTCCTATCGTAAATGAAAGGAGAGAAGGGATGTATGGATGGTATTCCACAAGGATATAAAATGAAAGTATCCAACAGAGTTAGAAGGAAAAAAAAACATTTACACACACAGATACACACACACTCTCAATTCAACATATTAAATATAAAAACAGCACTCAAATACTCTTATCTGTTTATTTTGATAAACTATTAGTTCAATCATTCTAGAAATTTATTATTTTTCCTTAATTATAATTAATTTATTTAATCATAAATTTCATTTTAATATAATTTATAAATCATTTAAATACTACATTAAAGAATTTTAAACTTTATTTGTGTATATATAATTACAATATTTTAAAAAACTAAAATGTTCAGCAAAAAATAAAAAAAACAAACTAAATATAAATCAATATTAAATGAGATATACTTAAAGTTAACTATATGACTACAATAAAGGTATACTATATTTGTATAAATAGATAGAAATAATAGGAGAGAGAGAGAAAGAAAGAAAGAGGGGAAAGGATTTGGTATCTAACTCTTCTTGCTAATGTTTTTCCTAACAAAGGAACTAATTATTGGCCCATCAGCTTCTTCTCTCTTTACCGCTCGGTGAGATTAAGAAACTTTCCTAATCGGGTGAAAGAAAATAAGGTGCGAGTTTTAATGAATCTCTACAAATTAGACACTTAAGATATCGAAACGAAATGTAAATTTTGTTATGTTACAAAATTATTAAAACAAATATAAGTATAATTAAAATTAGAGATGGTGGAAAACGGCTCATTTCCAGGAAATGATTCCAGGAATCGAGTTTTCCTTTCAGAGGGTTTTGTCTTTGAATCTGTCTTTAATGATATCCTTTTGAAAGTAAAAAGGACAAAGTTCCTGTGAGAATCTTGCATGGATAATGAAATCTGGGCAATTAGGAAACTAACCTAGTCCTCAAGATGTAGGAGATCGTCAAAACTCAAAATATTCCTACTAGTGGATGTTTTTAAATTAAATGTTATCTTATTGTTAGATTGATTTTTACCGACCGACGATAGTAAGGGAGGTATTGTTTTCACACCAAATTTCACATGTGGAGATTTTTACATATCTCCACGAATCATGCATTTTCTAAACAGAAAAAAGTATTTTTAGCATGACGTCCGTCCGTATAGATGTGTACAGCCTGAACGGCTGAACCGATTTTGATGAAAGTTGATATATTTACTTAATGCATCAGTGGGATGAATTGATCAACTTTTGGTGCAAATCCGGAAACCGGAAGTGGTAGTATTAGCGATCGACGATAGGAAGGGAAGGGTTATTTTCACACCAAATTTCACATGAGGAGATTTTTTTATATATTACCACGAATCATACACTTTGTATTGGTTTTATCCTCGGGAAAATCATATTTATTAGTTTTTTCTTGATTTAAAATTATATGACGTTTTCCAGGCATTCATGACGTCACAGCATGTTCTTACATATATATTATAAATAAAATAAAATTAAAAATATTTATGTTATATCCATATCTGTTTTTTATTACATTAATAGATATATTAAAATTATTTGAAATTGTTTCTGTAGCTGGAAATTAATTTATTTCAAACTGTCGGTCGGTTCAGACCTGGCCACAGGTCAACTTATTTTTTTCCTTTTCGATTAATTTGAACAACACAATATCGTTAGAAAATGTATTTTTCATTAAGAATGTTTTAAAAAAGATGATTGAAGATGTTTTACTCATCTATAATTAAACTAGATTTTAAAAAGATAAAATTATTAAGTAGTTTTTTCGGAAAGTAATTTAGTTTTTCCCGCAGAGGATTTAATTATATTTTTTCGAACACAACTACACACTTAAATCGCATAATCATTATATGTTTGGAGATCTGATAGCAATGTTTATGTGTTAAGTTCAATTAAATTCAATTGAATCTAGTAGTTTTATGATTGATGCCCTTTTAAATATGAGAGCAATAGGAAAAAAAATTTTCCTATAGAAAATTTAAAAATTCTGTTCAAGCCAGAAAGAAATTAACGGGTGTGTATGGAGAAGTTGTTTTGACAATACATCAGTGCCAAAACTGAACAGAAATTTGATCTGACAATTTTGATGTCGAAGATGTACCACGTACTGGAAGGACGGTTGAAGCTGATAAAGACACAATAAAAGCATTAGTTGATTTTTGAACGGTAAAAAGTTTAATTCAAATGAAAAGGTTAAAAAATCAACGCGATCAGTTTTTTGCCAGCAATTCATATACGAAAATTGTTTTTCAGTTTTCCAAAAAGAAAACGAAATTACTTTCCGAACAACCAAATATTACCGACCGACGATAGTAAGGGAGGTATTGTTTTCACACCAAATTTCACATGTGGAGATTTTTACATATCTCCACGAATCATGCATTTTCTTAACAGAAAAAAGTATTTTTAGCATGATGTCTGTCCGTCCGTCCGTCCGTATAGATGTGTACAGCCTGAACGGCTGAACGGATTTTGATGAAATTTGGTATATTTACTTAAGGCATCAGTGGGATGAATTGATCAACTTTTGGTGCAAATCCGAAAACCGGAAGTGGGAGTATTAGCGATCGACGATAGGAATGGAAGGGTTATTTTCACACCAAATTTCACACGAGGAGATTTTTTTATATATCACCACGAATCATGCACTTTGTATTGGTTTTATCCTCGGGAAAATCATATTTATTAGTTTTTTCTTGATTTAAAATTATATGACGTAATCCAGCCATTCATGACGTCACAGCCTGGTCTTGCATATATATTATAAACTAGCTGCTCAGAGCTCCTTCGTCGCTCTTCACATCTAGACGGGGGCTCCGCCCCCTGTACCCCCGAGTGGTACATAGTATTTGGTTGAAAGTAGTAAAAGGTTTTCATCCATTTTGTTTCAATCAATGTATAACATAAAACATTCATTTCTTATTGTGTGATTATTTAAAATATATTTTAATTTAATCAGTAAATTAATTATATATATTTTTATTGAATATGTTATAACTATCTACTCGAAAGTTCTTGGCAGCTACAACCACATTTCTCCAAGTGTCCTTATCCTGAGCCTCTGTTCCATCTTTCTTACGTCATTCCCTGGTGTCCTCATCTTTGGCCCAATCCTATTCTCAAATACTCTGAATCCACTCTCATCTACTAAGATCATAGACCATGTCTCACACTCATATAATACAACAGACAAAATAATTGTTTTATATATTTTAATTTTCATTCCCTTTTATAATAATTTTGATGAGATAAGCCTCTTTACTGCATGATAACAGGCGTTTCCTGATTGCAACTTCGATTTAAATTCTTCTCAAATATTATTATCCTTCGTGATTACATTCAATTTTTCTACATATTCAAATTCTACATTTTGTATGTTAATACTGCTCCTGTTTGTTTCTAAATATATTTATTTATCATTATTAATTTCAAACCTCATCTCTTTTCCTACCTCGATTAATTTTTCCTTGCTATCTCTAATTGCAATTGCCGAATCTCCTATTATATTTAAGTCGTCTGGGTAACCTAATATTTTACAATTGATTTCCACATCTTACTCTTTCTTTACTACCTTCAAGATAAATTTTAAGATCAAAATTTGAAAAAGTTTATCCGGATCTATTGAGTCATGCGTAGGTTTTACTAAAGTCTACAAATAATTAGTGAACAGAAATATTGAATTCGCGGTTTTTTTTTAATATCTGTCATAATGAAAATATCTTAATTAATGTTGATCGATTTGGCATGAACCCGCAATGATATCGTCTAATATTTCCTCCGCCTATAGTTATAAGTATTGTATATGTTATAATAGAGTATAATATTTCTTGATCATTTCATTTTGATATTTTAATTTCATTGCTTGATTTTTATTGAATATTTTTAATTATAATAAAATTTGAGAAAATGCAATGTTAGAGACTTGAGACAATTTATAAAAATTAACGGTATAAAAGTATTGATAAAACTAAAGATAAATTAACAATATATACATTCATTAATAGTATTAATTTAAATTAATGGATTTATTTGATTTTTTATTATTAAGTTCATTTATTAATTTTTTTAGATCATAGTTAATTCCCCCCTAAAATAAAAGAAGTATTCAAATATAGAAAGAATAAATACAAAATAATTTAAGTTAAATATGATTTAAATATTTTATTATATTAATTAAAATGAGAACTTTTAGAATAAATTATTTAATTGAAATGATATTTGAATATTAGAATTTAAAATAAAAAGTTAAATATTATAATAATTCTTTGATTGCTAGTTATATACATTGTGTAAAATGAGTCCGCCAGTCAGTGGGCCACGCCTGGCTCTTGAATGAACAACACGGAGAACTATATAAACTTTAAAAAATTAAATTCTGCGGTTATTGATTAGAATTAGATATTAATAAAATCTATAGCCTATGTTACCATAGAGATATATAAGAATATTGTGATGTGATTTCATAGAAATCGTTTCTTATTTTTTGATGTTCATAATTCTAAATTACCGGTAAAGTGTCGGTTAAGTAGGAAATTTCTTTTTTGTTTGTTTCTATGACAGCAAAAAAGTAAACAAATTACATACATATATACATATATACATACATACATACATACAAACACTCTCCTTTATATATATAGATAAAATAAAATTAAAAATGTTTATATTTATTATTTATGTATCCATATCTGTTTTTTATTACATTAATAGATATATTAAAATTATTTGAAATTGTTTCTGTAGCTGGAAATTAATTTACTTCAAACCGTCGGTCGGTTCGGACCTGGCCACAGGTCAACTTATTTATTTTTAAGATTACTTGTATGTTCACTAATATATTTATAATTTAATTTCTCCATTTATTATGAAAATCCTTCAATTATTATCATTAAATTACATTAAATTATACACACTCTTAGCATAATCAATCAATTTATATTATATTAAAGATAACCGAATTAATTTTTGATATGAAATCCTTAATAATAATTTATATAAAGATCCGATGCTCAGTTGAGTGGGCGTGTCCCTAGATGTTCGATATTGAATACAAAAATATTAATTCTAACAATTCTCGGAATTAATAAAATATAATTTCAAATGAAAATAAATGAACGAAATACATTGTTTTTCAAAAATCATATGTTTATATTTGACCATGCCCAGGGCATAGTTATTTTTATTATTTTTGCGATCATAAACATTTTCGATGAAGAAATTTTGATGTTTTTATACGTTTTGAAGGTCCCTGAGTCATTTTCACTAATTGTAAGGTTGAGAAAAATGTGTGTGTGTGTGTGGACAAAATTATGCAAAAACGGTTTGAGCTAGAATAATGAAATTTGGTACACAGGCATTATTCGAAATTCGTAGTTTTCTATCAACTTTAGAAAAATGTAGTTGATTCGGAAGTGGGTCATTACTTACCACGTTTTGATTTTTTTTTCTCAAAAGTGACCGTAAAAATAAAGATATATGTTTGATAGTTTTTCACATGATTAAAAATTGTATATAAAACTGCTATTTATAGAATTTCAGTTTGATTGAATTATTAAAAGTACCGGAATTAATTTTTAACACGTTGACTGTCAATAACGCGCTAGCACGTGACGAGGTGCCATCAACAACGCGCTGGTTTAGTAAATATTATTTATTAATTTTAATTTATAATTTAATTAATTAAATTTAATTTAAATATAATATATATGTGTTAATTAGTTCAATTCAAATTTGCGAGATAGTCGACTGAAGATACTCCAGATTTTTTTAATTTGGTTATTTATTCATACCTGTTATTAATTAATTAGTTTAATTAAGAAAAAAAACAATAAAAATTATTTTTATCATAAATAAGGTATGAACATGTGGACTTCATAAAAATCCTGTATTATATAATATAATAATAATATATATCATAAAATTTCGCTAATATAATAAGATGAGACAAATCATATATATATATATATATAATATTTAATTTTTAATAATAAATCATGTTAAGTTGTTTGGCCAAAATGAAAAAAGGATGAGGCATAAAGAGAGAGGGAGAGGGAGAGTGATAAGGCTGTTAAAAAAATCGTTTAGATGGAGACATATATTTATTATATATATATTTTTTTAATACTAGTAGTTAAACGATTAAAGGCTTTTCGGACGGGCCACGAACGATATTCCAACAGTAACGAATGTAACTGGCATAAGGCAACGCATAAATATTCTACCATCCCCTTTTTGCACCACATCAATCCCAATTTCCATCACGGAATCCCCATAGATACACACACAACGTTTTTTATCCCTCATTCCTTCTCATATATATTTATTTACGTATATCATGGATAAATTAACATAAAAAAAAATTACATTAAATTTCCAATCATATAATCAAAAATTTATTAACGCAGATGAGTTGTACTTTCTTTTTATTAAAACATTTTGTACAAAAAAAAAAACTTAACTAATTAATAAATATATTAAAAATATTGTCTGTATAAATAATTTTCGTATTTTTTAAGATAAATATTTTTTTTTATTTCATGAATTCATTTTTAAAATGCAATCTTAATTATTTAAAATAAGAGTTGTGAATTTTCTTTTATAATTTTACTTTAAAATAACTTATATAATGTGAATAAAAAAATTATATTTATAAATAAGTTTTAAATTATTATTATTAATAATATTATTAATATTTTATTGAAAATACATTAAATAATAAGTAATGTTATGTATGTTAGAGTTTTCCAACATCAACCTCCACCTCATCACCCTTAAAGGATTTGCGAAATGTGAAACGTTCATTTTTGCAACGGCGCGAGGAGCTCGCAAATAACTGGGATGCGATTTATCAACATGCAATGGAGAATATCACAATGGAAGCAAATGATGTCCATCAGCGGAGGCAAAAAGCAGAGGAAGAAATTAACCAATTGATACGATTTGAGACATTCAACTCTATAAAGGTTACTAGTAATTATGATTTTAAAATTTCTTTTTATATTCATAGTAAGTTATATATATCTCTCGATCTAGAAAAATCTACATATGAATTATTTAAATTAATATTATTATAAAGAATGCTCATTATATTTAAATTATTATCAATTTGCCTTAATCTTAAAAAAATCTCTGCATATTTTTTTATAATAATTACAAAATAAAACAAAATTGTCTTTTATTAACTGAACTAAATTCTATTTCTAAACAAAAATATCTTTCAAAACTAAAAAGTATACGAGGGCAGGTCAATAAGTCCGTGACATGTTGTATGAAACACATGTTTAGTCGAGGCATTCTTTATTGCCGATTCACCCCGAAAAATTCACTGTTTTGACTGTTGTTTGGTCTCTAATGTGTTGTGGTGGATCGACGTTTCATCCACGGTTACGAAACAGTGAAAAACTTAGTTTCAGTGATGTTATTTCACAAAAATTACTTTTTTCCATTTTCTTCTCAAATCACGAAGTAGACGGTTATTAATGGATATCAAACAAAAACTAAAAGACCCAGCTCGTTCAAATATTGCCCGGGGTGAGCTGATGGTTGCCTGTTAACAGGAGCAGTGCTCTTCATTTAAGAGACGGGAAATTCAAAAATTAAAAAAAAAAATTCATTATTAATTTTTTGTTATAATATAATTTATATTATTTCTTTCAATTTGAATTCTTTATTTATTAAATAATCTAATTTGGAATATTATTTTAAAATTTGATAAAAATGAAGTTAAAAATAAAATAAGTTCTATTAAGTTTCATTTTCATTAATCATTCAACTTCAAATATAACCGATTGATACGATAATATACTGATATAAATAAATGAAATGTTAAAGTATTACATTCAGTCTTTCTAAATACTACTTATTACTCCTGAGATAAAGGCTGCTAAGAGAGTACCCCAACATTAAAAGCTTTTGTCATCATATATTATTTATATTTTTTATAACACTCTTTAATAATCTTTAAAATATTATATTCTAAAGAGTGGTTAGAAATATGTAACTGTTTGATTGTTCTTTTATTTATATTTTCTCTTCATTTTCTCCTCCCCTCTTTTTATAAAAAAAAATTAATATTTCTGTTTATCGTCATTGAATGTAGCAAATGATTAATATTCTTTTTTGTTACAGTTGTAAATAACAATATATACTCCCATTGTTGTTGTAAATAAGGGCTTTTCTTATTAATGCTTGAAAAATGACGATTTTTCGCATAATAAAACTCCCTATGGGGATTCTATTTAATGATTATACTTGGAAATTAAGAAAATTTTATCCATCTCAGGTGTATGTACAAAATGAAAAAAAATCTTTTTATCTATCTATACACATAAATATTCATTAAATATTACAAGCGATATAAAACAAAATTTATTAAGGCCTCTAATACACCTTTATTTGACATAATCATAGGAGACAAGCTGGAAACATTTTTTCTTGAATAATTTTGAATATATATTTTAACCAAAAGTCATCCACCCCTTTGTAAAATATATTTATCAGAATAAATTTTATCTTTTGTTAAATATGAAATTCTTAAAATCTGAACAGATATTTGAATCATTAAATTTTTATGTTTAGATTTTCTGTGAGAATTATAAAGAATGATCCTCTGGGCTCTATTTCTGATTAACTGATATAAATGTATGTAAAATATTCAATACACAATTTGATAAGTGAAAATAAAAATTCCATTATCTCTTTTGTTATTTTTCAATTTTATTTTTTCAATAATGATGAACATCAATCAATATTACAGACCAACCATTATTTCTCTCTCTATCTCCCTCTTTCTCGTTTTCTGTTTTTATGCATTATACATTCAAATATTTGAATTTTTTTGATAAAGTTGAATTAATTAAATATGTAATAATAAGTTTTGTGTATTTTTAAGTTTAATATTTATTTTAGTTGATCTATAAAATGAATTAACATTGAATAATATTAATTTCAATTAATTAATAAAATCGATTTTAGAATTTTTAAGAGTTAAAACATAATTGAATCTAGTGGAATTTTTTATTAATTTGTCTTTAATTTGTTTCGGTTACTGAGGCTTTATATTTATTTATTATTTATTATAAGTCCATGATTTTTTGAATTTCCTGTCTCTTAAATGAATTGGCAACACTGATCCTGCCAGCGTGCAACTATCAGCTGACTCCTGACGAAATTTGAACCAGCTGGGTCTTTTAGTTTTTGTTTGACATCCATTAATAGCAGACTACCTCGTGATTTGAGAAGAAAATGAAAAAAAATGAATTTCCTGCGTTTAGCAATATGGCATTGGAGTTATTTAACCGCAATATGGCGAGTTTTTCGTCGTTTCGTAACCATGGATGAAATGTGGATCTACCACACCAGAGTCCAAACAGCAGTCAAAACAGTGTTCTGGACAAATCTTATTTGGGATAAAAAAATAAAGAGCTCAAAGGAGACTACTTTGAAAAATAAAATAATTATTTATACAAAAACCTGTTTCATTCAAAAAGTCACGGACTTATTAACCTGCCCTTGTTCCTTTATGATTTATTTACATTAATTACAATTTTTTTAAAAATTATAATATTTTTGTAATATCATTGCGCTTTTCTGCCCTTCTTGTCCAGTCCTGCAACTGTTGATAAATCGTCTGCCTATCTCTTTATATAGAATATTATAATTATTTATTATCTAATTACTTATGATGTTTAGTAAAATAAGAAAGGAACATTCATCGGATGTGAGAGTTTCCGATTGGAATGCGTAGGAGGATATTAAACGAACGTGAAATGACTGCTTATCCTTATTGTCCATCTCTCAGGAGCTAATAAAACTAATTATCTTATAACCTATAACCTATTTGACAGTAGTTAGTTTCAATATTATTTTTCCCTAAAACAGATCTAACGATCTTTATTAAATTTTATGAAAATAAGCTGGACAAGCTTTTATGTTAATCAATTCCATTATATTTTATTAAAATTGAACCGCATTAAAGAGGATGGAGAATGAACTTTATATATGGATTCGTGATGTTTAAAAATATACAAATATATATAATATAAAGAGATAGGATTATAAATTAAATAACTAAATTCTAAATTAAATTTGAAAATGGTGGTCAAATTCTATAATAGATGGTTAAGAATGTTATATAATAATATAATAAGATAATACAAGTTAAAATTATTAATAAATTATTTAATTTTAATTTAATTTATTTGAACACTCAAATATTTTTCAACTTATAATTTAGCCTAAAACTTTAGAATAGAATCAATAGGCTTTAGAGGTTTTAGAGATCCTACCAAATTAAAGTGAAATACTCCTTAAATAATTTGAATGAAATGTGAATTGAATGGCAGTGTAGGCTATTTTCAGTGAGTTACAAAACAAACTCCAAAGTAGTTCATTAAAGATAGAAGGGTTATGTTTGGTTGTCTCTGATTGAATATCTCACAATTGATAAATGATTTTATAAATATATCTTAGAAAATCGTAAAAGAATTTAAAATTTAATAAAAATGTTAATTCAGATGATCAAGGAGATATTAAGCTTAAATATATATTATATATGATCTATTTAATTGAACTCAATTAAATCAAACTTGAAGGACGATTGATAAAAATACTTTTAAATTATAAATATGGAATATATATATTTATAAATTTTTAATTAACCTTGGCATATGTGTTTAATAAGGATTTTGCGATGATGATCCTCAATTATAATGATTAAATCAGCACACCTCATCTCTCCCTTCTCATTCACTTATATTTAACTGACGCCTCTATTATCATAATTATACTCATCATATTTATTGACATCATTTAAAACTCAATAAACAAGTTTAATAATGAATGAAACAAATTGTTTCAATTAAATTGTTAAAAGATATAATATATAATTCATATGAAATATGAATGATTAAAATTAATTTATTTTACCATGGAAAATGATTCAGGCACAAATATCAATTTCAAATTATTTATGTTTTTGAAAAAAAATTAATCGGAAAAAATCAAGAAAAATACATACATATTTTATCAAGCCCTTATAGCAATTTATTCATTTATAACATCCAAAGGATCAAAGGGATAAAAGAATTAAAGAAATCTTAACCAAAGTAATCATTGTATTTTTTACATTTTACAAAAAGTCTCAAAAGAATAATTTTATAAAATTTTTACAAAGTATTATTTCAATTTTTGAAATTTATTTTAAACTAGCTGATCAGAGCGCTTTCGGCGCTCTTCTCACCTAGAGGGGGACTCCGCCACTGTACCCCAGAATACATAGTATTTCGTTGAAAGTCTGTATGTAAAAGGTTTTCATCCATTTTGTTTCAATCAGTATATCACATTATATTATCATTTCTGTTTGTGTTCTCATTTAAAAGATATTTTAATTTAATCAGTAAATTAATTATATATTACTATTGTGTATTTTTATATCTATCTATCTCTAAAGCAACCCCATTTATCCAAGTATCCCAATCCTGAGCTATAACTATCTAACTCTTACCCTGTCCCATCTGTTCCACGTCCCTCCATTGTCCACTCACCGCGTCCTTGATCTTCCAAATCCCACCAGTCGTTTCCCAATATTTTTCGTCGATCTTTAATCTACCATTCTAGTCATAAACCCTTCCCATCCCAGCCTTCTCTATTTTATAACCTTAATAACCTTAACTATATCTGGAGATGCAATTCCTCGTTATGCCATCTCCTCCATACCCCGGTAACCTCATCTTTCTTGGTCCTTAAATGTTGCGAACAATCCTAATATCAAATTCTCTAAATCTACTTTCGTCTCCCAAGAACATCGACCACCCATATAATACAACAGGCAAAATAATTGTTTTAAATATTTCAATTTTCATCCATTTTGATAAAAGTTTTGATGAGATAAGCCTCTTTACTGTATGATTATAGGCGTTACCCGATTGCGACCTCGATTTAAATTCTTATCCAATATTATTATCCTTTGTAATTACAGAATTTAAGTATTTAAATTTTTCTACATTTTCAAATTCTACATTTTGTATGTTAAGACTTTGTGTGTTAAAAATGTTTTTCTCTCTTACTAAATATTTTGTTTTATCACTTAATTTCAATCACCATCTTATTTCCTGCATCAATTAATTTTTTCATGCTATCTTTAATTGCAATTGCCGAATCTCTTATAATATTTAAGACGTCTGCTTAGCCTAATTTTTGAATTTTTTTGTATAATTGCATATCGAGTGATTTTCACTTTTATATATATAGAGAGAGATAGATAGATTAAACTTTTATACAATTTTCTATATTATAAAATGATCTTGGGATTATGCCAAATTTATTTATTAAAAATTGAAATTATTAATATTTTTAATACCTAAGTTTGAAGATTAGTCAAAACAAGCTTAGATTCCTATAATCAATAATACTAACAGTAAAATTTTACATTAATCAATTTATAATCAGGGCCTGTCTGCCTCATGAGACTTGTTCAATCTGAAGATAACGTTGTTGAAATATTGACATTAAAATATTATATTTCATTTATAATCTATTAGTCTAAAATTAATTTGGGATTGAATTTATTATTCAAAAGATGATGACTATTTAAAATAACTAGGTATGAATGTTTGATTTTTTTTCCACTAGTAAGTAAAATTTCCCTCTCTATAATTTAATATAAAACTTCAGTCAATTTCTATATTCAGGGTGTTTGTTCATTTCAAGTTGTAGAGAATTGCTATCTCAATAATTATAAAGTATATAAAGGTATGATAATTAAACGAAGAATTATTTTAGTAGAAGACAAATTAACATAATAAAATTCTCACATACATATACATATCCAAATATATCATATAATAGCCGGCTTAATATATATATATATATATATATATATTCATTAAAAAAAATGATAATTTTATTCAGAAAAAAATGTTCTATTGAATCTATTAATAAAATCATTTATATATATATCATTTTATTCATTTATTAAAAATATATGTATAGAACGAAATATTGGATGTAAAAGGATAAAAGAGGTGTTTTGGGATTGAATGATTGAATGAATGAATGAATGGATGGATGAGGCAGTGCAATGCATAGAGTGGCAATTTTAATTGCATCGGTGATTAATTTCAACGCATATAGACTAGTTTTGCCAGTTTAGAGAAAACAAAGTTAACTCATTAGTTCATTAAATTATGATATACATGTACATTTCATTTATTTTACATTTTATGTATATACATGATAGAAAGGTGATAATAGATAGATATAATACATTCTAATTGTTTTGATAGTGAAAGCGAGTGAATTGAATTGTAAATTGATCATCTAGTATTTATGAAATTAAATTGAAAGTATCAATATTTCTAAATGAAAATCTGAATTTTCATATATCCAAATAGAATAGATGAATTTCAAATTTTTCTATTGAATACATAGAAAATAAATAATAGGTGAATTTTAAATTTTCGCGGGCTGTGTACATTCGATTATCGAAATTTATTTTTGTTATGTTGTTAAACATATATTTCTGATATGTTGACACTATCAGCCATTTGTTATTAGTATCAAATTCTATACCTACCTACCTCTTTCCAATATCTATTCTCTCAAATTCAATTTATTAAACTTAACTTCTTAACATATTTTAGATCTACCTTTAAATTTTTAATTCTATTAATTTTATATAAATATGTATAAATTCCTTGAAAATGTTATATATATATATTATAATGACACAAATACCTTTTTTTATTTAATTTATGACACAATTTCATTATTTTTTTCTCTTTTATTTTACTCTGAATGAACATTAATTCAAAAGAAATATTGAATGTATTGAATTTCATTCTAATATATTTATATTCTTTAAATATCTACTATATAGTATATATCACATTCTTATTAAATAAGGTATAAAAATTAAATTTCCGGTTAAAATTTCACTTCGTTTGAAATAATATTTGATTATTTTGTAAAATAAATCAACTCCTTCGATCGTACTTTATTCCACTTTAGTCAAATCCCTATTTCTGGATTGAATCAATAAGATATAATTATGAACTCTTGCACTCTGTCTCTCTTCTTTATTTCCCATTTCAGAGAATATCAAAATAATTAATTCCACTAGTAATTAAAAATATGAATATATATAGTATTAAAGAGATATAATAATATACACAAAAACACATAGGTTCTGATTGATTTAATCACTTGGATAATACAAAATTCACATTTACACAAGATCCATTGATGAATTAACTGTACAAAATAAAAAAAATCTTTTGATCTTTCATTCGTAAAATTTGATTAACATTTATTACACATTTCAAATTATATACGAATATAGTACTATTATGAACAACAGTATCATTACAAAAAAAAATGCACAGCTGTATGAGGCATTTATTTAATTTTTTTTAATCAAGTTAAAAAGTTCCTAATTTGAAATTATGATTAATAATAATAATAATAATACATTAATATATTTTTATGCAAACTTAAAAAATATTTATATTGACAATTTTTTTAATTCAGTTTAATAGTTATTTATAATATTTTTCAGAATTATAATATAAAGCGAATGGTTTTAAAGCTATTTATTAGTATTTTTTATCTCAAGTAGAGATATGAATTATATAGTTATACTTTTAATCATTATTTCTCAAATTAACTTGTGGATTAGTTGAAGAAAAACTGGTGTTGATATAATCTTGGCTTTTGTCCCCCTAAGAATATTTAATCCTTTAGCTTTTTTTATTATTATTTTTATTTAGTTATTTATTATTAAGGTCAGACAATAGTCTATAGTTGGTTATCCATAGTTTCACAGAATTTTCTTGGCAGTTTAATATCCCCACTCCCCATAAATAAACTCTGAACTATTATTATGAATTTATAAAAATAATAAAATACAGAGATTGAAGGAAACTTTATTTTTATCATTCCACTCTTATATATGAATTTATTTAATCTGATCTTATTTATTTTCTATATCATCTTAAAACGAAGTAATCTAGTAATTTTACTTTGTTAACACTCTGAAAATTATATAAAATTATATTTTCATATTTCGTTACTCTTTAATCTTTTGTGTATTTTTGTAACAAGTATTCATTTTCGATTTAATTCAATTTCTTTGGAAATTGTATTTCAACTCCCATGATATAATTTCTATTTCCTCATTCTTTTTTTTTTTTTTTTGTCAAATATGAAAATCAATCTATTAGAGGAGGAGGAGGTTGTTCTCTGATCACATAGATGGTTGGGAGCGTAAATGGATTTGTGAATATGAAAATACCCTGTTGGTATTTTAGAGAAGTGAAAAATAAATAGAATGTCGACGTCGATTGACGAGACGAAAACGACATTCATTCGTTGGGAAATACCACAAATCAATAAATCTCGGGGTTTATTATTAAATATAATTTGAATAAATAACCTTAAAAAAAAATAGAAAAATATATAAACGAGAGATTTTAAGTCATGCCAGAGAGTGATTTCGTTCGTTTTTAGTGATGCAGAAAATAACCTTGGCACAAATTTACACACACAAAGAACCCTTGTGTCTTAAACTAACACATTTCAAAGTGTTAAACGTAGTTAATCTAAATTATAATATACATATTTAAACGAAATTCTTTTTAAATCTTATTTTTTATATTAATAGTTATTTTTAATCAATTTACACATTTTTCAAAAGTTTTTTTATGATTATTATTTTTTTTTTTTATTTGTTGAAATCAGCTTTTATTGAAAGTTCAAAACATTTTTTGAATGATATCATAATTCTATCTCATCAGTTTTAGAAAGAGAGAAAATGGCAAATTTCTCCCAATTTGTTTGGGTAATATAATTTATTTACTGATTTATTTTTTGTTGTCCAAAAAACTTGTTCACAACTTAGCTTAGAATGTTTTTAATGTAACTATTATATTTTTCTGAGATCATTTAACAGTGGAGAGGGATAACTTTTTCAGAAAACTGTTCAAGGGATAGGGGGAAGAAAAAAAAGAATAGATATAAAATTTAAAAACTAATTCCAACGGTCAGACTCGAAGAAAAGTTAAAATAATTTAGATTTTAGATTAATATTTATATACCATGATAATATAATAGAAACTTGTTTATTAAAATGGACTAACTGTGAAAGAATTCTTTTTACTTTTTTGTGATATTAAAGAAAAAAATAGAACTAACGATATTGATTATATTTTATTAAAATCAAGAATAGAAGTGTAATTTCATTCCTATAATTATAACCACTATTAAAGGTTGTTGTGAGCGTTTTTTTTTTAAATATAACTTTCTATCGTAGAACTTTTTTCTAGGATAACTAAATACCAATTAGATTGGTAAATTTGATAAAGATAGTCCTTGTTCATTATTATTTATAGATTTCTATTTTAAACTTTCTTTGGGATTAAAAAGATACGAATTATTTTTAGTTTCTAAACTGTATTCTTAAAAGACGAAGTTCTTTTCAAAATAGTCACCATATATTATATAAACCAGCGGTCGCCAAATTTTTTGTCCTCATGGACCAGTTAATTCATAATTTAAATCCCGCGGACCACTAATAGGATTTTTTAAGTGTTAAATATATTTATAAATAAACATCTGGGAATGCGCAAGCTTGCATTGCCAAAACGAACTTAAGTTCGGATTAATCAATTTATTAATATAAATTTTAAAATTTTTAACTTTGGACGCCATTCTGACTATGTTCCTGAAGTGATATCAAAAAATAAAAAACACTTTACACTAATACTTTTCGATACACTATTCGAATCTGAAATCAGAATTTAAAATTTCGCATTTTTAAATATTAAAAATTTCAACTTTGGACGCCATTTTGACCATGTTCCCGAGGGGGTATCAAATAAGCGGGAGTGTCCTCCCCTAGACTTTCCCGCATATAAATAGGTATAAAGAGTTGTGAATGAATATTTAGAATGTGTAAACTTGGTACCTAAAAATATCCATAGGTGAAATTTGGTGTGAAAACAATACCTCCCTTACTATCGTCGGTCGGTAAAAAAGAAACGCTACTTGTATAGGTAAAATGTCACTTCCGGTAGTCAGATCATAATGAAATTCGGTATCTCAATTTTTTTCATATTTTTAAATCTATATACAAAATATGAAGCAAATATCTCGAAGCAAACTGGTACTTTACTTGAAAGGTAAACGCAACCAGTGTAGGTAAAGTACCACTTCCGGTTAACCGATTTTGACGAAATTTTGATAGAAATCTACAAACTGTGAATAATATCGGTGTACCAAATTTCGAAGTCCTAGCTTGATTAGTTTTTGAGTAAATTTGCTTACAGACATTACATACATACATACATACATACATACATACATACATACATACATACATACATACATACATACATACATACATACACACACACAGACATAATTCGAAAAATGGTATTTTCCGACTAAGGGAGGTCTAAAACGTCAAGATCTATCGAAATCTCGAAGTCGAAATTTTTGACGATTCCAATACTTCCCTTATACGAAGTATGCGGGAAAGTAATTATACGAAGTATGCGGGAAAGTAAAAATGAAAGGCACTTTACATTACTACTTTTCGATGCTCTTTCCGTATCTGAGTCAGAATTTCAAAATTTTGAGTTTGATGTCGGACAGAACGACAGACTGAACGATTTTATAAACTCACTTAAGTTCGTTGAAAATTGTGATCAAAGAACACATAAACATTGAGTTTTTATAACTTATCACGTATTGTTATGAATTGAATCATGTTTTAATGCATCTTAAAACATAACTTAACATGATGAGTAAGTATATTCCACATTTTTCTGCGGAGCAGCGAAATTTTCTCGCGGACCACCACTTTGGCAACCGCTGATATAAACAATTGCATATTGTGTTTGAAAATGTGGGATTTTACTGCCTAAAATCATAATCTTTCTATTATCTGTTTAACGAGATTTAATAGTTTATTCATGATTTCTATTTTTTATTTTTATTTATTTTTTTTTTTAAATATATTTATCCCTCCAAAATTGCAATCTCTCCCTTCTCAATTGAAAATTAAAATAAATTTAATTAAACTAAAAATAAATTGTCGGCGTGTTTGCATTTTTATTTGTCCTTTGAACTGTTTGAACAATATAAACAAATGTTAAAACGAACTAATGATGATGTTTAACATTTTTATTCATTTTGTTGTAATTGTATTTGAAATGGATATTTGAATGTGATCAAAGTGGAAACTAAACAGTTATATTAATGTGAAAGGTTAAAATCACTTCCAAGACACTTTCCTTTCAAATGATGGGTCAAGAAAGTTACCAGCTTGTTCACTTGCGATCCTGAAGTTTATGATCAAAGTTTCATTTACCTTCCCCCCACCTCTCTCTCGCTCTCTCTATTACCCTCACACTTACTTACTTACTATGTAAACAAAATTAACATTAGATATTAATTGTTTAGGAAACTTGAACTTCCCCTTTAAATTTATTATTATATCCTTTATTATATAGGAAAATATTTAAAATATTTATATAATAATTTTTTATCTCAATCAACTCCAAGTAACTAATATTTAAATTATTAAATACTAAATAAATAATTCCATTTCTAATCATAAATTCTAAAAAATTATAAATTAAATTCCATTTATTTTGAACTTGGAAAAATTAATGTAGACAAGTTTTTTTTATTTATTTTTACTGGCTTTTGGAAAATCTATACTAATGTTAGCCAGCCTTCCCATTTATTTGTACTTATCATCATTAAATCTTAAATCTAACTTAACTTAGACAAGGTTCGATCCTTCGACGTGACAACAATTAAACCATTACTATTTTAATCTACAGAGGGTTTTAATACATTATTATTTTTCAAATATACAATTGATATATGTAGATTATACTTAGTGCACCTTCGGCGGTTTTCCCATTAGTGAATTATTAATCTGAAGAAAATAACTATAATTTTCAATTTATAAATAATATTACTGGTTAAATATAATTTTCGGATCGTCCTACATTTCTAGACAAGGGAATAAATAGTAGATTATTTTTTTAAAATATTTGTAACCATGTAACATTAATCATTAATGAACTCTTTTAATTCACTAATTTATTTAATTCATTCTTTCACTGGAATTCTAAACCCTAATTTGTTTTTAAAAAAATAACATCAGCCAATAATTTTTAACGAAAAGTCAATAATTATAATCAATATTTGTCTAGACAAGATTTATTAATTGATTGCTGGTTGTTTTTTTTTTTATCTTCTTACATTGAATTTTATTTATCTGTTCTAGGAAATCATTTTCCAGTTATATTACATACATATATAATTGAATTAAAAAATTAATTTTATAAAATTTCTAAAGGACGAATATCGAAAATAAGATATATTAAAAACAATTTCCCTTCCCTCTTCCTTTTGTAAATGGTTGAAAACAACTAGATTCGAAAAAAAATGAATAAAAAACAAAACAAAAAACAAAAATAAAATATTTAAATTCATCAATTTAATCAGATATGAGAGGAATAGACATCAATAACATTGAAATATTAATTATTTCCCATGAAAGTTTTTTTTTTTAAGAAATAATTAATGAACATTTCTAATCTCTCATAACCAAAAATGATTTAAGGAAGGACAATCTTTTTATTATTTATTTATTTTTATTTTTTATTATTACTTCTCGAGAACTGCAAATAATATATCTAAGGTTAATACATACAAAAATTATTGATTTGAATTATATACGAATATATTTTCAATTTACTCAGTAAATTAATATGAATTTTTTATCAACCACTTATATATATCGTCAGAGACAAGGTAAACAGTAAAAGCGAGAGCACCGACATTTGATCTCAACTTCCAAAATACCGCTTGTTTAATTGTGCAATATTGTATGATAAGTAATTAAAATTAAATGAATAAATTTCCAGGAATGATGTGCCAGTGTATCTCTCTTGTAATAATATTTCTTTTACATCTTATATATAATTGTTAATTAAAATAATTTATATTATTTAAGGTAAAGTCTGTTTGAAACATTTTTTTAATTATAAGTATAATATACAGGGTGTTTCAAAAAGGTAAAGTACTATTTGTACACCATGTAGGATATAAGCCACAAGGTAAGTGGCAACATTGTTGGTTCACATTCTCGTGGACCTGGATTCAAAGTAATTTCTATAGATGGGGTCTACCTGGTATCAAAATTGGAAAACTACTTGATAAAAAGTAACGCATCCTATATTTGTAATTTAACCGACTTGATAGGTGTTGTCCTTGTGTAGGACGTACAAAAATCAGAGGTTTTTTTGTAGGATATAATCAGCTAATTTTAGTAGAGAAATATTTCTACAATTTTTACATACTACATTACAAATATTTATTTTCTTTTCTTTTAGATTCTAAAACATTAAATTCTAACAGTAAAATGTACTTAACATATCGATTTTATTAAAATTAAAAATTAAATTTTAATAATCGCTTTGTATAATTACAATTCTTCTTTATGTTAAATATCTTCCTTTATAGTCTGATTGTCAATAAAATTAAAATTAAAAAACTATTAAATTAAATTAATATTCTTCGGCGTGATTTTATATGGCCAATTAACCTTTCTTGATAAGAATACGGTAAAAATATAACAAAATTTTCCCAATTAAATATAGATACATTTTTTTATTATCATTTTATTGTTACACGAAGCTTACTTCTTTCACTATTTCTTTTTGTTTATTTTCTATATCAAATTTTGTTACACTATAGATCCTAAAATCCTAAATCAAACCTCATTTTTCTGAATTTTTAATACATTTTTTAACCTAATTCTCATTTCATATAAAAAAAAATAACAAGTTTCAGCCATTTTCTATCAACAATTTATATGTTTGTTAAGTCACTTTTGATATAAGTAAAAGTTATTCTTAAATTTTGCACAATTTTCCAATAATGTTTCCAATTCCGGATCTTTATACGCTTGTAGGCTACTAACTGTTTTTAAACTTTTAAAACCACTTATGACAACTTCTCTCCGTTAAAGCAATCTCGACATATGCTTCAAGAAGCAATCGATAAGCTTCAGCTTCTCATTTCTTATAATTAAAGAAAAAAATTCGTAACAAACCTAGACATTTTTGGTCAAAAATAATACATATAAGGCGAAACTATTACTTCAAGGTGTGTTTATTATATACATTTTAAATAGGAGAGAACATATTTATAAATGTGAATAAAACAAAGATCAAATAATTTAATTTATTTTATTTTGGTAAATTTATTAATATTAATACATAATTAAAAAAATTATATAGTTATAATTTAATTTTAAGAAATAGGTCGAGAGAGTAGAGCATGATGGTGATTGCTTGTAATTGTTCATTGAGATAGATATCGGATACTATAATGGACTGACCTTTCCGGAAAAACCGATGATTAATTTCTCTTTTTGTTGTTGTTGTTGTTATCGGCTTGTCGATTATCCAGTTACAACAAGCGGCAATGAGTCAGTGCGAGAAAGAAGAAAGGCAACAGTGTTTAGGAATGCTCCTTTCCGAGCCTTATAAGGTATATAATATAGAAATATTTTTAAAATTTTAATTTAAATATTAAAAATATTTCAACTCCAGGTATTCTCTAACAAATAATTATATAGTAATTTCGTAAAAAACCAAGCACCAATAAATTGAACTAGAATAGAAAACATTTAGATGCTTGCATATAAAATCGTATCGTCTTCAGCGGTAATTAAGATGCCACTATTTCACCTCTTCTCGCACCGGCGTTAACCTTATAAATTTGATAGAGATCAATTTTTCTCTTAATATTTTGAATTCCAAAAATTCATTTCATTTTACCTTATATAAATTAATATAACTTTTAAAGTTATATAGTAAAGTTATACATATATTTAATAATAATTTCAAAATATAAAAAATCAAGCTGAAACTTTATTTTGTATCTCTATATCTTTTTTGCTCTTTCGGTTATAGAATATCAATAATTCAGACCCTATTCAATCTTTTAAATGCAAATTCCATAAATAGCAGAATTTAAACGTCGAAATTCCAATCTTTCTATTCTTTCTCCTTTAACATAAAAAATAATTCATTCTTCAAATTCTTTAGATAACCAATGAAAAATCTCATTATTATTTTATTAATATATCTATTTATTGATTTATATTTATTAATAAATTCTGTTTGATGATATTTTATGAGGAATCTAAATGTTTTTACTCTATAAACTAATAATATTCATTATTATACATATGTATAGATATTTGAAATTAAAATAATCTTAACATAATTAAATAAATACACTCGACGAAAAAATAGAATCACCCAGAAGGAGTTATGCTAGATAAACATGAAACATTTGAATACTTCCAAAATTGTAGCACCCACAGCGGTTATTGTGATGCCACTATTTCACATTTGAAATTCCTCTTCTTGCAAGTACATTAACTTGTATAATTGAAATTCTAATTAAATAACAAGTTTAATGAGACTAATAGTTTGTCTAAATTTCATTTTTCTTGGTGTGTGGATTTGTTTTTTCTGCAGTATCTACATATCATTAGTGTTTTAAAGTTACAGATTAATGCATTTCAAATTGAGAATAATAATTATCTCCATGATTTTGTTTACAATCGTTTACATTTTTTATGTTAAATAGCATAATTCTTTATTGATGATTGGACATTTTTCTGTTTTGCTAGATATAAATGAGGAGTAAAAAATAGTATGAATAATTGGGGGGAATTGAAAGTTTTCAGCAATTTTGAGCATAAGTGTAATGAAATGAATACTAAATTTGAATAGATAGGTTCTAAAAAACTCTTAGCCTAAGGTAAAATACTTAATAAACCTATTTATTAGTACAGAACTTGAAACTTCTTGGTCGTATCAATTCTATCCTTAATTTTAATAATGATAATAATTATCAAAAACACTTCTGTAATTCCTTTTTTTATCTTTAAGTTTTAATTTAAAAGGAGCTTTTCTCTCGCATAAAATAATATTAACAATATTATATACTAATGTATGTACACTGAAAATTTATTGTGAAATAAATTACTCTATAATAATAATAATAACTAATGATATAATATTGTCAGTATTATTGTAGCGGTTGATGACTTTTTTAATTATATTAACTAGTAATATCAGTATATTAATAAAATATAATTTTTTAAGGCACATTTTATGGCGATAAGAAGTCTTTCAGGATTGAATGAAGCATTTAATTCACAAATGGAAAAACGACTTCGTGATTTTAGTTTTCTTGCAACAAATATAAGAGATAAGGTAACTCAATCAAAAATAATCAATTTTTTTTTAAATGTTAATTATACTAATATTCCTAAATGGAGTGTTTCCATGAAATTTGTTTTTTATTTTCTTAATTATTAAAGTTGGTATTGAATATATACACGAGAGAATATTATCACTAATATGTCCTTCTCATCATTCCTGCGGGATTCATTCCTATCATGCATGTTAAAGGCGGTCAGCTATAATCCCAAATGCTTTGAGGTTGGCCTTGAATTTGATTGATCGACGGCATCTCAAAAGCCAACCCCCCAAACCCTTTCACAACCCCATCCGTTGACTCTTATACGTCCCACCAAATAGTCCATGATTAAACATCCAAATGACATCCACTATCAAGTGAAATGTGGAAACATTTCTCTTACCATCTGATTAAGTTCAACATAAAGGAATATAAATTTGTATTAGATAGGTGAATATTAAAAAAAAAAATTCACCTAGGCATATCAATAATATAATTTCAATTGAACTTTTTTAATGCTCAATCGATAATTAGAAAATAGATGTAAATAGAGGTCAGTCAATTTTAAATCAATCAATCAATCTGTATGATAGTGAATTGGTTTGTGTTACCAATAAATTGCTGATGAAATTCCTATCAAGTGGATACAAAATGGCGTACTTTGATGTATAATACAAGTTCGTCTCTACCAAGGAAAGATCTATCAAACAAATGAAATTAAAATATTTCAGATTTTATTATTTTAAGTAAGTAAAGTAACATTTAAATTAAAAAATATACTACTTAATAGGAATAATTTGTAATGAAAATATTTGGTTAAGTGTGCATTTCGACTCTTATGTTGTCATCAGAAGCTTACTTTTCTTGATTTAATAATTTGAATTTAATAATTAATTTAAAAATGAATGAATTTAAAAATTATTATTGTATAATTACTATCTCGCCAGAGATAGTATTGCGATCACGAAAATGTTCGATGTTGAGATTTTGATGTTTTTATACGTTTTGAAGGTTCCTGAATCATTTTCACTAAGGTTGAGAAAAATGTCTGTGTGTGTGTGTATGTGTGTATGTGTGTATGTGTGTGTGTATGTATGTAGGCAAGATTACGCAAAAACGGTTTGAGCTAGAATGATCAAATTTGGTACATGGACATTATTCAAAATTCATAGTTTTCTACCAACTTTTGAGAAATGTAGCTCAACCGGAAGAGGGTCATTTTCTACAACGTTTTGATTTTTTTTCCTCTAAAGTGACCGTAAAAATAAAGATATATGTTTAATAATTTTTCACATGATTAATAATTGTATAAAACTGCTATATATAGAATTTCAGCTTGATTGATTCGCTGAAATTACCAGAATTAAATTTTTAACACTGCAAATCTCACGCGCCAACACGTGACGTGGTGCCATCAACAAAAAGCTAAACATGGGCTGGTTTAATATTTATTATTTATTATTTATAATTTATAATTAATTAAATTTAATTTAAATATAATATATTATGTTATTTAATCAATTCAAATTTCGAGATAGTCGAGTGGAGACACTCCAGCTAATTTTTTAAAATTTTAAATTTTAGATTTCTCAACAATCAACTCCTTAGTTTATTCAGTATCTATTTAAATAAATATCAGATTTTATTTACCTTCCTCCCAAATCAATTTTGGATAGAATTAGAATAGCCCTCATTTTCGCCTCTTGACATGAATAAAAACAATCAAATCTTTACAATTTTTTTATATATGTAAAATTTTTTTAAATTTGTAAAATCAATATTAAATTGTTAGCAGGGTAAAGGAATCGAACCTCTCCAAGTTCACTTATTAGATTTAAGATTAAATAATTAATTTAATATAAATGGCTAAGCTGGATAAAATCAACATAGATTTAAAAATCAATAAAATTAAAATAATATATTAAATTTTCTGACCTCTTTGAATAACATATATCAACCATAACCAAACACATTGATAAATTTTATAGTTTTATTTATTAAATAGAGATATTCATAAGGGTACTTGAAGCTCACCAGACGGAAAAACATGTAATCAAATTGATCATGTGCTGGTAGACCGAAGACGCCAGTCTAATATTCTGGATGTCAGAGTTTATAGAGGGGTAGATTATGATTCGGATCATTATTTGCTTGTAATAAAATTGAGAGAACGGTTCTCGACGCGTAACACGAAGTTAGGAGAAATTAATCAAATACGATACAATTTAGATAATTTTAAAAATGAGGAAAAAATTAAAATATCAGGTCGAAATCATAAATAGATTTAATAGTTTAATCCTTGAAGGGAATGACGAGGAGAAGGATCCTGAAGAATTATGGGAAAAAATAAAAACAAATGTTAATAATACTTTATAAAAAAAATTTTTTAAAAAACCACGTTTTACTAACGGACTAAAAAGGAGAAAATAATTTTTTTCTGAAAATCCATACTGACATTACATACAAGAGATCTGATTTGAATCAAACTGTCCATAACGTAAAACGTGGGGCGCAACAAATAATAATTTTTCTATTCAAATATGATTTCCTTTATTAATTTTTATTTAGCATCAATCGTTGTATTTTTTAAGGCTTAAGTTTTCACCAAAATTCTTGTAGAAGGGAATATTATTAGTAATACGATAGGATAAGTTTCGTGATATAATTTTTATAAATATTACCTATTAAGTATTTAACAGACTTTTTGTAAAAGGGAATATTATTAGTTAATCATTAGAAAATTTATCGTATATTTAATATATTTAAAAATTGTTTAAGATACTAACTTATACTATCAAACTTTTCAAATATCAAATTTTTTATCAGACCACTTGTAAAAGGGAATAATATTAGTAGTCCAATAGATTTTTTTTAATTTAAATTCTTTCGAGCATTAAATTTAATATTTTTGATAAAGATCAATATTCATTCGTCAAATTATATTATGCGTGGTTATAATGTTTATTTTGAGATTTATATATTTTCTATATTTTTATTAGAAACAGGATATTTTAGACATATTTGGGCCCCACGTTTTACGTTATGGACAGTTTGATTCAAATCAGATCTCTTGTATGTAATGTCAGTATGGATTTTCAGAAAAAAATTATTTTCTCCTTTTTAGTCCGTTAGTAAAACGTGGTTTTTTAAAAATTTTTTTTTATAAAGTATTATTTTCTACTTTTTAGTCTTCAAATCTTGCAATCGATTTTAGTTTACTCATATTAATTAAATTTATGAAGTATAATTTAAGAAATGAATGTGTACTAAATATTTATATTTATAAAGTTGGGGATTTTATGTTTTTTTGCTTACATTTTTTTTGTTTACATCCGACATTTTGAATTTTTATATATAGGAATAATTTTGGATTATTTCATTCAAATTGTAGCAATTAGAAGCTCATAGAAATGATAATATTGTATTGTCATCGAGAGCAAAGCTGTTGGTGAAGTTTTAAGAAAATCCGATGATTGGAAGTCGTCGAAAAATCGATTGTAAGATTTGACCCATACAAACACACAGACAAGAATACAAGTTAAGTAAAACGTTATAAAATGGCTGCTTCAAGTAGTATAGGTTTTAAGAATAACAAAAAGCGTAAACCATGGTTCGATGAGAAATGTTTAGAAGTCATAGAGGTTAGAAAAAAGCTAAATTACAATAATAGTAAACGCGAAGTAGATAGATTGGAGTATATTAATAGCTGGAAAATAGTGACGAAAATCATTAGGAATCAAAAAAGAGAAAGTCTAAAAAATAAAATATTAGAAATAGGAGAAAGTAACCGCAACAAGAGTAGTAGAGATCTATACATGGGCATTAAAAATATTAAAAAGGGTTATCAGGCACGGTTAGACTTAATTAGAGATGCTAATAATAATTTAAAAACCGACGTGGGCGATATTAAAAATATATGGAGGAACTATTTTGAAAAATTATTAAATTCGAATCTAGATCAGAAACCTTAACTGTAGACTCAACGGAAATCAATCTTGAAGAACCTATCTTACATGAGGTAGAAATGATAATAGGAAAATCTAAAAATAATAAAGCGACAAGAATAGATGGGATCCCAATAGAATTATTCAAATATGGAGGAAAACCTTTAGTAGAGTGTTAGTTCTTTCGATCTGGCATAAGGAAAAGATGCCAGTAGAATGGCAGGAGGCAGTTCTTATCCCACTCTTTAAGAAGGGAAATAGAACCAACTGCAGGGGAATTTCTCTTTTGACGACATCTTATAAGATTCTCTCGAATATTGTTTTATTAAAATTACGACCATATGCGGAGGAGATACTAGGAAAATATCAATGCGGGTTTAGGCCAAATCGATCGACTTTAGATCACATATTTTCATTAAGTCAGATATTAGAAAAGATTCGAGAATGCAATGTTTCTGTTCATCAGCTTTTTGTAGACTTTACAAAAGCATATGACTCAGTAGATCAGAAAAAACTTTTTCAAATCTTGATCTTAATGGGAATTCCAAAAAAACTAGTACGTATGATTCAAATTTGTCTTGTGGGTAGTAAAGGAAGAGTAAGATGCCGAAATCAATTATCATAAACTTTCGAAATTCGAAATGGGTTAAAACAAGGAGACCCATTATCACCAATTTTATTTAATTTAGTTCTGGAAAATGGAATTAGACAAATTGGGGAAAAAACAAACGGAATCGAATTAAACAAAAAAATTCAAATATTGGGTTACGCAGAATAGGAGATTCGGCAATTGCAATTAATGAAAAATTAATCGAAACAGGAAAAGAGGTGTGGATGGAAATAAATATTGCTAAGACAAAGTATTTAGTAACAGAGAGGAATAGTATTAACATACAAAATCTTAACATACAAAATGTAGAATTTGAAAATGTAGAAAAATTTAAATACTTAGGTTCTGTAATAACGAAAGATAATAATATTCGAGAAGAGTTTAAAGCGAGGTTACAATCGGGAAACGCCTGTTATCATGCCGTAAAGAGTCTTATCGCGTCAAAATTATTATCAAAGGGGATAAAAATTAAAATATATAAAACAATTATTTTACCAGTTGTATTATATGGGTGTGAGGCATGGTCTATGACCTTAGGTGACGAGAGTTGATTTAGAGTATTTGAGAATAGGATTCTGCGAAGCATTTATGGGCCAAAGAAAGATGAGGTCACCGGGGAATGGCTAAGATTGCATACCGAGAAATTGCATGACCTCTATGCATCTCCAGATATAGTTAGAATTATAAAATCGAGATGGGAGAAGATAGAAAGGCAAAAAATATATTAGTAGGGAGACCGAGTAGGAAAAGTCCACTTGGAAGACCTAGGACACGGTATCATTACAAATTACAATATAATACTATTTAATATATTATATAATTTTTTTATTATATTGTCTCTGAAATTATTGGACGATCATTATAGTTAATTAATATCTAGAAAGTTTTATATTTAATGATAGAATTATTTCGTTTTTATTAAATTGATTCAAAAGTTGGACAAAAAAAGATTATTTATTTTTTACATGGTATTCTTATAAAGGCCTCTATATAAATACTTAAACATAAAAAAAAGTAACAAACAAATTAATATAATAACATAAATATAGTAATTTAATAATGATAGATTTTGTGTTCTTACATACAAAATGGAACGGAGAAACATCACAGAATTTTTTTATAATGAAAAAAATAAAAAAATAGCCATAAAATAAAAAGATGATAATCAGAAAAAAATCATGTCGTGTTTTTAAGTCATTCATTGAATCGTGTGTCTCTATCTAGCCAATCAGATTCTTTCTTAGATCTGAACAAAAAAAAAATGCACAGATCAATATAAGAAACAAAAAAAGTGTTCAACTAACTTTTATCAGGCATTGTTTAAATCAAGGATTTTATTTTTTAAATTATTTACTAAAATTATTATTATTTTTAGTTTGTGCTATAATAGTTTGAAATTTGAAAACACCAGAATAATTGAAATGTTTTTTTAAAAAAAAGTTCACATTTTGATAAATAAAATTTCATTAACAAATTTATTTTCAAATTTTAATAAAATAACTAGTCATTTTGTGTATTATCAAATCGCTAGATGATTTGTTTTCAACCATTGTAAAATATAGGTTTAATTTTTGTATATATTTTTTTAAATAAAAATTTCACATAAAAGATTGATGTTTCAAATTTGTTTAATAAATAGGTTACAATTTCCAGAGTGTTGAATCATATTAAAATCCATAAAAACAAAATAATATTATACTTTTTTAGTGTCATACTTGAATAAGTATTGACTAATTATAATATGTTAACTTTATATTTGTAAATTGCAACAGTGAAATGGAAAATAGGTAAACTTATTATCAAATATTCATACCCAGGTACAATTAAAAATAGTTTCCTCTCCAAACTCCCTCCCCCCTCTCACGTCCCTTCCTACATTGTCCACCCACTGCATTCTTGATCTTCCAAGCGGACATTTTCCAATCGGGTTTCTCATTTTTGCCATTCTTGCCCTGCCCACATCGCAGCCTTCTTGATTTTATAACCCTAACGATGTCTGGAGATGCATAGAGGTCTTGCAATTCCTCGTTGTGCAGTCTCCACCATTCTCCAGTTACTTCAACATTTCTTTCTTTGGCCTATAAATGCTCGAAGATTCCTTTTCTCAAATACTTTAAATCTTCCTCGCCCTTCAGGGTCATAGAACATGCCTCACAGCCATATAATACAATCGTTAAAATAATTGTTTTATATATTTTAATTTTGATTCTCTTTGATCATAATTTTAACTTAATAAGCCCCTTTACTGCATGATAACAGGCGTTATACGATTGCAACCTCGATTTAAATTCTTCTCGGATATTATTATCCTTCGTGATTACAGAACCTAAGTATTCAAATTTTTATATATATATATATATATAATAATAATTATTAATTAAATTATTTATTCATTAAATATATAATGTTGATTAAAATGTCTATTTTTAAATAAAATGTAAATTATTAAATATGTAATAATTTCTATTTTATTATTATTATTATTATTATTATTATTAATTATGGATTCTATTCCCTTAACCTCTTACTCGTCATCTGCCCAATCTCATCTGTGCTTGCAATGATTTACTCCTTCCTATTATTTGTCAACTCTCTCTCTTTCCCTCCCTCCCTCCCTGGCTACAATGTGATAGCGCCAAGGGCTGCAAATCAATCACCTCATCCTCCTATTGCCCTTGAGGCCATTCACTCCTTACCCTTACTCCCACTCCAATAACCCTTCTCAAACCTAAAGCTCAATTCTCTTCCTCTCCCCCTCTCTCCATTAAATTCCACGCATCGTTATCCACTGAAGAGAGAATACTAGATTTAAAAATAGAGAAAAAGGAGGGAATGAAATGATAACTAAAGAAATCTGAGAAGTTGGGATGATTACACCCTCCCCCTCGTAAAAATGTGAAAGAGAGAGAAAGATTTTTAACAAAATCCTTGATGTAAGTATTATACAAAGACCAGAACAGTTGAATATATATGAATATCATATATTTATGTATTTTTTATTAAAATCTTAACATTTTCAGAATATAAGATTAGTAAAATATCCGAGGGAGGTTTTGTTTCCGTTTGAATTCCTAATAATACATCATTTGTTTATAAATGAAGAAACAAAATGAATGAAGAGAGAGATTAAATAAAAGAAGAATATATATGAGAGAGATACAGAGTGTGAGAGAGGAAAATAATCAAAATTTAAAATTAAACAAGAATAACAAATGTTTGTTTTATTAAAGATTTACTTATATATTGAATTTTTAATTTAGTTTTGTAAAATGGAAATCAATTTATATATATATATATATATATATTATAAATTCGAATATTCAAATTTTGGATTAAATTAATTTTATTTATAACATAGAATAGATGCAATAAATTTATTTTAATATATCAATATGATCAAAGATTCAGACGTATCTCTTTGAGGATAGGAGGAGATTTTTTGGTCAAAAGTTTAAAACCTTTCCATATCTTTTTGATTTCTTAAGTTCTCTAAAATTGACATGAATAAATTCTTAAATACCTAATTCATATTGTGTCATTATAAGAGATATAAAACAATTATTTTGCCTGTTGTATTATATTGGTGTGAGGCATGGTCTATGACCCTGGGAGACGAGAGTAGAATTAGAGTATTTGAGAATAGGATTCTTCTGGGCCAAAGAATGTTGAAGTAACCTGAGAATGGCGGAGACTGCATAATGAGGAATTGCATGACATCTATGCATCTCCAGACCTCATTAGGGTTCTAAAATTTAGAGGGCTGCGATGGGCAGGGCAAGAATGGCAAAAAATATATTGGTGGGAAACCCGATTGGAAAAGGTCCGCTTGGAAGATCAAGAATGCAGTGGTTGGACAATATAGGATGGGACGTGAGAGAGATTGGAGAGGGTAGGGGTTGGATGGTTAGGGCTCAGGATAGGGACAGTTGGAGAAATGTGGCTGTTGCGGCCAAGAACTTTTGAGTTATGTAGAGCTACAGAGATAGATATAAGAAAACAGCAAAGAGCCTTTTTAGACCACTTCACATTAAATCAATACTCGTAAAGGTTAGTAGTTTTACTTAAATCCCAAATCTGTTGATAAGAACACTCTATTCTTAAAACGTTAAGAAATATTAAAATCTCATTATAATAATGGTAATACTTTCCTTTACATAGGTATTTGTAGTATTCACAGTAAATTCTGAATTTCCACTTATTTAACTGTTTTCCAATGAGCCGCTTAAATAAATACATGAATGTTAAATAAAGAAAAAATAATATATATAAATAAATTTCAAAAACTAATTTAATGTAATGTCCGTTGTTTGCTTTAATAACACTAATGAATATTTTACATTTAATTTTAATGGTTGTTTAAATAATTTATTATATCCAAATTGGAATAGGATAAAAGTTTTTAATAGTTAAATAAAAGCGATTTAAATATTTTATTTAGCTATATTCATTAATCCACTATTAAATAGGCGATTAGGAATTATTTTAAAACCTTTAGTCTCTACTTAGTTTAATATTAAAATAAGAGAGGTGGAAAGAGATGGGTATTTTGAAAATAGGAGTTTCAGTTGCAATTTAATCAAAATATTGTATGTTATATACCAGAAAGACTAAATAAATAGATTAAAAATTGGAAAATAAAATCATCAAAAAATAACAACAAATGAGAAAATCATGGATTAACAAACAAAAAACAACATAACCCTTCATTTATTGATTTTTCTTGAATAATTGTATGTGTGTGTGTTATTTAAATTTAGAATGTAATTAATCTTTGATATTTATTGGCTTTAGCTGTTGCCATTCCATTTATCGATGTTTATTTTAGAGATTGATTGAGCCATTTCATATATCATGAATGGGATCATGAATTAAGAGTTTATCTTCGCTCTCTATGCTTAATGAATTTTCTCAATTAATTTTTTGGTACAACTGCTTTTATCCCCACTTCACATTTTTTGTTTCTCTCTGGTCTAATTAAATATATTCCCTATCATGAGCAATCTATATTCATTAATTATTCTTAATTCCTTTATATTACCTTCTCACCACATTTTTGGTAATTTTTCCAATATCAATAATCACTTCTTTTCTTTTATCTAAGAGACTTATATCTTCATAAATTTTATAATTCTATGTTTGCACACACATATGCAATTTTTCTTTATTTAATTTCTTCCGTTTCCAATGATATCATCCATTTTTACCGACCGACGATAGTAAGGGAGGTATTGTTTTCACACCAAATTTCACATGTGGAGATTTTTACATATCTCCACGAATCATGCATTTTCTTAACAGAAAAAAGTATTTTTAGCCTGATGTCTGTCCGTATAGATGTGTACAGCCTGAACGGCTAAACCGATTTTGATGAAATTTGGTATATTTACTTAATGCATCAGTGGGATGAATTGATCAACTTTTGGTGCAAATCCGGAAACCGGAAGTGGTAGTATTAGCAATCGACGATAGGAAGGGAAGGGTTATTTTCACACCAAAGGAGATTTTTTTTATATATCACCACAAATCATGCACTTTGTATTGGTTTTATCCTCGGGAAAATCATATTTATTAGTTTTTTCTTGATTTAAAATTATATGACGTCATCCAGCCATTCATGACGTCACAGCCTGGTCTTGCATATATATTACTAGCTGCTCAGAGCGCCTTCGGCGCTCTTCACACCTAGACGGGGGCTCCGCCCCCTGTACCCCCGAGTTGTACATAGTATTTGGTGGTTGAAAGTATTAAAAGGTTTTCATCCATTTTGTTTCAATCAGTATATTACATAAAACATTCATTTCTTTTTGTGTTCTTTTTTAAAAAATATATTTTAATTTAATCACTATATTAATTATATATATTATTATTGTATATGTTATATCTATCTACCTAGGTGGCTCAAAGATACTCTAAAGTTCTTAGCCGCAACAACCACATTTCTCCAAGTGTCCCTATCCTGAGCCCTTATTCCATCTCTCTTACGTCCCTTCCTACGCGTCATTGGTTTTCCAAGCGGACGTTTTCCAATCGGTCTTCCCACCAATATCTTTTTCCTCTCCCATTCTTGCCACGTGCCCTGCCTATCGCAGCTTTTTTCCCTTTTATAACCCTAACTATTTCTGAAGATGCAGAGAGGCCATGCAATTTCCTGTTATACAGTCTCCCTCATACCCGGTGACCTCATCTTCCTTTGGCCAATAAATGCAGGGAAGAATCCTATTCTCAAATACTCTGAATCTACTCTCATCTCCAAGGGTCATAGACCATGCCTCCCACCCATATAATGCAACAGGCAAAATAATCTTTTTATATATTCCCTTTGATAATAATTTTGAAGAGATAAGCCTCTTTATTGCAGATAACAGGCGTTTCCCGATTGCAACCCCGATTTAAATTCTTCTCAAATATTATTATCCTTCGTGATTACATTCAATTTTTATACATATTCAAATTCTACATTTTGTATCTTAAGATTTTGTATGTTAATACTCTTCCTCTTTGTTACTAAATATTTTTTCTTATCACTATTAATTTCAAACCTCCCTTAAATTTTCCTCGCTATCTGTAATTGCAATTGCCGAATCTCCTATTATATTTAAGTCGTCTGAGTAACCTAATATTTTACAATTGATTTCCGCATCTTATTCTTTCTTTACTACCTTCAAGAGAAATTTGAAGATTGAAAATTTGAAAAAGTTTATCCGGATCTATTGAGTTATGCGTATGTTTTACTAAAGTCTACAAATAATTAGTGAACAGAAATATTGAATTCGCGGTTTTGTTCCTAATATCTGTCATAATGAAAATATCTTAATTAATGTTGGTCGATTTGGCCTGAACCCGCAATGATATCTCCTAATATTTCCTCCGCCTATAGTTTATAAGTATTGTATATGTTATAATAGAGTATAATATTTCTTGATCATTACATTTTGGTATTTTATTTTCATTGCTAGATTATTATTGAATATTTTTAATTATAATGAAACTTGAGAAAATGCAAAAATAGAGACTTGAGACAATTTATAAAAATTAACGGTATAAAACTATAGATAAATGACCAATATATACATTCATTAATAGTATTAATTTAAATTAATTGATTTATTTGTTTTTTTTATTATTAAGTTCATTTATTAATTTTTTTAGATCATAGTTATTTTCCTTAAAAGAAACTTAAATTCTGTGGTGCTAGGGGATTTGAAAATTATTCGTCGCAATATAAAGATTTCGCTTACAGTTTCTGTCATGTCCGACCTCCATCCAACAGTTATTTTCTGTTAAGTTTTTTGCTTCTCTTAATCATGTGATCTATATATTTAATTTTTTTTGATTCATTATAATAAAATTTAAACAAATAAAAATTTTTACTTTGTTAATTTATATAAATTTCAATATAAACTGATTGTGAGTGATACGCTTAGCCAATACTCTGAATATTTTGTGTACAAAAATATTGAATGTTCTTAGCGAGATTTGATATAATGTTGTACGATTTGTCCTAAATCTGAATTAGAAGAAAATTATAAATTGCCTCCTCTTCCAGCCCAATTCATTTACCCACCCATGTTGCATATGGCATCTAAATTTCTTAAAACTCCGTTTTTTAAATTTAAAATAGAAGGAGAGAAAGAGTTTTAAATTATATTAGAATAGTCTATATTTTCTATATATCAGTATTTTTTTCTGAATTTAATAGCAAGTTGATTTTAAAAATTTTCCATTCTTAATGCATATGATTGATTACATGTGTTAAAATTTAAAAAAATTCAAATATTCTAATTTTTATATTTATATATACAATTTAATATTATTTTTTATTAATATCATATCAAAAAAAGAGAATTTATTAAAAATTAAAAATAAAAAAAGAAGCCTATTAATAAAAAATTGAATGGTGATTTAAATATTTTATTAAATTAATTAAAATGAGACCTTTTAGAATAAATTATTTAATTGAAATGATATTTAAATATAAGAATTTAAAAAAATATTATATTCTTTGTTTGGCAATTGTTATTTAATTATGTGCAACATGATTCGACTTGCACAGAGCATCGTTATTTTTTATTAATATCACATAATAAAAATGAATCTTTTAAACATAATAAATAAAAAAGACATTTTAATAAATTTAAAAAATATACCCAATTTAAAAATGTCAAAAATTTAAAACAAC
Source organism: Labia minor (assembly GCA_963082975.1). Lineage (NCBI taxonomy): Eukaryota > Metazoa > Arthropoda > Insecta > Dermaptera > Spongiphoridae > Labia > Labia minor. The sequence continues at coordinate 38,523,426 of OY720344.1, read as the reverse complement.
TTTATATCATCATATTTTAATTTTTATATAATATATATATATATATATATATAGTTAATTAATAATATAGATATATATTTAGTAATTAATAATAGAGTAATTAAATTAAAATAAAAAACAAAGATAATATAATTCAGTCATTTTAATTCAGGTTAAATAATATTTTTTTTTATTATTCAATGATAAAATTTATATATTATTATATATATATTATAGAAAAGAAGAAATATTCAATTAAATAAAAAATAATTTAAGATAAAAATATGATCTAATAAATATTTTAATTAAATTGAGAACTTTTAGAATAAATTATTTAATTGAATTGATATTTGTATATTAGAATTTAAAATAAAAAGGGAAATATTATAATAATTCTTCAATTGGGAATCTCTATGATAATTCATTGTTTGAAATGATTCCGCTAGGCCGACAGTGAGCCGCGAGCTGCTCTTGAATGAACAACACGGAGAATTATATAAACTTTAAAAAATTAATTTCTGCGGTTATTGATAAGATATTAATAAAATTTATAGCCTATGTTACTCTAGAGGTATATAAGAATATTGTGATGTAATTTCAAAGAAATCGGTTCAGCCAATTCTGAGTCTATAAAATAGTAATTTTCCGGACAGACAGACAGACAGACAGACAGACAGACAGACAGACAGACAGACAGACAGACAGACAGACAGACAGACAGACAGACAGACAGACGTGAAAAATTCTAAAGTCACTTTTGGATTCTAGAGGTCATGAAACGCGAAGATATGCAAAAATTTTTAAATTCTGAGCAATGTGCAGACAAAAACCTTTTTTTATATATATAGACTAGCTGATCAGAGCGCCTTCGGCGCTCTTCACACCTAGACGGGGGCTCCGCCCCCTGTACCCCCCCCCCCGAGTGTCCCTATTCTGAGCTAAAACCATCTAACTCCTACCCTATCCTATCTCTCTCACGTTCCTTCCTACATTGTCCACCCTGTTCACAATTGGTCTTCCAAACGGACGTTTTCCAATCGAACTCCCACCAATATATTTTCCTCTCCCATGCTAGCCATGTGCCCTGTCGGCCCCAGCCTTCTCTATTTTATGACCTATAATTTAATAATTTTGATCTCCTTTGATAATAATTTCCCGATTGCAACCTCGATTTAAATTCTTTGCAAATATTATTCTCTCTGATACTAATTATTTTGTCTTATCACTATTAATTTCAAACCCCATCAATTTTCCTGCCTCGATTAATTTTTTTATGCTACTTTAAATGTTATTAATTTATTTTAAAAAAAATCAGAGTAAACAAAATAAAAATAAAATATAAAATTAGCATATAACTAAACCACTATAAAAATAATATTAAAAAATATATTACATATTAAAATCTTACGTGAAAATCCAATTATGGGATCAAATTTTCTTAATTAAAATAATTTACTCACATAATCTTAAAAATTAATAGTATTAAATTATAGCCGTAATGTGAATGTTTTCAAAGTTTAAAAGGCCAATAAGATCAATCGAGATATTGTAAATATCAATAGATATATAAAAAGATTTTTATCTGCACATTGCTCAGAATTTAAATTACCGCCAAATTGTCGCCACCAGCGCCTCTATGATCTAGTATGGTAATTAAACTATTTTTAATTAATATTCTTTATAATTTTTTTAAAATTTTTCTAATTAAAAAATCGAAAATCGGGCTTCGAGGTCTGGTGGCCAGCCCCTTTGTGCTTCCGTGTAAAAAATTCCAGGTCCCTGCGTGCGATAGTTTTTGCTGGAGAGCTCGGTCCAACAAACAGACAGACAAACAGACACATTACACTTGCTTTTATTATTATAGATAAATAAAATAAAATTAAAAATGTTTATATTTATTATTTATGTATCCATATCTGTTTTTTATTACATTAATAGATATATTAAAATTATTTGAAATTATTTCTGTAGTTGGAAATTAATTTACTTCAAACCGTCGGTCGGTTCGGACCTGGCCACAGGTCAACTTATTAAAAAATGTCCTTGTTAATTTTATTTTTATAAACCTAATATATCTTTTAGTCAAATTTTCAACAATAAATACGAAGGCAGGTCAATAAGTCCGTAACTTTTTGAATGAAACACATGTTTTCGGGTAAAAAATTATTATATTTTTCTACGTAGTCTCCTTTGAGCTCTAAATATTTATTCCAACGTTATTCCAATTTGTTTATCCCTTCCAAAAAAAAATTAGTCGAGTACATCAATTTAGGTGTTTAGATTTCATCGTTGGGGGGGGGGGAGTCAAACCTCTTTCCGCTGAGCCAGGTTTGGAAACAAGATATAGTCACCGAAGAATAGGGCGGATGAGGGAGCAATTCGTATCCCAATTCATGGATTTTCATGGAAATTCATTTTTTCCTCAAATCATGAGTTAGTCTGCTATTAATGGATGTCAAACAAAAACCAGCTCGTTCAAAATTTCAACAGTAATCAGCTGACCGAAACACTATTGCTATTTCATTTAAGAAAAGGGAAATTCAAAAACTCATCGACTTATTGACTTACCCCCGTATATTGTTAAATATTTCGGTTGTAAATATTTATATTTATTTAAATCAAATTAACTACTATGACTTAAATGATAAAATATTAAAATTCACTTTAATGTTAATTATATAGTTTGGTATTTATTTACATCTGCCGATTAAAATCATTCCCTAAGTTTTCATTCAAAGTCCTTGGTATTTTTCATTTAAAGAAAGAATGGCAAATATTTCTCTACATTATCCATAATATTTTAAGCATTTAACTAAGCATAAAAGTGTTGTTTTGATTGCTTAAAAAATAATTATATTACCCCAGTTGATTAATATTTAAATGTAAACATAAATATTGGTAATTAAATCTCTTCTTAAAAATTCTTTAAATCAGTTCTCAATTTAAAAATAATGTTTTTATTCATAAATTATGAATATAATTTTGTTATTAAATTTTTTGATTTCCTAACGTTAAAGCTATATTTAAAAAAAATAATAAATAATTAAATTGATTCTAAACTTAATATAAATTAATTTTAAAAAATATTTTCTAAAATCTTTTTGTTATTTTTATTTTGATTTTATTCCAGATATATTAAATAAAGAATATTGATAAATTATTAAATTAATATCAACCCAAAAATAAATTGAATAGTAATTAGGTTATGTGATTTATCAATATATTAGAATAAATAAATAAAACAAAATTAAAATAGGCATAATATGTCTAAAGAACTATTATTTACAATGATTTTAATTTCATTAATGAATCATTTAATACTAATTCTAATTAGAATTCTTCTAAATTATAATTAATAATTTTTTTTTAATTAGGAGTAAGTTTGAATTAATTATTTTTAATAGTATAAAGAAAATGTTTAAAAATTAATTTTTTTTCAACATTCTCATTAATTATAAATAGAGAAAAAAAATAATTTCCGATTTTTCCTTTTTAATTAAACAAAAAATTTAATTGACTAATTGGACTTGAACAATAATTAAATTCATAACAAAATTAACTATATTAATTGATATTAAATTCAATATTCAAATATTAAAATTTAAATCATTGTATTACATTCAGAAACAGCTACAATTTCATATTTATTTTAAACCTTTTGATCATTAACAATACATGTATATGTATATGAAAATAACAAATAATTAAAATATTTTTTTTTTTGTTAATTATTATATTTTTATTTAATTTAACATATATTATTATAAACATATTATATTGTATTATATTATATATTATTATTAGAAAAAATGCATGCCAATTACTACATTCATTGAAGAACCCACCCCTTATATTCTACATTTTCTTTTCTATTATCAGAAAGCCTAATTCCCTAGAATTTCATATTTTTTTCTGAGAATATTCTTTGGTTAAACCATAAATTAATTAATATATGTACTAAAAAAGTAATATGAATAGTTTAATGCTTCGCCCCTCAACCTTCCTCTTCATTTATCCACTTTTCTTTTAATGAGTGCACTTCTTATTACTGGCATTAAAAAGCTTAGGGTAATTAGCCTCGGGACTATTTTTCTATTCTGTTTTCCACTAAGACAGGAAATGAGTCGAGGGCTCAATAGAAATTAAAGCAATCCTCGTCGTATATAAAGGATATTAAAGAAAAAAATGAAAGGACTAAAGATAATAAGGTTGAAAAAGTTCTTTCATTTGAAAAAAAACAAAGTATTTAATTTTACTTTTATTCATAATATTTTATTAATTTTGATCTAATTGAAATTGAGACATAGTCTTTCCTTTTTCACTCTTCCTATTGGTTCACCACGCATCTAGATCAGTGTTTCCCATATACGAATAGTAATTTTAGAGAGGCTTAAACACTGATCTAGATAGTACTTTAAATAATGGGTTGTCACATAAGTTCGTTCGTATTTTGGCGCGGGGATATTGACGTCTATTAGACGGATAATATTTAGGTGAAGAGGGAATATTTTCTCATCGTCAATTGTAGTGCACACTTTTAGCTACATTTTAGTGTAAAATTTATTTAATTTTGCTACTTTGTTTGTGACCTGTTTACAGGGCCGGCCCTAGAGCCGAGCCAATAAGGCCATGGCTTGGGGCGCTTGGCTGGCAGGGGCGCCATTATGAAAAAAATAAGCGGGAGTGTCCTCCCCTAGACTTTCCCGCATATAAATAGGTATAAAGAGTTGTGAATGAATATTTAGAATGTGTAAACTTGGTATTGATAAAGAGCCAGTTCGTATTAGTTTATTGGTGTCAAATTTGATATTTGGTAACATTTATATATATATATATATATAAGACAAGTGAATTATTATGAATAAAGTGCTACTTCCGGTTAACTGATATTTTAAATGTAAAAAAACAGATATGGATATAATATAAATATTTTTAATTTTATTTTATTTATAATATATAAGGGCTGGCTGTGACGTCATGAAGTGCTGGGTGACGTCATATAATTTTAAATTAAGAAAAAACTAATGAAGATGATTTTTCTCGAGGATAAAACCAATACAAAGTGCATAACACGTGGAGATATGTCCTCACGTGAAATTTGATATGAAAATAACCCTTCACTTCCTCTCTTCGATCGGCAATACTAGTACTTTCAGTTTCCGGATTTGCACCAAAAGTTGATCAATTCATCCTACTGATGTATTAAGTAAATATACCAAATTTCATCAAAATCCGTTGAGCCGTTCAGGCTGTACACATCTATACGGACGGACGGACAGACGGACGGACGGACGGACAGACATCATGCTAAAAATACTTTTTTCTGTTAAGAAAATGCATGATTCGTGGAGATATGTACCTAAAAATATCCATAGGTGAAATTTGGTGTGAAAACAATACCTCCCTTACTATCGTAGGTCGGTAAAAAAGAAACGCTACTTGTATAGGTAAAATGTCACTTCCGGTAGTCAGATCATGATGAAATTTGGTATCTCAATTTTTTTCATATTTTTAAATCTATATACAAAATATGAAGCAAATATCTCGATGCAAACTGGTACTTTATTTGAAAGGTAAACGCAACCAGTGTAGGTAAAGTACCACTTCCGGTTAACCGATTTTGACGAAATTTTGATAGAAATCTACAAACTGTGAATAATATCGGTGTACCAAATTTCGAAGTCCTAGCTTGATTAGTTTTTGAGTAAATTTGCTTACAGACATTACATACATACATACATACATACATACATACATACATACATACATACATACATACATACATACATACATACATACATACATACATACACACACACAGACATAATTCGAAAAATGGTATTTTCCGACTCAGGGAGGTCTAAAACGTCAAGATCTATCGAAATCTCGAAGTCGAAATTTTTGACGATTCCAATACTTCCCTTATACGAAGTATGCGGGAAAGTAATTATACGAAGTATGCGGGAAAGTAAAAATTAATCCTTCGCAAGATATCAGGGCTTATAAGACTTAATAGTAAATAAAAAATTATGGTACGCAATAAAAAAATTGCGTTTATTTAAAATAAGTATTAAATTATTACATTTTTAAAAATATAATGTTGATATCATACCAAGATATTTCCTTTTTAGGAAGATCAATCAATATGTGGATCCAACTAAAATAAAATATATTTTCAAATATAAAAATATTTTTTTAATAACAAACAAATTTTTTAGTTGATTCTTTTTTTTTGCTTGTTAAAACATATGGGGCGAACTTTAGACCCTTGGCCTAGGGCGCCATAAGAGCTCGGGCCGTGCCTGCCTGTTTAGTACAATGACAGAGGAAAATGTTGTATTATTTTCTAAAAGGGAAAAACGCAACACAAGCAGCGAAAAATATGTAATATCTACGGGGAATCTGCAGTTACCGATCGCGTCGTATAAAAGTGGCTTGCCAGATTCAGAAGTGAAGAATTCAGCATTATAAATATTGCGAGCGCTCCGGACGGCCTGCAACAACTGACAGGGCCACAATATTGTCTCTGGATAACGAAAATCCACACTTTACACTACGTGATATACAACAAAATTTGTTAAAAATACAATGACTATTTAATTGATAACTTTTAGAAGTAGCATCTTTAAATAAAATCAAAAATATTTCTCCTGTAAAGTAGGCAAGCAAATTAACCAAAACTTAACTAACTTATGTGACAAGCCAATAGTTTGATAGACTGGCTAGATTGTTTTAAGGATATTGCTTCTCTATCCAAGAAAATTAAAAATTAATAAAATGACCTATCCAATTTGATGTATTCATTCTATTATTTTTAACTTATAATTATCACATATTATACACAGTCTATAGAACATTAATCAATTAAAAATCAAAATTAATTTTTACTTTAAAACCCACTTTCGAGATCTATAAAGATGGATTATTTTCCTCAATTTCGCCCTTTAATATAAAATTCATAAATATCCCGTGGACCATTTTTAAAAAACATACTCATAAATTCTAAATTTGTTAATATAGGATTTTAAAATATATTTCTTATTTCCAATAATATATTTCTTTTTTGATTCGTTTGTATTTTCATTTATCTCTAACAAATTAGTTAATATCAAGTATATGCTTCTAACTAACATAATTTTGTTGATTTTATTATACAAAAATTTAAATTTGAACACACACAAATATATATATATATATATAATAGGCAAAATATATTGTCCATTATATACAACAAGATAGCAAAATTTATTTCTAACTACTCATTTTTAGCTATTATTCTCAAAATTACTTGTCATCTTTCTAATGCAAATTTTAAAAATAATTATGGAATCTAGTATTCTTTATTTTAATTATAATTATGTATATGTGAAACATAAAATATATATAATTCTATTATATTCTACACTTATTTAAGTTAATTTTCAAAAATCTAATTTTCTTTCTCTCTTTCTCTCACTTCTTTTCACTATACATTTCATAGTTTCTTTTTTTATATGTATGTATATAAAGTGATTAATTGTTATTATTATCTCTCCAGTCAATCTGGCTTCTGGATCTCTCGCTTGGATGTCAAACCCGTCAATCGAATCCAGGATTTCTCACTTGCGTCACACCGCTTATCCATGACGCCCAAACCACCTGGTCAGAGGGCTTAGTCCAATTCCAGGAAGCATTACGCTCTACAATCCACCATCTAAAGGAGTTGTCTCAAAATGTCGAAGCTAGTGCTTCGAGTATTGTACGCGATTTACTTCACAGTTCACGATCAATAGCCAGAGAGATTGAACGATGCCCGGCATGCAACGTGAGAGCATCAGCCGCCGCTAACAATTTTACACCACCACCACCAACACCAACACCAACAAAAACAACACCAACAATATTGACAATATCAAGTGAAGAATTTCTAAATATATCCAATGAGATAACACATATTAAAGAAGATGATGAAGATGATGAATATATAACAACATTACCAATAATAAAATTAGATCCAGCAAAAAATTAATATTATATATATTTTATATACAAATTATTTCAATTTAAAAAAAGAATCAATTTCAATAAATTTTATATTATATTTAATAAAATTTTAAATCTCTTAAAGATAACTTTAACTAATATACTATATTCCTTACAGAATAAAATATTATATTTAATATTGTTTTTTATTAAATACAGTAAAAGAGAAATCAGTTATTTTTCAAAATTTCAAAAAGAAATAATTACCTAGTTATATATTTCCTATATCACTAAAGTTGAATTAGTTCAGCGATAATAACTGTAGGTATTGTATATGGTATTTATATAAATTCAAATATATAATTAATTTCAGACTAACTATTAATAGTACATTCTTCTTAGTATTAGAGAAAGAACTAACTAACATCCAGTATTTTGTAAGGCAAAATAGCATGGCATTTACAATTAAAAGGTACTAAGATAAGGAGAGACACAATGCATTTTCTCAATACCTAGGAAAATTTTAAATTTTAAAATTTTTAAGACCCAATTAAACAACAGTTTTGTATTATGTGTGTGTTTTATTATTATTATTATTATCTAATAATAAAACTATAAAAAATAATAAACCTCCGACTTTTTTGTATATCCTATACCAGGACAGCGCCTATCAAGTCGGTTATGTTAATTAGGTGTCCTATGATATGAACGTGTCCCATCAACCTTTACCTTGATTCTTTTGATAGGAGGCGTAACTTTTTTTATCAATTAGCTTCCCAATTTCGATCCCAGGGTGAAATAACTCCGTCATAAACTCCAGCTAAAGAAATTATCTTACCTTGAACTCGAGACCGCGAGGATGTGGGTTATGATCATTTTAGTTTAAAACAGTATGTTTATTACCTATGATAAATAAAATTATTTATTCCATAACATAACAACAAAGGGTTTAGAATAATGTTTACATTCAATTGGTGACTCATGGTCGTAATTAGTATACATTTACATTTTTATTTTTAGATTGTTTTACATTATTTACATTAGACACATATTTTGAAATAATTTGTATTTGACTTACTGACTAGGAAAAGGAAAATATAGTCTATATATTATTGGGGAATGGCAAGAAATAGTTACAGAGTAGGATGGATGGGGTGGGATTTCTGATACAAAATTTTATTTTATTTTATTTTATACATTTTATTTAGGAAAGAATGGCGAACAATATATTGGCGGGGAGATCGAGTGTGAAACGTCCGCTTGGAAGACCAAGGACGCGGTGAGTGGATAATGTGGACGGGACGTGAGAGAGATGGGAGAGGAGAGGGATTGGATTCTTCAGAATAGGGATGTTTGGAGAAGTGTGGCTGCGGCCAAGAACTATCGAGCTCTCTAGAGCCACAGAGATAGATAGACATTTTATTTATTTATTTATTTAAGCCTTTTTATGGTACATTTTTTTTTACATATAATACAAACAAAAAAAATAACAATTATTTATCAGGCCCATAGACATTTGATGTATTTACAATATAGACAATAATTATTGGTATGGTGATAACTGTTAACCACAAGCATTTGCTGGACATTTTGATCCTATCTGTTTTGTTTATTTAGAATAGAATTGCTATATTTTAACATTTTCAAAGCTATATTTTTGTTTAATAATTAATTGATTTGTCATTTTTTTAGGGCTCATATGATAAATTAATGGAATCCCATTATCATCTTGAATGTAACCTTTTCTGTCTAGGTATATACGGTAAATGCTTCTGGAGGTATGTGTGAAGCCTGTTTCTAAAGCTTTTATAAAATATTGATTATTCTGAAAGATAAAACTATAAATAAGACGATTAGAGTTTGTGTGTGGTATATGAATATAATGATTCCTAATTAGTTTTATTGAGAAATTGTATATGCGGTTATATATAATATTTGCTTCTTCATATATTTTTTCATTACTTATATATTGAAGATATTCTGTTTTTCTTGAAAGAAATTTTCTTAAGCATTTCCTTTCAAATAATTTACTTGCTTTCATTGTTGAAGAAAATGTTACATCCAGATGTGATGATAGGACGGATGAGGAGCTGATAACAGATTATTTTAATCATGAAGTTAAGAAATTGGTTATAGAATAATGCTTTATGTTTTATAGATGATGCCTTTCCTTTCAATAATTGATTGTGTATGTGGTTGGGTTAGCGTCATTAACCCCCACGCTGCGTGTGCCTCTTTTTATAATTATTTGATAACTAAAAAAATAAGGTAGATTCTTCATTTTAGAGAGATGCGCCTCTGCCCACACGTTATATATTTATTCATTTACTCTCTTCATCCCACTGATGTGAGATACCTTCTCTACACTCTTCTTTTTAATTAATACATATGTATGTTTATTCCTGTTCATGTAATTGATGGTTAAATAAGCAAACCTTCAATTTTAGATATGTAGTAAAATTAAAAAATAAATTATATTTTATTAATAAATACATTTATCCATTGGATTAAAGATAAATATTCAAATATCTACAATAATTTTGTTTAAATAAAACATTTTGGAAAATTATTATAAAAAAAATCAGTTTCTTCTGATAATTATTATTTACAAAAATAATCACTGCTATATTTGAAATATTAATTTAAAAAAATATATGATAAATAATATTTTCTTATTATGAATTTTAGTTATATGCTATATAATTATGATTTGACTTGCGAGAGGGAATAGAGAAATTTCTTTAAAATAATAATTACAAAATATTTAGATAGGATTATTAATAACTTTTATATATTTAAGTTATTTTTCTTTCTCTATAAGATTTGACATTTCATTTTTTTTAATAAATCATTCAAATTTCAAATTTTTTTATTAAAAAGAAAATGTAAAATATATTCATATTTTCTGATATATATCATTTATTTAGTTTTTTTTTTTTATCAAAAACTTAGTCAGAAACAATACAATAAATAATAATAATAGATAGATAAAAAAGATTTTCAAATCTTGATCTTAATGGGAATTTCAAAAAAACTAGTACGTATGATTCAAATTTGTTTTGTGGTTAGTAAAGGAAGAGTAAGATGCCGGAATCAATTATCATAAACTTTCGAAATTCGAAATGGGTTAAAACAAGTAGACGCATTATCACCAATTTTATTTAATTTAGTTCTGGAATATGTAATTAGACAAATTGGGGAAAAAACAAACGGAATCGAATTAAATAAAAAAATTAAAATATTAGGTTACGCAGACGACTTAAATATAATAGGAGATTCGGCAATTGCAATTAAAGATAACGTAGAAAAATTAATCGAAACAGGAAAAGAGGTGTGGATGGAAATAAATATTGGTAAGACAAAGTATTTAGTAACAGAGAGGAATAGTATTAACATACAAAGTCTTAACATACAATATGTAGAATTTGAAAATGCAGAAAAATTTAAATACTTAGGTTCTGTAATAACGAAAGATAATAATATTCGAGAAGAGTTTAAAGCGAGGTTACAATCGGGAAGCGCCTGTTATCATACCGTAAAGAGGCTTATCGCGTCAAAATTATTATCAAAGGGGATAAAAATTAAAATATATATAACAATTATTTTACCGGTTGTATTATATGGGTGTGAGGCATGGTCTATGACCTTATGAGACGAGAGTAGATTTATAGTATTTGAGAATAGGATTCTGCGAAGCATTTATGGGCCAAAGAAAGATGAGGTCACCGGGGAATGGCGAAGATTGCATAACGAGGAATTGCATGTCCTCTATGAATCTCCAGATATAGTTAGAATTATAAAATCGAGAAGGCTGCGGTGGGCAGGACACGTGGCTAGAATGGGGGAGGAAAGAATGGCGAAAAATATATTGAGGGGAGACCGAGTGGGAAACGCCCGCGGTGGGCGGATAATGAAGGAAGGGACGTGAGAGAGATGGGAGAGGAGAGGGATTGGAGGGTTGTGGGTCTGAATAGGGACACTTGGAGAAGTGTGGTTGCTGCGGCCAAGAACTTTCGAGTTCCGTAGAGCCACAGAGGTAGATATATAGATTGATAAAAAAACTTTATAAGAAATGTCAAGAGAATGTAAAAAGTCAGCTAAAATCCAGTATCAATTTACAGCTTAAAGTAAAATAAATAATACATTTGTTAGTCAGATGGGGTGGTGAAATCAGAGGACAAACGATGGGTGAGCTTTGGTTGGTTCGCCACATGTTAACATACCACCTCATCAATGAAATGAATGGATAAATAAAAAAAACAAAATAATAAAAAAACAAAAAAACAAAAATGAGATTCGAGATGAATATAAATTTTCAATATCCTATCCATTTGAAAAACTTCCAATTCACCACAACGGTCCATTTTTTTTATTATTATAATACACCTATATCATTGTTTTAATGGAGCCATAAAAACGAGAAAGAAAAGTTATAGCCACAGAAAGAAAGTAATGAAAATTCTAAAAAACAAAAGATAGATAGTATTATATTAACATTACAGTTAAAAAATATACTTAATATTATATATATTTATACATAGATAGATGGTACTATGAATATTTCATCATTCTAAAAAACAAAAATTTTATTTGCAAGAACTTTTAAATCTTTTCTTTGTGGAAAACATCTATATATCAATAGATGTCTTTTTGAAATGGTTCACAAGATTTTCAAGTACCTAATTCATATTTTTTTTAATTCTAAGTTTATGGTTGCTTTTTAAAGAATAAATAATTTTCAAGTTAAATATTAAATTATATGTATTTAGCATTACAATTATTATAAAAATCAATATATGTAGTTTCTCAAAGCTATAATTAATTAATCACTTGAATCACTGCAATATTTTTATTTTTATATGATCTTCAACCGGAACCTTTTCTATTTCAAAAATTTATACATTAGTAATATATATACCATATATATATATATATATATATATGACATTTATTTTTGTTTATTTTTGTTATATAGGATCCAAAATTTATTTAAATTAAGAAATATAAGCTAAAAATATTTTTTTATTTAAACTTAGGCTCAATCTATCTTTCATCTATCTAAACTTTATTCCTGAATTTGATCATTTTTACCCGACTATACTTCTATAACGCACAGTGTCAACGCGAAAAATAAATTGGAGGAAATATTGGTCATAAACTCACAAACAAAAAAAAAATCTAAAAGCCTCATGCTGGATTTTCTAACTAAATATCTTTGTTATTAAATGTTATTTATTTATAAAGTAAAAAATCTAATCCTTCCAATAGTACGTTTTTAATTGGTTTAGTCGATTTTTTAATATTAATTCGAAAAAAACTAAGTAATTTTAGAAACTACTGAATATTAACTGTAGCAAAACAATTGATAATCACATACAATTTATTTATACTATTAATCAAAATTATGTCATGAGCCAACATTTCAACTCATATAGATAATAAAAATCAATCCATATAAAAACCTCTGACTTTTGTACGTCCTACGCAAGGACAACGCCTATCAAGTCGGTTATATCAATGAGGTGTCCTATGATCAGTAGAACGGGTCTTCTCAACCTTTACCTTGATTTTCTTGATCGGAGGTGCTACTTTTTATCAAGTAGCTATTCCCCAATGTTGATCCTGGAGGCTGGGTTGACTCCGTCCCATAGACCCCAGCTAGAGATATTCCCTTGCCAGGCCCGGGACTTGAACCCGGGACCATGTGAATGTGAGACAGCGAGGCTAGCCTCCCACCCAATGGCGTCTTTCAATCCATATAATAATAACAAAAAAAGTACAGTTTCTTAAAATTGGAATGAAAATTATAGGTTTAAAATATTACGTTTTAACTAGTATTCAATCTCTATTTAATCAATATTGTTCGGGATTCATCCGCAAGATTTATAATGATTTTTTTTAATATAATATAAAAAATAGAATAAAACATTAGTTTACGTAGAAATTTTTGTTGTTATGCTATAGAACTTACACAAAAAATATTTAAAATAGAAAAACGGCTCTTTGGGAAAATCAGGTTATTAAATCTGATTAAAAAACTTCATTGCTTTTTTAATAAAAATCTTTGATAAATTATATATATATATATATATATATATATATATTTAAACAAACAAACATGACAAAAATAAATAATTGATGTATTAGGTCGGTTTTGAATTTGCTCTTCCTTCCAATTTTCATTGACCCCTATAACCTATAAAGGCTTCCTTTAAGGGAGCCTATTTGCCCATTTTGACAAAGACTGTTATATATTAGATTAGAAAAAAGTAGGTAATTGATTCAATTAATTTTTCTATCATATTATTAATATCGAATATGTCAAAACTTTGGAAAATTATTAATTAGTATAAGAAAACTTGGAACTAATTTGATTATAATTATTTCATATATAAATACTGATCACATTTGAAGTTAAAGTTTGCTGGTCAAACTTTTGACTAAATAAATTATTAATAGAGTTCCATGTACTGTCATATATGATAAACTATAGTAGATGTATGTTGTAGATATGTGTTTAACATTTTTCCTCATTTAAATAGAAAATTGATGGACTCAAATAAATTTTATTTTATAAGCAAAACATTTTAATTAATTTTTCTTTTCAGAAAAATTAATTTACTTTTTACATTATAAGTTTTTGATATATGATATTTATTTAAACTATAGTTTCATTTTGTTTTTTTTTAAATGTTGTTCGAACATTATAAAATATTTATTTTAAGTAAATATATGGAAAATGAAAAACAAATATTGTCTATATGTATTTTATTTTGTAAAGTGAAGGAGTTAATCCATCATCTTGTCTCTGGCTTGTTCATCTATAGTTTCGAGTATAATAGATGCTATTGCTTTGAGAGAAAGAGAAAGAGAGAGAGAGAGAGAAGGGGTTGATGAATTTCCATTGCTTGAGTTCCTTTACCTCCCACTCCCACCCTGTACCACTCCACCAACACCTCCCTCAACCAATCCCATTCTCACTTTCTCTTCGAATTGTGAACATACTTGAAAATTAGTGGTCCTTTCTCATCCACCCATTTCAAGGCGAGGACAGATTACCTCCCGGGAGATTAAACTAACCCCCCTCCTCACTCTCCACCCGCCATTACAACCCGTGTAGTACTAATACAACGACATTCACTCATACCCATTTTCCTCTCTTTCATCGTTTATTCTACTCTCTTTTTTCATTTCTAATAAAATATTGTATCTCGAGGGGATTAATCGGTTTAACCTTTTGACCATTTGCCAATTGGAAACGAACAAGATAAAAAGACCAAAACACAATAAGCTTGATTTTGTCTTGTCAAAAAAAAACAATTGCTAAATACTTCACCACGTTTATTTAAATAAAATGGTAATTTTCATTCAATTAAGTTTAGTATTTTACATTTTGATTATCCTTTTGTCTTTGAAAGAATAAATTCAGGTTCCTACAATTTAACAAAATCAATATATCTACCTTTTACTAATCAATAGAGCAATATTTTTATGATATCATGGGAAAATACAATTAATAAATTTTGAAAATATAATAAAATTAGATTTAATTGAACTTGATGTGAAATATTAAAGCTAACATTTTTGTTTTCTTTTACTAATAAAAAACTCATTTAAATTAATAATATTAAAAAATTATTATTATAAATTATTTAAAATCAACTAAAATAAAAGATTTCAATGATTTTTTTTTTACTTTATAAAAAACTACATATATAAAAAAAAAACTAACATTTACTCACTTTAATGAAGAACTAAAAAGTCTAAAAAAAAAGAATGAGTGAAGAAACATTTACTTTCTGTTTTTTATTCTAATTTCTTTTTTATTTCTGATTATATCAAAACGGTTATTTCAAGAAAATTCTTTTGTGTTATCATTCATTATTTTTTAATTTCCAAAAATTTAATTAAATAATAAGTACTTACCTATTGCATATAAATGTTATATTTGTTTAGGTCTAATCATGATCGTCTTAGATACTACTTTCTTTCTTTGACTCTAGAGGGGGGGGAATGAGTTTGTGCTCTTAATTAACACCTAGAGACCATTAATAACTATTCCTCAGGCTCCTCCGACTAGGCTCAACAACTCACATGTTCAACCATTTCACAACCTTAACCAAGTCCTTCCATCCATGAATTAACCATTTTTCAACCGAGTAGTAGTCTAATTTGAATCCCAGTAGAAATTATATATTGCCGTTGTTTAACGCAATATGTCGAATATCAATAGAAAATAATTATAATATGGTAGAAATCCAGTGAATCCTTCTCTCCTTCATTTCCATTTCATAAGAAGACTCCATCAATTATCTTTAAATTACAAGATCGTGTTTCAATTTAGAAACATATTCACAAGAAGAACGGTATTGGGCATCCGTCCTTTACTACAAGATTGCTACCAAGGGCGACTCATATCCATAACGAATTACACCACACACCACTTGCTTTGGAGTCATTTGCTACGCATAAGTATCATTGGATTCCATTCCTACTACTCATCGGATTTAGTTACACATTTTCATTACCTATAACATTTTATTATTCTTATCATTACATATTTATTATCATTATTAATTTTATTCCTTTCATGATCTATATTATATTGTCTATAAATTAAATTAAAATATTGTTAAGGAGAAATCTGTGTGAGGTTCTTTATTCATTTATATCTTAAAGAACACCTTAATCGGAAGTCAACAATTCCTGAATTTATCGAATAGGTAAAGGCTGTGCCATGCACAGGACCAATAAGATCTGATTTTATTCGATCAAAGTTGGGTTTGGATTTGTCACATTAAGTGCTTAGACATATTATTATGAATAGATGAGGATCGATTGTAGTCATATCATGGAATTTTACATGTTTTGCTTAAGAAGGACCTAAGGAATTTCTAATGGATAAATAATGTTAATTCAAAGTTTATTTTATTATCACTTGATGTAAAAAACGAAAATTATTTGCATGGGATGCCAATAACTGCAACAATTGCAGTGCCAACTACTGTGACATTAAACTTTTGACTAATTTTTTTACATTTTAAAAATCAGTATGGTTTTTAAATTCGATCATCTTGTTTTCATAGTAATTTCATTTAAATAAATCAATTCAAGTAGAAGTGGGAGATATATCAGAGTAGTGAACACTTTAAAAGTACCATCTAGTGTTTACCTTAAGTTGATTTAAATTTTTTAAGTTTGGTAGTCTGATAGCCTAGTTTAGCATTTAAGCATAACACCGCTAAACTTGTATTATATCCACGTTTTTTTTTAATTTTTTCTTTTATAAATTTTGTATTCTTAAAAAGTTATACCAAAAATGGACTATAATATATCAATCAATCAATCAATTAATTTTAAATATATTTTCAGGAAATAAAAAGATCTTTAAATATTTGTTGTAAAAAATATAACAATCATAGGGTATAAGTATTGAAGTGCAGATAAAAAAAAAAGAAAAATTTTGTGTTAATATATTATTTTTCTTTCAAATCATTAATCAAACAACATTAACAGAATATGTTCGGTTTATTTCATAAAGTTTGTTTTTTATTAAAAGAATTCAATTCTCTTTTTTAATTCGTTCTAAATAAAAGAGTCCAGGTAAAATTAAAGGCATTGAGATATTTATCTATTAATTTCAAATGATCAAATACAAATAATATTCCTTTAGGGATATAAGAACTATTTTACTGAAAGTTAAATCAAATAAGTACAATTTATACTTAACTATTCCAGGAATACAATTAATTATTTATTATTTTATTCTGGTTGTTTGTCCTCCATTTATTTATTTATACTAAAGTAACAATTTCAAATCCAAAAGAAAAAATAATAAAATAAATTTAAACAATAAAATAAACTGTGTGGGCGTATATAAAAGGTCAAGTAGTATAATATATTATCAATTAATTATATCCCATTTTATATCCAATTTTCAAAGTGAAATTAACAAAGAGAGATGAGAATACTTCTCTCTAATTGAGAATAATTTATATCTATGCAAAATGGAATATATAATTTAATTCAAGTTCAAAATATCCACTACATAATTATTTATTTACTCCTATTATTAGATATCCAGATAAATAGATAAATTAATAATCTGATATTCTAATTTGAACTAGGTTAATCTCTATTCTTTAATATTGGAATTATTAATGGAGATATGAAACTTTTCTTAATTTATTTTAAACAAATTTCCAAAATATAATAAGCACAGGTTATGGAGATAAATAAAATAATATTTTAAACAAAATTTGTAAAATAAAATTAATTTGGCAATCAATTTCCCAAGGTAGAGCATTTCAACCTGTTTCAAAGTGTCCATTTCCAAATTTTGACTGTTAGGTTTAGCGTCAGAACAATTATTATGCGCTAATTTTAAAGATAAGATTGTAAATTTCATTATAATACCTATTATTTCAAAATATTTTTATTAAAATCACTTTACAACATATCTAAATTTTATATTAATGTTACTAGCCATGTTCTAAAAAAAATCTTATTTGTAACTTGCATTTTAAAATGAAATAAAACACATCTGAGATTTTGATTATTTTGTATTTTCTCTATATCTCCTAGTGTTAATTTAAAATTTAGGGTAAAAAAAGCTGACCCGAGGTGTACTGTGTCTCAAGGTAAGCCACTCCCTTATTAATAATTTTATATATATAAATTATATATTTATTTTACAGATAGACTTATCTTATCTTATTATGCTAGCTAAAATTGTATATATCTATCTATCTATATATATTGGTTCTCAAAAACCGCTCTAACGATTTTTTTCAAATTTACACTAGATATAGTATTTATAAAGAAAAATTAAGTTTTATTGATGATATCTCTTGAAACATTCAGCTTCATTATTAATTTCTTAATTGAAAATTATATATGGAAAACGTCAAAATTGGCCTCCATTTTTATTTGTATTAATATTTTTTTTTATTTAAAATATTTTAAAATTTATTATTTAATTTCGAAATAAAATTAAAAATATTTATTTTTAATAAAATATATATAGATATTTATTAATCTCTCTCAAAAAAAAAAAAAATAAAATAAAAAACATCAAATCTGCCTGCTAAGACAGTAAAAAAATGACAATTTTTTATCTAAACATATATAGTACAGTGGCTAGAGAGATGTTTTATACGAGTGGATTTCGTCGGTTCGAAACTCGCCGGGTGAATCGTTATTTAAAAATGAAAATGAAAATAATGAATTTGTTATTTTTTTTCTTTTTATCTATTGTTTACATTTTAATAAATTACTATTTTATATTTATTTATTCATTGTTCTTTTATTAAATTTAATATTTATTAATATTATTTATTATTAATTTATATATTGATGACATCACAAATGACATTTATATTGAAATTTGACTCCCGCCTTTTTTTAAAGAATATTGTATTAATATTTTTTTTATATTTAAAATATTTTAAAATTTTTTATTTAATTTCGAAATAAAATTAAAAATATATATTTTTTTTATATTTAAAATATTTTAAAATTTTTTATTTAATTTCGAAATAAAATTAAAAATATATATTTTAATAATATTTTATAATTATAAATTACGATATATATTTATCAATAATAATTAATTTTTTTTTTTTAACTTAATTACAGAGCCGAGGCTCGGGGTCCCGGTATGATCTTAATATATTGTGAGAATTAGATAAATAATGTAGAGAGAAAAAAATATTTAAAAATAGATATTTATTTAAATGAAATAAAATTATTTAATTTACAGAATGAAAATGTCTATAATAATGTCTAAACATTTTTTCTTTATAATTTTACATTATAATAATACTAATTACAGTAGTTATAATATATGGGGAATTTTCAACTTTGACTGCCGATTTGACCATGTTCCCAAACGAATTTTAAAAAAACCAAGACCACTTTACATTTACACATTTTAAGCTCTAATCGAATCCAAAATCAAAATTTAAAAAATCGAAAAACAAACTCACAGATATATAGATTTTATAAATGAACATTTATACAATTTATTTTAATTAATTTGAAACATTTTAGGAAACAAATTTTGAATGGGTCATTTTTAGAAATCCCATTTAACAATTATAATAAATAATTAAAAAATTGTAAAATTTTTAAAGTATATAAAAATAAATTGTATAAATTGGTTAAAGGGTCGAGTGATAGTTCGGTGTCCCAGGTATATATTTTATATTAACACGCCTACTTTTCTGTATAATAAAGATATAAAGAATCATATTTTAATTTTTATATAACCAAGAAATCATTTTTTCACTTAAAATATAGTTGTAAAGCCCAAATCTCCGATCCATATAACATCATCGACTGGGCCGCTACCAAAAGGAGTCTTCTCTTGCTCTGACTAGGGCCACCGGTATTTGCCATTAGTCTCGAAAAAATAATATTAAATTTTATATAAATTTATAAATTAGAATATTTGAATTTGTTTAAATTTTAACACATGTAATCAATCATATGCATAAAGAATAGAAAATTTTGAAAATCAACTTGGTATTAAATTCAGAAAAAAAAATACTCTTATTATGCTAGCTAAAATTGTGTGTTTGTATTATTGAGGACCCCAGTTCAATTCATTTTAATCAGATTGATGCAATGATGCAACATTTAATAATTGTAATAAATAATTAATTGTAGATTAATATTTTTTAAAGGGTCGAGCGACAGCTCGGTGTCCCAGGTATTAATATTACCAGCCAAACCCAATAATAATGAATCATTTTTTTTAACTTAAGTACCGAGCCGAGGCTCGGGGTCCCGGTACTTTACTATTATATCTTCTATTTATGTCATGTCCAAACACGAAAACAGATGATCAGATCGGAAGGAGGAGGAGATGCAGCCTAAAAGATGTTTCTATGCATCTGAGAGGGCTTCGTGGATGATTTAGAAATGATGGACTATTATTTCATGGCCAAAGTGAGCTTTGTAACTAGAACATTCTAATAATAAAAATGGCATCTAAAATTTTACAAAATATTTGTTCACAAATATTAAAAAAAAACATTTAAATAATTATTATTCCGCTTAGAGAGTGATTTCTATTTACGTTTCACTACTTCATTTATATTCATTGGGGAACATAGGAAGATTTTCAAAACATCCTCGAGGTATAATTATATAACATATCCATCACTTAATTACTTGGATTTAACGAGATTTCACTCCTATAAATAGAAATTTAAACTATTTTAGTATTTGAAATATGTAATTTATTATTTACATATGATATTTAATTATAGACAATCTTTTAACAAATTAAATTATTTAAATAATAAATTATTTGAATCATTTATAATAAATTTAATTAAATAGATGGCATATATGTTTACTATTAAAAGAATTGAAATTAGCGATATTTTTTCCCTCTCATTTTTTTATTGTTTGATGAAAGTTTAATTTTAATTATCAATTCTTATTTGCATAATCATCTTTAGAGGGAGGAAGAGAAAGAGAGGTAAAAATTCATTTTCTCCTTAATGATTGTCATCGTTATAATAATAATACTATTTTTGATAATATATAATAATATATTCTTTATTTTATATTTTGATAAATTTTAAGATATATCTTATCTTATCTAATTATATTATATTATTTGTATTTTTGAAATATTAAACCACTCTAAAGATTTTTTTGAAATTCACACCATAGATAATGTTTTCAAAGAAAAATCGATTTGTATTGGTTTCAGCCTCAGAAAAAATATCTTTGATCAATTTAAAATAGGAATTTTAATAATAAAAAAAAAGGCCACGGGCAACACCGAATACCACTTGCTACAAAATATTAAAAATAAAATAAAATATATATAAAAAAAATTTATTTTAATAATATTTTGTAATCAAATTAAGAAATATATATTATGTTATATCCACAGGCCATACTTTTCTGTCTTTCAGTGCATTAATACATTTTATGACTAAAAAACTGAACTGTTTTTGTATACTAGGACTTTAAAATCATTGATTATTTCTAAAATAATTTAATTGTATTAGTTTTGGTTATTTATTTATTTTCTTTTAAAATTTTTCTGTTATTTATTTATTCTATTACCTGATAATTTATGTAGGGGATGTTGGACAATGTCGTATCTGTTCATACATGTTATAAAATAATATTAAATATAGTACTAACAATAAAAACTTTATAAATAAAGAAAACTTAATATTATTAATTAAAACAAACATTTCCATTAAAACTTTAAAACTTATTTTATTTGTAGGTTAATTCTGTACAAGTTTTGATTATTATCAAGTTTACTCCCTCCTCGTTAGTAGTTATCATTAATATATAGTATAAATATTTCTGCTGATCCTGCTGTATTTTCACTTTTAAAATGTCCTGGAACCATTCATTGAAATCATGTTGACTTGTTTAGTTCATTAAAATTTATTTAGAAATTAAATTAGGAAAGACTAAGATTTAACGAAAAAAAAATAAGAAAAATGACGATATTTTTTAATTTGATAATTCTAATATTATTGGAAGAAGACATGCACTAATTTTAGCGTTTTCATCTAAGTTGCTCTCTTCTCTAGGTCATCTTCTTTCTTTTAAATTTTGTTGGATATAGGGCTATTTTATAGAGCCTCTTGACAATCCTCATTGGATTGATCTGAATTATATTTCGCTCCATTCGCTGGCTTTATAAGATGAGGACGAACCCTTACTACTGAGATAGAAGGAGTAACCTCTATTTACGTGGTTTCTACCACTTCAGGCGATATATCCTCCTTGTGTTGAGGACCCTTTTATCGTACTCAGCTCCTTTTTAAGTTCTAGTGTTCATTTTTGGTCCCATGAGGAGATTTAAAGATCACCACTGACAAGGCTCTAGAATAGAATAATTAATAGAATAACAGTAGGTCGCCAGAGTATCAAGAGTATTTAATAATGGACCTATTACCACCATAGATTCTACTAGATATTTGATAGTGGATTAAAATCTCCCGAGATTATCTGCGAAAATGTACTCAGAAGTTGTTGAAGTGACTAATCAATGTGTTATTAATAAATAATTAATGTGTCTTAAATTTATCTGGTAAAATGTGCTTCAGTAGTAATGAGGTCCTTATATATAGGTATTTATATATAAGGACCAAGAATATTTAAAATTGATCTACTAAATATATATTAGAATTCCTATTCTATGGTAGTGATAGTTCCATTATTGATTTAGTAGATCAATTTTAAATACTCTTGGTCCTTTTATATATATACCTATATATAATATATATATATATTTAAAAATATTTATTTAACGCGCGCGTAATCTCTTTCTCTTCTTACTTTTTCTTAACTTTTTTATGTCAGTTATGCTTGAAACTTCTTTGAGTGACATCTCTAGATCGTTAGACTCATTCTATCTAGATTTTTAAGGACTTATTTTATTAAATTTAAAATTCTTCATGACACTATAAATTAATTTTTATTTTGTTTGAATTTATGGCTTTAAGGCAAAATAAAATATAAAACAATTTTCATAAATATAACTTTTTTTAAAGCGCGATTTGAATTCATTCAATAAAATGTTATTTATTTTTTCTATAGTTTCTATTTTAATGTAATTTGGTTATTATTATTTTATATATGTTGTTTAGAGAGAATCTGGTTGATTTAACCAGGGATTTGTGCTTTCCTAACCCCCTCCCCCTTCCTCTCTTAATTGTAATTATTAATAGTATGTAAATAAGATATGTAATTATGAAACATTTTCGTTTAAATAAAATTATAAATTATATATTAATGATTTATGTGATTTTATTTTTTAAAAATTAGAACAATTGAAAATTATATTATATAACCATATTTGTTTTAATTTAATTTGAAAATTAATTTTCATGTTGTTTATATATTTTGATTTCAGGTAACGTATTCGTAATCGCGGCTATCCTTCTAGAACGTCATTTGCAATCCGTGGCAAATTATTTAATTTTATCACTGGCTGTGGCGGATTTACTGGTCGCTTGTCTCGTAATGCCACTTGGGGCTGTCTATCAAGTGAGCCAGGAGTGGAGTCTCGGCCCGGAGCTTTGTGATATGTGGACGTCGTCGGATGTCCTTTGCTGCACGGCGAGCATCCTCCATTTGGTCGCCATCGCTCTCGACAGGTCAGTTCATCATACCTCTATAAAATATATAACCTAACTAGGATAAAGTCATTAAATTTCAATAATAATAAGAATATTATATTATTAAGGCCATAGAAATTAAAAATGTCTATACACTATATAAATCATACCAAATCATACCAAAATAATAATAAAAATAAAAAAAAACGTATTAATAATTATTTTAAATTAAAACACTCAAGAATTATCAAGTAAATTAATTTATATGCATTAAGCACATTTCGGTTGTTACACCTTCATAAAAAGATTCCAACAACTGATTTGCTCACAAAACTTGAAACTTCACACAATTTTATAATTTTAAATATATTTATTTTATTTAAAATAAAATTAATTTTGGAAACACATTTAAAATAATTTTATAAAGATATTAAATTAAACTTATAGGAGAAGAGATGCTGAGTGATATTTTATACTTTAACACTAAAGCAAAGTAAATTTTGAATTTTTTTTTAATCTATAAAGTGATTTATCTTATTAAAATTACCATTAATTTTGGAATTTTTAACTTTCTGTAAGTAATATGTATAAAAGAAGAACTGATACAAATTACTCAAAAGCCAATGCGTCCAAGATTGGATATATAATAATAATAAAAAAAAGTTTATTAAAAAATATTAACATAAAATGAAATGAATCATAATTATAAATTTATTTTATTATAACATTTTAAGTCTATACATAGATATATTTTATTAAAATTAATAAACTAAAATAATATAAGTCAATTGATTTTAAAGAGATTATAATTTAAAATAATTGGCAAATCTCAATTCTAAAATACAATTAAAATTAAATACGTTTAATATTTTTTATTATCTTTTCTTTATTATAATAATAATTCAAAATAAAAATAAAAGAAAAATCAAGTTAATATAATTCTTCTTCTTACTTAATTCGTTTATCTTTTTCATTTCATTTTTCATAATTTAAAAATTACAAAAAGAGAGAAGAAAAACATACCTAAGTATATAAATTTTAATTGTATTGAAACTAGAGATAAAGAACTTTAATTAAATACGTTATTTGCTAGTTGATTTAATCTCTCCTTCTTTCTCTTTCCTCCTACCAATGATGAGAAAGTTTATGAAAAGTTCTTTCTTTTTTTGTTTTTTTTTTCTTTTATATACTTTAAACCCCTAAAGGGATGTCTTCTATGGATAATGTTTTTTTTTTGTATATATTAAAATTTCCATATTATTATTTTCAAAAGTAAATGAAAATTTAATATAAGATAAATAATTTAAAATAATAATATAATAAAATAAGATATATAGGCGTATGTAGTATAATAATAAAAATAATATATTAGTTTAATCCTTCAAAATGTATGGATTATAATATAAATATTTATTTATATTAATTTTCCGAGTGTTCAATTCCACACGAGCAGTGGAGAATTAAGATGAAAATTTTGAATATTAAATAATATATTCAAACGTAATTCGTTTTATATATCAAAAATTAAATAAATTTTTATTACTATATATTATAATTAAATCACACATATTGACAACATTAACTGGATTCTATCGATATATATTATTTAATATAATCACTTTCATTTTAATCATTGTTTAGCACAAACCTAAGTGGAGTAGAGGTGTTATAGAACAATGAATCTTCTCAACCTTTATCTTGATTTTGTTGATCGAAGGTCGCTACTTTTTATTCCAAGAAGTATCTGAATTTTGACCACGTAGACTAGATGGATCACGTTACATAGACCTCTTGCCATGTTCGAGACTTGAACCCGGGTCAATGAGGATGAGCGTCAAGCACCACAGACTGCGTGGCGACTTTAATAATTCTTTAATTATATTTATTACTAGCTGATCAGAGCGCCTTCCAGGCGCTCTTCACACCTAAACGGGGGCTCCGCCCCCTGTACCCCCGTGTGATACATAGTATTTGGTTGAAAGTCTGTATGTAAAAGGTTTTCATCCATTTTGTTTCAATCAGTATAAGTAGATAAGACATATATTTGTTTTCTTGGAAAATATATTTTAATTTAATCAACAACAAATTTTCCTAGTATAAATATAAAAATGCTTGTTTTTTATGCTTATATATTGGATGTATTATGATACTGAGCACATGGCAAAGACTTTCTAAAAATAATTGTTTTAAAAAAAAAACGCAGGGAAAAACCCAGAGATATGCCTCTTCGTTTCCCCAATAGAGAGTGAGGGGTGGACAATTTTGCCAAGTGGCAGAGGAGGGGATGATTGGCTTCGACATATTTTGAATTCTCAATTCCTTAACTACACAATATACCAACTGTGGTCGACAATTGGTAATTAATAATTAATTATAAATTGCATTTGCTAAAATATAAATTAAAGTTCTTTTAATTTATATTTCTATTTTTACGGTACCTTTCAATTATTCTATTTCATCTTAATTTCTTGAGTTATCTATTTTAATTTAACGCGGTTTCAATAACCCTTTTAATTATTCTAAATTCAATCCAGAGTGCTACCAATTAATTAAACTTATTTTTAACCCAATTTTTCTTATAAAATACCTCACCCCTAATATCTTATACACGACAATCTATATATAAGATGGTATGTTTAATCAAATGGACTATAGACAGATTTGTTTGCTAAAAAAATTTTTTAAATAATTACAATAAATAGAATAATATATTCTTACCTAAAAACAAATTGGTTTTTATAGTCAACAATTCTTTAACACACAACAATTCCGTCTCATTATTGTAATACAAAGTTAGAAATATTAAGTTAATATAATTAATATTATTTATTTATTAATACCAATTAATAATAGTAATTACTTATAAATAATTCATAATAATAATAAATTGTGATACCAACTTATAGGAATATTAAAATAATATAATTATTATTTTACATATATATGAATATAATATAAATATTTTTAATTTTATTTTAAGAATAGATATATATCTAAAAGGAGGTAACTGTGACGTCACATATATACATTTAAATTAAAAACAACTAATGAAGATGATTTTTTCCAGATATGTGATCAATAAAACTAAATAACTTAAGAGTATAACTAATGGTTTTCAATTTGTCAAATCTAATTTAACACACAACAATTCCGTCTCATTATTGTATTGTAATACAAAGTTAGAAATATTAAGTTTAAAAAAATTTAAAATAATTGAATTTTGAAAATTATATGTAGCGCCATCTGTCGATAGTTTTGTGACACTACAGACTTTTAGCAATATATTACTAATTAAATTAATTTTGGATAAATTAATTTTGGATTTAACTACACTAAAACCTTCCTTGGTATGCCCACAACAATCCCTGAAAGTTTCACCGTAATCGGACGGGTAGTTTTTGAGTCTATAAGAGACAGACAGACAAACCAACAGACAGACATTGCCTTTTATATATATAGATTTTCAGTGATAGTATTTCCTGAGTTTACTAATATTGATTGATCAGTCTCATTGCTTGCATTATAAATATATGAAAGTATAACTAATCTATCTAATCTTGTTACACTAACAAAATTATATATATATATATATATATATATATATATATATGCTTTTCTGATATGTTAAAATGTGAACTCATGTAATAAAGTTTCTGAGGTGAATAATCAACCAGTATGGATCTTATTTGCAATTAAGTTAATTCTAATTCGTTTCTTTCTTAGTCAAAGAGGTTATAAATTGTTTTTAATGCCAAAAAATAATTTCTAAGTTTATGAAAAATTAAATTTATTTTGATGATTTATTTATTATTTATTAATAGGTATAGCTAGGGGAATTATAATGCAAGATATTTACCAGGGCAGGTTAATAAGTCCGTAGCTTTTTAAATGAAATACAGGTTTTTGGATAAAAAATTATTTTATTTTTCAACATAGTCTCCTTTGAGCTCTATACACTTCTTCCAACTTTTCTCCAAAAAATAAGATTTGTCGAGAACATCAAAATAGATTTGCTTGTGAGATGATTTCATCGTTGGAGTCAAATCTGTTTCCGCCATTTCTTCCAGTTTGGAAACAAGATATAGTCACTCGGGACTAAATCCGGAGAATAGGGCGGATGAAGGAATAATTCGTATCCGAATTCATGGATTTTTATGGCAATACACTTTTTTCTTTTTTTCAAATCATGGGGTAGCCTGCTATTAATGATTGTCAAACAAAAAGTATAAGACTCAGCTGATTCAAATTTCGACTTGAGTCAGCTGATAGTTGCCTGCTGACAAGAGCAGTGTTGTCTTTTCATTTAAGAGACAGGAAATTTAAAAAGTCACGAACTTATAGACCTGTCTCGGTATAATAATCGATTCAACCAAATTTTCCAATTAAAATTCACCTAAAAAACATCTAAATTCTTAAATCAATTATCCAAATACAAATATTTATAAGAAAAATAGTTATACAAAAAAACAAAAATAAATTAATAAATTTTAAAAATAAAACAATCATATATCCAATATTCAAATTTATTTATCTATATTCTAAATTTTTTCTGTGTAAATACATGTTAAATTAAATCAGTAAATACTTCCTTAAATTTAGTTAATATTTTCTTTTTGACTTTTTCCAAACGAAAGATGAAAAACAAACAAAATGAATGTAAATATGTTCTTTATAAATTTAATTGGTTCGTTAACAGAAAATTATTGTCTAATATTCAATTTTTTCACTAAATTTGCAAATCTTCTCATTATCTCATTTTGACATTTTGATGACGCATGTATTTTCAAACTCCACCACCACATCTGACTTTCTCTTTTACTAGTAACAATTTTAATGTCAACGAAGGATTTGCTATCATTGAGATTGAAAATTCTCTGAAATCCTTTCTGAATGTAACATAGGCCCTGTAATCCTCTTCTCCAAGGCAACCCTATACATACATCAATTCTTTTTATCCCTTCTACCTTACACACATCTCTCTGCTCACTTCAAAAGACTCAACACAAATTAATCCTGTCTCATGATATTTAATATAACCATTTTCTACGCCAAATTATTGTTCTCATTTACATTATAAATAATTATTGTTCTAATTACATCAAAATCTTATTAAACAAGATTTATTGTTTAAGAAGATTATGAAAAGAAAAAATTAAACGAAAAAAAGTCAGAGTGAGAGGGAAGATAAAAGAGACTTTTACTATTTAATTTTTGACTTCTAGGATTATTTCTTATCAATTAGATTTCTTTCCTGACTTCTCTCTCTCTCTCTCCCTTCCCTTTCCTTTCTTTCATTTTCATCTTCTTTTACTTAATAAACTTTTATTAAGAGTTTATAGTGTAATACCAAATTTAATCATAATGAAAATAATAAGTAAACGATAATGAATTTATCTAGAAATAGTATTTGGATTGAGGCTTTCCTTCTTTTTCACTTAAGTAAAATAAAATAGACTTAAAAAATCTTATATATTTATATAATATTATTATTTTTAATTTAAAATGAGATTTAAATTATATAAAACTTTTTAAATATAATCTTCTTTTACCAACTCTATACTAAAGATTTCATAATTAAATGTATGAATCATTAGATATTATTATTATTAGTAATAGTATTATTTTCTTTTCTTTTTGTTCTATCAATCAATCATCTTTTTGTTCTATCAATTTTTTATTAGTAATCAGTTTTATTAAATTTTTATATTGAATAATAATAAAAGAATTTAGAATATTTTATTTTTTGTTTTCTATAAAAAATATTAAAAAAGTTAATTTATAACGATGATAATATTTAAATTATTTTTCATAGCGATGATGATGTTGATGTTTATGATTATGGGAGACAAGAATAGATTCAGTGTGTAAGTAAATAAAATTCTTTGCAAAAATTTTGACCTGAAAATGAACGAGATTACTGGTGGAGATTGCATGACCTCTATACATTCACAGAAAAACATAAAATTATAAAATCGATGAAATTACAATCGGTGGGTCACGAATGGAGTAAAACGGTTGTTGAAAAGATTATTTATGGGAAAAGCAATTGGGAAGTCGAAAAAGAAAATATATGATGGATTTGGGAGTGGTTAGGAATTGGATGGAGGTGGGTTAAGATAGGAATGATTTATTTGTAGAGGGAGGGTAAATAATATAAACTACAGTCAATTGTTTATGTATGTTAAGAGATAAATTTATAATTATATATTTTTATTTTTTTTTATTCTTAAAATAAATTTTGAAGTTATTTAATGGTTCTATTTGTATCACGTTCGAATGACATTTGAATTTTATTATTTATTAAAGAAAGTTAAGGAGGTATAAGAGAATCATTGGAGTGAATTTCAATGTAATGCCGCTTTAGGCAATTGGCACACCCTTTTAAATGCATTGCTTGCCCTAAAGATATACATTTAAGATAGGTGAGGGTTAATTTAAAGATAAACTTTAACCCCAACCTCTTTTAATCAATTTATCTCACTCGTAGTAGTACTATCACTATTAAGACTAATAGTAATAGTACTATTTGTCTTGGCAACTTCTATAAGGTATAAGTTACGTCTTTGTGCGCATCTTTGGAATGGAAAAGGAGAGAGGTTGGTTGGCATTTGTGGCAGAGTGGAGGGGATCATCTTAAGAACTGTTCTAGATCAATCATCCAACTTCACACGTATTTTACATTATGTTTAAGGAAAGAGCCTAATTGAAGTAGTAGAAAATACTATATAGAGATATAATATATATTACATTGAAATAGAAAATATTAATATTTCATATTGTTATTACAATAAATTATTTTCATATTATAGAGGTATATTTTAATATTAATATCAATTTACCATTCAATTAAAATATTAAAATTTTTAAATTTTAAATTTTTCTCTCATTTTTTATCAACTTTTTCATTCTTTCTTTATCTAAAAACCTAATCGACCAATTCGACTAAAACGGCTTAGAAGAACTGAACCACATTCGAATACAGTATTCAATTTTGAAAGGACGTTTTGAACTTTCTGAATTATTAACTCTTAAATAATAATACAAAAAATTAATAAACGTTACCTTAAAATTTTTAATTTTAACCTAACATCTTTTAATTTAATAAAAATTAATGTTTAAAATAAAAAAATAATATACATTCATAATTGTGTTCTGATTTAAAATATTTATCTTTAATCAAAATGTTTTAATTTTTACCTAACATCTTTTAATTTATAAAAATTAATGTTTAAAATAAAAAAATAATATACATTCATAATTGTGTTCTGATTTAAAATATTTATGTATAATCAATTTTATTGGTTTTTTTAATTTTTTAGTATATTATATTTTATTTTTTGAAACGTACCGCGAATCGATGTCTTGATCTGGTTTAATGACGGTTCAATAAATAAAAATCGTGCATCGGAAAGAGAACCGAATCTTAACAATTAACTAGAATCGGTTTGGAATTATTTTAATTATTCACTTTTTTGACCTTTTAGCTTTAAACCGAACATTAAAATAATTTTTCATTATTCCCTAATATACTTAAGTACCGGGACCCCGAGCCTCGGCTCGGTACTTAAGTTAAAAAAAATGATTCATTATTATTGGGTTTGGCTGGTAATATTAATACCTGGGATACCGAGCTGTCGCTCGAAAAAATGTTTAGACATTATTATAGACATTTTCATTCTGTAAATTAAATAATTTTATTTCATTTAAATAAATATCTATTTTTAAATAATTTTTCTCTCTACATTATTTATCTAATTCTGACAATATATTAAGATCACACCGGGACCCCGAGCCTCGGCTAGGTAATTAAGTTAAAAAAAAATAATTCATTATTATATTGGGTTTGGCTGGTAATATTAATACTTGGGACACCGAGCTGATATACAATTCTTTAAATATTTATTACAATTATTAAATGTTGCATCATTGCATGGAACTTGGGGTCCTCAATAATACATAAATATGTATACCGGGACCCCGAGCCTCGGCTCGGTACTTAAGTTAAAAAAAATGATTCATTATTATTGGATTTGGCTGGTAATATTAATACCTGGGACACCGAGCTCGCTCTACCCTTTAAAAAATATTGATATACAATTCTTTAATTATTTATTACAATTATTAAATGTATTAAATAATATTTTATTGAAAAAATATTAAAAATTATAAAACTATCTAAAACTTAATTAATAAAAGAACAATGAATAAATAAATCACGAAAATAGATAAAAAAAAAATGCACGCGGCGAGTTTCGATCCTTCGAACTCGGGGAGTAAAAACAATTGTTCTTACCACTGGTCTATGATATTTTAATAATTAAAAAGATATTTTTACCATCTTTCAAAGACATTTATTTGTTTTTGTTGTTTTTTTTTGAGAGAGATTAATAAATATATATATATATTATTAAAAATAAATATTTTTAATTTTATTTCGAAATTAAATAATGAATTTTAAAATATTTTAAATATAAAAAAATGTTAATACAATATCATTTAAAAAAAAAGCGGGAGTCAACCAACTGTATTTTATTTTGTTGTTTTTTTTTGAGAGAGATTAATAAATATATATATATATATTTTATTAAAAATAAATATTTTTAATTTTATTTCGAAATTAAATAATAAATTTTAAAATATTTTAAATTTTAAAAAAAATATTAATACAATATCTTTTAAAAAAATGCGGGAGTAAAATTTCAAAATGGATGCCATTGACGTCACACCCATATATAATTTTCAATTAAGAAATTAATAATGAAGCTGTAAGTTTCAAGAGATGTGATCAATAAAACTCAATTTTTCTTTATAAATACTATATCTAGTGTGAATTTGAAAAAAATCGTTAGAGCGGTTTTTGAGAACCAATGGTTATAGATAGATATATAGATATATACAATTTTAGCTAGCATAATAAGATAAGATATGCAAATTGGGAATAACTCATCGAATAAGTAACTAAGTAAGTAACTTGACAATATACTTTAATATTTTACGTTAAGGCGCCATTAACCCATTCCTTCCCTTCACTACTGGCATGTGGTGTTGGATTTGGCTTATACAGAAGAAAAAAATAACCACTTTAAGTTAGACGCTCCGGTATCTCGCTAAAACCCTCCTAAAAGTGAATTGCTTATTTATTTGGTCAAGTAAATAAATTACATAAATACAAATCAAATTAATTTAGATTAGTCTTAACGGAAATTAACCACCTAACTTACTCATGTAGTTCCGGAGTTAAAATTTTATAATAGGTAGTTACTTAAATAGAAACGAGATCATTCAATCGTTATTTACTAAGCCAGTTATAATTAAAATTATTTAAAATTAAATTAATAATTATTTCATAATCTATGATAAGTTAAATTAAAATTTTCAAAGGGGAATTCACAATGAAAAAATAAAATTCCTTCTGTAAAGTGTTGAAGAATGTACAGATTTTTATTTATTTTTTTTTTACCCTTACTTCCCATTTCCTGAATATTTTTGAAAATGAAAAAATGTATAAAAATAAACGAATCTGATAAGTAAAAAATACGGTAAAATAACAATAAAAATAATAAAAAATAGAAGAAAAGACGAATGAAGATTGTGGGGAAGAAGAAAGAAATATCCGTAAAAGATCATTTTTTCCTGTTACCTGTTGAATCTGACATTTGCACACGGACGTTTTCATCTCCTCATCCACCGCCACCACCTACACTTACAATGATTGAAAGGAGGGGTGAGAAGAGAAGAAGGAATATTTTTCTCTTCACACGCTCAGAAATACTTTCTCTCTTTCCCTAACCGGTGTAATACTTAACAAAAAAATTTTTTATAAAGAATGCATAAAATATTTATACATATAACTTTACATGTTTAATGTTTATAGGATCTTTATTTTATTTTAATTAAGAAATATACATAAAAGATAATCTTTTTGTGATCCCTCTATTTTTATATATGTTTATTTACGAGAATCAAAAAATTGATTTAATATTAAAATTTTCATATTAAGTATTTTATAAGTTTACTATTTTTAAATTTCCTTTGTTTAAATTAAATTATTTTTTTAAAAAAAAGATAATCATATAAAATAGTATATTTTTTTAAGGAAAATATTTTATTAAAGTAGGGAATAAATAATCAAAATGATAAAGGTTAAGTAGAGAAATTTTAAATTAATGACTATTTTTTCTTTTATAATTGATTTAATATATAAGTTCTTCAACCCTATAGGTATCTAGAGTATATCTAATATCCTAAAAAGGTTCTCGGAGCAAAAAATTCTGAGCTTGTTTGAAACAATGAATGTGTCCTTTACGGTATTCGAAATGTGTTCAGTAAACAAACTTAATGTGACAATTAATTTAACTTACGATACGCGATACGAAAGACTAACTCAAGTAAAACCAATTGCCTTCATTTCTACTTCTGTCAGAATGTTTTTAGCCTACCATTATAATTAATTTTTTATCTATCAAGATATTAATAAATTTTCTATTAAAAAATAAAAAGAGAAATTATAATAAGAGAATATATGTTATGGTAAATGTAAACTCTCTTTTATCATTGAATATATACATTTCCCAAAAAGCTAGGTGAAAGTGAACAGAATATAATGTGGATTGTTATATACAATTCCCGTCAAATGTGTACTCTTGCCTTCTCGTTTTGGTAAATGTATACTCTTACCTTCATATTTTAAGGAAAGTTGGAATACAAATAAATTAAAAATATTATTGCAGTAAACAGTAACATTATATTTAATAGAATAGATATTATTATAACATATTTTTCTTTGGTATAAAAGTTAAATTTTATAATAATAATAATTTTATAATAAAGGGACATATAGAAATTTCGTAATATGGACCATATGTTATTTATTTGATCAAGAATTTCTATTGTGGCACTTAGAATTGCACAATATTCCAAGAATTTTTACAAGTGCATTTTTTGGGGGAACATGTTCGTTTGCAGTTGCATCTTTTAAAACCTTGTCCATGAGTAAGGGACTGCATTCTTATATTTTCTCTTACTGATTTCTCTACATTTTGAGGAACATCTTCGTAAAATATAAACATTTGTTCAAAAATGCCGAATTCCAGAAGTCCCATTTGACTATCACCTCCCTGTTGTAAGGTTAGGTCTGCTTAAACATAACCTCATTATAGATCGAGTAGTGGCCGTTCGCGAATCACTGCTAGATCGCACCACTTGGTATGGTCACATTTATCATGGTTATTGTAAGTTCAGTGTACTTTTCTCTTATTTGAAATCATAAATGTTGGTTGAATGCACAATAAAATATTATTATGGGTGGAATTACAATATATGAAGAGACACAGAGAAAGATAGATATAACATTTACAATAATAATATATAATTAATTTACTGATTAAATTAAAATATATTAAAAATAAGAACACAAAAACAAATAAATGTTTTATCTAATATACTGATTGAACAGCTAGCTAGTATATAGTATAATATTTTAAAATATATTTACGGAGTCGTTGTATAATAAATTGATGACGTCATTTAATTATTCTACTATATATCGAATCGAATAAAGATAAATCTTCTACTAAACGTTGTGTGAAACAATTTCAAATAATTTAAATGTATATCTATTAATGAAATAAAAAAATCAAATATGAATATAATATAAATATTTTTAATTTTATTTTAAGAATAGATATATATATCTCGCAGGAGGTGGCTGTGACGTCACATATATACATTTAAATTTAAAAAAAAAATAAAGATGAATTTTTCCAGAGATATCTTATCTTCTTATGCTAGCTAAAATTGATTGTATGTTAGTTTGTACATTGGTTCACAAAAACCGCTATATATATATTTCGTATATATATATTTCGTAATTTGATACAAAATATTATTAAAATAAATATTTGTAATTTTATTTTATTTATAATATTTTGTATTTAAGGTACCGCTGTTTGACGTACTTGCATTTAAATTTGCTATTTAAAATTAAAAAATAATTAACAAAGATGATTTGTCTCGAGGCTGAAACCAATACGGATTTATTTTTTTTTGGATTATTTGATTATTATAATTTTTATATTTATTGGTTTGCAAAAATAAATTAAATCGATTATGGGAATTATTGAATATTTAATCATAAAAATACATGAAGGGATTTCGATTTGAAAATAAAATGCTCCTTATCTTCATAAAATCTTATTTTAATGTATTTTTGGAAGGAAACTCGTTAAGTGGTTTGAGTATGAGATTATATGGTCTTTTTTCTGGAGTGTTTTTTTATATCATTTCAGCCACCCACACCTCTTTGCCATCACGCTGAGATACTTTCTTTCCGGCTCTTGATGGAATTCCCGAGGCATCCCACCATCCACCCTTAATAAGCGTCTCATTTATCTTGGAATGATGAAACGTTAGTGAGACGATGACGATGCGATGTTGCCAACATATACTCGAAGAGTTGAAAGGATTAGTAGACTCCCATTTCATTTTCGATACAAGCATGTTATCGAATCGATGATTATCATCATCCATCTCTCTTCTTCTTTCGCTTACTTAGATCCCTAAAGATTATTCAATCGTCGTTTTATTATCA
The DNA here is from genome assembly GCA_963082975.1 of Labia minor. Lineage (NCBI taxonomy): Eukaryota > Metazoa > Arthropoda > Insecta > Dermaptera > Spongiphoridae > Labia > Labia minor. The sequence continues at coordinate 38,486,790 of OY720344.1, read as the reverse complement.
AGTGAATACTTTGTTAACCGCATGTTTTACTTTGAAACATCTCAATTAATCTAATATTAAGATCGTTGAAAATTATTAATCACAAATACATTCACCTTATATTGTTCGGTAAAGTTTTGGAAAATAAATATGAAAATTAAATACTTACTAAACTTATAGTAGATTGTGTTAAGTGATGTAATTTCAATAAAGTACAGGGGAACTTGTTTGGTGTGAAAACCCCTTAAAATATTTCTAATTTTCAAGTAAATGATATATTTTATTGGGAAATGGAAAGGCTGTTCCAATAAGAATTCACAATTTATTTATGATTAAGGACCAAATATTGAGCCACAAAATTGAAAAATGTTATTAGAAATCTTTCAAAGAGATTATGAGTGTATAACATTTACCATATATCGAATCCCACTCTTAACAGTAAAGTATAATGATTACAAGTAATGTCTCTTTCAATTTAATTTAGTTCAAGTTTAATTCAATATTACCATATTTATAATGTGTTTGGGACAAATAGTCACCTCCCACCCCTTTCTCCTGACCCCTCCTTTAGAGTGTACTGAAGCGCACTCTGGTGAATGCACGATACATATAGACACTTGCTGTGAAGCTCTCACACGATAAACACGCTACAGACCCGCGCTGATACCCGCTCTCTTATTCGCTATATACACTTGCTGTGAAGCTCTCACACGAGAAACACGCAACACACCCGCGCTCATACAATCTCATACCTGCTCTCTTAGTCGCTACATCAACATCATCCATCTCACTTTCACTCGCTTCCCACCCGCTCTATTTATCATCTTTTCATACCCGCATTTAAGAAGCAGGAGGAAACAAGCGTTTTCGGCCCCTTTCACCGCGCATAGATACATCGCAACCCGCTGGAAGGTACAGCTTAACACCAAAGCGGTAAGCACACTCCATTCCTTTCACCGAACCAGCTCAACCCGCCGGGACCGGGGATTAAAATCGTCTAATTGCCGACCGGTTTGCCCTGTCCCATTCATTGGTCCTTTGAACACGGATCTCCATCCGTTACATTGTTCCTTATCTTTTATAATTGTTCTCAAACACGCCCGCAATAATTATTAATTTAATTAAGAAATTAAATAATTAATAATTTATTATCCTTATTAATTGGGTATATTAATATTTGTTTAATTTCGATGAAAGCAAAGAAAATTTTATATAGATATTTTCATTCAGGATAATGTTCAAAATTATTTCATACATTGTTTTTAAAAAATATATTTAAATTTATAAATAATACATATTTGGTTACAAATAATAATCCGATTTTATATTTATAAATAATAAATATTAAATTATTTAATAATAATAATTCTATTTAAATTAATTTATTTTATTAAAACATTTTCGAATAAAAATATAAATAATATAAAAATAAAATAAAATTAAATAATTTAACTGTGGAATTTAATTAAACTAATTTACAATGAATTCTGAAATTAGACTTTCGATTGCTGAAGCAAAAAAGGAGGCTTATTATGAGAAAATTACGGAATTATATAATAAATCAAAACATCTTTCTTCACGCGATTCTAAAGAAAATACCTCATTTTTAGCCGCAACTGAATCCATAGATAATCTAAGGGAAGAATATATTAAATTGATTGGTGAAATTAATGAATTGAATATATCTTTGAATGAAAAGTATAAACCTTCCTTTAAGGCTTGGTTAAATTTCGAGGATGTTTATAATATGGTCAAAGCTGAGAGACTGTCCATCCTCGAACACCGCAAATCCACCACTACAGCTCCTGTAGGTCAATCTGATCGCAAAATAAATCTACCTCCAATCGCAATTAAGCAATTTGATGGATTACCGCAAAATTGGAGTCTATTTTATGAAAGTTTTAAAATTAATATTCACGAAAACCACAACCTTTCTAACTCCGAACGTATTCAATACCTTGTTGGCAGTTTAACTGGTAAGGCACGGTCAATTCTTATAGGAATTCGACCTGACGCAGAGAATTACCCCCACATTTGGAAGGAATTAGAAAAAAAATATCAAGATAAACGGGCCCTCGGAGAAGCGTATTTAAACCAAATTCATGCATTAAAATATCCATCAATTAATAACTCTTCAAGTTTAGAAACTTTCATCGAACGTTTTGATGCTTCGATAGCCGCTTTTAAATCTTTAAAAATTGAAGATGCGTTAGATTTTATTTTTCTTTTTTGGGGTTTAAAAAAGGTAGATACACAAACCGCGCAAAATTTTGAAATATCTGTTCGAGATAAAGAAATCCCCTCGCTTAATGATTTTATTACATTTGTTAAACAAAGAGTGAAAATTTTAGACCGCGTTCCGAACATTAAAAAAGATTTGGAATTTCCCGCAAAATTACCAATTACAAAAAATAATTTTCATTCGCATTTAACAGCGAATTCTGAAAAATCTATAGATAAATGTATAATTTGCAATTTGGAAAATCATAACTTAATTTTTAAATGTTTTAAATTCCAAAACTTTCCCGTGAAAAAAAGGATCGAAATTGTTCATAAAAAATCATTATGTTCCAATTGTTTGAGTAGCAAGCATATTGATAAAAATTGCAAATCAAAAAATACATGTATTATCTGTAAGAAACGCCATCATACCCTTCTACACGACCCTGAGAGGAGAAGAGAGGAGGTCTCCAATTCGAGAAGAGGTGGGGATACTTCTCCTTATCCCTCCGCTCACACGCCCCCCTCCACCTTTGAACCTGTAGTAGCTATGAGTCAATCGACTAATCAAGTATTTTTGGCAACAGCGCAAATCAACACGCTGGACTCGAGAGGTCGTATCCAGACCATTCGGGCGTTAATTGACAGTGGCTCACAAAGTCATATTATCACTAATTCCTGTATTAAAAAACTAAAATTAAATTATTCTAAATTAAAACATCACTCGCTTAGCGGGATCGGTGGACATAAAACTATCGTCTTAGGTCATTGTTCTTTTAAATTCTTTTCCCGAATGCCATCCGCAATTCAATATTCAATAGACGCGTTAGTGGTTAATACGATAACCAATAAATTACCATCTCAATCCATTTGTCCGGGAGAGTTTAAGTATCTCGGAGGCATCGCTTTGGCAGATGATAGTTTTTACAAACCGGGTGAGATTGATTTGGTAATTGGAGCATCGCTGTTTTCAAAATTATTATTATCGGGACGAATTAAGGCGCCTAATAACTTCCCAGACGCTATAGAAACCACGCTAGGGTATATTCTTTTGGGGGAATTTAACTCATCCCAATCGAATAATGAATGGCTTTCTCTTCACATTTGGAATGAAATGTCAATTTAAAAAACTTTAGAAAAATTCTGGGAAATTGAGGAGGTTCCTAATGAGAAATTGTTGAGTGCGGATGATAATAAATGTGAGAAACTATACGAAGATACGATTAAAAGGGGAAACGATGGACGTTATCTTGTTTGTCTCCCTTTTAAGGAAGATCCTCAATTGCTAGGCAATTCTTTTGAAATGGCAAAAAATAGATTCTTCTCACTTGAAAGAAAATTAAATAATTCACTTCAAATGCGCTTAGAATATAATAAAGTTATACAGAATTATATTGATAATAAATATTTATCGCTAGTAGAAAACCCTGATAAAGATAAAGGGTATATTATTCCGCATCACGGGGTTTGGAAAGAGGATAAAATATCCTCTAAATTAAGAATTGTATTGGACGCTAGCGCTAAGAGTGATAGTCATCGCGCCCTTAATGACATTTTATATACAGGGCCTAATTTACAAAATAATTTATTTATCATATTATTAAATTTTCGATTATTTTGCTGGGCTCTAACAACGGACATTAAACAAATGTACCTTCAGATAGGGGTTAAATCGGAACATAGAAAATTTCAAAGATTAATATATAGATTTAACTCCAAAGACGCTATATCAATTTACGAATTTAATCGCCTTGCTTTCGGATTAAATTGTAGTCCATTTCTCGCATTAAGAACTCTTCGCCAACTAGTATTTGAAGAAGGTAAAAAATTTCCATTAGCCGCAACAATCATTCAAAGAGATAGCTATATGGATGACATATGCACCTCTTTAATGACTGAAAATGAAACAAAGGAGGCATTTGATCAATTAACTAATATTTTTAAAACCGCTAAATTTGACTTATCTAAATGGGCTACAAATTCAAATTCTGTACAGGAAATAATTCCAAGAGAGTTTCTTCATGATCAGCTAAAGGATTTTGAAAAAAATAACGATTTAAAAATATTAGGATTAGAATGGTCACCTGTAACTGATGAATTCTATTTTAAAATATCGCATACGAATAAAAGATGTACAAAACGAAATATCTTATCGACAGTAGCGCGACTATGGGACGTTTTGGGATTAGTAGCGCCTGTCATCATGTACGCTAAATTACTTATAAAAAAATTATGGCTTCTTAATTTAGATTGGGACGCCACGCCTCCGGAATCAATTATAAACGATTGGGATAATTTTCAAAGAGAATTATCATTGATTGAGAATTTAAAATTTCCGAGACATTTAGGGGTAGTAAGTATTTCTAAAGTTATTTTATTGGGATTTTCCGACGCAAGTGAGTCGGGGTACGGAGCTTGTTTATACCTGCACGTTCGCAATGAAAATAAGCCTCATTGTATAGAGTTAATTTGTGCTAAATCAAAAGTAGCTCCTTTAAAAACGGTGACATTAGCACGTCTGGAATTGTGCGCCGCCCTTCTTTTGGCCAAGTTAATGAGCACCGTGTTAGAAACATATAAATCCCGTTATAAAATAGAAAATATACTGGCCTTCTCAGATTCGACAGTAGCCTTAAATTGGATACATTCATCTCCACATAAATGGAAGTGTTTTGTATCCAATAGGGTAGCAAAAATCCATTCGTACTTAGAAGCTAAACATTTTTATTATATTGATGGAAAAACGAACCCGGCTGATTGCCTATCCCGCGGTCTCACTCCCGCTAAATTATTAAATCATCCCTTATGGTTTCATGGACCGACTTGGGCTTATTCTAAAGGCACAAATGAATGGCCGGTTAAGCCATTTAAATCTGATACTCATGAAACATTTCCGGAAATAAAACTTATAGCATTAACTAACATAAAAATTAATAAAAAATCTAATGTTATATATGATTTAACTTTACGAATTTCCTCTTGGAAAAAATTATTAAAAATTATAATGTATATTTTTAAATTCTTAAAGATAATCTGTCCTACAAATAAAATATCTAATAATTCTAATATAGATATGGCAGAAATTAAATTGTTAAGGACTATACAAAAGTTACATTTTTCCAAGGAATATGAAACTATTAAATTGAATAAAATTTTACCCCGCCATCTCCAAAAACTCAATCCAATAATTGAGGGAGGTTTGATCCGCGTAGGAGGTCGCTTGAGAAATGCTGACATCTCCTATGATAATAAACACCCAATTTTATTACCCAGTGATGAAATTGTGGTGGAAAATTTAATTATTTATTACCATAAAAAATATTGCCATGCTGGGGCTAATTTATTATTATCGCTTATTAGGCAAAGATTTTGGATTATTTCTGGGAGAAATTTAATCAAACGCCTAGTCAGGCAATGCAATACATGTTTTCGCCTTCGACCACGCCCTTTATATCCGCTAATGGCAGATTTACCCGCATGCCGCGTACGTCCCAGCAATGCCTTTCTTCATACTGCATGCGATTACGCTGGCCCTTTAGAAATAACTATTTCACGCTTGCGTGGAGCTCGACGCCAAAAGGCTTACCTTTGCATATTCGGGTGTATGGTCACGAGAGCCGTACATATAGAGTTAGCATCCGACTTAAGCACTCCGACTTTTCTTGCCTGTCTCAAGAGATTTTTATCCCGTAGAGGTCCCTGTAGATATATGTACTCAGACAATGGAACAAATTTCATCGGAGCAAAGGCCCATTTAAATGAATTGTATGAGTTCTTGGCGTCGGACGATTATATTAAACCATTTGGTGAAGAGCTAATTGAAAACCGCGTTGAATGGAAAACTTCTCCCCCCTCTGCTCCGCATTTCGGTGGTCATATTGAAATTCAAGTGAAATCGTTTAAGACGCATTTAAGGAGAGTAATAGGCACTCAGTTACTCTCTTACGAGGAGCTGAATACGGTTCTTATACAAATAGAGGCGATCCTAAACTCACGCCCCTTAACCTTACTTAGTGAGGATCCAAACGAACCTACCGCATTAACACCCGCTCACTTCCTTATGGCTCAACCATTAGCCCACCTTCCCGCTTATGATATCGGAAATGAAGTAGTCAACCTCGTGCAACGACATAAATTGATGGATCAAATGGTTCAATCATTTTGGAAGGCTTGGAGTTTGAACTATTTACATCTGTTACAGCAGCGGGAAAAATGGAACACTGCTACAAATCCGATAAAAGTCGGAACTATTGTAGTGATGCAGATGGACAATGTCCATCCTTTAAAGTGGCCTATGGGAGTGGTGGAAAGAGTGATTTTTGGCTCGGACGGAATTCCGAGGGTCGCATGGATAAAAACCAAATCCGGCTCATATAAACGACCGGTGGTTCGTCTGTGACGGCTACCTACTCAATAATGGAAAACTCTCCATTATTTCTCCGGCCCAAATAGGTTACGGAGAAATTTATTTTATTTATTTTGTTTGTTTTATTTGTTTGTTTATTTTTTCTTAATATTTTTGCTCTTTTCTTTTCTTTGTTTCGCATTAAAAGGGGGTATCACTAGTTTTAAGATTTGTTTTGAAGAATCCTTCAAGAGTGGGGGCATGTTTGGGACAAATAGTCACCTCCCACCCCTTTCTCCTGACCCCTCCTTTAGAGTGTACTGAAGCGCACTCTGGTGAATGCACGATACATATAGACACTTGCTGTGAAGCTCTCACACGATAAACACGCTACAGACCCGCGCTGATACCCGCTCTCTTATTCGCTATATACACTTGCTGTGAAGCTCTCACACGAGAAACACGCAACACACCCGCGCTCATACAATCTCATACCTGCTCTCTTAGTCGCTACATCAACATCATCCATCTCACTTTCACTCGCTTCCCACCCGCTCTATTTATCATCTTTTCATACCCGCATTTAAGAAGCAGGAGGAAACAAGCGTTTTCGGCCCCTTTCACCGCGCATAGATACATCGCAACCCGCTGGAAGGTACAGCTTAACACCAAAGCGGTAAGCACACTCCATTCCTTTCACCGAACCAGCTCAACCCGCCGGGACCGGGGATTAAAATCGTCTAATTGCCGACCGGTTTGCCCTGTCCCATTCATAATGTTTTATTAATTTGGCCAATAGAGGACTTCACTAATTTTCTGTTTTTTTTCAGTTCGGTTTGGATTTAGAAAAATTAAAAAATTAAATAATTAAATAATTTTCCTATATCCAAACCGAACCGAAAATTAGTGAATAAGTGAATAATTAGTGAAGTAGTAAAACATTACTAAATGGCTGCTCATTTGGAGGTTCATAAATAAATAGTTTATCTGTCAAACTTTAATAATTTTTATCTCGATAACTAGAAGTGACCGACAAATATTGGATAAGGAAAGTTTCTTTAGAATTAAAAAAGGAATCCACTTGTACAGTTTTATCCAAATCACTGAAGTTTTTGTTTTTGTAAACAATTACCGTTTTGCTTTTTTTAATAATATATTGTGTGTTGGTTCGAAGATTTTCTAATTAAATAAAATGTCAAAATTTTATTTAGTGTCATATAGCAAACATTCTCAAATAAATAATTATTTGTGTTCAGGCTACCAACTTTTGAGGTTTGATTCGCGTATGGATATAATGTAATTTAATTTTTAAAAAATTATGAACAATTATTTCCAGTTTTTAATTAATTACTTTCTATTTAATCTTTCACTGAATACAATAAAAAAATATGAAATATATTTGGTTAACCAAGGAATGAATGATCAGACAAACAAAGCCTCTAACCCTATAATTTGTCGTATTTGTATTTGAGACTATAAATAATATTAAGTTGATATAATACATTTTTTTATTATTCAATTCTGTTGTTGGTGAATAATTACATTTTTTTTAAAGGTTTGTATATATTTAAAAAAAAATCAAATTTCATTCAACGATCAAAAATTGAAAATACGAGTATTTCTGATCTTGCAAAAAAACTAATCTAAAATTCACATATTGAGGAATTGAGTTAAAAAATCGATGTATCAAAATTAATTTTAGTTTTTTTATTCTTAATTAGGCTAATTAATTAATTATTAGATGCTAATAATATCAAAGAAATTTAAAATTAATTCAATCATTTAAGTGGCCTTTTAAATTTAAATTAAAATATTTAATAATAATAAGTAAGTGTTAAGAATTTTTAATTATAATTATTTTTATTTTTATAATATGAGGCTTGTATTTATATACGTTTTAAAAAATTGGTAAAATTAAAAAAAAAATTGAAAATTACTTTAATTAGTAAATTGTAAAAAGAAAAGAGGGAAAAGAAGAATGGTTGATCTAAATTTGCCCTTTGATATAAATAAATGGTCAAGTATAAAATTTATTATTTTATTGAATAGAACAACCCAAATATATATATAACATGATTTCTTTTTTTTTTATTCTTAAATTTTATAACTATGAATGCACTAAAATATATAAAACAATGATGTGTGGATTGTAATTTTGGAAAAAACAAAAAACGTCCCTAAAAGGGAACGAACAAATAAAACAAGAAGAGGAAGATAATTGACATAAAATAGAAAACGATTAAAGTTTAATTCTTTAACAGCGTCATTAGATGATGATAACATAACCATTACCTTTAAAACTAACCCTTACTTTTATAACTTTAACATTTACTTTCTGATATAATGTTTTTTCTCTTGTTGGACTTTTTTTATCCTTTAAAAATAATTATTATTATTATTTTATTTAATTTATTTTAACAATAAAATTTTAAGTATTTTTTAGAATATAAAATTGAAAATCTATCCTAATTATATTCAATGTAAATATATTATGGTATATATAAATTACTATAAAAAGAGTCTCCAATCTACTTGTATTCCCCTTCTTATAAGATTGATTTACAAACTTTAATTCGAAAAACAACTATTTTTGTTTTCTTTTATTTAAATCTAATTTAACTTTTAATTGAAGTTGGAAATTGAATATTTGGACAAAATCTAACTACAAATTTCTACACTGGTTTCATTTAAAACATTTGACTATGAAATTTATATCAATGATATGTATGAAATTATTTTTTAAGAGTAGAAAAACTATAACACGAATTATTTGATGAGTGAAGAAAATCAACTAAAGAATTTCTTATTCTTAAACATGCATATAATTTAACTTAAATTTAGTCTAATTTCTAAATTAAAATAAAATTACATAAATTTGATATTCATATTTACATTTGTAATTTGTAGTAAGAAAACATATTGAATTCTAAACTGAAAAACAATCCAAGTCATTTGGGAACAGCAGGAATAAACCCTTACTTGTATTTGGAAACTATTTAAAAAGAAGAAGAAACAAGTTCGAACAAGAAAATTTAAATCAAGGTTGTACTGATCATACAACTTCTACACCCCCTCTTAGGCAGCAACCAGCTCATAGAATTTTCTAATGTCAGAGGTTAATTTTTTAAATTTAATATTGAAATAAATTATAAAAGTGGGAGGCTAGCTCAATATTAAGTTAAATGTTAATGTTTTTACTTTATTTTAAGGAGAGTAATAAAAATAATAATAATAATCGACACGTATCACTATTCGCTTTGGTGCATTATGCATTACAATTGTTTTGGTTTGTTAATTTTTAATAGTCATTCTTCAGAGGTTGTTATAATGTAAATCCCCCTAAGTATGTATGTATATATATATATAATCAGACATAAATAAGATATATATCTTCGAACTTAAAACTCAATTAAGGCTAATCTCACTTAAATAAAAGAGAAAAATACAAAAAGAAAATATTTCAAGTTAATTAATCTTACGATGATAAGAGATCTCTCGTTTTTAAAAATAGGAAACAAGAAAGAAAAAAAACCCCAAGATTAAATGACAAAAAATTAGAAAAACAAAAATTAAGAAGAGTTTTTTATTGAATAGGAATATTATAATATTTTTGGGTATTGTTATTTTATAAATTAAACTTATTTTCCAAAGTATATATTTATCTTTGGTTTTTTTTATACTTTTAATACTTTCATTGTTATAATTTGTAAACCAATTTTCATTATTAGTCATTATTAGCAAAAAATGAAGTAATAGTAAAATATTCTTCTAATCTCTAAAATACAATTCAAAAATTTTTTAAATAATTTTCTTGGATAATACTAAGAATTTATGTATTCACTTATTTCTATAACAAAAGTTATATATTATAATTTTGCAGGTGATATACTATATAAAGGGTGTTGAAAAGGAGAAGGTGTGAGTGTAAATGAGAGAGTGAGGCTGCGCGTTTAATTGAATCCCATTGTGCCTTCCGAACTCCTTTGTCATCATGAATTCTCATCTTGTATTTTGTTAATGAGGCTAACAGTCTCCCGCCCATCCCCACATACTAAATCCCTTTTCAACACATACATTTACACACACACTATCAAAACTAACCGTATCCTATTTATTATTACACATTATATATATATATACATATATATCAATATAATTATAATCAAACCCCTTCAAATTCAACAACTGTCGTATACAACAACAACAACACTATTAATATTAATATTAATAATAATAATTTCCAATCTAGAAGATAATACGTATGTATTTGTTTGTATAATAAATTGAATATAAAATTAATTATTTTAAAACTTCTTTTAAAAGATTTGATAATAATTTATGTATAATTTATGAATAATTAAAATGAGCTTCAAAAGTTAAATGATAAAACACCTGAGGGTTTAATTTAGAAAAGGTGTGTGGCATACAAACGGGAAAGTGAGATGGAAGATAAAAGAGAAGGAGGGAGCACACACATGTGCTTACATTATGATCTTAGAAACAGGCAAGGAGATTATTTTTCACTTAATCCGGAATTAATTTCATCTACGGACTAATTACTATTTTCAGGTATTAAAAATATTTTAACGAAAAAACGAATACTTATACACCATTATGCAATCTATTATATGTGTATTTTTATTAAAGAAATAAATATGTAACAATATCTCCTTCATAACACATATATTAATTTGTATTTACGATTTTATGAGTTTGTAGCAATTAATATTACTATAGTCAAAAAATGTTGTTTTCGAAAATACTTCCATTTCCTAAAGGTATAATAAGGCGACACAGGGTAGGAGGCAACATCGTTGTCTCACGTTCTCGTGGTCTCGGGTTTAAGTCCCGATCCTGGCAAGGGAATTTCTCTAACTGTGGTCTATGGCATCTATGTCTATGCCAAACTACGGGTCGCGGATAAATATTGTCATTTTACGTTAAAAATTAAAATTAAATGAAATTAACTATGTACAGCCACTGTTATCGAACACTGAATGGCTATGGAAATTAGCATTTGCTACAGATATTATTGGCTATCTTAACGAATTAAACTTAAAATTTCAGGGAAATACAGTGCTCATAAGTGAAATGTATTCTATCGTAAAGTCATATCGCCAAAAATTTTCATTGTTGGAATCACAAATTACATTAAATAAGTTTGACCATTTTCCATAATGTAAGAAATTTCAGACTAAAGCGAAATTCCCATTTTCAAAAAAATTTGCAGAGATATCTTTCGAACTAAAACAACAGTTGGAACAGCGTTTTTCGGATCTTGATGCAAATGCAAAAGAAATTTCCATATTTTATAATTCATTTGAGTGTACAATTGGCGAACTTCCTCTAGAACTTCTTGGAAGTCATTAATCTGCAAAATGATGACACACTAAAAACCAAAATTAAAGGTAAGGATCTAACGTGATTCTATGAATATCTTTCCGAGAATGTATACGGTCAATTAAAATCAAATGCACGAGGGTTTTCTGTATTTGGAAGTACTTACTAATGGGAAAAGACATTTTTGAAAATGTATACAAAATCACAATACAGATAATTATTAACAGATGATCATTTGCAAACAACTTTATAATTATAGGAAGTACTAACTTTGTACCCAATTATGAAAAAAAAATATCTCAAAAAAAAAAAAAAAATATTACATTCATCACATTAATGGAAAATTTAATCAATTATATAAATTAAACTGTGCAATTTATATTTGTCATTGTACGAGTATAGGTACAAAATGTCTTTACTATACACACATAAATGTTATTATTAAAACATATTTTGTAATATCAAATATTTTGCAAATGAAAAATATACTAATAATTTTTTTTTATAAGATTCTTCGTAAGACAGTAAAATATATACCCCAACATGTCTGGCCCCCAAATTTTAAAATTTTTATACTTGGCCGTTTCCTAAAAAAGTTTGCCGACCCCTGGTCTATGGGACGGAGTCAACCCAGCCTCCAGGATCAACATTGGGGAATAGCTACTTGATAAAAAGTAGCGCATCCGATCAAGAAAATCTAGGTAAAGGTTGAAGCTATAATAAAGCTAAAAGCTATAATTTACAAAATTTCCAAGTTTTTAAAGAGTCAGTAACATTTTTGTTTCATTATTTTGGTATTTAATTAACATTAACATATATTATATATATATATATATGATTTTTAATTTCAAATAAATAAACTGTTCTCTGTTGAGTGTTTTTATCCTGTTTGTAGCATATTTTTGTTGTGCAATATAATATTTTTAGTTTTGAAAATAAAATAATATAATTTTCGCAAGCAACTAGAAAGCAAGTTCACCGAAAGTGTGACATTTGTGAATACGAGCAAATTTAAATATAATATATGAAAAAAAAAATTGATTTAATTTAAACTATTTAATAAAGATGATCTAAAGGAAATATTAAAAAAATAAGTTATTTAAATATTTTATTATTTATTAGAAATTAAAATAAAATTATTGATAATTCTAGAATTTCTCTTGAATTAGAAAAGAATAAAAAAATAAGTATATTATCAAGGATTTTATATCAATCAAATAATTAACGCAAAGAAATTACCTGATTATTAATTGATTTTGCAGGTTCAAATAGAATTAATTATAATTATTATAAAAGAATATATTAGAATGGAGGATTTTTATTATTATCCCCGGGTTGTTCCATAATATTCTTACAACAATATTCTCCGAAGATAGATTACATTTTTTAAAGTATCGAGCGCTGTTTTGATCAACCATGTGAGAAATGAAAAAAATATTATGAGAAAAATAGATATATAATAATGACATTATATTTCGAAATAAATCTTCATAATGCCTTAAACGGGTACTATATACTAAAAAATTAAATAATAATAAATAAATAAATGTATTGAATTAAAGGGATTTTCATTAAAACACCACATATTTGTATCATTTATTTAGTTAAATAAACGTACAACGTTTCGTCTACTTATTCTGCAGTCGTTATCAAGTTCCTTGCTTCAACTGCAAAAAATAAATATAAAAACCACAAAAGTTTTAATAAATATTTTCGTGATAAATAAATAAAAATTAATTAATTTCAACATAGTAGACAATTCTTGATGTAAATCAAATTTTCAAAATTCAATATTAAATTAATTTCGTTAATGTTTAAAAACAAATAAATAGACATTTGGAGAAGAATACTCAGAGTTGGGGTGACCATATTGTCAAGTGAAAAAGACGAAACATTGTAATGTCAAAAAAGGTAAGGTGTTATACGTAAAGTGAAGAGTTGATATTTAGAAGAAAATAATTTAAAGAAAATGGTTCATAGTCCCCTTTTAATTATCAATTCTTTAAATATAATGAATACATAAAAAAATAAAATGTAAAGTAAATTAATTAAAAAGTAAGATAAAAAAAGTTATTATTTGTATATAAACGTAATAATCTTAATACGAGGGTAGGTCAATAAGACAGTGAC